>OY978447.1:31928219-33178219 GCA_963854805.1 Plagodis dolabraria | reverse complement strand
AAGTTTGCTTTGCATATCTATAGCATCTGCTGCATGTATTCAAGAGTCAAAAAATGGCTTAAAATACAAAAACAAAATACAATTTCACATGTTATGTCATCTGAATTATGTATTGCGATCGTATTGTCACAGAGTTCGGACGACATTGCTTTTGTAATTGATTCTGACTTTGAATCGTTCTTACCGTATTAAATGCATCGTTTTCGGGTAGCGTACACTTGACGAAACAAATATAAATTCATTTAAGAAGTAAAAAACCCTATTGCATATTATGTATTTTTTTTTATTTATGCCTGATAGGTTAGCCTTTGACCACTATCTCACCTGATCGTACGTGATGATGTGGTTGAAGATGTTGTTCAGGCTAACCTACAATTACTGGCTCTCAAGGACAGCTGCCGGGATACACCGTTAGGTGCTTGGCCACAGATTTTCTACTTGAGGGTGGTAGCTACCCAGGCGGGCATTCGGAGATTGCCCTACCACCATGCAAATGTATTTTTGTTACAACGTTATATCGTTCCATTGAAATTAAAATTACAAGTTATATATATATATATGAAATTGTTTTTTAAAGCTCTTCATTTTGATACCACACACGGATTCGATTGGAATATATTTTGTATGTCACAATATGGCGTGTAAGAATCCGCCAGTTTGTTCTTCACAATATTCTTAATAATATATCATTATAGTCAAAGTATACCATACTCTATTTGGCCTAATGTGCTGCAACTATTTCAAGTAGGGAACCCTCCTTTACGCGACTCTAACACTTGACCAGTTTTTAATCTCCCATTTTATCTATTTTATAACGCGAATATTCAAATCATGCCATTATGTTCACATTGGGCATTGTTACCATACTGAAAATAATTAACATAATTGTAACATATTCATCGCTAATTGCTGAAACATTTATGCAAATAGTCACTGTTGTCGGAGGATATTGTGTTTGAGCCATTTGTTTCTAGATCCTTTTGTAATGTTTCCAAAGTTGACCTTACACGGTGCCGTGTTCGTGTCTTACAGGCTGGGCGTACTGACCACTCACCACTGGACTCGATTACATAACATATAAGCCCGCCGTACACGGACTGCTCGAGCAGTTACCCCGTTATCAACATACACGGACCGCCATACCATACCATTTATAACTGCGCGACCATTGTTCTCAAAAAACAATCGAAGCGTGCAGGCGGGAAGCGTGCGCGACGTGGAATGAAGAGCGCGGGCGGAGGTAAATGTGCTCGTGCAGTCGATAGCTAGAGCAGTCAGTGTATGCCTGGCGACTGCTTGGCAGCACGATTAAATTTTACCGTGCTGTCAACCGCCCCAAGCAGTTGCAACTGCTCGAGTGGTGTACGTACGTAGAAGTCTGAAGTTCACTATGCAGTCGCAGCTTGAAGCAGTCGATACTAGCTGCTTCAAGCTGCCCGTGTATGGCCGGCCTTACATAAAATGTGTCCACATCCGCCTATCCTACCATATCAATTAATATCTATTAGTACTTACATCTGACATTATATATGCATATAAAAATAAAAATTATTACAGTTAATATCACGTCCTCATCTCTTCTATGATGCTATGCCCAAAGGAGTCCGTAATATGACTTTGTACTTATCATTATTTTAACAACTTGTATGGAATTTATGGAAGCAATAAATAATCTGAATCTGAATCGATTTCGGAAATCAAAGACCTTCCCAATTTGAGGGGTTGCCATAATCGCACTACGCAGGTGTTCCCTTGAGGAACGCAGTGGAAGATAACTTGTTGGAAATTGGAAGGTTCTTCAAAAGTTCTTCCTTCGTCGCCTACAACTCTCACTGTCCTAGATCGTCAATATGGATTTCGTCATGGCCGATCAGCTGGTGATCTTCTTGCTTATCTTACGCATCGATGGGCCGAAGCTGTTGAGAGTAGAGGAGAAGCGCTGGCGGTAAGCTTAGACATTTCCAAGGCCTTCGATCGGGTGTGGCACAGGGCACTTCTTTCGAAACTACCGTCATATGGCATATCTACGGGGCTTTGCACATCGATATCCAGCTTCCTCACCGGGCGTACTATTAAAGTCGTTGTAGACGGATCTTGTTCCGATGCCATGCCCATCAACGCTGGAGTCCCCCAGGGTTCTGTGTTGTCGCCTACGCTATTCATCCTGCATATCAATGACATGTTGCGAATCGGTGACATTCATTGCTATGCAGATGATAGTACGGTCAGCGCACAGTACTCTGGTCGTGTTAGTGCTCCGCACTCTGAGGTGTTGGAAAGCAGGAACAAACTTGTGTCCGAGATTGAACATTCTCTTGGCAAAATCTCTGCGTGGGGAAATCTTAACCTCGTGAAATTCAATCCCTCTAAGACACAAGTTTGCGCGTTCACAGCGAAAAAAGCTCCTTTTGACGTCGCTCCGCAATTTCGGGACATTCCCCTGAACATCTCTAAGAGCTTGGAGATCCTTGGTGTTAGCGTTTCTGGCGAGGTTCAGTTTAGGGGTCATCTGCAGGCTAAGGCGAAACTCGCTTCAATGAAGCTCGGTGTGCTTAACAAGGCGAAGCGGTACTTTACATCTAGTCAGCGGCTTTTACTCTACAAAGCACAAGTGTGGCCCCACGTAGAGTACTGCTCCCACCTTTGGAATGGCGCACCGAAATACCAACTTCAGCCTCTCGACTCCCTACAGCGACGAGCCGCCAGAATTGTCGACAATCCCAAGCTCTCTGACAAGCTGGATCCTCTCAGTCTCCGTAGAGATGTAGGTTCCCTTTGTATTTTCTACCGCTTGTTTTTCGGGGAATGTTCCGACGAGCTTTTTGACCTTATTCCTGCGTCGAAATTATACTACCGCACATCTCGACACCGTCAAAAGACCCACCCCCACATCCAGCAAGTATGGAAATCACACACTGTTCGCTTTTCTCGCTCATTTCTACCGCGTACTTGTGGGATGTGGAACGACCTTCCTCCGGAGGTCTTTCCGCGAAGCTACGACATGGACCAGTTCAAAAGGGGCATCTACAAATTCCTTTCTGGGCAGGCAACGCATCGGCAGCGCAGCTAGTGCTGCAGATGTCCATAGGCGGCGGTTACCGTTTACCATCAGACGGGCCGCCTGCTTGTTTGTCACCCATAATATAAAAAAAAAAAAAAAAATGCTGAATCGAACCTGGTCCAAAGCATATAAGAGTACCTACCAATTACGATTTGTACTTATATTACAGAAGATAAGAGACATCATGATAAGATAGGTACCCTTTCCATGTTTCATGCTGTTGATAGGTTTCCAAAGCATCATGGATCATCATGCATCAACCTATTTTAAACAAATAACAATGTAGAATTGTTTAAGCAATGATAGCCGAGCGTCAATAGTTATGGACTGCCGTGCGCAGGTCCAAGCTTCGGTCCCCACCGTCGAGTTTCACCGCTTGTTGGAAGGGCATTTTGCGAATGGTCGTCTGGCTAGCTACCACCCTCAAGTAGGTAATCTGTCGACAAGCATCTGAAAGTGCCGTTGGCTGTTTTTTTGACTGTCATGTTAAATTTTGTTGGTACCCACTGTATAAACAGTTACTATAGTATAAATCAAGCTTGTTTAAAAGATACGACATACTCTGATTAAGATTTGTATCAATTTAATAAATTGGATTAATTTGCTGTTTTCATTTAGAAGTTGGGAGTAAAACGCTGACGAGAATGTAGGTTAAGTTTTAATGTATCGTGTTGTGTTGTTGAATCAAGTGTTCATATTCTCCACATTAATCAATCCGTTTAAAGTTGTGTAATTAATTGCTCTGTGTATAATAATAACGAAAACTTTGGACAATATTCAAACACTTGCTTGAGAGCTAGTAATTCTAGGTTAGCCTGAACAACATCTTCGATCACACCATCACTTACCATCAGGTGAGGTAGTGGTCAAAGGCTAAACTGCCAGGCATAAATAAAACATTGTAATCAATTGCCAATTTTCAAAAGTATCTAAGAAGTACTTAAAGAGAGATGAATATATTGTATTGTATCTCAAGTTACATGTTCTATTGCAGATATAAATGAGCGCATCGCCAAGCAACGTCAGCAGCTGAACGCACGTCTCGGGCTGGACGTCGCAGCCTCTCTCGGCGTGGACATCACCGCTGTGTACTCCAACGAAGACCTCTGTCCCGCCAAACCTCAACAGAATAAGACTGAAGCGCCCAGGGTGAGCCCAAACTCGTACAACAATCTACCCATATCAAAAGATATCTTCACTCTTGGTGTGGCCTTTACCTTCTGTCGGTCTCAGGTTTTTAGAACCCAACATCCGAAATGTTCTTGATGTTTTCATATACAGTATGTTAAATTAAATGAGGGACATAATATGGATTCAAACATGTACATTATGACGCAACCCTATAATTTTTACCGCACATGACTATATTTTTCCTCTCATAAATTTGTAATTTTGGAATGTAATCCGCAGAGCATGCAATATTGCAAAAAAAAAAAATATTAAAACATAGTAGTGAGCCGGCCCGAGTGAGAGGGCGAGTCACTCGCTAATAGTCCAGCGATAAAGCTATTGCTAACTAGCCTCCTCGTTTTTAGTTTCTAGCTGTCCTCGCTTATCGCTCATGGCCGGCGGTTAGGCATGTGTCCCAGGGTGAAAAGTCTGGCACTGACGACTATGACATATGAATTTCCGGCTTCTTTAAAATTCTGATGTAGCGCAGTAGGACTAGATCGCTCGCATGAACGTAATTAAAACTTATCGTAGACTACCGTCTCGTCCACAGAGGCCAGTACAAGAGCTAGTCCCCGCCGCATCTCTGAAGGCTTTGAGCTCTCGAGAGCGGAACCTCGCGAAGCGCAAGGCGCGCGCTGCGTTTAGTAAACAGAAGTCACGTGACTGCAGCGAGGAGGGCCCCCCCACGCCGCCCGTAGAGCCTGAGAGGAAGAAGTTAAAGCTAGAGCCTTCTGATGAATTTGTTTGTAAGTATTTTTTCTTGTTTTTTTTTTAGGTTTGTGACGGTTCGTTCCCGCGGCCCACCTGATGTTAAGGGGTAACCCCTGCTTATAACATATGCATTTTGTATTTTACAATTACTGGCTCAAGGCACTGCTGCAGGAAAACACTGTTACGCGCTTGACGATGATTTTTACTTGAGAGTGGTAGCTAGTCAGGCAAGCATTCGCATATTTTCAATTTGTACTAATAGGCAATAGTCATACATAATTGTATTTAGCTGTCGCAATACGACACATCATGTGTTGTCCGATGCGACGCGATGAAATAACGTGACAAATTCAAGCACAGCTTTTCGACTGGAGTTGTCCTAATTGACAACAAGCGGTCATGTAATATTGTCGTGTCGGTGGCGACAACTTCAACTGTTTTTTTGAGTATATACCGAATGAATCCGATATTTCTGCACTTATTCTAGTATACTGGTAGAATTAATTGTGGTTTTCTTATACTACATTAGTTGATAGTAAAAGTGGTGGAATACACCAAATATCATCCTCTCATTGTATATCTTTTGTACTCGTTTACGTTTGGCTTTTTATTTCTTTTCTAATAATCATTTTAAATATATATTTTTAGGGTTCCGTACCCAAAGGGAAAAAATGGGACCCTATTACTGAGACTCGCTGTCCGTTCGTTTGTCAACAGGCTGTATCTCAAGAACGGTGATAGCTAGACAGTTGAAATTTTCACAAATGATGTATTTATGTTGCCGCTATAACAACAAATACAAAAAGTTGACCAAGTGTGAGTCGGACTCGCGCACGTTAAAACAAAAAAAGATTAAAATATGAAGTCTAATGTTGTATAGCTAATGGTACGAACCCTTCGTGCGCGAGTCCGACTCGCACTTGACCGATTTTCATTGAGTCATAGGACTTGGTATTATGATGAAGTCATCTTGCGCACTGAAGCATGGCATTATTGAGTCCGGTTTGGTCGATCGTGTACAAATTTATCAATATTCTATGCGCTTAAATAAGTGAAAACATATTTATTAAAATGTTTATTAGGAAAAAAACTAAAATTTAAATATAAAAGAGTACAATAGACACATAATATTTAGATAAAACGATATTAAGTTTATATCTCCACTTTGACTTTCAGCTAAGATAAAACAATCATTCATTTTATCTACCACCACCACTAGGAAAATTGCAGGAATATTTAATTGGTAATTCCCTATTATTGAAGTACTAAACTATTAATTTCATTCCAATAATAATGGAGGTCGATCCGACCGACACGACAATCACTCACCAGTTTGTAAATCGAACGCGCCGACAAACAAATGCAACGTTGCACGCCCCGTGCATGCTGCCGGTTAGGAGAGGTCCGTTGGAAGTGCAGTGCAGGGATCCGTCGGACATAACGTGTTGTATCGTATTGCGGAGAGGTAAGGTAATGTTGAGACGTGTATGTGTGTCTTGTACAGTCGACAAGAGCGGGCCAGTGCCGGACTGCAGCGGCGCGTGGGAGGAGTCCCCCGTGTGGCCGCTGGAGCGGTGGTGCGTGGCGCTGCAGGGCGCGCTGTTCTCGGGCGCGTGGGAGGCGCGGCACGGGGCCGCCGGCGCGCTCCGGGACCTGCTGCGGGCGCGCATCGCGCTCTCCGCGGGGCACGCCGCCGGGATGTCGCACAGGCAGGTATGTGCCGACTGCCGACCCTAACGTGCCTTACCTTCATTTTTAAATGTGCCAAAGGTCATATATCCAAATATCTTATTTATAAATAAGTAGGGACTCATTTTAGCTTTAATATATTTTAACTAACACTAGGATAACTTCCCTTCAGGAAGAATATTGATAAGTTGGACAATGAACTAAAATGAAAAAAATATTAAATGTAACAAAAAAAATAAGAGTACGGACTACGAGTCTGTAGTGTGTAATGTAAGTATTTACTAATGTTAAAATAAACGGCAACAAATCTCCTTCGAAGGTTTTAGTTTTAAGGTTTGTTACTAGTGTCATAGTTATTTATACGTACTGTCGTGTCAAATATGTAAAATAAATGTCTTCCCTTTTCTCAAATAATATCCTTGTATTACTATAAATCCACCCAGAAACTATCTACTAATAAAACAAAAAATATCCTATTTACGAAATTCCCTTATCAAATGATATAAGCTAGCGCTGCTTGCTCAGTTTAGGCATTGGCTAGAGCTCTCATATTGTGAGGGTACCTTGCACATAAGTACTAAATACTTGCTATATTCTTCCAACACTATTCTTTCCAACCTTAATTCTTAATCCCCATGTATAGAAATGGAAGGAGGGGTTGCTCCCATTGTGGCATCCGTCCTCCCCCGATGGCCACTCCAATACCTCGACTTGTAGAATTCTATTCACGATCTCACTCTGTTCACTACCAATTCTGAACATTATGATTACTAATCAACACTGCAGTTTTGTAGAAACCATGGTATAAAGACCATCTCCCAGGCTAGTGTCAATGTCTTCTAATCATGAAATAACTATATGTTTATACGGTGGCGTTGATATAGACCGATTAGTTGACGGTCCACGCCTTCTAAGTTAACTGTCCTACCGCTCAACCCAAGTGCATTTTCTCTGCATTGTTGTTATACCGCACAAATCTAATGTACGCTAGTATGCTTCATAAATGCTGTCACAACTCTAACGTATGTAATTGTATCAATATTATTTCTTTAATATTTTATATTTTTCATGCCATGGAGTAATTAGTCATCCGCCTAATGGTGAGCGGTTACGTCCTAGTTCTGCTTAACACTGCACTGCGCTATCGTTCCAAGATGTTTGATTTTATGTTCGTCTCTGTTCCCCAATAATTTCACTTGCTAAGGTGCCCTTCACCCCTAAACATTTAAGATTTACACGCTTCAAAATTCTACTGCGTCAAGGCAGATATTCTGCCTTAAAACGGTAGTAATTTTGAAGCGCTCGTAGTGGAGTTTGCTTAAGACGAGAAGGAAGTGTCGAATTTTCATACAAAAAGAGAAAATGTTTCTACCCCCCTAAACACTCACCGATTTTGATGATTTTTGGAAAGGTTACAGATATTATCAATATTGAGGTTTGTAAGTTTTGCTTTTTATCATTATATTATAGGAATTTGAATTAATGGGTTTTTAAATACCGATTTTTTCTCAAAAAATGTATCTCTAGTTTGTGAATTGTTTATATGAAAAATAATGATAAATAAAGAAAAAGGAAAACCTATAAACATCGTTTGTTCTGTCAGTTATAAAATAAGACCAAATTTTTTGGATTTGATTAATGTTTACTATAGGAGAAAAGTTTTCTCCCAGAACTCAAATTATGCGGAAATTCTAAGTCAAAACTTGAAGAAGCTGCAATTGTCCTAATCGCACAATTCTGTTCGGGGGGCAGGGTAGCTGCACAGAATAAATCATAGTAGTTAGGTAGAGGTACTTGCATTAGTGATGTCAATATGCATTTTCGATATATTGGATGGTGAGTGATGGGAAAAAATCGATGGTGTAGATATTTCGATTCTACGAATATTATTGTTTTCTGAATATTACATTTGAATTATCGAAACTAAAAAATATATTATAGACGTACATAACCCAATATATAAATATAAAAACATGTTCACACATCAGTTTTTACCTATTAATAATTTTCATATTTTTACCTATCCTTCTAAGTATATCTTTGTCGTGAAATCTTAGCTTACATTATGCGAACATTGATTGAGCCGACGTTGTAGATATTATATAATGTAAATTAAATGTCACAGCACATTTTGTAGCAAATCTAGTAATGTCTCTAAAGTACGTAAGTATAGGATATTTGTTCTTCGATACACATCAAACATGTTTTTTTATAAAATGGATTCATCACACAATAAAAAACGAACAAAAATTAAACCGACTTCTAATACCAAAAAGTCTGAAATAACTAGTCAAAGTCGGTACCATGACAGTTTGAAAGTATGATCTCCATATTGTGGTCATGGTGACTTCGACAAATTATTTTTCATTTTTTAGGTTTCATTATGTTAAAAAAAAGTTAGCCCTGCCACTTACGGGAATGATTTGTGTATTCCGGTCTGATACCACAATCGGATCCCACACCGTTCATTTACAATATAAAATTGCAAGACAATACAAAATAAAAATACAATACAATATAAATTTTTCGTTCCGGTCTGATCCCACTCATTGTTTCATGGTCCAGACTGATAATAGTTATAGCTTGGGTACGTTATCAATAAAGGAAGAAATTTATGAAACTATGCTTAACACGATAACACACATTGGTACACATACCAATATAAGAATACGCAAGTTACCAGGAGAGCAGAAGTTCATAGGAGTTTCATACTGTAAATCTTGTTACAGAAAAACATATTTATAAAATATATTATTAGCTATTAGATAAGTTGTGATTATAAGTTATGAAACTCACGCAGAGAACTCACTCAAATTATATTAACTTAAGTTTATCAGTAAATAATCAGTATATGTACATACATAAATGTGGCTGAATCGATAACTAAAACATAAAAATCATTATCTGCTATTTTTCCTTAAAAAAATACTTTGAGTTACTTCTTTCTTTTATTTTTAAATGTACTTACATAAGAATAAAACAAGCTGCTTTAAAACGATATCACTCTTTATTGTAAAAGTTCAACTAAGATATCGAAACTAACAATCAACATTAGGAAAATAACTATATACAAACAATATGGGTATATTTTTATAACCATTTACGCATGCTTAGCGAGAATATAAAAATAATGTTTGATGGAAAAAATATATAATTAGGACTGGGATCGGATCTCACGATCACAGGTACCTGTAGTTGCAGGATCGAATCTTGCCAGTAGCTAATGCTTTTTCCATCTTACAGTATAAAAACAATATTATATTAAAATTGTTCATACAGTTGGCTGTATATCCGCAGGTCATACCTATATAATTTTTTAAACCTTCAGCCAATTTACCTTAGAAGAAAGCATATAATTAACAAACAAGCAATTTTATGTAAAATTTGTAATAAAATATATAAACAGTATAAATATTATAGAGCATGCCATATAGTAGATTATATCTACGAAATATTATTTAAAGATGTCAATAGCTTCCAAAATAAACAATAAAACGAGTTTGCCTAAGAGTAACAATTCAGACTACAAAGTAAGACAATAAGTAATCAACAACATTAAAATATGCAAAACTTTTCCAAAAAAACCAACTGTGATTTCAGCTTTTTGCAGTTGATCTGTAACATGGTAAATTCATTTATTTCTTCAAATTATTTTGTGAAACTACGCTTCAGTGATTATTGCCTTGTTTTATATTGATTGTTAAGTAATATATTTAAGTTGGCATCTTTTTCTAAATAATTTAACAAAGCTGGTATTTATTGTGGTGCATTTTAATAATGTTACTATATAATTTAAAATGCCAGCATTCCATAAAATGTTCGATGATGTTCCTTATATAGTACACAATATGTTTACGAAACTTTAGTCTTCTAGCCATTGAGTCACCATGTAGCCATTAAGGTCTTGTACTTCTGCGAGTTTCTGGTAAGTCCTCGATATTATAACAGCAGTCTTCTCCGATGTGACCTTTTTCAAGGTACAGGTTTTTTATGCTTTCAATTTAGTATTGTTGACAAGTACTTTATATACGTTAGTAGCTTGTAAGCGTAATAATTACAGGACGATTGTAAAAAGCAAATGATCACCTTCGTCTTTATTTTTTTCTAAGGACCAACAAACAGTTTTACAGTATTTTCTTAATGTAAAAGTATTATTATTTATAATAATAATCGTGAGACCAACATCGTTTGTTCAGTTTGGATTATTCAGTTGATAAACTAAAAAGACGAGAACCATAAGTTTATTTTCTAGTATGTTTACAAAGAAGAAAAAACAAAAGAAATCATATGTATACAGCGTAGTAGATATGATTTCTTTAAACTTCTGCCCTTCTGGTACTTTGTAAATTAGTTAAATCCCACTTTAAATAATAAGTGGGATCAGAACGGAAAATATGAATAATAGAAAATATAACTGATAACATGTGGTATATTTTCATGGGATCGGACCGGAAGACACCGATTGGGGTGTGGCACCGTCAACAGTGAAATTATCAAGATAGGTAGTCGTTACACTGCTCGGTTGGGAGTAACTAAGAAAACCGCTGAACTATAATAATGTTAAGGAAATCTGGAAGGTGGATGGATAGTCACTCTTGCCCTATCAAGTACTCAGGTAAGTACATTAAATGACGTGCAAATGACATTTGTCTATGTATTTTTTTAATATATTATACTCTGGGACCATAATTCAATTATATTTGTAATCAATTAAAACATGAAAACATTCTGTGTTTTTTATGAATTGTTAAGGTTTCATATCAAAAGGAAGGCAAATAAAACAATGAAATAATAGTACACTAAAAAATATAATAACTAAGTCACACCGAAATACAATAACCGACTTCCAAAATGGAAAGTAGTTCTCTATTCGTCTGTATTTATTTTATGTTTGTTACCTCAGAAATTTTGACTGGGTTAACCGATTTTAAAAAATATTTTTTGTTTTAAATCTGATGCTTGTCGTTTGGTCCCATTAAAATTTCATCAAAATCGGTTAAGCCATTTTTGAGTTACATTCCAGTAACTGAAAAATATTTACCTATCTTGATGATGTAGTCGTTGACAATGAATGCCAATCGATCCCGTAAGTAGCAAGGGTCACTATAAAAAGACAGTTTATTTTAAATCCAATAATGGAACTGAATTCAACACCCAAATGTGTGAAATAACTTGTTGAAGTCGGTACCATGCGCACAATATTGCTATTGATTATTGAACTGGTACTTTTCAACTATCTTGGTACCGACTTCAACAAAATATTTCACACTTCTGGTGAAGTGGGGTCCAGTTTTTGGTTATAAAAATTTAACTGAAGTCGACGAGAAGTAATAGTAACCAGCAGTGCGCGGGCGGCGGTGCAGCGTGGAGCGGCGACGCGGCGGCGCGGCGGTGCAGCGGCGTGGAGCGGCGGCGCGGCGCGGCGCGAGTGCAAAGAGAATTCAATAATGACTCGACTGGACGACTGTACTGTAGTACCTATACATATTATATGTTTATGGGATTTGACGACGGTGCGGGGCGCGGAGTGCGAGGCCGGCGTTTAGCGGCGAGACAGCATCATTTTGTTAAAATACCTATTTTTCTGTGGGAGCTTCTCTTCAGCGGCCTCTTAACTCAGCTATGAGTTGGATAGGTGACCGCTAGTGACATTACTACTGAGCGTGCACGTGCTTCGGAGGGCACGTTAAGCGGTCGGTCCCGGTTGTAGTATGGCAGTCGTTATAGCATGGTGGTAGGGTATTTTGGAATGCCAGTCTGGCTAACTACCAACTTTAAGTAGAAAATCTGTCGTCGCCAAGCATTTAATGCTGTATTCCGGCAGCTTTCCTTGGGAGCCAGTAATTCTAGATTAGCCTGATTAACACCTTCGTCCACATTATCACTTACCATCAGGTGATCAAAAGATATTAAAAAAAACAGCACTGCGTTTTTTTAGTTAGTTTCGTCGAAGATTTGGTCTTGGTGGGCACCATTCTTGCTAAAGAGACCTACCACCTAATAAAATTATATGACAAGTTCATCCCTTAAAGATAACGTGGACACTTGTACCCACAGATGGAAGAAGCCCACCAGGAGTGGTTAGAAGACATGGCGCTGAGACTGGTCTGCGTGCTAGCGCTGGACCGCTTCGGCGACTTCGTGTCGGACCAGGTGGTAGCGCCGGTGCGCGAGACGTGCGCGCAGACGCTGGGCGTCGCGTTGGCGCAGATGAACGCCGGCCGCGTGCTCGATGTGGCCAAGCTGCTGTCGGCGCTTACGTCGCAAGGCCAGTGGGAAGCCAGGCACGGCGCCCTGCTGGGCTTCAAGTATCTACTGGCCGCTAGAGAGGTGAGGGTTCGTTTTTTGTAGTTAGTAAGTATGAAAATTCATGTTTTGTTTTGTGGTCAAAATTGTCTAGCGTTTCCAGTAATATAAGCCACTTCAATTCTTGACCACTGAATTCATGATCCCATTCTGTTCATTATTGTGTCTTGGCTATTAGTGGTTAGATTGTTAAACATTACTAACGCTTGTCGCATGCATAGTGGAATCTACACATTTTTTATATAGTTTATAGAAAGTGATGATATTATTATGGTCGCAGATGATGTTTAGGCTAACCTAAAATTACTGGTTCTCAGAAATAAGCAAATAAGACCATATGTATGTTATGTATGGCGACTTCTAATCATTCCAATTAATTTGCATAGTGGACAATCACAAGTAGCAAATCTGCAGACTGATGTTCCGGCAGCTGTCTTTGAAAGTCAGTAATTCTAGGTAAGCCTAAATAGCATCTTTGACCGGATCATCATTTACTGTCAGGTGAGATAGGGTCCAATGTTAGCCTATTAACAAAGAAAATCTCTTCGGTTTCGCTTTTTATAAAAATATTACCAGTTGATGCACATTATGGATGCATAATATGCGAGGCAAGTTAAATTAATTTATTCTAACATTTACTGGAATTTATTTAAGAGACTATTTGAATATACAGATTGTGTAATATTTATGTACAGAGTACAACCGATTGTGGTACAGTTCTATGAGTGGAAACTAAGTACGGTTTTCGTACATTTTGGTTATTTAGCGCGACTGCATCCCGCTTTTAATTGTATGTAAACTATATTCAATGGTCAGTCAGTAATAAACCTCCGGTCTTTTAACACGTCTTTTACTTCATATCATAATAACAATATCCTTAATAAATAACAATAACGAAGATAAAATAACATTAACCAGTATGAAAACTTAGTCATTAAACACCGTCGAGCCGAATGTATTTGCGTTGTAGGTAACACGCAAGTTTGTCGCAGCGCAGCGCTGTGTGTACAGACGTGTGTATGTGTATGTGTGTGTGTGTGTGCAGGAGGTGGCGTGCTCTAGCGGCGCGCTGGAGCACCTGATCGCGGGGCTGGAGGACGCGGCGGAGGACGTGTCGGCGGTGGCGGCGGGGGCGCTGGCCCCCGCGGCGCGCGCGCTGGCCGCCGC
Organism: Plagodis dolabraria; assembly: GCA_963854805.1. NCBI lineage: Eukaryota > Metazoa > Arthropoda > Insecta > Lepidoptera > Geometridae > Plagodis > Plagodis dolabraria. The sequence goes on along the minus strand of OY978447.1, from coordinate 33,164,112 downwards.
CCGGCCCCGCGCGCTGCCCCCGGTGGTGGCGCGCCTGTGGCAGCTGCTGCAAGATCAGGACGAGCTCGCCGCGCCCGCCAACTCATACATGGCGCTGCTCGCCGCGCTCATGGCGCTGCCCACGCCCGCCGACCTGCTGCAGTCAGTATTCAACTACACGTCACTCCCGCTTCCACCGCGCTCCCCCCTCCCCGCTACCTCACTCGAAACACATAACCTCCACTGTTGAACAAACGGATTTCTCATATTGACTTTGCCATAATCACCACGCTTGACAGATTAGAAGGCGATTCTGCCAATTTTTCCATTCGTCGCTTCTTACAATTCCCATTTGAAGATTCGAGGGGTGTCCTTCCAACCCAGACGGCCACACTCGCCTACAGAACAATATTAGTTATAATTATTATTATGGTAGATTTTTGGTCAAACCCAGATGCCACATTAACTACAAAGAAATATCATACATTTGTTCGATATATTGCTAATGTTATCATCAATAGAGCCCTTTTAATGTCACAGACCTCAACTGGAATAAGTTCATTGTACAAATCTGCAATTTAAATATTTTAAGAAACCATTGTCCTCATATATTCTAAAATCTTCAGAGCGCTGACTTGCAGTTGGCTATTTTTTTCTGATAAAGTATCCTTTGATCACTATTTCATCCATTTACAACATGAACTAAAGTATTTCCAGACTACACCTTAAATAAAAATAAATAATAGTTCATCCCTGTTCTGTGATAATTAGAGTTGCCGCGAATAGTTGTTATAGCGAATAGTCGAATACCGATTAATCGCCATTCACTTTGGCGAATAGTCGAATAACTCGACATTACTATTCGACATAAATAAGGTACATTAAAATATTTTTAACTTCTTCTAAGGTTCTGAGAAAAGAAAACAATAAGTTTAAGGAAATCTGTTTCATGTCATACATACCTACATATATGTAACGTAGTAATTTAATTTTTCGTTTAATTATTATTAACTAATTTAATTTCATGAATATGATAAGCACAGGCACATATTACAGATAATAATTAATACTGTGTATTGTTTTATTTCGGAAAAAATAAAAAAATATTATTTTTAACTCCTTAGTTTTTTGTTCGATAAAAGTTTATTTTAGACGTCTATTCGCCGAATGCCGAATAATAGCTATACTATTCGGTATTCGACGAATATAAAAAAAAATGTCGAGTAATGCCGAATACCGAATAATAGCGAGTATTCGCGGCAACTTTAGTGATAATATTAAAAATAATCTTAATTTACAGCCCCATCGATCTCGCAGACGTGCTGCCTCGTCTATGGCCTTACCTAGACCACAATACCAGCTCAGTACGAAAAGCCACGCTTCAAACGTTACGTACCCTGACGAGACCTCTAGTCACCCACCAAACCACCAACGGCTCTAACACAACCAACAACAACGGCGAAACCACAACCAACAACAACGGCGAAACCACAACAGAGAAAGACGATGAAAGCACAAACAAAAAAGACGGTGAAAGACCAAACAAGAAAGACGGTGAAACATCCGGCTCGAAGGACCATCAGGACAGTGATAAAGTGAATGGTGACAGTGACACAAAGTTGAATGGTGATAAAAGTGATGAAGTGAATGGTGATGCCAATAGTGATAGTGATAAGCTGATGTGGACGCCGGAGCTTCTGCAGGAGGCGATGAGACACGTGTACCAGCGGGTGCTGTTTGAACATGTGCATGAAATACAGGAGATTGCTGTACAGGTACTGACTTAGTTTGTAAGTTTATAAAAGTTACTTTGTTATTATTTGTCCTACAAGAAATTATCAGTAATTGATTGGAGTTTGGCATAAGGCCCGGTAGATGTTAATAGCCTCGCCAACTATTTCATGGGATAAAAAATCTCATGTGGATGCTTTAAATCCAATGAAAAAGCAGCCTTTCTTTTCCTTGAACTATAATTATAGAGTTATTCATAAGATATAGGGGTGTTATGTATAGACAACACGCCTGCTGTTAAGCTAATCGCCTCTTATTTTTTAATAACTATTGAACACATTGCATTCAGCGATAATATTATATCTCAAAGCGCATGTGCCTATAAAGTTACTCTTACCTTGATTCATTAACATTTAATTATTTATAGAGTACAATATTTCCCGGGAATCGAACCCACGTCCCACGGCTTTAAGTACCGGGTGCCTTAACCACTGGGCCATAAAGGAATGCTCGCCTGAGCCGAAATTTTTTGCTCTAAGTATATAATTTCAACCGTCGTAGGGGAAGGTGTGCTGTCATCAACCAGACCACTAGACTTCATCTCATCGAAAGAAATGCTTTTTCAAACCCTCACCTAATGAGTTTCTTTGTCGTGATTCTTTCATCTGAAGAGTGTGGTACTTGGCAAGATGTATATTTGTGCATAAAGATTTCTACCACCTAATGAAATAGATTATAATAACACATTGTGATCTAAAATTGTAGTGAAATATTCCAAAATATAGATAAGAGCAATGGTTCTAATTCAATACTCTTTTTTTTGCATCTCTATGCTTGTGTAGTTTGACAAAATATTTTGAGTTTGTCAAAATATTACAGTGGTCATTGTGAATAAATATATTTATCTCTTTTTCTTAAAAAACAGGTGATTACTATTTCCATGATTACGTCACTATTTTAAGACTTAAGGTGGAAACTCACATCTATAGCGAGAAATTCAAATTTGATACAATTTCTTGGGGATTGTGGCTAATTTTGGTAACCAAACTACTCGATCATGGTATTTGCGACTTTAAAATAATACTGATCGTGTTATCTAGACCATGGAGCGAACTCTCACCTCTTATAGTAATAATAACTTGATCTTACTGCTAAACTTTATACCTCCACGTCAATTAAGCAGACTTACAAGCGGCAAAGGAATCGCTCGGCGCTTTGATGACGTCACAACAAATAGTTCACTCTTTCGCGAACTCTGACGTGACATTTAATACGAACATTACTGTTCCAACGACAAATGTTTATCCATCTTAAAAAAGTTACTTTCTAGCAGCGAATTTGAACTTGATTTTGATTATTTACGATATAAATGGGTTTAATTAATGTGTAAATTACGTACAATGTTTTTGTTTCAATAATTCTTTAAAATAAATACAGCAAACTTATTTGATGAGTGAAAGTACATAACGTAACAGATAGTTATTGTGAAACATACAAAAAAATGTCGTAGAACTATGGTAAAATCGTTCCATAACATCGTAGTTTGGAACCGTCCGAGCGGGATAACGCTATATTATAAACATATTGTATCTCGCTTGCACATCCGTGATACATATTTCATTCGTTCTTTAAGTAGGATCAAACCAATATTGCTGGACGCGATTGTGGGTCGGTGATAGTTCGTGTCTGCGAATGATGATTTAAAGCATGCAACAAAACGCTACTTTTTTATTATGGTTTCGTAAAAGGTGGCAGTTGGCCCCCTGTTATTAAATACCAGTGAATTAATATCACAAAAAAATCTCCGCAGCTCGCGTATTAGCGACAAAACCTAAAAATTATACAATTGTACGATATTCAGTGGACTGTATAACAAAATTCTTATAAATTGCGCACGATATAAAGAATTCGACACGATAAAAGTAATTTTAATTAAAGTGCAGTCGACATGTGTAGAGCAGAAGAGACTAACCTGTTTCGTGAGGTGGTGAATGTCCAGACAGACGGGCAGGGCCCTTGGAACTCTAAAGTAGATCTAAACTTACCGAGACACCTTGGGTTTACCTGCCGCCTGGATATGTGATCCTTGGTTTCACCTCCCTTCTCCCGTCACTGCAGCTTGCACTTTTAATACTTAGTTATAACAAATATACGACACGACACGACAATTAGGTAGTTGTAACAACCACTTTTTTGAACATTTTAGTAAGAATTGCTAGAACTTACATAGTGTATATGACTTTGTAAAAAATTACGACTCATTGCCTTTTTTTTTTTTTTTTTATTATTAGATATGGACAGTTTAGCATGACAAAACTGAACATTCCGCTCACCAAAATACAAAGTATTTTAAAGTTTAAACTAAAATATTAACAATCACAAAACGAATAATTAACCAAGTTAAGTGCGACAAGGTTACTTTTATTTTTAGTTTGCCATAGGTAAAGGGCAAAGCTTTACCACAGGTCTTTTATATTCTCCGGTTGAAGTGCGTACAGTTACTACACGACAGACTCCATCATTACCAGGATGAAGTTGAACTACTCTACCTAAGTTCCACCTTAAAGGACTGCAAAGTTCGTTTACTATAAGAACTAGAGAACCGAGAGAAATGTTTTGGTTAATTTTGGACCATTTGTTTCGCTGTTGTAATGTGTGGATATATTCCAGATGCCACTTACGCCAAAAGTCTTGGTGCATCTTCTGTAAAAGCTTCCAGCGATGAAGCGGACTAATCTTTGCTTCAATTAAGTTAGCGTCTGGCACAATGGTTAAAGGTTCCTGAGTTAAAAAGTGACCCGGAGTTAATACAGCAAAGTCATTCGGATCTGAACTTAATGGCGACAATGGACGAGAGTTCAACAGAGCTTCAATTTGTGTTAGCAATGTATAAAATTCTTCGAAAGTAAGACGCTGTGAGCCAATGACACGAGCCAGGTGAGTTTTAACAGACTTGACGCATGCTTCTACGAGTCCAGAGAAATGTGGACTACCAGGAGGGTTGAACACAAATTCAATTTGTTCAGCTTGAGAAGCTTCCGACATTAGATTTTTAAGAAGATTGCTCGCCCCAATGAAGTTTCTACCTTGATCAGATACCAAGCGTGAACAACGACCTCTACGTGAGATGAAACGTCTGAGAGCAGCTAAATAAGCTTCTGACGTGAGCTCGGATACGAGCTCTAAATGAACCGCTTTAGTTGCAGTGCATACAAAGACACATACATAGCCTTTGAAGGTTTTACTGCCTCTAGCTCGACCTAGAGAAATGCTAAAGGGACCAGCATTATCGACAGAAGAAGACGAAAAGGGCTTTAGTTGATTTATGCGAAAAGACGGTAAATCACCCATGAGAGGAGGCGGAGCCACTCGTGGACAGGTACGAAAGCACTTTATACAAGAGGATATCACAGATCTTATGGCACGTTTTGATGATAAAATCCAGAACTCCTGTGCAAGAAGGTTCTGCAAAGTTTGCAGACCAGGATGTAGGAATCTGCGATGATATTCTTCTATAATGAGCGACGTGAGCCTGTGGTCACGAGGTAACAATAGCGGGTGCTTCTTCTCATAGTCCATATTCTGACTTTGAGAGAGCCGACCGCCCACCCTCAGCAAACCATCCTTATCCAGGAAAGGACATAATTTACGAATTGCTTTCGGAAGTGCATTAACTGAATTCTTTAGAACGTTCCGTATCTCCGTCGCAAACACACGCTCTTGGACGTGTGAAACGAGGAAACGAATAGCAAATTTGGTTTCACTTGACGACAAGGCCTTTCCCAATAGTTTTGAATTGGGATTCTTCAAATTGTGAAGATAACGAAAACAGTATGCCAATACATTGACTAAACGACGAAAGGACGAGAAGCGAGACAAAATTTTATCAACAAAATCAGAGTTGTTGACAGTGAACAAAGTTAAGATTTTTTGCTCATCAACAGCTGTACCATCAAACTCTGGAATTGACGTGGGCCATTCAGATTCTGGACGTGACAGCCATGCGGGCCCGCCCACCATGATTCACACCGCGTCAACTCAGTGGGGAGCATACCACGTGACCCGTGGTCTGCAGGGTTGTCACCAGTTGGGACATGACGCCAACAATCAGGGGGAATTTTTTCCTGGATGGAAGAGGTGCGATTGGCAACAAAAGTCTTCCATCGAGAAGGGCACGACTTGATCCAAGTTAGGGTAACAGTGGAATCAGACCAAGCAATCATTTTGTCAATTTGATAAAGATCCCTTAAAGCAAAGGATACAGAACACTTGAGATCAGCCAATAAAACAGCTGCTAGAAGTTCTAAACGAGGGATAGAAAGTTTCCGAAGAGGAGCCACTTTCGATTTCGCGCAACAAAGACGAACGACAATTTGTTGGTTATCCAGAACGACACGACAAAATATAACAGCACAGAAACCGCGCTCAGAGGCATCACAATAGCCATGAAACTGGATCTCAACGTAAGATTCTATCATTCTGCGAGGGATCACAAGCGAACTCAAGGACGATAACTGAGCCTTAAACTTGAGCCACTCTTGGGTGATGAGCGTAGGAGCGTTATCATCCCAATCAACACCAGACAGCCACAAAAGCTGCATTAAATACTTCGCGAAGAACACGACAGGCGACAATAATCCTAATGGGTCGAAAATACGAGCTATGTCCGAAAGAATTGTACGTTTGGTACAACGACCGACAGTAGTGGTGGTTTTGAACGAGAATTCATCAGATTTTGGCAACCACAAAAGGCCAAGAATCTTTAACGACACATCATAGATGTCTTCGAAGTGGTGAAACTGTTCTGAATATAGATCTGCAGCAGAAACGCTTTCGAGAAATATTGGGTTGTTAGAAGTCCATTTTCGCAAGTGAAGACAAGCTGACGACAAAATATCTAATAACTGCTTGCGTAGTTGTAAAGCGCTTTCAACAGAATCCGAACCTGACACAATATCATCGACGTAAGTATCTCTCTCCAGCACCGCAGCACCAAGAGGAGCACTTGACGAAAACTCCTTAGCTAATTGGGAAATACACCAGAGGGCTTGATACGGAGCACAAGTCACACCATAAGTCACTGTCAGCAATCGAAAATCTCGCACGGGAGCATCTGGAGATGGTCGCCACAAGATGCGCTGATAATCGCAATCTTGAAGGTTTACAAGAAACTGTCGATACATTTGTTTTATGTCTCCAGTAAACACTACTACATGCCAACGAAATCTGATTAATAGATCAAAAATATTTTTTTGCAGTTTAGGGCCAGGAAGCAGTGTTTCATTTAATGACTTGCCCTGGGCGTCTTTAGCACTGGCATCGAAAACAGTGCGCAATGGAGTAGTGACTGAATCAGGTCGCAGCACTCCATGATGTGGTATATAATAACAGTTGTTACTGTCATTCGATGAGGGGGGTTCAACCACCTCCATGTGACCATTCATAAGGTAGTCATCCATAAAATTGACATAAGCTGTCCGAAATTGAGGATTTAATTTAAACTTCCTTTCTAAATTGTAGAGACGCTGAAGTGCGATCTCACGAGATTTTGAAAACCGGGGCTTGTCCTGAGGATCAACAAAGGTTAATGGCACTACCATTCTACCTTCAGGACTACGACAATAATTAGCTTCCATGTGGTTTTCGCACGACAATTCAGATTTAGACAAAACAACAGGTTTGGGAAATTCAACATTTTCCAATTCCCAAAATCGCTTGATGTTGTTATCTAAAGACAAACCTGACACAAGAAGACAATTCTTGGTAGAGACACAAGAACTGTTACAAAAGCGAGAAGTAGCGAAGTCAATGTCATTAGTACATTCACCCATGACAATCCACCCAAAAACTGTAGGGACCGCAATAGGTTGTCCTGGCTCACCTTTGACAAGGCCAGGCTGAAGCACTGACGCGAAAAAGTTGACATTGACCAACATATCGACAGGTCCTGGTTTATAAAAATAAGGATCAGCCAGGTCTAAATCCTTAATATGCTGCCAAAACGAAGCATCAATTTGACCAGAGGGCATGTCAGGACAAATCTGAGGCAGAACAAACGCTTCCAACGAAAACACTTTTGAAGAGTCTCCAGTAGTAGGAACTATTTCACAGACAACAGATCCAAGTGTGTCAGTTGACACTTGACCGATACCATTGATTGATTGATTGTTTTTATTTATTGTAAGTCCAAGCTTTTGTGCACACTTTGAAGTAATAAAATTGCAAGCACTGGCACTATCTATAAGTATTCGAACTCGTGTCAATTTATTGAATTTATTTTTAACAAATATGCTTGCAGTCGAAAATAAAACCTGTGAATTAGAACCCGGCACTGTTAACGTAGTTACCATTGGAGGGGTCTTTGGAGCCACTGTAGTATCAGATATCTCTTTGGGGCTATCAAAGTGAAGAAGTGAGTTGTGACGATTCTGACATTTATCACAAGACACTGATGACTTGCAATGTCTTACAGAATGTGAAGGACGTAGGCATAGAATGCACAATCTTTTTTCTTTAATTATGTTAAACCTCTCAAATGGTGTCAATTTTATAAATTTAGAACACTTCTCCACATTATGACCCGCACCAGAACACAGAGCGCAAGAGGTAACATGAGGTACAACAAGTGAAGATTTGTTCTTTGTCACTGATTGGGGTTTAAAATGACCACCAATATTTACTTTAATATTTGAATTTTCTAAAGCTCTACTACGCTTTTCAATAAAATTAGCTAAATCTTCATAATTAGGGATATCAATATCAGAAGTAAGCTGTAGCTCAAAAGCTTCACGCGTTGCACTATCCAGTTTTGACCACAACAAATAATATAACATAAAATTTTTATCAGGTAAATTATACTTCAATAAAATATTTAAATTTTCAGTAAAAGTTCTATGAACTCTTTCCAATTCTACACTATTTTTTGTTTTTACAACTTCACAATTTAATATTTTTTCATAATATACAAACGCTATTTGTTTCCTTCTATCATAGTACTTACATAAAGTTTGGTAAGCAATGGAATAACTTTCATCTGACAATGGAAAACTCTTTATTAAATCATAAGCAATCCCCTGCACAGATGTTAACAGGTAATGTAGTTTTTCGACATCAGGCAAACTACGCTTATGAATTAAGGAATCAAATAACTCCTTGAAAGACACCCAATTGTCCACTTTCCCATCAAAGATTTTGATGGTAATTTTTGGCAGTTTAGCCAAAAAGGAACTGCTATTACTAACGACGGGTATGTCTGACATGTTCTCTACTTCTTTAAGCTGATTCAAACGAACTTTGATTCCTTTGAGTTTTCTTTCAAATACCACTGTGGCTTGTAACTCACCCTGCCGTTCCGATGACTTAACATTCGTCAATAGCTTGCATTGAGCATCATGAAAGTCCCGTGCTAAATCTTTGAGATCCTCATCACAATAACCTTTTAAATCCGAGGTCTCAAAGCACTCCAATCGCATCATGGCATAGTCTCGGGCTATGCGATTAGAATCACCGTCACTTTTGCCACAATCTTCGTCACTATCCATGTTTTTTTTTAACAAAAGGAAACAGATATTTCGCAAATAAACAAGTGTTTTACTGTTTTGTTTGTTTACACACTTCAAATCGTAAATACAAGTACAGATAATGTAGCTAGAATATGAGCCAATTATCAAACCACAGATTATAAACGAAAAAAAACGATGTACATTGACTTCTACACCACAATTTGGCGGTTTTATAAGGCAATGTATGTTAAAACTTAAAATGTACTGAATCGTTTTATGAAACAGATAATGAGGGTACCGCATGTGAAGATATATAATTATCAGGATATCTTGAATGTAACCTTGTATTTTGGTGAAACAAAATATGCTATAAAACCCAAAAAAAAATATACGAATTTAAAACGCAATTTACGATATATCGAAATGCTTTTTTTTCAGTGAATCTGGCCGACGGACCAAAAATAATGTACGATATTCAGTGGACTGTATAACAAAATTCTTATAAATTGCGCACGATATAAAGAATTCGACACGATAAAAGTAATTTTAATTAAAGTGCAGTCGACATGTGTAGAGCAGAAGAGACTAACCTGTTTCGTGAGGTGGTGAATGTCCAGACAGACGGGCAGGGCCCTTGGAACTCTAAAGTAGATCTAAACTTACCGAGACACCTTGGGTTTACCTGCCGCCTGGATATGTGATCCTTGGTTTCACCTCCCTTCTCCCGTCACTGCAGCTTGCACTTTTAATACTTAGTTATAACAAATATACGACACGACACGACAATTAGGTAGTTGTAACAACCACTTTTTTGAACATTTTAGTAAGAATTGCTAGAACTTACATAGTGTATATGACTTTGTAAAAAATTACGACTCATTGCCTTTTTTTTTTTTTTTTTTTTATTATTAGATATGGACAGTTTAGCATGACAAAACTGAACAACAATTTTGAATGTTTTTTCCAGGAAAAAAGTCATCGTTCGCCTTAATCATGTTTTTAATACAAACGTTGTTGGCAGGTGTGGGCCAATCTCCTCAAGCATGCGTCGTTAGATTGCATCCTCGTAGCCGCGTGTCCAATGTTGGCCACTTGGCTGTGCTTGGCGATGCAACCTGCGCGGTTGGCTGTAGATCCGGCCCTTATATTGCAACCCCCACCCAAAGTGAGTATGTATATTATTTTACAAGTACTACAAAGTACAGACTAATCTTATGTAGCATCCTTAAGTCTATGTCTTATGTGCTCAATAATGGCTACTTGACACTGATAGGCGATGTAATATGAAGTTCATACTCGTATCATGAACTGTTGGCTGTAGACCAAGCCCTGTTTGGTCATGTAATTTTGTTGGTAATCATTTCTGATTGAAATTTCCATATTGACAATGGTAGTTAGCAACCCAGTCCACTGCAAAGGATACTTTAAACTCCATACTAATTCACTGGACATAATTAATGATCGAAAACTTGTAAATTTTTGTTCACTGATCGCCTGAGAAACAGTTTTACAATTACATTATATTGAATATATCAACTATTTTGCCATTTCTTTCATTATGAGTCGCTAGCCAAACTAGCTAAGCACAAAGATATTTTTAGTTACAAAAGTTGTTGTTTCGACGCAAAAGTACATCAGCGAATTTGATTGATTATAAAACAAGTATAAATTACTAATTAACTATAGGTGTCGCTCCATCCCCGTAGGATTGTGAAAGAACGATATGAAAAATTAGAGTTATGAGTCATTGTCATGTTAGCTCAGTCGATCAGAGCATACCCCGGCTATAGGGGTGGATGACACGGGTTCGAATCCCGCACATGACTATGTAATATTTAGTCTCGTAAATTTGTAATTTTGTAATGTAATCAGCAGAGCATGCTTTATTGCAAAAATATTATTTTTGCAATAAAGCATTACATTACATTACAAAAAGGAAAATATCTGAGTGCAAATTATTTATTTTCTTTAAGCGTTTTAAGGTTCCATTGATATTAAAACTGCAATTTATATATTTATGGAATGGTTTTTTAAAACCCTACATTTTGTTACCCCACTCGAGGGATCAATAATATTGCATACATTAAAATCGGTTAAGCCGTTTAGAAGTTATGCTGGAATAAAGAAACTCACAAACATACATACATGAACCTCACAAACATATCTCTACTTTTTATGGGCAAACATGTAAAAAGTTTTAGAAATGTATAAATAATCAGTGCGTGAACGTTAAAATGTTGTAAATCAAATAATCTTCATAGTAAGTAAGTGTATATCCATTATTTTCGTTTAGATTTATTTTATCTTATATATTTATTCGTTGGTGCATAGGAGCGTCGAAATAGAAGGAATTCCCAGTCGGAGCTGCCGGCGGAGGTGCGCCCCAACCAGAAGTGGTACTTGGGAGGGTCCGAGTCGCAGCCGTGCCTGTCCCGGGACAGGAACGTCATGCGGGCCAGGTGCTTGGCGTCCGATATATTAGGTAACGACATCGGTCACATTACATCAATAAAAGTTTCTACATTACATAATATTGAAAGTAGTATATATTGCCAGTGGTATATATTGCCGCTCGCCGTTGAGTGCCGGGCTACAATGTCACCCCACCTATTGCTACCTGTGTCTGTCGTAAGAGGTGACTAAAGGTAAAATACCGGAAGGGGGGCAGCAGCGGTTTCTGAGGAACAGATATCTTAAAACTACGCCCCAAGACGCCTGCCAAGCGTGGGAATTATGGCAAATCCCCTGTTAATGTGGAAGGCTGTGTTCAGAAGTGGACGATCCGGCTGCTACAGTACAGTATATAACATTAGCTTTGGTTTTTTGGGCGGTTGCTTGTCTGACGCTATCCCTCCTCGAGAATGGTTTAGTTGGAAGTTAAGTCGCTACAATTCGGGTATTACAATCAGAGCGTTATGACGCTAAGGATCCTTGATGCTCTCCCAATGCAGGAACACCCCGCTCGACGTATTTCATGCTGCTCATTGCTGCTTATTTGGCACATTTTTCCCTAATTTGCCTTTACAACAAACAATCAAACGATATGGAGCAGTCCCTGTATCCTTAAACCGGGAACTGTATGGCACAATAAGGTTCCGACCAATTTCTGATTGTTTCGATGTCCTGTGTCGCTTTCTTGACACCGAGACCCAGGACTTCCACAACAGTTGCAAAGATTCCGACCAGTTATGCTTGCAATATGCTTAATTCTATTGATTCTATGTATTCTGTGGAACTTATTGTACGCGATAGTTTTCTTAGTGAACTATACAATATTATTTGATTGATTTGTTATTGTTTTTGTGTGTCTCAGGTTACCTGTCGTGTTATTTAGTCCAACCGGCGCCTGGTATACAGTACAAGCCTGAGGACGAGAGTCCTATCGACTGTTATGTTAAGGTAACTATTCATAATTTCATAAAAACTAATGTGAGTTGACTTAGTTATTAACTACATATACCGGCTAGAACTCACGGTGTTTAGTCGTTATCTCCGACCGGTGTTCGCACCAGTGCGCGTCTAGTCTAGCGGCCCTCGAAGCTGCCTTTGAATTCCTTGAGAATGAGCATGTTTACTGCTCGAACACCGGCACCGGTCGGAGATAACGACTAAACACCGTGAGTTCTAGCCGGTATATGTAGTTAATAACTATTAATATTATCTCTCAACATTAATTAGCTGCCTACCGTTATCTCAAGTGTGTGGGGTCGGTCGGTACGATATTTTTTTATTTTGGCTAAGCTTTTCAATCATCAGATAGTTACTAGTCAACACGTATACACGATCATCATGCCTGGCTAGCTACCACCCTCAAGTTGAAAATCTGTCGCTAAGCACCTAACGGTGTGTTCCGGTAGCCGTCCTTGAGGGCCAGTTATTTTAGGTTAGCCTGAACAGCAACTTCGACCACATCATCACTTACCATCAGGTGAGATTGTGGTCAAAGGATTATCTATCAGGCATAAAAAAAACAAAAAAGAAACGGCCAAGTGCGAGTAGGACTCGCGCAAAAAGGGTTCCGTGATATTATTAAGTGAAAATTTCAACTATCTAGCTATCACCGTTCTTGAGATACAGCCTGGTGACAGATGGACGGACGGACGGACGGACAGCGAAGTAGAATAGGGTACCGTTTTTACCCTTAAAAAACATAAAGAACGATTGTGGGTTGTTTAAAACAAAAGATGATTTGTTTGGTCGATTAACATTTAATCTGTCTTATATTATTATAATTTATCTGAAGACTGAAGAACCAGGTGTTAATTGTACAAACAAAGAAAGAAGAACATATTATAAAATGTTTTGATTTCAGTTTTATGGGCGATTGCTACTGACCCAAATCTCTTTATCGATGCTCTAGTTGATTCACTATTCAGTCAATATTTTTATTTTATTAATGACGAATCAATAAGAATATACAATAATATTAAAATTATACTGTTGCTTCTAGTTGTAATTTTGTACATAAATAAATATATAAAAAAACTGTATGTTTTTGTGTGTGTTGTATGAGTAAAGTGTGGTCTTTTGTTGAAAAGAATGAGTCCGTTGGCGAGAGAGGAGAGTGAGTGTAGTGGGTGGTGTCCGCAGGTGATGGTGGTGTACGTGCGGTCTGGCAGCGCGCTGCAGCGGCTGGTGGGCGGGCTGGTGCTCTCCTCCTGGGCGAGGCACACGCGCGCATACAGCCTGCATCCGCCCCCGCCCCCGCCCTCGCCACCGCAACCCACTGCTGCCGCACAGGTACTGTCCTTCTATATCCAACACCAAAACTGTTCAACACTTAACTGCCCCTCTTCTTTACTCCGGAAGGTAACTTTTTATCCTGATGCTTCACCTCATGCAACCTATATAACCACTCTAACAATATGACCTCTAATTATTTACACCCTCATAATTTAATATAATTTTTCGTTTTGTTTCTATACTATTTACGTAATCACGTTATAGGCGAGATTCGTAGAATATGAGGTCTATTTTTTTTTTTCACCGATTATTATGGGTACGTATTTTTTTATTTTATGATTTTAGGGATAACTTATTAAATCGTGTACATTGGTGGGTAATAGATTTTAAAAATTTGAAGACAAACCCAATTTTGAACTCGCGGATACCGTGATCTTCACTAAATAGTATAAAACAAAGTCGCTTCCCTCTCTGTCTGTCTGTCTGTACCTATATATGCTTGGATCTTTAAAACTAAGCAATGTATTTTTATACGCTTTTTAATAGGTACAGGAATTCAAGAGAAAGTTGTATAATACATTCACAATATAATAGAGAAACACTGATAATTTTAGAAGTTTCTAATGTAATGTCGTAAATAAACACATTTATTTTCTCGCTTGCATTTCAAAAGCTGGCTGAATCCTACGAGATAGATCAAAATAATGTACTACAGTATTGTACACCCTAAGGTCTACAAAAAAGTCCGCAATGGTATATTTTTATCTCGTAGGAATAACCAACTATAACCATATTTTATCCTTTACTTTTACGAGAAATAATGGATTATTTACGAAGCGATTTTAAGCAATACAGCAATAATCATTATCCTTTCAAGTAGCTTAAATAAATTGTGCATTTAATATAGATTAATATGAACATTTCCAATATGTTATTTAAATGAATATTTTCGAAGGTATTACAGATTACTAGCTTTCCGGGCGCGGCTCCGCCCGCGCGTTGTCGGTTATCACGCAAAAACATTAACCTCTTTTTGCGCAGTTGGAATAAAACTATCTTATGTTTTTTCCCGGACCTCAAACTATTTCCATGCCAAATTTCATTCAAATCGGTCAAGTAGTTTTGACGTTAAAGCGTAACAGACAGAGTTACTTTCGCATTTATAATATTAGTACTGATTTAGTATCATTATTGCACCCGTGCGAAGCCAGGGCGGACCGCTAGTATAGAGTGATTAGCAAACCAATTTACAAGCTTTATATTACAATTTAGATTTTTCGGCACAGTGTGATTTCCACCTTAAATTTCTAAATAGTATGTACATTACTGTCTGTAATGACAGCGTTGCTGTCAGCGATGTTGATGGTGATGTAATTTCAAGTACCTAACGATTTTTCAGTACAACTACAAAAATTCTGGACCGCATTTCTAAGGTTTATATTATATATACTTATATTTATTAAAACCGTACACATCGTGAATATAATGAGTATTCCAGAGAGGTGAGAGCTTTATTTTTCTTGAAAGGGCATTAAAAATAAATAAGAGGCAAAAACAAAATAAAAAATATATAGGTTTGTCTATAAAGACTGCCGATTTTCCATTGTGCATACTTATGGTACGCAAGTTGGTATTTATTTTTGACTTCGATAGTTATACATTTTCAATGATAAAGTTCACTTCTTTCTACATGTTAATTTCGGTGTTCAACATTGAAATGGAAAATTCGTCGCTCTAAAAGTTCATTGTATTTTAAATATTATGAAAATTTATGGCGAACCATATGGAACATTGTAAAAATTTAAATGCGCCATTTTTGTCTCCTTCCCGTCCTGTCTTTTTATAAGCATTAAAACCTTTTTAACTTGATCACATTTGAAACTAAATTCGACAACAATGGATTTTTAAAGTAAATTGCTGGTGGCTGACAATAAGCAACATTGAAATTGCATACAACTGCCGGCGCCTATTTGAGTAATGCGGAAACATCGATTTAAAAAAAAAAAAATATTCAAAATAATGACCACAATTATAATACAAGTTTAGTGGTTTTAAATAAATGGGTTAATGTCTATTGTCAACAGAGCGAGGAGGCGGATATGGAACAGAATGAGTCGGTGAGCATCAGCCCGCCGCTGCTGACAACGACGCTGCACACTGCGCTCAATCAATCGCTCTACTACGACGAAGTGGCCCTCAACTGCAATAGGTAACTATACCTAGAATACAGCACAAGTCGACATCACACCCGTAGTCTACGAGTTATCGACTCATTTTCATGCCCTGAAATGAGAGATACACATTTAAGAAGATTATATACTTAATCGAAATCCTCACGGGTAAGGTCCCGGTCCCGGTCCACCCCGTGGGGTGCCGGGTTATTTTTTTTTTTCTATTTATTTATTAACATTATGTCTAAAAACCTAAGTAAGGTTTATCCAGCCACTTACGTTCTCGACAAGTATACAAAAGTAAAGGTATGTTAATACTATAAACAAGTGGGTACATTATAAATTACATCAGCGCAGTCCACAAACTTTATCAGTGTGTGTGTTATCTGAGAGATGCGCTTTGATTGTATCAATACAGTTGTTGCGAACGCACACACAACGAAGATCATTGTCTGTGCGTACGCGTTACATAGGATGATCCAATTTATTTTACCAAATAATATTGTTTCAATACAGTTTTGATATTGGTAGGGGTTATTTTTTCTTTGATTTCTACAGGCAACTGGTTAATTAGTTGAGGTATGAGGTATTAAGATGTTCTTTTACCGTATGAATTATTAAATTTAGGTAGGATTACACCTTAGGTTAGAATTGCACCTTCCCATATCATCCCGTGGGTGTCATAAGAGGCGACTAAGGGAAAAAAGACTGGAAGGTGGGCAGCAACGCCTTCTAAAGAACTGCCAACTCACACTGCGATCCCCAAGACGCCTACCAAGCGTGGGGATTATGGCAAATACCCCCTTAATAGGGGGAGGCTGTGTTTAGCAGTGGACGATCTGGCTGTTACAGTAAGGTCCCGGTCAGAAACAAAGGATTTCTGGTGTTTGACTTTTTGAATCGGAAGTTAAAGAAAGAGTAAAAGTAGTTAAACTCGGCGTCATCGGTTCTCCAGAATTTGAAGCATTTATCAAGTTGATAGTCAATGCTGAATAGTAGTTGAATGGAACATTTGGAAAGGCGAAATTATTCTGACTAGATTGGTGATATTCTGGAAATATATAATATATAAATTCGAGCGAGGCGATTATGTATATATTTTGAAGCGCTTGTAATGTTATTTTGCACATATCTGGTTACAAAATTATGATATTTCCTGAAGCTTGCTCACTGCACCAATATTGTAGAATATCAGAAACTAGTTCATGCATCCATCAGTTTGTAAACCAAGGTCATTGTAATGTCAAATTTAGTTCCCGGTCGGTCGGTGGAACAAAAAATTCCGTTATTTTCTGGTTCTGATCTTATAGGAACATGGAGGTCTACGTTTCTTATAGCAGTGGGCCTCGGTTGCTGACTAAAGTTGTCAGAATGTCAATTTCTATCACTAATTGTCTATACTTGTAATAAAACTGTAACAGGTCCAATTCTGTACATTGCAGATATTTTGAAAATATTTTTTGAAAGGCACTCTGTAGCAAATACTGATGCCAACACTGTATTTTTGTCTGTCTGTCTGCCTGTATCCCGGCCGCGCATCACTCCAAAACTACTGAATGGATTTAAATGAAACTTAGTACGATTTGAGTTCATACTACGAAGAAGGACATAGGATACATTTTATCCCGAAATCACCCTTATTTAGTTTTGCAAGCGACGATAAATCTCTAAAACCTGGAACATTCGCCATCAAGCAGTTTTTTTAACTACATATATTTCTTTTGTCGGATACATTTCGAAGACTGCGCAATGGAAGTGTACAACTTAATATATTTTAGATCTACAAACGTCGACGTCAACTCTCTGAGCAAATTAACTACTCTCTTCTGGAAAATACAGCCCGGGAGTTTTCAAATCCAAAGTAAAAAGCTCCTTTCTGAGCTATATGCTTTACTAAGAGTGCTTCACCGCAGACCACAGCGTTGCTTAATATGAGATAAACAGTGCACAAATCTGAATAATTAGTCTGCAGGTATGGCAATCGCGAACGAAGTCGCGGGTATAGCTAGTTACTAATAAAATAACAAGATCGGCATACTGTTCATGTTATGAGGGTGAAGGACAAGAGGGATATGCCCATATCTAACCCCGACTAATACCCCCTTTGGGGTGTACTAAATGATAGTAATAGTCTAAATTGTAAGATTCATTTGTTTATAATTATTTCAGGTTGCTACAGGAGGCTCGAGATCTGCTCGCCATGATGAAACATTACAAGCTGCCGGTCGGTGAAGAGTTCAACAATATTCTGAGGCTAGAACAGGTAATTTACGTCTGTCAAATTAATTAAAATTCTTAATAAGACCTAGAGAGACCCCTCACCCCCTCTCACATCCTTAAAGTATATTTAAGAACAAATATCATTATTTTAGACTTAAAATATGAATACTGTGGTTCATACTATAACCATCATAACACAATAATGGTTATATAACGCTATCTTTATCACACATGTACGAGTTACCGCACAGTAAGCAAAGTCAATGACTCGCTAATTGGGGTCACATAAAAAAATTGTTATATCCGCACATTTATACCTTTAGTTCGTATTTCTTATACATCAGTTTACATTCTTATAAAACAATTACTTATCGTTCTTTTATAAATCAGTGTTTGAAAGATTATCATCGGGTTTGTTTCCTACAGTAACCTTTCCCTGGTCTTCGCACTCATCACATACAGTGATTAGAACACCTTCAGTGTAACAACATAACATTTACTTCGAGCACACGTGCAGTGCAAGAACATAACAACACAACTGACTTTATCAGTACAGCCCGCCATTATGCTACAGTTTTGATTTAAGTTTAACAACCATGTATGTGTCGAAATAAAATTGTAAATAAATCTATTGAGGTAGCAGTTGCCCCCACTTTTATTTGTGTACTATTCTAATGACGTCTTCGATGTCTGTTTGAAGCGTAAACCACATATTCGATATGGATAATGTTAGGCCTAAAGTTACCTGTGTAGTCCGGCACCAATAACATATATTTATTAGATGACCCGACACAGACTTCCTCATTCTGAATATGGTTGATGGAACACCTTTTTATTCTTAAATTGTCATATATTTTTATTTTTTTTATATTATTGTGACGGAACAAGCTCGAGGCCCACCTGATGTTAAGCGGACCAACCTCTGCCTATAACAGATACATTTCGTCACAAGGCACGAATTGCGCTGCGCCTTGAGACGTAGTTGTTAAGTCTCGTGTGTCTGTAATTTCACTGGCTCTCAAGGACTGCTGCCGAAACACACCGTTAAGTGCTTGGCGATAGATTTTCTACTTGAGGGTGGTCGCTAGCCAGGCGGGCATTCGCAAAATGCCCTTCCACCATGGCTTGAAGCTCAAGCCCGCGGTGGTTTTCGAACCATGGACCTGCTGCGCGGCAGCCCATAGCTAATGATACTGAGCAATCACTGCTTCAAGATGTATTTAATGTATGAATTAAATGATTTGATTGTTTGCAGGTAGTTCACATGACGGCGGTGACGCAGCCGATGGTGGCGGCGATGAAGTTAAAGCGAGTCTCGGTGACTCTGGAGGAGAGACGGAAGACGTTGCACACCGCGGTCAATCTCTGCACTATCGAACAGAGCTCTCTCAACGTCTCGTGAGTTATATCTTACACCATTTTATGACATTATTATCAATTAAACCTTGGCTAGAACAGGTTTTCGCCATTTGAAAGGTTGAAGGGATTAATATGCTCTCGATGTTTACCTCAATAATTCACTATTCTTAGCTAGAGAATTGGAAACAGTTCCGAGCGTCTGCAAATGGGCAAGACTTTAAAAACCTGCTTCATAGTACTACTTTGGACTTGACTTTAGCACTTGATGGAATACTTGTCAGTCGCTATTCTTGTGCTTCTTTTACCACATTATCACCTTATGTTATAATTCGCTACTCTAGCCATAAATTTTTCATACTCCCATTCTTCATTAAAATTCAAAACAACCGCCACAACTTGCACTTGCCTGATTTGAGGCATTCCAACTTGAGATATCATTGTCATCAGAACTAATTACCTACCTACTACATATATTTACCTATATCTGCCTGATCGGTTATTGGCCCTCGGGGAACCTTCCCCGTTACATTATTAACGTTTGTTGCTTTATTCGCTAGTTAATTGGAAGCTATAATTTCCTTGGCCAGTGCTTTTGGTGCACCGGGGGCTTTTTTATTGCACTGGAGGCTTTTCAGGAGTGAGGCGAATCCTGGTGGTTGTGTTGTCTATTATCCGATATGTTATATATTACGAACAAGATATTTTTCATCTCCTACTAACTCAATTTTACCGCATTGTGTGAAAATATTCCGATAGCGTCGAAGGACAAAAAACAAAAATTTACACTTTCTGGGTGCCGTACAGCTTGGATGATAATTAAAAAATAAGTTTTGAATGCTATTATTATATTTCCGAAGAGAACTAATAAGTAAATTGATGAGTACGCGTGTTTGATGTGATGGTTGATTGCGAACTGGTGAATTTGTGCCGCGGGCAGTGCCGCGGGTGCGTTAGCTGCACTCGCAGCAGAACGCACAGTTCAATGTGCAGCTCACACTTGCTTGTTTAGTAACAGTATTGGGTTGTTTCAAAGTATAGAAATGAATAGCTAAGCAGCGAAAAGATAGTTATAAAATTAAGATTTTTCAGTGTTTATATGCTGAATATAAATACGAAATTACTGCATCAGTATATTAACGTAGGTATTTAAATACTGTAGAAAAATTGTACATTTGTTACTTGGCATTGGCGGACGACGAGCGAGAAAACTAAAAAGAATCACAAGTACGGTCACACTTATCCTGCGTAATTATTAAATTCAATTGAGAAAAATGCTTTTCAACACACTCGCTCGTGACGGGCCTTTAAATGCACCGATTTTAGTGTCATAATATAGTCTATTAGGCACTCGTGCTTTTTTATTACTTTCCAACACCCCTGCTCGTAAAGTGAGCTTTATTATATCGTTCTTAGGGCCATAAACCGAACTATAACACCCTCGTGCATAATAATATTATATACTAGTGCGTAATAGAATTATCCCTACAAAGTTAAGTTAGTATTTAACTGAAAAATATATGCGAGTAAACAGAGCATTTTCAATTTAACCGGGTAATACAGATTTTTAACAACAAAGAGGTTTATATGTAATCAACCACAATACATTTGCCGCGCGCAAAAAACAACTAGCGTGCTATTTGCCATAATTTTCGTATGTTGTTTGTATCGCATTTGTGCAATATATCTTTTTTTTCCTCGCAAGTGTGTTGAAAAAGTGCGTATGAAACTCGTGAGCAACTTGCTCATACACGAGGCTGTGGGTTGCAACCCGAGCCGTAGGCGAGGGCGTGAATCAGCCGACTGCAACTTAGCTCAATTTTATCATAATATACTATTACCGCACTAGTGTTTTAAATATTAAAAATAAACAACGTTTCCATACTTCTCTCCAAGGAGATTGTAGTTTGTTTCGTTCCTTTTTCATATAAAAACAAACCAAAGAGTTTTTTACTTACTAAAGTAGAACTTTAGAAGATTTAATTATAAACCTTCTTAATCAGATTATTATTGCTATCAAAAAGATCAAGAAAATATTTTCATATCAAAATTTTCGTATTCGTTCCTCGCAAGTGTGTTGAAAAACGTCGTATGAAACTCGTGCGCGTTGTTTAGTACAGTCTGTACTCCATTTAGGCCTTCGATCTTCGAACTCAGACCTAAAATCCGTCTCGATTTTAATAAACAACTTCGCGCACTTGTTGCATAATGAACTATAATGATCCATGATAAGTACATACCTCTTCACAATTCAAATTCTTTCTTGAATTGAAGTAGTCAAAGCTCACAATTTCAAAAATGTCTGTGAGCCTTTAGCTTCAAGGGAATATTATGTATGACATGCCCCAAAATTCGTTCTGTATCAATCAGCGTGTAGAAAGAGTCATAAAAGTATTTAACCGAGCGAGAACTTAGTTCGAGCGACGCGTCTCTGCTTCAACTTAGGCAAAAATACTTTCGTATGTCCGTTTCGTATTGTTCTCCTCTACAGGTCGCATTTCTACACCGATTCTCACGAAATTTTGTTAGCAGTTTTGAAAAGTCCACAAAATTTTTTCGTCGATTCAGATTTTGTAAATTTTCCAAAATGGCGGAGATATACATTACAAGGTGTTGAAAGTATGGACGCCTGCGCTTAATTTATTGGCAATTTCTTGAAACGCACGTCAGTTGCCTTAATGTGATAGGCTGTCTCACTCTCGTATAATCAATTATTTATTTTCCATTCAAATTATTTATTTCATTTTGTATCCAGTATATTAATTCGAGATAAATAACATTACCAAGTAAGTAAAGTTATTGTATATTTACTACTTACTTACCTATTTCTGAGACAACTAGCCTTCGCTGGGGCCCGCGTGGTCTTTACATTATTTACATTACATATCTAGATTTTTGGATTTCTTGACCCATTCTCCCATTAGCACGCGCAGTGAACCTTTATTCAATTGTAAGCTATGCAAGCAAGGGCAGACTCGTGAGGTCTACAGCTCTGAGGGGCACTACTATTAGATGGCGCCATTTAAATTGGTCAGATAGCCAATGATACGCACCAACTTCACTTCGCAATATATCGATAGATACACATTGATATTTGAATGCTACAAGATACATGATTTCTACAAAAATTTGGTAGCATAAACTGCCGCCCGACCACGTATTTCTGTAGCTATACGACTACAGAAATACGTGTTTGGGCGGCATTGCTTACCTAACCATAACTTATAGGCCTGTATAATCTACCTCTGCAAGGATATATAAGGGAGATGCTTAACATCAGGCAGGGTGTGGTCAAACGCGAACCTATCATAAATAGAAAAAGAGATGATAGTACAAAAGTAATTGTAGAAACAACGTGTCCGTTTCCAGAGTGCAAGCGGCACTAGCGGGCGCGTGCGCGAACCTGCAGTGCTTGCCGGAGAGGCTGAACCCGGTGGTGCGGCCGCTGATGGAGAGCATCAAGAAGGAACCCTCCGAGGAGCTGCAGACGCACTCGGCCGCCTCGCTCGCCGCGCTGCTGCACCACCTCGCCGCCAGGGACTCCAGCCCCAACAACAAAGTGCTCGTCAACTTGAAGGCGTTCCTCAGGTACGACATTCTACGCAACGGCTATCTCCAGAGAACTGTCATAAGTGATGGTGCGGCCATTAACTAGACTACTAGAGGTCGTTTCAACGAAAAACAAAGTTGGTGCGTGAGTCTGAACGGTAACTGTGCTGGTGATGTTGAAGCGGTGATCGTAATATTCCTGATTGTTTAATATTTTTTGATTTGAATGTTGTATAAGTAGTGAATGCATGTTGTTTGTATGTATGTATAGATGCGACCCGGAGCTGACCCCGCGCGTGCAGCTGGACAGCGGCGAGGAGTCCGGGGACTCCGCCAGCGGGAGCGGCACGGAGGGACGCACGCCCTGGACAGAACATACTGGACCGCACTGTCAGTCTTATTCTCCTCCCCTATCTACTTCTTACCTGCTTTATTACACACTGTGTGGCCTCGCTTTCATTCTATTAAGTGGCTTGACATCTAGCTACTCACCTTTATCGCAAACTAGTTGCGTCCCGCTGTTTCACTAGTAATAATGAAAGTTGAAAAAATCTTGTCTTAATCGAGGATCTAAACTATCTATATTTTAAACTTCATTCAAATCTGCTTAGTTGTTTCATGGTGAATGAGTAATAAACATAAACACTCACATCCTCACAAACTAATAACATTAGTGTGAAGTGTGATGTCCGTCATCACCATTAACACAAAACACTTCTTTTTTTTTTTTTTTTTTCTGAATTGCGCAGCACTTGACCACTATCTCACCTGATGTTAAGTGATGATGCGGTCGATGATGGAACGCGCTTACCTAGAATACGCGAGGACAATAATCAGACCCAGAGGACAACAATATACACTTCTCGGTGTATATTGTTGTCCTCTCCTCTTTAAGTTTTCTATTACTTATGCTACTAGCACAGAGAGTTCATAGTATTCTCGGTAAGGGTTTAGAATTTTTAAGGCCAGTTAATGCTGTTATTCAAATACTTATCTCCCAATGACTTTTGGTTACAGTTACTTTTACAATAAATAATAAATAAAGACACTGTGTATATGAATATGAGTAGTTAATTATATGTTTTAAGTTGATAAGCACTATTCATTGTTATAGATATAAACCATTTTCTGATGATGTCTGACAATAAAATGACTTTCCCTCTAAATATAAAAAAATACTTTCAAAAATGATTGTTTATGACAGATCTTCATCGTTGGATAATCGCTTTCCACGAATCTCTATTTTCAGTTTCAAGAACAAACAATAGTAACTAGATGGGCTGTAAGGTGGCTATAGTAGTTCAAAATTTTGTTCATTTACATTCCTTACACCACACATCCATCTTAACGTGTTTAAGTAGCTAGCAGAAACTCAGCTATTACACCAGTTTGGAGTAAATAATAATAATAATAGTTGCTGGCAGCTTACAAACTTACACTTTCCACGGTGGTGTCATTGTCATTTATTCGAGTGCAAATTATCATATTATGTTGTAGTACTATGATGGAGATGAAACTGTCGGGGTCAGTGACCGAAATTCTTCCTGCTTGGCGAGTGTGGTACAATAAATAGATAACGTTTGTTGTGCAGTGGACATGTACAACGGCATCCTGACGCTGCGTGAGCAGCAGCACACCACCGTGCGGGAGGCGCCGCGCCGGGGCCGCCCGCCCTCGCATGCCAACATCAACCTCGACCATCTGCTGCAGCATGAGGATGAGGTACGGGCTTGATAATCATACAGTTTGGCAAATGTGGAATTGAACAAGCAACAAGGATTTGATCAAAAACTAATTGGAGAAATGTGTCTATATAGTTGTATCCAGAAGTGTAGTAGTGAAGCAGTGGGAGGACCCACCTACCACCGTAACATTACCATTTATCGTTTGACTTTTTTGACAGACATATGCATCACTACCTGTCTGGATTATTTTATTGACATCACATGGTTGCATGATGATGTATTTTACTAATTCCCGCCTGGCTAGCTACCTTAAGTAGAAGCTCTGCCGCCAAGCACCTAACAGTGTGTTCCGGCACCTATCCTTGTGAGCCAATTAAATTTCAGGCACATGAGACTCAACAACTGTATGTCTCAGGTGACCACCAATATGGAGAGTGTGAGAACTATTGATCATCATCATGGTTTCGTCAATCTTTAGAAGATTGGTTGGGGCATCGAGCCTTGGCTCATGGCCTCTGCTGTTCCTCGTGGGGCCACTACCCCACGGTATCTCTATTGCTGTGTACACAGCTTCTGTGAGCACCATATAGTGCTTTTCTTTCTGTTGTTTCTATGTTTACTTGATCTGTATCCTTTAGGTTGTGATCTCCTCCTCCGAGGGTTCTTCGGCTATTATTAGCTCCCTGGGGAGGGCTCTCCATCCTTTCTTCGCGTCTGGTGGTCTAGCGTGCAAGGGGGCTAGTCCATGAAGGTGAACCATCCGTCCCTTGTCAGCTTGGCTGAACATTTTCTTCGTCAGTCTGATGACGAATTCTTCTACTGTCTCCATTTTGGTGCTGATGTTTATCGTTGCGTTTGAGACGTAGCGCCCTGCGCCCGTAATTATTCTCATCGCTATATTTTGTTGTGCTTGCAATTTCTTTTTGTTTGTTTTGGAGCTGTAGTTGTACCAAGCTGGGGCTGCGTATGTAAGGCGAGATCTAATATACGTCTTGTATATTCCCAGCTTGGTACGAATTGGTAGCTTTGAGTTTAGCACCGGCGTTAATAGGGCTCGTGCTGCTCTTGTCTGTTTGATGGCGTGGTCTATTTGAGATGTCATCTTTAATCTTTTGTCTATAGCCACGCCAAGGTATTTGACCTGGTTTGACCATTCGATCTCCTGTCCTTGTAGTTTGAGTTTGACTGTCGGGTTATTCTTCCCACTGATGCAAATTGCCGTTGTCTTTGCTACATTTACTGCAATTCTCCATCGGTCCAGCCAGTCTGGCAATAGCTCCAGCTGTTTTTGCATTATTTTTGTAGCTTGCTTTGGTTTGAAAGATTGGGATAGGAATGCGCTATCATCTGCAAATAATGCTAGCTTGATCCTTTTGTTTCCTTCCCAATCTGTTTCGTCCAGTAACGGTAGATCATTGGTGTAGAGTGCGTACAGCAATGGTGAGACACAACTACCTTGCGGTACTCCTGCCTTAATGCTTCTCATTTCTGAGTCTCTTCTCTCGACCGTTACAAAGAACTTTCTGTCATTGAGGAAGGACGCTAAGATTCTGATGTAGCTTCTTGGAATTTCCGTTTGTGCAAGTTTGTAGAGAAGGCCCTCGTGCCACACTCTATCGAAGGCCTTCTCTACATCCAGGAACACAGCAACAGTATGTTTGTTCCTGTTCAGGTTGCTCGCCATATGGTGTAAAACTCTTGTGAGTTGTAGCGTGGTGGAATGGTGTCTTCTGAAGCCATACTGTTCATCCCGTGGTTGTATGTGTGGGCGTATTCTCCATAGGAGGAGGCGCTCAAAGAGCTTAGCCAAGTGCGGTAGCAGAGAAATTGGTCTATATGACGACGCCATTCTGCGGTCTTTACCCGGCTTAGGGAGCACGATGACCTTAGCCACCTTCCAGATGTTCGGGAAGTGTCCTGTTCTTAATATCCCGTTGAAGAGTTTCGTAATTGATACTATCCCCTTCAGCGGGAGTTGGTGAATGGCTGCTATTGGAAGGTCATCGTGTCCTGCTGCTTTCTTTCTAGGCAACCTTCTGATTGTCTTCCATGTCTCCTTTGGCGATATGTATTCGCTGCCACTTAAGGGGGGGAGCGGGTTTGTCAGAAGGGTGCTGATTGCGTTGGTCACTTCTTGGTGATGCAGTCGTGCTTCTCTACTTGCTTCCGGTCGTATTGGGTGGAGCGAGAATTGTTCCTCCAGGTGCTTGGCCAGAATTTCTGCTCGCTCCTTCGGGTGATATTCTCTTCGCCCATCAACCAGTAGCGGGTATATGGGTTGGGGCGCCCTGGATAGGGCCCTGTTGAGATGATGTAGGTTGGATTGGTTTTCGCCTGCCTTGTCTATAGTTTGCTCCCAGGACGAGCCTCTCCATCCCTCTACTGCGAGTGAGACTTTCACAGCGAGGGCATTTAGGTCTTTCTTTAGCTTGGGGCATCTAGTTGTGGCCCACTGCTTGCGAAGCATCCTCTTCTTGTCGATGTCTTTTTGTATGTATATCGGCAGTTCTACCCTTTTGGTTGGTGGGGGGCATGAAGTCGATGCTTCTTCTTTCGCCTGCTTCATTCTATTTGTAATGAGCTGCGCTGCCTCCTCCACTTCCTCAGGTGTTTCAATTTTACCGGTCGTCATATCCTCCAGTAAGCTGTTGTACTTTTGCCAGTTTATTCTGACATTAGGATGTTTAATCAGTGGGGTTATTGCCATTCCTACTGTCACTAGGATGGGGAGGTGCTGTTCATCTAAGTCATACAGCACCTCCACATTTATGTTTCCCTTTAGGCCTTGGTGTAGTACAATGTCTAGTACATCCGGTGTGTAGTCTGCAGAAGCTGGTATGTGAGTGGGTTCGTTTGGCCCCAGCACTTCAAATCCCTCCTTTTCTGCTGCTCTGTATAGAGTGTTGCCTTGCTTACTGATCAGTCTGGACCCCCACGCAGTATGTTTAGCGTTAAAGTCTCCAATCAGTAAGGTTGCCGCTGTTCCCTCCATCACCTTGCTGAAGTCGCTGGCGATGAGTGACGGTTTTGGTGGTCTGTACCCTGCAAACACTCTTATTTCGCCTAGTTGGGTTGTAGTAACGACGCCATTTGCAACTAGATCTAAGAGCTGCGGGTGTGGAAGTTCTTCATGTATCAAGTCTCTTCTGACCAATACCGCGGTGCCTCTGATTGCTCTTTCATGGTCAGAAGAGCTGTCCTTGCGGTATGTGAAGTAGTTGGGAATTTTAAAATCCATCTTAGGTTTTAGTCTTGTCTCCCCTAGCAGTATCAAATGGACGTTTTGCATTTGTGCTAGGGTTTTCAGTGCTGCTTTCTTTGATCTGATGCCGCCGGAATTCCAATATAACATCCTAAGGTTGTCATGCATATTGGATTTGTGCAAGAAGTGTGAGTCCTCTCCTAGCCGCCTCCTGGATGTCGACTCCAGCGGCGATGGAGACGAGCAGTTCCGTCAGGACCCCCATAATTATGGCTATGGGGTTCCCGGCGCTGCTCGCTGGTGTGCCTGGTGTATAGGGGGGCATCGGTCCCCCACTTCTTGGGTTGTGTGCCCACTGTGATGGTGCTGGAGGCCCTCTCCATCTGAGGTCCTCTTGTGTGCTTGGCGGTCCCATTCTAGGGTCCATGTAGAATGGGACGTGGTGTGGTTGAGGCCTTTGCTGAGTCATGGGAGCCATGGGTGGTCCCCTCGACTGAGAGCGCATATTGGGTGCTGGTGGCCCCCTTGACTGGGGGCGAATTGCTGCTGGTTGTGGTGGTCCCCTTGATTGGGGTCGCGGTTGGTAAGCACTGGGCCCGCGTGATTGTGGTCTAGGCTGGTGTTGTTGTTGCGCTGGGCCCCTGGATTGGGGCCTCGACGGTGCTCCCCCTGGTCCGCGCATTTGCGGGCGTGGTTGGCGTATCGCTGTTGCACCGTGTCCCGCTAAGTTTTGCGTTGTCCCCCTCCTTTCCACTTGAGGGGGGATAAATGCAGGTGCTTGGGGTCTGGTGGGGGCTGTTGCTGGTGCCGCTGATGCTGCTGATGTTGTAGCTGTTGTCACCTCGGTACTTTGCGGCAGATTGACAGGTGCGGTATGCGTTTCCCCTGTCAGCGGTGTTGATGTAGCAGTGGGTTGTTGCATATTAGTCGCCTGTCTTGCCGTGCTCCGTCTTCTATTTTTCTTCTTCGCTCTTTTCTTTGTTGGGAGCGCTGCGCCCCTAGGTGTGGGGTCGTTTGCTCGGGTTGGCTGAATAAGGTTGGTGTATGTTGGGGGGTAATATCCCCCCTGCTGGGTTACCGCTTGGTCTGCCCATTGTTGTTGTATGTCTTCTTGAGCATTTTGCCGTGGTTGTATTCCCCTGTTTTGGTTTGTATGTTGCATTCTTGGGAAGGGGGTGGTATGGTTACCCCCCTCTTGCGTGCCTCCCTGAGATAGTGGGGGCATCTCCTACTGCACGCCACATGTGGCCCCTTGCAGTTCGCACATTTTGGTGGCCCTACTAAATTGCAGTCGGCCGCCAGGTGCTCGCCTGCGCATTTCACACAGCGCGGTAATCTGTGGCAGCCACCAGAGGCGTGGCCGAACGCCTGGCAGCGGTGGCACTGTGGCACTGTACCTTTACGTGGTGCCCATCCCTCGATGCTTATGTTGGGTATATTGAGTATTTCTGTGATACTATAGAGTCTCTTTAGCTCCTCTTCATTTTGCCGCTCCATGACCAAATGGTAGATAGGCCCCCCCCTTGCCCCTTTCCTGGGGAGTATTTCCTTCACATATTTGGTTGTGAAGTGGTTGCCTTCTAGTGCCTGAATTATATCGGCGGGATTTATGCCAAATGGGAGCCCTTTAATTGCTACCTTGGTAGGTAGTTCTTCTTGAGTAGCGTAGCAATGCCACGCTACTCTGGGATCCTTTTCTGTTGCCTCGGTCAAGCATCGTTGTACCAACCGAAATTCCTCCACCGATGTACAGTCAAACCTAAATCCTTTTGCTCTAGGCTTAACATTCGGCGGCCTGCCCAGCTTAGTTCGTATATGTGCGAACAGCGGCACCCAGTCAGGCAGTGTTTCCACTATAATCGGCGGGTGGCCTTTCAGCGTTTGTTGAGCAGGTGCAACGTTCGCTAGTTGCGGGGTTGGTTGTGTCTGTGTCAAATTATTACTGTTTTGGCGATTAATTTCACTCGTACGGCTCTGCGGTCTTACGTGGCTGGGTGATGCCAATGCTGATGAATACGCTCTGGCCGCGTCTGGTGATGGTGAGGGTGGTGATGGCATAGGTGCCGACTCCATAGGTACCGACTCAATAGCCGCGTACGACGTTGAGTCGGTATGCCCTTGTATATAAAGTTCATCACCTGCGCCTTCCTGTTCAGAATCTGATGAAGAGTCCGATGATGACGATGATGATGGTGAAGATGATGATGTGTCTGATGACTCGTTTCTGCTTGAGGTTGTCTTCTTACGTGTAGCCTTCTTAGGTGGGGTGATGGAGGTCTTGGGCTTGTACCTCTTCTCATCACCTCCCTCTTCCTCCTCAGAGGATGACCGTCTACCTGTTTTGGGCGGTCTGTCAGAGCTTGCCCGTTTAGGTTCGGTGCATACTTGACTCTCAGGTCGAGCTACAGCGAGCCCTTGGTCGGGTTCCGCTCTTTGACTTGCACTATCGGTCGGCTTGACCAAAAGTGATGCTGCTTCCTTTGATGTAGATGCCATCGGTATGGTAGCCGTAACGGTTTCACCTGCCGCGGGGTCATCCCTCGGCAGGGTGAGACCCCCCGCTGCCTTACTCGTTTGTTCTCGTGCTTTCCTAGGTCTCGGCGCCTTACGCAGTCCGAGTACACTTGCCGGAACAATGACTGATTTTTCCGGGTGGAAGAGGTTGCGACACACAATCCCTTCTTCCACTGGAGTACTGCCTGTGGGTGGACCGGGGTCCTTTCCAGGCGGTGGGCGATCATCGTCCGCCATGTTGAATGATGGTGGTGATGATGGTTATGATTCGGTGTTGATGATGATGATGGTGATTCGTGACTTCTCTGTACTGCTACTACCTGTGGCCTCCAAGAGGCGGTGCTTCCCCTACCAGGTGGAACCCCGTTCGGGATAGCCCAGCAAGGTAACCGCGCACAGAGACCAACAGGCAGCAAACAGTTGATGAAAATATAGGTGAATCTCGTCGTTACTACGTCCGGTATTTTGTTACAAAATACCTGGCAGTAACTGCACGGTTCCTACCAAGCGGAGTGCACGGGCCGCCTACGACGCAAGGTAGTTGCCGGATGTATGTTTCAGCACACCTTAGGGTGGTGGTGCCGAGTGCGGTGGGAGCCTCAACGCTTACGCGGCGGCTCGACCACCAACACTACCGAACCGAACGCGCTAGGAGTTGCTGAAACTAAAGAGATATCATAGGCATACGTTCAGGGAACAATATACAAACGATTCTTAGAACTATTGAGTGTGCATGCTCAAAGTCTCTTGGTCAGCCTCAACCAACCAGAGAGCCCCATGCAATACCAACAATTTGCCATACACCTCTGCCATTGAACAAAATATACACAGAAGCAGCGCAGAGGGAGAATCAGAGTATCACCACTAACCAGGATATGGTTACGAAGGTTTTGGTATTTTCAGATGCAATAGGCAAAAATTTTGGTTCATTACTAGGTAATTCACTTCACTGCCCTGTCGAAAATTACTGCATGCCTGGAACTTCTTATGCACAGATTGAGAAGAAAATTATGGCTTCTGAAATTGATAGGAATACCATAGTTATTGTGTACTTAGGCCAAAGTTTAGGTATTGACAGGAAACAGATAATAGCAAATGTTACCTCATTGATAAGCCTCAGTGCATTTAAAATTATGTTATGTGCTTTTCCCTATTCAGAGGCACTGACAAAAAATTAGAATGAGCATATTCATTCATTAAATAGTATATTATATAATATGACATGTCATCATAGTGACAAACTTTTATTTTTTGACTGTAATAAATTTATTACTAAATTTATGTTGACTCGGGATAGGATGTACCTACCTAAAAAATATAAGAATCTGATTGCTACTTTGGTAGCTTATAATATTGAGTCGGTTATAGGAAATATAACCATGTCTTCTATTGACGATACAGATTTTAGTACATGTACTAATACAAATGTTGAGTCAAACTGTTTAAACTTTTAAGTCCGACAACAGGGAAGTGTTTTGACATAGCACTGTACTACCACAATATAAATCGCTTCTCTGGCAAAATACTTGAAATTTAAATGCTCTTAGATAAATATCCTTTTGATATATTATGCTTTACTGAAACATGGCTAAGAGCTGATACAATGTTATTTAATGTTAAGAATTTTAGTGTAGGCAGTGCATTTAACAGATCATCTGCAGAAGGAGGAGGGTGTATTATTCTTGTAAAAAATAACTTAAAATTTAAAGAACGCCATGACTTAGTCAGATGTTCTGTTGAATGTGTCTGTGAAGTTGCTTGTGTGGAGGTGGACAGGCATCTTGTGTTGTGTGTATATCGACCACCTACAGATCAAGGTCATGCTCAAAATTTTGCAGAATTTTTATCCACTATGGAAAGTATACTGCAGAAAATCTCTAAATGCAGAAAACCCATATTTGTATGTGGTGATTTTAATATAGATATTTTAATGAATTCTAAAAATAAGACTGATCTTATTTCATTATTTAAGTCATTTAATTTGAAATTTCTATTCTGTGAGCCCACTAGGATAACAGACACTTCATCTACCTGTATAGACAATATATACTCAAACTGTAAGATTAAAAAAAATTTTAATATTGAAAGGTGTTAGGTCAGATCATGAGGGCCTTGCGATAAAATTTGATGGAAATAGCCCTCCGGCCGTGATGGCAACTGAGAGTAACAGAGAGGTATGAAGTTGAACATAGGCCGTTAACAACCAGTAGGCTAGAAACTCTTGGTACCAATATAGAAGCTAAGCTTGGCATAACAAGTTTTTCTCACTGTGACCCGAATGACATCTACAATAACTTATTTTCTTTAGTAAATATTGAGTTTCAAAAAGTTTGTCCAAAAATAAAGAAACAAATAAATGGAAAATTGAAGTTTGGTGATTGGGCAACTAGAGGTATTCGAAAAAGTAGAGATTATTTGTTTGATCTTTATCGCAGGAAAAATTTAACATCTTGCAAGCAGTTTCATGATTATGTTAGGAACTATTCAAAAACTTTTGAGTCTGTTTGCTTGTGTGCTAAATCTCTTTTTATTAGAAACAAAATTAGCAAGTCTAAAAATAAAATAAAAACCATTTGGAAGACTATAAATATTGAGACTGGTAAAAATAAACCTAGAGATTCAAGATATGTCTTAACTATTAATAAAAATCAAATCTCTGATCAAATACAAGTGGCAAATATATTTGAAATGTTTTTTTCTAACTTACCCCTAGAAGTCACTAAATCATTGGATTCTTGTCCCAATGTAGCAGAAGCCCTATTAAAACATAATTTTCCCTGCAAAACACCGGACTTTTCTTTTAGATACACGACAAATTTTGAAATTATAAAGACATTCAAAAGTTTAAACATAAAGAGTACTGAAGACTTGTGGGGTATGTCAGTTAAAGTGGCAGAGTCTATAATTTGCATTATCGCACCATACTTAGTAACAATATTCAATCTTTGTGTCGATAGAGGAAATTTCCCCGACTTAATGAAGCTATGTAAAATCACTCCAATTTTGAAGTCGGGGGCTGCATCTGACCCTTGCAATTATAGACCTATTTCCATCTTACCTGTTCTGAGTAAAGTATTCGAAAAAATTATGCTCAAACAACTTTTATCTCATTTTAATGAGCATAATATATTGAATGAGAATCAGTTTGGTTTTACTAAGAGCAGATCCACTACAGATGCAGGTGTTCAATTGATGTCACGTATACTTGAAGCCTGGGAGAGTTCACATGATGCTATTGGCGTATTTTGTGATCTTTCCAAGGCATTCGACCGTGTAGAACACTGCACTCTGATTCGTAAGCATTCACACTATGGTATTCGTGGAAAAGCTTTGTATCTAATAGAGTCTTATCTGTCAAACAGGCTACAGATGGTTGGAATAAATGGCAATACTTCTTCCGGGTCTTTGGTAAAAATAGGTGTACCGCAGGGATCAATATTGGGACCTTTTCTGTTCCTAGCGTATATTAATGATCTGCCTTGCATGGTGAAAGATTTCTGCAATATTGTTTTATTCGCCGATGATACCTCTCTGATTTTTAAAGTAGATAGGAAAGATAGTGAACTCATTCATGTAAATAATGTGTTATCTATGATCTCTGAATGGTTCGCCGCTAATAATCTTCTCTTAAATTCAAAAAAGACCAAACGTTTAAAGTTTTCTTTACCAAATGTTCCTTATGTTGAACCAAACATTAAGCTTGGCTTAGATAAACTCTCTATTGACAAAGCGACAGTCTTTCTGGGAATCAAAGTGGACTCAACTTTACAGTGGGATCCACATATACATGATCTAGCCGGAAGACTTAGTTCTGCTGCATATGCAGTTTGTAAGATAAGACAGTTAACAGACCTAGCTACTGCACGGCTAGTTTATTTCGCGTACTTCCACAGTATTATGTCGTATGGTGTATTGCTGTGGGGAGCTGCTGCTGAGATGGAAACAATCTTTATCTTACAAAAGCTTGCAATTCGAGCCATATATGAAATGGATCCTATGGAATCTCTAAGGGATCTTTTTAAAGAAATTGATATATTAACTTTACCGAGTCTGTATATATTTGAAAATATTATGTATGTTCGGAAAAATTTGAGTAAATTTAAATTAAACAGCGACAACCACGATTACAACACTAGGAACAAATATAAATTAACGGTACCGTGTTTTAGATTAGCAAAGACAAATAAAAGGTCCTTTTTAGGTAATTGTGTGCGGTTTTATAATAAAATTCCCGAACATATTACAATGCTCACAGAAGGAAAATTCAAATTACACGTGAAAAACATTTTGATGAAGAAATCCTACTACACAGTTTGTGATTACTTAAACGACAAAAATGCTTGGAAAATTCCACCTCTGCCAAGCCATCACCTGTCTCCTACGTAATTTAAACAAATATTGTAATAATTGTATTATATTGTTTATAACAAATTGTAAACAGACGTTTAAAAGAATGGCCCCGAGTTTCTTGCCCGTTCTTCTCGCAGTGGCTCTATATTTTTTTTTTGCTGAACGTGGCAGTACAATGTAGAATATTTCAATATTAAAGTTTGTAATTGACCTTCATAAGAGCGTCGTAGACGCCTAAATTGAATAAATGATTTTGAATTTGAATTTGAGGGTGACGGGCGCAGTGCAATTTGTCACTTGTGACAAAATGCATCTGCAGGCTGGGTTACCGCTAGGGCCGCGTGCTTGTTCCGTCACTGTAACATAAAAAAAAACAGATGTATTATTATATTCTACTTTAGGGTGGTAGCTAGCCAGGCGGATATTCGTAAAATGCATTACCACTTACGATTAAGCTCAAGTTAAGCGTTTTATTGTCTTCGACCACATCATCACTTACCGTCAGGTGAGGCTGTTATCAAACACTGGCCTAGCGGTTAAAAAAAGACTTTTTTTTTATGTGAAAGCTCCAACAGTTTGTTTCAAAACTGACGTCCCGTAATTTTTTTGCTGTCAGGTAGGGCGTTTACGGCGAATTTTTGCGGCAATTTACTATACAGTACAGCATCGCTTCTGTTTCTGACTGTTCCAAATGACCGTAAGGGACTCCCTTAAAGAGCATGTCTGAATAGCCGGACAAATTACTTTGAAATAACGTAAATTTACTTTCGTTCCAGGCCCGCAAACTACTCCGGATACAAAGGCGCGGTGCCACTCTAGCACTGACCCGTTTGACGACACACTTCGGGGCGACGCTGCCGGAGAAACTGCCCAAGCTGTGGGAGTTCATCACTGAGCCCTTCGCCAAAGTCATGACAGATGCTGGTCAGTTCTGCTATAATTCTAGGTTAAAACGAACGATGTCTTCAAATCATCCTGAAGTTCATGGTGCTCTTTTGGTCCTCAAAAAAATAAATAAGGAAAGCCTTGTAACCTTGTGCTTCAGTTTGGAGTATCGACGGGGCAACGAAGCTATGAAAAAGACCAATTACCAAGGAATTATGGCAACCTGGAAACGCTCATGGGAGCGAAGTAGTTTATAATCTTGGATCTGAAAAGTGTCTACTGACAAGTTAAAATATAACCTAAAGACAAGTTGAAATTGGGTTTTCTACGAAGAAGGGTCTTTTGCAATTCATAGATATGGTATTTGGATTGTGCAATGCTCTTGCTAGTTTCGATACATTTATATAGCTCATACCTATGGGATTAATTTTTGATGCTTATCTTGTCCATCTCAATGATTTTATTATCGTGAGGCAGAAACTTGAAGATAACATTCAGAACCTTAAACGTGTGCTAGTATAGATACAAAAAATGTGTAATGTCATAAGACTCGCCCGATATATTTGTGATCAAAGATTTTAACATATTAACCACCTCGAACGTTATCTTTTTAGAACCAATATTACAGAATGTTTTTTTTCATAGAAATGGGCAAGAAGAACCTCTAACTACCAGAACTAACTAGTAGAAAAATAAACCTTAATAGAATTGCTTGAAATGATTGAATAAAGTACATAATATTAGAATGTCTATCATGTAGAACTGTCATGAACATAAGAATTCAACAACTTTAAAAAATTTAAAAGTCGCATGCATTTTTGTATTATTGTCTAAAATATCTTAAAACTCTTAAGATCTAAGCATGGATGAGTGCCAATTTTCCTTTTTGTTTTGCTAGGCAACTAATTGCTAGTAGCGTGCGTGGACATAGTGAAAAAGCCAATGAATCGTGAGTCGTGTTAACGGTCTGTATGCAATGTATGTTGTTGCAGAGCTGGAGAGCCAGGAGGTGGAGAGCGCGGAGGAGATGGTGTCGCGGCTGCAGGTGTTCGAGGTGACGTGCGCGCACGTGGCTACCGTGGGCGGCGGCGCGCTGCGTGGCCACGTGGCGCAGGCGGCGCGGCCGGCGTGCGTGGCCACGCGCTCCGCCTACACCGCGCTGCGGCACATGGCGGCGCGCGCGCTCGCGGCCACGTGCCGCGCCGACCCGCCGCACACCATGCACGTGCTCATACACGAGGTAAGGCTCTCTCTCTCCCGCTATATGTGTGTCATTGTGTTTACGTGCTCCGCCTAAGGGGTCAACATAAATAAAGTTACACTTTTTCACTAGATTCGAAAAACTCGAGAGTGGCATTTTCGAGAGCCAGTAATTTTAGGTTAGCCTGTACAACATCTTCGACCACGTCATCACTTACTATCAGGTGAGATAGTGGTAAAGGCTAACCTATCAGGCATAGAAAAAAAAATGCCACACTTGGATTTTGCACTGAAGTTGTCAAATTAAATTGTTGGGAGTCAAAGTTGACCGTACTTTTCACACTATTGAACCACGTTCATTACGATGTAATTGCGACGATACAAAATATCCACTGCTTTTTAATGTTTATTTTTTATTTAGCCATAACGAACAGTGTAGTCATGGAAACGCGGGTTACCGCCGATCCGAACGTGTTAATCTTCGTCTACACACGACATAATACGAATTCATATTGTTCAAAAAGCTTTATGATTGCAAGGATTCCGTGGGGTGCCGGCATAGTACTGTAAATCACCCCGTTCTCCCCTCCCGCTCATATATTTCCGTTGTAACCATTTAGTATATCTTCTCTTCCTGCGAGTCTTTAGAGACGACGTAGGAAAAAAATACCAGAAGGTGTGTCAGAAACGCCTTCTGAAGAACTGCCAACTTACACTGCGATGCCCAAGACGACAGCCAAGCGGTCTCCGTTAGAGCTTCGGCATAAATGCTTTTGTATGTCTGTCCATATTCCTGATTTCCGGTCTTTTTTACCTACAGGTCGCATTTCTCAACCTATTATTGTTAAATTTTGTGAGCAGTTTCGATTTTATGGATATTTTGTCAATTCAGTTTTGGCAAATTTTTAAAAACGACTATATAATATGGGGGTTGAAAACGTAAAAAAAACATGTTGCAGTCGCGAGGTCTTCAGGTCACAGTTATAAAGGAACATTGATATGTACTAATTGATAGTCCAGTAGATAATATGTTATTGTGAGAAGACAGTAGATGTGTATGTGATGTCGGTATGTGTTTGGCAGCTGGTCCCGCAGCTGAGCGAGGCCCGCAGCAGCCGCGCGCGGTGCGGCGCGGCGGAGGCGCTGGCGCGGGTCACGGACGCGCTGCAGCTGCACGTCGTGCCCTACATCGTGCTGCTGCTCGTGCCGCTGCTCGGTCAGAACTTACTACTCACTCTCACTCTCACACTTACACTACACACTACACACCTAGTGTACACAAACCTGATGCCGGTGTAGCCCCTGTACAATCGTCGAGACAATAGGATAAACGTCACGTGGTGCAATGGTGAAAGTTCCGCCAATGACACGCGAACTGATAAACCAATACGGTTAAATTACCGTTCTTATAGCCTGAATTATTCAAAATTGATATATTCCGTAGATACGCTATTGGACATACACTTTTCTTCCCGTAACACAAATAATATAAAATCCTAAACAATTAAGAAAAACTTCTTAGATACAGTTTTGGGTTCAGTTATGCACTAAATAATCTGTATTGTGTACTTTTTGCAAACATAATTATGTATAGTCCGATTTTTTCAATTACGCACACGCATTATAACGATCATTCGAGATTCACCAGTGAACTTCTTTGAACTAGCAGTTTCGGTCCAAAATATTAATTTCCTTATTTTAATTATTTACAAACTGGAAACCATCAGAAAATAAAATCTCCGACGTTTTTATCTCGAGGAATAACGTCGTTATTCAGTAGTATAGTAGCAAAAGTTCGTAGATGGCTGGCATATTTATACTAAATAGCATATTTGGTTTGTTCTTGTAGGGCGTATGAGCGACCAGTGCGAGGCTGTACGTATAATGTCGACGCGCTGCTTCGCGTCGCTGATCCAGCTGATGCCGCTGGACGGCGCGGTGCCCGAGCCGGCCGGCCTCTCCGCCGAGCTGCGCGACCGCAGGCTCAGGGACAAGGACTTCCTCGACCAGCTCTTCAACCCCAAGTCCATCAAGGACTACAAGATACCGGTGCCGATCGCTGCTGAACTGAGGACATATCAACAGGTTAGTTCATTATGCAACTGATATCATACTTCCAACATTTTTTTTGCGTAGTATGTTGGGGTTGTGTCTCGCCTTTGTCGAGATTTGTAATGTAGCTGAATCCCATGTCCAATGTTCATTGATATCTTAATATTTTAAAAATGCAACACAGGTTTTATAGCTGTACGAGTTACCGCACAGTAAGCATTGTCAATGACTCGCTAATTGGGTTCACTTAATAATAATGTTATATCCGCACCTCTATACCTTTAGTTCGTATTTCTTATACATCAGTTTACATTCTTATAAAACAATTACTTATCGAAAGATTATCATCGGGTTTGTTTCCTACAGTAACCTTCCCTGGTCTTCGTACTCATCACATACAGTGATTAGAACACCTGCAGTGTAACAACGTAACATTTATATGGTCCTTCGAGAAAACTACAACATATCCTGTGGACTTCCATCGACATTTGGAAAACAACAACAACAGTGCAACAGTGGTCCTACACTACAGTCACTTTATGTTCTTTGTGGATTTTGTACGACTACGAATCGGTTAACTGGCTTTCCACAAGCGGGATCCCCCAGTTTAATTGAGAAGGCGCATACAAGGTCGTGCTAAGTTCGCAAGGACATAGTGAGGCCCGGATCACGATACAACATTCAATGAATACTTTTTCGGCAAACATTCAAGAAAGTAGTTATCATTTAAAACATCTTCGAAGTTTCTTCAAGTTCTTCAATCACATAACATGGAGAATCTACTTTAGCGCCAACAAGACATTGTAGAAGCGATAAAGAAGTTAGAACGAAACTTCAACACGAAAGGATTCCGCTAGCAGGAAGACCCGTTAG
The DNA here is from genome assembly GCA_963854805.1 of Plagodis dolabraria. Taxonomy (NCBI): domain Eukaryota; kingdom Metazoa; phylum Arthropoda; class Insecta; order Lepidoptera; family Geometridae; genus Plagodis; species Plagodis dolabraria. The sequence goes on along the minus strand of OY978447.1, from coordinate 33,124,160 downwards.
TACTTGAATGAACGGCTTTGACAAATTATGGGCCGAGTTTCAAGGTGACAATCACAAGCTGTCCGACTATGACAACGGCGAAGACCCATATTCCGTCGAAAATCTATTTCTAGAAGCTAGGACCTACTTCGATTCTGTGCCTATTAAGATAACAACCTGTCCTCCTGCAACTGAAGCACCGATGTCACCAACTCCAGTAGCACTGCCTGCTCCAACCATCCATCTTTGAATCAGGGGCAGGTGGCGAAACTACTAGCTTTACAGCGGACCAACTTTAGAGCTTTTCATCGACAAGTTGCGAGTTGATGAAATACGAGACATTCATTCATACAAGAGCATTAAGAAAACTCAGAATCTCAAACCCGCATCAACATCGCATCTTCAGCAGTCAACACCACAAATCGATATACCAACATTTACGGGAGAATATACACAATGGCCGACATATTACAATCTCTATGCAGAAAGCATTCACAACAACAACCTTCTTACTAAAATCCAGAAAATGCAGTATTTGAAAGGAAAATTGCGAGGAGTAGCCGGGAGGCTCGTGCAACATTTACATATCTCAGCAGAAAGTTATGGACGGTTACGGACAAAAATCATTACCCAGTACATGGAATTTGTGATGCGTCCGAAAAGGCGTACGCATGCGCTATTTACGTAATCATCAAAAATGACAAGGGCGGGTACACATAGTCATTTTTGGCCGCTAAACAAAGTTAGCGTCATTAAAAAACAAGTTATCGTTATATCGTGGTGGCGCGCTTTTAACTTATGAAAAAGGCTATAGAAACTTTACCTAAAGGTCTTCAGATATACGCATGGACGGATTCTATGGTTGTGCTGGGTTGGCTTCATGGAGAACCCATTACATGGAAACAATTTGTAGCCAACAGAGTTCATACAATACTCAACATCATCCTGTCAGCATCTTAGCATCATGTTAGATCTGAAGAAAACTCAGCAGATTGCACCACTAGAGGTGTATTGCACAACAGTTATTGGAACATCCATTGTGGTGGCAAGGCCCCAATGGCTAACGAAGTTTGATCCAAACATGATCAAAAATATAACATTTTGTTGCACCAGCATTAGAACCCATCTCAGTACACCTGGATTCTTAGCAGCATTTCGACGATTTTGCGCTAGATGATCTGTGCCCAAACATATTTACAGTGATCAAGGACGAAACTTTATCGGAGCAAGTAAAGCACTAAAAAAAAAAAAAAAAGACTAAAGACTAATGAATTAAAACATTTATTAATAAAAGCACTAAAGACTAAGAAGAATATAATGATATCCTGATCACCATCAACAATGAAGAGCTATTGAGCAAGATGAACGAATACGACATTCAATGGCACTTCAATGCCCCAGCTTATCCCTCAGCAGGCGGTCTATGGGAGGCTGCCATCAAAAGTCTAAAACATCATCTTCATCGAGTAATAGGAGAACAAAAACTGACGTATGAAGAGTTCATAACATTACTTCATCAGATCGAAGCCTGTATGAACTCTCGACCTCGAAAGTTCTTGACTGAAAGCCCAGATGATAAATACCTTTCAGCAGGACACTTCTTAGTTGGAGGTCACTAATATGAAGACCGCAGACAGATCCGGATCATACGAGTTTTACTACAAAATGGCGAATGATACAAGCTATGAATAAACAGTTTTGGAGGAAATGGTCTTCAGACTATTTACAACAGCTACAAGTTCGCACCAAGTGGAGAACACCCTCCAAAAATATCGAGGTCAATGACATTGTCCTGATCAAAGAGGATATAAGCACTATGCATCAATGAGAAGACAGTAAAAGCTCAAGGAGACCCCCTTTTTAAACTGAAAAGGAGTTTTTGTTTTAATCAGCATAGTAACGACTTGCACAAGATAAATTCCAGATTTAGAAGTCTGTATGGGAATGGGACCCCTTATGATCCCCGTAGTCTCACACCTTACCACTGTGTCGTGGCGTATTCGACTGGGTTCCTGGAATGTCACAGGAAGACACCAGCCGATATATTATTATGTGCTATTATGCACGTGGTTGAAAAGGGGCGGGAATGACCTACCTTCAGATGACGTGCTAGTCGCTCCGTCTAAAGGGACTTATCGTTAAACACCTACACCTATATAAACGATCGTTTTGCTAGCTTAATAGGAATTAGATTAAGATACGTCCCTTGATCTCGAGGTTGAAGGGGGTGCCTCCAACAGCAATCCGTTGCTCACCCATCCACAAACAATGAACGCCCGGCGCCTAGATAACGGAACAGCACCAAACACAAATGTTTATAATCACTAAAATATATAAAGCAGTCCTCTGCTAATTCGCTCGGTCGCCGCGACCTGAATTTTACTAACTTCGTTTGCTTCGAATAAACGTAAGTCCTCGCACGAGCTAACTTGGGACCGCACTGCCCTTGAAATCAGAGGTGAACGGCCAGCGCCCATACGCGCCGGACCGCACACATTCAAAACCATCGCAGATAACACGGACACCAAGATTTGCGTCCGCGCGTTCAAAAACCGATTGCATTGTTTACTTTTGTTTATCGAACAAAGTCCGTTCCGTTTTATTTTATATTAAACATATCCACTAATTACCTCGCTCTACTGAGTGTACAATTAGTTGTTTTTTTACGTTAATCACGATCTCACCTGTTTGCAAATGATAATTTCATCGAAGATATAAAAGGGCTTTGAATTTCTGGCTCACTGGGACAGCTGCCGGAACACACCGTTAGATGCTAGGTGTCTGGACCGTGGAGGGTGGGTGATAATGCGTTGTTGTTGTTGTTGCAGGCGGGAGTGAACTGGCTGCGGTTCCTGTACTCGTTCGGTCTGCACGGCGTGCTGTGCGACGACATGGGGCTCGGCAAGACGCTGCAGTCCATCGCGTGCGTCGCCAGCGCGCACTACGAGCGCGGCCAGCGCGGCCTGCCGCAGCTGCCCTCGCTCGTCGTCTGTCCGCCCACGCTCACAGGTATACACCATCTGCCGGGCTTATTTGCCACGCCGACAAAACACATTCCCTCGGTGAGGACTAACAGACAATGAACTGTGAAAGTTAAAAGGTAAAATCGGCATTGTAAGCTTCTGGATTCATCCGTCGTGAAGTCAAAAAGAAATGCCAGTTATGTCATCAGCTATCTGCTGACTAGTTTAGGATGGCTACCCTGGGGAATATTGATGCGTTAGGTAGTAAATTTTACAAAAGTTGGTAACTATCAAAACGAGCCATTATAGGCAACTGTCTATAATGGTTCCAGTTTTGGTGACGTTAATCTGAAGTCGTTATTAGTATAAAGCGAAACAGATATTTATCCCATCCTATCTGCAACTGTGGCAAGCGCGCATCTACTCCTGACCAATTACTTAGTCTACTATAAGCAATAGCAATATTTTAAAAACCAGGCTAATAAACATTATTGTCACAACCACATAAAACATTCGGGGCTCCCCAGTACCACCTCCTTCCATTGAATACGGTCAGCATTCAACGCTGAGCGGCTCCAATAGTCGACGATCAAGTTTTCTCCGATCGACTCGACCCTTTGGCACTGCGTAGAGATGTTGGATCACTCTGCATCTTTTCCCGTATCTATCACGGTGAGTGTTCCAGAAAATGTTCGGTTTGATACCTGCAGCTGAAGTTTTGGTATCGGATGTCTGACAGAGCATGATGATCAAAGAGCATATTCTCTCCGCAAAGGCTCTCCGCAAAGACTGCGGCAACGCATTTCAAGACCTCTGGTGTTACGGATGTCCGGGGCCACAGTAATAACCCACCACCAAGTGAACCGCCCGCTTATTTTAATTATTATTATGAATACAGGTCACTGGGTATTCGAAGTAAACAAGTTCATCCCCCCAAAGCACCTGAAGCCCCTCCAGTACGTGGGCCCGCCGGTGGAGCGGGAGCGGCTGCGCTGCCAAGTGCGGCACTACAACTTCATCGTCGCCTCCTACGACATCGTGCGGAAGGACATCGACTTCTTCAGCACCATCAAGTGGAACTACTGCATACTGGACGAGGGACACGTCATCAAGAACGGGAAGACGAAGGCGTTCAAGGCGATCAAGCAGCTCGTGGCTAACCATCGGTTGATACTCTCTGGAACACCTATACAGGTATGTCACTTTTTTTTCAGAACATTATGTGTTTAAATGGATGATATATTTGCCAATGTCTGATATCATTGTATTCCATGATACTGTTATTAATGAAAAAAGGTAGTCGCATGTATAAATCTCGCTAGTAGCCAATTGTTATTCTATATAATAGTTTTAGAAAGTTCAGCATGCGCAAACGTTTATAAAATAAACGTCATTACGGGGAACTCTCTCTGGACATTTTTATTCTGTGACCTAGATGAGAACTGTGCGGCATACCTGATGGTACTGATAATGTAAAGTACCCACGGGGCTGGGTGATCTCAGGATAGTAACAAAGATAAGACTAGCACCACCGCGTCAATGAACCAGAAATTCCAGAATGACTCAAATTAATAAATCAAGTAGGTCATAGTCACATCAAGCACGTTAGAGAAATCAGTGACTATTGTATTAATTTGGTGTGATTGGCTTTCGTGAAAAGTCACACAGTCACAAAATCGTCGAAATATCTCTAAAGCAAATGAATATATAAAGATATTATGTATTGAACATTTTCGGATAACTGTTTATAGCCAATTTGATGTTTCTACTATTAGCACTTAGTGCACGTTTTAGACTTTGTAAAAGTTTCAAAAATTTCATAGATTTGGGTCGCGTTTAATCTAGTGAATCTTGGAACTTGTCCTGAACGCGAATGAATAGAAAGTTGTGTTCCGTAGAACAACGTGCTGGAGCTGTGGTCCCTGTTCGACTTCCTGATGCCGGGGCTGCTGGGCACGGAGCGGCAGTTCACGGCGCGCTACTCGCGGCCCATCCTGCAGGCGCGCGAGCCCCGCGCCACGCCGCAGCACCTGCAGGCCGGCGCGCTCGCCTGCGAGGCGCTGCATCGCCAGGTATGTCTCCAACCTGCAGCGCGCGAGCCCCGCGCCACGCCGCAGCACCTGCAGGCCGGCGCGCTCGCCTGCGAGGCGCTGCATCGCCAGGTATGTCTCCAACCTGCAGCGCGCGAGCCCCGCGCCACGCCGCAGCACCTGCAGGCCGGCGCGCTCGCCTGCGAGGCGCTGCATCGCCAGGTATGTCTCCAACCTGCAGCGCGCGAGCCCCGCGCCACGCCGCAGCACCTGCAGGCCGGCGCGCTCGCCTGCGAGGCGCTGCATCGCCAGGTATGTCTCCAACCTGCAGCGCGCGAGCCCCGCGCCACGCCGCAGCACCTGCAGGCCGGCGCGCTCGCCTGCGAGGCGCTGCATCGCCAGGTATGTCTCCAACCTGCAGCGCGCGAGCCCCGCGCCACGCCGCAGCACCTGCAGGCCGGCGCGCTCGCCTGCGAGGCGCTGCATCGCCAGGTATGTCTCCAACCTGCAGCGCGCGAGCCCCGCGCCACGCCGCAGCACCTGCAGGCCGGCGCGCTCGCCTGCGAGGCGCTGCATCGCCAGGTATGTCTCCAACCTGCAGCGCGCGAGCCCCGCGCCACGCCGCAGCACCTGCAGGCCGGCGCGCTCGCCTGCGAGGCGCTGCATCGCCAGGTATGTCTCCAACCTGCAGCGCGCGAGCCCCGCGCCACGCCGCAGCACCTGCAGGCCGGCGCGCTCGCCTGCGAGGCGCTGCATCGCCAGGTATGTCTCCAACCTGCAGCGCGCGAGCCCCGCGCCACGCCGCAGCACCTGCAGGCCGGCGCGCTCGCCTGCGAGGCGCTGCATCGCCAGGTATGTCTCCAACCTGCAGCGCGCGAGCCCCGCGCCACGCCGCAGCACCTGCAGGCCGGCGCGCTCGCCTGCGAGGCGCTGCATCGCCAGGTATGTCTCCAACCTGCAGCGCGCGAGCCCCGCGCCACGCCGCAGCACCTGCAGGCCGGCGCGCTCGCCTGCGAGGCGCTGCATCGCCAGGTATGTCTCCAACCTGCAGCGCGCGAGCCCCGCGCCACGCCGCAGCACCTGCAGGCCGGCGCGCTCGCCTGCGAGGCGCTGCATCGCCAGGTATGTCTCCAACCTGCAGCGCGCGAGCCCCGCGCCACGCCGCAGCACCTGCAGGCCGGCGCGCTCGCCTGCGAGGCGCTGCATCGCCAGGTATGTCTCCAACCTGCAGCGCGCGAGCCCCGCGCCACGCCGCAGCACACCTGCAGGCCGGCGCGCTCGCCTGCGAGGCGCTGCATCGCCAGGTATGTCTCCAACCTGCAGCGCGCGAGCCCCGCGCCACGCCGCAGCACCTGCAGGCCGGCGCGCTCGCCTGCGAGGCGCTGCATCGCCAGGTATGTCTCCAACCTGCAGCGCGCGAGCCCCGCGCCACGCCGCAGCACCTGCAGGCCGGCGCGCTCGCCTGCGAGGCGCTGCATCGCCAGGTATGTCTCCAACCTGCAGCGCGCGAGCCCCGCGCCACGCCGCAGCACCTGCAGGCCGGCGCGCTCGCCTGCGAGGCGCTGCATCGCCAGGTATGTCTCCAACCTGCAGCGCGCGAGCCCCGCGCCACGCCGCAGCACACCTGCAGGCCGGCGCGCTCGCCTGCGAGGCGCTGCATCGCCAGGTATGTCTCCAACCTGCAGCGCGCGAGCCCCGCGCCACGCCGCAGCACACCTGCAGGCCGGCGCGCTCGCCTGCGAGGCGCTGCATCGCCAGGTATGTCTCCAACCTGCAGCGCGCGAGCCCCGCGCCACGCCGCAGCACCTGCAGGCCGGCGCGCTCGCCTGCGAGGCGCTGCATCGCCAGGTATGTCTCCAACCTGCAGCGCGCGAGCCCCGCGCCACGCCGCAGCACCTGCAGGCCGGCGCGCTCGCCTGCGAGGCGCTGCATCGCCAGGTATGTCTCCAACCTGCAGCGCGCGAGCCCCGCGCCACGCCGCAGCACCTGCAGGCCGGCGCGCTCGCCTGCGAGGCGCTGCATCGCCAGGTATGTCTCCAACCTGCAGCGCGCGAGCCCCGCGCCACGCCGCAGCACCTGCAGGCCGGCGCGCTCGCCTGCGAGGCGCTGCATCGCCAGGTATGTCTCCAACCTGCAGCGCGCGAGCCCCGCGCCACGCCGCAGCACCTGCAGGCCGGCGCGCTCGCCTGCGAGGCGCTGCATCGCCAGGTATGTCTCCAACCTGCAGCGCGCGAGCCCCGCGCCACGCCGCAGCACCTGCAGGCCGGCGCGCTCGCCTGCGAGGCGCTGCATCGCCAGGTATGTCTCCAACCTGCAGCGCGCGAGCCCCGCGCCACGCCGCAGCACCTGCAGGCCGGCGCGCTCGCCTGCGAGGCGCTGCATCGCCAGGTATGTCTCCAACCTGCAGCGCGCGAGCCCCGCGCCACGCCGCAGCACCTGCAGGCCGGCGCGCTCGCCTGCGAGGCGCTGCATCGCCAGGTATGTCTCCAACCTGCAGCGCGCGAGCCCCGCGCCACGCCGCAGCACCTGCAGGCCGGCGCGCTCGCCTGCGAGGCGCTGCATCGCCAGGTATGTCTCCAACCTGCAGCGCGCGAGCCCCGCGCCACGCTGCAGCACCTGCAGGCCGGCGCGCTCGCCTGCGAGGCGCTGCATCGCCAGGTATGTCTCCAACCTGCAGCGCGCGAGCCCCGCGCCACGCCGCAGCACCTGCAGGCCGGCGCGCTCGCCTGCGAGGCGCTGCATCGCCAGGTATGTCTCCAACCTGCAGCGCGCGAGCCCCGCGCCACGCCGCAGCACCTGCAGGCCGGCGCGCTCGCCTGCGAGGCGCTGCATCGCCAGGTATGTCTCCAACCTGCAGCGCGCGAGCCCCGCGCCACGCTGCAGCACCTGCAGGCCGGCGCGCTCGCCTGCGAGGCGCTGCATCGCCAGGTATGTCTCCAACCTGCAGCGCGCGAGCCCCGCGCCACGCCGCAGCACCTGCAGGCCGGCGCGCTCGCCTGCGAGGCGCTGCATCGCCAGGTATGTCTCCAACCTGCAGCGCGCGAGCCCCGCGCCACGCCGCAGCACCTGCAGGCCGGCGCGCTCGCCTGCGAGGCGCTGCATCGCCAGGTATGTCTCCAACCTGCAGCGCGCGAGCCCCGCGCCACGCCGCAGCACCTGCAGGCCGGCGCGCTCGCCTGCGAGGCGCTGCATCGCCAGGTATGTCTCCAACCTGCAGCGCGCGAGCCCCGCGCCACGCCGCAGCACACCTGCAGGCCGGCGCGCTCGCCTGCGAGGCGCTGCATCGCCAGGTATGTCTCCAACCTGCAGCGCGCGAGCCCCGCGCCACGCCGCAGCACCTGCAGGCCGGCGCGCTCGCCTGCGAGGCGCTGCATCGCCAGGTATGTCTCCAACCTGCAGCGCGCGAGCCCCGCGCCACGCCGCAGCACCTGCAGGCCGGCGCGCTCGCCTGCGAGGCGCTGCATCGCCAGGTATGTCTCCAACCTGCAGCGCGCGAGCCCCGCGCCACGCCGCAGCACCTGCAGGCCGGCGCGCTCGCCTGCGAGGCGCTGCATCGCCAGGTATGTCTCCAACCTGCAGCGCGCGAGCCCCGCGCCACGCCGCAGCACCTGCAGGCCGGCGCGCTCGCCTGCGAGGCGCTGCATCGCCAGGTATGTCTCCAACCTGCAGCGCGCGAGCCCCGCGCCACGCCGCAGCACCTGCAGGCCGGCGCGCTCGCCTGCGAGGCGCTGCATCGCCAGGTATGTCTCCAACCTGCAGCGCGCGAGCCCCGCGCCACGCCGCAGTACCTGCAGGCCGGCGCGCTCGCCTGCGAGGCGCTGCATCGCCAGGTATGTCTCCAACCTGCAGCGCGCGAGCCCCGCGCCACGCCGCAGCACCTGCAGGCCGGCGCGCTCGCCTGCGAGGCGCTGCATCGCCAGGTATGTCTCCAACCTGCAGCGCGCGAGCCCCGCGCCACGCTGCAGCACCTGCAGGCCGGCGCGCTCGCCTGCGAGGCGCTGCATCGCCAGGTATGTCTCCAACCTGCAGCGCGCGAGCCCCGCGCCACGCCGCAGCACCTGCAGGCCGGCGCGCTCGCCTGCGAGGCGCTGCATCGCCAGGTATGTCTCCAACCTGCAGCGCGCGAGCCCCGCGCCACGCCGCAGCACCTGCAGGCCGGCGCGCTCGCCTGCGAGGCGCTGCATCGCCAGGTATGTCTCCAACCTGCAGCGCGCGAGCCCCGCGCCACGCTGCAGCACCTGCAGGCCGGCGCGCTCGCCTGCGAGGCGCTGCATCGCCAGGTATGTCTCCAACCTGCAGCGCGCGAGCCCCGCGCCACGCCGCAGCACCTGCAGGCCGGCGCGCTCGCCTGCGAGGCGCTGCATCGCCAGGTATGTCTCCAACCTGCAGCGCGCGAGCCCCGCGCCACGCCGCAGCACCTGCAGGCCGGCGCGCTCGCCTGCGAGGCGCTGCATCGCCAGGTATGTCTCCAACCTGCAGCGCGCGAGCCCCGCGCCACGCCGCAGCACCTGCAGGCCGGCGCGCTCGCCTGCGAGGCGCTGCATCGCCAGGTATGTCTCCAACCTGCAGCGCGCGAGCCCCGCGCCACGCCGCAGCACACCTGCAGGCCGGCGCGCTCGCCTGCGAGGCGCTGCATCGCCAGGTATGTCTCCAACCTGCAGCGCGCGAGCCCCGCGCCACGCCGCAGCACCTGCAGGCCGGCGCGCTCGCCTGCGAGGCGCTGCATCGCCAGGTATGTCTCCAACCTGCAGCGCGCGAGCCCCGCGCCACGCCGCAGCACACCTGCAGGCCGGCGCGCTCGCCTGCGAGGCGCTGCATCGCCAGGTATGTCTCCAACCTGCAGCGCGCGAGCCCCGCGCCACGCCGCAGCACCTGCAGGCCGGCGCGCTCGCCTGCGAGGCGCTGCATCGCCAGGTATGTCTCCAACCTGCAGCGCGCGAGCCCCGCGCCACGCCGCAGCACACCTGCAGGCCGGCGCGCTCGCCTGCGAGGCGCTGCATCGCCAGGTATGTCTCCAACCTGAGCTGCACGAACACAAGGACAACGTCTTCTCCCTAAAAAGTCCGCCCACGTTACACGGGAATCAATCTTTTTTTTCTGAGAGTTTTTGACCTCAATCTCACCTAATGGTAATTGATGTTGTCGTCAAAGGTATTTACAGGCTTAACCTAGAATTACTGGCTCTCAAGGACAGCTGCCGGAACACACCGTTAGGTGCTTGGCGATAGATTTTCAACTTGAGGGTGGTAGCTAGCCAGGCGGGCATTCGCAAAGTGCCCTACCACCATGCTGTAACGACTGCTATCCTAAGACAACAACCGGGACCGACGGCTTAACGTGCCCTCCGAAGCACGGAAGCGCTCAGTAGTAATGTCACCAGCGGTCACCCATCCAAGTTATGACCGCGGCGGACGTTGCTTAACTTTGCTGATCGATTCAGAATGGCTAAGGAAACTTGGCTACGAGCACTTCAAAATTCTAATAGATATAAATAATATCTAATTCTATCTTATGCAACAGAGTAGGCAACGAACTTACAGACACATGAAATATAATTCTGTAATAATGATGACTATTATCGCAATACCACGAATCATTTCATACCTCTTCTCAATTACATTTTCTTTTGAATATTTATAGTTAATCAACTTTAATATACAAGATGTTTGTACTTTGTTCGCGTTATGCAAATATGATGGATATAATTTCCTTATAAGGATAAGGATCGATTCACACCGAAGTGGCAGTGGCCGGCAGCGCTTACTTCAGCAAGCGATTATGGGCTGCTTGTTGTCGTGACTTATGCAAGTCTTTCAACCGATAGTATGCATTATATTGATAGAGACAAAGACGAATATGGTTTGTCAGTAAAACTGCCGAACGCTGTCACTTCGGCGTGAATAGACCCAAGTATATTTTATTATCTGACAGTTGTGATTCCGTTGCTAAATGTGTGTGTATGTGTGCAGGTACTACCGTTCCTACTGCGGCGCGTGAAGGAGGACGTGCTGAAGGAGCTGCCGCCGAAGATAACGCAGGACTACTACTGCGAGCTGAGCCCTCTGCAGCGCAGGCTCTACGAGGACTTCTCCAGGCAGCACATGCCGCAGGACATGGGCTCCGTCCACACGCACGTCTTCCAGGTACATCGCCGATAACCTACTGATACTCACACAGAAACTGTGCCGGGCTGACAATGGTCTCCCGTGCCCAGGCTTTTACTGTCCCGACTAGTTGTATTTGATGTGTCGAATAAGAATAGAATATAATTATTGGCCTTATAACATTGATTGTTATACTGGGCAAGTCAGGAGTACAATTTTGGAGGAATAATACTACTATATAATAATAATAACAAATACTTTTAAAAGTATCCTAAAAAATATTAAATAATATTTAAATAAAACACTTAAAAAAGCATAAAATTATATATCTAGTGACAATTCCGCCTAATTTTCCTGTTATCTACGTGACGTCACAAACATCACGCAGCCTAACCGGAAGAATACCCGACTAGTTTTGCTTCTAAACGAAGCATCTTCAGGAGGTCTTGACTTACCGAGCGCGCGATCGAGACTCTCTAGTCTACTGTATCTAGTCTCGATCGTGCTTAGTTTCGCTTCTAAACGGATGCTTCGTTTAGAAGGGAAACTAGTCGGGAATTGTCACTAGATAATAATTTTATGCTTTTTTAAGTGATTTATTTAAATATTATTTAATATTTTTTAGGATACTTTTAAAAGTATTTGTTATTATTAAATATGGATTTCCGCAAATTAACGCCTGAATCTATCCATTACTACTAAATAATACAAAACAGCAATAAATATTTAGGTAGGTATCACATCAAAATTATTAAATATTCCTAAAAAAAATATATCAAAAATAGGAAAAATCAAAATAATAAAATTATACATAGTAAAAATAATAAATGGAATGTCTGGAATTAGTTCAATACACAAATATATATATATTATTTTTTTAAATGTCAAGACTTTATTTGATTAACTGTTATCAGTATTATTATAAGCTGCAGTCAAGTGTACTTTAATAATTAAATTGTCATAATTACATTTATTAAAATTCATATTTACAAGAATGAAGATTCCGTGAGGCGCATGTCCATTTATTTATCTAGGGAATACTTAGAGTGGATGTGTTTCAAAAAACTGCTTTAGTACTTTTTTAAAGTCATTTATGTCTAAATTTCATATTGTCAAAGGTAACTTATTGTACATAGAAATTTTATTGCAGATTCCCTGTTTTCGGACCTTTGTCAGTCTAACTTAAGGATTAAATAACTTTTCATTGTTGCGCAAATTATAGTTATGAACATTTCTGTTTTATAACATTGTTTTTTGGTAAGTTAAATTTCAAATTAATCTTTCCCACACAAAGATGTGAACGTGACTTTGTTTTAAATTGTGCTCCCTTCGTAGTGCGTCCATTACATTCTTCATATCCTCTTGAAGGCAAAACTATGTCTGCTATCAGTTTACTACAGGCGAAAAAGACAAAATGTTGGAGTATATCCCAGTTCCTCGAATCGCACACTTATTTTACTATTGCAACTATTTTATTGATTGGATATACTATCTACATAGTTTTAAGATGACGTTAAATTGAAATGCTCTAATTAAACCCATGTTGGTAGATATGTGAAGAAAGAAGCGTTTCCCCTAGACCTCTGTCACATTAAAACCAAGCAAAGTTATGGAAACGGGCATGCATCGACCTTATAAAGATTCCTCTACCAACTAAACTACTCTCAAAATTGGTTTTTAAGACATCCCATTGTGAGAATTAGGAACCGTGGTGTACCTTATGTATAGTTGTATAATGTGTTGAGGTGGTACTTGTCCAGGCGCTGCACTACCTGCAAAACGTGTGCAACCACCCGAAGCTGGTGCTGACGGCGGAGCACCCCGAGGCGGCCGCCATCGCCGCCACGCTGCAGCATCAGGGCTCCACGCTCGACGACATAGACCACTCCGCCAAGCTGCCGGCGCTCAAGTCAGTATACACTTCACTACACTACACTTGTGTTCTATTCTATCTCAAAGTCAGTTTGATCAAACCAAACCGTTTTTTTAGTTTTATTTAATTGTAAGGGTTGATATTTTCACTATGGGAGTGTATGGAATCAAATATTTTACATTGCTTCGGAGGACACGTTAAGCCGTCCGTCCTGGTTGTTGTCTTATGATAACAGTCGTTATAGCATGGCCTACCCTACCTGGGTAGGGTATTTTGCGACTGCCCGCCTCAAGTAGGAAATCTGTCGCCAAGCACAAACTATGTGTTTCGGCAGCGGTCCTTGAGAGCCAGTAATTCTAGGTTAACCGGAACATCTTTGACCACATCATCACTTACAATCAAATGATATAGTGGTTAAAGGCTAACCTATCCGGCATTAAACTTGTCAAGTTGAACTTGAAACTTATAATGGCGGAATACATATATCCTGCCTCACATTATAATGAATGGTGGACCGAATACGCTCGGTGAGTATATTTGTAATACCGACAATATACGGAATATGGATATCTCGTTCCTGTAATTGGTACTCTTGAAGAAAGGAGAGGGATAAATTAGTATAGAACTGTAGCGGTTAGAGGTAGGTTCTGTAATCATTTGGTGACCTCTTTAAGACAGCTACCAAAATATATCTGTTTCTACTGGAACTAGACAAACAAACATGATATTTGCGTGAAGTTCAAGCCTGCGACAAGATTTGGAACAATCACCTCTCTCCAACTTTCCAACTTGTTTCTATTTCCATTGGTATATATGACTTAGCTATTGAATGTCCGCAGACAACTCCTCCTGGACTGTGGCATTGGCACCACAACCTCTGACGTAGAATCGGAGATAGTGGTTTCCCAACATCGCGCGCTCATCTTCTGCCAACTGAAGAAGATGCTGGACATCGTGGAGCGTGACCTGCTGAAGAAGCACTTGCCTTCCGTCACGTATCTGAGGCTGGACGGGAAGGTGCCGCCTCACCAGCGGCATGCCATCGTCTCCAGGTTCAACAATGACGTATCCATTGACATACTGCTGCTCACTACTGCTGTAAGTCCTTCTGCTATACAGTTTGAACTTCTCAAAAGCTTGTAAGGGATGAAGGGAATACTTGCTGTTGAAATAGTAGCTTAACACTAATTCGGTTTTATTCTTGAGTTACCCAATTTTACAGTAATTAAACCATTCAAAGATTTTAGAAAAGTTTATAAATATAAAATTTAGTTTTGTGTTTTATTTAGAAAAAAAAGTTTACTCCGTTTTATGATATTATTATTATTTATTACGTAGTTTAAACAATCGAGAAAGTTTTTGGCTATAATTTGTGGGACCAGTATTAATAAAGGCACGCCTGGCAGACTGTAGCCGTGATTAATATACGTCAGGGAAAGTTGGGTTTAACAGAAGACGGATCGAAATCAGAATGAATGCTTAGAGAGCTATGTGTAGTGAGTGAGGTGTGACTTTGAAACATAGAGCGAGGAACAACGTGATAATTAACAAATGTGGAGTGAATAAGAATACGGTGGTTTGAACAGAAGAAGACCTCAGTGAACGTATTCTGACAAGATTGGAGACGATTTGGGAAAAGGCCGGGTCATGATTAGTGAGTACCCACAGCAAACGGGCGTTTATGAATGTAATAAGAGTGAAGAAAGCAAGAGAGGTTTGAGGGACCATCTTGACATTCTGTAGCATGCGGAAATCCTCGGTCTCTGCGTACCCCAGCGGGAATCAGGCGCGCGGCGTGTGGTGATTAAGATACGTAATGTTGTGGCGTTGTTCCAGGTGGGCGGGCTGGGGCTGAACCTGACGGGCGCCGACACGGTGATCTTCGTGGAGCACGACTGGAACCCCATGAAGGACCTGCAGGCCATGGACCGCGCGCACCGCATCGGGCAGAAGAAGGTCGTCAACGTCTACCGGCTCATCACCAGGGACACGCTCGAGGAGAAGATCATGGGGTATGACACTTTGTTAACTGCCGATAACCTCCTCGATTTTTGACAGCCTCCTTAAGAGATCATATTTTATCGTTTCACTACTAACCACTAACATTTACATCCACACTAAGACGTAGTTTACAAACGAAGAACACATGCGCAACTGAGGAGTGTGCGCCTTCGTGACTCAACAGATCTGTACAGCTGCTGTAATAACACCATTAGGTATGCGTTTGATGCAATTCTTTTTTATTGCTGATAGGCTAGTCTTTTACCACTATCTACTATAACTTAATTTTTGAAGCGCTCGTAGCCAAGTTTGCTTAGCCATTCTGAATCGATCAGCAAAGTTAAGCAACGTCCGCCGCGGTCATGACTTGGATGGGTGACCGCTGGTTGGGCATTACTACTGAGCGCTTCCGTGCTTCGGAGGGCGCGTTAAGCCGTCAGTCCTGGTTGTTGTCTTAGGATAGCAGTCGTTACAGCATGGTAGTAGGGCACTTTGCAAATGCCCGCCTGGCTACTGCCATCGTAAAACTACAACCGGGACCGACCGCTTAATGTGCCCTCCGAAGGACGTGCACGCTCAATAGTAATGCCACTAGCAGTCACCCATCCTCCTCCTATACTCCTATATAAACTCCTGACCGCGGCGGACGTTGCTTAACTTAGCTGATTGATTAAGAACGGCTAAGCAAATTTCGCTACGAGCGCTTCTAAATGTTTTTCTTGTGTAACGTTTAATAGATCCGATTACCAAGTGGATTTGCTCGATCTTGTACCTAACCAGATCTAGCGAGCGTGCAGAATGCCTTACCCATACACTCACTGCTATGTTCTATGAATATCAACGTCACGAGAATTCCAAGTTCAGTCAATACTATGATTATTAGTACAACTCAATGGGCGAGATTTTATTAGCTCTTGACCTTTATCTTCCTTGATATCAACGTCAGCTAGGGAAATACAAAGTTAGGTGTTTGGCGACAAGTTTTCTATTTGAAGGTGGTACCTGACTAGGCAAGTAAATGCAAAATGTCCTATCACCATGCAAAAATGCTGAGCAATTCGATTTGACTGTTTAATATCTTTTACTAAAATTTTATTTTCTCGAGACGGGGTTCGTACTACAGCCGATGTGACGTTTAAATAGATGTTTGTAAAAAAACTTAAGATAGGAACTAAATACAGAAATCCTTTATAAACTCTCAAACATAAATTGTCTCTCTTCCAGGCTGCAGAAGTTCAAACTGCAGACCGCCAACACTGTGATCAGCAGCGAGAACGCCGCCCTAGAGACGATGGGCACGGACAAACTCCTCGACCTGTTCAACCTGTCCAGCGCCAACGCCGCCCAGCAGCAGCCGCCCCCGCCCCCGCCCCCGCCCTCCGCCACCAGCAGCCTGCCGGAGACCCTGCCGGACCTCTGGGAGGACTCGCAGTACGAAGAGGAGTACGACATGACCAATTTCATCAAAGGACTCCATAAGATGAAGTCATAGTCACAGCACAAAGAGATTATAGTAGGAATCGCACTGAACCTTAGCGTCCTTAGGGAGCCGCGTACAACAAAGGGCTGTCTTCTATGGTGTAGTAACAGCTTGTAGCCCAATGAGCATCATCTAAAATCAGCATCATTCATGTAAATAAAGGCTATATAATATTAATTACATATGGCTGAAAATTGCGTGCTTCTATTCGAGTTGCTCGCTCTCTACCAGCAATACGGTTATGTAATGGTACGTTGGTTGATTGTTATCAATTAAATGTCAAAAATGGTTTCCTTACCTCTAATACTTGTACGCTGGACTTGAAAAATTATAGTTAGTTTCTAAGGAACTGTCCATGCGTCCCATATAAGTAAGTCAAGGTGAGGTAATTTTAAAGTTTTTAATGGTAGGAAGGTTGATTGAAAAGTACATGTAACTAACGTGCTTTAATATTGTCCAATGCTAGTATGGAGGTCAGTGTTTATATTGAAATGGAACTCGGTTTATAACTAGTCTTGTAGGCTCGCATAATTTTTTTCGCCCTAGTTTACTGTGGCATACTATTACTTATTCTGCACATCAAAGCCATTTAATATTAATACATCAAACAATGTTTGCTCACACCTTATAGCATAACAAAGAGGAGACTAACCATTTGTAAGCTAATTATTATGGATATATAATGATTATGTGCATAAATACTATATTTGCTTAAATAAGACTACGAAACAGTTAAAAACTTAAAACAATACATCACAATTAAGTTCTATTAAATATGATTAAGTCGAAATATTACATTTATGGAACAAACCCGACTTACCTTAGTTAGTTTACTAAAGTAATTACCTAGTAGGTGTTTCTAGTATGAATATTATTACAAACATAAGAGCGGCTCCGTGCCCCCTTGTGTGGGCGTAGGAGGCTACCCCGCCGCAAATGTCAGCCTGCTATGGTTGGGTCAAAAAATAATAACAATATTTGAATATGAAGTCACTATTATTATTTAATGCATAATTCCTACCGAAATATACTGTAGCTGCCCTAAAGTAATAAAGATTACTTTAGGGCAGCTAATAATTATACCTTACAAAGCTGCTCTATAAAAAATTATATGATGATTATGCGACATTATAATATGCCAAAAACCTACTTCAGTAAATCAAGCACCCAAAAATTAGGCGAGTCAGAGGCGAGACACCCAGTCTGACCAATGTAGTTAATGACGATATCAATAAAAAAAAATAGCAGAGGTTTCCAGAGGTTCACCATGCTAGTGCTATAACATAATGTGGACAAATAGTGTTGTCTATTCCGAATACGCTTCAAGTTTAGAATTTAGCAGACAGTGGTTGTTATGTAAAATAAATAGAATAGAATTTCATAATAATAACTCGGAGTCGCCCAGTTGTGTTTTTGAACTGGTGAAATATTTACATACGTATGCTGCATCTGTACACGAGAAACTACGAAAACTTATGTGTTTAATCGTATACATTTTTAGAGTGGAATAGTTTAAAATAGCTTTAATAATGCACGGTATGAAGGCTCAAGTTTGGATTGCATTGTGTCGAACAGTTAGGAATAAAAGGGAATGAGAAAGAAGCGTTAGTAATGTTGGTAGTCCAGTGGTTTGGAGCATCACGGAGCAGCGGGTTCTTTCCCCGCCCTAAGGTGCTAGTATTGCATTTTAGAATTTGGTATATTTGATATTCTCCAGTTATCGAATACAAACATCGCTTATGCAGTGGCATAAGCGACACGACGCGACGTCACCGCAATGTTCCAGGTTACAGAAAACTCCATATCAATCCAATGTACATGACAATAGGCTCGCTCCCCTTTTACTTGGGACCATTGCATTGCATCGCAATCCCATTTTAAAACGGATTAAATAATATACACGTTGTGAAATGTGAGAGTTCATGTACAGTTGTACACCCACCTACCGTAGAATTATTTATGCACGCACTAGAATATTTATATACAAAATCAACAACTTAGTGGGAGATAATAGAACTCTTAATTCTACAAGCTTTGGCAGATGCTCATTTTTGTTTGCCAGCAGCGCCCTCGTGATCTGCTCCTTAGCATAATATGGTAGAGATCTTTTAGTGTAAAAATGCACGCGCCTCCGATTGTTTTACCTCTATAAGCAAAATAATATATACTTATGCAATATATATATATTAAACGTCGCCAATATCATTGGTTTCAGTCATCGTTGTTTGTGTGTGATCCGCGCGAACGTGTACACAGTAAAATCGCAGCACGCACACATATTTACATTATAGTGGAGAGGTGTGCGTTTTAGACTGAAAATCTATACGCAACTGTTCGCTGCACTGAAAAAAAATGCAAATGTAATATAAAATAGAAGTCTGAATTATGTACTAGTAATATTTTACCGAGTGTTAAATCATACTTGAAATCGCTTTATAGAAAATCATGCTTCGCCTTTCAGAATGTTACATAAGTGGACCAATGAAACAAAATCTATTTTCAAATATTAGAGGTTATAATATCCATTGACTAGATAAAAATGTTGATAGGGAACTCTGCGACGTTACCACTGTACAACCAAGTTACGCGTGGAGATTGTTCCCTACGATTCGGCTTCTCAAATTTATGATTTCTCATAACGTTTTGCTCCAAGCGGAAGTAATAGTTTAATTGTACATGTGTGCGTGTAAGTGTGTATGTACAGGGCGAGGCATAGTTTTACAAGGCCTCACTTTGCTGTTCGCAGAGTTCCGTTCTAACTTTTTTACTTAGTCTGAGATAATACAATGTATGCTTAGCAAATTAAGCACCCTGTGTGGTAAGTGAGTATAGAGGGTTCCTGGTATATACAAGAACTAATCCATAAAGATTGTGACATAATGCTGGCACGTTATATAATGCGCTTCTATCGGTACCCATAACAGAGAGAGGCTAATAACCAATGTGCAGAAATGACAATAGTAGGTATAACAGAGTTTATAGTTGTTTTTTTTTAATATACAGCTTTATACGCTCGTCTTATCTTAGCGAATCTTTTAGATATAGTGTAGTAAGTAACTCAATAGTGTTTTAGTTAAGTACTATATGTTTTCATTATTATATATTTAGTTTTTATCACTAGCCTATCACGTTTCGATAATGGAACTGACCATAGACCTCGTAGAGCTTGAGAGGGTGGAGGCCATAATGTTATATTATATTCATATTTTTTTTAAATATTTAAATAAATTGTTTTCTGATGTTTGCTTAAAGGCAAAGCATTAGTCCTGAGGGATCTGCTCTTACCTGTAACTATTTCCCTTTTTCCTCAGAAAGCCCGTTGATAAGGGCGGGAAACGTTAATAAATAGGGAAAGGGGTAGGGTATTAAGATGCGTATCAGGGGCACTAATGTGGTTGGGCCCTAGCAGCAGCGATTGAAATACAAAAGTATATTTAGTTGCCGAAGAATATTCTCCCCGTTCTTATTATATACATGTTATTTAGTACTGCTTATTACAAAATTGTTGTGCTTAGTACTAAATGAAGTATATTTAAGCTAAGCAACGTTTATATGTGAAGTGGTTAATATCATAATCGCTGTGTCTTAACAGTTTTGTTTTATTGTTTTAGTTATGTAATAACATAGTTAAGTTAGTTATCTAAGTTGTGTTCAAAGCCAAAATAATGTTACTGTATCGCATGTTATGTACTGGCATATTATAAATATAATTAATTTACTTAACGTAACGTTTTTGTGGAATCGCTTACTTACAGTGTTCAGTGTAAGTGCCTTTGTGTAAGAAATTACCTCAATGACTTGATTTTCTATACAAAAGAATGTGAATGTGTTAGGTTATAACTTATAAGGCGAAGTCATTTGTTTAGTCATTTTTGTAGGTTTAGTCATAGCTCTAGCGCTAGGACAGATTTAGTTTGATATGGTGTATTGTACCTGTTCAGATAATATTTTAATGGCAGAGTTAGAATCTACAGTAAACACTATTAGTGGTTTCTAAAACTAAGTTTGTAGAAATATTACTTAAAATCTATATTGATACATGTAAATATTCATCAAAGAGACTTACTTTGTTATATCGCTAACTGCTTTTTTTTTTGTTGATTCTATTAATTTGAAATCTAGAAGCATAGATAATATAGTTTTAATACGCTCGTAAAGTGGCTCTTAATGCACGGCTTAGCAGCTATAAAAACACGCGTGTTCTTTTAACAACCGCACTATCGCTTTATCAGCGAAGTTTTTTTGTTTTGAGTAAAGTATGATATGCGTGAGTATCGTTTATTATTACTTATTCATTATACGGTCGGCTAAATTAAGCCCTCACCTTCGGCTCGAGTTACATTCCAGCCTTTGGGTGTAAGTAATGAATAACTAATAGCTCACTTGTACCTAGTACTAGTTACGCATACTTGAGGTAATGAATGATAAATGTTGAATGTAAACCATCACAGTCAGAAGATGTTGTGTCCATTCAGCGGAATAATTGTTGTGCAACTTTCTGTTTTTAAGTTAATAGTAAAGCATTTTTGTCGTTTTATTTATATATAACTTAGCTGTATCTTGTGTTTTTGTGGAAATATATGTTTTTCATTGAATGGTTGTTTTAAATGACTTGAATTTTAATTTAGAATCTAAACAATGTTGTGCCCTCTCTTGAAATATTATAGAACTAATATCTCTTAAGGCGATGAGACCCTATAAGCGCCTTAATTTATAGACGTTACAAACTGTCGCGTCAACAAGGCTACGTTCCGAGCCTCAGTGTAGTTGTTTGGTTGTTTTTCAACCTTTGGTGCGGAACGTCACAGTTGTTTTATATATATATGTATAACTGAAATATCGACATTGGTAATAAAATAATTATCTTAGTGACGTTATTTGTTGTGATTTCTTCTAGGCGGGGAACTAGCAAAAATATAGACGTTTTATGGTATTTGCAAAGCATAATGCTACCGTTACCTGCAAATTCAAAGTTCTATCTTCAAGAAAATGTGAAAGTCATTTCAGCTAGGGTTGCAACCTTTTAACGACATAACCATAGAGAAAAGTAATATACGACCGATCGGTCTATTCTAAGGTTGTGAACGGCGAGTAAAAAACTGCGCTCTAACTAAGGTTCGGATCGTGCACCAGCTCGTACCTACCGATTGCCGCGCGCTAATAGACACAACAAATGGAATTATCCAACCATCAATTATTTGTGCAGCGGATGGGAACGGATGCCTTATATGCCGGCGTGTTTCCAACGCTATTAAGGCCCTGTTTTAGTTATTTTAAACATTTTTTAAAATCTGTAACTCAAATAAAACTGAAAACGCGGAGGCTAAACTACGCTTATCGTCATATTTGTCGATGAGGGTCTGCCAAATAAGTGAATAATTGTCTGCGTTAGGTACAATGCCGGAACAAACCGAAAGCGCTCGGCCCGTCAACTTGTTTATCAAGTATTGAACGCGGTCGTGGTCAGTGAAATCAGGGTTTTCATGAATCGTCCGTTTAAATGATTCGTAAAATATTCTCCAGTCATTGGATCGCCATTGAAGACCATCAACTCGAGCTCCGGAATTCGGATAGATTTACGTTGCGGTGCAACATGAGAATTAGTACTTTCTGCATGTGTCAATGGTGGATTAAGTTTATTATAAACAAATTGACAGCGGCAATACATATCCTCGAACGTATTTATACATTGATAATTTACCGTATACGTGGGATTAATGGACAACTCGGTGACATTTAAGCAGTTTACAATTTCCTTAAATTCGGAACGTAAGCGATCTAGTGAGATTATTCCACATAAAAATAAATCCTTATCAGTCTCATTTGTGAAAGCATTTAAGGAGCGGTTATAAATATCTTGTAATCGGGCAAAAATGGCTTCACGCTTACCAATTAATGTTATTCTTTCTATTTGAAAAGCATCCAGAGGTTTTGGATTCTCAGATACGTCCCGTTCTTTAGTACGAGAAGTCATTTTTGATGTAAAATATAAATCTATAAAAGTATAGTTTTAACTAAAGAAATTTACGTAGTGCCTGCGACATGCACTGGCACGCGGTAGATATACGAGGGTGAATCAAAAAATTCTTGGAATCAATATTAAAAAATGCAAAGATTTAAATAATAATATTTTATTTTTCTACATAATCTCCCTCCAATGCAATGCATTTAGAATAACGCGTTTCTAACTTCCTTATTCCTTGTGAAAAAAAAATATTTTCTTGACTCTCGAAAAAGTCCTCTACGGCAGCTATAACCGCGTCATTATCGTGAAATTTTGTTCCACGAATTTCCTCTTTTAATTTTGGAAACAAGTGAAAATCACTTGGGGCTAAGTCCGGAGAATATGGTGGGTGGTCAAGGAGATTGAAGCCAGCACAGCGGATTGCGTTGACCGCAACTTCCGATCGATGAGCAGGAGCGTTATCTTGAAGGAACAACACGCCCAACGACAGTTTTCCACGACGTTTTTCTTTAATCGCTTCACGCACTTTCGGGATTAAATTTGCGTAATAGGGTCCAGTAATCGTCTGGCCTTTTGGCATGTAATCAATAAAAAGGATTCCTTCACTATCCCAGAACACAGAGGCCATAACTTTGCCAGCGGTAGGAGCAACTCGAAATTTTTTAATGGATGGAGAGGATGGTCGTTTCCAAAACATGCTTTGTCTTTTAGTTTCAGGATCAAAATGGTGGACCCACGTTTCATCCATGGTGACAAGACGACGGCAAAAATTATCCGGATCACGCTGGAACATTTCGAGATTACGCTTGGAAATTTCCAAACGTCGCTTTTTGTTTTCGTCGGTTAACATTCGTGGCACCCATCTTGCAGACACTTTTTTGAACCCCAGTGAATCAATTAAAATGGATTGAACGCTACCAAAAGATATCTTTAGGATCTCAGCTATATGTTTTATAGTCGTTCTTCTGTCTTCCAAAACCAGATTCTCAACCTTTTTGACATTTTCTTCTGTAACGGAGGTTGAAGGCCGCCCAGAACGCGGGTCATCTTTACAGCTTGATCTACCTCTTTTAAATTCAGCCACCCAGTACGCAACCGTAGAATAGGGTACAGCATCACCCCCTAATGTCTGCTGAATGTCCAAAAAAATTTCCTTCGTAGACATTTTTTTCAAACTGAGATATTTTATCACCGCACGTAACTCACTTTTATCCATAATTTTGACTTTTTAGCAACTCGTTGCACAAAAAAATTTATTACATGCGAACGAACTGACAAAAATAAGTGACAGTCTGCATAAATATAGTGTGATAGACACTCTTTAATTTGAATATCGAACTTGATCCAAAAAGGTTTCATATATATGCACTTCTAAGAACTTTTTGATTCACCCTCGTAGTTAAGTATAAGTATAGTTAACAATAACTGGGCGGTTACGAGCACGTAGATAAGAAGCGCGAGATTACCTTCACTTGCGAATAAAGTAACTAATTGAAGAAAATTTGATCTTGTAGCTAATTAGGTATGCGGAATACAGAAAATATATCGCTAATAGCGTGGTAGGAAATACAGAGATACTCAATGAGCAGTGTAATTATGCGGGAACACGATATTTGTAGCAAAATATCGTAGATAAAATGTGGTGCGATTTGGTTGCAATAAGGAATTCTTTCGCAAAGAAAGCAGGAATATAAAATATCCGGCTCGAAGGACCAGAAAATGTTAACGCGGCAGCTAAGTATATAACATACAGCTGAGCACGACTACAAAAATCGCGGGGGGAAGGATAGCTGGTAAGATGGTGACGACTAACCTGGTCTCCCAACTGGCACTGCACTTAGCGCAACGAACCTCGGTCCTATCCGTTAATTCGTGTTGTCTTGTCCAGAGAGGAGGTCCAGCCTTGCAGCGCTTTTTCACGGCTTCTTCAGGTAGTTTCACCACCGCGGTTGTGGACTGTAAGTTCTATTCGCAGGCGGTTGGAGGCTACCTGTACGAAGGTAGCTCCCAGTGTCCTCGGTATTTCGGATAATTCCAAAGGACGGCAATCGAGAATATTCGATTCGAGCGCGGTGCGGTAGCTACGTTGGGCAAGGGCCGTTCGCAGCGTCTACTTGCGGCGGCGGTGGCAAGCGGATTGGTTGCAGGCGCGGTGGGGTGACAGATAGTCGTCGAAATATAAAATAGGAATAGAGGGTAGAAATAAATAAATGTGCCAACGTAAGTGGCGCGAACAGAAGTTTTATGATGACAAGCAATAACTGCCGTTACCATGGTACATTAATATACTACGCCAGGTATTACACTCCGAGACCGGATGTCACGTGACCGGGACACAAGCATTCTGTAATCACTCCTATCTATGGCTCTCAAAATTTATAACTAATTGGAGGAAATTGGGGGGCAGTCAAAGTCAAAGTCAAAATCATTTATTCAATTTAGGCGTCTACGACGCTCTTATGAAGGTCAATTACAAATTGTAATATTGAAATATACTACATTGTACTGCCATGTTCAGCAAACAAAAATTATAGAGCCACTGCTCGAAGAACGGGCAAAAAACTCGGGGCCATTCTTTTAAACGTTTTTAACAATGTGTTAAGTACATACTATATAGTAAAATTATCACAATACTTAATTTACATTACGTAGGTGACAGGCGCTAGTTTGGCAGAGGCGAACCAGTCCAAGCATTTTTGTCGTTTAAGTAATCACAAACTGTGTAGTAAGATTTCTTTATCAAAATATTCTTCACATGCAACTTGAATTTTCTTTCTGTGAGCGTTGTAATATGTTTGGGCAATTTATTATAAAACCGCACACAATTGCCTAACAAGGACCTTTTATTTGTCTTTGCTAATCTAAAACCTGGCACCGTTATTTTATCTTTACTCCTAGTGTTATAATCGTGATTGTCACTGTTTGATTTAAATTTGCTCAAATTTTTACGAACATACATAATATTTTCAAATATATACAGACTTGGTAAAGTTAAAATATCAATTTCATTTTCTTTGGTCATCAAGTTCGTACAGAGTGTTTGACACCGAATAGTTTTCTTATAGTAGGTACCGTCAATGCAAATAGGGCTAAATTTTTCATAGATTGAAATCAAGTAATTATTTTATATGCCGAAAAAAAGCCAGTTATCTGTATTTTGGTGTACAGTTTAGTTTCAAAGAAAGCTCAAAAATATCAGAAGTAAAAACCAATTAGGTAGATACGTTATAAAACCAAATAACTTAAGTGACTTGTGACGAAATGCATTTGTTATAAGCAGAGGTTAGTCTGCTTACCTTCTGCCCACCTGATTGGGACCTCGAGCATGTTCCGACACAAAAGATGTTTTTTAATGTTTGACTCACTCTGTCTCACGTCTAAGATGCAAATCATAGACGTGAGACAGAGACGGCGATATTTGTCAAAATGGTGGAACATTAGGGAGACAACTTTTTTCATACCATTTACTGTGATGAACATTGATTCATGTGTGACTTTATATTAGACGTTTGAAATATTGTATTGATATTTTAGAACAAAACATTCACTAGTATGCTGCTGCAATTTTATTAAAGAGTCAATTTGGTAGTGACGCAAGCTTGTGATTCTTCGGGAGTAAAAGACTTTGTTTTTTTTTTTATTTTTTTTTATTTATTGGTTATAGGTAAGCCTTTGACCACAATCTCACGTGATGGTAGGTGATGATGTGGTCGAAGGTGTCAACAGGCTTAACCTAGAATGACTGGCTCTCAGGGACAGCTGTCGGAACACACCGTTAGGTGCTTGGCGACAGATTTTCAACTTGAGGGTGGTCGCTAGACAGGCGGGCATTCGCAAAATGCCACATGTTTTCTTAGACCATGTGCCGTTACCTGCAAAATACAAAAGAGTGCATATAATACTCTCATCAAGAAATGTCAAGGTCATGTCAATTACACATTGATCCTTTTAACGACCGCTTTTGATTGTTAAAAGTTGCGCTCTACTCGAAGGTTGTGAACGACGTTAGAGTAAAAAGTTGTACTCCGAGTGCGCTCTAACCAAGCCTCGGAACGCGCTCCAGTGACTACGTAGCATTCCGTTATGGAATTGCGCTTTTGACAGTTAGGTACGTAGTATATAAAGATGTAAAATGTGTCAGCAAATCATAATCTGTTTTACTGAGAGCCCGTCCTCTGGAAGATGACGCGAATCATAGTTTTATCTTCGAGTTGTTTTTTTCCTATATGACTATATATTATTTTCTTTTATGAGTTCTATTTTTGGTAATAATTCATTCAAAAGAAAAAGTAGCATTGTAGAGTTAGTAGTTTTATTTGGGCGTAAAAAAAATACGGTTTCCAATCAGTACTTCAGTACTATTAATATTATAAATGCGAAAGTAACTCTGTCTGTCTGTCTGTTACACTTTCACGCCAAAACTACAGGACCGATTTGAATGAAATTTGGTATGGAAATAGTTTGAGACCCGGGAAAAAACATAGGCTAGTTTTTATCCAACTGCGCAAATGAGGTTAATGTTTTTGGCGATAACCGACATACGCACGGGCGGAGCCGCGCCCTGAAAGCTAGTAATTGAATGTTTCCAAAAACACCGTCGCCGGTGACTTGCCTTTACATTTCCGATTTTCCCGCCGTAGCTCTCATTCTGCGTTGGAATGGAACGCTTCATCAAATTTGACAGGTCAAATACTAAAGTTGTGTTGCCTTGCCGCCAGAGGGCACCATTGTGCATCAACACGATGGCGAAAGGAATTTCAGGCGTGTGAATATTTTTTTGTTTTCGACGCGATTACTGTTGTTTTTAATCCGTTTGTAAATTGAGAGACTCGAATTAAAGTTATTTAAAGTGTCTGAACATCGCGAAGTGAAAAAACTGTTTCTTGAAAGTTGAAAGTTTAGTGTGTGAAGTTTTAACGAACTCGGATCACTTGGAATTCAGGTGTCAACGAGGTAAGAAAACGATGCTTGCGGCGAGATTACACGTCTAAAATTATCGCTTTAGTTGCTAATACTCGTCTTTAATGCTTCGTCCTTCGTAATTAGCCCATTACTGTATTTTGAATCTAGAACAACAGTTAGTCAGGTAATAGTTATAAATAATCACCATAAGGTTAGGATCTCGTCTTTGGGTGTATAGTACAACTGAACGCAAGTTTTGTTGTATTTGTCCAAGCGCTGGTTGTTTAATATTAAGGCGACATAGTGATGTGAGAAAGTTTGTCGTGTTTATAAACTTTCTTGTAGTCATAATTAGTTGTTAGGTACCGAATAACAGTTTTAAGTAAGTGTTCATTTGCCTCTGTTGTTTCATGTACATGAAAAAATTATTGAAGCTTATGCTACACATATAAGATGTTTCCAATTTAATATTTTATTCACAGAGTTAATGTTTATACATTGGGTTAAGGATGATTCTAATACCTGCCTTCTCCACGTCCCTACTCTACCCATCTCATGGTCTTACCAACTTTGTTTGCCTCTTATCAACATAAAGTGTACACACTACTAATAATTTAGCTTAACAATCAGTAAATTTTAAATCACAGAGACACTGCTCTTTCCTCGTTACTCTGAGGCGTTACTGTGGCGTACGTATCATTCCCCAGAAATAATACTTGCCACAGGGTCCTCCAAATTTAAATTCTATAGCAGTATTTGCACACTACTGCTTTGAGCTAGAATATTGGACAAATCGGCAGTAACCACCAAGACAGACTCTATAAAGACACCACCTGTTATTCATAGACAACATATCACTACTAAATTGTTGGAATGTTGTAGCATGGTGGTAGGGCATTTTGCGAGTGCCCGACTGATTAGCTTCCACCCTCAAGCTGAAAATCTGTCGCCAAACACTTAACGGTGTGTTTCGGCAGCTGTTCTTCAGAGCCAGTAATTCTAGGTTAGCCTGAACAACATCTTCAACCACATCATCACCTACCATAAGGTGAGATAGTGGTCAAAGGCTAAGCTATCAGGCATAAGAAAAAATCTTAGACAACATTTCTCAACTAAAACAATTAAACTCTCTTATTATTATTATGATAATGACTGGGACAGGTGATACACATGTCCAAGTCTATTTTTTTGTGAATTATATGTGTATAATTTTGAAATTGAGCTATGGAATCCATGTGAAATGTATTGTTAAGCTAAGTCAATTCAAATGGAGCTGTAAAACTGCCGTAACCACCATGCAGCATGTGATTATTATATGATTTAGTTGGCCGAACACAAGCTGCTAATTTAATTCAGAGAAGACTTTTGAATATTAAAAATGTATAAGTACTTACTCATATATTATAAAATATTTATTTCTTTAATTCTATATGTAATATTTTTACTTTTTCTAATATGTAAATATTATACTATAACATCATGATGTTCTTCAGAAGGTGTTGCTGGCCAGATTCTGTTATTTTCCCATTCACAATCTCTTACGACTGCCATGGGAAGCTAGGAGGGCAATTCTAACCCATCACCCCACAGCAGCGTTTCTAATCTATAAACTTACTTACTTCCTAATTAGAGCACAAGATTCAGATCCATCAAGAAAGTTCTGAAAGGCTAGATAGAGGTCAGGGCACTCAGTGTGAATCCAGGGTTTGCAGGTTCGTTTCCCTGTTGGGACAAGTATTTTTTCCACTATCTATGCATTAATTATTTGTATTAAAAACAATTTGTAAATGTGATTTTGCTTAGCATGCAATAGTGTTTGTAATCATATTTAAATATATAGAAGGGAAGCGACATCATTCCAAGAGTTAAGTGTTTGAAACCTCACTAATTTTGATCAGATGAAGTCTAGTATTCTGACTGACACACCAAAATGACAGATGTGTGTCCTGGCCACTATGGACTTTAATTTTTTTATTTTTTTTTATGCTTGGTAGGTTAGCCTTTGACCACTATCTATTTTGAAGGTTACTTGACCTACCTATGTGGTTTTTTACTTTTCATTGAAAAAGCAGTAAAATACTTACGAATGTGCAGTGTCTGCACATTCAGATGTTTGCTTCACTAAGAAAGAAAAACACAAATATAAAGAACACTTTCTTGAACTTCAGCAGAACTTACTGGAAAAACGAAAAGAAAGATAAAACAATAAATACTTTTAATGTGAAAAGCCTTGAAGATGTTAGTTATTATACACTATGAATACAAACACACAGTCAAGAGGACACTCATTAAAACTAACCGAGCCTCAATGTACAAGCTACCCTGGAAAACACTTTGCCAAATCACACTGTGAAACTGTGGAAAGAACTACTACTAATTTAATTTTTTTTTCATATAGTTGTTATTTTGCAAGAAAATAAAACAAACAAGTGACATCTTGTCACTATCATCTCAATTTAAATGTTGAAGTTGTTAGCCAACTCAACTAAAGCAATGGCAATTAATCAACTAAGCCATAGTTTTGGCTTGTTTTGATACATACAGTTATAATGGTACATGTATTTTCTTGCTTAATACTTATTAAAATTAGGGTTGTTGAGCAGTAAAAAAAAAATCATACTAAAATATAGAAATTTTCGAAATGTGTCTGTAAATCTGTCTGGCTTGCTGTTTCATCAACCGAGCATCACATAATAACTACTTCACTACTTAGATATCTATTAAATTTGACTCAGAGATAAGCAGTTTGTAGAATAGAGAGTTAACTCGGATTAGAACTCAAATAGTAGCTTTAGAAGGAACGATGACACAACAAATATTAATATAAAATCTGTTTGATCTTTCTGTTGGCTGTTGTTAAAGGCGACTGAAAGAAAGAATAGGCTGAAATACCACCATCACTCAAGTTGAGATGCGTGGGACATTGGTGTAGGTACAATTAATCGAACATCTTACCAAAAAAGGGGGATATATCTATGTTAATACACTGGTCTGTGATTCTATTTTCTACAGAAAGTGTTAGCGTCATGTATGCGGCCGATCGTTAAACCAGAACCAAAACTTTGTGAACATTATGTTCTTGTTTTATTAGAGAAAACATGGTATTTATAATGTTATAGTGTTTTATTATAAAAACTGACGTGGTTTCACTGATGATGTTATAGTTTAATTGAGAAAAATCATATTGTTACCTAACTAACGACTCTGCGTTATATTGGGTAAGAGTGGGATTCTGATGAGTAAGGAGTTGAACTACAAGAAGGTGCGCAATTTGACCTAACAAATAACTGTAACTGTCCCATGTAATTCATGTTTTTGTCCCAGTGACTTTTCATTGTTTATAACGTCGACTAACAACATTATTATATGGGCTAACGAACCTCATAAAAGTTATTACAATTTATTTATACTATCAATGCCGCCGCAGACACGTCATATTAATAACGCGAAACGTCGTAAACTCGCGCACAAATTGTAAAAATACTCGTAAAGATGCGATGTGTCATCAATCCGCTCCATAAAAAATGTGTAGTTTTGCAACAATCAATTCCCTTTGTGTCCGCGACATCAATGGGAGCGGTTACTGTGTACCTATCCTTTGATCTCGCCGCCCTCTGAAGATGCGACTGTGCGCTAATACCGCCCTCTCGACGAATAACGCCGTAAGTGCCTTTTCTACAAAGCCAGTCTATTTTTCGACGGAGACGCCACGGTTGAGGAACTTCAACTAAAATTAGCCATATCCTACAGATATTGAGTTTTATGATGTTGTTAATTTAGTTTTATTATTTTTCTAATGTGGGACGCAATAATTCATAATTATTTCATCTCATGTTTAAAGATTTGGCAATAAATTAACATCAATGTCATATAGCTTATTAGGGTCAGAGAAGAGGTAAAAACGCTGATGCGTAAAAGCGACATATTTTCTAAACTTTCTGAGCTATTCCCAAACTTCCATTTCCAAATTCTCGAAAAATAAAAGTTCATAAGATTGGTCCCCCGACTTCTATAGAAAATAATAATTTAAGTACTTTTTAATATTAGATTATTGTTTCGGTTATACATGTAGCTGGACTGACGACATCGTGAAAGTCGATGGTAGGTCTGATAGCCAATGGTTACAAGCGGCTAATAGCCGTTCTTTGTGGCGCTCTAAAACGTTAATCGGTATAAGTAATAGTATAATTTTGTATTCATTTCAAAAGTTCCTTTACTTAGGTACCTACTTATATCTTCTTAAAAAGAAAGCAGTTGCGACGTTTTTGCAATACGGTGGCGCTGCAGTAAAGGGGACGATCCGTTACTTTGTCACCGAGAAGGACTTATACTCTGTTTTTTCTTACCTGTCTTATTATGTAAACAAACATGGCGGTTGGTCATCCAAAGACAAGATTAGTGATGGGGACCCATCGAATGAACGACGAGCCGTACAATACTATTAAACTGAGTGATATGATTAAAAAGTAAAAGAAATAGTTTCGTTCGCTCTATATTGCACATTTTCTTTTTAATATCGTTTCTTGGAAATGATCGATCTTTGTGACAGAATTGTTTATAGAGCTGTTATATTAGATGTTCGATTTATATTTTAGTCATAGACTTGTTTATATAGCTTTATTCGATATTGACGCGACGACGAGCGAAGTGAGGAGGAGCGTTAGGCTTTCAGACCACGGCGACGCCGTACGAAGCCAGGATGGCTTTCTTACTGGTTGAAGCTTGTATAATGCTTTTCTTAAAAATTAAAGAAAGTTTAACAACAGATTCGTTTAATTAATATTGAAGGTTACATTCATATTAGGATACTGATAGATATTGGGATCGGTTATAATATCCAACATGATTTATTAACTGAAATTACTAAATACAAACATAAAACCCCACACTACACTTCTACAACATTACTAAGTACAACGTGCTTACTTTTTCTGCGTCGCGTTAAGTGTCACAGTCTCGTGACAGACATATAAAATAGCTGTTTAAGGCTCTCAAACTATATCTATCTCATAAAATGACATACCAAAAAGAGAGATAGATATATATTCGGAGCCACCCTCCTAAAACCATGTTATAATGGCTAAACTCTAATCTGTTTCTGGTACTATGTATTTTTTTCCGAAGCTGATCTAAAGAGGATGACGTCCAGTAAGTGAATTACATACTTACTTACTGGACTGTAGGAAATTTCAAATTTAAAATCTTGCTTCGTACTGGACAGATGTGAATAAGTCTCAGGTAAAGTGCGCTTTCTGGATACTTTTTAGAGATGTTATGGATGGCAACATTACATACCATTTTTGAGAAAAAATAATTATCTTAAAAGACATTGGTGAAAAATGAGTTTAGCAGACTGTTCACAAGAAAGCACTAAGTCCGAAAATTTTACTAAATGGACACTGTAGTGACGCACAAAATAATATTGGAGCCATTTTTATGTTATTTCTATTTATATTTTCCTTTTAATACAAAACGTGGCACCTTTAATGTATTAATTACTAGCTTTCTGGGCGCGGCTCCGCCCGCGCGTATGTCGGTTATCGCGAAATAACATTAACCTCTTTTTGCGCAGTTGGATAAAAACTATCCTATGTTTTTTCGCGGGTTTCAAACTATTTTCATACCAAATTTCATTCAAATCGGTCCAGTAGTTTTGGCGTGAAAGTGTAACAGACAGACAGACAGAGTTACTTTCGCATTTATAATATTAAGTATAAGTATATTAGTACTGATTTTATCTTCGACCTGATAAAACAAGTCAGTAATGGAAGACAGGACCTTTGAAATGTTTATTTATTTAGTTTAGTTCTGGTTATTTATAAACCAGCCAAGTGCGGGTTGGACTTCCGCACCGAAGCTTCCGTATCAACACTGAATGTACCACAAAATCGTTATGTTTTTCATACAGTGCAAGATTACCCGCACTTGGCAGGTTTTTATTATTGATAAATATTGGACTAAAATCATACCAAGTTTGAATCGTGTATGTATTACCGTTATTACTATGGAGCAAAACTAAAATTCGTTAACAAAACAGGTGTTTGTATGAAAACCCCTTTATTTTTAACTTATTGTTATTATTATTACTTGTTAGGAAAATCACTATTTTAACCCATATTCTGTGAATATTTCAATAGGCTATCTATTACCGTTTCAAAGATACAGTCTATATCAGATACTTTAAAAGTCGGACGGAGTGAAGGTTATTCGCGGCTTTATAATAGGGTTTCACTTTCTAGTACCCTAAAAAATAAACTAAATTATACATATCTACTTGTTTTAATCTATTCAACCAGTTAGTATAACGAGATGAACGAAATATGTTCAGTTGTTCACTTCAACTATTCATTATTTTGATACCCATCTTCCCATCACTAAAATTCATAGACAAGATAGAGTACTTTATGTCAAATCACTGTCATTACTGTATACAGATTTTGTGATCATTACGATAATTGATTTATATTTTGGAAAAAACTATACATTTCAATGATATTTGTATGTTTATGGAAGCGTGATGTTTCTTTTGTTAGTCCTAGTCAGTTGTGAATGGCCAAATATCGGTGATTATGACGAAAACTTGTGATTTTGTAACTGAGGTATGTTTGTTTACATTTTAAGGCTCGGAAATTACGAAATAGTGCCAACATGATATGGAAAATCTCATAAACCAGGTACCGGATGGTACTGCAATTTAAATACACGATACTCAAGGATATAAGTAATACTTTCATCGATTTCAAAACATGTTTCCTAATAATTGGCTCGATAGAAAAAAATCTCAAAAACACCTCTGAAAATAGAGGATTCCTACTTTTTCCGCCAGATTTTAGTGTATTAAAAATTGGATTTTTTTTCTAAAATATTGATTTTTTAAGTACAATAAATTTCATTGATTATTTTAATCCAAAAAAAGCACAGTTAATGCGTACTGAGCCTGTTTACAAAATGTCACATACGCCCTTTCATTCCGAGAAGCGTTAACATCATGTCGCACTATTTACTCCAGCGATCTACGTATATTGCTATCATCCTCGCTCATATCGCGGTCAGCCGCGTCATGCGTCGGACCTGTGTCACTTTTCTCGGCGATCTCAATTAAAATAAAACATGGGTAAAATTATAAATAAACGCTTTGGGAATGCAAAAAATCGTCAAAAACGCATGATGGACATAATAAGGTAAGCATCTATGGCTTCCTTTCTCCATGTACCTATGTATATATCTCTTATATTAATGAAATTATGATATGATTGTGAACCCTAACGCAATATAAAAAACACTTCAAACATTTTACAAGACATAGGTACAACTTTAGCTACCTAAAATAATTATTATAAGCAATATTCAGAATTTTTCGTAATGAATGTGTTGTAATTATTTTAGATGGATCATGATTAATTTATACAGTTTCTGACAATAAGGCACACAGGTTATGTACATAATTTTCGACAAATCAATCGTCGTTCAAATAGCGCATAGTAAGTGACATCGCTTCGCAATTGAGAGGCACGTGGATCGAATCCAGCGTAAAGAGATTCTTTTTGGTCTAATTTTAATTTTACGACATAATTCTTAATAATACAATAATAATTTTACGTATGTACGTGGACCAATATAATGTGTCTGACAGTAAGGCATAAACGATATGTGTGTAATTTTCGACACCTTGGTCAATGATTGTATAGTGTGTAACTACTGAAGTCGAATCAGAAGATCGAGTACCGTGGATCGAATCTCACATACCTAGATTCTTTTTGGTGACTTTTTTATTTGTATTACTTTTTATTTGATACGTATTATATTTACGTATAATTAAGTTTTCTGACGCGTATTCAATTTACGATTACAATGCTTGCAAATTTATTAGGTATCTCGAGTTTCCATGTTTTCATATAATTAGAGAGTTTAGTATATCTAATGAACGTGAACATTAAATAGGTACTACCTAATCTAGCTACCTGAACACGTTTTTTCATAGATCTCGAAAAAGTATGTCTTGGATGGACACGAGTTGCCACAGCGTAATAGTTACAGTAGAACAACATTTTCAATTTACTACAAAGCTATGTTGAGTAAACACC
This sequence comes from Plagodis dolabraria, assembly GCA_963854805.1. Taxonomy (NCBI): domain Eukaryota; kingdom Metazoa; phylum Arthropoda; class Insecta; order Lepidoptera; family Geometridae; genus Plagodis; species Plagodis dolabraria. Next base: position 33,088,779 of record OY978447.1, on the reverse strand, counting down.
GTCCTTCTGTCCACTACTATAGAAAACACAAACTTCCATACATGGAAAGTTATTGAAATATTCAGGTTTAAAGCTCTGTTTAGCGCCTGATGTGCGGCTACAACATATTCACGTTGATGTTAGAAGTGGTATTATTTTGTATTGATGCGCAGGAGGTCCATAGTTAGAATCTCGCCGCGGTCTTCCACTTCACCGCATGATGCGAGGGCGGGAGTTTTTAGAATCATTGATAGGCTTGATAGTTGTTGGCCTTCAAGTAGAAAATATATTACCAAGGATCTAATGGTATGTTACGACGGCTGTTCTTGCCTATTCTTCTCTACTGACTTCATCATCATCAGACGTCAATCACTTACCATCAGGTGAGATTATAGTCAAAGCGTAGCCTAGCAGCAATAAAAAATGCCACTCATGATTTTTTTATTTTAATCGATTTTTACGATATAAAGCAACAAGTAAGGGAAGACAAACACGCACATTTTCACGTACGCTAGTGACTTTCACTATCAATAAACTATTACTGACATAATAACTATAAAATTAAAGAGTATTTATAATCATCATGATGGTATTGAGGATAAAGGGATTTTTTTTAATTTAATTTTTTATAGCTGATAGGTAAGCCTTTGACCACAATCTCACGTGATGGTAAGTGATGATGTGGTCGAAGGTGTTAACAGGCTTAACCTAGAATTACTCTGGCTATCAAGGACAGCTGCCGGAACACACCGTTAGGTGCTTGGCGACAGATTTTCTACTTGAGGGTGGTCGCTAGCCAGGCGGGCATTCACAAAATGCCCTTCCACCATGCGGTGAAGCTCAAGCCCGCGGCGGGATTCGAACCATGGACCTGCTGCGCGGCAGTCCATAGCCAAAGCCACTGAGCTATCACTGCTGGATTCATAAAAATTAATGAAATTTGATAATTCCACTAGCGATAACCCATCAATGTTGACATTTTAGGTATTAGAGCGTACACTCGCACGACTAGACTCTGTCAGTTAGAAATCCGAGCGCAAATAGTATTGTTGGATGTGAATGCCCAAATCTGCTTGTATTTTGACAAATAGGAACGCTTCGAACTCCTCTCTCTTGTTGTTTTACGTTTACGATCATCCGTCATATTTAATTGGTAACCATAGTAACGGTGGTGATGCCAAAAATGATTTGGGATTAATTTCATGTCAAAACAGAAGAGACAACGCTATGTGTTAAAAAAAGACAGAACACTAGAGAATGAATGAATTTGAACGACATTTTCAAATTTCATGTTATCATGATAAACAAGCATTTTAATCAGGTGTTCTGTAATTTTTCATTAATATGCGTTCCAGAAACCCGTTGAAAGTTAGCGGATTGTTAATTGTGATGGCTTGTTAGATGAATTGAATTTTGACACGCGTACCGAAAACCGGCGATTAATATCGGACACCAAAAATATTATTTGAAAATCAATAAAAGTTTGTTATTTTTCTAGTATAGAAAATGGAGGAGAAGAACGACGCATTGTTGATATACACTATTACACAAAGAGTATATTAAGACAAATCTCGAAACATTCACCTTTCGATTATTTTTTTGGAACCGACTCCAACACCCAAAAGTGTGAAATAACTTGTTCAAGTCGGTACCAGTATAGTTCAAAAGTACCTATTATCACAATATTGTGCACGTGGTACTAGTGTTGGACTTCGACAAGTTAATTCACACTTTTTGGTGATGAAGTCATTTCCATTTTTATTAAAAAAAAAAACACTTCTTTTTATGACCCTTGCTACTTACGGGATCGATCTTCATTCATTGTCAACGACTATATCATCAAGATAAGTAAATATTTTTCAGTTATTGGAGTGTATGTCAAAAACGGCTTGACCGATTTTGATGAAATTTAACTGGAACCAAACAACAAGTATCAGCTTTCAAACAATAAAAGATTTTTTTAAATCGATTCACCCAGTCAAATGTTCTGAGGTAACAAACATATAAGAAAAAACAGACGAATTAAGAACCTCCTCCTTTTTTTGAAGTCAGTTAAAAATACCCAATAGTATAACCCGCTATTTGTATTTTGATCAGGGGTAAAAAAGTTTTTTTATGATTTTCTGTGTAAATTTTACACAATATACTTGTTTTTGTAATAAATAAACCATCTATTGTGTAACAGCTTACGCCTTGCATCAAAGTAGATACATAGTTCATGTTCATCAAAACCATAGTTCATGTTCATTAAAAATGAACATACACAAAAACTGCAAAATCAAACAAGTTGGTAATAATCAAGACTAAACTTGTTCTACTGTAGGTATGGTAAATTTAGGCTCGCGGGAACTATGATCGCAAAGGGTTAACTGTGTCACACTATGATATTTACAGCATACAATCAACTAATGGTTGGTATCATGTATGCATACTAGATGGCGCTTCAGCACACATCACATTCGTGTGTGACAAGATAGTTTCTACTAGTTCTACTAGAGAGCGCTCTAAATTTTTAACCAAATAAAATATTACCGTTGACTTGCGGACGTGGCGCCATGTACACCGCGAAGTAAACACGCGAGGAGAAGTGGGGACAAAATCTAACATCTGGTTTTAGAATTCTGTCCCTTAAGACAGGTAAGAAAAAACAGACTTTACGTCTGTTTGCCCCAAAAGCATCCTCAAAGCAAGTATGAAGATATCAGCTCTCTTTTATAATACAACATATATATATACCTATCTGTTTAATAGGACCATGTATGCAAATCCTAAAATAAAGGGCTGCTAATATGTATAATGAGAAACTACATAGAATTTTTTTTTTTTGAAAGTGTCATAACTGTCCATTACATTTGCAGTGAAGTCTTTTTTTTTCTTGTTTGACACTACGGTGCTCGTCACTCCAAGACGTTAATTAACATTTTTTTAACGTCTTGGAGTGACGAGCGCCGTGTCACCTACACGATTAACATTTTTTTGAAACTTTCGTGATGTAGCAATCACGAAGCCCACCAGTAGTTGAGCGATAATCACTGCCTTCAACGTACGCCCTTTACCCTGACAAATATAATTTCTGATTTGCGTGTACTTTCACCGGCGCGGCGGTATGGGTATACCCTTCAAATCGGAACACTGTAATGTGAGCTGTTTAATATTGCCATATTAAATTTGAAAAGTAGTATACCTGTCTCGCTCTCTCGTTTCGTATCGGCCAACAGGCCACATGTGTTCATAGAAAATAAATAAATTAAAATAGTAATTTAAGTGCTGTGTAACCTAAACTGTTTGAAAAGGAAAACACAAATATCCAAAGTTCCCTTAAATACTTAACATGAGCGTTACTGCTTTTTGGTATAAATAAGTATGGTAGCAGTACTTCCCCGGACTAATTCGCACAAAGATTTCTACTGCTACAAAAATGTCTCGTTTGCCCAGTAATTTCACTTGCTACAGTCTCACTCAAGACGGACCCTTGCTAAAGAGACCTACCACCTGGTACCTGGTCAATTATTATTATAATGCAATTGTAGTAAGGCCCCTCAATGAGCTAAATAATTGTATTGACTGAGGAAGCGATCGACTCATTGGCAAGTTGGAGACTTGTATACTAATGACCCAGTGATATTATGGTGAAAAAAAGGAATACTTTCAGGGCGACTTGAACCCGCTACCCCAGATTACAGACCAGGTGGATTTCCAATTATGGTATTGTAGGAAAACTTAATAAAAATTACGACTGCACTGCCAAATAATTTATAGTCAATGTCATTCGAGATAATATAAGGATTCTAACGATACCACAAACATCCGATTCTGTTCAACGCATTTAAAATAAAGAAACGAACATACGTACATGATGTCTGAAAACACTACACTTCTTTTGGATAGACTTGTAATAAAAATAGTTGAGTTTAGATCGAATACCTAGTTTTAATGTGTAAAATGTAGTACAGCGTTGGTCTTAGATCGCGGCAAACTACTGTTTTACTTTATATTTGAAGCGAAAATTAGTATTTAGTACGCCTCTCTCGCAGTAATCAAATTCGTGAACACAATTCCAATTTAGTGAAATAAGGCGTTATATCGATATCCATTGAAAATTGTCTCAAAAACTGAACTCTCGAAAACTACAATTAAAATCATACAAAAAAAAATATTGACCCAAGGAGGCTGCAACGAGGGGGTATCCCTCGTTGCAGCGTACACTGATATGAAGGTTCATAACTTTATATTAGCACGCGTTCATATCATTTTTTTAAATTTTTCTGTATAATATAGGATGAAAGACCTGTCGGTGATGAGCCAGTGCAGCGATGCAAGTCTCAACCGATACTATGCATTGTAGAATTTAAAGGTTATATCAAAAATATTTAACCTACTGCCGGCCGCTGTCACTTCGATGTAAATAGATGTATAAACATGTTCTATTCTCTATTATGCAGTTATGCAATACTGTGTGTAAGGTAACCATAGCCACTAAGCCGTGAAAATTCCAAGAACTGAGAACGAGACGCGCTGTATAAACACTTTGATTTCAGAGAACGTGCTAAGACTTCCCTTGAGTACTTAGTGACCTACATACACAGCATAGGACGGAGCTTTGGATTTCAAAATAATCCTTAAAGCATTCCTTATCTTCTGTGAATCTGATTCGAATAAATTATAAAATTATGCTGCCAAGGGATTCGTATAGATGTTACTGTAGTAACGTTTAACTCATATTAAACGACATTGCATTGATTATATTATATAGAAGTAAACAATCTATCTAGATTCTCTGGGGAAACTCATTTCTCATCTGTTTCGAGCAATGCTTAGTCTTAGTCGCACGATTATATATTTAGTTTCCAAGGAATCTGAAGCAATCTTAATCACTGCCAAAAAAGCGTTTTCAAGGCATTCCCCTTACCTTAGCGAATAACGTCGACATTTTGGGAATCGACGTATCGAGCGAGGTTCAGCTTAAGAGTAATTTGGAGAGCAAAGCAGGGCTTCTAAAAAATTCGGTGCACTCAATAGAGCTAAGCGATACTTTACGCCTAACCAACGTCTTTTCTCAAAGTTGAGGAATTCTCTTCCACCTGACATTTTTTCTCAGGTCTACAATCTAAACCGCTTTAAAAGAGGCGTGAATAGAGTCTTTTCTCTTAATGGTAGGCAACGCACCAGTAATGCTGCGGATATTACAAGTGTTCATGGCCATCGGTGACCACTACCAACAGGTTTTGTTTTTTAGTGCTGATAGTTAAGCATTTGACCACAATCTCACCTGTTGGTAAGTGATGATGTGGTCGAAGGTGTTAACAGGCTTAATCTAAAATGAATGGCACTCAAGGACAGCTGCCGGAACACACAGTTAGGTGCTTGGCGACAGATTTTCTACTTTAGGGTGGTCGCTAGCCAGGCGGGCATTCGCAAAAATGCCCTTCCACCATGCGGTGAAACTCAAGCCCGCGGCGGGATTCGAACCATGGACCTGCTGCGCGACAGTCCATACCCAAAGCCACTGAGCTATCACTGAAAGGGTGCAGTCTGCTTGTTTGTCGCAAAATTGTATAAAAAAATTAATCACTGTTTAAAAAATTATTGAAAGTCACATAGAGAGAGGTTTCCACATTCCCCAAATAATAAAACGTAGAATTGTTTTCCACCGATCGCAGACAAGTTAAACTTAGATATCAGCTTCCAATCTGCGATGATTTGTCCAATCCTCTAATGTAAAAGTTACTTGAACTCAGTATGCGGGCACCCGCCTGGATTTACCAACTTCCAACTCTTTCCGATAGGTAAGATAAATATCAAGAGAAATGCTTTTAGAAAGACTTGCACTTTGAAAAGTAATTTTGAAGTTACGATCTTATTGAAGACTTTATGTAAGGTATTTTTATAAGAGAAATATACTTCTTACAAAATAGGCAGTTAAATTAAGCGAGATATTTGCAATAAGAGCGTTTAAAAGGCCGAGTAGTAATTTGATTGAGCTTGATCAGATTCCTCAGTAAGGATATGCATATTAACATAATGAGACGCGTCAAAGGGCACTCGAGCCGTATGGTTGCCACAATGTGAACACAAGCGATGCTCGACTTACGGTCCATACCATACGTAATATCATATGGAATATCGTCAGTGGAGCACTTTGTGCGGGGCCGTAACGCTGGCGCCCAACAAGGGACTGCAAATTGGTCCCGACAAATTAATGGGCACCTGGCTCCGTCGCTAATCGACCGATACAATTAAATGAACGGACTGCACTAATTGCCCGGTAAGACAAAGGGGCAAACACTCGCCTTTGAGCTCCCGATGTCTAGTGTCACTTGAGGCGTAGCCATTGCGTCTGCTTTAATAGTCGACTCGGCGCGGCGCAGACCCTCCTGCATTGCGCTGGTCTAGCTGCCTAGCTCTCTGTTCACATTCTACTGGAAATTGACGGGTCACTCGTTCGTTGCAGCCACGACTAATTGTCAATTAATGTTTTTTTTTATACTATTTGTAAACATTCGCAGAACGAAGTTATGCCCAAAAATTTCATCCAATAACTATTGCTATTTGTTGGATGTACCATTTATATACATACATGTTAATAGGCTTCTACAAAATGGTTAAGATATATACCTTCAAGTCTAATTCATAACACCAAGTTTGAAAGTTAACATTCGTTTCGATAACACTTAATAAATCAATTTTGTTCAATTTCATACTTTTATAGATTTCGCTGGATTTTTCGATGTCGGTTCCTTTTACTCTCGATAAAATCATTGCCTTGCCGATAGATTTAATTCAATTTGTTCCAGCAGTAAAGAATCCCGTAAACACTAGAGATATTTGATAGTCGCTAGCAATTGATGTCCGCATGCCTCGGACGGTAATTGGTCGACAATCAGTTCGCCGGTGGTCGATACCACTCGCATAGAGAGCTCTAAGCATTTCCCCGAGACGTCTTGCAGGTTGCTGCACATCAATTAGATCTTGCGATAGGGTCGGCTTACGAGTCCGCCCGTTCAATAATGTTAAGGTGGATCGGAATGCTCTCATCGAGCATTGGCTCATCAATCAATGAGTCGGATTAAACACAGGATGCAATGATTAAAATTGAGCGGAGATTTCAGAATATGTGCGCTCCTCACTCAGATTCCAGCTGATTCAAACTTTCGCATATATTTAATACCGATATAATATTTTTAAATTGCAATTTGTAACAAGTTGTCAATGGTGTTTGAGAGTGCAGCACTCGGAGGGGCACTCTGCAACCTGCCGGCAGTATCGTTAGGTGACACGTCGACTCGAGAGAGCAGTAACGAGCCACTACAAGACGCTCTCAAAGCACTGATAACTGTAACACCTTGTGAGAATATCAAAACATATAGTACAGTACCGTATTATGTATAGAATGTCAAGAAATTAATTCTGGCTTCTGAGAAATTTGTCTGGCGCGTTTTTTTAACTCAATTCGAGAGCCAATTCTAATATTTACTATTGCTATTACAGGATTAGACAAATCATTCCGAGATTTATAATTCACAAATTTCATAAGTACCAAATAAATATATTTGCAAATGATTTTATTTTGATAAAACTTAACAAAGTTTAAATATTGTATGTGTTGCCGAGGAATTTTATCGATTACGTCTATTAAAGCCACGCAGAAATATTATTTATTTCACACTGAGTGATAAACGCCGATAATAGCGAAGATGCTTAGCGATTTTATGATGCGAGCAATGGCAGCGTCAATTAAAGATATCGCAGCAATGAAACAGCGTGATAACATAATAAGGGTCTGCATTGGTGTTTTAAAATAGCTTGTAACAGGTTGAAATCCTCTTCAAGTTCACGAAAATATTATAGCTAGCCGTGGCACCGTATGACAGGTTACACACCTCTCTCCAATACGTTTGAGGAGGACGATGTTGGCTGCCTTGCAAGTCAACTCGTAAACGATTCTATTATAAGTGGAGTCTGATCCAGACCGCGCATGTTATCTATCACCAACACTAATATAATGTAACGTGTTAGCAGATATTAGTATTGTAGAACCCTGCCTAATTATAAACAACGTCAATATATTTAGTTTGATCCTCTTAACAATAGAGGACAAGGCTTAATTAGTACTAATATTATAAATGCGAAAGTCTGTCGTCTGTCTGTTACGCTTTCACGCCAAAACTACTGGACCGATTTGAATGAGATTTGGTATGAAAATAGTTTGAGACCCGGGAAAAAACACAGGCTAGTTTTGATCCAACTGCGCAAACAGAGGTTAATGTCTTTGCGCGATAACCGACACACGCGCGGGCGGAGCCGCGCCCGGAAAGCTGGTTTAACATAAATGTGGTTATTTAACTTGAAAAAGAGCATATGGACGTTTAGTCTAGGGAAATTGTAATATTACTTACACTTACTAGGTATGTGACCATGCATGAAGGTCCTAGGCCTAGGGTTAGATTCTTTACTGGGTCCATCATTTACCTTATTTATTTATTCAGATTTCAGTCTGTTTTAGGTTAAAGCAATCCCAAGTATTTTGCCCGTACTTCATCACTTTGAGACCTAATCTATGGGGCAGTGGGCTGTTGTATTTTTTATATGCCAAAAATGAAAAAAAATATGTGTAGGTATAGCTATTTAGTAGTAATATTAACCGAATCTTCTCATTTTATGAGCACTATTGTATGTAAAATATTAATAAGAATGGAGCAATAATAATTGTCTATAAAAAAGATAAGTAAGCGTAATAATTTTATCGCTAAAATGGGATTAATATCAGCTAACATATTATTAGATTTACACAAATAGATTATCTTTTAATTCCGTTGATAAATGTTATAAATTATACAAAAGTCTGAGATTAAAATCGTATAATAATAAACCGGCGCGGCGCCGTTATTGGGGTAGGTACTTATCCGCCACATATGATGATGATAACCAACAAGTCCTTTACAAACGCTAAACGGGGCCAGCGCAGCTTCTTCTCATGAAGATTATCAAAACTAGGTGTTTATTTGCATAGCGAAACAAATGAGTGACGAAATGTACCTACATGCGCTGGTGCAGAACATTATCATATTACATGTAAAGTACATATTGTCCCGTTGCATGGCATACAGAACCTTATTGACAGTTACATCCAGTCATCCATACCGCGGGATCTGAGTTTAGTCCCCGGACACGTGTTATTGGTTTTCCTACAGAAAATATTTACCTACAGAACGAACGTCTGTCACTGGCCGATATGAATGGGCTTGCCTAAGGAATAAATATATGGTAAAATGTGGGTGTTTTATACACATTATTTACTTACTCTTAGAGTTCCTTCGATAGAGATGTCAAATAGTCAATCACTCGTAAACTTGCCAAAAAAAACCTTCTATGTATACAACAAAACATTATATATTGATCCGTGTAGCCCAAACAGAAGCACAGCGAATCAATGCATTTGGCTTATTAATGTTATCAGTGGTCCCAATAATGTGAACTATAGCAGAGACCGGTTCCATTCAACATTAGTAAATCGCGGGCCGCCGCGCCAGCGGGCGCGGGGCGCGGGTGGTGTGGGAGTGGCGGCGCGGTCAAAGGGCCCTTTGATGTTTGCCGCCGGCTTAATGCACCGCCCGCGGCCCCCGCGCCTCTCATCATTAGCAATTTCCCCGTAATTTATTATCTTTACCGCTATTTATTTGCGAAATATTTACGGGTGCATCACGCTTTCGCGCCTTGATGTGTTTTCTGCTGCACGTCATTATGTAGGGCTGTTTCTTTTGCTTAAATTATCGTTAATGATAAGATACCTTGCGGGTTTTTTTATTATTTTAAAGCACGTTAATCAGACTTAAAATAACGGATTTAGATGTCTATTTTGTGATGAATAAAGAAAATACCTTTTTGTTATCTGCGAGATAAGAAGTCAATCAGGATCATTGTTCAGACTTTTACATAAAACTCAAGCCATTGTGGGGATTTAAAAACGATACATAGCGTTGGATTATCTTGAACATTAATAATACTGGCACAACATCAATTAGGTATGTGGGAGGACATTATTTAAAAGTATTTATGTTATTAGTAAAAGATAATTCGAGTTGTCTAATGTGTGATACAAAATATGAGGATATCCAAAGTGCATACGTATTAGCATTTTGTATTCAAATACTATAACAAAGGTATCATAGTAACGTTCATAACTAACACTGTAAACAGCCAGACCCCATCTTTCTCTCTCATCTTTACGTCTATCACGACTAGGGCATGGCGGTATTGGACTTATTGGCAATACCGGTATTATATCGGTATCAATATTTTCAATACCGGAATACCGGTATTTCGGTATTTTTTCGGTATTTCACTATAAATGTTAAAAACACAGAAAAAATATATTTCCATGTAATATTGTTTTAGACTGAATTAATATACCTCGTACAATTATTAAATTCATATTAAAATCATTGTGAAACAGTAATTTTTTTAATAAACTTAATTTTTATTAAATTTTTTTGGTACTTTTTTATGTTTGTTTTTATTATTCCAATAAATAATCAAATATTTATTATATATTATAACAATAAACAATCAGATATAATATTAGTTTGGATGAAATTCGCCACTGAAAACGCTATTTCGGATTCAATACTAATTGGAGGAGTGTAAGGTCTTCTAAAGTTCATCCCAATAAAGTCCTCTATTGCCGCAATTTTCGTACTGTGTTATTTCCGTGTGTATAATTCAATAGTGTATCGCATCAGATTTCATCATCTTTCGGATCTGAGTCATTAGATTCGTTGTCTATCCCTTGTAATATATCCTTTTATGTACTTTTCTCTTTTATAGATTTGTCGATCGTTTTATTTAATTCTTATTAAATTGAAGCTGAGCCGGCACCTCGACGCTATCGCCACATACAGTTTTGGCACTATCTGCTGATATTGCCGAATGATCGATCTGAGTAGGGTAGATACGCTTTATGAGGTTATTAAATTTGAAAGAATTTAGGGTACCGATTATCTCCTAAATGATAGTTTTTCCGTAATATTGTCTCGAAAACGGAAATTACCCACACCGTTCTTACTGTATCAGCTGGATTGTCCACTGCTGAACACAGCCTCCTTCATTAAAGCGGAGTTTGCCATAATGTCCACGCTCGGTAGGCGTCTTGGGGATCGCAGTGTGAGATATCAGTTCATACACAGTTCTTATCACTGTAATATACTTGGAAACACTGATCACCGTATATACCACGTGCATGTGCGTAGTAATAAGAGAATTATGGATAGAGAACCGACGAATCAAATGAGAGCACACAATGCAATTGAGAATATGCGTGAGATAAAAAGATGCACCGTGCAGGTCTGAGGGGCGTGCGGTGGTCGGCGTAGGATAATATGTCAGTTTTGTTAAACTATATAAACAGTACTACCACCATATATGTAATACCATTTATGTACTCACAATTGCAAGGACACATTGGCTGGTTCCAATCTTAAAATGTCATTTTTTATTAGGTAGAAATCAACGTTACCTAATTAGATTATGAACTTACGGTTATTGAAGTCGGTTTATTAATTAATTTGTAAAAGCATGAAAAGAAAACGTTAACTGCGCATTAATTTACAACCATAATATTTAATAAGTTGTTGATGTTATTCATATAATCTAAAGCCGCCGTATTGGTTTTTAAGCCTTTGATTAGTTTTCATGCACATAAACTTCTTTTTTGTCATAATACCGAAATACCGGTATTTTTCATTCCAATACCGGTATTTGAAAGTACTCTAAATAGGCCGGTATTACCGGTTTTTCGGTAATACCGAATACCGGTATCCATGCCCTAATCACGACCTAAAATATCATAAATCTACCCACTCACAAAGGCTCGCCCCTCCATATTTTTTACTATAGTTGTAATTACTACTGCCTACCGAGGCGATAATATTTTATTTTTTTACTGTATGTACCATTAGTCTTAGTCTTAGTGTGGGTGATAAATACCCACACTAAGACGTCGTACACAAACGAGGCCTAACCGTACAAATACGCATCATTGCCGCGCAGCAGGTCCATGGTTCGAATCCCGCAGCGGGCTTGAGCTTCACCGCATGGTGGAAGGACATTTTGCGAATGCCCGCCTAGCTAGCGACCACCCTCAAGTAGAAAATCTGTCGTCAAGCACCTAACGGTGTATTCCAGCAGCTGTCCTTGAGTGCCAGTAATTCTAGGTAAAGCCTATTAACACCTTCGACCACGTCGTCACTTACTATCAGGTGAGATTGTGACCAAAGGCTTACCTACCAGGAATAAAAAAATAATATCAATAATTAATTTACTCTGGAGAGGCTCACCTTTGTGCATGCTCTCCTCCACATCGCTCAGCAGCGTTAAATGAACCAATCATGGAAGTACACCTTTTAGTGCCTCATGGTGAGCTACAGAACCTTCTGTGCGCAAGTATAACTCGCAGGTTTGTTAAGGGGCGGTCTCATTAGCACGGCTGCGACCCGACCCGATGCAACACCTTTACTGAATTTCGGTACCAAATAAAAATCTAAAATATCTTTATGCACACTGACTCTTAATTACAATGGCGCGGTTTACTCTAATATAAATTTTAACAATATTATAAACGACCAGATAATTTATAAAATCAGTAGTTACTTCGCAGATTTCCATAATCAATAAAAAAAATATTTTCATAAAATTATTTTTTAGAAAACTTTAAATTAATTCAAAGGTTAAAAATTCATATAGTGACAATTCCGGCATATTTCCGATATCTCAATAGTGCGCTGCTTCGAAAACGCGTCAGAAATATATATATATTTCTGAATATATAATATGCCGGAATTGTCACAATATATATATATATTTCTGTCGCTGTAAATGCAAATGTATATATGATTTATATGATTTATCTTCTTCATCACTTATTATTTTCTCAACAAAGGCTTTCCAAAAAAAAACTTTGTGGATTAGGATGAAATATTTGAAATATCACACTATTTTCTTACCTGTTAAAAAGATCTCCTTTTTTGCTTCAGCTTTGTTTTTCCTCGCTGATCTTTTAATATTGTCCCAGCATGTCCTGAGCTGGTCAGCATTCCGGACATACTGGGAACTAAGATAATTGAATTCACTGGTTAGCTTTTTCCAACCTTAATTTTTCGCTGAATTACCACTTCAGCATCCATTTTTTTGTTTTCTACGACATCTTTATACTTTTCCACGAGATGTAATATCAAATCTTTTTCAATTGAAATTAATATTTCACAACAAATATATATATATATATATATTTGTTGTGAAAAAAACACAACAAATATATATATATATATATATATATATTTGTTATATATATATATATATATTTGTTGTGAAATATTAATTTGATATTTTCTAAAAGTATTGTCTATCTATATTATTATTATTTTTATAAATGTTTAGTTTGTCGATGGGAAAAGAAATATCTCTTGCGTTAGTCTGCCATGATCCTCTAGTAAACATTTCCAAAAATACTATGTAAGCTCCTTATTTTTTTAATTATTGCTTATAGGTTAGCCTTTGACCAAAATCTCACCTGATGGTAAGTGATGATGTGGTCGAAAGTGTTAACAGACTTAACCTAGAATTACTGGCGCTCTCAAGGACAGCTGCCGCAACACACCGTTACTTGAGGGTGGTAGCTAGCCGGGCGTGCATTCGCAAAATGCCCTACCACCATGCGGTGAAGCTCAAGCCCGCGGCGGGATTCAAACCATGGACCTGCTGCGCGGTATTCCATGGCCAATGCACTGAGCCAACACTGCTTCAAAGTAATGAAGTCAATGAGTCAAAATAATGCCCAAGACATGTTTTAGGGAGGCAATAGTACCTAACATTACGACACTATCCAAGGAGTTTATACTGAAACATGAGAAGTATTCATTCTTGCTATTGGAAAATTTGTAAACTCGATATTTTGTTAAATCAACTCCTATTTTTACTGAAATGCCAAGGAAGAGTTATGTTTTTCGCGCGTATCTTGTATGTACCTATGTATGTTAATTGCTATATTACCTCGTATCTTCCAAACGGCTGGATGGATTTCGACAGTGAAGGTATAGTTATATTCGTCTCAAAAACTCAGTGTGAACCCACTTACAGAGATTGAAAAAATAGATGGTTTTTGGTGCTATAAGTATTGCCAAGTGAAAATGAAAAAAAAAAAAAACCTATCGGTATCGTTCCATGTATTTTTTTCGTAAACATGGATTTAAGAAATACTAATACTATATAACTAGATTATTAATAATTATTCCGATATCGTTCACGCCTCGAATGTTAATCGGACAAAATGAACAAAGCGGAATGAATCGAAGGCGTCGCGACGTGGACGGCGAGATCAAAGCTATGAGCGACAGACATAAAGGCGCCGCCGCCGTCATTGACGCCTCTACCTCCTACTGATACCACAGTATTCATAATAGTAAGCAGATAACATATTTGTATAAGGTAACAGTGTAATTATACGGCTTTGTGATCTTTGCTTTAATCCTCGGATAACGTGGTACCATCAGTAGTCTTTTATTTACCTTTATAAACTATAGGTTACCCTTCCCTACTTCCTACTCGCCCGATCCGATGTAAGTGATGTAATCGAAAGTGGTAAACAGGCTTAATCAGCCTACCAGCCTCAAGTAGAAAATCTGCCGCCAAGCCCTTAAGTACGGCAGCAGTCCTTGAGAGCCACTATGAAGTTACAGGCACTTTACAACTACGTCTCGGGGTGATGGGCTCAGCTCAATGCTTCTGTTATAAGCAGAAGTAACCGCTCACCGTCAGGTGGGCGTCCTGTGTGTTCGTACTGTCACAATTCCATAAAAACCCCTAGATAAGAGTTTTTTTAATGTGATTGTGACGAAACAAGCACGAGGCCCATGTGATGTTAAGCGGATTAACCTCTGCCTATAACAGATGCATTACGTCATATGACGAATAGTACTGCGCCCGTCACACAGACATACAGATGTTAATATTATTATTTTTATGTTTGCAATTACAATACAAAATTACTAGCGGAAGAAAATTTTTTCCTCTTGTAAATTTGTAATTTTGTAATAAAGATGTTAAGGGCCTGTTTCAGAATGTTCGAGTAAGTTCCGGTTTTACTACCCAGAACATATTTAATAAATAAAACACTATCTTTGCGTTTCACAGTCATCGATTTAGACTATCCATCAGTTAAAGCTTGAAACGCGCTGCATGTAAACTGTCATTTTTATCATTCAGTTATTTTATGTGTTGCATTGCAACCCGAAACTTTATTAGGACATTCTGAAACGGGCCCTAAGTCTATTAAATAATTAACAGATCATTTATTGCCGCAAAAAAATAACAACATCTTTACACTATCCATTTACTTAAATATTACAAACTAATAACAACCATACTAAAATTAATTTAACAATTATATCTTAGGGCATTAGGGGTATACGCACCATGTGTTATGTTCACACTGTGACTTTAACTGTGTCCAAATTTTGCGAATGCTCGCCTGGCTAGCTCTCAAGAAAAAAATCTGTCGCCAAGCACCTAATCACGCAGCAGTATTACTCGGTCAGTATTACTTACTTATTTGGAATTTTTTCATAACGATCAAGATAAGTGAGTTGATAAAAGGTATATCTATTGTGGGTAGGTCAATAGACATATCTATCTATGATTACATTTAATAGCCAAGAATTCGATTTATTATTTTATTTCACTTAGAAAACTATCGCGGGTTTGTCCATTACTCACGTAATATTTACTGGATAGATTCCGACCTGTTTCGGGCTATATTGTAGCCCTTCAACTGGGAGTCGCGCTAGCATATTATGCATAAAAGCTTGTATACATATATAAGATACATAAGCTAATAATTTACATTAAAAGGAATATTCCAAAAACAAAAAATACAATATAAATTTGTTACAAGCCATAGCTTGCTGTATGCGCCATATGTATAGAGTTTCTACCGGCCAACCCCGCCTCAGTGATGGTAACCATTATTGTTGGCAACTAGCACAAATTGACTCTTCGAAGGGGTAGTATATTTTGGTCTCATGTAATAGAGGGCTACACTATTGTCATCTGCCGGGCATAATAATATGTCTAGAGTCTAATGATAAAGTCTAAAGTGAAATGTTGTCTGCTCCGTAACATTTGTATTGTTTATTTGTCAAATACCAAATTACCTGTTGCACCTAGGACCTCGGGGTTCTAAACCACAGTTTGCACACACATATACATTATACATACACACACATACACACCAACGAGGTAGTCTGTGTCAGACCCTACAGACAGAGACATCGTAGATATATACCTACTAGTTCCCAAAACAAAGTGTAATAGATATTTGGTTCCGAAAGACGCGTGCCGTGTGAACTCGTCAACTGTTTTAGCGAAAGTTTCTGAAATATTTCAAAGTTCGCAGCACAGACAGACATTCATCTGCTGTGAACGTAGTACCTATATGAAATGAGAGTATGACTCGCGTATCGAGGGTTTCGTACCTCGACACACATGTATATTTTATTATCTGTATAAATATAAAAAAACTTTCAATAAAAGGAGGAGGTTCTTAATTAGTCTGCTTTTTTTTAAATGTTTGTTTCCTCACAACTTTTGAATGGGTGAACCGATTTTGATAATACATTTTTTATTTGAAAGCTGATGCTTGTCGTTTGGTCCCATTGAAATTTCATCAAAATCGGTCAAGCCGTTTTTGAGTTACACTCCAATAACTGAAAAATATTTTCCTATCATGATGATATAGTCGTTGACAGTGAATGACAATCGATCCCGTAAGTAGCAAGAGTCAATAAAAATGTGAAACAAATTAATGGAACCGACTTCAATACTCAAAAGTGTGTAATAACTTGTGGAAGTCGGTACGATGCGCACAATATTGTGATATTAGGTACTTTTGAACTATCATGGTACTGACTTCAACAAGTTATTTCACACCTGAGTCTTGAAATCGATTCCCTTTTTTGGTTAAAAATGTTTGTTTCCATCAGCTCGGGCGAGCGCGACTATGACTTACAGTTGGCTGTTTTTTATTAATTGCTGTTTAATTTAAATACAGTTTAAAACAAAAATACTCTGAATGAAACGAATTTGAAAGATAGAAGACGATGTTATACCTACTTATTGTATTGATGAGCTCTATACTTTGACTAGAAGGAATACCACGTGCTAGAATTAGTATTAGAAAACGTTTTAATTTTGCCTACTTTTTATGTATGGCATGACATCGTTCTCTGAAAATGAATTAATTTCAAAACTAAATAATCAGTTTTCTATCAATATTCTACACAACATTTTGGGTTTGCATCCCATTCCGGTTATAAGCCACAATATACGCATTATAAGTATAGGTCACACACAGTATACGCATGTGGACAGACGACATAAAAGCAGCTTGCTGTCAGCGAGTACGAAAGTCAAACACAGTAGTACATTTGAAATAAGGATCATAACAGCGCACACCGCGACGCGACGTGGCCATCACGTTTATATTATTTTCGTTCGAAATGCGCGAGAATCACACATTACAACAGGTAAAAAAATCTTAGCATTACAATGACAAACACAAGAACTACGGGATTAAATTAAAGTTATGACAGTTTTATATTTTAAAATTTCCTATCCCTTGGTGTCAAAATCGATAGCATTTGTTGTTATCACGCTATTGTGAGCTATAAAAGGTGAATTTTAGAGACGGAACAGTAAGGGCAGCTACCTTAACCGTTATAGTTACAGGAAAGCGTTTTTTGGAGACTATCCATAAATTTTTATTATATTCTGAACTGCATCTACAAATTTTAGAAAAAAATTACAGTCATTTTACACAAAAACAGATTTTAGGTCCCTATAAGAGACAGGATCTTGTGTAAAATGACCATCTCGTTGCTGACTGTAAATTTTTACCAAACTCAGTGAATGCAGTTCAGAATACCTTAAAGACTATCCATAAATTGATAGTCTCCTAAAAACGTTTTCCTTTAACTATAACAGTTAAGGTACCTGCCCTTACTGTCCCGTCTCTCTCTTTCCCGTTAAATTTATTTAATTTGCATTTAATCACGATGAATTATTCTTATACATATTATTTTTTATAACGTTGATAGAATGTGTACTTTTATCAGTAAATTCAGTTGAAAATACTGATTTCCCAATTCTTAGTCCCTTAATAGAGCTCCATTTGAGTACGGTACCCTAATAAGTGCCGAGTGAATTAGCAAGAAGGGAGCTAGAAACCACAGATTTCAGCGAAATTCTCCCAACTTTCCTTGAAAAAGACATCCGGATGTGGTGGAACGTTCAACTGCAGTGGGAACGATCCAACTTGCGAATTCCTTGACATATTTGTCAAGGAATTCGCAAGTTGGATATCGTGTCATACATATCGCGTGAAAAAGTTTATAAAATATTTTTCAAAGCTAGCTTGGATGCAACAGCGAATATGAAAATCGAATGTACAAAACATAACCTAGGTTATCGCATAAACGAAGTTCGTCAGTGCCGCAATCGCTTTGTGGGCGCATCGCCGCCACCGCACCGCCCGCGCCGTCAAAGGGATTTATAACTACATGAACGAGGTTAGATCGCATAGATGGTAACGGTCGCGAGCCGAGGTGTTTGCAGAGCGGTCCGCACTCGACAACCACGGACTTATGATATTTGCTGAGACGGGCGACGACGACGGGGCTGTCTGAGTCCGGGAGGCGAATTTACAAAACGTATACTGTTTCATCAGTGGCATTAATTTGAGATGGCATTGATTTGAACATTAATGAGCTTAACCATTACCGACTTCATCTTCTTACATTGTTTCACGGAACCATTATAGACTTGAGTAAAATTTTCTTAATAAACCCAGTTTTAAATAGATCGATAGATAGATAACACTTTATTGTACTTTCTTATTACAATTAATATAACTAACAAAATATTTCATGTTAAGATAAAAAAGTTAGTACAATCTGCTTTATTGCTAGGCAGCAATCTCTTCCAGGCAACCGTAAGCAGAAAAATAAATTTGATTAACATCTGGGTAGAGTGTAAAACTAAGTGAGATTAATAAACTAGTAGCATACTTAAATATATACAAGTAGCTATTATAATTTTTATATTTTTTATTTAATATCTGTATAAAATATAATTACACATTAGAAATATATATATTAAAAAATACATAAAAAAATAATACATATTATATATACACTTAGAGATACACAAATATAATTTATGATAAAAGCAAAACATTTAATTTTGATCCATTGAGGAAAGGTAATAATACATTTTATCATAATTTTTAAATGAGAGAAGCGATGGCGTTTTTCTTATTGCTTCTGGTAAAGAGTTCAACAAACGAGCAGCTTGAATGGTGAAGGACTTGTCATAAAATAACTCGATTGTAACGGTAACTCCAAAACAAAATTTTCTGATGATCTCAGATTAAGGTTATTAGAGCAGCTAAGGAATTTAAAACCATCCTTAAATAAGCGTGGGGCTTTCTTAACCAAAGTACTATAAAGAAAGAGAAGAGATTGTGCAAGCGCAATTTAAGTTGCCGTGGGCAAACAGTAAATTTAATCAACTATTTTTAAAAATAAATTGATACAGAAGCAATATAAACAAACAAATGTTCATGGATTTAATAAGTGGAATTTGATCGGGTATTTTATCAGTCTGATATTTTTTATCTGATGATTGTAAATTGGACCTAAATATATATACTAATTATTGGCAAAGTTAATATTAGTGATTTGTTTTTAATAGATAAGCTTATGTTCTTGCAAATCCCTTAACTATAACTAAATAAAATCTAATAAATCTTTTAAGACGTAGTAGACTCGTAGCGTAGTTTTCTGCGTCGTTCTTAGTCGATCTACCAAGTTGAGCAATGGTGGTGGGGCGTTTTGTGTAATTTTAGGTTAGCCTGAACAACATCTTCAAAGGAATCATAAAGTACGGTTTGTGTTAAGTTGCCCCGTGGGGTGCCGGGCTATGTTACGTGGGATGCTGGGCTTAACATAACCACTCTTATGATCCCGTGGGTCTCGTAAGAGGTGACTAAGGGAATAATACCAGAAGGTGGACAGCAGCGCCATCTGAAGAACTGCGATCCCCAAGCCGCCTGCCAGGCGTGGGGATTATGGTAAGCCCCTTTTTAATGCGAGAGGCTGTGTTCAGCAGTAGATGATCCAACTGAAACAGTACATAATCTTTTAACTGAATCAATGTTCTCATAACTGAACAGGTCAAAATTCTATGGCTGTTTCAGTAACTAGTTTTATTAATATCTGAGTCGTGAGTGAAATGGAACAGCGATTGTGATTTCGCGTCCCCTGGGCGCCATTGACATGTCGAGACTATTTGATCGTGAAATTATCGATGAAGGGGACTCTTTGAGAAGACTAGAACAAAAGGGCGTTAGGACGTTAGTTCAAAACAAGTGATTGCTGGCACAAGCACAGGAGTTAGAATAAGTACCTACGGATAATACCACGGACTTTTGAACCTATAATGTCTCTTTAGGGTTTCTTATTTGTCCTGTAATTCCCACTTTGATAAAACATAAAAAGTACGGTAAGGTTACTACTATTGGACCACTTAAGTTTGAAACGACATAAAACTGAAGCTGTAACGTTTAGGAATAAAATGATAAGTTTAATGAATAGGTCTCTTAGTCAAGTACCAGCAGCTATCATTTCAGATTTTTTGGGTCAAGTATATTGAGATGAAATATAAAAAACACATTTTACTATAGTTGCTTTCGTTGGACCACTGTTCTTATGATTGGACCTCTGAGTTGCTATAATTGGACTTAGGCTTCATTATGGCTTACTGGTCCATTCAAAGTGCCTGAGAGAAAGCCAAGCTTCTTACGTATTTTGGTGTTACGCCATATAAACAACGTTTTATTTCTAAAATATATTGCACTAAATTTTCTTCTTATTCTGTATTTAAATCACCTATTGAACCAACTATAATTTGCTTTACGCCTTTTACATTTGTGTCAACAAATCTTCGTTTAAGTTTTCCTTTAGGTACACCATATCGGCTGCCTCATTCATTCCAACCTGTTTTTCGCGTGAAGAATTTAACGCCAATTTCATGCTCGATTCATTCCTTGTATACTATTGTCTTCTTTCTGCCATGCCAAAACAAAATTATACATACTTAGATCAACAATTTAAAAAGTAGCCATCATTGGACTGGTTCCATCCAAGCATCTCTTCCCGGTCCATTGATGGCAATTGTCTACTATATTTTTTAAATAATTATAATAAATTTGATTGAAATATTTTGCCGTACATTATTTCATATTTGATAACGCCATAAAATGTGTCAATGCTAAATTCTACTTGTACATGTTATTATATGTCACGCAATTTTAAATCGAGAGACTGATAAACACAGGTACATACATCTCTTCTCAATGAAGCGTTTAGCAACACTGGCGTTTAACAAGTACAAACGATTTTTAGCGCTAACCGTTCCCAAGATACCTTTGTGGTCCAATGAAAGCGCTAGTCCAATGATCGTAAACTTACCCTACAATAAAGTAATGAAAAAAAAACTGGCCAAGTGCAAGTTGATCTCGCACACCGAGGATTCCGTTCCAACAAAGATTGTACAAAAACATCGTAATTTTTGTTCATACAGTTATAGATCTACCATCAGGTGAGATAGTGATCAAAGTCCATAAGCCTATCAGCTATGTAAAAAGTAAACAGCTTGACACTTGCATGTATTACAGTTTTTTACAATATTTTTTTTTAAAATCAGTTCATACAATTCTCCAAATAAGTGTGATTTTTTTAACAATAAATGGAACCAACTGCTGACCCTGAAAAGTATGAAACAACTTGTTAAATTCGGCCCTATGCCGATTCAAAACACTCATTGTCATACATAAAAAAACGTATTAAGTTGAGAACCTCCTCCTTCCGGAATTCAGTTAAAAATTCACGTTTCTCGAATGGGGCCCGCCTTTAATTTGTATTTTTTTTATTATTATTATTTGTCAGGCAGTCCACCATACCGACACATTATGTGAAAATTTCGATTGGCTACCTGTTACAATTTTTAATGTACAGCCCTATGGTTGGACGGAAGGATGGACAAGTCTTAGAGTAATAGAGTCCCGCTTTCTATTACGGAACTCTAAACACTGCACCGTTTTGCAGCCGTTGCGGCGTTACTTTGATACAATGAAATGAAAATTGAACTAGTCGAAACAATTGAACTAGCTAAATTATATTGCAGATAAACATTTCAAGACGAGCAAATAACGCTAAATTATGAAGACCATTTTAAAATATCTTGTAAATGAAACTATGATTACCCATTCATATATTATAAACTTACCAAACCGCATTAGCCACGTAACGAATGGCAAGCTGAAGGTTTCAGAAAGTTATGATATTACACTTTGAAACCAGTTTTTAAGCATATATTGAAATCTGAAGTTGGTTTCATTCATAAATGGTCGATATAAAGTAATTCTGAAAAACCTGAACAACATCTTCGACCACATCATCACTTACCATCAGGCGAGATAGTGGTCAAAGGCTAACTTATCAGGCATAAAAAAAAAAGATATCGGTTTCGCGTGAAACGTAAGGTGGTTTTTAATTCGACTTTTGCGCCATACAAATACATCTTTGCGTTCCAAGCGGTGTGAAGGCTTGATTTTTCATGGTTGAATATGTTGCGACGATTGGAGTTATTTCTACGGAGGACAGCAAAAGCACTTTTTAAACAAATTGTTGTGTACCAATTAGAATTGACCGTTAACTACGATCCTAAAGATCGCAACGTGACCCGATTGGGAGACAAACTTTAAGTAGTGACCATCTTTTTATCAGTGCTGCGAAGACTACTATTTTCGGTTTGAATAAGTCCTACCAAATGCGAGATCGATTCTAAGATTCAGGCTCATATGTAGAGTAGTCTTTAAACTGCATTTAAGCCCTCGGTTGCGTTTGTTCAAAAGTTTGCAGCACCAATTGCAACGAGCCGTTTAATGCTCATCAGTCGACTACTGAGGAATCCATCGGGAAAACGTATCAGCTCTTGCAATCTCAAATATTAGTAAAATAATTTGTATTCAACTCATTCCAATGCTCAATGCCTATTCCAATTCCTTAATGTCAAATGACGTTCTTTCTTAATCAGACCACGCATAGCATCGATGTTTTCTGTTGTGACAGCCGAATATGGTCTACCTTCACCCACATCTGTCTATGTCCAAATTTTGAATTCTACCTGTATGAAAGACTTGTCTGTATAATTTCTCATTCCACGGTACAACATTAGATATTGTCAAAGATGCCACTTTGTTAGGAATAAAAATTGATAGGAATATAAATTGGCAGTCGCATGTATTGAAAATTAAATCCAAACTATCGTCTCTCATTTATGCCCTTAGAGAAATAAAAAAAACTACAGATTTAAAAACAGCAATTGCTACTTATCACGCAAACGTCCAATCTAGATTAACCTACGGAATTATACTATGGGGCTACAGCCCTGCCGCGAGAGATCTTTTTATAATGCAGAAAAAATTCATACGAATCCTAGCCAACACAGAACAAACCGACAGTTGTAAACTGTATTTTATTCAATTTAAAATATTAACTATGCCAAGCATTTATATTTTGGAAGTTTGCAAGTTTGTTCGGTCAAATTTTTATTTATATAAAACTCGTGATGAACTTAAAATAAACCTCCGCCACGGGGATCGGCTAATGATTCATAAATGCTGTTTGAAAATGCACTCTTCCAGCACTCTACCTATGTCAATAGTAGTCTACAATAATTTACCAACAGAACTAAAGTGTGAAAGTGACGACATAAAATTCAATAAAAAATTAAAACAACATCTTATATCAAAGGCATATTACTCAGTAGATGAATATCTTAATGAAAATAGTAGATTTAATTTAAAATGATTTGGTAAATTATTATTTAATATTGCGTCCTCCTCTCTTCTAATGTTGCTGTGCCTGACAGGGTCCATTGGATTATGTACCTATACATTATATTAACATCTTGTACTGTATGGAAGCAATAAAGAATCTTGAATCTTGAAAAGACTTCATATCGTTTTTACAACAGCAACACGACTACAAAAAGAAAACAAACCGAATCATTAGTCATTTTCGTTGTGTTCTAAGAAAATGAAACTTCATTGCCTGCATAGAATATGCAGGCAATTTATTTTTATATATATCATACCTGTATAATATGTATAAAAATAAATTCACAAGTATTGGATTCCTATCGCCAAGCAGTAAGGTACGTATCACTGTGTACAGATTTGAATGGTATGGGCGCAGGTGAAATTACAGGCACATGAGACTTAACAAATGTACGTGTCAGAGTGATAGGCGCATATTATTGGCAGAGGTTACCGGTTAAAACCAGTTAGGCGTCGTGCTTGTTCCGTAACTTAAACACCTTTTAGTGCATCCCTGATACAATCCGGACAATCTCCGATACAACAATGTGTACAAACTGCCTCGAACCCTGACCTACGTGTAATAACTGCGGCGCAAACTTTGGGCATTGGCGTATGAAGCTAGAGGGGGTCTGCTCAAAGCTCGCCACAATATTTATCAACGGGGCGGTATCAATGTCCCACAAAGCGCAGCCGGAAGCCCACCAAGCTCGGCGCGACGCTTCTGATGGGCTCAAAGAGGAGGATGTAGCGACGAACTAGACTCGTGTTGTGTCCAGTAGATGTGAACCGATTGAATCGTATCCAGGGACCATTTCTACGTACAATCTACGCGTTACACAGGCAGAAGTGTTCAGTGATCGAGCTGTTCCTTTTCATGGAAAGCCTGATTAGTAGCTTATCATCGTCTTCCTTCCCTTATCCTACGTAACAGTAATATGAAGTATTAAGTTAGTACAATATGTCTTCTGTATAAGTACAGATGACAACACAATAACATAATATATATAAAATATATGTTTTCGCTTATAACATAACACTAGCTTTCCGGGCGCGGCTCCGCCCGCGTGTATGTCGGTTATCGCGCAAAAACATTAACCTCTTTTTGCGCAGTTGTATAAAAACTATCCTATGTTTTTTCCCGGGTCTCAAACTATTTCCATACCAAATTTCATTCAAATCGGTTCAGTAGTTTTGGCGTGTAAGCTTAACAGACAGAGTTACTTTCCCATTTATAATATTAGTACTGAAGTACTGATACGACAAGAATTTAACCTAACCCCTTTGGGAACGCTTTCTAGTAAATGTAAATGTATACCTTTTGGGAATACTTTGCGTTAAGATGCTAAAGAGATAAGTGGTTGTGCGTCCAATGTGCATCAGCGTCCTACTTACATAGATATGAGTGGTAGCATGCTGCTCATTAGAAACATTTTTACACCTTCTACTTCATCCAATAATAATGAAGTATCTTCCTGCGATACGGAACTGTCCTTGTCCGGAGTTATAGCTTATAGGATTTACTTTTGTTATGTGTAGCAGCAGCTTTGCTGTTTTTGCGAAAGTTCAATTCTCTTAATTAAAAACATAATTAATATTATTTTTCTGTAAACAAGAAAGTTTTGAGAAAGGCTTATTCAATGTATGAGATTGTGATGTAGTCAAATCCCACACGGTCGAAGGCGCAATCGACAGCAACTGGGTATGTTCGAAAACGCTGTTTGTCTCTGATTTGCGCCGCACCGTTATCTGGCCCATTGTTGACTGCCTTTATCACCGGATTCCTTTCTGCCGGAGCCTTTGACGGCAACTCTTTGTTTGCCACAAGATCAGAAATCAGAATGAGACACCAAAGGCTCAATCGATGCGTGACATCCATTTCTACTGTCTGCAATTTTTATATGCGGATTGTTACTGTTTACACTTTGGTGTGTTTATTTTATTTCTCTTGCAAATGTTTGATTTGTTTTTTGCAAGTTGTGTGATGCTATGTTGCTTATTGAATCTCTGTGGGCTCAGATTACTTCAAAGTCAGAATTAAACTAGAACACGTGAAAAGTATACAGACAAATCTTATTTAAACCATTAGTAAGAAGCCAGTTTGATAATGTTTTTTTTAATGATTTCATTATATATTTCTATCCAAGATTGTAATGTCATCATCTGTTATATGTAATTGTAATGCGAGATGCACGTATAATATAAATAATTTTCATATGAAGCCTTTCTGGCACCAGGTTTACACAGTAGATTTATTTAATATTTTTTTTGGGTCATTTAATGGAATATTGATTGTTTGGTTTCACAAACAAATCAGGCTATTATTTGACTAAAACACAAACACGGTAGAGAAAGTATATTGCATGCTGTCAAAAGAGAACATGCAGATTTAGAACATTCTAATAACATTTGCAGGCTACAATATTAATAGGCAGTACAAATGCTTCAGCCAACCACCAATAGATTGCAATGTTCATTCGTAAAGCCAAATAGCCAAGTGCCAAAGGGTTGTACGTTTTGAAGTGTGTTTAGTCCAGTTGCTCATCGGTAATAAAGGATCAGGATCTTGAAATATTTTCTGCAGAGACTACTGAAAGGGGGACCACTAGTATAACGAATGGTTCGTGCTGCGAAGAGCACGGTAAGCCAGTTTATTGTCCTTGTATGGCAGTCGCTAGGCTATGACAGAGGCCATCGAGTGTTCTGAACACTTTGCATAGTGGCTGAGCATTTTACGAATGCCCGCCTGGCTAGCTACCTCCCTCAAGAGAAAATCCTTCGCTGAACATCTAACGGTGCACTATGGGATTGAGCTACACCGCATACGGCACGGTATATTGCAAATGCTCGCCTGGCTAGCTATGCCCTCAAGTAGAAAATATGTCGCCAAGCTCCTCACGGTGAGTTCCGGTAGCTGTCCTAGATCCAGTTCCCATGCTAGGTTAAGCATGTTTACTAACTTCGATTATGTTATCACTTATCATCAGGTGAGGATTGTTTACACAGTCTATATAAAATTAAAAAAGTTCGTATAACAATCCTGAGCACTCAATTCAATGATAGGTCCACTCAAAACTATGAACAAGCTCGCCGCGCGCCGGTCCCCAGGTGAACATAACCTCGTTTGTTTTCCGCGTAACCGCTGACAATGCAATTTTGCTAATTCCATCACGGTGCAGCCCTGCTGGTTATAAACTAATTACCGACAAAACGTCCCACCCCAACAGAATTAACTGTTCCGCTACATTTACCGACAAACTATCGCTACACTTATTTAGTAATAGAGCCCCTCGGGGCATCGTAGATTAAATAACTTTAGAAATTGTTAAAAATAATGTAAGCAAGTTTTTTCTTTGTTATTTTATCTGGGTTGTTATAAGAAATTATAAGTCAATTACTTGCTTTTAGCTGTTCTGGTCCTGCTTATCAATCCTAAGGATATTGTTTAAACTTATTTTTTTTGCTTTCATGCCAATTTTTTTAATGGTATTGTGATAGAAGACGCGCTATGTCCACTTGGTGTTAAGCGGTGACCTTTGCCTTTGACAGATGCATTTTTCCACAAGTGATGAGTTGTACTGTTCCCATCAGACTGGGACATACAGAGTCTCATGTTCCTGTAATTTTATAACTACTTACTGGCTCTCAAGGACTGCTGCCGGAACACACTGTTAGTTGCTTGGCGACAGATTTTCTACTTGAGGGGGCTTGAGGCGAATGCTCGCCTGGCTAGCTACCAAGCTGGCCAGGCGAGCATTCGCAAACTGCCCTTCCACTATGCGGTGAAGCTGAAGCTGGTGGTGGGGATCGAACCATGGACCTGCGGCACGGCAATCCATAGCTGTTACCGCTCGGTTATCATTCCTTCAAAAAGCTAAGCAAATGCTTACAAAATCACAACCATGATAAGGATTCGAAGTCCGAAACCATGATCCGCCTTGGCTTTATTGGTTTATGAAGATGCATTGAAAACGTGATAAAGTCAAAATGAAGTTCGTCCCGTTTACCATTCCAGTTAGTATTATTAGCTTATAAATGAAATATACTTCATTTACATCTTCAAGCAAATCCACTAAAAGGGCGTACTGGAACAAAATGGCCCTATATCAGTGTTCGCCAACCAGATTCCTCCATCTTCAAAGGGCCACTACTCTACATGCATAAAGTATTGAGAATTATATTATTCATAAATATATTCCGAGTAAATAAATTAATAATCCATATTGCTCCTTGTTAAAATATCAACGAGAAATCTTTGATGACTTAAACAATATTAAGTTTTAACATTAGTTTTTTCATGCTTTCAGTTTTAATATTATGTAATTTATTTATTATTTATTTAACTCATACATTGTCTTGATAGTGAAGCCCGGACAAAAAAACGACAGCTTGATAAATTTTCATAGATTAGTCGGGGCAAATCAGTTGTAAAAGTTGTTTACACATCATGGACTTTAGTTTAACCGCAAATTAACCCGTTGTTATGTAGCGTTGCGGTCGATTATGGTAAACACACTCATACCACAAATATAGTAAACCTACAAAGCTCTTATTGTGAACAATGTCACCAAACAAATACAGCACTTGAGCAATTCAAACTCGAAATTGAAGCGAAACATACTGACCTGAGGGACAAACAGAAGGAATTAACTTAAAACGGTTTTGCTAGTTGCGAAAATTCTCGCGGACTGCTTGATAGATAACAGATATCAAAGTTAGAACCTGTGTAAAAAAAAAAACAATTGATCATTACATTATTTTACTGTTAGTAGGATTCCTTATTGTAGTGGACACAGACTCGGTTGGTGCGTAGTAATAAAACCACTATTTGTTTCCTTCGATATTTCTTCGCTTTTTATTGTTCTTCCTTAGTTGGTCGGATGGTTACTGGATTGCAACTGGATGATTTTGCCTTTATTTATTTATTTAGGGAGGACATAGATGCTGGCTACCGCCTGTGCGGTCGTCCAGCTCCACCGGGTTTTGGGCGAGGGCCTGGCCCTACAATAGCCCGGGAGGGAGAAGTGCCGAAGGCACTTCTCCCGAGACGGGCGTAGAAGGCGAAAAGCGCTTTCTACCTCCGTCTCCTGCGGACGCCGAAAACGTACCGCTATTATAGGAGGGGTTGACAGCGAGCTCAAGGGCACCACTGTGGTTCGGACCTCGGCTTGTCTCGCTGTCGAGAGACATGGGGGGGATCGGAGCAAAATGCCTCTGTGCAACTGCAGTGTTGCACAATTGGGCCCTACTGAATAATACTCTTTGACTATTTGGAGAGCAATTTATCGTGACCTTGTTTTTGCCTCGAGCTCGCCGGCGAGCTCGGTGTTTGATTGTGTGACCTCTAATTACCTCACACCTGGGGATTTTACCTCGACGACTTGCGGATAACGCTAAAGCTGCCAATGTAATGACTGCGATGGGGTCATCCGGGTCGTCTAATACCTGCCGTGGTCGGCGACGGGGGGGTTTGAAAAATGGGATAGAAGAGGCGGTCGAGTAGTTCGATGCCTGGACAACCAATGGGTTCGAGTGGTGGGGCGCTCGATCAAAGTATCGGCGGGCGCAGTCCTTATTGAACTGCGCTAAAGAGGGAAGGTTTAAGTCGCAATGCAACTCGGTGTTCCGGATATACCACGGGGCGCCGGTTGCATTACGAAGAAAACGGTTTTGGATGACTTGAAGTTTATGAAGGTGGGCCTCACTAGCATGACTAAACACTACTGATGCGTAAGTCATGATGGGGCGGATGCAGGCAGTGTAAAGTGTCTTCTTATTACTAAGAGACATTTTACTCTCTTTGCGAAGTAGGGGACCAAGGCGACCCATTACGAAGGCCGCTCTGTTACGGACGGTTGTTATATGATCGCTAAAGGTGAGATTCCGATCAAGGGTGACTCCGAGATATTTTGTTTTACTAACCCAGGGGATGGGTTGGTCGAACAAAGTTATAGGTTGCGGGTAACGGGGGCGGCCCTTCTCAGTAAAGTACATAGCTGCACTTTTAACTGGGTTGACCGCGATGCGCCATTTACGGAACCAGTCACCGATCTCGGTGATGGCCCGTTGGAGGGCGGGAATGGACTTTCTACTGATATGCCACCCAGTGGTATAAATAGCGGTATCATCCGCGTATTGGGCTAATAGGACGTTAGGCTGAGAGCGTGGGATGTCGCTGGTATACAGCGCGAAAAGAATGGGTGATAGCACGGAGCCCTGAGGGACTCCGGCTCTGACTGGGTGGGGGGAGGAGAGGGTGCCTTCCACGCGATAGCGAAAGCTTCTGGCTTTAAGGAAGTCTTGTAGGATGAGCACAAGACGTTCTGGCACTCCAAATTGGTATAGCTTGTAAATCAAGCCATTGTGCCAGACTTTGTCAAAAGCTTTCGCTACGTCGAGGAAGACTGCTAGCGTTGTCTGGGGTTTGGGGTACTTGTTAAAGCCCTCAATGATGTGCTCCGTGAGGCGGTGCACCTGTTGGACGCATGAGTGTCCGGGTCTGAAGCCAAACTGCTCATCTGGGATAAGGTGGTGTTCCTTAGCATGGGACTGGAGACGGTTTGCAAGTAACCGCTCGTAAAGTTTGCCTAAGGCACTGAGGAGGCTGATGGGGCGGTAACTGGTGGGGTCAGATGAGCTTTTGCCTGGTTTGTGAATGCCAATGACATTTGCACATTTCCAGGTGTCTGGGAATAAGCAGTGGCTCATAGCAGCATTGAAGATGCTGACTAGGAGATGGATGAGAGGAGGAGAGAGGGTTTTAAGAACCCTGTTGGAGATGCCATCGGCACCGGGGGATTTGCGCGGTCGGAGGGCCTTGATCAGTCTCGCCACCTCAGCGTAAGTCGCTAAGGTGATTGGTGGGAGTTCAGAGGTGACCACAGAGCTTTTACGTTCGACTTCAGCATCCACCGAATCGAGGTGAGCTTGGTCAACGTGATCTACGTTAGGGGAACACTGAGCCTCTAGGCTATCAGCTAGGCACTCAGCTTTGTCTTCGTCAAAGAACGCTGGGACTAGTGGGACTGGTCTGTATAAGGGAGGCATGTCGTTGTAGTTACTTCCTTTCATACCTCGCGCCAAGTCCCAATAAGCCTGGTGGCTTGGCACGAGGTTTGAAAGTTTGTCACCCCATTGTTGATCACGCAACTCAGACATGCGACTTTGAACCATGCGTTCAAAGTGGCGTTTCTTAGTTTTGTTCTCTTTACTGGGGTAAGAGTCGTAATGTCGGGTCACTGCTTTACTTTCCGTCACTAATCGTCTCACATCCGCTGGAATGACAAGGCGCCGGTCGTCCGGCACCATGACCTCCTTTGCGGATGCACCTACTACGGTGGAGAGGTGATTAGTGAACGAATCGATCGCAAGGGTTACGTCATCTTTAGTCAGGATGTCGTCAGGGATCTTGTCAAGGTCCGGTGAACTGATAGCTTTTAGGGCAACGCCTAATTGCTTCCAGTTCACTATCGTCTTAGTGGGGCGGGGGAGGTCTGTTGTTGGGTCGGGACCTAGTCGCAGTATAATGGGTCGGTGGTCAGAGTGAAGCTCGTGAACCACTTCTATGGAGCGTAACTGGAGTGTTACGCCTCTGAGTAGTGCCATGTCAAGCAAGTCAGGTCGAAAGTCTTCCGTGTGAGGGTAGTGAGTGGGCTCAGTGGGCGCAATTATGTCAAAATTAAGTTCTGCGACTAGTTTTTCAAGTGCAATGCCTCTGGGATTGTTGACGTTACAATTCCATAGGATGTGCTTACTATTGAAGTCGCCAATCAGAAGGACGGCGCTTCCTAATGAGAACAATGCTTCTAAGTCAGCTCGGACGATCGGCTTTTGACAAGCTTGGTAACAGGACGCTATGACTATAGGTTGATGACCAGTCATAGCTAGAAGGCAACAAGATGCTTCCATATTAACAAGAGTCGGGGTAGGTAAGGGGATGCAGTGCAGGGACCTTTTGTAATAGATAAGAGTGCCTCCCCCACGGGAGTTCACTCTATCATCACGTACCGTTCTGTAATTGGCAAACCTAGGGTTCGCCTTCCCCGGTTTTAGAAGGGTTTCCTGCACGCATATAATGTCGATAAGGTGGGTGCAACAAAAGTCGTGGACAAGGTCACGTTGTCTAAAGAAACCGTTAGCGTTGAATGACGCTAACGAAACTGAGCGCGGTTTCGTGCGTGCGGTTGTACTACCCATAGTGGTTGTACTGGGGAGGGGCCTGGGGAACGAAGCGCTTAAGGGCGCTTAGTAAGTTCGCGTGTTCCAATGTGTATTGGATCACGTCCGCTGGGGATTGAGCGTATTGCATCTTGTGGAATAGCTCTTGTACCTCATTGATGTCAACCGACATAGCCAGATCGCTGACTAGGTTGATTGCCTCTTGAAGAGGGGCAGCCATCAATGGCATAGGTGGAGCTTGAGGCCGGGAAGCGGCGCGGGGAGGCGCGCGAATGGTGTTGGCGACGGGTGCCGGGAGCGCGGGGCGAGCCGGGGCCGGTGCGCGGGCAGGGGCCGCGGCGCGGGCGGGTGCGGGTGCGGGCGCGGGTGCGGGCGCGCGGGCCGGGGCGCGGGCGGTAGCGACGGTCTTAACCATACTGGGTGGTTTAGACCATGCGTTACGGGCTGGGAGCGGCGCGGGTATTACCTGTGAGGCAGGTACTACCGTTAATTTAGGGCTTACCCGTTGGTAACGGTCGTAAGAGGGACGGGTCGGCCTATGCCTTGCCACCCTGTGGTTCACTCGTGGTGCTTTAGGGCAGCCACGGTAATTCGCGGTATGCCCTTGAGCACCGCATAGAACACAGCTGGGTGGGTCCGGCGAATCCCGGGTGCGAGTGCACGCTGCTGTCGCGTGATCGCCTAGGCACTTAACGCACCTAGCGCGAGCGAAGCAGAAAAGGGAGGCGTGCCCGTATAGTTGGCAGTTATGGCACTGCGAGGGACTCCCATTCTTGTATGGGGCTTGGACATCGAGTCCTGAGAGGCCACAGACCTTTTTTAAATTAAAAATGGCCTTGCCTTCAGGAGTACGATCTAGTACTACGAGTACTAGATCGTAGGGGCTGCGGTCCTTCCCGCTGTACATGCGGTGAACTGCATGTACGGGGAAGTCTTGTGCCTTCAGGTCGGCACATACCGAGTCGGTATGTACCTCCTTGGGCACACCGCGGATGACCACTCGGAGGACTTTCTCCTCTTCGAGCGCATAAGTGTGAAAACTTATGCTCTCGTGGCGGAGGAGTTTAGTTAGCGCTCTGTGGTCGCTAATGGTGGAAACTTGGACTTTAATGCCCTGCTGCGTGGAGCGGGCATTAGTATAGTGGATCCCACGATCCGAAACTAAACGGGACAGCATGTCCCATTTGGTTTTGTCCTGAATGAACAGGGGCGGAGGCGGTTTTTCGCGGCGCGCGCTCGCGTCCTGAGGGGACGCGGCAGTGGTGGCCGGAGCGGAGGGAGGAGACGCGGGGCGCGGGGCGGGGGTCGGCTTCTTGCCGGAGGCGGGGGCCTTAGCGGGTGCCTTGGCGGGAGGGGCGGAAGTTGCGCAACTAGCGGCTTTAGGAGCACGCTTGCGCTTTCTATCTACGACGGTATAGCCGTCGTTATCTGAGTCCGAGTCAGTGCGTAAAGCGCGACTCGGATCTACCTCCATCTCCGCTTCAGAGTCCGAAGTGGGCTCGACAACGGCGATGGAGGGACGGGTGCTCGCTGGCCTCCCGATCGGTGAGCGCGAGCGAGACCTCTCACGGGGAGGGGCTGCCACCGTGCGTCTGTTGTCTGGGCCCGGAGCGGGCGAAAGCGGACTGTCCTCTGAGAAGGACCGGGTCAGAGGAGGGACGTTGGCCTCCGGGTTTGAAGTCCCGGAGGGAGCGATGAGAGTGTCCGTGAAGCGGGCATTCTCTTCCTCTTCTAGGAGTTGCATATGTGCAACGTATAGATCGGGGTGGCGGAGGGCGAAGGTCTGAAGGACCTGCACCTCACCGTTAGAGGGACGGGACTGCATCCTGAGGGGAATACTCAGGACGCCCTATCCAGGGTTTGAATTCCCTCACACACCTTGTGAGCTCACTGTGTGAGAGGGAGTGTGTACCTACGGTGTGCCCTAGTTGTGTACCCTCTCCGAGCTTTTTTCTCGGCGGAGAGGGGTGCTCCTAAGCGCTACTCCGGGTTTGACTAGGGGCGACCCCAAGGCCAGAATTCCGGAGCCCAGCTTGCTTCGGCTGACCCGTGAAGCGGGAAAGGCCACGGTGCAAGGTTAAACCAAAACAACAACAGTGGCCGTTGTCACCGTAGGGTGTCACACTGCGACCGCAGCAAATGGCGGATTTGATCGTTCAGACGGGTTTGGCTGACGCTACCCCACGCCTGAACGACGTCGCTTAACAGCACAAAGTGTGTTGTTACGCGACTGTTACTATGTTGTGTCGGATAGTAAAGTGGTGAGATGCGCACCGAAAAGTGCGGTCGAAGCAAGACCACCAGCCCGATATGATGTTGTTCGTCCGAAACAAGGGACTGGGTAGGTGGTAATGCCAGACGTCTTAGAGCGCCTCTGCGCGACGGCACGGCGAGCTCGTAGCTCGCGTTGCTCGGCGTTCGGCGGCTGCTCAGCTTCTGCACACAAAACAAAAACTTCGTCAGGACTGCGTATTCCAAGGCACTGGTCTGCAACTAGCGTCGGAACGATGACCCGAGTGAGACGGCAATAGTGCGGGGACTATTGCGGTCTCACTGGGAGATACTGGCGGAGCTGTAGACAGGTGTGCACGGCGTGGCGGCACAGGTCGGAATGATCATTGATTGTGATTTTGCCCAAAACTCGGCTGTTTATATACAGTGGGCCCTACTAATTACCTTATTCTATTATCGGGTAGTGCAGTCCTACCAAATTACTCCTAGCCAATCATATATTAGAAAAAGGATGACAATATATTGCTATCTAGCTCACACAAAATCTTACTATTTAATACCCTAGCCTTACTGATCGGAGAGCACCTATTGCTTCTCGCTCATTATCTGTCTCTATCCAATCGTTTATTTATCAACTAGTGTACTATAGAGCTAGTAAAACAACCTTAATCTACGTATCCTATTCTAACTACCTATATTTACAAACATATTATACATTTTCTACTCTACGTTCGGAGTCCGCATGTAGCTAGCTCGGCGTCCTTTACATCTCTCCCCCCGGCGCAGCTCGCGTAGACTCCTCTTCTATTAACACGACGAGCTTGCGTACTGGCCGCTTGAAGATGCCGGTTCGGGTGCGGACGTCAGCTACTCGAATGCCGCCGTCTGGTCCCTCGTAAGTGCGCTCGACGACTCCTCTCGGCCACACGTTCCGTGGCAGGGTGTGGTCGACGATGATCACGACGTCACCAACTCGGAGTGGCCTCTTTATGCTTGTGGGTTCTCCACGGGGTACCAAGGTAGGTAGGTACTCCTTAACCCAGCGTCGCCAGAAGTGATCAGCGAGCGCTAGGCTGGCCCTCCATGTCCGTCGGTCGTTCTCGTTGCACGGTCCGGTGAGGGGTAGACCATCTGACGATCCCAGAAGGAAGTGATTCGGAGTGAGCGCCTCTGGGTCTTCATGGTTCACGCTGACGTGTGTTAGCGGTCTCGCATTTATTGAGAACTCTGCCTCGGTCAGCAGAGTACTCAACACCTCTTCCGTTGGTTCTCTCGTATTGAGTGTAGCGGCTAGTGCGACTTTTACTGATCGCACCAGTCGCTCCCATGCGCCGCCTTGATTCGGTGCTCCCGGCGCCGAATATCGCCACTCTAAGCGATGTCGTAGGCCTTCTTCTTCTAACGCAGGCGCCCATTCTTCGTGCGCGGCTCTAAGTTCGCGGTCTGCACTCTTGAAGTTGGTCGCGTTGTCCGAGTACATAATCTTCGGCCATCCTCTTCGCGCGGCCATTCTTCTAAGTGCCATTATCGCTGAGCTTGTTGAGAGCGAATTTACCATCTCCAGATGGATGGCGCGCGTTGTGAGGCACGTGTAGATCGCCCCCCACCTCTTTTCTCTGCGACGTCCGATCTTCACAATCATCGGCCCGAAATAGTCCGTCCCACAAAATGAGAAGGGACGATGAAAAGGCTCGAGACGCGCGCGGGGTAGGTCTCCCATCGCCGGTGGTTGTGGTTTCGCTCTCCTCGCCTTGCAGAGCGTGCATCGCTTTTCTATAGCGCGTACCGTAGGTCGTAGGTGAATGACCCAGTACTGTTGTCGTAGGTCATTTGTCACGCGCTCTCTATTAGCGTGACCCGATGCGCAGTGTTTCTTCACGACGATGAGTCTTGTAATGTGGTGCCGGCCGTCGAGGATGGCGGGTCGCTTCGTCTCTATTGGCGCTGTAGCGGCACCGATGCGCCCTCGCACGCACATCACTCCATCTTCAATCACTGGGTCCAACCGGAACAAACGACTCGACTTGCTGATCGGACGAGATGCTTTCAGTCGTTGTAACTCGTCGGGAAAGCTGTCTCGTTGCGCACGGCGAATCAGTGCACGTTCCGCCTCTTCAATGTGTCGATTTTCCATTTTCGTTGCTCGGCGCCGGCACTTATCGACAAATGCCAGTACGCGCGCCGCAGCTCTGACCATTGTCTCGTATTTGGAGAAGCGCTCGGGGTTAGGTAGCCAATCGTCGCACGTCTCGTCGTCTTCGGTGACTTGCAAATGTACCTCTTCTTCCGTGTCTTCCCCCTGTGTCTCTGTTGGCCATTGGTCTTCAGATTGATGCAAGAACTCTGGCCCCTTGAACCATCTGTCTTCAGCGACGATGCGATTGTTGGTGATCCGCGTCGCATCGTCGGCCACGTTTTCGCCGGTGGGTACCCATCGCCATTCTTCCTTGTGAGTTAACTCTGCCAGCTCACCTAGGCGATGCGCGACGAACGGAGTGTATCGCCGGGCGTCGTGTCGTACCCAGTGGATGACGGTCATTGAGTCGGTCCAATATACCGTCCTCTTCACTTCGACGCGATGCTCCCTTTTGATCGCGTCCGCCAGTCGAGCGCCGATTACAGCCGCCTGTAGCTCGAGACGTGGTATGGTCTGTGCACGTCGGGGAGCCACCTTCGCCTTGGCAGCCACGAGACTCAGGCTGACACTTCCATCTTGTCGTTCGATGCGCCAGTATGCCACAGCAGAGTAGGCTTGGCTGCTCGCATCCACCAGTACGTGTAATTCAGGCGCGTGACGTACTTCAAGCGCGTATTGCCGTTTCAACCGTAGAGTGGAAAGGTTTGAAAGGTGACCAATCCACGCGGCAAACTGTTCGTTTTCTTCGTCTGGTATCGGCTCGTCCCACGACATTTTGAGCCGCCACAAGCTTTGAAGTATGATTTTCGCACGTACGGTGTAGTGACTCAGTAATCCGAGAGGGTCATATATTGACATGACCGCGCTGAGTGCTTCTCGCTTCGTCGGCGCGCGTCGTCCCGCTCGCACATCTGCCGATACTCGGTTCATTGAGATATTGAACCCGAGTTCATCTCGCTCGGCGTTCCAATATAGACCGAGGATCTTGTTCTCAGGCCCATCCTTTCCCCATTGCGTCGGCGTAGAGGCTTGTAGCTCCGCGGGCACGTCTTGTAGCACACTTTCTTCGTTCGCGCTCCACCCCCGTAGCGTGAACTTTGCTACGGCGTGTACTGTGCGTAGCTCCGACACGGCGCGCCTCGCTTCGTTGATGTCATCGTAGCTGGCTACGAAGTCGTCCATATAGTGACTTCGTGTTATGGCGTCGTATGCAAGCGGGTGCGTGTTGGCGTGCACGGTCGCATTGTAGTCCCTCACATGGTGCGCCATGAAGGGCGAGCTTGTTGCACCGAAAATCATGCTCGTCATTTTGTAGTGCCGCGGTGCTGTGTTTCTGTCGCTGCCTCTCCATAGAAATTGCTGCGCCGGTTGATCTTCGGGGCGTATCTTTATCTGGAGGAACATTTCCTGTATATCGGCGGTGATGGCGACTTGCTTCTCCCGGAATCTGAATAGTATTCCGGGCAGTGATCTGAGTAGATCGGGACCTTCTAGCAGATGGTCGTTGAGGCAAACTCCGTGGCTCTTCGCTGCTGCGTCAAAGACTAACCGCTGCTTGCCGGGCTTGTTGATGTTCTGTACGGCGAAGTGCGGTAGGTACCAACTGACATTGCTCTTCTTCTCGGTACCGTCGCATGGTATGGCGTACCCTTTCTTCAACAAGTTTTCTATTTGTCTTGTATATTCGCAGGCGAAGTCGGGATCGGCGTCCATCTTGCGTTCGATCTTAGTGAGACGACGTAGTGCCATGTTATAACTCGGCGGTAGTCGCATGCCGTCTCTCTTCCACGGTAGGCCGACCTCGTAGCCATTGTCGATCTTTGCTGTAGTACGTTCGACGATCTTTCTTGCTCGTGCGTCGGCGTCACTCACGCGTGGTTTGTGAGAGACACCTATGGCATCTATACCAAAATGATGCTCCACCAGGTCGTGGAGGCGTTGGTTCTGCTGCTCGTTCGCGTCTACACCGTGTTCGGGTGTGTAGACGTGCAGTACGCTGTCCTGGCTTCTGACCATGTGTCGTGGCATCGTTCCATGTATCACCCAGCCGAGTCGAGTGCGTGACGCGGCTGGTTGGTTCGGTTCGCCAACTCGTAGCTCTTGCGACACGATGTACTCCCAGTGGTCTGCCCCCACTAGGACTCCGGGTTGCACCGTGTCGTAACAAACTTGATTCTCTGGTAAGTTCCGAAGATGCTCTTGCTCCAGCAGTGTACATGGAATCGACTGCCGGAGCAATTTCATGTTTGTCAGAGTACGTGCTCGTAGTCGGTGTAGCACGTTATCGGCGCTTCGCAGGTGTACGGTGACCAACTTGCTGTCCCTCTCCCGTTGCGTCGTGTTTACGCCTTGCATGCGCAGTGGTAGCGACGGACCCTCTGCGCCAATGCTTTGTGCCAGTTCGCTGTCGATCAGAGATATCGTGGCTCCTTCGTCGAAGAGGGCGTAGGTGTCGACCTCTCCGCTCGGTCCGACGACTGTGACCGGACACATCTTCAGCAGCACTGTTTTCTGATTGGTGGCGGTTGACGTTGCCACCGTCAGAACGGACTCTGTGCTGCTGTTGTCCGCCTGCACCCCAGATGTAGTCGGGCGTTCTTCGTTCGTTATCTCCCTGTGCAGCGAAGCATGATGCGGGTGCGGGCATTGGTTGACCCCGCACGGCTTGGCTCTGCAGTTCTGGCGTCGGTGTTTCTTAGACACGCATTTGAAACACAATTTCTTGCCGCGCACTACTTCCCACCGTTGATCGGTTGGCAGAGATTTGTACTTCGGGCATTCTAGCAGGCGGTGATTTTTCTCGCAACATGGGCACGGCTCTTGTTGATCTTCTTCAGCGATGTTGTACACGGCGTTCGGTTTTCGCCGATTCCCCGTATGCACTGGGGTTTTCATTTCTCTTCTCGCAGTAATACTCGATGTTGACGACGACGGAGCATAGCTGTATCGTAATGCTCTATCTGCCTCTCGCATGAGGAAGCGAGACAGCACGATGATTTCTGGATCCGCAGTGCCGTCGTTTTCGCTTGCGTAGTCGCACCATCTTGCTCGGACGTGAGGGCTTAGCTTGTCAAGCACCTCCCTAGCCAGCATGGGATTGAAGAGGTACCCATGCCGGCCAATGCTTCGGAATACGCAGACTACGTTCTGCAGTTTCACGGCGAAGTTATTCAATTCCATAGCGGAAGACCCCGGTTTCGGCATTTTCTTTAACTCGTCCAAGGCCCGGTCGATAATGATTTCGGGCCTCCCGAAACATTGCTCCAGTGTCTTCATGATAACTTCGGGCTCACTGGCTGTATATAATAATGCAGCCACCATTTCTCGCGCCTCTCCCTTGAGGCAGCTTCGCAGTCGTTGTAAGTTCTCGGCGGGCGTAAGTTGATACACGTTGGTAGAATCCCAAAATGCGGCTTTGAAGGCCAGCCATTCGTTGGGAATTCCAGTGAAGGTTTGCAGGTCTGGACATCTAACACGCGGTCGCGCTATCTTCTCTAGTGCCTCCGTGAGCGCGTCGACGTTACTCCTTGATTGCAAAGGTGTAGATCTCTCGACGCGAGCCTCTGGGACATTGAATCGTAAATGTCGTTCTGCTTCAGCCTTCGGGTTGGTCCGTCGCTCCCCCCGTGGAGCGGCGGTACTGTCGCGGAGCCAGGTGTCGACCTTCTGATGTTGCTCGTTCGTAGCTTCCCCTCGAAGGCTTTCCTGGTCTTCCTCAATAGCCGCTAGGTCCGCGGCCAACCTCTTCTGTATCAAATCCGCTTCAATTGCCAACTCCTGCTTGCGTAACGCGGCGAGTTTCTCAGCCGCTTCCAATTCTGCCAAACGCGCTCTGTTCGCTGTACTAGCGGTTGAGCGCTGTGACCTCACAGAACGAGCGGGAGATCGTTCCCTCACTCGGCTCATATGTGATGTCGCGGCCCGGGCGTCTTCATACGGCCCGAGCACCTCGTTGCCACGTAACGCCGGTGACGCCGGCGGATCCAGTGACATTCTCCTCCGACGTTCCTGGTCGATTCGCTGTATTTCGCTCGTGGAGGGTTGCATTGGATCTAGCGACCCTTGCCCGAGCTCTTCATCGTGACGCTCATGTTCATTAGCGTCGGCTTGACTTCTTGTGATGACCATGTTGAACTTGATCGGGATCCGTATCCGGCTCGAAGAGGTGATGTAGTGGACACAGACTCGGTTGGTGCGTAGTAATAAAACCACTATTTGTTTCCTTCGATATTTCTTCGCTTTTTATTGTTCTTCCTTAGTTGGTCGGATGGTTACTGGATTGCAACTGGATGATTTTGCCCAAAACTCGGCTGTTTATATACAGTGGGCCCTACTAATTACCTTATTCTATTATCGGGTAGTGCAGTCCTACCAAATTACTCCTAGCCAATCATATATTAGAAAAAGGATGACAATATATTGCTATCTAGCTTTTACGTTACGTTATTCTTCTTCAACCCTTTCTGGGTCGGATGGAGTCTCGGGCTGTCGCCCCTTACTCCTGCATAATCTCAGGGAGTCACTACTCCCTGGTATTTGTTCTTCACTTAGGCTTCTCTGTTTAGTGCCGCTCTAGGTGAAGGCTGAATTTGCACTCTGTGCTTTTTGATTTGGTTCTACTTTATAATGTTTATAATGTTTGTGTGTATTATTTGCTTTGGGCCCTCATGGCTCCACCTCCTCCTCTGAAGCTGTTAGAAGTAGCTCCCGGGGAAGCGGCCGCCATGAGGGTTTGACCTCTGGTGGTCTAGCGTGTAAGGGCGCCAGTCCCTGGAGGTGGGTGTGGGGTCCGTTGTCCGCCGTGTCGTACATCTTCCTTGCCAGGCGGACAACGAACTGCTCCACGGTTTCTATCGCCGTGTCTTTGGATATTGTGGAATTTCTAACATAACGCCCTGCTCTCGTGGCTATTCTGAGGGCTATGTTCTGTTGCCTTTGAATTTTGTTTTTATTTGATTTGGAACATAGTGCGAACCAGGCTGGGGACGCGTATGTCAATCTTGACCTTATATATGTTTTAAAGATCCCCAGCTTGGTCCTTAGGGGTAGCCTTGATCCTATTACTGGGCGTAAAAGGGCTCTGGCTGTTCTTGCCGTTTTCACTGCATGGTTGACTTGTGCAGTCATGGTGAGTCTTTTATCTATCTTGACTCCCAGATACTTTACATTGTTCTGCCATGTCAGTTCTTGTCCGTATAGCTTGAGTTTCTTTTCTGGGTCTCTTTTTCGACTGATTACAATTGCTGCCGTCTTGCTCACGTTGACTGCCATCCGCCATCTGTCGAGCCAGTCGGGTAGCAGGTCTAACTGCAGCTGCATCGTTCTGACCGCCTGCTTTGGGTTGCCGGAGGTGGTCATGTATGCGCTGTCGTCAGCGTACAACGCGAGGGTGACCCTCTCCTCTCGGTGCCATGGCAGGTCTTCCAGCTTGGGTATGTCGTCCGCATATGCGGCATATAGAATTGGTGACAGGCAGCTGCCCTGTGGGACGCCTGCATGTATGTATTTGTTGTCCGAGTTCCTCTGTTCTACCGTAACATAGAATTGTCTCTTTGTCAGGAACGCGTGCAATATTTTCAGGTACTGTCTGTGTATGTCTGACTGCGCTAGTTTGTAGAGAAGGCCCTCGTGCCACACCCTATCGAAGGCCTTCTCCACATCCAGGAACACCGCCACCGTGTGTTTGTTTCGGTTCATTGAGTGTGCCATCTGATGTAGTACTCTCGTCAATTGTAATGTTGTAGAGTGGTATCTTCTGAAACCGAACTGCTCTTCTCTAATATTTATAGAGGGACGTATTCTATGTAGCAGCAACCTTTCAAACAGCTTTCCCAAGTGGGGCAGCAGTGATATAGGTCGGTAAGACGCCGGTTGTCTTCGGTCCTTGCCCGACTTCGGGATCATTATGACTTTTGCCTTCTTCCATTCTTCCGGATAGTGGCCCGTTCTAAGTATGCCATTAAACAGGCGTGTTATGGTGGTGATGCCCTTTCTGGGCAGCTGGTGCAGCGCTGCTATGGGCAGGTCGTCGTGCCCCGCCGCCTTCCTTCTGGGCAGGCGTCTAATTGCCTTATATGTTTCCGTTGGTGAGATGAAGTTCACTCCATCCAGGGAGGGAGATGGCTCTTTCCTGTAGTTTGTCATCCATTGGTTTACGACTTGATGGTGGGCGCGAGTGGTCTCGCTTGCATTTTGGCGTATTGGGTGAAGTTCAAATTGTTTCTCCAGGTGTTGGGCAAACAATCTGGCTCTGTCCTGTGGTGCGTACTTGCGTACTCCATTTTCCATTAGTGGGTAAGTTGGTTGTGTTGCTTTGGTGAGCCGTCTGTTGAGTTGGTACAGATTGGCCATATCTTCCCCTGCAAAGTCTATTTCTTTTTCCCATGATGCCCCTCTCCAGGATTCCACTTCTTGTGTTACTTTTACTTGTAGTGAGTTAAGTTTTCTCTTGAGTATGGGGCATCTGGTACTGGCCCATTGTTTTCTGAGTAGTCTTTTTTCCATTAGGTCGCGCTGGATTGGTATGGGTAATTCCCATCTCCTGTTCGGAGGTTTCGCTATTTTGGTGTGTGCCTTGTTTGCTTCCTGTAACCTTTTGGTTATTAGCTTGGTGGCTGCTTCTACTTCCTCAGGTGTTTGAAGGGGGCCCACGCTGAGGTCTTCTAGCTCTCTTGTGTAGGCCTGCCAGTTTACTCTTAGGATCTGGTTTCTGGTAATTGATGTGGTTGTGAGGTTGGTGGTGATGAGTATGGGGAAGTGCTGTTCGTCCATGTCGTACAGCACTTCCACGTTTATACTTCCACGCAACCCCTTGTACGCCACAACGTCTAGGACGTCAGCGCGGTGATTGGGATTTGTGGGTATATGCGTTGGCTCGTCCGGCCCTATGATTTCAAATTCATCTTTTTCGGCTGTGTCGTATAATGTTTTGCCTTGTGGTGTGATGATTCTGGAGCCCCAAGACGTGTGTTTTGCATTAAGATCTCCAGCTAGTATCATTGGGGTCTCTCCGTTCAGGACTTTTGAGAAGTCTTGCGGTATGAGCCTTGAGGTTGGTGGTCTATATGCTGCATACACCGCCAGTTCTCCGTGGTTTGTCTTGAGCATAATTCCATTAGCAATCAGCTCAACTAAGTTTGGTGTGTGTAGTTCATCATGTATGAGATCTCTGCGAACTAAGACTGCTGTACCTCTGTATGCCCGATCTGCGGTCGTCAGGCAGTCTAATCTGTAGATATAGTAGTTAGCTATTTTAAAGTTGGTTGTTGGGTTCAGCTTGGTTTCTCCCAATAGTATGATGTGGGCTTGCTGTGTTTGGGCAAGCAGTGTGAGTGCTGTCTTTTTCTTCCGGATACCTCCGGAGTTCCAATATATGATTCTCAGTTGTTTATCCATATTGGATATTGGAAAGCATGGTTAAACCTCTCCTTGCCACCTCCTGGATATTGCCTCCAGAGGCCAGGGAGACAAGCAGATCCGTCAATATCCCAATGATTGCGATCAAAGGGTTCATGCCGCCGCTTGCTGGTACAAAGTTGTAGGTGGGTGGTGTTCCTCTAAATGGTTGTTGTTGGTAGTGGGGTCCCATGGGATGAGCGGTACCACTTGGCATCGGATGTCTTGGGTCCGGTTGGGGTACCGCGCTCCACGGGGCTCTTCCTGCCCATACTGGTTGTGGTTGTCTTCTTGCCCATTCTTGTCTGGCTTGTATCTCATGCTGCAGTAGAGGCC
This sequence comes from Plagodis dolabraria, assembly GCA_963854805.1. Lineage (NCBI taxonomy): Eukaryota > Metazoa > Arthropoda > Insecta > Lepidoptera > Geometridae > Plagodis > Plagodis dolabraria. The sequence goes on along the minus strand of OY978447.1, from coordinate 33,044,536 downwards.
TGCGTCCTGGCGCTGTTTCTGTGTAATGAGGGGGGGGTGGAGGAGTGGAGTCCTCTTTTCCCTTGGGTCCTCTGTGGGTTCGTCTCTTTCCCTCGGGTTCTGCATCTGATAAGGGGCTTGAATAGGGGTGGGGGTGGGGGCGGTGGGTTCAGTAGGCTGTTGCCCCCCTCTTTGTCTTGAGCGGCTTGCCTTCCTACGGCGTGTGGTGCGGCTTTGAACTTGAATTGGGATAAATTCATGGGCCGCCGGCTCGCTTCTTATTGCTGGTTCTTGAGGTGCTGCGACCCTTGCGCCCTGGTCGGGCAGGGGTGTTGACACTGCTGAGGGTGCAGATGGTGCAGGTGCAGGTGTTTTTGACCTCGTGGATTTAGATCTCTTACGTTTGGTCCTCTTCTTCTTTTTGTGGCTGGGTAGTGGGGCTCCCCTAGCCGTGGGGGGGTTTGCCATCACTGGTTGTGTGATACCGGTGTATTGGATCACCGGCCAGGCGTTTAGATCCCCTGCTGCGGGGATTTGCGCTGATATAAATTGATTTCTTGGTGTTCTTACAGGTTGATCTGCCCTCTGCTGCCTGGTGGTGGGCTGGTCTGTTCTCTGTTGCCCTATGGCGGGCTGGTCTCTGTTTAGCGGTGGAGGGACTTTTAGTCCCCTTCTCCGTGCCTCCCTCAGGTAGTGGGGGCAGCGCCTACTGCACGCCACATGGGGGCCCTTGCAGTTGGCGCATGTTGGTCGCTGGCTGCTGGGTTTGTCACATTGCCTAGCGCTGTGCTCACCTGCACATTTGACACAGCGTTGTGTTTTATGGCAGCCACCCGAAGCGTGTCCGAATTGCTGACAGCGGTGGCATTGTGGTACTATGCCGCCTTTTGGTGCCCATCCCTCAATAGTGATGCCTGGGATGTTGAGGATTTCCGTGGTCGCATAGAGCCTCGTACGTTCTGTTTCTTGTAGGCGCTCCAGAGATACAAAGTATACAGGGCTCGTACTGCCGCGTCTTGGTGGTATTTCCTTGACGTATTTGGCAGGGAACCCTTTTGCCTCGAGATCTTTCTTAATTTCTTCGGGCGGTATGAAGTAGGTAAGGCCTTTAATGGCTACTTTGAGTGGTAGGTCTTCTTCGACTGCGAAACAGTGCCAGGCCACTGTTTTGTCTCTTTCCGCTTCTTCTATGAGGCACCGTTGCACTATGCGGAATTCTTCCGCGGTGCGTGCTGAGAAACGGAACCCTTTACCATAGGGTTTTACATTTAATGCATGGCCTAGTTTTTCTTTGATTCTCGCGAACACCGGAATCCAGTTATTTAGGGATTCTATAATTATAGGCGGGTAGCCTTTTAGTACCTGCGGTTGTTGGTTCTGCGGTCCGCGCGGTGGTGATGGTGCTGTTGTTGTTGTGATCGCCTGTGGTGCTGATGATGGCCCTGCTTGAGGGGAGGCGGGTCTTGATTGTGTGGGGGAGGTGATGACCTCTGCGTAGGACATCGTGTTCCTGTGCGGTGGTGTCGGCAGCGTGGGCATCGGAGCCGCGTCCAACGGCACAGATTCAATGCCCGCATAAGATGTGGAGCGTGTTTCATGCATCTGCTGTTCATGCTCCATTTCGGATTCTGCTGATGATGATGGTGATGAATATGATGCTGAACTGTCAGCTGTAATGTTGGCTGGCAATCCGCTTGATGAGGAATCTTGTGATGCATGTTGGGACGCTTCTATACCCATTTGACCTAAGGGTTGCAGTAGTCGGTCATTTTTTTGGATGGGTGTGCGTTTTTTCAGATTCGCTTTTTGGCCGTCTTTTTTCGGCGGGGTGATGGATTTCTTTATTCTAGGGCGTTTCTCATCGCCGCCCACCTCTGTTTCTGAGTCCGATGAGGTTACTGGCCGTCTTTGTTTGCGCCTCCTGGCTGGTAATGCTCGTACGGTTTCGCCTGCGGGCGGGTGCTCAGACCTACTCGCCGCGAGTCCTATGTCGGGCATTGAAAGTGAGGGGTTTATGACGGCCTCCTCGATGCGTCTTCTTGGTGATCCCACTTGGGATGATGATGCTGGACCGAGTGAAGCTGGTTCAGTTTCACTCACAGCAGTGCACACAGGCTCCGCTGTGGTGAGCCCTTCCGCTTTCTGTTTGCGGTCCTTGGCCTGCCTAGGTGCCTTGCGTAGTCCGAGTGCCGATGCCGGCATGATTACGGACTTTGTTGGGTCCATGAGGTAACGGCATACGATACCTTCCTGTTTGTCTGGGTCTGGGTCCGGATCTTTCCGGGGCGGGGGGCGTCCGCCTTCCGCCATGATTGGTAAAAACAATTGGTGAAAATGATTTTACCGGTGATGATATGATGATGAGATGATGGTGATGATGATGATTCAGTGACTTCTCTAGCTCTGCTACTGCCTGTGGCCTCCAGGAGGCGGTTCTTCCCACACCGGGTGAAACCCCGTTCGGGATAGCCCAGCGAGGTGACCGCGCACAGATACCACAAGCAGCAAACAGTTGATGAAGGGTGATGATGAATCAAGGCGCTACTACGTCCGTATTTATTAACTAAATACTTAGTAGTAACTGCACGGCCTTTACCAACGTGGAGTGCACGGGCCGAATCGACACGTGGTAATTACCGGGGGGGGTGTTTTCCAGCTCACCTGAGGGTGGTGGCCGATGGTGCGGTGGGAGCCTCGACGCTTTCGCGGAGGATCAACCACCAACACTACCGAACCGAGCGCGCTAAGGGTGCTGAAAAACAGTGAGGGATGTGCATACCATATGGGTCGCGTGACGTCATACAATTGCTCCTCTGCTATCTAGCTCACACAAAATCTTACTATTTAATACCCTAGCCTTACTGATCGGAGAGCACCTATTGCTTCTCGCTCATTATCTGTCTCTATCCAATCGTTTATTTATCAACTAGTGTACTATAGAGCTAGTAAAACAACCTTAATCTACGTATCCTATTCTAACTACCTTTATTTACAAACATATTATACATTTTCTACTCTACGTTCGGAGTCCGCATGTAGCTAGCTCGGCGTCCTTTACACTTATATTAAATGGATCACATATCATTTGATATAGGAGACAGTGAGAAAGCTATTGGTTAGGCGAGAACATCTCTCAACCCTTAAGCCGAAATTAAGAAAAAAGACATGAAAGCAAACGTCATCGGCACGCTAAGAGCCCTCGAACATGAAGGCTATAGACACTCGTCAAAGGAGATTACGAAGCTATGATTTAATTACGATGCCATCTCGATACCGTTCTACAGAATATGTACAGGGAATATTCAAGATCACTTTACACTAGGTTGGAAAACAGCACATTTCTTAGTCGCCAACACCATACAAAGTTTCGTAATTTACAACGAAAACTATTACGAAACGCATCGTGAACATTTTAGTCACATTATGTTTAATATAATAGTTATATTAACTTCCCTACTACTAGCTCAAACGAAGCCCTAAATCAATTCAATGATTGCGTCACCACTTGGAGCACTAAACTAGTTTTCAGTGCACTTGCTTGTAAAATGGATACCTATATCGAAATGAGCTTCTCTTTGAATACGTACCTTTAACATTCTAGTTTAGTACACATTTGAAAGTATTCACTTCTACAGTCAGGCTTTGGGTAGATCTATTCAGTATACCACAATTTGTGCCCCCATTTTGCGACCCCAAAATTTTCGATAACCGGAACTATTCTAATCGCACAAGACTAAACAAAAGGAACAAATTTGTATGTTACTTGTTTTTTTTTTTAAATCCTGATATGCTTGCCTTTGATCATCATCTCTCCTTTTTAGAACGGATGATTTGGTCGAAGATGTGTTTCAGGCTAACCTAGAATTACTGGCTCTCAAGGATAGCTGCCGGAACACACCATAAGGTGCTTGGCGACATATTTTTATCTTGAGAGCGGTAACTAGCCAGGCGGGCATTCTCAAAATGTCCTACAACCGTGTAACGACTGTCATCCTAAGACAACAACTAGGACTGACGGCTTAATGTGCCTTTGGAAGCACGTGCACGCTCAGTAGTAATGTCACTAGCGGTCACCCATCCAAGTCAGGACCGCGGCGCGGGCGGACGTTGCTGAACTTAGCTCATCGGTTAAGAACAGCTAAGCAAACTTCGCTAGGAGCGCTTCAAATGTCAAACTATTTGTTTGTTTGTTATATTACTAATACCAGGTACTTGTCTCGTATAAATCATCATAGGATTATCTTCAAAATGTCCTATTTGAGTTTGATATTGCGAGAAAAAAACCTCAATGGTGTTAAATAAACAAATAACCTCACCTCCAGCAATCCGTTAAGTGTAAAGTTGTCTTATAAGAAAAAGGCTCAAGTTCAAAGGGAGATATAAATGAGAACGTTCACTCCTTTACGTAAGGATCCGCTGAATTTTTTATAGAACCTCCATCTGTTTGGTGTGTAGAGTGCCTAATGAGTTGTCTTTGTGAGGATTTTAAACTTCTGAGATACTCGTTTTACTTTTAGGTCTACGCTTCGGTACGGTACAAAGTGGTGGCAAGGTATACATCATTATGATTACATATGATATATTGATGTATACCTGTTTATCCACATTTACTCTATCTATACATAGGATGGGATTCGATCTAAATGGAATTAAAATAACTGAACCGATTAAAAGTATGAGAAAACTACTGAAGTCAGAACAGTGCTGATTCACTCCGAACTTTTGGCTGATTTCAGACAAAAGTTCGGAGGTAATAATAAACAAGAAAAAAAAACAAGTATACCTCCTCCCTTTTTTGAAGATAGTAAAAAATGGCAAATTTCAAAGTAAGCAAGGGAACTATTTGACAGCAGTTATTAAAGAGCAAAATGGAAAAGTAGAAGAAATGTAAGCATGTGATAGATAGAAGCAAAATAAAGGAATAAAAAGAGGAGCAGAGTCTCTTTGTGTTTAAAACATAGAACTTTGTCTTTTGTGTTATGTTCCATGCAATCTGGTCGGAGCAATATCCGGTAAATATTACGCGAGTCCTAGCCGGTTACTAAATAACAGTTCCATGCAATGTTGGTAGATTTTTTTTTTTACCGGCGGTATGCCTTTATTAACCAAATACTACGAAGTATATACAACACTACAGCTAAGTAAAAGCATTTATACAACCTATAAGTCATATATTTGGTTTATTTTAGTTAGAATGTTCGGTTAGAATAAAATCAATCAAAACTAGCCGTCCCAGTGAGACACGGAGGAGCGGAGGGAGTCCCAGTGAGAAACGTATTGTTTACAACATATTGTGTACACACAGGACATTTCGAACGCTCCCTTAGCTACTACTATAGTTAAATGATTAGGAAATCTGTTCCCAAGCACCTCACTTTGTGTATTTATCACTCCCTTGTGATTCGTGTCATTGAAGGTCAGTTCCTATTCCAGGACTAGCCTGCTTAAACTTTTTTTTTGTATTATTTGAGTGGGGGAAAGCACTTCCCTTCCTCCACGGGGGTGGTGAAAGGGGATGTCTGAGGCTTGAACCCACTAAAACCCCTTCGTGAGCAGTCCTCCGCCGAGGAAGGGGCAAGTTCTACTTTAGCAGTAGATGGTGACTGTTAAAGTGACCACATCTTGCCCCATCCACCCCAACGGTAGGCCCGAAAGCCTGCTTACCCTATTTCAACAGTTGAGATAGTAGTCAAAGGCTAGCCTCAGCTTATAATCGTAAGCCTCAGTTTTACACTAACTCTGATAACAACATTCAAGTCCCTTTTCCATGTAAAGAAGTATAATTATTAAAATATGACGTCATTAAAAAGTCTTTCAGCTCCAATGAAGACTAAATGGATCCTATTGCCTTTTCAAACGAAATTATGCAATGAAAAATGAAATATGGCATCCCTGAATCACTTGTGTTGAGGCCGTCTTCAAAGGAGAATTTATTATAAGTGAAAGAGCTAATTGAATTTCACAAAGGTTAAGTGAGCCTTTTGAGTCGCGTCTTCTTTGTGTGTACTATCACTATCGCACGCTAAACACGTCGGAACTGCAGTTTACAACTGAATTTGCTAGTACGATCAATTTCTTGCTAAGCTTTAGTGGTGGAGTTCTGAGGCCAACATGATATGGCCTTACCACGGAGAGTTTGAAGCGCTCGTAGCGAAGTTTGCTTAGCCGTTCTGACCCGATCAGCTAAGTTTAAGCAACGTCCGTCGCGGTCATGAGTTGGATGGGTGACCGCTGGTGACATTACTACTGAGCGTGCACGTGCTTCGGAGGACACGTTAAGCCGTCGGTCCCGGTTGTTGTCTTAGGATGGTAGTCTTTATAGCATGGTAGTAGGGCATTTTGCGAATGCCCGCCTGGTAATTCTAGGTTAGCCTGAACAACGCTTCGACCATATCATCACTTACCACCAGGTGAGATAGTGATCAAAGGCTAAACTAGGCTATCAAGCATAAAATAAAAGTATATCAGGGTATATGAAATGGGAGCGTGGCACGTGTCGCCAACATGCGGTCCATCTGATCCTATATACAATCGGCGGTTATACGCTCCGCTCAGTTGCATTTCATAACAGGTACCGAGTGTATTACGTGCTTTGAATAATTTTATAGAATGCGTAACTATTCAATGGAAATCTGATGATAACAAAAACCTTAATACAACACTTTTTTCAAATTATATGAGCTAATTGGCTAAAAAAATGCGATACTGGAACACAGAAATTACTTAGTGAATGATTCGTGATGCCATATCTCTAGGATATGTGGGCCTTACGGTCTATTCCCTCTTGAGCCAAGAGCGTTGAGTCGTAAGTTAAATGCCTTAAAATAATAATTAAATAAAAATTAAATGCATTAAATAAAGTTAATGGTGACGTAACCAAAATAGCGCTCTTTGCTCTAAGTATTAATGGCCTTGTGGCTATGAACTGCCTCGTAGGGACTTCCATGGCTCAATCATAGCCCCGGGATTCAGCTTCATCGCATGATGGCATTTTGCAAATGCTCGCCTGGCTATGCCTTCATCTAGCAAATCTGTCGCCAAGCTCGTAACATTGTGTACCTGCAGCTGGCATTGAGAACCAGTAACTTGAGGTTAGGCTATCTTCAACGTCATTACTTATTATCAGACTGATTGTGGTCATAGGAATAATTACGAGCATTTGAAATACGGGATAAATTATATATTTATTTGGATCGTCACCTCCATAACTTATTTAATGAAGTACCTACCTAAGAGAAGTTTTTCACCAAAGTACCTACAAGCCTCCATCTTATCTTTGAACGTAATAATTCAAAGGATGCCAGCCCTTTGAAGAACTGTTGCGAACAAGAACTCACTAATTTTACATTACCAAACGAAACACCAAGTTTCACACGTCATCTAGTGTAGACCAGGGATTACAAAACTTTTTTTAAAGTGACGAAAGAAGCCGTGTGGCCTCCACGGTGTTGAGCTGTAAACATGCCCACAATAAGTGCAGACAACTTGACATATGATAAAACCGCGGCTTGGTGGATTATTAAATTATTTTTATTAAATTCGTTAGCTTCCCTGTCCTTCACACTGGTTTTACAACATTGAATGATAAACACGCTGACTGCCCGCCCCATGGGAAGCTGTAACCGTCGTCTATAAACCTATATAGTAATTTATAAAATCGGGGCGTCGAAAAAATCAAGCAGCAGTCGTTGTGTGTGAGCCAGTTCCCAGTCTAGGTTTAATGCATGTATACCATCTGCACTTACCATCGGGTAAGAATGTGTTTAGACCTTAGCCTATGAACAATAAACCGGCCTAGTACGAGTTGGAACAACAAAATGTACCAAATACATATCATCTATTTTTTTCTTACAAATCGAACGATTCTTAGCGGAAGTGTGACCTGCACTTGGCCAGGTTTTAGTATTTGTTGTTGTACGTTAGATAATGGACAACAGTCATACTAAGTTTGACGCTTGTATGTTTTTCCGTTTCAATGATAGAGCGAAATGAAAAAAATGTTTAGAAGAAACACGTTATTATTACACGGTATTAAACACGTATTAGGACCCCTTTATTGTTATATTTTTGGGAATATTCTTAATATTTGTTAGACAATCCGCCCATCGCCATACTAACTCATATTCTGTGAAAATTTCAATCGACTATGTATTACCGTTCGAAAGATACAGCCCTTTGAATGTCGGACGGACAGCCAAGACTTAGAAATGGTGTTCTGTTTTTTTAGTACTGAACACTTAAAACGAGGTGACTGAAGAACGAGACACTGAAGACAAAAATTCAGATCCATTGTAAAATCGCGAACAGTTTGAGAACCGCAATCTAGACTGGAGGTCCTAACCCGAAGTGTATTAGATAGGGTACGTTCTTGTAAAGTTGTATTAGTTTCGGCTCATCGTGCCTGGCGGTGTCGAGGACCGAGCTCGAGCCCCGAGCCCGGGCCGGCCCCGAGCTGTGTTCGACAACTTTGCTAATATCCAGTGGTAAATTGTCTCTCAATAAACATCATAACCGAATGGCACTTGGCCACAAACTTTACTTTGGCTTTCAGTGCTGTTTGACTAGGTGTAAGATAACCTCTATAGGTTTGTTTAAAATTGAATTAGAATATCTCAAAGAAATTATAACACTGATTCATTTAGAATCCCACAAGGACATTAAAGCCAAAATTATCAAACGCACGGATGTGACGTATGTAAGCCATCGTCACAGACAGTAGCCTCTAAAATTACAATATTGCATTTCAGGCACCTGAGATATGGGATTCAATACCTCGGAAGGCGAACGCAACATAGTGACATACACAACATTTGCGGCTTTTAAATGGTAACGGTCAGGCGTCCGCGCTCGTTTCAATGTTTAAATATGAACGTTACAAATTTTTGATTAGCTTTCTACTATTCCGGCACCATCTGGAAGTTTTATAATAAAATGCAATATTTTCTCATCTCGTCTTCCGACTCTTCAATTCTTCGCATTTGTTATCAAATCACAGAATGAGTACGACAATTCAATTCAGACGTAACATACAACTTTGGGATGTGGCCGTAAAAGCAATTGTTGCGTGCACATAAAAAAAACTGTTTTTACTCGTTATACAAGTGGCTCCATATATTTGGGCATAACATAAACGGGATGTGAAAATATTTTTTGTTTGGAGCGGAACGCATTTATAATTTATTTTACTCTGCGAGATGCTAGCATACCTGCTTTGTAGTATAGACGTCACTTTGGCAAATATATTAATTTTATTTTGGTGGAATGAACTTTAAAACAAATTACTAAATCCCCTTCTAACACTGAGAAGTATAAAATAAATTGTTGAAGTTGCTACTATACTGATTCAAAACATTTTTTTATCAGTATTTTCATGGTCCAACTACTACAACTTCTTTCATACTCTTCAGGTTTAGAAGTAATACCTAAAAACCACAAAACTGTTATTAATGTAATAAAATATTCAGCAAGATTGGATAAGCCCGAAAAAAGTTATATGAATACATAAAAAAAATAAAAATATACGTAGCACGCTTTGACGTAGCATTGCGGCCAGTGCAATCCCTATTAAAGCGCCTTAGTTTGAATATCACCTTGTTTTTCGCATCTGCTATTGCATTGAAAAATTATCTAAGCTCTCATTTTAGACATGATTTGAAAGTTTTTAGTAGACTATTAGAAACCCTATGATTATAAAATTGATTGACCCCTTACTTTGTTGCTACTTCGACGTTTTTTTTTTAACTTGACAGGTTATTTTATTGCGAAAGATATTTTTTTTACGATAACATTATAAAATAAATTGGAACCTACACTTACTGCCATTCTCAAAGTAGTGTTGAACATTTCTTTATAAATACAAGAAATATATGAGGCCTCGGTTTGGCATCCCGCAGCAGCGCATAGCGCCTGGTGCATTATGGAGATTGTAGGCGCGAGTGCGGGAGTCTCGACGAGACGATGGCGACGTCTCGCCCAAACCGAATTTATCGCTCAGCCATCTGCTATTCTATTCAAGTATTCACGGGAATAGGAAATGAACTGAAGGTGGCGAACCGATGAAACGAAGAAAAGCTTTTTATATATGGTATCTAGCTTCGTGATTTAATTTCCGTGAAATTGAGTTATTTCGCGCTGCCTACCTGTTCACTCACGAAGGCACGCTTCTCCACAGTAAATTATTCTTTACGGGTAGCCCTCATTTGTACATTACGTCACTGTGTGTCTGTAAATATACATACATACAATAAATAATTGAAATATAAAATATAATTGCATAAATAGGCAATAGTAAGTTGCAACTATTCGAAAATATATGGAGGGATGCGCCTTAAATTAGGATGTAAAAATTATATGTATTTTTGTGTATCCTATACTCAATAAAGTTAAAGCTAGGTTAGTGGTAGTTACGATACCAAGGCATTTTAACCTTGGTTTATACACAAAGTTACCCGCATATTAAATATTCTGGAAATGTAATTTCAGAACTACTTAAATTGTTCATAAGTAGTTTGTAATTTCGCTATTGTATGGTGCAGTCCCTTTATGCTCTGTAACATTACATAATATGTAATATTAATCTTTGATCACTTTGACAAGCGCTGATTTTGACGATGAGTTTCCAATAGTAATTAGCGACGTGTATCTAAATTATCTCTAACGCGTAGCATCTGTGCAAAGTAATAATTTATTATTGAGTTCTTTTGTACCGATATTTCTGTTATCTAACTGTTTATACAAATTTCAAATGTACAAGTTATACATTATGCATTGTGATGATACATAATTCAACAATTGTTTCAAAGCAGTCTGGTATTATTCTGAGGAGCATCTGCAATAATTATAAATAGTTTGTCAAGGTCAGGAGGAAAAAATAAATGTATGCTAAGGTATACATATTTACTGCAACCAATGTTTCTCTGGTAGAAAAATATAGCACAACATCATAGCTATCTTTGATTTGTTTAACATCGTCCCGCCCCGTTTAAATTACTATTTCAATATGTCTTGGCAGGGCGGGCGGCGAAGGGGGCGGCAGCAAATATACTGCACTCAATAATATTTCTTTCTCCGATCAGACAATCTTCATCTTGTATTGTATCTGTTGAGAAAAAGGATGGCGGTGTTATTATTTATCTTGGCTTTATAAAATGTATGTGTGCAAATAGATGATTATATGAGTTTTGCATACTTTATTCACATTTGCCTTGTATTGTATGTAGGTTTATAAATTGTGTATTTTCCGTCCTTTATATATATTGTCTATCCACATCTCTGAGCTTATATCGTGCTGAATATTCTTCGATGCCACCGATATATCTAAATATGACTACAAGCACTGGCACGTGCTCAGCGAAAAATACTTTAGAAGTAGAGAGAGAATCTAGCTAGATCTAGATAAATAGAATAGAGAGATCTAAGCTATTAGCTATCTTAGAGAACAAAATTTCTCATCTCGATTGACACTCGAGCCCACCGTCGTCCCCTGTGACGGTTGAAGTAATATAACCTGTAAAAAAAAACAAAAAAAAAAGGGTCACTCAAACTAGCCTCGATGCCCTAGAGGTTAAGGCGTCCAGTGTGAAAAACCGGGGGTATTCGATTCCCACGGTTTATAGGTGAGAACTTTTCTCAGCTTTAAAAATAGCATTGTGTTCTCCAGAAATTCTAGCGAGGTCACTCTACAAATTTGTATTACATAATGATTATTTTATAATTCTGGAAATTTAATGAGCAGTGAGAACAAAATTTTATAAAATGATATCTGGTCCATATAATTATATAGCTTTCTCAATTTAGAGATCCTATATATATGCCAGAGATCATCTCAAAATAAACAGAACAGAAAAGTTTTTTTTTTTTTTTTTTTTTCTACAATTTTTTGAGACTTTTGGTCGCTTAGCGACTATGTCAGCCCCGTTAAGTTACATATAATACTTACCACTAACCTGAATTAAGTACTTCAAGCAACATTTTGCAGAGTACACTAGCCATATCACTTAATGGATCAGCTAATATACCCTGCACTACTCCTATGTCACTCAAATTGAGTCCATATTCAGACCTTATCAAAGATCTCATCGGCTGACTCCGAACACATTCCACCAGTAGATGATGAACATCCTCTGTGACTCCACAAGTATTACAGTTGGGTGAGTCAGCCACCCTCATCAGATGCTTGTGTTTGTTAGAATAGAAAAGTTAAAATAAAAACATAACGCGAATCACAACAAATCAAACAATTTTTAAATTCACGGGCAAGTTGATAATAAGAAAAGCGTCTCGGGCACCCAAAGGATACTCTTTACATCAAACGGAATGCACTAAGCGCCAGGGCTGTCCACAACTTCGTATTTTAAAAACAAATGTTCCGGTGCGGGGGCGGAGGGAGGATGGTAAGGGCGCAGTGATTATTTCGTATTACCCTCTATGTCGAATTCTCAATTTAAAATATTAAAAGTAATGTAGGCAATAAACACCGTAGGTAAACTGACTCTCCAAACAGACTATACAGATGTTGTGATGAAGAAGAGTAATATTTTGCGACTCACTCTACGTTATACAGTTCACTATTAAACATTTACTATTAGTTTATTTAGAGTTTCCGTACCTCGAAAGAAACCTTTCCTGTCCGTCCGTCTGTCTGTGTGACCTTTTTCTCACAAACGCGTAGAGGTATCGAGTTATAATTGATATTAAATATCCCGAATATTCTATGATCTCTTTCAGCTATAGAAAAAAAAAACTTTAAGTCAACCCGATCAAAAGATATAGCCGTATATGTTCATATTTTATTTAGAGTTTCCGTACCTCGAAAGAAACCTTTCCTGTCCGTCCGTCTGTCTGTGTGACCTTTTTCTCACAAACGCGTAGAGGTATCTAGTTATAATTGATATTAAATATCCCGAATATTCTATGATCTCTTTCAGCTATAGAAAAAAAAAACTTTAAGTCAACCCGATCAAAAGATATAGCCGTATATGTTCATATTTCGCAATTCATCATAGAATCGAAAACTTAGGATATTTTTAGTTTCTAGAATCATGAAATTTGGCAAGAAGCAGTGTCTTACGTGCAGCACATGTAAAGGTAAAAATCTAAAAATCGTTATAAAAGCGAAACATTTTTTAACAATTCATCTCTATGCTCTATGGTAACTGGTAATTCGACGCTTGTGCTGCAATCGCCAACTGGGCATGATCATAGACCAAAGTCTTATAACAAATAGTAAAAACTGGTCTCGAACTGTATATGGAACAAAATAACGATATTTGGAACGGAACCCACCGGTATGCGAGTCTAACTCGCACTTGGCCGGTTATCTTAACAAAAACACATTTGTAACTATTAAAGGACATTATAAAAAATAGATATATTTTCAGTTTAGTAAATCGATATAGTTTGCGGCAACCCTGAAGTAGCGCGATTCCTCTGAAGGACGGCGGAAGATGAAAGGCTCCGGCTGCGTTCGGCACAACAAAGCGTTTTGTCTCCTCACAGCCCCCGCGCCAAGTTTCACTCCCAGCTCGAACAGGTCAAGGGTTACACATACGCAATGCACGTGTTAAATGTAAATACCTTTATATTAAACACCACCACCCTTGCTGAATTTAATATTTCATTATTGTGTTGTGACAAATAGATAAACTCAATATTATATGGGATAAAGGTAATTACGCCCGTTTCTGCACTCAAGGGACCATTATAACGAAGATGAATGAAGACGATGATGAAAATTATTTTTAGTGTCTTCGTTTTAATTCGTACAGCTGTGAAATATATTTATTAATAATCTAGTACACAACATGGTTAAGACCTGGACGTTTTACCATAATGAAATTAATACTACGAGTATATTTCAATTATATTAAATGTCTACTAACATTTAATGGGTTTAATTCTTTTTGGAATAGTTGACCAATGATTGAAAAATATTCACTGATTAATGTTTATAAAGAACTGAAAACTTTTCAAAAGCAACATTAAAAGATTGCCCGCTCCGCATTAATTATAATTCAAAGTTGACATAGATAAGAAATTATATTTCCTTTGAAAGAGAGCCAAGCAACGTTTGTGTGATCCTGCCTTACCTCGCTGTACCTACTAATACAAACGAATTTTCCTTTTATCTATCCGGCGACAGCTTTATTTAAAATGTCTTTGCGATGCTCTCTTATTATGCCGGCTTTGTGATGATAACTCGTCTAGAGTAACCTAAGTACTTTGACGGCGTGCATGCCATTAACAATGTTTACTTTTATGTCACATCACAAAGTGCTCCCTGTAATAAATTTAGTACATTTTATATTTCACAAAGACCCGCTGGACTCCAATAATTGCGCCAAACAAAACCCGGTTATAATAATATTGAAATCAACGAAACATACGTGGTAATTGTTCGCGACTCACTCGTTTTTCATTCCGATCGCCATTCAAATTCAACTTCAACGGAAGACCAATTACCCACCATTGCATCGCAACGTATTTTTCGCCCCACGTTGGGCGCCAATAAAACGAACAGAGGCGAAAAGTTTTAATTCGAAACATATGCTTGATGATGATAGCGCGCGTACAAAGAGAACAAAAGTAATAAAGGGGTGTCGAGTGTTCACAACTCGCGCCGGCCCTCCCCGACAAACACCGCCTGATGTATCTCTGTAACACTGTTCATTTATCAATATCACACCTTAGTTTTTTCTCATTTGAAAGTATATGACTACGTCCTTTTTGGTTTGTGATCTATGTCAGTATATCGAGAAAAGCGCAGGTAGTTCCTCCGCAGGCCAATATGTTATCCTTTCACCGGCCGCTGTCAAAGAGCGCCAGTCTAATCGCAAAGAGATATGTCAAAGTGGAGCGTGCAAATTCGAGGCCGGCGGGAACAATAAAAGTGCAGGTGGACCGCGGCCTCCCCGCGCGCCTCTGCGCCTCACATCAAAGGGGAGCTCGCGATACCATACAAAAGCCCTAATGAGACAAACCCGTGGCGTAATCGAGGCGACGGAAAAAGATGAGGCCCGAGAGGTACGGGGCAAATTTTAATAATTGTCAAAGCGTCGGCGTCGATCAAACGCGAGGGGGTGTCTCCCCCACTTGGCACGCGCGCCCGCTCGCACCTGTGACGTGTGCTCACCGCGGGCCTCATTAGCGCTACTGATCTAATGCGACTTCGAACTTGGGCCCGCGACAACTAATTAAACCTAAATACAATTTCAATTTTACGTCAGAAAATGTTAATACTTAAAGCTGGAGCCGCGGCGGTTCCGGCGAGGAGCCGCGTTCAAAGGCGACGCCGTGCACGTTTTCGCAGATATTAAATGTGTTGACAATTTAATTTTTCATTTCCTTTAGGCGGCACGGGCGGGCGGCGGCGGCGGCGGGCGTACCTCCCGGCCCGTTCCTTTGACGTCGCGATATTGTCTTTGTGCGGCGCGTGGGGTGAGTGGGGCCCCGCCGACGGAGACTTTGTCGCAATACAATGTGTATCAATAAAACTTAGGATTGGCTTTTAGTGGTTGCACTTACGCTTTGTGAGGCGGCGTGCTCACCCTTTGACATTATATGTGGGGCGCGCGGAAGTGTGCGCGCTTGGGCATGTGTGCGTGTTCAGTAATATTGTAGGAGACGAGTCGGCGCCGGCGGCGCGGAGTGCTGGCTGCACCAGAGGTTTATTAATATCAGCGGTATCGCATCGGAACTCGCGCCTGCTGTCGGGGCCTATTGCATGTACCTTACGTACGTTATGTTGGGCAACCGAAGGCGGCTGATGTTGGTGCAACGAGCCCTAAGGCGGCTCATAAACCTCCCAAGCGGGTAGTAATCATAGAGCTAGATTCAATATGAACTTTTACGATACCCTGATTCATGATACATTTTGTTGCACTTTTATATGTTTACTGCAATTATTATATCACTAGCAAAATGGGGTATTTTACAATCCTCAGAATACAGTACTTGTCAATCAATCATTTATTTGTCAGAATATAGAAATAATTAAGAAATAGAAACTATTTATTTGACAAAATGATTACAAATAAAACATACATAACAATAAAAACAAAGTTCATCAGTTGGAATCAAAGAGGCCTTGCCTTAGCACATGAATGTGTCAAATGTCTAAGACTAGCGACGCTGATTATCAGTCGTGACGTAGACAAAAAGTGCACATTGGATTTTTTTAAGAATATACAAACAAACAAAACAATTCTAGGTTAAGCCTGTTAACACCTTCGACCACATCGCCACTTACCATCAGGTGAGATTGTGGTCAAAGGCTTACTGTATCAGCCGTATCGTCCACTGCTGAACACAGCCTCCCCTATTAAGGGGGTATTTGTCATAATCCCCACGCTTGGTAGGCGGCTTGGGGATCGCAGTGTAAGATAGCAGCTCTTAAGAAGGCGCTGCTGCCCACCTTCCAGTATTTTTCCCTTAGTCGCCTCTTACGACACCCACGGGAAGAAATGGGAAGGTGCAATTCTAACCCGGCACCCGGCACCACACGGGGTCAAAGGCTTACCAATCAGCAATAAAAAAAAAATATATATATAATATAATATTACTAACAATTGTACCTAATAATTTACCTACACAAAGATTATTTATTATAGTAAAATGGGATACATAAATAGATTATAAAATCCTACTAATATTATAAATGCGAAAGTTTGTGAGTGTGTATGGATGTAAGGATGTTTGTTACTCTTTCACGCAAAAACTACTGAATGGATTTTAATGAAACTTTACAGTTATATAGATTAGACATCAGAATAACACATAGGCTATAATTTATAAAGATATGTGAATTCTCGAAAATATAACGATAAGTGTCAAGTAAGTAAGTAAAAAATCAGCCACATGCGAGACATTCTGGCGTGCGCTGCAAAAACCTTAAGTTTCACACGTACATAATGTATAACGGAAATGTTTATCTTAAATTTTCCTACAAAAAAAGTCCGCGATAGCATATTATATCTATATTTTATGTGTAAGCCATTATCGCCAAAATAGTGAACCATATATCCTATAAAAAAATATAATTTATTTCTAATGCATATTCAGTAGTAACAAATTGATCTTTTTCAAATTAATATTAAAAAAGCCGAACGTTTGCTCAAACGGCTGGACTGATTTTGGGGAAATTGGGTATGATACATAGATAACTCTTTATTGAAAACATCATAATAACAACAATAAATTTAATTCTAAAACATAACTTAACACCAAGTATATCACGGGGCGGTGTTATCGCTCAGAGCGATCTCTTCCCGACCACAGATTAATTCGAGATATGGTCAAAATATTGGGCAGGTATTCTTATGGTCTTAATAATTCTATACATAAATAACCGATGTTTCTAAATAATTACATAATTAACCAAAAACTACATAAATAAATGAATACACATAATTATGTATAAATATATTATAATATAAATACTAATATTATTATAATAAATAATACATAAATACGTCATAGACATATATTATCTATACACGTATAATTTTATACATGTTAAACACAATTGAATTAAAAAATGTTTGTACGACAGTGTACATTATTATAGAAATATAGAGCAAGATAAGTTTTTGTCTTGATCCTTAAAAGATTTCAATGAAGGAGCACATTTAATTTCTAGCGGTAGTAGATTTCACAGTCTGACAGCTTCAGCGGCAAATGCATAGTGGTAAAAGGTAGTTTTAGTTGCAGGTTGTTGTAGCGTTAAGTTTTCTAATGACCGTAACGACAGAGAATGGGTGGAGGAGAAATTTAATTGTTCCTTGAGGTAGCTCGGGGATAAAGGATTGAGAGATAATATATAGAGCATTGCGGCGATAACGAATAGGTACTTGAGCTTATTGGCAAAATCGGAGACATAATCATATTTAAATCTTATACAAAAATTTATGGCATGGGATTAAGGCGCTGGAATAACACATATCATATTTTTTATCATCATCATCCATCACCACGCGGGTGTAACCGCGGGCCGCAGCTAGTAAATATATAACATTCAAATAAATACATATATAATGTATAATAAAATATATAATAATAAAGATATAAAATAAGATATGAGAAAAAATATAATAATTATGTATAATCTGACAAAAAAATTATTGATTGATTGACACGAACTGTATTCTGAGAATTGTAAAATACCCCCCCTTGATATCCCAATAATAATAATAGCCCATTCATAATTATTATGAAAAGATACGTCATTTATAAAAAATATAGGCGTATAAATATTAATATATATATTTAGATAATATCAATGAATTTAATTATTATTTTCTATATAAATATATTCTGATATTCAGCAAAAAGTAATATTGTCTAATAACTATTTATTTAGTTATACAGTTATTTCCGGTGAAAGATTTTATGATTTAAGGTAATTTTTATAACAGTGTTAACCATTTATAAACTATTTTTCCAATAATAACTTTTAGGCATTGTGGGCGATATATTAAGTTTTTGAACATTGCTATTTTGTCTTGTTAGAACAACTTGTCTCTGAAAATTACTGAGATCGATTTGCCTCAACAAATATATACGAGTAGGTATATGCATCTTATATGTACATACATGGAAACGGAATAATATTGTTTTATTTTTTAATAATTGATTGTAACTGTCAGATTACCAACAGACTAATTCTGTACAATGAAGGTATATCTAAAGGTACTGAATTTCCCAAAATATCAGAGCATAACTGAGAACCAATGAATCATAGGTAGGTAACAGTTGCTCTTCGTCTTAGGTTTTTTTAAGGTTAAAATTACAACGGCTTCATTACAAATGTACGCGAGGAAAAATTTAAGTCATGTGCGGGATTCGAACCCGCGTCCATCCACCCCTTTAGCCTGCGTATGCTCTAATCCAATTGAGCTATGACTCATTGTCATGGCAATGAGTCATAGCTCTAATTTTTTTCTATCGTTCTTTAACCATCGTATTGGGATGGAGCGACATTTATAGTTCGTTGTACTACAAACAAGACTAATTTTGCAATTAGCTCCATCCCAATACGAGGGTTAAAGAACGATAGGAAAAAATTGAGCTATGACTCATTGTCATGTTAGCTCAATTAGATTAGAGCGCATACCCAGGCTAAACGGGTGGATGGACGCGGGTTCGAATCCCGCACATGACTTAAATTTTTCCTCGCGTACATTTGTAATATTGTAATGTAATCCGCAGAGCATGCGTTATTGCAAACATAATATTAAAAGTACAACAGTTAATTTTCTGACAAACCGCATTAATATCATCTATCCAATTAACATTCTTATCCAAATGTGTTTTTATTTGTAACAGTTACTTCTTCAACATTTTAATTGAGACATTTAATGTCAAGAGATAATATATTTATTAGTATAGTATATATATATATATATAATTCACGGCACCATAAATAAAAATCTCATCGTACTCGGCGATGGGTGAAAAATTAAAAAAAAGTCATAGCCCCAAAAAAACGAAATATTGCAGAATATACATAGGGGTGATTCAGATAGCCCTCTAGGTCCTCTACCTCCCAGCTTCAGTATATCACTACTTCTTGGGACACTGTATCGCATCGAGGAACTAACGTCGCTCCGAGGTCATTATACCCTCAATAACATCCGCTAACTAAAGCTTCCTTCAAAATAGTTCGCCATGATTGTTTGTCATTACATTTAATTATAGTCGTAGTGTCATCCGCATACAAAATTCATCGTTGAGTTATTTCTTCAGAGAGATCATTAATGTATAACAGGAAAAGCAGAGGTTCAAAAATACTTCCTTGTGGTATACTTTTCAATCTATATTTCTTCATTCCATAAATTTTGTTACCCTTTGCTACTGCTTTGTAGATAATCTTTCCTATCGTCTACTCGAGAAACAAGTAAAAGTGAAACACAGGTATTGGCTCCTCCTTATTTGGAAACATTAGTATCTGCTCAGAAACATAGTGCAAGCATTACTTACTTTCATGTGCTTCTACTGCTCGGCCTGGATTATACGTAAAAACTTGTAATAAATCTGAATCCAGTAACACTTATGATATCTTAATTTTGTCGTTTATAGTATGTTCCAGAAACCCACTTTGCATCAATTTTCTTTTTTTCTGCTCAACCCATTTTGATGAAATTTAAATGGAACCAACTTGGAGGTATACTGTACCCAACAAAAAGTAATCATCAAAAACAAATCATAATTGCGGATTAATCGCGCAAAGATACAAAAATACATAATTAATTAACAACCTCCTCCTTTTTGGTAGTCAGTTAAAAACCAATAACGTACAAGAAAATGACAGTCTTAATTTTTAGACTATTGTAGACATGAAATATCTGATTAAAGAAAATCTATTTTATTTTTATAAAACATTAATTACACTTTATAGTAGTTTATACCTTACAAACCTACTATAACACGCTTTTTTTCCATGCTATTACTCAAGCATTCTTATGGTTATAAAACTATTTTCATACTTCTTGACTTTACAATATATAGTAAATTTATTTATTTTGGTATAGATTTTTGATGATATTACATGTTAATATATCACAAGTCAAAGTCAAAGTCAAAATCATTTATTCAATTTAGGCGTCTACGACGCTCTTATGAGGGTCAATTACAAATTTTTATATTGAAATATACTACATTGTACTGCCACGTTCAGCAAACAAAATTTATAGAGCCACTGCGAGAAGAACGGGCAAGAAACTCGGGGCCATTCTTTTAAACGTCTTTTTACAATGTGTTGTTATATACAATTATAACAATATTTATTTACATTACGTAGGTGACAGGCGCTAGTTTGGCAGAGGCGAACCAGTCCAAGCATTTTTGTCGTTTAAGTAATCACAAACTGTGTAGTAAGATTTCTTTATCAAAATGTTCTTCACGTGCAACTTGAATTTCTTTCTGTGAGCGTTGTAATATGTTTGGGCAATTTATTATAAAACCGCACACAATTGCCTAAGAAGGACCTTTTGTAACAAAAATCCTTTTTTACATTAAAATTCTGATGGAAGATGATGTGGTCGAAGGTGTTAACAGGCTTAACCCATAACTACTGGCTCTCAAGGGCAGCTGCCGGAACACACCGTTTGGTACTTGGCAACAGATTTTCTACTTGAGGATGGTCGCTAGCCAGGCGGGCATTCGCAGGAATGCCCTACCACCAGGCGATGAAGCTCAACCCCGCGGTGGGATTCTAACCATGAACCTGCTGCGAGGCAATCCATAGCCAATGCCACTGAGCCTTCATTGCTTCACAAAATGATTAATAATATATTTATCAAATTCAAAGTAACATGTGAGAGATGCAAGCATCAACATCACTAGTTATGTGTAAGTTAATTTGCTGCACTAGTATGGCGATCATGTAATTTTGTTAGTACAAATTTCTGATTGATAACATCATACTGACAACTCTGGTAAGCAACCTAGCCCCACCACAATGGAAATATTGGCTTCCATACTTGTGCACAGATCCCGAAAATAAAGGAAAAAATATGCGTCATTCGGGAACTAAATTTATTATTTAAATATTGTCACCTTGGCTTGCGAACTGATGCATGAATAGTTCTTTATTCGTTCATTATTGCCTTGCAAGGAATAATAATAATTTTCCACTGTTAGTCCAACCTACGCCTACGAGTGTCCAAATAGGTCAGGGAACCAGGATTATTTTTGTTTTTTATTTAATTACAAGCAACGAATATATAGTAGCCCTGCAGATCAGTCCCTATAGAGACCTGAACAAGTCTTATATAGAGTCATCAAAAAATTACTACACTATTAGTCAAATTGTTACTATTTGGCTTCTACTTTCTGGCTTGGATAAAACATCTTTGTTTATTGATTTTAATTGTCATCACACAATGATCAAAAAATACGTAGTATTTTTGTACAGACCATATTAATTTATTCAAAATTATAATTAAATTTTGATTTTAAATGATCTATAAAAATCAATTAACGTAATAAGTAAGTAATATTCTGGTTCTCAAGAACTTACCATTTTGTCTTTCAGCTGGCTTATCACGTTGTGAAAATGAGTACGCTGCATTGCAACCCCGGGAAATAAATAGCTCTTTATAAATTAACCTGTATTCAGAACATTTTCCCCTTGCCTCTACGATCACTATAAATCTCTTCAAAATACTGTTCAGTACAAACTGTGCGAAGCCTTTGATATCCCTTTCAAAGGGACAGTCAGAATTTACAAACCGGTCTAATACGTCGGTAAAAATTTCCTTCCTTCGTCCTTTGACCGTAACTGGCCCGTTAATGTATTATTGAGATTGCATCGACAGCGGCTGCGGGCAGCCATCGGCCGCCTTCGTCGCCGCATGCATGTGGAAAATATCATGCGGCCCAAATATAGGGAGGGGTCCTTTGCTATCGCACAACGCTTGCCCGAGTGACCATAAAAAATATCCACATTTTTGTAATAAAATTACCTGTTTTAAAAGGACGTTACTACCGAGATTAAGGCGCAGAACGACGTAGTTAGTCGTCGGCGGTTGATCAAAGGGATCGTTCGGCCAATCACAAACCGAGCTTTCGTTTCACTCCGCCCAGATTTAAGGCCACGTGCGGCGCGCGCACGATGCTCTTAGAAAACAGTCGTCAGTCGCTCCTTAGCTTCCGTGCACGAAGTGGTGCTTCACATTTTCGGGAAAATTTTCGCGACGCGATCGCAGAGTTCGTAAACTGTGTTAACTTTTAAAACATTGCTCGTATATTCTGTGGATAGTGTAGTTTTTGGTTATCGGTGTCTATTTATATCGCCGTAATAGTGCTTTTAGTGTTATGTGCATAAATTAACTGGATTATTTCTAAAATCGGACAAACGATTTAGGATTGACGTGTTCAGGTATAAAACAAAACTTTTGTCGATTATTAACTAATCCAGAGACTTACTAACAGCTTGTAACAAGTTGTTTGGTCCATCGTCGTCCCTTGGCGGTACGTCATTGGCAAGTTTTTGTAACTGTAGTGTCCTTATTTTTCAATACATGTTTGAATGCGCCCATTGTTTTCTTCCCTTGGTTACTGCTTGGCTTGGTTATTGTTTCGTCTGTGTTACTTTGTTAATGCATATTGTGTGTTGTTATATTATTAAACAGCTCCGCTCCCCGACAAAAGTGCTCTCTCAATGTTTTGTTAACTTCGATGTATTGTTTAGTAAAATTTACGATCGATGTTTGCATTTGGGCTATGTTAAATTATTCAATGTTTTTCTTATTTTGTGCAGTAGTTTGAGATTTGTATTATGATTTAAGTAGATGATAGACTATGATAGATACATTATTTAAATTAATACTATGATTCACGTGCTGATGTTAATTTTCTTTGTAAAGGTTCGCAGTAAGCATAACAATTTATCTGATGGTTTATTATGAACGCGTTATAAATTAGTGAAGTCGAGACCTATAAAAACAGCGGAACCGTTGTATTGTATTTTAGAAAACAGCGTAAGTACTATTTGATTACGTACTAAAATATTAAAAAATATATTCAGTTATTGATTCTTACATAATATAACTAAACTTTCTAATTAGGTTGGAGAAGATTTTTATTAATCTCATTACTCAGTCTCTGCCCTTCACGTAACATCGTATTATTCTCATATCCTTAAGAAAAGACATCAACGCGCTGGGAGATTTTGTTTATTCTGTTCTAAAACAAATAATTTGTAGTTTTGTTGGATATTTTCATAATTTCGTACAGTAACGATTTGAAAATGTTTTTAGAAAAAAATTATAAGTATGTATTGATGTAACGCTATATCTACTCTTTAAAAAATATGTAGATTTCATGACTCATAGTCCAACACACACACTAGAATAATTCACGAGCTATTTAGTGACTATGTGGTTGAATGTACCTAACCAGGCTAGGCTTAGAATGAGAACTTGTTCGCAAGGGCACCTGTCGGAACACACCGTTAGATGATTGGCAACCGATTTTCTACTGGAGGATAAAAATAACAACCATAATAGCGAGCCAGTTAGAACTGGCTCTACTTGACAGCTGCCGGAATTTACAGAAAGTTTTTTGGTGACTGATTTTCTACTTGAACCCTCAACTAGCCCTAGGTAGCTAACCCGGTGGACTGTCATCCTAATAACTAAGACAACAATCGACTCCCGAGGGCTTAACGTGGCCTCCGAACTCGTAAACTCTCCATAGCCACTAGCGGTCACCCATCCAGGTCATGTCTGCAATGAATACTGCTTAATCTAGTCAATCGGATAAAAAGGACCAGTAAAGCTCGCTGTTACATTGTTGTATAATAATTATAATTCATTAATAATATTGGTTTTAATTTTTATTACTTGGTACTTACGTTGATTTTACAAAATACACGTAAGCTATATATATAAATAAATGGTCTAAGAACATGTATAGAAGAGAGCAACTAGATGTTGTTATGGCAGGATCTCTTGAAATGTCGGTGTGTCCGTACGTATACCGTGTCATAGTCACTTTATTCAGAGATCATCAAATACTATTAATACTACAACATTAATGATATTTAGGACATGCCTATATAATCTTTAACCGTAAAATGTTAAAATATTGTCATTTTTTTCTATGAAACAATAAATTTGTTTATAAGTATATCGGATAGATAAACAACTTTGTAGTTTCTATCTTATGAGAGTTGTTAACCTCTTAAAGATTCCCCACTGCAACGACATAATAAAGTATTCTTAGACAATTTTTCAAAGTTATCTTTCGTTCCTGAAATACTCAAGCCTCTAAAGTCAACTTCTTTTTATTAAATCTAAATAAGCAAAAGAATATTTTATTTAATGTAAATTAATAAAGGGTTAACACAAAGATGTCCATTACAATTAGACATTAAGTATCTCTGGGTAGATAACAATATTTTGCAAATAAAATTATTTTGGAAGTAATACATCAAGTAATATTATTTAATTAAATGTAGATTGAATAAAGTAAACATCTGTTAAAAAGTTCAATTATATGTAAAGTCGTAGAAGAATTTATATTTTAATTTTAGATAGCAATTTTATCTCAACATTACCTTTCTCAAATGTATAGTAACCGTTCCATTAGGTATACATAACAAGTTATATTTATAAAGCGTCATAATAGAGTAGAAATATGAAACCAAACCCACAGAGTCGTATGCCTGAGTTATCCTGCAAGCACTTAGCTCTCCGCATATGATTACCATGAAAGCATTACTCGAAAGTCGAAACACAGCGGACTCACCGCTTAAAACCCTGAATAAAATATGTCATTAGCTACATTATCGCGTTAACTTACCGTCTGTTCGTCACAAAATTATACAAAAAACCCTTCATGAAAGCGTAATACTAAAAGCAGCAGAAAGGGTGCGCACGCGGCTTCTTTGTCCGCGTCCGCGGAGACTCCGAGAAAAAGGATCGTCTGTGCTAATTTCCAAACTCGGTTTCGCACAGATAAGGCTAGAGATGGGAGGTGTCTTTGATGTAGCCGCCCGGCCCTCTGACTCCCGAGATGAGAGCTTTCAATGAAAGGATTTTTTTCATCTTCTTTTCCTTTGTACTTAATTTAAATTTCGTTTATATCAATGCTACGAGTTTCCTTTTCGGTGGGTTTTCTCTTTTACTTTGTCGCGTTTATCCTCTCCAATTTGTTATATTCGAGTTCGCTTTGTAATTAAATTTAGTGTTCGTAATCTGTTCGCAAATTTTTTTTATTGTCTACCGAACGAACCGGGCTGCTGCTGGTGTAATTGCAATTTATAAATTAGGTGTCTCCTTTGATTTCGAGTGTTTCTTAGAAGCGCTTATATTTGAAGATTTGATTATATTTTTTGCCCTTTGTAGTGTCTCTTTGATAATATTCTTGGACATTTAATATCGTAGCCTTTGATTCATCCGTTTTATTAATGTAACATTGTTTAAAAAATTGTGTACATTTTTACGATTCTGAATCTAGCTTTGAAACAAAAATGGATTTAGCAGTGGTTTTTTTAGAACATTTATTATCCGTGTTGCACGTACAGCTCATCCGCAGTCAATTGTTGGAGTTTAAAATGCACCATGATACATTAATAAATTATGCTCATGTTGTTAGCAAATACATTTTTAAACCTTTTTGTATTAACAAAATGTTGAAAACAATTATCGACGTGTTTTAATTAATGAGTATTAGGATATCGTCTCATTATATATTTTGTACATCCGCTTCTGATCTGGTTCAAATAGCTTGTTAATGACATTAGTTACGAAAAACCTCGATATTGCCAACCTACTATTTGCTGCCATAGTTCTTTTTTGATAATTTTGATGCATTCTTGTCGTCTGTTTCATGTTCCCTTACCCAAGTTGTCGACGCACTTGTCTCTCTGCCTAAAGCCACTCGCCCACACTACGACGACACCGTTTAAAAGATTAAAACATCAAAGATCATCAAATGGCTTTGATGTAAAATAAGGTCATCGATGTAGGAATCTTTCTTTTGATAATATTTAGGCTCTCTTCATGTAATTTTTTTGTTTCAAAATTAAGAGACAAATTCTAACCAGTCTTTATAGGTCAAATAGTAGATGAAAATAATTATTATTTAAACTCGCAATATACCTAACACATTAGCAAAACTAATAAGTAGTATTTACCATAACCCTTTCCCTGAGTCGACGCTTTAAAAGAAGTTTATTCGAGTAATTGCGTTAACAAACTCTTTGTAATGCCTATATGAAAGCGGTGTATTGTAAAGGCGCCGTAAGACAAAGAGTTTGTCGCGACTTGGAACACAGAGCGTTCCGGTAAAGCACGGGCGCGGTGGACTCACAAAGGCACCACTTTGCTCACTCGACTTTGACGCACACGAGTGTGTGACCCAACATTAATAACCTACTAATAGCTCCCCCGCTTTGAAGTGTAATGTGGTCTAAGAATCGATACTCAGATTAACTAATCTCCCGACATCAAACGAAGTCTGTTCCTTCCATTACAATCGACACTTTTACTCCGCTCGATTGTTCATCAATCATATAAAATATTTCAATTTATGAGAGCACTTCATCAAAGAGAACTGTTGTAGATTAAATTTTTCACATAATTTTATTAGTGACAGTTTAATTAGGGCAGCTTTCATCGGAGCCGCTTTGATATTGTGAACGTTTCAAATAGATTTCACAAGAAGCACTTTCAAAGAGAGCACCCCCTAATAAGTACTGAAGAGTCCTCGCACGTGTTTATCAAAGACAGCCTTTCGTTACTCACCGTCTGAATGGCCTCAAAAGAAACTCGTGTAAAATGCTCCACAAAGTGCCGTATCAAAGGGAAGGCGGGCGCAAATATCTGTTTCGTAAACTAGTAAAAACGGAGCTCTCAAAGGTACTGCGTACTCGCGGCAAATTAGGCGGAGTTAAATACGAGCGCCGCTCTCACAAATGTATTACTTTGAAAGTTACTCTTTGCTTATTATTTATGTAAGATGTCGTAATCGTCTAACGCTCCCTCGCGTTTCATTTTAGACAATATCTCGCTCACAAGGTCCGCTGACCGATCGGTCGCCTGGCTGAAAGATGTGACGCTGCTGTCAGGAGGCCCTATAGTGAAGGCTCACATGTGTATCCATTTAATGCTCAATTCCCATATAATTTAACTTTGCGATCAAAGCGAAATTTTGCAAAGAGCTTCCCGGCGGCGGCTGCGGCGGGAGGCGGGTGCGAGTGGGACGTACACATCGGAGTTCTCGAGATCAAATGCTGGGCCAAATTAGTCACTCTCCGTCTCTCTATCTCAAAGCCGATCCGTAGCAAAGTTTGCGCGAAGATGACATCAAAAGGAAACCACACACTGGGGTGGGAGCGCCCGTCGCCCCCGGCCCCATACTTAAATCCGCCGTGTCTCTCGCTGTCTTATTGACACGCGAGTGACAACTCGCAAGTCGCCAGTAGCTCCTCCCGCACACTGTTTCCAACTCGCTCCGCTTTACCAGACTTATTTAGTTAATTAATACGGAATGTCCTATCAACTTGTAACTCCCACAAGACGTCGCAAACTCGCGCAGCTCTCTGTAAGGAAACTTTAATCGCATGGGTATGTTGGATTGGAACCTCCGCGTACCGAACATACACTCACACACACTTTCGACGCCATCCCTTTAATTATAGACATCGAGATACTTTGATGGACTTTGAGAATTAGGGAAATGTTGCGAATTTTCAATTAACTTTGAATGTGTGTGACATTATTTTCTATTACATTACTAAAACATCTAACATCACTAAAAGGCAAAATAGTAACCCTAAATGGCGAAAGTTAAAAAAAAAAAAAAAAGTTAAATTCCGAAATATTTCGGGAAATCGGTGAAAAGAAAAATTACGTGTTTGTGTAAAATACGACTACGAAAGGAGATGAAAGAGCACCGGTTAGGTTTCCCGAAGTTCAGAAGCCTTACAAACAAATTTGAACTTGTGTTGAACTCCAGTTTCTCAACGTAAAGCAGTATTGTTTCCTAAAACTGCTTTTTAAATTTCGTAAACCATTTTACATCCTTTGCTTAGATGTTTACGTAACACTTGAGGAAGTGAAAAATGCGATATACGATGAAATGATATCTTTTATACTTTTTTATGGCGCCTTGCATCCCACGAAAGACAGTTTTGTCGTTTACGCGCAACAATAAGATACCGGAAATAATAAAACTTTTTCATATAATTTATTGTTACAAAAGTTTCGATATACATCAGGGGGCACTCGGTAGGTACTTATCTGTATTAAGTACTGTGTCGTATTAGGAATGGTTGGAATGTGTTGATTGTGAAGAAGTGTGTTGAAGAAGACAAACCACGGCGTCCATGGCTGACAGTAGTGGCATACATTTTGAAACTAAAAAAGTGATTAATAACTGAAGGTAGGCAATTTGAGTGATCCCACTTCCGATGTGAGATTTGACAAGATAGAGAACATTTATTTATGCAATAATATAGGCTCCATATCTTAAGATGTTTGGCAGGAGGCGATTCCTTGTAAGAAGTTACTATTCGTTGAGTAGTTAACTACCTAACTTACTAGGTTTTCTACGTTTATGTTATTGCGTAGAAAGATTGTCAGTATGTGTAAATTTTCGAAGCACAAAAATACTTTAGAACGTATTACTAATCATCAAATATTTAAATCATTATCAAAACATTCAAAACCCTTCTTGCTTCTAAAAGTCAATAACCCACCGCGAACAAAGCGTTCATGTCATAAAAAAAGTTGGAATTTCAAAATTCTTGGCGAGATATCGAAGTCGAAGGGTGTGCGACGGCTCTGTGGGTGTTTATGGCGGCCCGACTGGCAGGACCGAACCGACTTCCAGGAACCTGTCCCAGATTAGCTAACAGTTATTGAAACTCTTTTGCGGTGCGCCTGGGCCGCTTTACCTAGCCGCTCGCGCCCTACTCTTTTATGACGTCAGAAACTCTCAAAACTTATTCCTAATGATTACATTACTGTTTAATATAGCATAGATGAATATGGATAATATTATATTCTCTATAATTCTAACTCTATAGTACTACATCTTTTAGTTTCATCAAAATAGATCCATTAGAAGGGGTTGAAAAACACATAATTTATCGATGATTATTTTGAGTAATAGGTTGAATTAATTCGTAATATATCGTTTTTTTTTTTTTATTATGGTTGATTGGTTAGCCTTTGACCACTATCTCACCTGATGGTAAGTGATGATGTGGTCGAAGATGTTGTTCAGGCTAACCTAGAATTACTGGCTCTCAAGGACAGCTGCCGGAACACACCTTTAGGTGCTCGGCGACAGATTTTCAACTTGAGGGTGGTAGCTAGCCAGGCGGGCATTCGCAAAGTGCCCTACCACCATGCTGTAACGACTGCCATCCTAAGACAACAACCGGGACCGACGGCTTAACGTGCCCTCCGAAGCACGGAAGCGCTCAGCAGTAATGTCACCAGCGGTCACCCATCCAACTCATGGCCGCGGCGGACGTTGCTTAACTTTGCTGATCGATTCAGAATGGTTAAGCAAACTTCGCTACGAGCGCTTCTAAAAATTTGAAGATGATATTGCTGATGTCATTAGATCGTACCATTCTTCGTACCCCCGATTTTAAGTACTGAGTTTTAGTACAAAATTTCGGTTCATCGGAGCAACCCTGGTTAAGGCTGCGTACGACGTGGGTACGTGCGCACTCTCCCACGAGGTCAGAAATATTGTACCCTGATAATTTGTGAATATGAAAACTTGATTATTATAGTTATTAATTAATAAAAATAGTAGATAAAAGTAAATTCATGTCAAAATTTACTTTTATCTACTATTTTTATTAACGCCATTATAATCATTTTTATTGAATTGTTTCACTTTTGTTTTATTCGACACTTATAATATTAATATTATTAATAACATTATTAATAAATTAGTATTTTCTAGTAAAATGTTTTGTATTCTGTTGAATAAACTTTTGTTAATAATGTTAAGCATTACAAAATTACAAATTTACTGGAGAAAAATTTTTCTTCTCTTAAATTTGTAATTTAGTAATGTAATCCGCAGAGCATGCGTTATTGCAAACATAAAAATATAAAAAAAATGTAAAGCAGATAAAAAGCTTATTTTTATAAATATGATAATTGTTATAATTTTGAACTTGCCAATATACTCGTATTTCCTTCTATTTACGTGTAAGCTACAGTGACTCAGTCCGGATGATGTTCACCGATAAGGGCTAACGGCTGTTGCCCTGGGCTAAGGACTACAACAGGGAACCGAAACCTCGACGTGCTTCAAAGCTCTAAATGCCACTAATCACAGATTTCTTGTAAATATAATCGGTGCCACCACTTGTGGTCACTAATCCATGTAGTGGTCTTTGCCTAATATGGGCTCTTCAAATCTCAGCATTGATAAGGAATTTTTAATATTACTTTACTTGGGGTCATTGAAACTTAACAAATCCTTCATAATTCCGTCGGTTCCTTTATAGTATCTTATTTAAATTACAAATGCACATCTGCTCAACAATAATTCCGCATCTCGTTCCCTTTCATTTGAGATTCATCCATCACGTCCTACGTGATTTGATACGTCGAGGTCTCGATTCCATTTTGTATTCAGCGCCGCGCCGCCGGTGCCATCATTCAACTTTTTGTCCTCTATTACTTCTGTAATATGATTATAATTTTCTCGCATCTGCTTCGCAGTTTTGTTGGGTTTACGGGATTTAAGTTTTAAATCGTTGCTGGGCAAGGTTTTGTTTTGTTCGGATGGTTTTGTTCCTTCGGCGTCCATTGAGCGAAGACCGGTTTGGAGGCGGAATGCCGCGGCGGTCGGCTGAGGCGGCTTTTTGCTTGAGATGCGTGTGCGCAACCCACGCGGCCGCCGCGCCGCCGCCGGCGCCAGCTTTGCTTCCCGCCCTTACCCGATGCCTGTTTATAAACGACACGTTGCAAATATTTAATGTAATGTTATTTCGCGTCGCGATTTGTTGGTTGAAAGTTTGAACAGAACTACTAAGTGCCTGCAGTTACTTGTATGTTTATTGTTTTATTATTGTGACCAAAATTTTGAAGAAATATAAAACATGACGGATTTATCCCGTAATGTACATTTTAATTAAAATACTAGTGTTTTAATTTTTTTTTTGTATGTAGGCATACTTAATTGTTCTTCGTTCTATAACCCATATCACGAATATCATTTATCAGAACGGATATGTTATTTTTTTTAGAAATACCAAATATAAGTTATTTTTGCAAAAGATTTGCTACATGTGTAACTTAATTCGGTTGTAAAGATTTCCCATCGCATCTTACTGATACACGTTCAGGTGTAACGCAATGGAACCCTTTTTTGTATTGTGTCATCTAAATTCTTAATACTTTATAACTTGAATCGTTTGTTAGCTTTGAACTTACCCCTGAGAGTTTTCGCTTGATATTTTGCAATAAGCCGAGTGACCTCTCAGCACTTTGACTGGATGGCTCCGCAAATACCAAGGATCAACTGCATTACTTGATTATCACTGGCAGTATACTACAAGTATTGTTTAGAACTTAAATGTTATAAGTACAATAGCAATCCTTCCGTTAAAAATTAATTCCTTTTAGAAGTTTTACATATATGATTAAAGCGTTGTTTGCGTTTTTTTTTAGACCTGATAGTTTAGCCTTTGACCACTATCTCAACTGTTGGTAAGTGATAATGTGGTCGAAGATGTTGTTCAGGCTAACCTAGAATAACTGGCCCTCAAGGTCTGCTGCCGGAACACACCGTTAGGTGCTTGGCGACAGATTTTTCAACTTGAGGGTGGTACGTTGCTTAACTTTGCTGATCGGTTCAGAACGGCTAAGCAAACTTCGCTACGAGCGCTTCAAACAAAAAATAAATATATTTACATGGTTTTATGCGTATGAAGCTAGTACCTGAAGCGATAAAAAGAACAAGTCAAAGTAACGAAACCGATGTTATAATAGGGAAGAAATATTAAGAAAAGTAACGGGGGACGCGGGTCACATAGATTCTAATAAATTGTAAATGTGATCTTTGCTTAGCACGCGATAGAGATTGTAATCATATAGAAGATTAGCGATATCATCGCGAAGAAAGCACTTCTTTCTGTCATATGAAGCCTGCATCATAATTACCTACAACCTGGCTAACTATTTGTTTTCTTTTGTTACAGGATGTTTTTCTCCTCATACACGGCACCATTTAGCTAAATTTAAAAGGTAAGTTATACAATAGCATAAATATTCTTTAAAAGAGACGATTTATCAATTTATCAAAATTTATTCACTACTGAGAGCTTCCGAAGGGTAGTCGTTATACCGTGGTGGTAGAGTCCACTAACTGCCGTGGCAGTTAGTGGACTCTCATATTCTAATGAGGGTTTATTAGAATATGAGTAGCCAAGCACATAAAAGAGTGTTCCGGAAGATGTCCTCGAAAGCCCGTAATTCTAGTTTAGCCTGAACAACATCTTTAAGCAGGTCGTAGGTCTCTTAGCAAGTCTGTGTTGGTGGCTATCACTGCACCTTCAACATTATGTCGTTGCGGTCGACTGCCTGCAGCCGCGGCTTGCAAATGGTAGCGTCACTCGAAATCGAACCTTTATGATGAGGTATAAAATAGAAATTTTAAATTTAAAAATTACAGGCACATAATATGACTATAATAGTTGATAGGCGGTATTAAAATAAATTTTCTATTTAATAGTACTTGTGTAAAGAGAAATCTAAAGGAGAATCTGACGTAAGGCAAACAAGCCAAAGCGAACAAACTCTTACTAATTGCTGAGTAATTGTACCTCCACGGCGGCGAGCCCATAAAATCTACTTTGACTTACTCCATGTTACAACGATCTATAGCGACAATATCAATTTGGCACACAATACTGGTGCCCATGGAGGTATATGCAGGTAATCCGTCGACTCGGCAATCTGTCGATGGCTTTATTTCGTTAACTTTAACGAGTTATTTCGCTTTTGCTGTTTCGCTATTTATGGCCAACACTGCCCTGTGGTGATTTATTTAATGGAAGTACTTTTATATTGCGGGCGAGGTAATGAAAGGTTGCTCAAGTATCGATATCGTTGAGTCGGCTATTAGTCACAAATACGGGAAGTTTAGTGTTGGTTTTGTGGTAGATTTTATCGTGAAATAGTTAACATTTTCCGCCTGATCTGTAGTTAAAACTCTTTTTACTACGTTTTTGGATGTAGAAAAAAATACAATAAAAAAGTGATAAAAATATATGTAAATACTATGTTAAAATTCAGCTCGAATAAAAAGTGTTACAAATTAATATTAATTCCTTTTTTTTCGTTATGTTTTTGCTTTTAAGATTGTTTTTACCTTAAATTTACCAAAAACAGTATTCATAAAAATGCAAGCGTTATTTTTAAAACGTATTTTTCCGATGCCTCTTCCGAGTTTATACCATTTTCATTAAAAAACACGGTATAAAACATGATTTAAAAAATTAAGAAGCTAAACTTAATTTTATTCTACGGAAAAATAAAACATTTTTTTTTGTAACCCACGTCCCCTAATTTTACACACCCTAACTACTGAGCTATCGGTAAAGGCACTCGATTCATAAAATAGGGGTTAGAAATTTTGTGCTCTGAAAATTTGTAAAATTTGTAATATTAATAGTAGCAGAATAGTTTGTTGCCAAAAAGGCAACCATGCGTAAATCCTACCTATAATAAAATCACCCACAAGTACAGAAGGGATTAGAAATCCAATACACAATTCATTCTTCATCGAAGGACACTTGTTATATTATATGACGTGTTGAATGTTTTAGGGTTCCGTACCCAAAGAGCATATTGGAGCCCTGTTAATGAGACTGTTGTCTGTATATCTGTCCGTTCGCCAGTATGTCACTTAGTAACGGTTCTCTAACTCGTATAAACGGTATCAGTTACAAATCTGAACTTATGATATTTTGTTCAGAACGTCGTCGACCCAATGCAATTCAGAATGTCGAATTAATGTAAATTGTTTTCAAAGGTCTTCAATATACGAAAAGGAAGCCGAAAAATCGTATAGAAACATTATCAAAACATTTTTGCACCGGAGCATGTTGGGTGTCATCGTCGAAAGCTCACTTAGTAAACTACGAATATATTTTTATTATTTAGTTATATAAAAAGAGGTTCACCGTCAATTTTGAAAATTTTAGACCTATTTTGTTACGGTGTCTAACTCTTAAACTAAAGTACTCGTAGTATTATTTTAATATTTTTATTTTTGCGATAACGCATGCTGCGCGGGATTACAAAATTACTATAGGAAAAATGATAGTCATGTGCGGTATTCGAACCCGTCATGTTAGCTTAGCGGACAGAGCATACCCCGCTATAGAGCTGGATGGCGCGAGTTAGAATCCCGCACATGACTATAATTTTTCCTATAGTAATTTTGTAAAAATAAAGTAGTATTCATCTGACATTTCGGTATATTAGGTACGTAGGAACCTAGTCCGGCCATAAGTTCTGTTCTGATACGAATGTTTCTTTTTTGGAGTAATGCTTATTTGTACATATTTATTAAAGTCTCAGCCAAACATAAAAAACAATATACTATTCCAAATGGCCACCTTTTGCTTTTATACAGGCCCTTATCTGCCTGGCCACGAATCTATGGATTTACGCACTAGTTCCATGGGAAATTTCGCTACTGCTTGCTCCAGATATTTTTCAAGAGACTCAATTGAGTTAGTTAAAACATTTTTTTTTATGTTACAGTGTTTATGAGCAGACTAGTTATATTATGTGTATTAGAATAATAAACAAACTGTTATTAATGATTAATTTCGTATTAAATATTTAATTTAACGTTCCTTACAGTGTTCACGTCACATACACAAATGTGTATAAAACCATCACTAGAGCACATAATCTCATTACTCGTACACGTTTACTCACTGGAGTGGCAACAGTTTTTCTCGTTACTTGGAACGGTAATTTTTATATTAAACCGGGTGTAGCACAGCAGGCTGCATTCACGTAGGACTCTAGACGGCAAATTAAGTGACATTATGGCATAATGCCGGGGGAATGAAAGCCGAGAGCTGTTGTGACGCTACGCAACGATAGGCCCACGAGGACGCTCGGGGCCGATAGACCTGGAAAATATTGCAGCAACCTTTATAGTATAATACTGCCTTAGCGGCACCCTGTATATACTGCCTTATAGTTGGACCTTCTGAATCAACGCGGCTCCTTTGTAGGGCAACTGATTTTCGGTTACCTATCAGAATGTCGATGTTAATTCTAGGTTAGCCTGAACAACATCTCCGACCATCATCTCTTACCATCAGGTGAGATAGTGGTCAAACTATCAGTAATAAAAAAAATGTTTTAGTACCGAAATTTGTTTTAAAAGAAACGTTTCTCTTGAGCATGAAGGTTAGTGTCTTCGTAGCTGTTTCCGTACAAACGTAGTATAGTAATATTTAAATACCAAGTGTTCAATATCGTTGCAGTTTTGCATGCATATCCTTGAGTTGAATTACAGGCACATGAGACTTAACAACTATGTCTCAAGGTGACGGGCGCAGTGCATCTGTTATAGGCAGAGGTATCCGCTTAACATCAGGTGGGGGCCTCGAACTTGTTCCGTCACAATAACATAAAAAAATGGCCTCTGTTAGGAAAGATTTTTCTTTTATTTTATCGCTAAATGTGAAAATAAGAAATCCCATATAAAACGATTATTTCAAATAATATATAAAATAATTTTGAAATTACACAAATTAACAGAAAACTTACCAAAACAGAAGCATAGATTTTAGACTCAAGGATAGGCATGCAACATTTTATAACGAGATTGGAACAGTTGGGATTTAAAATATTAAAAAACTACGTCTAGAATAGTCTAGATAACGAAAAGTGCTACGAAGGCACTTCGTCTAATCCTTTCATTCTTTTCTGGTTTATAATTTTCCGAACAATTTCTACATTTTTATTAGAAAAATCTATGATAAGTTAATGTTTTCCAAACTTGGCAAATATTTTTTAAGGTTGCCAAGATGTGTTTCTACCAATGTCATTTGCCTCAGGATGCTATAGAATCAGTGTTACTAAAACTGAAATAATCTTTAAAGAAATGCAACTAGGCATAATAAAAGAAGAGTAATCAGATTGAATGGGTTAGAATTCACTTGCCTGGTAGATACCGAACTAGATTTAAAAATACCTTCACAAAATCTAGACTAAAATTGCATAGCTCCAGATCAAACTTAATGGCCTAAAAATGAATACTTATACGTTCATAAAAAAATTACTCCCTTGACGAATACTTTCAAGAGTCGTATATATTATTATCGATTTGATTATTAATAATAATTGCTCCATACAACATTTCTACATCCGAGTTATTATTATGTGATATCAATTTAACATTATTTTTAATTCAAGATCTGCTTTTATGACTACATAATTTTGCATTTAACGATTGGGTTTGTATCTAACAATTGGGTTGGATATACCTAAGAGGGCAAAGGCCAACGCATTTAAAATCATTTCAGATTAAACGAATTATTTAAATAGAAAATTATAACATTTTCTGAGACTTGAAATATAAATGCTACAGATGTTTCTACGAATAAAAATATTCGTTTTCTTCGCCAATGTAACCAATGCTTGCGGAGGCAGCTGAGCCTCGTCTCAACTCTTTATAAATCGGTCTGTCTGTATTAAATTATCTTCTCATTTCTTTCCAATTCTTTCCCGTAATGCTTCAAATCCCTTTTACATTGCAATCACGTTGATTTGGATCATTGAGGAACAATATGCGATTGTTTGCGGAAGTATCAAATTCAAATTATTTTTAAAGCTAATATCTGTCATGCATAGCAGATGACACTTATACACACGCGGATAGAGCTATAAAATCTATTTTTATTCAGTAACTCGTATATATTGGAACACGGATCATTAAAAACCTGTGTTGTATGTTAAGAGATCACAAATAATATTCAACAAACCCATTTCTAACCTTTATTGTACACCCAAGTGATAAACATAGAAGTTTATTCCCGTGAGAATCCATTACTTTCTTTCAGCTAGAATCTATGACACGTAAGAATACATACTTTGCGCTCAATGGATTTATCTTTAGAAAAACCGATATATTTTCTCTTCGTACTGCAAAAGAACTTGTATAAAAAATCGGTCGAAATCTCTTAGAATTCTAAACCTTACTCACTTTGTAATAAAAGAAGTGTCTACTGCAATGACTACAATTTTCAACGTCTGGGCGCGTGATTTTTTCCGTCTCCTAAACTGCCTTTCCATCTTCGTGACAGTTTTATGCTAGGGTTGTCAACGCTACCCTGTAAGATTATCCGATTATTAGCAATATGATCCCTTTAGAAATGTTAGGAAGGTACTTCGCAGTATATTCTTGAATTGTAAACATTAATATTCTTGAATTTTCTGAAAGTAAAGAGTATTTTTTTAATTTCCAAGGAGGTTGTCCCTTTTGCAGTTCCAATTGCTGAATGTACGTCTTTAAAGATCCACTGGCCTAAAATTCTAAATAGTCTGATATTTGACAGCCCTACGCCCTGTAAATAGCTGTGTATTTAACACCGGCGCCCGCGCACACATTAATTACCCTATAAATAAGTGCGTACTAGCGGAAAACAGTAAAAAAACGTAGACAAGCTAATTGATGGGTTCGGGATCACCGCTCTACGTCGTCGCTGGCTCCGGCGGCAACTTGTCGCTGTCATTTATCCACCATTTTATTTATTTCGCGGCTGACTGGACGTGCCATTAGCCGTGCGAATTGCCAAAACTATTTGGCGGGATTATTATTTTTCCTGAAATCGACGATTTATTATCAACGTCCAATGTCGACGTGTCACTGAAGATGTTTCGAATGACGGAAGAGAAACTTTTAAGAGGCTATTGGATTAAATGATTCAACAAAATGTAATGCGATGTTAATACTTTATTTAATCTCTCAGATACTAGTGCAAAATCAATAAAAAATTAGATAAATCATATGTTAAGCATTTGACTATTATATAGTATTAGTGAGACGCCGGCTGCCGCAAATTGAGTACAAAATTTCTCATTTCGAATGGGAATCGAAACCACGTGCCCCGATTTTTCGCATCGGATGCTGTAACCACTAGGCCATCGAGGATCGCTCGGCTTAATCCTTAATCGATAATCATTACAGATCTGTTCATCGCATTTCTCTCTCTTTCTTTTTCATGAAGACCCAAATTGTCTAAAATTTATATATTAAATCTTTTACTGACAGTGTTTTCAATTTGCAATTATGATATAATATGATACTTAGTTTATTTGATATTGCGAATAAATTGAAGTTGTGCCCGTGCCCAGGGAAATAATTTCCCAACTAAAATATCATCCGTTAACAATGTAGCAGAGATTACCCATTGTGCCTTCCTGCTGACACAGGTCTTTCACAGTGGACTATTGCTTTTCCTTCGTAGGCTCTCTTATGTGTATTGTATAAGAAACCTGTATTGTAAATTGACTATTGTATTGGTTGGAAATTGATCGGAGAGGCTATGGCCATATGTTTCGGAAACTTGAAACTGCGGCATATTGTTTTTATATATGTATATATAACTTTCGGATGTCACTCAGACTGACCGACGGACTAATTATATAGGGTTAATATTTATACGGTGGCCCGAATACAGTGTGGCCTCGACTGAAATAATAATAATCCCTCGTTTACCTGTTTTTGCAAGATGAAGATGGGATCTATATCAACTGTTGCTCCCCACAACAATGCACCGACATAGCTACATCCGTCAACTGCCTTATCTTACGAAAGGCATATGTAGTAGATGTAAGTCCCTAATGATTTATTATATCGAAGTTTAACTTGATCAAGTTCAATAAAGGGCTCTATTTATCTCACGTTGGAAGAAAACTTTAAGCATTTCGTCTTTTTCGAATTTAATAGTAAATTATTAACAGAGGACCATTTCGCAGAGATAACAGATATCACATTATTAACTTGAATCAATTCACTATCTTTCATATCTAGTTTAAAATCAGATAAATATCGTCTGCCACTAAAACAATATCGTAGAGATCTTTGACCATGTGAGATAAATTGTTTATATACGCTAGAAATGGCCCCAATATTGATCCTTGCGGAACTCCCATTTTTATTAAACACCCGGAAAATGTAACGCCGTTTGTCTCAATCTAATGTAGGTGGTCTGACAAATGCGACTGTAAGATTCAGAGCTATTCCACGAACTCCATTATGTGAAAGCTTACCAATCAGGGTGCAGTGGTCTACACAGTCAAATGCCTTAGCAAGATCACAAAATATGCCGATGGCATAAGTATATGTGACATTATATACATATTGTATACGCCTCTTATATAAAGACTCTTATCCGCGCGGTCAGTACCTATAGGAAAAAATAAAAGTAATCATATTGGCAGGATGATTTCGGAAATGGCTTATAAATAGGGTATAATAGAGGGTATGTTTGAGTCATGGGGACTTTGACTTAGGAGATTAGACTAGGAGATTGGAAGTTATCAGAAACTGAGGGCGCGCGGAAGTGCTTGCTTGAGCCCGAAGGTGGGTTAAGAATTTCAGATTACTTAAGTGTATAAACAATACTAAACCGTTTATAATAATCAATTATAGAAACTAATTCTGTTCTGGATTATAATTAATCTAATATGAATTCTCTTTCTATCTATAATAACTTAATAACATTATTGTCAGAGGCATTGTTTTCAGATTTTTACACTAAACAGCGCTAAAAAATATGTTTAAAATTTCCTTTCTAGACAGACTTACATAGTATTATTATTACATACTTACACAGTCGAGAAGACCGGATAATAAAAGAGAGACCGTGAAGGATGATATAATACTACCTTTTAGTTTTTTCAGAAGCGTTTGTAGCGTATCTTTTTTATTCGTCCCTAACCGATTAACTAAGTTTAGTAACGTCCGCAGCCAGCCCATCTAAGTCATGACCGCAGGGTCATGACTTAGATGGGCTGGCCACTAGTCCTATTTACACTTGAGCGTCTTCCGTGCTTCTTCGGTCCCGCGCGGTTCATATCTTAGGATGGCACTCGTTACAGCATGGTAGTACGGAATTTTGAAAATTTCTCGCCTAACTCCGCTCTAAAATAGATAGTCTTTACTTTAGCCAGGCAACTTACGGTGAAGTCACCACCTACGGCTAGACTATTAAATATTACAAAACGAAATCTGTACTCGTGTAGAGAATATAATGAGTGAGAGAATACACAGTGAAGGCGCTCAAGCTGAAGATACTCGCATAATATATATAGAGGAAGCAGAAACGAATAAACAACCAGAATGTAATCCTACTATTTGATCATCCCGGTGACATTAGAGTGGCATGGCAGCCCCGAGAAATATGCACTTTACCATTTCCATATCGCAATGTGATTATTGTGATTGGTTTCCGTCGTCGCGTCGCTTCCTCGTCGTGGAGTTCCCGGCCACGCTATTTGTGACAAATGAGTTTTGTAGTGACGTATCCACTCCAGTTTTATTTATATAGATATTAAGGTAATAACAGTATTCCTATATAGCCGTATAGTTCTCGGCTCAGTAGTAATGAACCTTTATCATATTTTTTTTATGCCTAATAGGTAAGTATTTGTTGATGAGATGTTGTTCAGACTAACCTAGAATTACTGGCTCTCAAGGACAGCTTCCGGAACACACCGTTAGGTTATAGCTAGCCAGGCGGACATTCGCAAAATATCACCATGCTAGAACGACTGCCATCCTAAGGCAACAATCGGGACGGATAGAAAGCACGAAAGCACTCAGTAGTAATATCACTAGCGGTTACCCATCCAACTGATGACCGCGGCGGAAGTTGCTTAACTGAGCTAATCGTTTAAGTACGGCTGAGCCAACTTCGCTACGAGCGCTTCAAAAGAGCGTTGAGAGACTTGAGAGTGAGATTAAGAGCACGAAATGTTTCATCTTGTGCGGGAATCGCACGTACGTCCTCCGGTTATACGCGTAGGCGCCTTTACCGCTAGACTATTGAGGATGACTCGACTAAGCAGAATTTTGTGCTCAAATTGTATTACTTTAACCGTCATATGCGTGGTCAAGGTGCGGCCATCAATTATATTATTGTATTTCAGCTGTTACATATCTTCTTGTGAGAATAAATGCCTATGGCGACAAACAGTAATCGC
Source organism: Plagodis dolabraria (assembly GCA_963854805.1). Lineage (NCBI taxonomy): Eukaryota > Metazoa > Arthropoda > Insecta > Lepidoptera > Geometridae > Plagodis > Plagodis dolabraria. The sequence goes on along the minus strand of OY978447.1, from coordinate 33,002,837 downwards.
GCATCTAGACGCGGCGCAGGAGTCGCACGCGCCGCAGTCATCGAATTCATTCAGAATTGCAAGGTTACGCCTTTATGCGTTCCGAACGACCCTCATTACTAACGAGAGCATTCGCAAAGTAAGTTGGTGTCAGGCAGACGGCCGGCAAGAAAACCGAAGCAAAAACGTTTTATAATTACATATATCGAACTACAACCAACTAAGAACCAGCTTAGCAAAAACCACATTTACAAATTATTAGAGCACAATTTTTTGTCCCCTATGATTAAAGTATGATTGAGTAATACAATTGGATCACAAAATATCGGTTTAAATTAAACGAGCATATTCTGGTGGGCTCGGCCACCGGTTAAGATACCCGGTACAAATTCAGGGAACGCGAATCCTGTCTGGGACAAAAATTGTTGTACTCTAATAATATTATTATTAGAGTAAAGCAAAACCACGTTTACATATTATGTAAACGTGGTTTTCGCTAAGGTCAGTAAAGTGCTTGTAATCATATTTAGAATTATGAATTTCACGTTTTCTTAAAATATCTTTGAAACATTAGTTTTTACGAATTATTGATTGCTGCAAATTAACGCCTGAATTAACTATTAATAAACAATAAATTCAAATGGTAACAATTTAATTATCTGAAGAGCTTACCCCGTCACTCCTTATTGTTTAAGAAAACAAACCTTTGTTTGAACGGCCCGCACAATTCTTTTGTACACATTTCTGCACAATTATTCGGTATGGAGATGACGTGTATTGCGAGCTATGAATGTCATTAATGTCAACCGCAGGCCACCTGTCATCCGAACTGTCACGGGAGCTACGGGGGACCTCCCGTCCCGTCCATTTACATACTCGTGTATAGGCGTATTTACAGTAGGTACCTATAGATGTGTGTAAACCTCTCATTTTAATTTTTTCATATGGTTTTGATTTCAACTAAGCGAAGCGATGTCTGAGTGGCAAGTTGGGGACCTGCATTTTCTTGAACAACAGTTATTTTTTTGTGATTCACAAAAATATAAAAAATTTGTTCTTTGATTATTTGAAACTGCATTTTTTGATGTTAGCGCAAAATGGGTAAAATTCAATACAGCGCTCCAGTTCTATCTTCGTAGCGTAACTCGTAATATATATTATGTCGTACCGCATTTAATGCTAATTTGAGCACTAGGTGAAATAATGTAGACGATACTTAGTAACTTAACTAATCATTTGTACTTCATAAATAATACCAAATATTACTAAGTTTTAAAAAAAAACTAGAGATTTACACACAGTACAGTCTTCGACAACATTACATAATAAGTTTTAAAGGTATCAACACTTAAAACACCACTTCGACAATATTAAAATTTGACTTATTCGATTTATTGACGTTTTGGCATTAGGATATAAGTTACCCTGAGCCTCTAAATATAATGCCGCGCGCGTTCTACATACAGTTATAATACTGCCACTACCGAAAACCGGGCTCATGGAATTTGTACCATAATTTTCAAATAATGCGAAGTATTGAGGATACCCTCGTTCGATGAATATGATTACTGTCATCCGCAGGCCGCACTTGTCACTGTCAATGTCAGGCACATGGTGGCAGCGGGAGGCTACGTCGCCGCGGCTGAGGACAGGCCATCACGGAGATATAGGAAGTTACACAAAGATGCATTCTGCAAAATTTTACCTTTTCTATAGTTTCAGCTATTTGTAACTTTGTATGGAAGCTCGACAGATCTACAGAACAGACATCTTTTTCGAAGCTTTACGTGCCCTCGACAGAATGAAACTTAAATGTTCAGTAGGTAAAGCTTTTGAAATAGAGACATAAAACGTTACAAAATATTTTAATTTAGTTTGTATGGTTATGTATTAGGAATTTTAAAGTTTGTCTTATACAAAGAAACCAAAGGTCTCTCTCGAAGCTTTTTAAACGGCCATTTGAGTTGTAGAAGTCCTTTTAAGAATCCGATATTCTGTGGACTCTGTGGATTCCTTACAAAATAATTATATTGATATAAAAGACCACATCACAGGCTGTACGACATCGCAATCTCAATTATCGGGAAAAGTTAGTATCTAACTAAGTTAAGTGTGTATTCAGAAGTTGCGTATAACGTGGTTTCAGCCTAGACAAGAGGTAAAGCCGGAAGCGTGTTTGTAATTATTTTAAGAGTAGAGTTATGATTGTTACGACTTACGCCACTGTATTTGGAGTATGGAACTATGAAACTGCTTATTTTGTAAGCCGTCATTTGGGACGGTTGCTATTGAGTTGGATGTTGATGCACATTAACAACAGAGGTCTTTACATGTCAATATAATTTTGAAGTACTCGTAGCAGAGTGTGCTTGGTCGTTCTGAACCGATCAACTAAGTTAGCAACGTCCGCTGCGGCCATGACTTGGATGGGTGAACGTTAGTGTCAGTAGTACTGGACGATTCCATGCCTCGGAAGGTACGTTAAGCCGTGTCGGTCCGGTTGTTGTCGTACTGATAGGCTAGCCTTTGTTAGGTTACTAGGTAGTGATCGCAATTAGCTAGATCTAAAATTAGGACAGGGTTTCAAGGACGAAATAGATTTTCTGCATGCGGGTGTAAGTCAGGCGAGGATGCCTTACCGGCATGCTAATAAACACAAACTAAATAAAAGATGTTCCTTTAATTAGTTACTCTCATTTTGGTGTTTAATAGATTACACTACCAACATATCATTTAAAACTTTTGTTTCTAAATTCTTATAATTAATGAATTATCCACTTATCTTGAAATTAGATCATGGCCGCATCAACCCGATGAGCGTCTAGGCGCCCGGTGCGTAACTGGTAACCGGGACATGGGTTCGATTCCCATTCGAAGGGATTTTTTTTACTCTAAAAATGTATGTAGGTACATTTTATTACTTAGATGTCAACAAAATACCACCGACTAAATTATTTAGTACCTTGTCATTACCAGACAAACTGATTATTGCTGGCCGACTCAACAACATTCGCCACATGTGTGCAATTGTCATGATCGCCAAAACAGACGAAATTTTTAATACTCCTTAAACATACTTGAAGTCCAGTCCTACTCCCTCGGGCCACTCAATAAATCTGCAACAAATAAATTGACTACTGCATAATGTCGATCTTTGCCGTTACACAAATTGACAGATGTTTTATTCATAGCTCCAATCATCCAAACCGCCGAGAGCTGTTCAAAGGCGTCGAGACCATCACAATAAGAAATCTCTGTTATTTCCTCTCTCTTTCTAATCTACCCATTTTTAGGCGAAAGAGGGGAACAATTCTCAATTAGACCACAATTGGCTTAGTTAACAGATGTTTCTACCTATTCAAATTGACGTTTATAGCAGGGTTTCTGGACGGATTACGGTTTCAAATGCTTCACATTTGACTAATGATGCTTTGTGTCCGGAATATGGATAAATACTCAGGGCTCAGGACAAATAATGAACGTTATTCGGAAATAAGTTTAATGATTGTAATCGATTTGATGTAACTCTCGTGTTCTACACTGAATGACAGCGGGGTCAATAGAGGCTTCGTTTAATAGTTTCGTCAGTCTGCTATGTATATCGATAAGCTAGTCCTTGACTATGAAAAGTTGTTTGTAAATACCACCGCCTGAGTCGATTTTCTAGTAATCGATATGCAAGATTTTAGTTTAGTTTTTCTCATTACTTGGTGTAGTGACTGACAATACACTCACACCATCCTTAGTAAAAACATTGACTATTTGCTGTGGATATCCTAAACGGCTTGATGGATTTTATCTTATCTCTTAATCAAGTACCTACAAAGCAACAGTCAAACCTTGGTCGGAACAGGTCCGCCAGTTGAAAGGTAAAGACGTGTCGTTAGATTTGTCTTAACTGTGGAAGAGACATGTTTTCATTCATTGGGACCATAGGGGATATATTTTCTTATCATAATTATTTCAGCATTCAGTATCTTATTTTTTTTATATAGGTTCAGTCTTATTTCAGAATGTAGCCACAACCAGCCAGTCTGCGGCTTAAAGCTATCGAAACCGTCAATCGGTAGCAGGTAGGAAGGCAACGAAACAAAATGAATTTCGCGGTAAAAACGTATCAATGTCAGCCGATGACCACCGCTTTGACGGGAAGCGGTTCATTGCGATAGTTTGGAAATCGAATATTTTCACCGCCGGTTTTTGTTTGTAACGTGTCTAAAAGTGTAACCCGTGCCTGAGCCGAACGAGCAATATTTGTTCACAGTATAAATATATTAATTCTTTGTTACCGTGGCTCTATTTCCATAAAATTGTATGTTTGCAAAACAAACATTTATTACTTCATTGGTTTACTGCGAAAATCGATTAAACAGACCTCATCATCGCTAGAGTGAAACGATATTTAAATCAATACCGAGCGCAGATCAGTCACCTACTTTAGATTAATCAGGAATGACGTGATCCCAGGTTCGAAAAATCATAATATTATAACAATGTAATATTACTGCTTCTCGCACGTCTCTGCCCTAAATACACTACGATTGCCTTGGTAACTGGTAATTGAATTACCTTCTTTTAAGTTTTAAATAAGATTTTCCTAGAGAGTAGCATTTCTCCGACGTGATTATGTGGCAGGCTCTCCGTCCCGAGCAGACGGGCATTGTGACCGAGATTAAGCTGCTCCTCCATTATTCAGCCGTGGGCCACGGGGTGCTCGGGTGATTGAAGAACCGTAGGTCTCGCCTGCCAGGCGCGGTTAGAGTTGCGCTACTTGTTATTCATTATTATTTAAATCAGCAGTATTAGCTATTTCCTAGCTAGCCTTTGCCCATAATCTCCTATTTGGTAAGTGATATGAGGTCGAAGATGGTAAACAAGCTTAATTTAGAATGCGAACTGTCTCTCAATAACATCTGCTGGAACACCTTTACCTTTTGAGTGCGGTAGCTATTAAGAGCATAAACTTTATTCTAACTCCGAAGGTTCCAACACTTTGCAGTAGGTAAGCGTGGTCACAAGTACTTTGTAAATACAGTAGTTTGTAAATACCATATCCTGGGTCGATTTTCTAGTAATCCTTTTGCAAGTTTTTATTTTACTTTCTCTTACACTAGGTGTAGTGACAATACACACAACAGCCTTAGTAGAATAGATGATTTAATTTTTTTTAATTGGATATGTTTCAAAAAGTAGTAAAATCACGTTCCGATGAATGGAATGTAGCTAAAGTTCTTATGATCCCCAAACTTGGTAAACTACCCGTTGCAGTGGAACCAAACAGACAAATTTCTCTGCTGCACTGCAAACAACGTCGCCCGTCATAGTAGAACAAAATCTAATAGGTACCTATCAGTTTTGTTTTAGAAGGATACATTCCGTAATAGAACAACTTCAGATAATATTCTACTAAAATGAAGTGTGTGCTACAATAATATATTCCTAGATGTAGCACAAGCATTCGACAAAGTTGGGCATAAAGGACTTAATTTTTAACGTTTTGTTTTGTATAAAATAAGAAATATATTACCAAAACAATCTTCAGTTATCTTGGCAACTTATTTTACAAGGAAGCGTACTGGATCCAGTTATGTAGTTATTGTGCACTTGTGATATACCACAGCTAGAAAACCATACCATTGCATTGCAACCTTTGCAGATCACACATCCATAATAGCCACAGAAGTCACGCATGAGGAATTAGTTTCAAAAGTTCAAACTGTCGTTGAGGCTTTCTTTAAAAGGAAAAGAAAAGGGCAGATAAAATAAAATAAAACCAAATCCATCCACATTAATTTTATCACACAATATCAGCCAGCCTACATGAAATGTGATGTAGTTCCTTATTAAGATACAGCCATATATCTTAACTATAGAGGCAAGGCAACGCATTTACCCCGAATATCAGTTACTTTCACGTGCGTATTATTTATTATGTGCTAAGTGTTGCAGGCTGCTTGCACATTTGCTATTTATAGTGTAAAAACTAAGTACCGATTAACGTAATCTAGTAACTATATAAAAAAATCTTGCTCATTTCGAAATGCTGTAAACCGAGATGCTTTCTGCATCCCTACCCGTCAGCGGCAGACGAGCGAGTTAATCAAGCCTGTAATCGGAGAAACAATGCTATATTGAATGGAGGTACTCTGCCCTAAGGCAGATGAGGTATTCTTTCGTCTTTTGTCCTTGATTGTTTTTGGGTAAAGCAATCTCTCGGTACAAGGCTCGGTTTACATACGTCAAGTCAAGGGTTGTCAGGACTCTACAGGCGAGCTTAATTTTCCTGTTTTGTTGCTTTGATTAACTGTACCTATGACTATAGTGTAGTTTTAATTTGAAAAGCTATTCGGGGAAGCTTCATTGTGTTAAACACTTATTATTATGCATGAAGAGATCTAGATTAGATTTAAATTAAACACTTATTTTGAGGCTTTGTTTATTTTTCTATATTTTGCTGATCAGGAAATTTGATCGTTTCGCTGCTGTGCGCGAAGTGGTGTAATATTATATCTATGTACATTTCTTTTCTAAGTATATTTGTCAGTATTTCATTTTATGTGTTAACACAGGGTAAGCATATCATACAAATTATTGGAGTATATGATTTTCGCTTAGCACGCGATAGTGCTTGTATATTTAGAAATACAGGGTAAGCATATTGACAATTCGAAATGCTATGAAAAATATATTTGCTTTGATTTTTTGTACAAAATCAAATACCTCACCCAAATAAATAATTTCCTCGTATCACGTTGTCAGATCCGTCAAGAGATTTGAATCGTCAGAAATAGCTCTCAAATATCGACAGTCCCACACCAATCTGACCAATTTTCCAAGTTCGCAACTTTCCAAATCCCAAGTGACAATTTATCCAACATTTCATAAGACATTTCGCACGAATAGACCCCTATCGAATCCGGAGACTGCGTTAGTGACACGTGACTCGACCTTAATTCGTACTAGTGCACATTAAATCCAACTATCCCTTGTGGCATTAGAGTACATAATGGCATGTTGGGGTTTATTCATGTGGATTTGTATCAGGGCACGTGTTGGTCAATTTCCCCTCGCAATGATACAGGTGGATAATTGTACAGCTTTGAACGGAGGGAGCCGCTCGCTACTGAATACGTGACATTTGAATTGAATGTGACTTTGATAACTTATTAGTTTTTGTACATATAATCGTATCTTCTACGAATTTTAAGTAAACGTTTTGCGGCTCATTATTATATTTGCCAAGATTTGGTATACTTGAGATTTTAATGTGAAATTCATAATAAATGAGAGTTTACCTGTTCGAAGAAATCTTATGAGTAGAAATTATACGAATGGCGCTTAAACAATTAATTAAGATTGTAGTCAATATATTGTAGTACGGTAATTTAAGTAAAGCATATATAAACTGCTTATTTTTTTTTATTTATAGCTGGTAGGTCTGATGTTAACCACTATCTCACCTTATGGTAAGTTATGATTAGGAAGATGTTGCACTGGCTAACTGAGAATTCCTGGCTCTTAAGAACAGTCGCAACACCTTTAGGTGCTTGGCGACAGATTTTATACTTGGAAGGGTATAAGCTCGCGTTTTGATTTAATCATAGTATCAACTTTCTTCATTCTCTTTTTCTCTTTCATTGTGCGAGTTCGTCCGGGGAAGTCCTGCCACCATCCCTTTTCTACCGCCAAGCAGTAATGTTCGCATTATTGTGTTCAGGTTTGAAGGGTATGGGTGCCGGTGAAGTTACATGCACAGGAGACTTAACAACGTATATATACATAAGTGGTTCAGGGTGATGAGTGCAGTCTGGTGTTATAGGCAGATGTTACCGCTTCACACCAGGTGGGTCTCATTCTTGTTCCGTCACGAAAGCATAATTCTTTGCATACTTATAAGTTCTAAAAAACTGTATCAAAGAAAATGTCATTATTAGTGATCTTAGATCGGATCACAAAGGCTTTGCAGTAAAGATCAAAGGAGATAAAAACCTGAGAAGTTTATGATTGAACAGAGACCTCTTATATGTAGTAGACAAGCTACCCTGACATAACTACACACAGAACTAGACTTAGCCTCACGGATTTGTCTGGTCAGCTTGTATTCACATAATATCCTAAATAAGTTATTTTGCTTAAATATGTTGATAGATGCGGTATCGAACTATTGATCGTCCTACCTTCCTGGCTAGAAACGTTTATCTACACCACAAATTACTAAAAAAAATGTTCATTAAACGAATGTCTGATACGAATATTATGTATAGGACAATGGGATAGTGCCCGGGACGAATAACCCTTATGTTCTGAGTCTTGCGACTATCATTATTGCTATTCTAATTATACTGTTGGAAACAATAGAAAATCTCTAAAACAAAACAATCTCAAAACAATTACAGTTTAAATAATGTTTCCGCTGACAGTATTTATTGTCGCCTATTTTAGTTGAACAAAACAGTCGTAAAAACGATTTAGAAAACCGCAATACGAAATTCCGTTCGCATTAATCGGTTCGGGGCGTTTTTGGATTCCACCGAATGTCGTTCGGACTTCGCACTGCCACATTTTATATTAAATATTTTTCATATTTTGAAAATAGAATCGCGGAAGCGGCGGCGGTTGTGGTCAAGATGCGTGATGCGAAATGTCGTCGAAACGGCGAGTTTCCGGCCAGACGTGCGGACGCGGGCTCTGCCTGCTTCGATACACACGTGTTCTGGAATTTATCTCATACTTTTATATATTTTATTGTCGACCGGTCATATTTCTTGGTCATTTGCTAGTTATGAGTTACGGCGAATGATATAACAATGACTTTAGACAATACTCTAGCCAGGCTGTCGCTATAGTAGAGGTACAAGATAATTTGTATTTGCTGTAGTAAGCCTTCTAGAACATTATTTTAAACAGCACAAGCTGTCACCCGCGGCTTTGGTCGCGTGGGTTATATTCACATAAAATCACGTGAGGTTGTTCCAGCACACAAAGCTACTGCTATTTCCTGGAAAGGTGCATTTCCGGGAAAGGGAGCTTTGTTTGCTCGAAAGTAGCTAGCCAGGCGGGCATTCGTAAAATACCCTACCACCATGCTTTAAGCACTTCCATCCAAGACAAAAATCAGAACCGATAGATTTACGTGGCCGCCGAATCACGGAAACTCCCAGTAAGTAGTAAATGCCAACAAGGGTCACCCATCCAATTAATGACTGCGGCGAAAGTTGCTTTACCAATTTGATCCATAAGTTTTGCCACGCGCGCTTCAAAAATATAATTATATATCTCTAAGTAGATTACATATTCTATTTCCCTTTCCGGTTGATTATGCGAATATTGTACGAAGAGTTCATTAACATAGTCGCTAGTAATTAGTAAGGCGATTGCGATGGCGTGTATGCGCGTGCCGCGTGAAATACCTACCCACTTGTTACTCTTGTCAGTACACCGGTAATGATGTTACCATGATTGAATCTTACGTGACAAGCCTATTATAGTTGGAGCTGTGCCGTTGCCGGCGTAGCACTGCTGTAGGTCTCACATATCTCAAATATATACAAGCGTTTAGTGACTGGCCCTGGTGCACTTGGCGCGATGTAACTATGGTGCATTCGTCATTTTAGTTTCCTGTGTTGTAACCCTAGATATTTTCAACTTGGTTAGAAAGCTATGGACTGCAAAAGATACGTAATTTCATCTTATTTAAGTATCATGATCTATCTATGTAGGTATTTCTAGCCCGGCACCCCACGGGGCCACGCCACGTGGTAGAATGTCACATTGCTACATGTGGGTGTCGTAAGAGGCGACTAAAGAGTTAATACGGGAAGGTGGGCAGAAGCACCTTCTGAGAAACTGATATCTTAAACTGCGATCTCCAAGACGCCTGCCAAGCGTGGGGATTATGGTTAACCCCCCCTCATTAAGGGAGGCTGTGTTCAGCAGTGGACAATCCGGCTGATACAGTACAGGTAGGTATACTTTACAGATCTGATAGTAAGTCAACTGTGAAGAAGCCAGATTTTGGCATGTTTTATTGTTGTTTCATTAATTCGGCAGCAATGATAGCCTAGCGGTAATAGCTATAAGCTGCCGTGCCGCAGGTCCATAGTTCGATTCTCACCGCCGCGCCGCCGTCTTGAACTTCACCGCATGATGGAATTTTGTGGATGCTCCTGGCTGGCTAGCAACCTATGTCGCCAAGTTCTTGCCAGATTCTTCCGGCAGCAGTCCTTGGGAGCCAGTAATTCTAAGGCTAATCCATTTATCGTGCTCGACCACATCATCACTTACCAACAGGTGGGATAGTGGTTAAACGCTTAAACTTTTGTCCGTAAATTAGGACCTTATCAAACACACTTGCATAGGTTTTGGATCGATTTTGGGTAACCTTCACCACTGCAACCGAGTTGGAATTGAGAAGTGATTTCTCGGGTCATTTTTTTCCTTCTTTTTACGTTTATCCAATGACATAATTTTATCTAAGTTACCTTTTTACCACCCTCCAAATGAGAGTAACATTACCATAAACATTTCAACCAAAAAGCTATCAAACACCAAACTGATAACGAACAGCCAGCTCTAAAAGGTTTTTAAATCCTGTGAAGCACTCGCGACTTCAGTACCGCCATTCTTTGGTCAAATAAATTACTTTTTTCCCTTTGCGAATGCGATTCGTTTGATCATTGGCAAATCAATTTTGTCGCCCCTACCGCAGATTTTCACTCGGACTTTGGTCAGAGCGAAACGTTATACACGTAACTCGTCATCATTTTCAATTAAAAATAAAGAACATTGGCTATGGGACATCCCGCCGGTCTATTATACATCTGATGCTCCATTCTTCCTACTCAGATTTAGTATCGTTATCTTTTACTAATCAGTATCAGTACTAATATTATAAATGCGAAAGTAACTCTGTCTGTCTGTTACGCTTTCACGCCAAAACTACTGGACCGATTTGAATGAAATTTGGTATGGAGATAGTTTGAGACCCGGGAAAAAACATAGGATAGTTTTTATCCGACTGCGCAAAAAGAGGTTAATGTTTTTGCGCGATAACCGACATACGCGCGGGCAAGCCGCGCCCGGAAAGCTAGTATTATATATGCGAACGTTTTGTATGTGCGTTTGTTAGTGTCTATCACTTCAATAACGGCTGAACGGTTTTATGAGTTATAAGATTTTTAATTAATAGATTCAGGCGATAGGTACTTTGGGGTATTCCATAGTTATAATAATATATATTTTTTTAAGAAAACATTATATTAATACATATATTAGAAAAACATTTGCAGGAATCTATACGAATTTGTCCTAAATTTTCGTGTGCGGATGTAGAACTAAAAAACGAGTTCCATATTATTGTGTCGCTTTTTGATTGAATGATTTAACTCCGTTATTATAAATCTTCAATTAGTGATCTATGTTTTTTTAAATATATTTTTATGTTATTGTGACGGAACAAGCTCGAGGCCCACCTGATGTTTAGCGGACTAACCTCTGCCTATAACAGATGCATTTCGTCACAAGCCACGAATTGCACTGGGCCCGTCACCTTGAGACATAGTTAATACGTCACATGTATTGTGCCTGTAATTTCACTGGATCTCAAGGACTGCTGCCGGAACACACCGTTAGGTGCTTGGCGACAGATTTTCTACTTGCGGGTGGTCGCTAGCCAGGCGGGCATTCGCAAATTCCTGGCTCTTAAGAACAGTCGCAACACCTTTAGGTGCTTGGCGACAGATTTTATACTTGGAAGGGTATAAGCTCGCGTTTTGATTTAATCATAGTATCAACTTTCTTCATTCTCTTTTTCTCTTTCATTGTGCGAGTTCGTCCGGGGAAGTCCTGCCACCATCCCTTTTCTACCGCCAAGCAGTAATGTTCGCATTATTGTGTTCAGGTTTGAAGGGTATGGGTGCCGGTGAAGTTACATGCACAGGAGACTTAACAACGTATATATACATAAGTGGTTCAGGGTGATGAGTGCAGTCTGGTGTTATAGGCAGATGTTACCGCTTCACACCAGGTGGGTCTCATTCTTGTTCCGTCACGAAAGCATAATTCTTTGCATACTTATAAGTTCTAAAAAACTGTATCAAAGAAAATGTCATTATTAGTGATCTTAGATCGGATCACAAAGGCTTTGCAGTAAAGATCAAAGGAGATAAAAACCTGAGAAGTTTATGATTGAACAGAGACCTCTTATATGTAGTAGACAAGCTACCCTGACATAACTACACACAGAACTAGACTTAGCCTCACGGATTTGTCTGGTCAGCTTGTATTCACATAATATCCTAAATAAGTTATTTTGCTTAAATATGTTGATAGATGCGGTATCGAACTATTGATCGTCCTACCTTCCTGGCTAGGAACGTTTATCTACACCACAAATTACTAAAAAAAATGTTCATTAAACGAATGTCTGATACGAATATTATGTATAGGACAATGGGATAGTGCCCGGGACGAATAACCCTTATGTTCTGAGTCTTGCGACTATCATTATTGCTATTCTAATTATACTGTTGGAAACAATAGAAAATCTCTAAAACAAAACAATCTCAAAACAATTACAGTTTAAATAATGTTTCCGCTGACAGTATTTATTGTCGCCTATTTTAGTTGAACAAAACAGTCGTAAAAACGATTTAGAAAACCGCAATACGAAATTCCGTTCGCATTAATCGGTTCGGGGCGTTTTTGGATTCCACCGAATGTCGTTCGGACTTCGCACTGCCACATTTTATATTAAATATTTTTCATATTTTGAAAATAGAATCGCGGAAGCGGCGGCGGTTGTGGTCAAGATGCGTGATGCGAAATGTCGTCGAAACGGCGAGTTTCCGGCCAGACGTGCGGACGCGGGCTCTGCCTGCTTCGATACACACGTGTTCTGGAATTTATCTCATACTTTTATATATTTTATTGTCGACCGGTCATATTTCTTGGTCATTTGCTAGTTATGAGTTACGGCGAATGATATAACAATGACTTTAGACAATACTCTAGCCAGGCTGTCGCTATAGTAGAGGTACAAGATAATTTGTATTTGCTGTAGTAAGCCTTCTAGAACATTATTTTAAACAGCACAAGCTGTCACCCGCGGCTTTGGTCGCGTGGGTTATATTCACATAAAATCACGTGAGGTTGTTCCAGCACACAAAGCTACTGCTATTTCCTGGAAAGGTGCATTTCCGGGAAAGGGAGCTTTGTTTGCTCGAAAGTAGCTAGCCAGGCGGGCATTCGTAAAATACCCTACCACCATGCTTTAAGCACTTCCATCCAAGACAAAAATCAGAACCGATAGATTTACGTGGCCGCCGAATCACGGAAACTCCCAGTAAGTAGTAAATGCCAACAAGGGTCACCCATCCAATTAATGACTGCGGCGAAAGTTGCTTTACCAATTTGATCCATAAGTTTTGCCACGCGCGCTTCAAAAATATAATTATATATCTCTAAGTAGATTACATATTCTATTTCCCTTTCCGGTTGATTATGCGAATATTGTACGAAGAGTTCATTAACATAGTCGCTAGTAATTAGTAAGGCGATTGCGATGGCGTGTATGCGCGTGCCGCGTGAAATACCTACCCACTTGTTACTCTTGTCAGTACACCGGTAATGATGTTACCATGATTGAATCTTACGTGACAAGCCTATTATAGTTGGAGCTGTGCCGTTGCCGGCGTAGCACTGCTGTAGGTCTCACATATCTCAAATATATACAAGCGTTTAGTGACTGGCCCTGGTGCACTTGGCGCGATGTAACTATGGTGCATTCGTCATTTTAGTTTCCTGTGTTGTAACCCTAGATATTTTCAACTTGGTTAGAAAGCTATGGACTGCAAAAGATACGTAATTTCATCTTATTTAAGTATCATGATCTATCTATGTAGGTATTTCTAGCCCGGCACCCCACGGGGCCACGCCACGTGGTAGAATGTCACATTGCTACATGTGGGTGTCGTAAGAGGCGACTAAAGAGTTAATACGGGAAGGTGGGCAGAAGCACCTTCTGAGAAACTGATATCTTAAACTGCGATCTCCAAGACGCCTGCCAAGCGTGGGGATTATGGTTAACCCCCCCTCATTAAGGGAGGCTGTGTTCAGCAGTGGACAATCCGGCTGATACAGTACAGGTAGGTATACTTTACAGATCTGATAGTAAGTCAACTGTGAAGAAGCCAGATTTTGGCATGTTTTATTGTTGTTTCATTAATTCGGCAGCAATGATAGCCTAGCGGTAATAGCTATAAGCTGCCGTGCCGCAGGTCCATAGTTCGATTCTCACCGCCGCGCCGCCGTCTTGAACTTCACCGCATGATGGAATTTTGTGGATGCTCCTGGCTGGCTAGCAACCTATGTCGCCAAGTTCTTGCCAGATTCTTCCGGCAGCAGTCCTTGGGAGCCAGTAATTCTAAGGCTAATCCATTTATCGTGCTCGACCACATCATCACTTACCAACAGGTGGGATAGTGGTTAAACGCTTAAACTTTTGTCCGTAAATTAGGACCTTATCAAACACACTTGCATAGGTTTTGGATCGATTTTGGGTAACCTTCACCACTGCAACCGAGTTGGAATTGAGAAGTGATTTCTCGGGTCATTTTTTTCCTTCTTTTTACGTTTATCCAATGACATAATTTTATCTAAGTTACCTTTTTACCACCCTCCAAATGAGAGTAACATTACCATAAACATTTCAACCAAAAAGCTATCAAACACCAAACTGATAACGAACAGCCAGCTCTAAAAGGTTTTTAAATCCTGTGAAGCACTCGCGACTTCAGTACCGCCATTCTTTGGTCAAATAAATTACTTTTTTCCCTTTGCGAATGCGATTCGTTTGATCATTGGCAAATCAATTTTGTCGCCCCTACCGCAGATTTTCACTCGGACTTTGGTCAGAGCGAAACGTTATACACGTAACTCGTCATCATTTTCAATTAAAAATAAAGAACATTGGCTATGGGACATCCCGCCGGTCTATTATACATCTGATGCTCCATTCTTCCTACTCAGATTTAGTATCGTTATCTTTTACTAATCAGTATCAGTACTAATATTATAAATGCGAAAGTAACTCTGTCTGTCTGTTACGCTTTCACGCCAAAACTACTGGACCGATTTGAATGAAATTTGGTATGGAGATAGTTTGAGACCCGGGAAAAAACATAGGATAGTTTTTATCCGACTGCGCAAAAAGAGGTTAATGTTTTTGCGCGATAACCGACATACGCGCGGGCAAGCCGCGCCCGGAAAGCTAGTATTATATATGCGAACGTTTTGTATGTGCGTTTGTTAGTGTCTATCACTTCAATAACGGCTGAACGGTTTTATGAGTTATAAGATTTTTAATTAATAGATTCAGGCGATAGGTACTTTGGGGTATTCCATAGTTATAATAATATATATTTTTTTAAGAAAACATTATATTAATACATATATTAGAAAAACATTTGCAGGAATCTATACGAATTTGTCCTAAATTTTCGTGTGCGGATGTAGAACTAAAAAACGAGTTCCATATTATTGTGTCGCTTTTTGATTGAATGATTTAACTCCGTTATTATAAATCTTCAATT
Organism: Plagodis dolabraria; assembly: GCA_963854805.1. Taxonomy (NCBI): domain Eukaryota; kingdom Metazoa; phylum Arthropoda; class Insecta; order Lepidoptera; family Geometridae; genus Plagodis; species Plagodis dolabraria. Next base: position 32,987,268 of record OY978447.1, on the reverse strand, counting down.
AGTGATCTATGTTTTTTTAAATATATTTTTATGTTATTGTGACGGAACAAGCTCGAGGCCCACCTGATGTTTAGCGGACTAACCTCTGCCTATAACAGATGCATTTCGTCACAAGCCACGAATTGCACTGGGCCCGTCACCTTGAGACATAGTTAATACGTCACATGTATTGTGCCTGTAATTTCACTGGATCTCAAGGACTGCTGCCGGAACACACCGTTAGGTGCTTGGCGACAGATTTTCTACTTGCGGGTGGTCGCTAGCCAGGCGGGCATTCGCAAAATGCCCTTCCACCATGCGGTGTAGCTCAAACTCGCGGCGGGATTCGAACCATGGACCTGCTGCGCGGCAATCCATAGCCAATGCCACTGAGTCATCACTGCTTCGAAATCCTTCCGTATCCAGTGTTTTGAAACTAATCTGATATAGATTGATCTTAATGCCAATATTCGACTGCCACCACAGAATATCAAAAGGCGATGGATACGTCTATGTTTATGTTTCATTAGGTTTGGTAACAGGTACTTCGTTCAGATCGCGCAGTTAGCCACTGTAAGTGTCTGGGACTCCATTTAAGCACATTAGTCTCAGTCCTCTCCATCATTTCCACTACGATCTTAGAGACTGTTGTGTTCACTTGTATGGTTCTATACTAGAATTAATTAAAAAACTAAAAAAACACGACTGCAAATTATTTATTTTCGCTAAACGATGTATCGTTACATTGAAATGAAAACTGCAAGCTATATTATATTTATAGAATTAGTTTTAAAAGCCCTTCATTTTGACACCCCACTCGATGGGAGAAAAAAAATATCTCACAATATGGTGTCTAAAATCTGCCACTTTGCTTTTTTGTTATTTTTATGTACCCAATGTTACTTACGTTATGAAGATGAATCTGACGATATCTCTTACATTAAAATCCGTTACGGCGTTTCGAAGTTATGGTGGAATAAAGAAACTCACATACATACATACCTACATGAACCCTGAAAACATAACTCTCCTCTTTTGGGCAGTCGTGTAAAAAGGGATCCACTACAAAACCTCGGCTATGTGCTGACCGTCCGTCCTTCTGTCTGAATTTTAACGTGTATCTTTGGAACGGTAACATGTAGCTGTTTGAAATTGTGTTTTATATTACACGTGACATCAGTATGGCGTATTGTCTAACAAATAACAATAATAACGAAAAGTGAAAAACCACAGGGGTGGTACAAGAAACTTAACAATTTTGTTTTTGCTCAATCATAAGAACGGTAATACATACATACAAGCGACAAACTTGGATGTTACATCCAGTTATATGAATATAGTTCACTATCTAAAGTACGACATAAACTAATTAAATCCATCCCCCGGTGTCCGGGAATCGGAGGACGCGGGTTCAGTTCCAGCCCGGGGCAAAACATTTTGTACTCCGATAATTTGTAAAATATAATAAAATCCACCCTGTAGCAGGTCAGACGCCCGCTAAGTATCTCGAACTGTGTATAAGAAATAACGCTTTTATACCAACACAGTATGTTCGCTTTTATTTAGTACGCATCAAGTTCATAATTAACAAAACATGCACAATCTTCCAAATACGATTGCATTGGTTAATTGATTTGATCAAGGTAATGTTTTGGCGCCACACCGTACACTTTTTAAACCACATCCGCCGCGGTAAGGTTTGCTTCCTGTTGATTTTGAGCTTGACTTGACTTACGTTTCTTTACATATTTATTCGGAGGTTGGTACGGAACCCACTGTGTAAGTCCAATTCGCATATGGCCGGTTTTATTATAATTCCTAGACGACCGTTGGTTGGATTTACTCTTGATTAAGCCGTATCCAAAACGTTTCCAATCTAATAAGTAATTTGTTTATTAAGGTTTCCCTTTGCGACTGTTTCATTTCACGCACGCTTTTGTACTTGTTTTGTCAATCTCCCTCTGTGCATGCACTGTACACGTCCACCCTTTCCAAGCGTCCATGCCAACGATCGATCGTTCGATTGCACTTACTTTTAATAAATTAATTGAAATGAAAGCGCGTTTCATGAAGTTTTTGTGCAGCCAGCCGTGGTCCACGCGCGGGAACGTTGCCGAGTGTTAATTCGTCAAAGGGCGGCTGTCTGGCTTTGTCCGCCTAGCTTATGGTAATCAGCCAGGCTTCGGTATCTCGTCGGGCCTCGCATTTAATGAACTGATTTATTTTATTGTACACGTGCTTGAACGCTTTGTTACGCGTTGGATGTGAGGAACGTGACTTATTAACTTTGTTACTAATCAAACGGTGAATGAGAAGTACAGACAACATAGTATCTACCTATGTATATGTAACGGTAGATCTGCACCAAAGGGGAATCTAAACGAGGAAATTCATAATAGGTACCTTAGATAAGATCTCAAAGCTTAGATTTAGAGGGACGAGAGAACCCCTAACGCCAATACTATGAATTTTAATAGATTTCAAAGGAGCTTTAATCGTTCAATATTACTGTATAGCATCAATACCATTGATAAAACTCCCGTAAAATAACGTCGCCTTGAAACTTCGAAGTCCTGGGTTCAAATCCCGCATAAGCAGGTTATTCTCACACATAAATTCTCATTAATAGTCCAGAGGCTGGGATTGTACCAAGTAGATGGCATTAGGCTCGTTTCCTTTTATACATGGAATCGGACCCTGTTACCGAAATGTGGTTGTTGATATAGGTCTGCCTACCCATTCGGGGAATACAGGCGTAATTATATGTTTTTCTCAGTAACATTTATGTTTTTATTTTCGTTTATATCAACCTCTATTTTTGCTTTTTATTTTCAACCCTTCTATCAAGCGGTTTCATCACGGACGTCCGTCCAATATGTTGGCGTTGACCATTGTATCCAGGACTTGCAGTTATTTCGCGCATCCATGTTTATCTCGCCTTTCCGCTCCACGGAGAACCATTGACAATTTATTGCCAATGCCACAGAGGAAAAAAAGCAGCACGGCTACTTTCGACATCGTGCATTACCTACTTGAAAAAATACACAGTACTGTAGGGTTGTAATTTGTTGTTAATTTACTAATATGTTTCTAATATTGTATTTTATTCTTTGACTAAGCAACAAAACTTACGAAATCGCAAAAGTAATTAAAAAAATACGTTCATGAATTCCGCTCAAGGTCCATTTTTTTCCTACTGTTTGTAATATGTTTTCTTATTCGATAAAATTAAATATCTAGACAGAATATGATTCACGTATACTTTTTAGATATCTGTAGGGTCAAGAGAAGAACAATACCTTGTCATTAAATACAAAAATACTCGACTTATAACCAAATTGTGAGAAATCTATCTATTTAATCCAGCCTCAACAACATAACATGTGTCCGATGTACATAATATTACCTCGGAACACTATTGTGGCAGTCAATCATAAATCATAACAGTCAATAAATTCGATCAGAAACAAGTATTATTCACATACATTTTTTTTTTAAGAATTTTCACTTGATAAATTGTGAAATTGCAAATGCTGATATACTATTTTTCACTTTACCTGATGATTTTTTTATGTATGTATATATACACAGTTTGGTCTACATTTACGTTGCAGGTTAGCTAATCCGCATGACTAATTTCTTAACATTTTCTAGTATAAACAATAATATATAAATTGGCACGTTTCCTCTGCAGTGTTTGCACTGTGGTCAAAGGCTAGGTGGCGCTCAGTATCATCCGCAACTCAAAGGGCGCCGACAAAGAGCCGCCGCGGCGCGGTGCGGGCGGTATTAGCGGCCCGTTTGATGCCCCCACCCCTCCCAGGGTTGTCAACTCTGGCCCTGACCTACGACAAAGCTCTCAATCAAGTTTAATTGCGTTTTAAGTAACCGTGCACTGATAATGGGATATTAATTGAATGCCTTTGATCTGTTTTATGTGATGCTTTATTGTATTAGCTTTTGTGTGTCATCTGTCTGAGAGGTAAATGAGTTTGGGGACGTTGTTCTTTTTTAATTGTATCAAAGTAAAGTACATCAAATTCGTATAGAAGCATCTTAAAAAGAATATGAATTATTATTACCGCCTGTCTGTGTTATTGAATACATAGAAAAGTAATTTGATTACAAATCTAGAAAAGCCAATTTAAAACAAGTGGTGATCTTAGAGGAAAAATATTTTAAAATAAATTGTATATGTAGCAGTGTCACTTTACGATAGGATATTATTTTGTGTCTTCTATGATTTTCACAATCATCGGTAGTGTTTTGATTTAAGGGGTGTATCAAAAAGATCTGATCTAATTATGAGTAAACTAAGAACACAATAACAACACTAATGTTATGTTCCACCTTTGTTTATCAGTACTAACTTCAGCGACTAAATTATAATTACCACATCACAAATAAAAGTGGTGTTTTTTTTTTCATCGAGTGTTTTTTTAAAATCATTAAACGCTAAAACATTACACGACAGATCAAAACTTTTCATATACGTGTCATTTGATACCGTTGCTAAGCGCAGACCTTATGATATTTCTCTCGTTTTCGTATCTTCGATGATGTAGACAGAGAAATGGAGAGATGCGGACGCGCGCACCGGAAACAGCTCCTACCTTCGGATTGCTACTGAGCTTTCTTTTTAGTTAAACCCTATAATAGTCCGAATTAGACAAGACATTAGGATCTCAAGATTCCAATACGGTACTTAACGTCACTATGGACATACAAAACAAGCATACGTACATTTTATCATATTCATTAATAAATTGTTTCCTAGATAAGCAAGCGTCAGGAGGTGACAGCCCTACGGCGCACCCCCACAGCCGGGCTGGGCACAAAGTGAGTGTGTTACTCTTTAACCTGCGCGAATCGCGACCGGCTAAACTTACCACTCCGCTAAATAAAGTTAAAAGGCTCCTACAGCTTTGTCTCGGCTCGCCTTTGATGTACGGGCGAGAACAACCCCCTACTTTCCTCCACCCACTACCCTCGCAAACAGTTTACCGCAAGCTGGAACTATTGCCCTTAATGCCTTTTCCGATTGAATGTGCCTCCCCCGATTGATTAGTGTGTAAGGAAATTCTAGGGAAAACGATCAAAGTCCTCGCTTTGATGACTGATTGATGTTATCCTTATCATTTAGATTTGATTCTGGTTTAATTATAATTTGAATAATATGGATTCTTCAATCTCTAAAGTGCTGGATTTCAGGTTTCTTTGGTGTAAACAAGCGCATCTGGGGTTAAGGTACAGATTGTTTACTAAGGTGTATACTGAATTAAAGGTTTTAGATTCGTATATATTTAAATAGAATAACGTCTAGAATGACTTGAAAAAACTCAAACATATGTTTCAAATTTGTGATAAGACTTTTTTTATTGGGGGGTGGGGAAAAAGAATACAACGTCATATAATTTGCTGCTTTTTATTATAAACCTATAAGTTATTACTGAGAGCTTATTTCGTTTCTCATCAGATCTTAGATTGTTTGTTAGAGTTTATGAATTGTTGATTGTTAAATGTTGAAGACTAAGTATAAAAAACTAATAATTGTTATAATATGTTGTCAAAGCATTATGTTTAGGTATGCAAGTACTTACCTACGTTATTACTTATGTGTGCAGTCTGAATGTCTGTTTTGTAGTAATTATGAACCAGACGTTTTCCTAGTACACTTTAATTTGTATGATAAGACAGATTTTGATTAAATAAACACTACTTAAAATCACTTAATAATATTCTTGTTACTCACTGTATCTTCTACCATTTAACTTGTTTTGGTATTCTTATATGAGTGGTAATTCGTTATAAATAAATAAATAATTACAGTAATAAACAAAAGATATAAAGATCAGATAATTTTACTTTGGGACAGATTTAAGTTTTAATTTTATATAGAAATTGATAAAAAAAACATAATTACCCAAAAAAGGACAGCATTTTACACATGAAACATGCGTGCCGTTATGTAGGTAAATTAAAGAATGCAGAATCATACATATTTTAAATGAAACATTTTTATGGTAGCCCACTTTATTTCAACGATTCCTTAATGGTTTATTACTTGAAAAGTTATACTGAACTGATATGTTGTTTTGATGTCCCATTGGAACTGGAATGTACAACAAAGAGGCAATTACTTTTATCTTCATTGCTTTAAGTAAAACAGGTATAATTAAGTTTAAAAGTTGTGTAAATATTTAAGTGTAATCGGTGAATGGTTGGCGAAATGAAAGGACGAGAGCTTTGATGTTGGCAACTTGTAAAACCAATCACGCAGTATTATTTCCTTTTAACTCGGGTCCCTTTTCATACAGAAATTTACTTAAAGCCGTCTTTGATAAACTATTACCAAACAAACGTCAAAGAACTGTTTTATGAAACACGTAGGGAAATTATTTTGTCAAAGGGAAAGATTGAATGGACAAAACGTCTAAGTATTATTTCTGGGAGTGAAAAGTTTAGTTTAATGTAAAAGAATATACACTGAGAAAAATGACTGTCATGATTCATGATAATTGTAAAGGAATTTTGAAATAAATATCCGTATTCCCAATAAAAACGGACCAAGAGTATTTAATTATAATTTGCATGTAAATCACAAGAATTTACCATGAATTGATGTTACGATATATAATCAGGCAACAGCACAAGATTTCTTAGTGCTGAATACTCATGTTTTGTCAGTACGCGTCATAACAAAATATCATGACCAACTCGGAATTATCCCTAACAGTAATGACAAAAAGTCGTGAAGGGAATCATACAAATTTAAGAATGAATGGTATAGTTTCATTAATGAAATGATAAATTATTGTGAAATTCACCAAAATAAGAATACATTTTCCTAAAAACTTTACGGGAAAGTTTTGATATATTTTCGATATCATCATCTTATCTTAAAAGAGCTTTCTCGTTAATTATCGTGAACCTGTAATAACTTTTAATGCGTAATTCCTGGTGATTCTGCTGCACTAGACTGCCGAGTGTTGCCGATTGCTGCCGATGTCAATATATTTAGTATAATGTTAGCTGAATATCTTTCGGAACCGTCGGATTATTTCGTTTGCGCGATGCAGGATTTCATACATTCTGATGCATTTTGTATAAGAAAGAGCGTAAATAGCGATAGCGCCATCTAGGTAGTTCAAAAGGAACCACCAGTTCGAACTCTTTTACATGAATATGGCTGAACAGATGTATCTTAATAAAATCAGTTCAATTAATATAGAATTACTCTATACCACAAAGAAGAAGATGAATCTCTGATGATGACTCATTGGTTGAACATTGTTGACCAACAGCCTAAAGCTAGAATGGGCAGAATTGATATTGGCTTCAACGTGACCTACATAACACAAAAGGAAATTAGGTTAGCTTAGAGACAAATTTTCTACTTGAAGATGGTAGTCAGCCAGACGAGCATTCGCGTAATGCACTACAACATCTAGGGACGTCGTGCCGGTCACGAAAATTTAACATGACATTACTATCATTTATTTTTTCCCAACAGATAATTATTTACAAATTATTTAGAACGTTACATCATAGTAAATTATTAGTAAAAACCCGTTAACTACTCATGATTCAATATCATTTTGTGGGTAGAAAATTATGTTTTTTTGTCATGCTCGGTCTTGATATTTTATTTTCGGTTTCGCACTAATTCTTGATTAATTGTCGTGCTATATTTTACTCATGACAAACTTGAAAATTTACTATGAAATTCCTGTTAAAAAGCAGGTATATCGTAATAATTTAATATTTAGTTACTTTATTTTTAAATGAAAGGCTGTCATGACTTCTGTTTGTTATTTGAATTGAAACTTGTAGTGATGGAACCAAAAGTATATTTGCCTTCATGCTATTTCATCATAGTCTTGATATTATTACAGGCATCAGCATTATTATTTATTCTGCACGTCAATAAGTAATGAAGGACGGAAATCATTTTTCTCAGTGTATTTATATCACACAGTGTTATTTTAAATCAAAGCTGACATTATACTAGTTAGGTACTGCATGCGCGGCATTACCCACGTCGTGCCAGAAAAAAAAGTCACCTTGTAAGTTTGAAACCTTCTTACGCAGTATCTACAATCTTGTGGCTTGTAATTAACTCACGCGGGTCGCTTGAAACCTAGAGAACCACGATTACCTAGAGAACCAAAAGATGATCAAAATCTTGAAGGTAAATGTAGAATATTTCTAAATGTGATTACAAGCACTATCGCGTGCTGAGCGATAATCACATTTACAAACTATTGGAGCACTAATTTTGTTCCGGACAGGAATCGATCCTGCGTCCTCCGATTTCGCGCCGGATGCCTAATCCGTTCGGCAGTATAGAATATCCTTAAAATTTGTCATGGAGACCATCTTTTTCTTGCAAAAGCGTGAATAAATTATAATATACAACCATAAATAAATGTTGGTTGTGGAAAATTCAAGGTTATAATATATATACTTTTTTTTATTTTTTATTCCGAATAGGCAAGCATTTGACCGCAATCTCACCTGATGGTAAGCGACGACGCGGTCTACGGTGGAGCATGCTTGCCTAGAAGATACCTGTTCACTCTATACTTGAAGACTTCCAAATTGTAGCTCTCAGGGAACAAAGACGCTGGGAAGGTGTTCCATTCATACTGCAGTGAAGTACAGTGTCAAAACGAATTGGAACTGTAATGGACAGGCCTAACATCAGGCGGGTGACCAATTCATCTACCACACTTTATAACATAAAATAATAAAACATACTCGTTTAACGGACGTGGTTGAAAACTAGGTCCTTATTTTATGATAAAACCTTTTTAGAAGGTTCCCTTTTTAGATTTAGCCTTTTTCGAAGGATTAACGGGTCGTTTCGCGCGGGTAATGTATATGAAAATAGAATTTTGACTAATTGACGTTTCGAGTAGCATCAATCGTGGTCACTAGTGGACTCACCTTCGAAAACGAATACAATTCGCGAAATTTAAAAAAATATGTACTATCGAGCCTGTTTTCAAAACATCATATTCTATAACTGAACCTCATGCAACATGTGTTACACACACATATTTTATATTTTAGTCAACTTGTTCTTCTTATATTTCTTGCACTATGGCCCGTTATAGAAACGAAGGTTTCGTCACAGGTTTCGTTTAGAACTTTGTTCTTTAACGACTGCCGAAATTATTGAGTGTTTTCTTTTTAGGATTCATGTATGTATATATATTGTACGAGTATGTTTGAGAGTTTCTTTATTCCAAGATAACTTGTCTTGTAAACGGCGTATCCTATTTCAATGTATAAGATATCATTAAATTCGTCTTGACAGCGAAAATGACACTAGGTGCAATAAAAAAAATAAAAAACATATTTGTTATTTTGGACCTCATATCTATCAAAATGAAGAACTTTAAAAAACGATTTCATTTATATCCATAACTTGCAGTTTTAGTTTCAATGGAACGATTGAAAAGAAAAATTTGCACCCAGATTTTTTATTTTTTTAATTAAGTAATTTATACTTGTTTAAACCAACAATCGTAGATAAAACATGTAACTTATCCATAAAAAAGTGTTTATAATAATATAATTGATATAAACATTAAAAAGTCCACAAGGTATCTATAGGTATCTATAGGTATATAGTAGGTTATAATTTAAATTCGTCCTATAGTCCTTATTTAATATTCCTCATAGTAACCTAACCACTATTTATGATGGAGAACGCAGAAAAGTGCCGTGCTGACTAATTACCTACGTGTTTTTAGTATTCATTGCACTTGTTATAAATGGCTCATAAACCCCTTCAATTAGTAGGGGGAGGGAGACTGCTACATGTTTATGTTATGGTACCCACTACCTATCTATCATCATAAAACAAAAAAACATCTACAACACCAAAAAGACGTACGTTTCATGTAATAATACAGCTGGATTTCATATCAAATTTGATTGAAATAGATTTAAGATTTCTTTAAAAGTATACTTTGAATAATAACATCCTATACCTATATTAATTATTTTGTTTCATTTGTTTCAGATATAACTTTCAGTCGTAAATACTACAGAAACAAAAATGCAGCGGCAGTAAGCTGCAACGCACGTAAGTTAAACCATTAAATTTAGTATTATTTAACATCATTGACGCATGCTAGGCGAATACGTTTTTTCTTTATTTTTGTTAGCATTTTTCGAATGGACAGATAGTTGAAAAAAAGTTATGTTTATAAATAGCATTTTATACACACAAAATAAAAACAACGCAGCAGCATGCTTTTACGATACTGCCTTATTACGACATCTAGCGGCAGTCTCCGTTACCATTATGCAAATGAGAACGTCGTGGCGTGTTTCATCGAAGGACGTTTGGTGTTGTGAGGTTTTTGCTTTATGAACCAGCTTTGGGATGGGAGTTGCCTGCTTGTGTCGTCCTTGAGTTTTCGTGATGTCAACAGATGGCGTTATAATTTTCGATGTCGCACCGCACGCAATATCGCTTGTGGCGAGTGCGGGCGGGCGGTCATCTGTCAAACAAAACGTCAAAAATCAACCTGCTATAAGCTGTTTGTGATCGACGAAGGAACGTTGCCAACGTATTTATTATTTATTTGCCAAGAAGTTTTCAAGTTGATGTCTTTCGCTATCTTTTTGAGGATCTATCTAAACAGTGGTAACCAGTAAGAGTGTTGATTATCGTGTGTAGTTTAATTCATTACAAAGCTAAAAATACAATTCTTCCGGGGTTTCAGTTTGGTATCTTGAGTTCATTATTTTATTACCTATATTATTGTGCTCTTAGTTTGGAACTGAATGTCGTGTGCTGTTAGAGTAGTAGACAGTTAATTTTACACCTTAGCTTGAGAACAACGACGCTGGTTTTACGAGCAGGGCCTTTGTTTACATCATGTTTCCTGTGTTTACGCTCGTCATCTTCAATGAAAAGTTATCAGATTTGGTACACATACACGCTCAGTGACGATTATTAGACGTGCCTTTTATAATTCATCAATTTTGTGGCACCCTTCAATAATAATCACCTATCTTTGGAAGGTAATTCAAAACAGCTTCAATTACTAAAAAAACAGTGAGGTAGGTAAATAAAAACTCCCATGTTTGGAATTATCAAGGTTTTATGAATGTTAATTAATCACCTTGTCCTTTCTGCTTATGATTCCTTGTTATAATATCCATTTCACTTTCAATCACTAACAAATTTGAGATGTTGATGGAACCATACCATAGCAATGGTCTGGTATTGATTTCATATTTATATCAAACCCTATCATAATACAGCAACACAATATGCAAGGGCCGGAGTTTGATCCGAACCCCATTGTGTTGAGAACTCCGACTCGGAGAACGGATCTCTCACTCGGAACATTGCCGTAGAGCTGTGCAGTCGTATCCTCTAAATAATAGATTTATTCACCTTAAAATATTAATATCAAGTTATTGAAATATAATTCTATAAACTACACCACTTACACTGTGTATTGTTTGCATACACAATGAACATGGTAAGGTCCTATTATGTTTTTTTTCCTTACCCTAATAGATGCCTTTTTTCTATAACTTATTGAACTGTGAAGTTATGATTTTAATTTGTTTTGGCATGTTCATATTATTAGATATCCCTAGCACCATGATAAAAATATGATTGAATAGAGAATATGTATGTTTTTTTATTAAAATATTTTTTGCTGTTTGTTGGTTATATTTTTTTATTATTGGGAAGTAGTGAAATTTGATATTTTAATAGATTATATGAAAAGAATATTTGCCTTATGGGGGTTTAAGTTATTGAAATATACCTATATCAATTTAGTGTCAGCCATGATGTTTCCTGCCTAATACCGATCGATGTGGTAGACTCTTGACTTCGGCACGCTCTCTCATTTTTTCTTGCTGTCCCGTTCCAACTTATACAAATGATATCTAGTACAAGGTATGATCCTTATTGTTTGCCATATTGATTTTTTACTGTGGCTTGTGTGACTTGGCACGCAAGCGTTGTTGGTTTGTGATTTTGGGGTGCGCTCGGGGTTTTGTAAGAATATTGTTATGCTGCATTTTGCTTTTATGGTAGCATTTATGATTATGGTTATTGAGTTTATAGCTTGGGGTTTTATAAATATAACTAAATAAGCTACTATTAAAATTGATTGAATATGAAGTATTAATATGACTGAGATATGAATACCATTATTGATGTAACTATAGATTGAGAAATATCATAGACATACATATGCTATATTATGATATAATCTATATTATATCTTTTTTACAAATGATTAAAAGAGATATCCTTGTTCCTTCTTCCATACCTATGTTGAATGTTGATATACTTAGGTATTTTAGAAGATCTTTGTGCTAGTTTATTCTTGGTAATTAGAAATAGTCATGCTGTACATAAAGGTATTAATATTTGCCTTAGTGGTCAAATTATGTGCTATTGTATACAAATGATATAAGATATTTGAAGGAACCCGCCCACAAAAATATAATTCATGTTTCCATGTAGGTAATCAAAAATAGTAAGATCTTTTACTGTTCTGTCAAATAGAACTTTAGAGTTGAAGGTATATATTTGTTGGTTTGTAACTTGATATATCAACATTAAGTGCATATTGGCAAAATAAATATTAAAAGATTTTTTCAGTAATTAAAACCTCTAAATTACAATACAAGGTTTTTGAAAAAAAAAATTGGCATTGCAGTAGAAGATACTCTATTTTCTTCTTTACATCATGGTGTGATATTTATGTTAATGTATAAGTAGCTACATATATCTATTGGTTTAACTATAGTTATTGTTTGTGGTACAGGTGGTGTCTCGCCATGCAGCGCGCGGGTGGGACAAGGGCCTGTGCGCCATGAGCCAAACTCCTATAGGCGGCCACCCGCAAGGTAACTACCATATATTTTTTTTTGTTATTAGTAGCCTTAGGACGCAATCTTACCGAGTAGAACTTAGCTGTTTAACATTCTCTCGGAAGTCGAGGGTATAAAAATAATGGTAAGAAGCACTTTGAAACTGTCGCATTTATATTACATAATAGTTTCTGCCCGCGGCTATATATGTATATTTGTTTACAAATTAATTTTGTGTAGCTATTTACTATTACTATATAACACACGGACATCGGATTCACGATCAGCAGTGTTCGGACCCATAGATAATCAAATTAAATCAATACTCAACATTCATAAAAAAAATAATTTGAATTTTCGAGAAATGTGTTTAATGATCATAATTAAATATATTTTGTGAATTGTAAATTCTCAAAAAAACCGAATAGTGGAAATCCATATATAATTTGAGAAAAAAATATATGCAATTATAATCACACTACTAATTTTGTAAATACGATAGTTTGGGAGTGAGGTTTTTAATGTGTTTATTACTCTTTAACGTTGTAACTGCAAAAAAAAAACAGATGAAACTTAGAATATAGATAGTTCAGGGGGCCAACTCCCATCTCTTAATTCAGTCTTATTTTAACATTACATCTACAATTTTAATTCGCACCACCTCATATCACTATAGTATACTTACATAAGAACTTCAATGTGAGAGCGGGATGCATGCATCGAATCAAGTCATTTGTGCGACAGCGGTAGCACTATATGAACATTATTGTTTCGTGACGGCCACGGTACTAACCTTAGTATCAATTATTTAAACTTGAAACAATGACGTTTGCATTCCATAATAGTTTATAAAAGGTGGGAGTTGGGCCCCAGGCCCTAGGTTAAACCATCACTTTACATCAACGCGGTAGATAATCTAAAAGATAACTAAACGCGACCACTGTGTATCAAGCAGTGTATTAAAAGCACGAATCGAAATAATCGAGGAAGGCTTCTTTTTATATTAAAAGTCACTGAACGCGTTCATCTTTGAAATTGACGACGCACGATCGGTTACCGTCCAATGAAACTGCGGGACGCAGCTAGTTTAATAATAATTCTGCCAAAATTTCTTGAACACCGAAGTCAGAAACGACGATACCTTTAACTTTTTAATTCTTAGATAAACGCCTGCTAAGTGAATGAGGTAACAAAATGAAAAACCCAGGATAAATTCCAAGTATGACACACTTCACCACGGCGGCTGAGATTTGCAGTGTATGTCGTGGCTCCAGGGCCGAATGGTTCAAATCCCGCTCGTAGCTATACTACTAACTAAACTTACCCTTACCTAGGTTAGTAAACCAACTCATCAAAAACAAAGTTATCAAACCCTCCATGTCTAAATATGGATTTTCAGCTAATCGGATATTTGAATTGGTAAGTAGACTACCTAACCCACTTACAATCTTTGGTTCTTTATATGAACGTCATCTAGCATATAAGAAAATCATTACGCGTTGTAGCCTTGTCGGGGTAATCTGAGGTTTTTTAGTAAACAACACTCACGTTTTTTACCGACCCAGGTAGATGGCGATATGTTCGCCCGCTATTATAAAAATCTGGAAAATATTGTGTATTGAATGTCAAATCCTATTATCCGTTATGAAACTGAGCGACAGGTTCACACTAACATATTTTTACTTTATTTTATACTATATTATATTATAAAGTAAAAATATGTTAGTGTGAACCTGCCGCTCAGTTTCATAACGGATAAAAGGATTTGACATGGATGAGACGGCTTCCCAATTGTTTTGTGTTCTGTTAGTAATGAGAAGGGGGAATAACTTCACATAATACATATGTCAGCAAGTGGCAAGTCATTGCATACATTCATAAAACATTTTTGAATGTTATTGTACTTATGGCCATATTACAATATTATATTGTTACAGTTTCATCAGAATAATCAATAATTGCGTTGGAATTTATCATACGCATGAAATAGAGATATGACTCTTTTTTTGTGAATTACAGTTATCTATGTTTTGTGCTTAAGATTTGCATGATGGAAGGGAGAGCCAGTAATTTTAGGTTAGCCTGAACAACAACTTTGTCTAAGGCTAGCCTATAAGCTATAAAAAAATCTATTTTGTAACAGTACACTAAAAGAGAAAGTTACATGCTCGTACATTTGTACATGCATACAATTTTGTTCTAACATTTAACAATTTATTTTTTGAAGACTCTTTACTAGGAATTAGTTTTCTGGTATTTCTATAAATATACTATATGAATAATGTAAAGTAGTAGTCATGAAAAAATCTAGTTAATAATTGAATTTAGCTTATATTTAAATATATATTTATTTGGATCAAATTGCACACGGTGTCCAAATCAAATTTAAAATCGGTTCAGTGGTTTAGGAGTCCATCGCGGACAAACAACGTGACACGTTATTTTTAAATATAAAGAAGATAGAAATTAAAAACGAGATGTAGGTAAACTTACGTCAACAGACATAACATCGACCGTTGAATAAAACCGCCGTCGGGAAACCGCCTATAATACCGACGCTTGGTACGCGTCGATTACCAAGCGTCGGTTGGATTATCAAGCAATAATGTGCGTAGTAATGCATAAACTTTTACCATTGAATATTTACAAAACAAAAAGCGACATGAACTTCCGCTGCCGCATGCCGTATCGTAAATAGTAAAACGTATGAATTATTTTTAATTAAATTAGCGTCCAGGCCTATATCAATGCACTAAAATTGCATTTTATTTTTACTAATACCTGCTAAGGGAATAAGCTTTGAAAATTACAACGAAAGGAAAAAGGTTGTTCATCCCTCACTCGTGGATAAAATTTTTCGTTTTGTAAATAATGAATGTATTATAATGTGTTTGTTTACCTTTGTTTCCCTTAGGTTGGGAGCACAAGCTCGCTGACAGGACGTCGCTGCCGCCCGCCTCTGGTGAGGAGAGGATCAAGTCTCACTCTAAACATGTGTTCGCACAACCACATCTGTCCAAGTAAGTATACACCCACAAACATACCACTGCACTGCATCAGCCGGATTCACTTCGTAACGTCTAGACTAGAAAACTTTTTCAGGGTCGTAATTTATTTTAAATATTTATCCTGCTTCCATGTGCCATCATTTAAATCTAACTCTATACCTATCTTAACTCGATAACCGTGCACACTTTTTGGTATATTGCTGTCGCACCTAGATAAATACTAGACATAATTTGAGAGCCGTAACGCACACTGTTAAGCAAAGGCTTTATTCATTGGAATGGGTTTGCCATAATCCCTCGCTTGGCAGGCGTCTTGGGATCGCAGTTCTTCAGACGGCGCGGCTGTCCACCTCCTGTTGTTTTACCCTTCGTCGTCTCTTACAACTCCCACGGAAATATACTAGCAGATAAAGTATGTAAGTGGCTATTGCACAAAAGGTTTCCTGTTTCCATAACGGAAATAATCTAAATTATCTGTAATGTTTCTCCAAAAACCGTTTCATTAGAGCTCGCTACAGTAATCAGTGGTTAAAAGTACCTTTGTG
Organism: Plagodis dolabraria; assembly: GCA_963854805.1. Taxonomy (NCBI): domain Eukaryota; kingdom Metazoa; phylum Arthropoda; class Insecta; order Lepidoptera; family Geometridae; genus Plagodis; species Plagodis dolabraria. The sequence goes on along the minus strand of OY978447.1, from coordinate 32,970,872 downwards.
GCCAACCGATCATCGTTCGGCATCTATGAAAGCGGTTGTACCCTAGACATGAAGCCTGATCAATTTATGGTCCCCAAAGTATTAATATCGGGTTCGGACTCTTCGATATCGCATGCCGGTTGCACTATTTTCTTCACTTTGCAGACAGCTGCGTGGTGTCACGTCTTTTGCTTGTTAACGTGTGACGCCACAATAACTTCTTTTTGGTGTTTGAATTTATATTGTGTATTGAGTTATACAACATGTGTTGTCGTGTTCCAGGGTGGGCATGGTATGGCGCGAGCAGACGGAGGGGTCGTCGGGCTCGTCGGCGCGCTCGCCCGCCTCGCCGCCCTACGTGCGGTGGGCGCGCACTCTGCACGACCTGCTCGAGGTATGTCGCATCGCATGGGATACCTACTACCTACCTACCTACCTACCTACCTACCTAGTCACCACTTACCTACCCATCCAGAGGCCATTGCTATTATTTACTACATAGGTAGTATGTGTGTTTATTATTTATATAGTTAAATACTTTTTTTTTTGTTATAAAATGTGTCCTTTAATAAATGAAATGAATCTCAAAAGCAACGTAATTTTCTTCTCAATCTGTGGTTATTATGCTTTCTCAAAGGTGAGCTCTCTGCAGCCTAATTCGCGATCGGTTACAGAGAGCTCTCCATTGAGTTGATGGCGATAACTCTATGTGTAATCAACTCAATCATATTAAAATATATACTATGAGCCTCTCTCTCACAATCACCCAATGGGCGGATACAAACGGATATATTCAATGTTCTACTTATGTTTTCGGCAATTGTTAACCTGCACCTGAACTTAATGAAATCTTCAACTGCCTCCTTTGGGAGAGTGGTTTAAGCACGACAATAATTAGTATGGTACTGTGAACACTATATGATAATTAATAATACATGTATATCTACTCTTCCCCCCACCCCGTCCAACTTTTGTTCGCCCATACTGGTTTGAGAGTATGTTCTAATGCCTATTATGTTATGTTTGGTTTATGTTCAGGACGCAGAGGGAGTCCGTTTGTTCCGCAAGTTCGTTGGCGGCGCGGGCGGGCTGCACGTGGACCGACTCAACTTCTACTTCGCAGTGCAAGGGCTGCGGCAGGAGGCCGACTCCGGCAAGATCCGGCAAGTCGTCTCCGCTATATACAAGTGAGTCAACACAGGAATAAGACGCATGCTGACCGTTTGTACCGCGCAGGTTTATGTGCGTGCAACTGAGCGCGACAATTCATAATTATTACTTATTAATATACATTTTTTACACATCAACAATTATTTATATACCAAAAGCGCATCCATAGTTTGTAATGAAAGGGCTCACCTTCGGGATTGAACAGGTCTGTAATAGACTTTGAATTTTGACAGATTTCTCCGCAAGTCTCAGCTAGCGATGCCTGAAGACCTGAAGCAGCAAGTAAAGCAAGGCCTCAAAGATGGTCTCAACATCGAAAAGACTATCTTCGACAATATGGAACAAGAGGTTTGTTATTAAAGTATCTATTATGTATTATAGCTTGTATCTTTACATGTTATTAGTACTTACTTTGCTGTAACCGTCATACGCAGAGTTATATAGAACTTATAAGTACTAATAATGTGGCTAAAAAGTATGATACATAGACAGAGGATCCGTTTCACATAATAAAATAACTATGTCTCTTGTACCTATATAATAAATAATCAAAGCTTATAGAAATTTCACCAATAATTTGTATACACAACACATTATTTCCAGTATTCATCACATGCACACGCATAGACACTATCTATATCTCACACACATAAACACACACCATGTACGAACTTCCTCTTTCTCCAAGAATATATTTTTTAATAGTCCGCGATTTTTATTGGTCGTTATTTTGGTAGGTAATATTTTAAATAATTGTATAAATATAAAAGATATGTTTGTAAATATGAAATTGTAATAAAATAATGCATATTGAATTTATTTGGTTTGAAATAACGAGTTTATTATTATTTAATTTGTTATTGTTTATTATATAAATTATACTGTATCTCAATTGAATTTAAATAATAACCTTGTAAGATTTGTAAGTAATTATTAAATACAGGCCAATCAGCCTAGTTTAGTAGTTATATAATTACAGGATTGTGTATTGAAATGAGTAAATAAATATTATTATACATAAAGGATTGACATGAGGTAATTAAAGGCCTTTGAGATAAAAGTACTAAGGAAACGCCGACATGCGAGATAATTGATATATATATATATATGTTTAATAACGTCATAGTTAAGTACTCGTAACAGATGAATACACACAGTCATAGTTAAGTATTAGAAGTATTTTTGTTTGACGAACATTGTAAGTAAAATTACCATTTGTGACAAAAGCTACAGCGTTGTGCCTTGTGACGTCACTTGAATCATGTGACCCACGTAAAAGATGCCACTTTTATAATTTTTACTATAAACTATATATATTTTAAATACTGCAAAATGTGAATAAAGAAAATCAAAACTACCTTATTGTCAATTTGAAATACTTTCCTAAGAACAGTCCAATAATCTATTCAGTTTCTACAAAGTTATTTGCGGTTGAAAGTGAGATATATATACCTATCTAATTATTGTTGAAATTATGTGTTATTATGATATATTTAAAAGTACAACATCACACTCGGAGTGCGTTCCTTGTTTATTGTATTACAGGATAACGTATATTGTGTTCAGGTGACGCGCGCCATCACGGAGACGACGTACCAAGCGTTTCTACGTTCGGAAGCGTACGTGCACTACGTGAGTGCCGCCACGCAGCCCCTCTCCTCCCCCGACGGGTCGCCGCCGCAGCCTCGCCGTGAGGTACTGCACTTCACTTCACCTCACATGTATACCGACGTCACAGTGACGTGCCTCACTACGAGAGCGCGGCCACGCAGCCTCATCGCACTCTTAACTTAGTGTGTCTCACCAATCTTTTTAGACACACAAACCGCTGCTATCGCTATCTGTTCCTCTTGAAATGTATCATTGTTAACTCGCTATCGTAAGAATATACGCACTCAAATGCGTTTTCTAAAAAACGTACATTACTTTGTCACTATGGCTAATGCAGACTCATCTGTACATGCGCCTAATTTAATCAGTCTACTATAGAGATGCTAGTACCGAGCTATCGCAATATCAACTTTTATGGCGAATTAAGGGTATGTGTCTTTAATAACTATTCTCAACAGACAGACACATCTGCTTACTAATATGCATATACAGGTTTGATAATATGATAACCCAATGTCGAAGAAGAGCGGTGACGGCGTAGAGGAAAGTCTGGTAAAATTGAGGTTGTAAGTGAATCGTTCTTCAGGCAGTGATGTTCTCCAGGTGGTAGGTGGCGGCGCGGGCGGGTTGCTGGCCACTGTCCCCGAGGGGCAGGAGCTGGGGGGCGGTGCGGGGGCGGGGGCGGGGGTGACGGGGGCGCGGCTAACGCAGAGCGCGCTGCTCGCCACGCAGTCCCGCCGGCTGCACTCGGACATCGCGCCGTGAGTATACATTAATGTGTATTACATATTATTGTGTAGTATATGTAGGTATCGTTATATCTCACATTCATCACAGTAGTTTAGTAATTAGGTTAGTAAAACTAATGCTAATGTTGCCTGAAAATCGACCATAGACCTATCGTTTTGCTTCTGTTATTCAAGTAGCAGCGCGGTGCTACAGCTGCTGTGGACGTCACTGTCGCGTCACCCTTGACTGTTGACGTAACTGTGACGTGACGTTTCAGCTGCCGGACCGCATAGATAACTCGGGACGCGAGTGAACATAAATCTCAAATTGAATTCACTATTAGCTAACATGTAAATACCACGTTTTTATCATATATCAATTGTATAACTCAACGGTAATGTAACTAAGGATTAATTAAGTTCTCAACTCGAATCGATATTTCAATTGAAATTTACATTGAATCCTTCGAAGGTCTTATCAATTTTCAGACAACACTATCTTTGTGGAGATGGCGATAATTTGGAAGCTTGGCAGAGTAGAATAAATATTTTAAACTGGTTCAGCAGTGTGTAAAATATAAGTATTTTACACTAAATAAACAGTTAAGTATACTCCAAATCAGCTTCTTTTACTGTGCTCGGTAAAAGTTATAGCAGAGGTCCAAAAATGTGTTTGAAACCTCTCCCTACCCTTCGGGTATATAACGACGTGATGATATATTGTGTTTACGGATATCAATTATGTGGATAAGTCTGCTATAAAATCTATACAAAAATAATAGTATCTGTTCTATGATGCCAAACCTCTACTACCGCCTTTTATAACTGTGTCTGATAGTAGATATGTCAGTAAATTTATTATATAACTGTAGAACCTACCATTTTTTAATTTAATTTGGCCCTTTTGGTATTAGATATGTACAAAGTATTTAGAAACTGTGTTAATTGGATCTTGTACTTACTGTGGTAGTTGGATCTTGACAAAATTTTGTATTGGTAGGCCATTTTTGATAAATCTTTATTGCAAGGACAGTTAAATACTGACATGTCCCTAGTATTCTATAGATATACTTATCATATTGTGTGACCCCTTAGTGATGCATGAGCAGAGATCCAAGCACTTTTAATGCCTAACTTTAATTTAAACGTGCCAGTTGCTTGCAAGTTATGATAGTAGAAAACGAAATTGGAATATAATTTGCTGTGAGAAAACTGGTAGAAATATACCTTCTGCACACGGAAAAGTTTGAAGGTTGACGCACAACGATCCACTGTGCCGAATCGACAGTCTCAACTCGTTCAGTTTTCTTTATATGAAGCTGCATACTTCTACGCACTCTAATGAACACCGTACTGGCATTGCCTGGACTAGCGACAAGCTCGTTAGTAGCCATGAAAACGAGACAAGGCGACGTTGTTACGGTGCCGGGGTGAAAAGTCGTCATTTGTCTTAAAAATGCAAAAAAAAAACTTCAAATAATCTAATAAATAATGTTCATAACTTGCACGACTGTGGCGCCAACTGTTAATATAATTTATCCCCACCCTAGCTTACTCACGTCCATATTGTTTTGCCCCCATGTGTTTGCCGCCTCGCATGCTCGCCGCCCCACGCTACATACACCTTCACATGCTCTGTATTGCCACCCGATAAAATACAATCGTTTTTATGGCAACCTCGAACCTATACACAATCCTTAATCCTCATGTTCCTTGTAATACCGATCTGTTCTGCAATATTTAAATTAACTTTAATTATTCAATTTTATTTTTGTGCCTAAAATATATACAAATTAAAATAACTTTATCAAATCATTTTAATAATAAAAAATAAATTGAATTTTCATTTTTCATCATTGTTTCGCCTATACTTTTTATACATCAATTATTCTATTTACAATAAACATACTTAAATCGCTTAAAAAATGCTATTGTACCATTGCTACCTCGTATGACGAAATGTTATGTCAAATGTCCGACTTCGCATATAATTTGCCTTTAACTCAATTCCATACGTTATCTCTGTGCTTTCCAACTCTCCTCCGTTCCCGTAACCGTGATCACCTATCCCATCGTACCTCCCCCATTGCGCGTGGTTGTCCATGTCGGGTGGCAGCAGGCGACAGAAGCGGTCAGTGTATAGCGCGCACGTTTCGTACGCCGGTTACTGCCCCGCGTCGCGGCAAGACTCGGAACGCGCCTCGCTCAGTAGCGGCCGCACAGATAGTGATGCGGTCTCGCTCTCAGGCAGCAGTGTGTGAGTATAACGTCTTATTTCTACATGATGACCACTCAAGTACGGTCTCTGGGCTGATACAACTTTGGAAACTGATCACAATCGTGCTTCTCTGTCAAACATATTGCTCTTGTACTCGTACAGAAGTCAACTACCGTTTATGCGCGAGTAAGATGCAATAAGTTACCTTGCAATAGACATGGATGGCTAATTAGGGTCAATAACCGAAATTCTTTCCGCTGACCTCAAATATTTTTAAGAGAAGTAAGTACGTAATGAGTCTATATTGTGCGAGTAATACATGGAGGAAGTAATACTGTTCAGCTGTCAGTATCTGTATTTCGATGATGACATTAAGGAATTGAGGCAAAGGAGAAATTCAGTCTGCTAAAAGGTAACTGGGCTCTGCGAATGGAGAGAATGCAAAATAGCCTAAAACACATGTATAGCCATTTGTTGTCTTATTCACTGCTGTTTTTCTCAGTAAATATGGCAACTATACTGAATGTAGATTAAACTACCTTAAGGGTATCAAAGTAGGTAAGTATTTTTTTTCTCATAGAATTTTATATATGATTTTTAGTAATTTTCTAAATAGTGTTTTAGTTAATGTTATGTGAGTAAGTATACATTAGTTTATTTATTGAGTGTGTCGCAATGATCAGCTTTAGAACCCCTGCACTAATTTGCATACATTTCACTGCATCTTAAATATATTTAATATACATAATAGAACAACAGTTGAAAATAACTCTAGTATCGAGCAATTTGATTTTCTACTAAATACATTGAAATTCTAAAATCGATTTCAATATTAATGCCTCGCGTCAGTGTGGTGGCGTCAGTTTAAATGGCGGCCATCGTGAATCCGCCATCTTAGATTTTTGACAGCTCTCATAAATAAGTAAATCCCTAACGATTGGCTGTAACATTGAGTTCAAGTAGCCCATGTTTGTAAATAAAGTGTAAACAGTTAAAAGAGTCATGTAAGTGGAGAGTGGAGAGGGAGATGGTTCCCGGTAAAGGCGTACATTGATGTACTGCGTGCAGGGACGGTGCGGGCGGTGGGGCGGGGGCTATGGCGGCGGCGGCGCGGCGCGAGTCCCGCGAGTCGCGGCAACGCGCGCGGCTACACGGCCTCGACAGGCACGCAGTCATCAATAAGGAACAGGACACGGCCATGGTCAGTACACTTACATTATATATTATGTTATTGTTCACTGGGCCAATTTCGATGTGCCCATAATGGTCATTTGTGACAGTAGTCAAATAATTTGTGTAGAAAGTGGAGACACAATTGCTTCCATAACTTAATATGCAGAAATAAAACAATTTTGCAAACTTTATAATTTTCAGGGTAATAAAACTTATATTGTTCAAGTGGAAATACATTGATTATATATGTATACATATTGATTATATTAATATTGTGAAAACGGTGAAGAAGTGAAAGAGATTGTATACTTAGGATCCATGTTTACAAAAGATGGAGAGTGTAAAAGTGATATAGAAAGGAGAGTGAATGCTGGAAACATGGTTAACAGAGCATTGCACGCGTTTATGAACGGTCAAAAGGTGTCTAAGAAGGCTCGTTTGGCTGTTCATGGGGGAGTGTTGGTTCCGACACTAATGTATGGGAGTGAAAGTTGGGTATGGCAGAAAAAGCATGAAAGTAGAATAAATGCACTGGAGATGAGAGCATAGAGAAGCGTGGTTGGAGTCAAACGCAGTGACAGAACAAGGAATAGTGTGATAAGGGAGCGATGTGGTGTGAATGAGGATGTAGTGACAAAAATCGAGAAAGGTATGTTAAGATAGTTTGGACATGTAGAGAGAATGAATGAAATGAGATTGACTAAACCGTTATACGTGGGACAAGTGAACGGAAGTGTTGGAATGGGAAGAACTAGCAAACGTTGTGAAATCAGATTGAAGATGTTCTGAATAAAGGCCAGGTACCCTAAACCGACGCTTATGTATGAAAAGATTGATGAGTGTAAATTCAAATTCAAAATCATTTATTCAATTTAGGCGTCTACGACGCTCTTATGAAGGTCAATTACAAATTTTAATATTGAAATATTCTACATTGTACTGCCACGTTCAGTAAAAAAAAATTATAGAGCCACTGCGAGGAGAACGGGCAAGAAACTCGGGGCCATTCTTTTAAACATCTTTTAACAATGTGTTATGTACAATATAATATGACTATTACAATATTTGTTCAAATTACGTAGGTGACAGGTGATAGCTTGGCAGAGGCGGAACCTTCCAAGCATCTTTGTCGTTTAAGTAATCACAAACTTTGTAGTATGATTTCTTAATCAAAATATTTTTCACATGCAACTTGAATTTTCCTTCTGTGAGCATTGTAATATGTTTGGGAATTTTATTATAAAACCGCACACAATTACCTAAAAAGGACCTTTTATTTGTCTTTGCTAGTCTAAAACCTGGTACTGCTATTTTATATTTATTCCTAGTGTTGTAATCATGGTTGTCACTATTTAATTTAAATTTACTCAAATTTTCCCGAACATACATAATATTTTCAAATTTATACCTACATCTTACAAACTGCATATGCAGCAGAACTAAGTCTTCCGGCTAGATCATGTATATGTGGATCCCACTGTAAAGTTGAGTCCACTTTGATTCCCAGAAAGACTGTCGCTTTGTCAATAGAGAGTTTATCTAAGCCAAAATTAATGTTTGGTTCAACATAAGGAACATTTGGTAAAGAAAACTTTAAACATTTGGTCTTTTTTGAACTTAAGAGAAGATTATTAGCGGCGAACCATTCAGAGATCATAGATAACACATTATTTACATGAATGAGTTCACTATCTTTCCTATCTACTTTAAAAATCAGAGAGGTATCATCTGCGAATAAAACAATATCGCAGAAATGTCTGACCATGCAAGGCAGATCATTAATATACCCTAGGAACAGAAAAGGTCCCAAAATTGATCCCTGCGGTACACCTTTTTTTATCAAAGACCCGGAAGAAGTATTGCCATTTATTCCAACCATCTGTAGCCTGTCTGAAAGATATGACTCTATCAGATTCAAAGCTTTTCCACGAATACCATAGTGTGAAAGCTTACGAATCAGAGTGCAGTGTTCTACACAGTCGAATGCCTTGGAAAGATCACAAAATACGCCAATAGCATCATGTGAACTCTCCCAGGCTTCAAGTATATGTGACATCAATTGAACACCTGCATTTGTAGTGGATCTGCTCTTAGTAAAACCAAACTGATTCTCATTCAATATATTATTCTCATTAAAATGAGATAAAAGTTGTTTGAGCATAATTTTTTGTAATACTTTACTCAGAACAGGTAAGATGGAAACAGGTCTACAATTGCAAGGGTCAGATGTAGATGAAGCGAGAGAGATATGTAAGGATCGTAGCAAGTGGAAATCTATGGTCTGCCTACCCCTAAGGGAGAGAGGCGTGATTTTATGTTATGTATGTATGAAATACTTTAATAATAAATTAAGACATAATTGAAAAAAGACAGATATACGGTGATAAATAACATTATCACACTGAATTGCAAGTATCCTGCCATGTTGCACAGAATAAAAAGGAACAGAAAGATGACTAAAGCCATTCCTTTATGAAAGCGATTCTAGCTACGAAGAAATAAAATGCACTTCAGCTCGCAAAGTACGGAATAATATTTATATTCACCTGTTACGCGTCTCTCTTTCTATCGCATGTGCACGCATAGCTCTGATCTCTTCTGACGCGGCCCGCACTGTACAATCATCCCGTCCGGACGGATACGCCAATGTACCTGTAGGTTTGTACCTAAAGAGCGGAGTGAGGCGGGTTTTTTTTTAGAAATATGGTGTACCTATATTGAATTTTAAATAAATATTGTAAAATAATTTAGTAAGTATTTTCCGAGAAAGCGCTATATGACTAAATCCCACGCGGCTCTGGTACTGAGTAAAATAAAAAAACCGGCCTAGTGCGAGTTCGACTCCCATATAGAAGATTCCGTGTCATCATAGAATGTAATTTTCCAAATTTTTTACTTATAAGCTAATAGGCTAGCCATTGACCACTCACCTGATAGTACGGAGATAATGTGGTCGAAGATAGAGAACCTAAAATTACTGGCTCTTAAAGACAGCTGCCCGAAAACATCGTTAGTTGCTTGGCGACAGATTTTCTACTTGAGGGTGGTAGGTAGTCATACGGGCATTCGCAAAATGCCCTATCACCAAACAAAAGAGACAGAGATCATACAAATAGAGATCCTCAGCGAGAGTTCGATTGGCACTGTAGTAGGTACAAGAAGTAGGAAGTAGGTGATACGTACCCACGTGAGATTATGCGATCGTAGATAGTTATGAGAAACGATGATTTAGATATAGAACAGCACGTCTCTACTGGTAACCTCGATAACATATATAAAGCACGTACTAACTAAGATAAGAACCAATTGTTGCAGTATATAAGGTATGAATAATGTAAGTTAGAGAGGTCTTAATAAAGTCTTAATACACGATGGAACGCTAAAGGATATACACCTCTTTCATTTGGTGGCTCCAAGAGCCGCCATCCCTACAGCACTTTTAGATTTGTTTTTGTATGTGCTAGTTTAACGCTTGTATGTATTACAGTTTTTACGATGGAGCCAAAAGAACGTTAAAAAATAAGGCTATTATATGGGACCTTTTTATTTTAAGATTTTTGTTTTCAGTCTTATTTGTTAGGCAATCATTTCAACCGGCTTTCTATGACCGTTTGAGAGGTTTACCCTTTAAAGGACGGATGGACGGTCAGTTGAGGCTAGTGATAGGGTCCCGTTGGTTTGGTGTTGATGTTGTGTTGGTTGTTATGTTGCAGATGATCCCGCGCACGGGGCGCGTGCAGGCGGAGCAGCTGCGCGTGTTGCCGCCGCAGCAGTTCGCGCCGCTGCTCATCGAGAAGCTGGAGCGGGTGCGGAGGGAGCAGGAGACCAAGGAGCGCCTCGAGAGGAGGCTGGCCGAGGTAACACTATACAAAAAACGTTAACTAACACTGATATAGGGATCCCCGTGGGGTTGCGTCCCCCTTTATCTGCCAGTGAGATTCATGAGAGGTGATGATGAGAAAATCTCCAGCTGGTAGGCAGCAATGCCTGCTGAAGAACTGCCATCTTACACTGCGGTCCTCGAGACGCCTGCCAAGCGTGGGCTTTTTGACACTTATACAATTTTAGTATTTGTGTATGGGGTGGAAAGGTTCCTGATTTATCACTACTAAATAAAATAAGAAGGCTCAACTAAAGTTATCAAATCTTTCAAACAATTTTTTTGAATAGTCTTTAATTTGGTCTAGTACGCTTTGTACATTTGCCATGAGAAAAGTTACATGCTATACAACCGAGGTGTACAAGTTATATTTACTGAACGTAGTCCAGCATTCCGAACATTAAACAGTTGAAATCCACCGTTGTTATACCTTACCTCCTAAAAATAAACACTCACATTTTGAAATATACACAGTATTGCTTTAAACTTGTAGGGCAGGGGAAAAAAGTTTATACCATGATTCACTTCACTTAGTGGTAAGTCTTAATCTTTGCCCACGGACATCGGCAACACCAAAGGTCGAGGCTGCATTGCCGTCTGAGGAGGTATTATGATCTCTACTCGAAGGCTACTCACATGGCAACTGGCGAGGCAGGAAAAGCAGTTAGAATAATAATAATAACACACAGGTCTTTGAAATACTCCCCGTGATAAATACTGTAAACGATGCAGAGTGCTGCAACCGCGCTTCGACATTTAAATGAATATACAGAAGTGTTATAGAAGTGAACGTTGGTTTCAGGGTGACGGCGAAGAGGCGTGCAGTCAGGCGTTACCGCCGCAGCTGGTGGCGGCCGCCATTCGGGAGAAACTGCAGCTGGAGGACGATAACGATCAAGATATACTAGGTAAATATTCATTATACTATAAAGGTTCAATACTTGACAACAGCTGGAACACATCGTCAAGTACTTGACGAAAAATATTCTACGTGAGGTTGGCAGCTAGGACGGCCAGCATTCGAAAAATTGGTAAATAGTGGTAATAGTTATAAAGTGTTGGAGGTATCAGGCAAGTCCAGAGGTCTTGGCATAGAGTCTAACGATAGCCATTCGAAGACAACAACCGAGACCGGCGGCTGAACTTGCCCTCCGTAGCACAAAGGCGCTCTGCAGTAAATGCTAATAGCCGTCACTCATCCAAGATCTCAGTGAACATTGCTTAAACACATTATCGGTGTAGAGCGATGAGCTGCGTTACGAGCGCTTCCAATTATTACCATGATATAAAGATTTTTTTTAAACCAAAAGATGGGACCGTCTACAACACTCCAAAGTGTGAAATAACTTGTTGAAGTCGGTACCATGTGCACAATATTGTGATAATAGGTACTTTTGAACTATCATCCTTTTTTGATTAAATTTTTTTCCCTCTTTCTAGTGACTCTTGTTACATACGGGATCGATAGTCATTCACTGTCAACCACTATAATTATCATCAAGATAATAATAGTCTAAAACGGCTTGACCGATTTTGATAAAATTTCAATGAACCAAAGGACAAGCATCAGCTATAAAATTAAAAATTATCTAAATCGGTTCACCCAGTCAAAAGTTCTGAGGTAACATCCATAAAAAAAACGGACCAAAACAAAAAAAAACTTGAAAAACTCCTTCTTTTTGGAAATCGGTAATTTTTTTTTATTGAATATGAAGTAAGTATAATAATATAAATGCAACATTGTTTGTGTACAGACCAGCACGTGTCCCGAGTGTGGTCGGAGCGCACGCCCGGTGCGTCCCCCCCATCGGGGCGGCGGCGGGTGCGGCCCGCGGGGGGTGGGGGAGGGGTCGCCCCCCGGCGCGCCCCCTCCGCCGTCTCCGCGGACTCGGGCCACTGCGAGGGCGGGGACCTGCTGCCGCCGCCACCGATGCACAACGTCAGGAGGTATGCATCTAACTAACTACTACCGCGGACAACACTGGGCCTATGTCTGTCATTTCCCCTGAACCTATGCCATACGTAACGTTAAATGTACTTTACAAAATTACAAAGATAAGAAAATTATAGTCATGTGCAGGATTCGAACCCGGGCCATACATCCATGAAGCCGAGGTATGCTCTGACTGCTATACTCTTTGTCCTCCCGTTCTTTACTATCGTATGGGTATGGAGCGACACCTATGTGCTGTACAACAAACACTAATTTTTCCAAAACTACAACGAGAGGAAAAATCCGCGGAGCATGCGTCATTGCAAAAATATAATGTACGTCTTGGGAAGTTGTACATTTTATTTCCTTTTAAGTTAATGAAAACTTCGAGGTTAGTGATACTGTTATTTTGATGTTAATTTGTACATAAATAGATGTTTAAACACGTGTTCCAAAACAATACTTTATTGTTTCTAAGGTGTGCCTGTCCAGATGATGAGGTGCATTACGATTGTTTGGTACATTCTGTGATCGGTGTGCGAGTATAACTCGCACTTGGCTGGTTAAGCAATTTTTCTCAGTGAAGTTTTATCTGAAACATAATTTGTAAAGTGTGTATGTCGGTATGTATTACAGATCGTTCTCGAAGAAGACAGTGACGGAGCTGACGGACAGCGGCGTGTCCGTGGTGAGCGAGGGGACGAGCGGGGGCGGGTGTGGAGGCGGGGGCGGCGTGGGGGGCGCCGAGCCGCGCATCCTGCTGTGGATCGCGGAGGGGGCGGACATGCGGCGGCGGGACCACTCGCGGGGCTCCTCCGCCGACAGGGACGAGCGCCGGCGGGACAAGCATGCCTCCAGGACACGGTCAGTACCATCCGACCGTCTGTGCCAGCTCTCTTACCACTTCTTACACGAACTAATGTTCGCTGCGGTCACTGAGCGTGCACGTGCTTCGGAGGGCATGTTAAGCCGTCGGTCCCGGTTGTTGTCTTATGATGGCAGTCGTTATAGCATGGTGGTAGGACATTTTGCGAATGCCCGCCTGGCTAGCTACAACCCTCAAGTAGAAAATCTGTCGCGAAGCACCTAAAGATGTGTTCCGGCAGCTGTGCTTGAGAGCCAGTAATTCTAGGTTAACCTGAACTGCACCTTCGACCACATTACTTACAATCAGCTGAGATAGTGGTCAAAGGCAAACCTAAGAGAAAAAAAAAGGCGCTCCACACCCCCATGGAACTTTTGTACTTACAAATATCCTAAATGTATACCTTAAATTGTGTTACACTATAAATTACTTCTCTGCCTATTGTTTTTTTATAAAATTGTGTTACAAAAGTGTCTTTCCAATGTTTATATGTATTATACTATTGAAGATTTTTTAAAGAAAGGTTCGTGTCGCTTCTATGCGTACAGAAATGCGTTGTAGGTTTTAAGATAATGACATTTATATATTCAAACTCTATGATATTATTTAAATCAAGTTTTATTTAATGCATTGTATATTTAGATTAACTAAATGAATATTGATGTATGTATTCTGATTTCCATATATGTACACCAGTGGACTGGCTGTAGAGAACTAAATTTATCTTAAGAACTATTTGCACCTACTTTCAACAAATAAATATTAGAATTTGAATCGATACAATGTCAGGTCCAATCGAACATGTTGCACGTGGTTGTGCAAAGTTTACGCCGACATTAATGAAAGACATTGCGATAGATGCTCCTTCTTATTACAGGTCCATGATAGCCAGCTAGATAGTTGTCTTGCCTAGCTAATAATGTTATAACCACTGTTTCCTTACTATTTTTATCTTACACTTATCCAAACTGAAAGATACAGTAAATTTATATGCATAGGTAGAAAGTTAGAAAGAAGTCTTGACAAAATCTTCCTATGCTTTTCTTAATGGAAAGATAAAATATTATTACTCTAAAAACGTGCTTTATCACTACTTAAAAAAAACTCTTTTCAATATGGAAACTTTATTGTTTTGTACAGTATTTAAGTTGACTCAACTTTACAACTCATACGAATCAACTGTGCACTCCGCTGGAATGCGACCCCTCTCCCGCTTCCCCGCGCGGCGCCCCGCATTCGCCGTAAGCGCTCAGTAGCGATAGCATCTTTGTTACCGTTGCGCGCGACTCGTTTTAATTATCTAAATACAGTTTAAATCCCCTGTTGTTATTACTGTTTCTGTTGATTTGTTTTGTTAAGTTTGTTTTTGTTTGGACATTTTCGACGCGTTAGTGAAGCCTGTTGGTTGCACCAACATTGTGGGCAAGACAATTCATAGTGAGGCAGGGACTCTTATATTAAAGGTGTTAAAATTCTTTGAAAATGAGAAAGCAAATAATAATTTTATAATACCTGTAGACCAAGTTATAAAACGAACTTGTACAGCTACTGGTATATCGAAAAATAGCGAAAAAGACGAATCTAATACCATGTCGGGAGTTGAAGAAATTAATTATAGTAG
The DNA here is from genome assembly GCA_963854805.1 of Plagodis dolabraria. Lineage (NCBI taxonomy): Eukaryota > Metazoa > Arthropoda > Insecta > Lepidoptera > Geometridae > Plagodis > Plagodis dolabraria. Next base: position 32,955,694 of record OY978447.1, on the reverse strand, counting down.
CGAAAACGATTGTTTCAAATAAATGGATTTTAAATTTATTATAGTGCGCTGTATTCTACTAGTTAAACCCTTTAATTTGATACCCATATTGACGGGTCGTAGAGAAAAAAAAATCCGCCATTTTGTAGCGGCGGCCATCTTAGATCGATGCCCACACATGGCTAAGAACACTCCACTAACAATACTTTCAAACAAAAAAAAAACTAAATCAAAATCCGTTCGGGAGCTATGATGCCATAGACAAACACACACACACACAGAGAGAGAGAGAGAGAGAGACACCCTGACACGTCAAACTTATAACAACCCGTCGTTTTTGCGTCGGGGGTTAAAATGGTAATTTTATTTTTTTAATATAATTCTCTTCTTTTTTGCAAACGGTACCGTCCGGATGACGTCACAGAGCGAGGTGCACAGTTAATTCGTACGAGTTGTACAGTGGAATCCACATATACATGAGCTTTTAGTCCTGCTGCATATGCAGTTTGTAAGATAAGACAGTTAACAGACGTAGCTACTGCTCGGCTAGTTTATTTCGCGTACTTCCACAGTATTATGTCGTATGGTGTATTGCTGTGGGGAGCTGCTGCTGAGATAGAGACAATCTTTATCTTACAAAAGCGTGCAATTCGAGCCATATATGAAATGGATCCTAGGGAATCCCTGAGAGATCTTTTTAAAGAAATTGATATTTTAACTTTACCGAGTCTGTATATATTTGAAAATATTATGTAGGTTCGTAAAAAAATTTGTAAATTTAAATCAAACAGTGACAATCACGACTATAACACTAGGAATAAAGATAAAATAGCGGTGCCAGGTTTTAGATTAGCAAAGACAAATAAAAGGTCCTTCTTAGGCAATTGTGTGCGGTTTTATAATAAATTGCCCAAACATATTACAACGCTCACAGAAAGAAAATTCAAGTTGCATGTGAAGAATATTTTGATAAAGAAATCTTACTACACAGTTTGTGATTACTTAAACGACAAAAACGCTTGGACTGGTTCGCCTCTGCCAAGTTAGCGCCTGTCACCTACGTAATGTAAATAAATATTGTAATAATTTTAGTATATATTATGTAACACATTGTTAAAAAACTTTTCAAAGAATGGCCCCGAGTCTACACTATCTCTTACCACCAGGTGACTCACTAGTCCAAAGAAGCTAATGTATAGTAATAACAATAATAAACAATGAGTTACTGTGTAGCGGCAGCGGCAGCAAGTCTTCGAGCGTGAGCGGCGGCGGCGGGGGCGGCGGCGCGGCGGCGGAGCTGCAGACTGTGGTGGTGGTCACGTTCCTCGAGGAGCCGGTGCCCTATCGGTTCAAGGTGCCCGCCGCGCCGCTCACACTCAGGCTCTTCAAGGACTACCTACCCAAGAAGGGAAACTACAGGTACACAACCATACTGTACTCCCTATTCATCTCTGTCCAACATTCATCTTTGGTTCGTACGGTTTTGGTACCGTGTAATTGTTGGCATCCTTATTGTCGCCTACTGGCACAGTTCCAAACTTCGGACCACCATTAATAACGTCTTACTCAGAAGAACTAGCAAAGTTTTCTGACCTGGAGATTGGACCTAATACCTTGAGATTATACAAAGTTATGCTTCATGAGGAGGCATCAGAGCTGTTGATGCTTTAAAACAAAACACTACAAACTAAATACTATAAAAAAAAACATTTAGGCAACCTACAAGCCACTACAGGCCCATAGTCAGCCTCAATGCTCCAGCCCACTACCAGTTGGCAGCATCCCAGAATTCTGTACATCAACTAATTATCCATAAAAGTGAATAAAGAGTTATAGACTGTATACCAAATAGGGTTAATAAGACGATGCTGATTGTATACAATTAGATAAATTATCACACATTTTAAGGCCATGCTACCCTAATATATTTACTCTGTGTCGAATAACTCAAATATCTCACTTCAGATACTTCTTCAAAACGAACTGCGTAGACCTAGACACTGTCATCCAAGAGGAGGTTTGCAACGACAACGATACGCTCCCCATGTTCGAGGGAAAGGTGATGGCGCGCGTCAAGAGCATAGAGTAACTACACCCTGTATAATGAACACAAGCATTTCAAATATGAAAAAAAACAACATCACTTGAAGTATGTATTTTGCCTGTAGCACGAATAATATGCGAACTTAATTGTGGCTATATATTCCAGTACAAACTATTAGTGTATCTGTGACATAGTCGTCAAAGATAAATGATAGTTTGTACTGAAGTCTCAATTGTTTATCTGAATGATATAATACTAGTAGGTACTTATTGGAATATTCGTGCTACTGCCACTTGAATTTGTTGGCGTATTTACGCATTGTGTAGGCAGTATTTTGTACAGAAACCTGCCACATTACCACAGTAACTGCTGTTGAATCTATGCGCAAATATACCTTGGTACAGGAAGCCATTTCAATACCTTGTATAATGGATGATTTGAATTGTTTTTGACCACCGAGTAAGTTAGCTGTGGAGGTGAAAAGTTATTTTGTAAAGAGTCCAATGCATATCCATGTAGTCCTATTGTATCTACGTTCTAACAGTAAATTTTGTGAATATTTGTTGTTACATCAGAGAAGATTTTCTTGTATTATCCTGGCAACTTAGTTATTGCGTCGTCCTGTCTATGGTTGGTACAATCGATTTGATCTATACGATCTTTATTTCCTACGAATACATAGAAAGTATGTATGTCTACATATCCGGGGCGAATATAGTTTAATAATTTATTTATTTATAGATGCGTTGTGTACATTGTGAGGATGATAGCAACGATTAACAGCTAAAATACATTGTAAAAATACTGTTCCTCAACAATTTTATAAAGCTTATAAACAAAAATTACTTATTTTTAGTTATTTTTCTACCTGAACTAGACGAGTACGCTTACTACTGTATGTTATGTTAATGCTGGATGATGGTACGCAATTTTTTTATATTCCTAGTGTTACTTGAATGACTGCTTAGTTATATTTTTAAAATTAATATTGTTAGGTTAAATGCGACGAGTTCTGTTGAAATAAAAATTACTATAGTTTCATTAACACAATAGAGAATTCGGAATTTGAGAATGAAATTATGAAAATATACACTCGGTAGTGGAATCTTATGTTTATATGTGATACGTTTTCCATTTTTTTTTAATACACATACATGTTGATATAGATATTTTGTACATTCATTGGTAAAAGCCAAATAAACATAACATTCTACATCGGGTGATAATTCTTTCTAAAACTAACTAGCCAATTCTTCCAACGCATGAACGATGGGATCTCAATCAAATATATTATGTGTATCAATAAATGAATTAAATACATTTTGTTTAAGTGAACAGGTATATTTCCGTTCCGCAGCTGTGAATAGAATAATTATAGCAAAATAGTGTAAGAATGTATTGTTGTTTCACTGCGGGGTTTTCTCTGGTCAACCATTGTTGATGGTCTTTCCAACATGCCAGAAACGACATTGTTACAGGGTACAGTTACAATGGCTATATGTAAGTAAGCTGTAGTAACTGTTGCTGTCTATGCACAATCAAGTCATGATTTGTTACTCACCATTGTCTTAATAAGTTCAGAATATCATAGATCGCAGGATGTTACTAAACCTGTTCCATTTTCAAGTTTATTTGTTGCTCAGAGCTTATTAAGAGATCTTGTTACACACTACAAGATGGCCGCACACTCTACTTTCATCAATAGCTTCTCAGTTCAAATAACAAAAACGAATTGGCAAGAACGGTTCCTCTATGGCCATATAGTTGCATTGATTCCTAATGTAATACTGTAGCCAAGATAATCTCAAGCTGATAAAATAACGTCACTGTGTTACCATAATAATAACGATCCCTACATGAATTAATTTTACTATTTTGGCATGTTGGCCACTCCGAGTCTCCCTCAAGTCAATGACGAAGTACAACTAGTCTACGTTTACAATGCATGTTATTTGAATGAATCTGTCTCTGTTCAAACAATTCATTAAAGCCAGAACGTTTGGGACATCTGTTTTACATATTATATGTCCAATGTAATCCAATCATTTAGTAATAAATTGAAATATAAACTAAATTAACTCCCACTGTACTTGTGTTCTACCACCTAGGTATTTACTTTATTCTTAAATAAGTGGTTATCGAATGGGAAACTGTTGCAATTTCAGTTATTTAATTAAATTTAAGCTTATTAGTATACATTGTCCTGTTTGTTTTGGCTTTAGTGAAATTCTGTTCATGTATTTCACATTTCAATCAATGCAACGTGCAATGAAAATAGTACAGTACTTATATCATAATGTAATATATATGATAAGTTAGTTATCGGTCCGGTCCACGGGTACACAGCAACACAACTTTATTTTCGACTCGAAAATATAATTTAGTGGTGAAATGGTGTATGTTGTGTATTCGGTATGTTAATGTTGCCAGCAGCGATGCACCTTATGTTAAGCGTATGTGTGGAGAACCGGGTGCGGAATAATGTGCCTTCAATGTTGATAAAAGTTTCATAGTTGATGCTTCTACTTAGTTGTAAGTTAACACTGTAAATATAGACTTAACGCGACATCGTTTCGAACTCTTTATTTTTTATTAATTTAATTGAAATAAATCATTTTTTTATTTATTGCCTAAGGTTGCGACATGGCAGCTCTACACACAGACTACGTGGTAGTACAGCCGCTTTAGATATTAGTACTTAGAGCTTTTTAGAGTGTTGTTGACGATTTCCATTGCTTTCTGTCTTCCATACTGTTCTCCGGTATTTATCACTGCCACTTAAATCGATTTTTAGTTTTGTTAATGTCTTGCCAAATTGTGTCTTGTTGACTGATATTTATGTACGCCACGATAGTCTGTGCGTTGAGCGCGATCACTTTATGTCCAGTAAAAGAGCCCAGTGACCGCAAGTCGGCCTCGCGACAATGTGACTGTAAAATAGATGAAGTAATTATTGTTTTTAAATTATATGAGGCACTTCATACATCGTCTCGATATGTACCTAATAAGTGCTAGCAAAACGTCCGAATGGACTCATATGACGAAGTTAAAAATTGCTTGTTAAAATTGTAAAAAAAATATAATGTTTTCCAAGTTTAGAGTGTATACGAAGATAAGTGAACGATTTGTATAAATAATAATAAATGATAAATTGACGTACTAAAGTATTACTTTGAATGGTTCAATGTATGTTGTCCGTGCAATCGGTTATCTAATAGTAAAAGAATTTCACTAATCGAACTGTATTATTTTTTTATCTAGCACATGTAACATTGAAAAATAAACTGGAACTGTGCCATATACTTTTGATTTTTATTTTGATGTTCTGTTAATGTGAACTGTTTCCGTGTTGATCAAGTTCTTGGAGAGTTTGTCATATTATATGAAGAAAAGTAATACGTTTTTGACGAATGGCTAAGCAAACTTCGCTACGAGCGCTTCAAAATTAATATAAGATGAAAAAAGTATCTTTCATATTTTATTTGTTATAACATTTTTACGGAGTAATAAACATGGATAAAATTTAGAAGCAAAAGGCTCAGTGGCTATCTTAGTAGGTAATAAGTACCTGCGGATTGCCGGACGAAATGTCACAGTTCTGCCTTTGAATGGTTTAATAATAACATACCCCGGGTTCGAATCCAGTACTTGACCATACTTTTGCTCTCGTAAATTTGTAATTATGAAATGTAATCCGCAGGGCATGCGTTATTACATACATAAAAATATTAAAATTATAGGGTTGCGTCACCAGCTAATTGAAAAATGAGTCTTGTTCGTAGTACAACGTAAGTTGAACTATAGCCATAGGTGTCACTCCATTCCCAAACGGTGGTGGAAGAACGAGAGGAAAAATTGTCTTGTTAGCTCAGTCAGAGCATACCCCGGCTATAGGGGTAGATGATTCGGGTTCGAATTCCGCACAGAACTAATTATGGCATGTGAGTGAATGCACATTCACTCACATGCCATAATCCCCACTCTTGGCAAGCGTCTTAAGTATCGCAGAGTAAGATTCTTCCCTCTCCGGTATAGTCCCTTAGTCGCCTTTTTAATTTTATTGCGAATAGACAAGTATTTGACCCCAGTCCCATGTCACAGTTAGCGTACCACTAGTCAGTCAATTTCACTGATTCACCAGTTTACTCATTAGACAGTTTCGGTAGGTTGACAATTCCGCTAGCTAGGCATTTTCCTGATTCGTCAGTTTCCTCCTTCGCTAATTGTGCTAGGATGTCAGTTTCGTCAATAGTATTGCGATCCGCTAGTTTTGTTATTTGTCAGCTGCGCTAATATAAAAGGTTTACCTATTCGTCAGTTACGCTAGCTAGACAATTTTTCCAGTTTGCTATTTTAGTTTCAGTTGGTGCCAGGTTGTAGAGATATCTTACATAATAGGTATGTAAATATATATATATTCATTTTAGCACGTTTTCATTAGTAGTTTGTTTATCAACGCAGCAAACAACCATTTAAAAGGCGAGAGTGTTTCATTGAATCCAGAGTGGAACGAAGAATTCTAGAGTAGTCACGAGAGTAGCAAGGGATTCTAAAGAAGAATCCTGAGTGCAGTGAGGGATTTAAAGTTACTCGAGCTTATAGTAGTTGTTGGCTCCCGAGGTGAACACGGTTCATTTTATCACCCCCTATGTGAAAATTAGTTAGTGTAACTTGTGAATATGAATAGTAGGTACGTTTATTAATTTAGATATAGTTAGGAAAAATAAAACATAGTATAGAAATAGTTAGAGGCAAATGTTAATATTTGAACAATTATCAGTTAATAGTTAATATTTGAAGTGCATCGTAACAGTTTTACCACTACCAGCCGTTATAGGTTTATTTACAGCTTGAGAATTAAAAGTATTCATAGAAAACGTCGTCTCGAGATGTAGTTTTTGAGAAAATATTTTATTTATAAGGTTGAAAAAAATACCTGTAAGTACCTTGTTCATTCAATGTTTGTGATTGATCTATTGAGCAGCCTAGGCGACCATAATACGAACGCTAGAAATATATTTTTTGTATGTTTATAATGTTCGCGTAAATATCAGAAACCATTATATTGGTATGTTTGCCATAAAATTACATTATTTCGCATGCGCTGCGAGAAGTATTGATGATACATAAATATAATATTAAAATATGTACCTAGATATTTATAGTATTCATCATTATCTACAAAAAAAGTCCGCGACAGTAATGTCTATCTTTTTATGGTTAACGAACAATTACCATTTCTTTCGTAAAATAAATAATTCCAATTCACCTTGTACTTGCGAGCCTTTTTTTTTTGCTTATTCATTATTACCTACTGGTGCGGTGAGAATTTTGAAGTTTTATTTAACACGCCTCGCGCGCTAGACCTCTAAAATTATTACACGGCTCCGCCCGCGTGGATGTCGGTTACTGCTACAATAAGTCTACCCAGGAAAGACACGGTCAGCAAAATTATTCCCAGGTCAATTCACAGACACCGACACTAACATCGACGACGCAGTCTTTATCCGCAGGCTGCATAGATTGTCTTTATGAGGATGTTAAAGTTGTTAATGATGAAAATATTTAAATCTAATTAATACTAAGTTTTTTTTTTTCTATATATTATGATTACAAGCACTACCGCGTACTAAGCGATACATTTTGTATTCCAATAATTTGTAAATTTATAATACTAAGTGTTCACTTCTGCCGGCAGTCCCGGAGTGCAACCCGTTGTTTTAGGATAGATAACTAATTCTTTTCGTACTTTCATTCGTTCCTACTAATTTGAATGTTTGGCCCTGGGATTTGTTTATCGTTAGTACGAAAGAAATTTTTGAAGGATATAGGCAAATCAGTAGGAATCGTGGGTATTCTTGGTATATGAGCTAATTCACCAGCTGCAGGGCCGGTGACAATCTTCGCTACTATATTAAATTATCTTTTGGCTCCTTTATAAGAAGTCTCGTGCCATTACACATGTTGGGGGGTCTTAAATTTTTGAGAAGCATTATTGACGTGCCAACTTTTAACGACAGTTCATGAGGAGCTAACCCAGCGAGTTCAGAGAATTTAAAAATTCCTGGGGGTAGTGCACTGTCCCCTCCCGTACTTGCACCACCGCCTTGGTGACGCTCACTTCGCAATGGGCCGTGCAGCAGAAATCGTAATATTTTAATTTCGCCATAACTTCAAAACCAAACGTCCAATTTTAATCATTCAAAGACCAAATATTATCTTCTTAAACTGTACTTAGTGATGAAAAAATGGTTGTTGTGCCTCACTCGACATAGATAGGTATAGTGTGTTGCAAACTTTTTTGTAGATATTTATAAGATCTACAATTCATTGGAACATTTCATGGTTCTATCTTTTATAGTTTAGGCAGCGTTCGCAAAATAAGTAACTTTTCTGGTTGATTTTTACACCTTGTGTCCGAAAATCCCAAATATTTACGGAACACTATTTTTTTCCAAAATAAAATTTAGCCTATGTTATTCGTGGACATCGAGAAACTGAGGTTAGTTTCTCGATGTTCGTGGATAATGTAGCTTTCGAATGGTGAAAGAATTTTTAAAATCGGTCCAGTTGTTATTGAGTTTGCAGCGTGCCCAGTATGCTGGCAGCATTGCCCCGTTGAATTGCAATGCTTATTCGTGCCAGCATTTTTGCCAGACGTCTTTGAATAATATTTTGGCGCTCGGTCCCCACTTACTTTAAGAAATTAATATAGGTAGCTAAAAAGCAATACATTGAATTTAAAATAGGAGTCCTGGTCTGTAATTCTAATCTTGTGATAAGATAACTTACCAAAAAAACGCTTCGTTATCTTTCGCCTTTTGTTTTTAAAAACAGTTGTTAAACTCCAATCTTTTGCTAAATCTTTGGAATATTGAATGAATTTTGTTTTCTTTTTTTTTTTTTTTTTTTTATGCCTGATAGGTTAGCCTTTGACCACTATCTCACCTGATGGTAAGTGATGATGTGGTCGAGGATGTTGTTCAGACTAACCTAGAGTTACTGGCTCTCAAGGACAGCTGCCGGAACACACCGTTAGGTGCTTGGCGACAGATTTTCAACTTGAGGGTGGTAGCTAGCCAGGCGGGCATTTGCAAAGTGCCCTACCACCATGCTGTAACGACTGCTATCCTAAGACAACAACCGGGACCGACGGCTTAACGTGCCCTCCGAAGCACGGAAGCGCTCAGTAGTAATGTCACCAGCGGTCACCCATCCAAGTCCTGACCGCGGCGGACGTTGCTTAACTTTGCTGATCGATTCAGAATGGCTAAGCAAACTTGGCTACGAGCGCTTCAAATTTAATCTTTTTCTTAATTCGCACAATATTCAAAAAATATTTTACTCGTTTTCGTACGTAATTGATACGGCAGATACGGAGGTAGCTACGCCCCTGAGTCCAGTGATGATGAAGAAGATGCTATGTGTATGGTGATTCTTCTATCAACTTAGGTTCTCCAACGAACATATTAATATGATAATAGTTTCTATATATAGAATACCAGAGCAAAAAAAAGCACAAGTAGGCATTCCTATATAAGCTTGATAAATTGCTCAATTATGTAACTGACCAATTTAGAAGGAAAAAAATCATTATATGCGGTGACTGGAATATAGACACGTTAAAACAAAATTCAGTTACTACGGAATTGACAAATATTCTAGAGAGCTATAATTTCAAAGCCCACATAAAAACTCCAACACGTCTTACATCTTGCTTAGATCAAATTGCCTCGAATATAAATGACGTTAAATCCGAGGTACTTGTTCTAGGACTGTCGGATCACGAAACAGCTCAAATGCTGACGCTGAGAGCAAACAAACAAAATGCTATAACGACCTGGTTTGAATATAAACGAGACTACAGTATTGATAACCTTAGAAAGTTTGGTGAATGTATATCCTCTCTATCTTTTGAAGAAGTTTTAAGGGCTGATGATTTACCTGAAGCTTTTGAATGTTTTTACAGTCTCTTTCGCTTATTTTATAGTTTGTGCTTTCCCGTAATCAAAGTGAAGATTAGTAATAGATCGGTGAAGGCGGGTTGGTTGACAAAAGGAATTAAAAAATCGAGTCGAACAAAACGTCTTTTGTGCGTGTGTCGGTGTTGCCATGATAATCAAATTACCTTATGAAAATAACGTAACCAATTTAAAAACCTAATTAGTATTAATACAACAATAGGGTTCCGATGTAACGTGTTGGCAAAAGTAGTGTCGTTAAGTAGGGGAAGGGAATGGAAAAAGTGTTTCAGAAAAAACATTACTGGGTATTTAATTTACATGCATTTATTTCTTGTAACTAATTAGTGACGGGTTTTTTATGCAATCGGGGAAAAAAGCACAAAGCCCACCTGGTGTTAAGCTGTAACCTCTGCCGATACAGTTCGTCACAAGTGGCAAACTGCACTGCGCCCATCACCTTGAGACATAAAGATGTTAAGTCTCATGTGCCTGTAATTTTACCGGAACATAGGAATGTGAACATTACTGCTTGGCGGTAGAAATAGGTATAAATAAATATAAGTCGCCGATTTTAAAATATTCCCATGATAGTTCCTTCTTACTTTCCCGAATGATTTCGATCCAATTTTGTTTAATTTTTGGACTCAATTCGGAAAATGAAAAAATAATTAAACAGTAACACTGATAAGTGACCAGTAAAGCGTGAACAGTTAAGAGGGAACTTAAATTTGCCTTTGTAATATCAATAATAATATGGTTATAATTCAACTCTATACACAACAACGTTAAAAACAAAAAAAAAGCAATGGAAATATGTTTTTTTTATAACGAAAAAAAACATCATCTACTTCAATATCTTCGAAACCGAAAATCCAATACCAATGTAATCAGTATGAGGTATCAGCAATTATAATTAAAGGTATCAGCTTTCCAACTAAAAATGAAATGACGGAGTTATGAAGTAACAAAGATTTAATCAAATAAATTGAATTAAAAAAAATACAACTGAATTGAAAACCTGGTCCTTTTTGAAGTTGGTTGAAAATGGACTGAATGAATTAAATCCATCTTTTAAATTTACAATTAACTACAGATTTTGATAATGATATTGCGTCGTAGGCATCTACGACGCAATATCTGTATTAAAAAAAATACAGTCCTATTGAGAACCATCTCTTTTTTTTTAAGTCGGTTAAAACACTTTAATCAACTATTAAAAAAAACTAATAGCAATACGTTGTTTATTATCACCCTATAATAGGGTAAACCTTAGAGGCTTAATAACGGCAACACCAATGCCACCACGCCGCAATAGTTCGACTGAGGAGTCAAGGCGTAGTTTCGTTGTACATATGTGTGAGTAATCGTGTTTGTACACGGCGAGGCGTAGTTTTACCGGCCTCACTGCTCTTTACACAACATTCTGTCTTGACTTTTTATTCGGTCTGAGTTTGAAATATAGAAGATCAAATATTAATAAAGTTCAAGGTAAAACTATATACAGTAAATATAACAATATATTTAAAAGCTAGCACAACGAAAATATAACCTGAAACGTATCGAATACGATAAAAATAAATGCAAGGCTATTTGGAAAGCAATATCTTCTTCTGTAGGTAATAATTTAAGTAAAAATGACATAAAAGAAATAAAGGAGAATGTTCAAAGGCAGGTCCCCTATATGGCGGAGTGTCCTTTTAAAATATTATGCTAAAATCGTTACATATTTTTTTGCTCTTCTCTCATTAACAGCGTATTTCTTTTCACCCTAGCATTAATTTTTTTCTTAAAGAGTACAATTTTTATAAATTATTTATTTCCTGTTATTTCAAAACTAGCAACTAAAGATAATATGCACTTAATTTTTTATATTTATTGGCAACTGGATACATAGTCCTTATGCCTCACTAAAATATTGCCAACTTAGAATTGCCAGTTATTTATAGTTCCCATTTTTCCAGTATCTTAGATCGATTAAAAATACATAGCTATGATTGAATTCATTGCTATTCATATAGTTTTTTTACACGTTGTTAGTTTCGCCTTTAATTGAATATCTATCGACAGCGCAGAAACGATCCATACCGTAAGTATACTTATTGAATATACTATCGGTACTATTGATAGTTTATGTATGTTTTTTATTTTATTTTATAGCCTTTGACCACTATCTCACCTGATGGTAAGTCATGATTTGGTCGAAGATGTTGTTCAGGCAAACCTAGAATTACTGGCTATGAAGGCTAGCTGCTGGAACACACCGTTAGTTGCTTGGTGACAGATTTTCTACTTGAATGTGGTAGCTAGCCAGTCGGGCATTCGCAAAATGCCCTACCACCATGCTGTAACGACTGCCATCTAAAGACAACACCGGGACCGACGGCTCAACGTGCCATACGAAGCGCGGAAGCTCTCAGTAGTAATGTCACTAGCGGTCAAGCATCTAAGTCATGATTTATGACGTTGCTTAACTTAGCTGATCGATTAACAACGGCTAAGCAAACTCCGCTACAAGTCCTTTAAGATGTATATTTATAGATTCCTGGTATTCAATACAATAATATATAGCTTGCTGTTAGGTGTGCCGCCGGGCTAGTAGCAAGGTGAACGTTAGAATTCAGCGAGTATAGAATATAATAAAATAACGATTTATAGCAGCCACATATAAAAGATGGTATAGCGTGGAAGCACGGCTTAAGTCATTGCAGGAAAAATCGATATGGTGTCTCGATTTAAAAAATGTTAACTGGCAACAGTGGCAACACTACTAATGTTTACGTGCTACTGTCAAGAGCGTCAAGTCAATGACGAGCTGATAACGTGAAAAAAAATAATCGTTTCTTTTGAAATGTCTATTCTATTCCTAAATAGCATCAAGTTATACACTAACCGGCAAAAAACTTACGTGTTTTTCCGGTTACTGTACTGTACTTACTGTACGGTACTAATTAGTTTCCTAGATTAAATGTAAATGATTTAAGCAGATTCGCATTAGGATCTTATATCAATACAAATAGGCAAAATCTTACAACTTGGTGCATGTACGAGAAAATAGTACCATATTTATTGTTATATTGTCTAGAAAAAAGCAATGAATTAGAAGAGGATTGGGCATTAATATTAAATATGAATAATTATTAAGGACCAGAATAAAGTTGTTGATACTACCTCCTAAACTATCAGGTTGCAGATTTTGATACTTTTGGTATAATTCGATTTGTCTAAAAAGTATTTTAGTCTTAATATCTAGTTGATTGATATTTTTATAACTTAAAAATTAAATTACTCTTAAACGAGGGTAAAAATATGAAAAATGGCTACTGATCCTAAAATTAGATGTTTTTATTAACAAATTAAAAAGAAATAATCAGGACACTAAACTTTTTCAGGGGACCTAAGTCTCCTAGTGAAATGGGCATTCTCCTTTGAATAATATGACATACACTAACCCCATTGACATTTGTAATACATTTAATAATTATTTTATTGACTCAATTGTAAATCAACCCACTACTACAACCCAAGCTAAAACCACACATTGCAGTCTCAATTTAAAAACAATATTTTTGAACCCTACAGATCATTATGAAATGTATAGTATCATAATGAATCTTAGTAATAGTAAAACTAGTGGTTATGATGAAATCACAACGCAAATTTTAAAGTTTTGTGCTAACTGGATATGTGTCCCACTTTCGCATATTGTTAATCTGTCTTTTTTGAATGGAATATTTCCTGAACAACTCAAGATATCTATCGTAAAGCCTCTCTTCAAATCTGGGGATACCACAGATCCTAATAACTACCGCCCTATATCTATAGTGCCTATATTGTCTAAGATACTTGAAAAGGCTATGTTAAATAGACTTGATAAATTTCTGACTAAACATAAAATTCTTGCTAATGAACAGTTTGGATTTCGTAAGAGCAGTTCTACTGCACTTGCTTGTTTCAATTTAATAAAAGCCGCTACAGAGAGCATAAATGAGGGCACGCCAGTTGTTTCCTTATTACTTGATCTAAAAAAGGCATTCGATTTTGTAAATCATAGTAAGCTGCTACACAAGTTAAGTTTATACGGCATTAGAGGTAATGCTTTGGAGTGGCTACGTAGTTATTTAAATAATAGAAGACAATTAACTGAAATTACAAGAATTATTTTAAAGGGTCACAAAATTTATGAGAGGAAGAAATTTAGATCTCAAACTATTATAAATAAGAAAGGAGTGCCTCAGGGAAGTATTTTGGGACCTCTCCTTTTCCTGCTTTACATTAATGATCTCCCTGATCACACAGTTCACCGGTGTGTTCTATTTGCAGATGACACTACAGTTCTTATTAAATGTAATGACAAAAAATCATGCCAACAAATCGTGAACGAAGCGTTAGCGGATGTAATTAAATGGACATATAATAATGACTTAAATATTAATTTAAACAAAACTAAAATCATTCAATTTCAATCTTATAATACAATTCCTCTCACCCTTGACATTAAATATATAAATCAAAAAGTAGAAGAAGTTAGCTGTTATAAATTTTTGGGTATACATTTGGACAAAAATCTTAATTGGAAAGAACATGTTAATGCAGTTTGCCAAAAACTTAGCCGTTACACGTTTGCCTTAAAAAAGCTGAGACAAACAATATCTGTTGAGGCCGCCTTAGCCGCCTACCATGGCTATGTTTCATCGGTTCTTGGTTATGGCCTTATAATCTGGGGAAACTCGGTTGAGTTAGATAAGGCCTTCAAGGTACAGAAGCGGTGTATCCGAGTCATAAATAGGGCTTGGTTTCTTGACAGCTGCAAACCACTATTTAAAAACAATAATATACTTCCCCTACCGTGTATGTATATAAGAAACCTGTGTATCTTTGTAAAGGCAAATCCAACCTATTTTCAAAAAAGAAGTGATGTTATTTCAAGACAAAAAAGATGGAAGTATAAAAACTTATTATACCATCCTCTATGCCAAAAAGTTATTTATGAAAAAAATGTTTATAATATGGCTATTACTGTTTTTAACAAATTACCGGACAACTTAAAATCTTTGACCGGAAACAGCTTCAAAACTAAACTGCACAATTGGTTATTGGACAATTGTTTTTATCACAAATTATATAGATATGTGTTTTTATAGCATGACAGAATATTTTAATGTATAATAATTTAATGTATTTTATTGTTTAAAAAAAGAAACTATATTTTTAGGAATAAATACTAATATTTGTACACCTGCTTGCAGGTTGAATGCATTGCTATATATTTTCCTAACATCTGAAATTGTAATTATTGTGCATTCTGACAAATAAATGATTGATTGATTGATTGAAACTTCAGAAACAACACGTAAATCAGATTTAGTGCTTTTCGCTTCAATACGAATCATTATCACTATGCAGTACTAATACAATCTATGGGAAGGTGACACCGTGCGCATCGAGGGACTTTTGCAACTTGAAATTAACTTAAAAGAGCTGGTTATGTACAGCAGTGAATAACAAGACAGGCAGTCAAGTACCGAGCTGCCGAACGTGAGCAGGGCGGAGTTCCTTTTCAGATTGTTGGCGATGTTTTTGTATGTTCCCGCTACCCGTTACGGTTACTGACCGACCGGATGCGGCTGTTCGCCACATAAACCACATTCATCCTATCTATCATCATAGTCTGTTGCCGCATTCGTTTTCCTTTAGCTGTCTGTCGCGAGCGAGCGTCTTCGTCTCGCTGATACTGCGACACGACACGACACAGCCTAACTTTGTTTGTGCGCAACCTACATCAACATTGACACCATTGTACCGATCTTGATACCAGCAGACACCTGCTTGGCATTTATATCATTAGCAGTCGCCATGATAGGTAAGTTTTAATATAAAACAAAATAAATTATAATATATTGAAGCAGTTACATAGGTATACAAAAGGCACTTTAAGTACCATGTACCTACTTAAAAAACGAACTACCTACTTGTTCGGGAAAAAAAGGGAAACAAATGAAAGGCTACCTGGTTCAGCTCACCCCGCGTGCCAGATGTTACACGACGCGTAATTTTTGGTTTCTTCTCCCTTGCATTCAACGCTGATTGTCTTGCGAGATGAAAGATGATTTTCTATGCGCGATGGTCGCGGCTGATGTTGAAAACTGTCGTTTTGGCAATATTTCGAGGAAAGTTTACGGAGCTCTCGACTCGATCGCGTGCCGGTTAGACGTCAACAACGTTTATTTAACTACCCCCCAGGTTAGCCAAGGAAAGTCAAGGAAGGGATGAAGGTATTGAAATAAAGGTTTCGTTTAGGAATATTGAACAAAGTTGCGTTCTAAAGTTGCGACACACCAATGTTGCTAATATTAACAAACATACTATATAGTATAATGTTATTCAAATTATAAAAGTACTCTTTTAGCATAATCATGATTTTTTTAATAGTACATACCTACCTACCTAAGCACTCTAAATTTTGATGTCTGACTGAATGCACATTCAATGTGATTGATTGCTACGTGAGAAATAATATTAGGTACGTTATGTGTAGTTTTATTTTGATCATGCATGCTTGAACTGACGTTATTTTTTCATAAGGTAGGTAAAAATTATAACCATCTGTCTTGATCACTATTACCTAGGTAAAAACCATATACCTAGATAGTGTGCACCCGTTTTTATGAATATGCATATAGATAGTGTGCCTATAGCATCGGTTAAAGTATATTTTGTCATACAAAATGCTTGATTAGTGAATATAGTGAATCAAGCATTTTGTCATACAAAATGCTTGATTCACTAACCTCTCTTCCATCTCACCTTTTTCCTGTGCAACGCGATGGAATCTTTACCTATAAGGTGAACCAAAATAATGGTAATTGTTTTCACGTTTTACGTACCTTTTGTAAGAAATGCCTCATCAGATTTCTGTCGCCCAACATTGTTTTATAAAAAAGTTTAAAAAAAGGGTAGAACGTAATCCTACGTTGAAATATAGGAACATAGTGAAATTATATAAAAATGCTTTCTCATATTAAACCATTTATTTTTACAAGATAATCACAGAAAATTGTAATGTATGCACATACAATACAATTATTTTAACTTAGACACATTAATAATAAATTAACAATCATTAGCAATTATCTTCTTTTCCAATGTGTAGTAATATAATATAACCCATCAGAATATTTTAATACTGGATAACAACTTAGTAGGTACAATAAGTAAGTTGTGAAATGTCCCCTTTCGAACATATATTTATTTAATAAAAATAATATGTATACAAATCAATAACTTAAATATGTTATAATAAATAATCTAAAGCAATATTTTACTCAAATTAATATTTAACTGTTATTTATAGTGTCGTATGAAGTGTAGTGTACATAGAGTTATTTATATTTCTAAGATATTGTTTGTCAGAAGATAATAAACAAACAAAATGAAAAATTATATTTGTTATTAGAACTTTGGTAACAATAAAACAAGATAGAAATGATTGCTATCAAAAGCTATACAGGGTAGAATTTTTATACATAGAGTAGTCAGTCATCTTCAACATTGTAGCTACACGAAAAAAATAAAGAAACTGTTTTTTTAGAAATATTTCTAAACCACAACACAATAAAAGGAGCCAAAATCATAAATATTAAAAAATATATATAGTTCGCAAGAAAATAGGCTTTTTACAGTAACTTTTTTGATGCCATTCGATCCTCTTTCCTATAGTCATAAGGATCAAGGGTCTATGTCGGCCTCGATCAACTCAATTCCTGATAATCTCAGTCAAATTTAAACCGAAAGCAAAAAACAATAGGTTCTATCTGAACACGTCGCGGATAGCTTGTATGAGTTGCGCAGGGACCGGGTCGTCGGTACAGTACCCGGCGGAGCGCAGGTGGTGGGAAACACTCGATATACTCTGTGGACAAATTAAATAGGTATATAATTTTTGCAATAACGCATGCTCCGCGGTTTACATTACAAAATTACAAGAGGAAAAATGATAGTCCATCTCCATACGATGGTTAAGATAGAAGACAAATTAGAGTTCTGAATCATATGTTATGTTAGCTCAGTCGGTCAGAGCATACCCCGGCTATAGGGGTGGATAGCGCGGGTTCGAATCCCGCACACATAATTTTTCCTCTCGTAATTTGGTGAAGTATAAATTATTATTATTTATTAGAAAATGGGCAGCAGCACACTCTCTAGAGGTGACTGCCAACTGAATCTGCGATTCTCAAGACGTTTGCGAAGCATGGGGATTAACAAATCCAAGAGGGTTTGTGCCTTTGTTCAACAATGTCATGACTGTTGAAATTATTTCTTTGTTTATGGCTTCTGCGGCTGTCACCACAATTCTGCCAACTGTCTGTTCAACCTAGTTTCACAAAATTTTGTGCCACAATTGGTAAGTATTGTCCTTGTTGTTAAGTCCAATATTGTTCTCGAATAAGTAACATTGTCTTTATGAGAATAAATTAATTAAACGGACATCTCTAGACGACAGCAATGGGGCACTGTTACATGGTGGATATTCCAACACCAAATAGGTCAAACTGGTAGAAAGCTTCTTCATTTAAACAATTTACAAAGAGAATGAAATTAATTGTCTGACTCTTAAATATATAAAATCTTGCTTTTTACTTATCATTGGATGAGAGATAGGATAAACTCAACTTTCCTATCAAAAATAAAAAATAAATTTATATTCATCTGTAAGAAACCACTTATTTATTGAAATTAGGAGAATTAATAACACGTGCCGAAACATATTAGACGCTTGGCGACAAATGTTCTTTGACAGTCAGGTCTTATTCTAGACCTAGCTGACTAACATCTTTGAACTCACAGTCATTTGCCAATGGATGAGACATTACACACAATGTGTTACAATGGCAAGCACATTAAGTAATTTATAATGGCAACTTCGGGCAGGGATTGAACCCTACATTCTGTATTTGAAATGCGGATTACTTGGCCACTGAGATGGGACCTCTTCTACTAAGAAGAGTACACACACTTTATTACACTGATTATTTCCTGTCATAAGGGACAGGGTAAGGTTAATCAGACTACTAGGCTTCATCTGACCAGCTCTGACTCTCTCTCTCTCTCTTGCAACACTTCTGAATTAAAAGCATGATTCTGAACACTATCACTATAATGAAAAGTATCGAACCTTCTCCAAGTAAGTGAGATTAGCTTGTGGACACACATCATTGACCATGTCCACACTGTACTCATTCCTCTCAGTACCACGTAGCACGGTCTTTAGCTCCTGTACATAGTCTGGCAGGGTTTGTGGAGTAAGGTCTGGGATCAGCTTCACACTGAACTGGTAGCCGATGGGAGTGTCTGGGTCCAAAGGGTCTTCTTCTACTCGGAGACAACTGGAAATGGATAATGATGTGTTATGGCACTTATGTCAGTCTCTCAACTATCATTATCATGTTCATTACGAAAATTATAAATGAGAATGATTTTATATTATTTGGCAAAATAAATTAGCCTGTAAACCAGAGATGTACGCAAAATACTTCTTAAATCGAACCGAACTTTAGGGCGGAACATGACGTGCCAATTTGAACTACTGTAGGACTCATAAATAGAATTTATCTTTTCGTCGATGTTTACCCTCTTAAAGGGACAGAGTAATATCAATATTTAAAGTGGATTGAACTAAGAGCTAATTTTACTGTTGCTTTAATTTTCTTTCGATTATGGAGCCACTACAATTCTCACATTGTGATTTTTTTCAATAAACAAATTACAACATAAGTTTTTTTATTTTATTTTTCACAGAATACATTATTTTCTTTCATTGTAATTTTGTTTAATGTATAAATTACAATATTGTGTCTTTGATAGCCCCGTCGGTATGTGGTCGCGAGTAGAGTGGTGCAGTGTGGTAGGTAAGGGTAGGTAAGGGTAGAACTGACCGATGCTGCGAGGCTTTGCGGCCCGGCGGCCAGTGCTGCGAGGTGATGAGGCCCAGCAGCGGCAGGCGCCACTCGAGCGCTTGCTGCAGGGCCCGCTGCGTCACCAGGTCCACTAGGGATGGCGCGCACGGGAACTGCGGGTGCGAGTGGTGCCATCCGCACACTGACAGCCCTACACCACGGAGCTGCTCCGCCGCCATCGACTGGGACACTGCACAACATACATTACATACTACATTATGCCCGAGATTCCAGCAGGACTCTGCACCTGGTCACAAGGCACAACCTACCCAAGCCTGGCTTGAAACCAACGTTCCGGACTTTATAAGAGCTGACGACTGGCCCTCATCTAGCCCAGACCTCAACCCTTTTGACTTCTTTGTAATATACAAGTTGTTCCGACCCAACTTAGCATAGGACAAGGGCACCACGAGGAAAATAATAAAATTATTTTGAATTTTTCTTCTGCAATCTTCTTGGGGCTAGCTTCATCATTCCTTCTTTATCTGTTTTCCGTTTCTCTCTTTCTGTTATATTTCGCCGACGATATTCATCGAGTCAAAACACCTGTGAGACAGGGTGGAGATAACTGAATCATCTGACTTTGAATGTCAGCCTAAAATTACCTTCCTATTTGAAAATATGAATTAACTAATTTTATATTATTTATATTATATACATAAAAATTAAGCATTGCAGGCGCCGCAGGACTTTCAAATTAGACACAATTAAGGAGCATAACAGCTAACCTTTGATGCCCGCCAATGCTTGCTTACTGTCACTATTTGAATATGGGAGCTAGAGCAGTGAAAGCGAGTGTTGTGGTTTAGCAGCTAGACTAAGTAGGACCCAGTTAGCATAACTTGATAATGTGCCACTAATACTTACAAAATCAAACTGGAACCTCGAAGTATGGCCGTGACGCTCATGCCACTGTGCCAGCAAAGCAGTACGTAGCCTAGTGATATTCTTCTAAATAATACTTTGGATTTGATAGATCCTATTGACATATTTGATTAATTTTATGGTGATAATTATTACATACATTGAGTACATTTTGACCATGTTATTTAGCCTTTTGGTAGTTTTTTCTTGGTCGCTCCTCCTTTTGACTCCCACAGGTTTATATGGGGAGGTGAAATTATAGCCTGGCACCCCACAATCTTGAAATCATGCATGTATATCCTTGTTAGGCTTATATTATTGATGTATTCAGTTATTGTGGCATACAGCTGTATTCGATCAGTGTGCTCAATGAGTGCAGTAAATAATGATTTAAATATTTTTAAGTAAAAAATCTGAAACAAAAGGGTAGTAGAAATATACTGACCAGGGTCCATATCGCAGTGCGTACTGCCGGCGGCGGCTGCGGCCGGGCGGTATCCCCTGACGGCGAGCACCCCTCCCCCCGCGCCCTCCATCTCCCCCCCGACGAGCCCCATAACCTCCCCGCGGGACGTGTGCGCGTGCAAGTCCATCAGGATCAGAGTCGACACGTGCAGGTGGACCTCATACGGCGCCTGGGAAACATATCAAATCAGATTTCTTATGTGAAACTCAAGGGAGCAATAGCATGCGAACCTGCTACAGACCTGATTGGAAGCTGACACTCACTACTACAGGGCTACCTTCAACTACTATTTTTACTTTGTAAGAAACCTGGCACAATGTTTCGGCATATATCCTTTAAACTAGTTGTGGTTAAAAAACTTTGTGGTTTTGAGTGTCAATAAATTGTTCCAATAATACAACAAAGTATTTTTTTGGGCTTCAAACCCTGTGAACTTATAAAAAAATAAGTTACATATATGTTTAAATATTGGCCATACAGTTCAATCAACCTTACTTGACACCAGTGCGATTTTTTTTAAGGTAACCAAAGCCATTATGAAAATGCCGTGTAAAATATAAAATGCTGCTGAAGAGTTGAACCATAGCAGTTAACACTGAGATAGGTGTTGAAATTATTAAATGTATTCAAGCTCTCTACATTCTACAATATTATTCTTTATTTGGAAAAATCTCCTCTTAAAAAGGAAAAGTCTGCAAACAATCCTAAACATAAATTAGGATGTGTAAGTTTTAATGAAAATATACAGATTAATGTAATACCGGTTTATCTGCATTGTAAACTCTACATCTGATGAGGTGTATCGGCTGCTTCCTTGGCTGTTTCTCTCGCTTGGGCTCCGAGCCCACCTCTAGAAGGTCACCAGCTTCTGTGTGCATTATTGTGTAGCCACCACCTCCATCCTGGAACAGGTACATCAGTCATCATTATCTTTCTACCCTTATCCATCATATGCAACGTAGGAACAATATGTCTTTCTTTGAAAACAAACCACATTCATATAATTATTGTGATATGTTGACTTAGGTTTTCTGGCCTTTTCAAAACTCGTCTAGTTATTGTTAAGATAATGAGTAGATTCAGCAATTACAGGATTACTATTGTGGAAACTCATAATTATAACAAATATTTAATGATATATTTTTTATATTAATTTAATGTTTTTTTTATTTATTTGTCACTCTTCACCTATTCACTACATAGGTTAAGTAATATCTACTGTGGTCATTACTTGAATGAGAAGCCACTAGTGGCATTGACCACTGAGCACCTCAGTGCTTCAGAGGGCATAGGTTATAGCCATGCGGTAAGACATTTTGTGAATGCCCACCTGCCTAGCCACCACCCTCAAGTGAAAAATCTGTAGCTAAGTACCAATAAGTGTGTTCTGATTGCTGTCCTCAAGAGCCAGTAATTCTATGTTAGCCTGAACAACTATCAAGAGATATTAGTGATAGGCTAGCCAATCAGCTATAACAAATAGACTAAAAACCAAACCTATTATACTTACCAAATTGATTTTCTTTTGTCTTCTAGGCATTGGCTCAAACTTACGCAGTGGCACTGCTATAGGTTCCTCAACAGGTTTTGTCTCCTCTTTAATTTTTTGAGTGCTGCCTTCATCATCGCTGCCAATGTCAATTTCTATATCACTGTCAGGTTCAGAGTCCTTTTTCTTCTCTATTTTAATCTATGACAAAAAATTGCATTATACATTTATAATAAATAATTTTAAATTACATACAACATTTTATATACAAGATCTTTCAGGTTTATTCATAATGGCAATCAGGGGTTTAGTCCATACAAATTTTTTTTTCTATTGAGCCCAATATATAAAATATTAATTAATAAAATATAAGCACCAACAGGCTGTATTTTCTTTAAGAGATAATGTTCAGTCTTATTATATATTCCAATAGAATTTTAATAAGAGAATGATGTAATTCCTTTTAGAAGTGCCACATATCAGTATTTAATAGAGACAGATGTAAAATTATATAAATATCACCTCTCGCGCCATAGTGATGTTTACTTCTACTAATCAGTTGTTTTTTATGAATTAATATACATAAAAATACCTATTACCTACATATCCAGAAACCTGATAAAACAGTCTATAATATGTAGAGATCATATGTGATTTTATTTGATTACAATAGCATCAAAAAAATTAAAAAAAAACGATCTTGTGGTATATTTTAACTTTATTGAACATTTTCAGAGTTACATATACTTTAAGCTATATTGTTTTAATCCCGATCATACAAGCTTTCTTACAATATAATGACAAGAAATATCTGATCATTATCATAAAAAAACTTACAAAAAAACATGATTTTTACATTTTAAATATTTTTTTTCGACCCAAACTTATTAACCTGTTTAATTAACTTTTGTTTTAAAGACTTATTTACCGGTCAAACAGCCCCCTAGTATAATCAGGTTCGAAGTAGATATGAGAATAATATCTCAGCAATTTCAAATTTTTGTATTTTACATGTCAAAATTGGTAGGAACTGGAAAAAGGAAACTGGGCAGAAGAAATAACTTTTCTACAAATATTTTGATAAGAAATACTTCCTATTGTCGTAGAGTAATTAAACTTTCAATATGGTATAGCCATTGGAATCTAGTTTCAAACAAAGTTAAAATTGTAAGAATTGAACTGAAAATGCCAAATCTAACTGGAAGTACCACACAGAACCTGTAGTAGGTTCATGCCATTAATGACAAAATTATGAGATACCTGATTTAGCCATGTTCTGCTGGGACAGAGAAGTTTCAAGATTAAATTATAATGATAACAAGCTTACCACTTCTTCTCCTTCAGATACAGGTAAAGCTTGCCCTGAGCCCAACACAATCTGCATCTTAGGACTCTTCATACTATCATCAGACAGACTGGAGTCTTTTCTCTGTCTTCCTAGAGGTGACTTCAGCAAATCTTTACTTGTATTCTTCTGTCTACTTTTGTCGAAATTTCTGGACACTTTCCTCCTGTGATTGCCAATTTTTTTTTCAGCCTTGACTTTTGCCTGATATTTTGCAATATTCTTAGAAACTATATCTGTCATATCCAACTCTGAACCTATTGATTCAGTTGAGCCTATAATCATATCATCATCATAAAATATATCTTCAGAACTAATCAATTGTGGCTTGATTATTTCAAATGAATTAGGCTTGAGTATGCTAGTAGTTTTTGAGTTCTTATAAGTTTTTTTTCTAAACGGGTGCTTTGCCATATTAATTTGTGGATGTATAACCACTTTTTTTATATTTGTATCACCAACTATTTCCTCTTGAACAACAGTGGGTATGTCTTCTTGGTCTTCATTATTGTCTAAGCCATAAGAAGCTGGCTCTAAATGTATTCCATGCTCTGCATCAATTAAAGCTTGTATTTCTACTTCAGTCTTTGATTTAATCGTTTGGGATATCTTTCTTATATTTCTACCATATTTGGCCTGTCAAAAAAAATTTATAATGTAATAGAAGGAAATTATAAGCATGGTAACTTATGAGCTATTATGAAATTAATCAAATATTTAATTCCATTTTTTTTATACCTCTATTGCCACTGATAAGTTAGGCTTTGACCACTATCTCACCTGATGGTAAGTGATGATGGAGTCGAAGAAGTTGTTCAGATTAACCTAGCATTACTGGCTCTCAAGGACAGCTGCCGGAACACACCGATTGGTGCTTCGCAACAGTTTTTCTACTTGAGGGTAGTCACTAGCCAGGAGGGCAAAATACCCTACCACCATGCTATAACGACTGCCATCCTAAGACAACAACCGGGACCGATGGTGTAATGTGCCCTCCGAAGCACGGAAGCGCTCAGTAGTAATGTCACCAGCAGTCACCCATCCAACTCATGACCCAGGCAGATGTTGCTTGGCTTTGCTGATTGTTTCAGAATGGCTAAGCAAACTTTGCTACGAGTGCTTCAAAAAACTCTGGGAAAACACCAAAAGCATGACCTGGGTCATTATGTGTTTAGGAGAGGGGATTAAAACCTTTTAAAAATAATTATTAACAAATTTCATCATCATAGTATATTGTCAGCCTTTGGCAGGGCTGGTGAAGGCACCAATTTCATATAAGCTGTTATCATGAGTAGTCACAAATCATCTCACAAATAGACTTGAAAAATTCCAAACCCGCAAACAGGCCAGGTTTGTGCAACTTGGCACAAAATATTTTGGCCTACTATTTTAATTTTGATGTCAGCATTGTTATTTACTTGTTAACTGTACAAAAATAATATATCAGCTTCTATTTATTTTACCTATTTAGTTTAGGAGTAGTAAGTACTAAGATTATTAGCAGGCAATAATACTGAGTAATGATACCTACATATGCTATTTTTATTAAAGAAGAGCCACTATTTTTTTTGCTTATTTATATTTTTATTAACTTATTTCTTTGACGGCCCCAGTTGGGACAGACAATGGCATAAACAGATTCCTCGTTGGAACAGACAAGGTAACATTATTATACAATACTTTTTAAGTTAACAGACCATAGGTTTTTTAAATTTAATGAACTATAGGTTAGTCTTTGACCACAATCTCACCTGATTTTAACTGATGATGCAGTTGGTGATAAATAAGCTAAACCACTAAACATCCATGAATGCCAATAGCACAGTATAACAATATGCTCAATTGTTTTAATTAATTAACAATCTGTAGCGGTTAATCTAGTGATATTAACCTAATGTTAACCAACTTTTTTGGAATCACTTTGTATTAAATCACAGAAGTAATAGCCCATAACAACATTATTTACCATTTCCACAACCAGCATTTTCCGTTCTGCTTGGCTCCATATTGAATGAATATTACTGTTATTGCTTGAAACAGTTTTAGCACCTATTAGGTTCCGCGAAGTACCACTTCTATCCCTAAAATGTAGGTAGGGCCCAAAATATTATCAAGGAATAAAGTTAATCAAAAGTAGTGTATTACGACGAAAGCTATACTAATACATTTTAGTGATCTTAGGAATTATTACCTACCTACAATTGTGTTTAGACTCTTTATCGTACCAGTTGGTCGCAGTAGAGTCTGAAAGCCATTGTGGGTGGACGGTGTCTTCGCGACTTGAGCAGGATGGACTGTAAAATGTACCTATTGGTGACTTTGTGATAGTTATCGTGTCACGAGTGTTGTATCAAATATAACTGATTTGTTGTTCTATCCAAATTAAATATGTAGTGTACACAAATAGTCTAGAAATACGTGATATAACTTTGTTATGACATAAAATGTCAACAAAACATCAACATTGGAGCAATTTTTACAGAAGTAAAATAGTTTATCGACATAACTTATAATGAATACAAACAAATAAAGGCTTACTTTGAGTATGATACTTACATTCCTTGATTATTTTGAGCAAAACAAGAATTGAAAGAAAAATCCCCAAGAATGTCAATTTCGTCTTCGTCTGCCATTTTGATTTTATTATATTATACCACCACAGATTACAGATTCACAAAACAAAACTATCAACTTCAACTCTTGTTTTGTAGCTTGGACACCACCACAATTTCGCCAATGTCTCGTAGTTAGATAGACCAGCAAACGAAGGAGATTGTTTGGTTTTAATGAGTTATGTCCGGTGAGAAGTGAGAGAACTGTCCAAGCCGAAATTGGTGCTGAAACATAAGATGTTAGTTGATCTAACTATTGGATGAACACAATCACAAATATACACACAAACACAAATACGTTATATATAATATAAAACACCTGGGAACAACTATTGGTTAAGTTATATAATTTAAGTACAGTTAATTTATAGCTTTATTTTATTTTTCTTTATAAATTTACATAAGATATATATATATAGGGAGTAAATACTAAGGAGAGGATACATTTGAGGGAGAAAGGACGAGGGATATCTTTAGGGATAGTATTGTAGAGAGAAGAGTTTATTTTGGGACAACAGAAGAATATGTGATTCACATTTCCTTCGTCCAAACCACATTCACAGAGGGAGTTATCCCTAATCCTAAGTTTGGCCAGGAAGACTGGGTTACAGGAATGGTTTAGACGCAGACGGCATATTGTAGAGGTTGTCACTTTATCAGCCTTTTGGAATTTTGAGAACCAGGGTTTATTGGGAATCTCAGGTTGAATGTCACCATAGAATTTACCTCTTAATGTTATAGAAATTTGCCATTTCTGGTTCCAAGCTTTTTTAGAGATGGTTTTAAGGTCGAACAGTTATCTGATGAGAAAAGTTGGAAATGTCCTTGAGAACCCGTATGGATGGGGTTTTTAGCACAGGAGTCAGCTGATTTATTACCTATTATACCGGCGTGACCAGGAATCCAGGCAAGGATAACATTTATGCCATGAGAACTACATTCTAAAAGGGCATTTGTTATTTTTAAAATAATTGGGAATCTAGATTTGGACCGAAATGGGTTAGCAAGAATAGATATGAGGCAGCTTTTGGAGTCTGAAAATATGATAGTTTTTTTCAGATTATGTGATATTGCAAAAAGGATGGCTTCCAGAATTGCAATGGCTTCTCCTGAAAAAACGGAAGTGGTAGGAGGGCATTTATAATTCAAAATTATTCTTGTAGATGGGATCCAAACTGCAACACCAACTGGACATCAGGATTTTTGGAAGCAATAATAATATATGTAACTTACAATATTGCAACATCATAATTATATTAAATATCGTGATAATTACATTTATTTTCCACTGTGTACAATTTTAAAAAACGCTATGGCTAATTTTAACAATTCAAAAACTTAGCAACATTATAAAAACACTTTTCCACCAACCATTTGTGCAACCTGACTTAAAAATGTTTTAGAGGGAGCTCCCTGAAAGCTCTTGGAATTTTGTTAAAAACCTTAATAGCCATTTCATTGCATTTTCGTCGCATTAGAGCTGTCTTACAATACATTGCTCTTTCTACTTGGGTCTCTACTCTGAGTTCCAGTATATGCACATATGTCAAACATTTCAAATTTTTCTGGATGCTCCTTAACAAAATTCCTATTTGCATGATATATTATAATCCGGTCAAGGTCAAAACGTTTAATTTTTTGAACAGTAGTCTACACGAATCTAGGGGGGCCACGCCACATACAGCTCTTATGCATTTTTTTGCACTAAAAAGACTTTATTTATATCTGTGGAATTTCCCCACAGCAAATGGCCATACCTTAAAACAGAAGCTACATACCCATGATACGCCGTAAGTGCAGCGCTTATATTTACTGTGCGACGTAGCTTTTTTAATGCAATGTTGTTAGAGCGGCAATAGAAATACATCATCTGTGAAAATTTCAACTGTCTAGCTATCATGTTCTTGAGATACAGCCTGGTGACAGACGGACGGACGGACGGGCGGATGGACAGCGAAGTCTCATTAATTGGGTCTCGTTTTTATCCTTTGGGTACGAAACCCTAAAAACTAGAAAAAATCATAGAGAAATAAAAGAAAAATTGAAAATCTAGCAAACCAAAAGCATAGACTCAGCAATATGCATACCAAATTTTACCGAGTTTGGACACTTGGTATATAAAGTAGGACGAAACTACGTTTGTATGGAAAGCGCTCCGTGCACTCTGGATATAGGCGAATGTGGCTTTCATTTCAAATATGGTTAGCTACCGCTGACAAATGACGGAAGAACCAAACAGTCTAGGAGGAAGAATATATATTCTTCCTCCTAGCAAACAGTAGATTTCTTGATGGAGCCATAATATGAATTTATCACAACTATGATATGTAACTTTTTGGTGGTGCAAGAGAGCAAACCGTAATACACAAAAAAGGAAACGATCTATCAATACAATACAAGTGATCATGCTGAAATTGAAATATAAGATGCAGTAAAAACTAATATCTGATTACCGCCAGATATATATTTGTGTTAGTGTATTATGAACCTTCGTAGCAGACCATACTTTGTAGTTTAGGAACGCGGCATGAATGTAGGTCACGTGTTACGAATAAAAGTGATGGTTAAAGTTTGTTTATATTTTTTAGAATATAATACAAATTAGTTAGATTTTTGATCCAATCCTCATTGTACATGTATCGTTCCACTATCGGATTGAAAGCCATTGTATCGATAAAAAAACGGGTGGATCGTATGCTTTTGTATCGATCCACACAAGTATCGAATCGGATCGAACATCGTTACTGATCACAAAAACAAAACGCTTATGGTTCTGGCACTTAAGTCGCCTAAACGCACGTTTAGGTGACTTAGCCAGGATAAGATTTAAACTAGATAAACGTCAAACACCCCGTTTACGGCCTCCTCGAGGCGAAAATTTGCACAGGCTAAAATTTTATATGCCCCGTTTAGGCGCGTCCGCTTGGTTAAATCTTCGCTAAGTAGATTAAATTTTAGCGACCTTTTGAGGTCACTAAATTTTCGTCGGCTGTCAGATTTAAGCTATATGTCATGTTACTTCAATCATAATACCAAAGATTACGGAAGGGCGGAAAGACTTACTATATAACAAGACAAGTTGTGTACATAATATGTTGTTGTTTTCCTGTAGGTATTCTTGTTGGATTGTTTTGTATTGGTTTGGGTTTAAATTTTTTCTACTTTATCGCAGGAGAATAATAATAATGTATATTATATTTAAATGTATTGTATCCAGGATTTTTTATAAATTTTTCAAGATTTATATAAATAAAAAATCTTCGTTGCCGAATGTCAATTGAATTTGACAACAATAATTGACGTACGGCTATGACACCGTTTAGGCGGACCGCATCGGCGAAATTTTCGTCTGGTGAAAATTTATTCTACTCGCCCCTGTTTTGGCGTGAAACGGAAGTTGGTTGGTATTGGAGTTAACCCTTTGACACTTTTTGACACCACACGTCAAATGAAAATGAACTTATACCTACCATAGAGAAAAGTAATATACCGGACTTTTAAACAATTTTTAACAATTCAAGTAGCTAGCTTTGAGCTAGCTACATATGATTAATCTGTGATTCAAGTTCAAGTGTGGTTACAGAGGCAAGCGAAAAGATTATAGATATAGACTGATAAGCGCTTTCGCTCAGACAACTACTCTATAAAGGTTTTTCTGATTTGTGCAAAGGTGTGCTGCTATTCATCCTGCCTGGAACTAAGTGAAACCTTCGGCTTCTGAATGGTTCCACTCCAACTGAAGACCGTGTCTAAAACAGTGCCGTAAAATGAATATACTGCGAAAACTTGCTACGATCTCCTCACCACCGTCGGGCATTTATAGGAGTCTGTCGGTGACCGCAGTTAATAATGCAAATTATTCGTAAGTACCTTTATAATAAAATATTTAATTAATAACCAATCAGTTAAATCATAACTTTCAGTGGTCGCTTATTATAATTTGCAACAGAATGTGTTGGTCGTAGTTAAGGTTTTGATAGAAAAATCTTTTGATAATTTCAGATTGTAATGATTTAAAAAACTACCTCTGGCTTTCTCCATTTTAAGGATTATGTAAGATTATGATATTATGTACTATCTCCTTATCCCTTCTGGATTAAGCCTGTACCGAGGCAGCGGTTAATTGTGGTTGTTTTGATCGCTTGCTGTATCTTTATTTCTTAATTTTGAGTTATGTAATTATTATATATTATATTTAAAGATTCATCCTATAAATCATACACTTTGGAAACATGATTACATAAAATTTTCTCTATAGAAAAAAAATCCAAAGTTACATTTAAAAAACTAAATAAACCCTTAGTATGGCGTAAATACTTAATGGAGAGTCATCCTTATTTGAATAATAATAAAAACAACCTGTTTTCTGTAACATTACGCATACCATTTTTTAAATAGGTATTTGTTTTTATTATACAACATTCACGCATGCTCCACTCATTTTAGTCAGAGCTGTGATGCTTTATCCCTATTCAATTTAGTAATTTGTTGGCGTTAGTTAGTT
This sequence comes from Plagodis dolabraria, assembly GCA_963854805.1. Taxonomy (NCBI): domain Eukaryota; kingdom Metazoa; phylum Arthropoda; class Insecta; order Lepidoptera; family Geometridae; genus Plagodis; species Plagodis dolabraria. The sequence goes on along the minus strand of OY978447.1, from coordinate 32,924,474 downwards.
AGTTGGCGTGCCTTACTTATGCACTCATACGCGGTGCGCCTGAAAAGCTTGGTGCGCCCTTAAGCATTGTACAATATTGGTTTATAAGTGTTATTTCTCAGCCAGAGGTTACATATTTCATTAATGTGAGAAATAAATGTTGAATAGGTACATAAATATGCTTCAAGTTCTGATAGGCCTAATAACTTATTTATGAAAACAAAATAACAAAACTTAAGACTATTGCATTCTTGATAACTGAAGAAAGAGTATTAATGTATAATATTATAAATATAAAATTATTTTTTAATGCCCTTCCCTTGCATTCAATATTATTCACCTCCAGTAACAACTTCTAATCAACAAAGAATTTGTGAGTGCAGCTACAGGATGTAGTCATGGGCATGGCAAGGTGTTAGATCTGATCACTAGGGCCTAGCGACAATATTTATTAGAAACTTAGAGGTATGGAATTGAACATAGGCTGTTAACAAGCAGTTGGCTAGAAATGGCACTAGAAGCAAATTTTGGCATTACAAGGTTTTCTCAAAATGACCTGAGCAATATATAATCAGTTTGGTGACTAGGCAATTAGAGTTATTCAAAAGAGTAGATACTCCATGTTCAATCTGTATTGCAGAAAAAAAATTATATCGAGCAAGAACTTTTAATGATACTGTTTGGAACTTTAAAAATGTTGTTTACTTGTGAGCAAATTCTCTTTTTAATTCAGACATAATTCACAAATCAAAAGTTAAATAAAAACCATCTGGAAGAATATAAATACTGAGACTATTAAAAATAAACTTATACATTCAATGTTGTAACTGATCATAATAATCAAATCTCTGATCCAAAAAAAGATATCCAACATCTTTGAATTTATTATTTCTTATTTATCCTTATATAATAGGTAAATGAGTCATAAGATTTTGCCCCAATGTGCAGAAGCTCTGTTAAAACATAAAGAGTAACAAAGACTTGCGGAGTATACCAGTAAACAGTAAAAGTGGCAGAGTTTAGTATTTGCATTATGGCTCCATATTCCATAACAATATTCAGTATTTTTGTGTTGATAGAGGAAACTTCCCAGATTTGATGAAACAGTAAAGTGACTTCAATTTTTAAGTCAGAGGTTAAATTGTCCCTATAATTATAGACCAATATCAATCAAAATAATGCTTAATTACACATTCTATCCCATTTTAATGAGCATATTGCATTGCATGAGGATAAGTTTGTTTTAACAAAGAGCAGATCCAGATCAGATGCAATTGTTAAATTTATGTCACATACACTTGAAACATCATTAAGTTCACATGATGCTATTGGCATATTTTGTGATCTTTCTAAGGCATTCAACTGAGTAAGAGCACTAAGCTCTAATTTATAAACTTTCACAATACAGTATTAGTGGAAAAGCTATGAATTTAATACATTCATATCTGTCAGATAGGTTACAGAAGTTGTTAAAAGTAGGATTTCCACAAGGTAAATTTTAGGATCTTTTCTGTTTCTAGCATATATTAATAATTTCCCTCAAAGATTACTACTGCATTATTGTTTTATTTGCAGATGATACCTTTATGATTTTTTAAGTAGACAGATAAGATAGTGACTAATTGAAGTAAATAATGTGTTATCCATGATCTCTAAATGGTTCACTGCTAATAATCTTATCTTAAATTCATAAAAAGCTAAATAATACTTACTAATTTTCTTTCACGAATGTTACTTATATTGGAACAAACATTAAGGTTGGTCTAGTTAAAATCTTAATTGCCAATGCAACAGTGTTTTTGGGAATCAAAATATATTCAACTTGGATGCAACATGCTCTATTCGGAAAACTCAGTTCCGCTGAATATGAAATTTGTATGATATGACAATTAACAGTTGTAGCTATGACTATGCTAGTTTATTTTGCACACTTTCACGGTATTATGTTGTATGGCGCTTTGCTGTGGAGAGCTGATGCTGAGATAGAGGCACTCTTTACCTTGCAAAAGCGTGCTATCCAAGCCATATATTAAAAAACATCATAGGAGTAGGTAGGTGTTTTTGAGCTGCACAAATTGGCAATATGATCATTTTTTGTATGAATTTGTGTATTTTAGTAGGACATCCACTAATACACATCATTCCATAACACACCAATCAATATAACTTTAATAATATAACTTTGTTAAATAAATGAAAAGTGGTTCTGAAGCCTTAATAAATAGCTACTCCTAGGGAATCTCTGTATACATAAATATATATATATTATTTATGTATTAATATGTATATTTGATAATATTATGTAAGTTAATAAAAAAAAATAGTAAATTATAATTAAACAGTCAAAATCATAATCATAAACCCATACTATACAGAATAAGATAAAATAACACAGGTATAATGTTAGCAAAGACATAACAAATACTGAGGAATTTATTTGCTATTTTATAATTAACTTCTTAAAGATAATAGTGAAGTTATTCAGTTAGTGAATATTTAAACAACAGAAATGCTTAAACAATTCTGACTTGCCAATCTATCACCTATGTATTTAAAACAAATATTGTAATAATTATATCATTTATTTTGTAACACATCCTTTTTTAATGGCTCTATAACACTTTTTTGCTGAATTTGGCTGCATAATGTGGAATATTTCAATATTAAAATGTGTAATTGCATCATAGATGCCTAAATTGAAGAAATTACTTTGACCTTGACTTTGGCAGTTGATTGAGTTTGTTAACAGTGGTATGTTGTTAAAATATGTGATTTTTCCATTTGTTATTAATATTATAGATGTTTTGTTTTGTCAGACAAACGAAAAAAAATGATATATTTGAAGATATATTTTCACCGTTTTCATTTCCTTTTATCCATCCTAAGTATTGTATAATTGTATGTTACATAAATAATGTAATATGTTTAGGTGTAAGTTGCTGGTGGTCGGTGGGGGCTCTGGTGGATGCACCATGGCGGCCAAGTTTGCAAGGAGACTGGGCAAGGGCAAAGTCATCGTCTTAGAGCCGAGTTCTGTAAGTACACCTATATTATTTTACAGCTGATAGTTTAGCCTTCGAACATCATCTCAACTGTTGGTAAGTGATGAAGTCTAGGATTGGAAACAGTGTTAATCTAGAATTACTAGTTGTAATAGACAGCTGCCACAAGACACTGCTGGATGTTTGACGACGGATAAGCATTAAACTGCCTACAAAATGCATTACCACTATGCATCATCATCAGCCGGAAGACGTCCACTGTTGAACACAGCCTCCCCCATAGAACGCCACAAAGTACGGCTATTAGCCGCTTGTAACCATAGGCTACCTGCGACTTTTATGATGTCGTCAGTCTATCTTTTGTCAGTCAACTTTGCTTAACCCAGTTGATCGGTCAAGAACGAATAGACAAGCTTCGTTACGATCGCTTATAAAACTATGATGGCTACGCTATCTAAGGGGATAAAATCGAACAAAACTTGACCAGTAACATCCTGCTATCAGTGCATGCATACGATTTCACAATCAGAAGCTAATCACTGAAGGCACTTCATCACCTTATATTTATTATTCATTCATTGAGTACACAATGGATTATAAATATTGGTTCGGCATTTATTACATATAGGTTTGTACCTGCCAAGGTTATTTAGTCATAGAGGTATGTCAGCTGGATGCTATTTATTCATAGCCTAGATAATTATAACTTGCATGAGACCCGCTCCGCTCACTACTACCTTCGGGTAGGAATTGGTAATTTTATTTCACTTTCCTCCGGGATCTAAGTTCTTATTTCTAAATAAGTATTGATAAATGTTTCTTTGTATCTATCTATGTAATCTTGTTCGAAATTGATAGTTTTTGAACTAATTTTACCTAGGGTAGTCTGTTGCCAAGCCATTCAATTCTTCATACCCCAACAAACGATAATCTAGTTGGTGGAGTGGCGAATGCGGTGACATGTAGGCTTGAGGTTTTGGGTTCGATCCCATTCGGATACTAATTGGGATTCGGATTAGTCCGGATTCTGAAACTGTATTAGGTAAATAGTAATCGTCCTGTATTACATGCACAAGGTGACTGCTTAGACACCTCTACCTACCCTCTTGGGGAATAATTAGTTGAAGAGGCTTTTTAAAAAAAAATGCTTGATGTGGTTGAAATGATGATAAGGCTATAACCCACCAGACATGTGGGAGATGATGAGCGGGTTACGTTCAGAGCTTCAGAGTATAGTTGTTTTTCAACCTACTAGAAGATAAGGATCGATACGGTTGTTTTATAACCTCAAATATCAACGTTTTATGGTATTTGAAAAGCATATTACTACAGTTACCTGCAAAATTCTGCTGTTAGCTGTCAAAAAACGATCACAACGATCCCACGGTAAGACGTGGGTCAAAAATAGCACTTTTCTCTGTCATTTGTAGCGTTTTCAAAGCTATCCGAACGGTGAGCGAAAACAATATTTATGCTCACGAAGTCCCTATCCGAACGCCCTGTGTGATCATTTCTAGCGTTTGTGAGTGTTATTTTTGGAACTGATAGGCTATCCGAACGCCCTACGTGTGTAAGACAACTAAGATTCTGAACGCGCCTCTGTGTTCCAGGTAAAATTCATCCAATAGGAGTGCTGCGCTCGGCGAGGCTAGGGAAATAAAGCGATTCTATTGGTGGATTATTTCCTCGCACACTGCTCATCTCCCTCGCACATAAATACTCATTTCATCCTTCGTTTGTCATTTTTTATAATAAGTATTTTATTTTAAACACATTCTTAATTTCGTAGGACCACTACTACCAACCGTTGTGGACGTTAGTAGGAGCAGGAGTGAAGCGGTTGGCGGACTCACACATGTATGAACACGCCGTGCTACCTACCAAGGCGCAGTGGGTCAAGGACTTCGCGGAAACCATCGACCCTGAGGCCAACAAAGTGACCACGAGGCAAGGTGACGTCATCAACTACGAGTACGTCGTCATTGCTGTTGGGTTGAACAATGATTATGCCAAGGTGAGTGTTTGCACGAAGTACCTATGCAGCTGATAGGAATATTACAATCTAATACAGATTAAGGACTTTGTACCTTCAACCCTGAGCCCAGCAAAGTGATCACAAGACAACGTGACGTGTTCGGGTTGGTAATTTAAAATCTTATATAACAATTATAAATAATATAACACATCAACATAATCTAGGGATATTAAACCTATTATATTACCTATTATTATTTTCACCGGTGTTCCGCCAGCTGTCCTTGAGGGCCAGTAATTCTAGCCTATGTGCTATAATAAAAAACTATAGTGTGGCGAACAAAGTGGACAGTGCCAACCCATCATTTACTGTTCTGTACAGTCTGTACTTGTTAGGGGCATTGATTAATTGATAGTGACTTAACTTAACATCAGACGGGTTCGCCATTCACACTGCAGGCTGAAAAATAAATGTTACTTATGAGATGAGGGTGATGTCATTGATTAAACATCGTCCATAACGGTATCTATATTTATCGATATCACTACGATTACCTATGCCAACATTGCCAACTGCATGTAATACAATTGTTTCAGTTTACTACCGATCTTATTAGTAAATTAATATATCTGTTGTAATCAGAAGTTACTTCGTTCGTGGAGCACAATAACAAACTAACCGGCCATGAGTGAGTCTGACTCGAAAGTTTGTACCAACACACAATATTATATTCGTTGTATGAATTTACCGGAAAATAATAATACATTGTACATCGAGGGGACAAAACGATCTATTTCTGTTAGAGAGTATGTTTAAGCCCGATGCGGAAGTCTTAAGAAAATCTCGAGAACAGATATAGAACTTTCTTCAGAGTGATACACAGTGACTACATAAATACTGCACCTTCGAGGAAAATAAAAACACTAGGTACCTACTTATAAGTTTTCTCGTATTTGTCCCGAGACGTCTCAGGAAATAAGTTCTTTATGACTAGAGCTGTATTTTTTATTTCTGGTGGCGCCGTCACTATAATATCGTCACTTACACGATCAGATGACATTTTGGAAAATTATGAAGAATAATTAAAAGCGTACAGTATAAAGCGTATATTATCAATTTAGTAAAAAACAAAATTTCACATCAGTACTAATATTATAAATGCGAAAGTAACTCTGTCTGTCTGTTACGCTTTCACGCCAAAACTCCTGGACCGATTTGAATGAAATTTGGTATGGAAATATTTTGAGACCCGGGAAAAAACATAGAATAGTTTTTGTCCAACTGCGCAAAAAGAGGTTAATGTTTTTGCGCGATAACCGACATACGCGCGGGCGGAGCCGCGCCCGGAAAGCTAGTAACAAATAAATTGCCGCGCTTTTTTATCGTAGTCCAGAGAAACATCCTTCCATTGAAAATCCAGTACGAAAAACATCCCACCTCTTTTTTTTCTTATTATTTGATATAAAACCTTTTTTGGAGTAAGTTCTGGAGCTGTATTTTTTATTTCTGGTGGTGTCATCTTTATAAAGTCGTCACTTCTACTATCAGATGACATTTAGGAAAATTATTTGGAATTATTAAAAGCGTACCGATTGTTAAATTTTTTATTTAGTAAAAAACAAAATTTAACAAAACAAATAAATTGCCGCGCTTTTTTTCGTAGTGCAGAGAAAAGATGCCAACCTCCTTTCATTGAAAATTGAGTACGAGAAAAATTTGGCCCTTGACTTGTTTTAGATTCCCGGTCTGACTGAAGCCCTGAAGGACCCGAACAGCAGCGTGTCCACGATATACGACCCTCAGTACTGCGAGAAGACATTCGGCGACTTCCAGAAGTTCAAAGGAGGCGACGCCATCTTCACATACCCCGATACCCTGATCAAGTGTCCCGGAGCGCCGCAGAAGATTGCCTATCTAGCTGAATCATACTTCACTAAGGTACCTTATATATCTCTATATACCAAGCCTGGCTAGCTCCGCACTATAGGTAGAAAACTACAGGTAACATCGGACTCTACGGCGCGTGCTTAGTCAGCAGAGATCAGAGCTATGCGTGAGTATGCGATAGAAAGAGATATGCCTTGTAGGTGAATATAAATATTAGGTACACCGTGCTTTGCGAACTGAAGAGCTCTTTATTGCTTCGTAGCTGGAGTCGTTTATTTATTGGAATTGCTTGGCGGAGTCATCCTTATGGTCCTTTAATTCTGTGACTAATGACTATACTAACAATACTTGATTTAACAATTTGTTCTATTACATACCAAATTGTAATAATAATGTACTTATAATACTTTAGATTTAAATAGATATTTCTACGTACCTTCTACTCATTTAAGATAATTTTAATAATTAATACAATCAGTTACAAAAAAAAATCTAATTTGTGAATTTTGACATCAAAGTATGTAAAACATCAAGTCATCTATGAGTACTAATATATAGACAATTCATGATTTATTTAGTACACCACATAATATGGGGTATAGTATAGTGGGGTGCCGGGTTAGAATTGCACCCCGATATTTTTCTTCAGGAGTTGTACGAAGCGACGAAGGGAATAATACCAAAAGGTGGAAAGCAGCGTCTTCTGAAAAACTGTCATCTTATACTGCGATCCCCAAGTCGAGTGCCAAACGTGGGGACACTCTCAAAGTGTAAACACCTATAACGCTATGTTCGGCAGAGTTCTTTCAGGAGGCAGCTCTCGTTCAATAACTAGCGTGCTAACATCTCCAACTACTTCGCAACAACCTCTAAAGAAGAAAAACAAAAACAAAAAATAATTTATTAATATTTATGCGGACGAAGTTGCGGGATTACGCTACCTTATGAAACAACTGCGTACAGCTGCCAACATTGACGTAAAACAGGTGCAGGAGTCGAAAATGGTCAGTAAAGTCAGTTTTTTTAACCTCGGTCAGTAAAAGTCAGTTTTTCCTGAAAATGGTCAGTAAAGTCAGTATTTTGGAAGAATTCGAAGGGGTCTTTAGAACAATGGCCGGCAATAGTTGAATATTTTACACAACGTTTACCTAAGTCTCCAACGTGATGAACCTTTTGTGGGAAGAGTTGACTAAGCTGATTAAAGTTCTGCTTCATCGCATATGTGTGACGAAAGTGCTAATTACCACAGAGGCGGCATTTTCATCAGTGGTTTTTGCCTTTTTGTGGAAAATTTTTTTTTATAAAATCCCATACCAGATGAGCTCGAATGCATTGATAAAGCTGATCGCATAACCTTTTAGTCTAAATACCTTTTTGCTGTGGGGATGGTGGAGGCCAAACAGAAAATAAAAAATTCTTTTACTTAACTTACAATCCGTAAGAGTTGTTTAAGCTTCATAAAGTTGACTTTTGCATGCGAAGTCTCAAGTCATCTTTTGCGAGTATTAATCTGTCATAAACCCCCTTATTATACATTTCAGAGATTAAAATTAAGACAGTAAAAGGTCAGTAATAGGTCAGTATTTTTTAGTCTTACAGTCAGTAAAATCAGTATATTTGATTGTACAATCAGTTTCGACCCCTGTTAGGTGGTATACCCATCACTATGCCAGTCTCTACTCCAGTATCGTATAGGAGTATGGGGAGGTGTGGCTAAAACCCACATGATTGAATTAGAACGGGCACAAAGAGCCGTACTAAAAGTGATGCTCGGTAGACCACGTCGCTATTCTACAGAAAATATTTACCAAGAGGCTTCAGTTCCAACAGTGCGGTAGCTTTTTGTCATGAGATCAGTAGAAAAGAGATTTTCTCAGTCCGAAAACCCATCACAACATAGGATCACGCAGACGTTATCAAAGACAACATCTACCACATACGAATACCACTTTTGCCAAACGTCTCCCAAAGTATGTCCATATTTATACCTTCAATTCAGTCTGCAGAAGAGTTGACATAAGAAACCTGCACTTTGATGAGGCAAAAAGAAAAATTAGAAGATGGTTGCTCTCTCTCTCTCCTATGTTAACTCAGAGAGACTTGTGAATGTTTGATGACATCGCTCTATCTATCGCGGACGAATTATTTAATAACATTTGCTTTGTTTTGAATAATAAACGAGCGCGAAGAAAACAACCTATCAATTTCAGATTGTACTTCTTTGAGATAAAGTTATTTAAAAATATTCTGGTCAGATCACAATGGTCATGCATTCCTATCTTTGCTTCACAGTACAATACTATATATTATGGTATGTATTTGGCATTGACTCTGTCAGAAATAAATTGCAAGAATACGTGAGCCAACTAATTTATTGATAATAAAAAAAATTATACTCAGTAAATGAATAGTGCAGTTTTTAAACCTGTACGGATCTGAAAAGGATATTCTACCGGGAATGGCATAATTCTAATAATTTCTCTATTACGAGTGTTTATATCGAAACACTACACAAAAACAAGAAACAAATCTTGGTTGATTTCCGTACACATTTTTGCCTACGGTCGAAACAAAACCTTTGTTTTATGCAGTCGTAGTTTGTGGCACAACTAAGACTGTGGCACAACAAATCCTAGGGCATTTTAACTGGCAATTTATTACGAATAAATATGGAAAGAAATATAAGTCAAGCTCAAAAACAGCAGAAGGCAAACATTGCCGCGGCAGGCGTGGTTTAAAAACTGCACCATACGTCGCAACAATTACCGCGACGCGACCTATCGGATGCGATTATTTCTAAGCATTAAATCAATTATCCAATCACATTGAATTTGGAACATTGTGCGTGCTTTGTTAATAACTGTCAACTTGATAAGTTCAAAATCAAATCGGTAACTGCATGAAAGTCATTTCATATATTTTATTCGTAGCCATTTATTGATCGAATCACGTTGATTTAATTAGACAGGACCTAATCGAGATACCTAATAAACAATGCATGTTTTTAATTTTTATATTACGAGTACATCCCGTTTAGTACTTTAAACTAACCTACGTCGGCTTGTTACTAAACACATTTGCCGCGCAGGGGCTATTTTTCAAGTCTGCATGACGCTGTCTTGATTTTTCAATCGACAATGATCCTTATGCACGGGTGACGCGTGGCTAGTTTTCCAAGTCAGTTTTTCAAGTCTGGAGTACCTAATATCAATACTAGCTTGTTTTCATAGTACTGATCCAAGTATCTTAAACATAAGGAGTTCTACCTCGTACAACAGCTTAAGGATGTTCCCAGACCGTTTTACCTGAAAGAAACTTTTAAAAACATCATCATATTTGTATTTGAAAAAATGCAGAGGATGACGCAGTTGCAGGTGGCGATGCGTGTCGAATCAGGGTCTAGCAGTTGGTAATAATGATTTAAAAAATAAACTTAGATTTACAGATACCACTTGTGTTTTATGCACAAACCAGCAGCCCGTATAGAACACGTCAATTATTATATGTGATTATATTAGATAACATAATTTAATACAACAATCAAACCAAAACTTTCATGGAATTCGAGCTAGAGAGGCGGAGCAATAATATGACATATTATGTGCCGACACTTCCGTTCTTCCGTTCAACCTAATTCACTTTATTACCTTAATTACTTTTGTATTGCCAGAAGTAACCGCAGACGATATAAACCATACATCAACTATAATTTCAACAGTATTTCTCAGAAGGTTATGCACCGTTGACCAAGTTACGTCATGTCCTATTCAAATTATGTGTATAATAATAAAATGTAATTAAACAATAATAAAAAATAAAAATGTATAAGTATATCAATAAATAACTTCATTAAATTAATTAAATATATTAAATCAATAACGTAACTAACGAAAAAATAAAATAAATTAAATATGTATATACTTTTGCTCCATGTAAGCCTCACTAGCGCCCCGCTAGAACTGGTCTGGACGGTGCAGCTAACTGCACCGCTCAATATAAGTTGAAGTTGCGAGCTGTAATTGTATTATAGTTAGTAAACATTAGCACTTGCGTTGTTTTCGTGCAATTTGAGGTATCCTACTTATTTACTTAATACTTGTTTACATCGAGTTGAAAGTATTAATTAATTAGTTTTCTCGGACGAACACCTGAATGATATTGTTTATGGAATTGGTTGTAATGCATTTTTATTTAGCGGTTTTATTTTTTATAGTCTTATTGTTCGTTTATAACTAAAACTTTCAACAGCGTTCGCCTCCCACATTGACAACACGTACACACTCACACACACCCACACATTTATTTACATACACGACACGCAATACATACATACAAAACATGATACTTATTGTAATAGCATTCATTAATAATTTCTGCTTGATGGATTAATGTTAGATTTTTCTGTAATTTTAATGTTACTTTTCTATTTCCTTTAATTTGTTTTTGTTGTAAACTGTTTATATATTCCCTAGACACGTAAATATAAACTCATTAATGTGACTAAGTACCCCTCAAAAAATTTTATATTATAAATGTACCTATTCCTACAAGGTGAAGGTTCTATTTGGCTCATGTGTAGAATATATTTTAATAGTTATAAGAAACCAATGTTACAGCTGTGAACTTTTGTAAAATAAATAAATAAAAATAAATAAATAAATGTCATAGTAGGCGAACATGTTTCCATCCGTCGGGCACAGTTCCAGACTTCGCTCTGTTATTGAAAATTGATTAGTCATAAATATTGAAAATTGATTAGTCATAACAATTGAAAAAATAACAATAGAAATCGCAATATATGTTAAGAATGTCTATTGTTCTACCTTAGTTTGACAGTACTCTTGTAAGTTTATCTTTGGCTGACAATAGACAGACTGGTATTAATTAGTCTTTTTTTTCAATAATTCCAGAGGAAAGTCCGTTCAAAAGCTCAGATCCACTACAACAGTAGTCTGCCCGTTATCTTCGGCGTGAAGAAATACGCAGACGTACTCCTCAAGGTGGTCGAGAGGAAGAAAATCAACGTTAACTACAAGACGGTGTTGAAAGAAGTGCGTCCTGATAAGAGGGAGGCGGTGTTCTTCAAGTGTAACGAACAGAAGGTAAATTGTATGAGGTCCCGGGGACCTGTCCTCCTCTCATACTTCCTGTTTTGTATCCTGCTTCATCCTGCTTCTATCGTCATCATTCCATTGCAGTCAAGGTCGCCGTAATTTTGTATCACTGAACCAATATACTGAAAATTGGAACATTAGTCATGTTTGTAGTACCAACGTAAGAAAAACCATGGATGTCGCTCCATCCCTTTATACGATGGTTATATAATATCATAGCAAAATAACTCAAAACTAACTAAAAAATCGCCCAAAAGTGACTCGGACTCGTGCAGTAAGGGTTCCGTACCTTTAGCTATACAGACTTCATATTTTAACCTTTTTTTGTGAGCAAGTCCGACTCGGCAACAGTAATACATCATCTGTGAAAATTTCAACTGTCTAGCTATCACAGTTCTTGAGATACAGCCTGGTGAAAAACGGACGCACGGACGGACGGACAGCGAAGTATCAGGAATAGGGTCCCGTTTTTACCCTTTGGGTACGGAACCCTAAAAACATTAATTTAGCCTTTATTTAGCATTAATTTGGCAATTGCAAGTCCAGCGTATGAACCGTAATTATTTTGATATATGTTTGATAATGATCAACCAAATTTCAAAGTACATAACCCTGCTGATAACACGTTCATTAAAAAACAGCTCGATAGCTGTGAATACGATTATTAAATTACATAATTTTTAAGACTGCTTATTCATTGTTCTTTATTTAGTGATGTAACATTATACGACTGATGTAAAGATACGAGTATCCAATCCCTGCCCATTGCAAATATATTATATACGATTTATAAATAGTCATATTTTTTACAAATAAATAGTGTTAGTAGAATAGAATATCATTTATTTGCTTCAAATGTGAGTACAATAATGTTGTCAAAAGTAAATCAATTTAAGATCCAATACATTTTACAGAATTGTAACAATTTTTCTGATAGCGTACCGACTTATGAGCATACTTATGTACCAATCTATCACTATTTCTGGTATTTTGAGGATACATTTCACTCGCTGTATTATAAAGGTAGCTGTGTTATTTTAAAAACCATGATATGTCAAAAATATACTGACATGGAAGGGGAAACTCTTTTAACTGACCAAAAAGTGGTTTACATGCCTCTATAGGACCAACTCCACAAATCGCTGGTATGCATTATTTTTGTACAATGAATGCTCGGTCTAAGTTCGTAATTCACCCCTACAGAATAAGACCATATCTGAGCAGGGATTCAAGATAACCGTGATATGCAACTAGCGCTGTATCTAAGAGTATGTACAAACATTTCATCCTTGATTTTCCAGTAATTTTAGGTTAGCCTGAACAATGTCTCGACCACACCATCACTTACCATCAACTGAGATTGTGGTCAGAGGATAACCAAAAGGATATGAAAGAGTAAGGATAAATATGTTGATAGCCTGCCATAATTGAAATCCTATCACGCGGGGACAACATAGTGTAATTCAAGAGGATCTCCTCAAATAAATCACATCATACAGCTGCGTGAAAAAAGATGATTGAAAAACCCCAAAGTATTTCCATTGGTTGGGAATAGTTTATTTGTAGTCAAAGTTTATTTGGATAAACTTCGACAGCGTTTGTAGAGCTTTAAATTACAAACGAAAAATCTATTTAAAATAATATTTTCTTTACAGTACGAACATTACCTACACTTGAGACCCAGAGACTTCAAATCAATTTATAATAACAAATACTTTAAAAGCATTTTAAGAAAACATCAAATAAATACATTAAAACACTTAAAAAAATATACAGAAAACAAATCTTGTGACAATTCCGCCTAATTTTCCTGTTAAGCCGACGTGACATCACATAATACGCCACGCAGTCAAACCGGAAAAAAATTCGACGCGTTTCACGAAGCATCCTCAGGAGGTCTAGACTCTACAAGCGCAAGATCGGGACTAAAAACTTTTAAAATATTTTTTATTATTAAATATGGATTTCCGCAAAGTAACGCCTGAATCTATTCATTATCTAGCAATCAACTGTTAAATAACAATCATTCGTTTACAATTTTTTAATGCGCAGAATGTTTCATGATGTCGCCACCTTTCTATATGTCACAATATTATTTCAAGCACTATTGCGTGCTGAGCGAATGGCACATGGCACATTTACAAATTTTATGCTTTAAATAAATTTGTGAGTGCGATATTTGAAGCTGTTTTTGTTGATACTGCACTGTGAGCACAACATTCACATCTTGTCCAGCAGTATCGATGGCCGATTAGAGACACCCGGTGTAAAAAAAACAAGGGGTTCAATTTACAGCCAAGATGAAGATGTTGTGATTTAAAATTTGTAAATGTAAAATTCGCTTCGCACGCCATTTTTTTGAAATAACAATCCTAAATAAATTATTTTTTATACATTTATCATTGTTTTAACACTATTTAATCTTAATTTGTGTCAATGAGCGTCTCTAAGGTATCTGATCAATTACATTATTTCCTTTTTTTAACTTATTTATATGCATCTCTCTCACACACAGGATGTAACCCTGCCTTACGACATGCTACACGTGGCGCCCCCTATGAAGACCCCAGACTTCATAAACAAGAACAAAGGCATCACAGACGAGCACGGCTTCCTAGACGTCGATAAGTTCTCACTGCAGCACACCAAGTATAAGAATATCTACGGGATAGGCGACTGTACGAACACGCCTAACAGCAAGACTGCGGCTGCTATTGGTAACTCTTACTTAATTGTCTTAAAGTTCAATTTTGAGCTACACTTTCACATATACTATACTTACAATTAATATTTGTGTCAAAATGATCACTCTTCACCACACTGTGTGTAACTTGTACAGGGTAGGCAACTGTACGGATACGCCTAACAGCAAGACCAATGCTGCTATTGTTAATGTCTTATGTTAGGTTTCTGAGGTACTTAAAACCGTGGTTTATATATTGGTTAAATTACTACGCTATTGGTTCAATAACTTTTGCAATTGCGTTTCCGAACACTCACCTAGAAACTTAGTGTAACGCGGCTTCACTTAACTGGCCAGTGAGGGCCGTTTATTTATTAGTTAAAGTTTTCTGATGTCTTATCAAGTTATCTGTCATCAGTTCGGTTTTTTAAGTTATGGGGTGTATGGGGTTTGTGTTAACGCCAAATATTTTTTCTTGAATTTCTATATCCAATGTTCTGTGATGGATAATATATCTTCTTAAGAAGAAAAGTACAGAATACGATGAATAATTGAAGTAGTTCGTCGAAGTATAAATTGAAAAAGCTGGATATTGTAGTGTTTTCCAAATTCGATAACAGAAAGTTTATGATGATTTATGATGACTAAGAGTCTTTACGCCTTGCGCTATCGTTCAAATTTAGGCATTTATCGTAGCGCGGCGCACACGAGCACACCGTTAGCAAGGATCGAGCGGTCAAAGACGATGTCGCATGGAATAAAATATTTTGATCCTTTTTGAAGTGTTATTTATTTTTGATAAATAATGTGGAATGTTATGTAACTTTGTAAATTCATTTCGCATCTTTACAGTTTACATACAAAGTAGACTTAAATGAACCTAATAATAAACCTCTCATTGACTAACATTAGCACACCTATCTATAACTATAGTCCATTGAAAAGTTACATGAGCTTTGCATTTTTTAGAGCACGCAATTTTATTTTTGAGACATGTATAGAAGAAGCTTAACCTCAAGTTTGTGGGGTCGCCACCCTTGTCCCCCGGCCGCCATCTTGGAAAAAGGGGTGAAAACACGTATTTTGCGATATCTCAGAAACTATGCGTTTTACAAAATATTCGTTAGGACATAATTTGTAGCAAATTGTTTTGCCTATAAATATGGTACGTATATAACTTTGTGCCCTAAATTAAATATTAAAGAAGTTATAAGCAAAAATATATTTTTTTACTCTATAACTTTCTTTATACATTTTACAAAAAAATTACCTCAGAACAATATTGTAGATGATGTTTTGAGGATTTTTTTTCCGAAACCCGCAGTTTAATTGATTAAACTGAAAATAATATCCACAATTTTCAACACGTTTACACGTAACAAAAAATGTAGCACAACTAAAAGAATAAACTGAGGTAGAAGAAACAGCTAAGCCTGCGTATACTAATAATAGTCGTAGCAGGCAGATGTTCCTTTATCCCCAAACGGTAACTCAGACCTTTTCTACCTGCTTATCCTTCGGTAAGTTATATTTGGTGAGTTCTATGGTAAGAAAAACAGTTAGGTATGAATAAGTGAAGTTGTACGATTTTTTTTTTTAAGGATATGAAAAAAATAATTTAAACATTTCATTTTGACCCGATTCCCATGAGCATTGATGAACCTGGTCAACTTTGTAGCGCTGTAAGTGTTTTAAATGAAATAAATTAAAAAATCATAAAAAAATTCCTCAATCGATAATCAACAAGATTGGTCTGAGGTATCTTTTTTGTAAAATGAGAAAAAGAAAGTTATAGAGCAAAAAAAAATATATGAAAATTTTCTCACTCTTTTTGGTTATAACTTCTTAAATTTTTAATTTAGGGCAAAAAGTTATATAATCATATTTGTAGGCAAAATAATTTGCAAATTATATGCTGTAGAATTTTTTGTAAGACGCATAGTTTCCAAGATATCGCGAAATAAGTGTTTTCACCCCTTTTTCCAAGATGGCGGCCGGAGGACAAGGGTGGCGACCCCACAAACTTGAGGTTAAGCTTCTATGGACCACCCACATATGTCTCAAAAGTAAAATTGCGCCCTCTAAAAAATGCAATATTCGGTCTTAAATTGTAACATTTCAATGGACTACTGTGTAGGTATCTATATTCGATTATGTACTTCTAACCATCTTTGATTATAGGCAAACAACTTAGTTTTGTAGTTTGTATACCTGCTTTGTGCATGCATATCTTGGTTCATTATATTTGTATAACTGCCCCGTTGGCGGAGCGGCTATAGTGGTCGCTACGGAAAGAAAATAAGGTGCGTTTAATATAGAGGTCTTAAACCCTAACTCAGGGTCGGTACTAATTGTTTAATAAAATATATAACGTCTATATTATTATAAACATCTTTTATTTTTAACCAAATCAGTACACGGTACAGACCGTTAGATAGTCTTGCCTTAAATATAATTATATCTTAGAGGCATAGATCGTGCTTTATGATGGCCAATTATTTCGTGTAAAAGACACTTGTTGTAAAAATGTATTACTTCGTTTCCATCTGTTTGGCCAAGTTAATACCTAATATAAAATAAAAAAAAATAAAGAACAAATAAGAAAAAAAATACATTTTAGCCTCTAGCTAGTTTCAAGTTTTTTTAAAAACTTTTTTCTTATATTATATAGCAACTACGCAACTTTTTGGTTTTTGCCATAGTAAAAAAAAATGTAACCATAAAATGGAACCGACTTCAACACCCAAAGTGTGAAATAACATGTTGAAGTCGGTACCATGATAGTTCAAAATTACCTATGATCACAATATTGTGCGCATGGTACCGACTTTGACAAGTTATTTCACACTTTTGGGTGTTGAAGTCGGTTCCATTTTATGGTTACATATTTTTTACTATGGCAAAAACCAAAAAGTCGGTTCCATTTTTTGGTTAAAAAATTGATCACTAGTTTTAGTAACCCTTGCTACTTACGATATCGATTGTCAATGATTATATCATCAAGATAGGTAAATACTTTTCAGTTGTTGGAGTGTAACGCAAAAACGACTTGACTGATTTTGATGCAATTTAAATATGACCAAACGACAAGCATCAGCTTTAAAACAAAAAAATAATAATCAAAATCGGTTCACCCTTTCAAAAGTTCTGAGGTAAAAACATAAAAAATACAGACGAATTGAGAACCTCCTCCTTTTTTGGAAGTCGGTTAAAAATTCAATTCCGATCAGGAAATAATAAATCCTAGTTAATAATGAAAAAGGCATGGTCTCAACAAAAATAACTTTACAATAATAAAAGCATACGCATAGATCAAAACAACTCGGTCACGCTATATTTTCATTGCGCACCGTAGTTACGGCACGTGTAGGGCGCGGGACGAGCAGCGATACGTCCTCCCTCCGCGAGCGCTAGGCGCAAACTGAGATGCGAGGCGTTGTGTTCCGTCATTTATAGGTCATATTGAAAAAATTGTATAAAATACATTTTTCACTAAATGAACGACAAAATATTATTATCTATTAAATAAAAACTTCAACTAATGAATTGCATATTTATTTATTTGATAAAATACCAGATTTTGTAGAAATAACAAGAAATTTGAATGGTATTTTTGTGCCAAAAGTGCCCTTTCAATCCCTTATTTACTCAGTTGTAACATATATTTATCAAAATGTTATTAATGCACTCCATTGGTGGTAATATGATTGGTTTACTGATATTTTTCAATCTGTAAAACGAATAATTTTTGTTCGATAAAAAGACTGTTGAAGTTACACTGATGAAGAAATTTATGAAAACATGAGTTGGTAAAAAATTTAATGTCGGATTTCAGTTGTTTTTTTTATTGTTTTGTTTAATGCACTCCATTAAAAAAACAATAAACTTTCTTCCTGCATCATTTAAAAAACAAAATCTTTTATACTTTAGCTGCAGCAGCCTTGAGAAAACGGCTGTAAAATGGCTTTGCTGGAATAAAGCCTCTTAAAAATATGTAATAACTTGTGGAAGTCGGGCCATCGTAATGTGAGAATAGTGTTTTGAATTAGCATGGACTGCAACAAGTTATTTCATACTTTTCAGTGTTGCAAATTGATTATGATATACTCTCGGTATGATGTTGCTACCCTTCTATATATCTAAATATGATTACTTACAAGCACTATCGCGTGTTGAGTGAACATCACGTTTACAAAATATATAAAAAAATTGAAAATGTGATATTGGCTTAGCTTGTATGTAATGATAGTGCTTGAAATCCTAAAATGTTTGTTATAGTTTAATACAGGACAAATGGAGCATATTTCCGTTATATTCCAGCGAAGCAAGGCTACGTGGTGGAACACAACCTCCTGGCGACGATGTCCCGCGCGGAGCTGCGGACGCGCTACGACGGGTACGGCGCGTGTCCGCTGCTCACCTCATACTCCACCTGCATCATGGCGGAGTTCTTGTATGGAGGGGTCGTCCGGGAGACCTTCCCCTTTGACCAGGTTACTTCCTTAGATCGAATCAGTCAAGTATGTATCTCATGTATAACAGATTTTAGACTCATATTTGAATAATCTAACCATCGGCTTTTGATTCACTAAAATTTTGCGCAATTCATCAAACAGGACTGACCAATTAAGTAAATACTTCCCTTGTGTATTCGGATCTTTCACTTAAGATGCTGACAAATGCTGAAATTCTGTCACTATCGAACTGCATAGGAGTGAAAGAGAAGCAGCAATGGTGAAAATAATGGTTTGTTTATAAAACTACAGAAAGCTTATTAACAAAAAACTAGTAACTTAAACTGAAAATATCCCTTAACTTGTCCCTCATGATAAGGTTTTGCAATTTTATTGTTATATTTTTATACAAATACAAACATTGATAATTCAGATATTTACGTTACAAGCGTAAATATAAGTCAACTTTGCAGTTTTATTCTATACAGAAAGTTTTGAAGTACCATGTTTTAGAATTTACTGGCCTTAGAGAATATGATCAAGACTTATATAATTATAATCTTCTTACCGCTACAAACTAAATACATTTTGCAAAAAATCTGTTCAAGTGAGGCTATTTAGCCCATGTCAGTCCCTTAATAGTAAGGATTGCTAAGATAATTCAGTGAAATGGGTATTAATTAGATAAAATTTCTGATTACATCAAGTCTATGGGGTATATACGCTGCTGATGTCATAAATGACATGCACTATGGCAACGTTCATATGTGGTGACGTTTTAAACATAACATCCTCATTTGACCAGTTTACTGCCTAAGATCGAGTCAATTATGTACGTCTGTCAATCATTTTAGACTAATGTTGATGAAAAATCTTTCGACTTTTGATCAACTGAGGCAATTAACATTTTGACCATTAGAATCGTTGATCTAACAGGGCTTTGAGCACTCTCTATATGGTATATCACTACATTATGCTCTATTGTAATGGAATCTTTCTCATCACTGTGAGGATGAAATAACTAAGATCATCCAATGAAGTGGAAATGCATGTAATAAAATAACTGATAATATTACGTCTACGGCGCATATCCGCTGCTAAAGTCAAATATAACGAGCATAATGGACATCCTAGAGTCACCCATGTACAACTATGTATCACCTGTTAAATCAATCCGTTCAAGTTTTCAATTAAGTTCAAGGAAAGGCATGCAAAATTTCAACGAGTTTTAACACTTTGTATGAGCGGGGGCACTTTTCAATCCCCGTAGTCCCAAACTTTACCACGGTTTAGTGGCGTATTCGACTGGGTTCCTAGAATGTCACAGGAAGACACAAGCCGATATATATAACTTATCCCTTAACGGCTTGCTAGTCGCTCCGTCGAAGGGGGCTTAATGCAAAACACCCTAACCTATTGTAACTGCAGTTATATAGATTAAGGAATTGCAATTACATCAAACTTCCCTTGAGCCCGATGGTGACGTAGTGGCCGCAGACAGTAAACCGTTGCTCCCCTACTCCCGATGAACGCCCGGCGCCCAAAATACCGGTGACCGCGCCGAGCACAATCACAAAACAAAACAGCCACTGTTTAAAAAATCCAAAACGCCGCGTGCTATGACCTCCCGTTAAATAGTTCAATCGAGATAAAACCGTATCATTAAAATCGCGAATCAGAGATGCGCTGCGGAACTGACTTGAAATTCAAAACATGGCGGCCGGCGTTGCCCGCCTGCTCGAACACATGGTATTTAAAATGTGACGAAACTAGTCTTTAGAACTTTGTATTTACATACAAACGTAGCTTATAGTATTTGGTATAAATACACTTCAAATAAGATTAGATCTCTACAAACCATAACCAATTGAATTGTACCCAATTATGTCATTTGTGCATTAGTAAATTAGAATAGTTATTTCTTATACAAGAGTGCAAAGTTGCTTTTTAACCGCGTGTTCAATTTTGATGACCGAGCAAGCGAAGGATTCTAAAATTGAATCACGAGCGCAGCGAGTGATTCAAAATTGGAATCCTGAGCGTTAGCGAGGGAATCAAAAGAGCACGAGGTGAAAAATCTTTGCACTCGAGTGCAACACGTAACTTTTCATTCCACCTCAGCGAGGAAATGACTAAATGCGCGTAAAGAACCGCGTACAAAGCAAATTGAAAAAAGAACACCAAGAAGGTTCCGAGTCTGAGTTTTTAACAAATTAAAAAAAAGTTGTATGATATATTCGGCACCATAGAGGTAGCAGTAAATAGGTTTAATGTTTTTTTTAAATCACAAACTTAGTGCACACGATGTTCTAATTTCAATTTACTTTATCCTCTAGAGAATAAAAACGGCTTTTCCACTCAGATATTGAAGATTAAAAATACTCTTTCCGAGATGGTGGGATGAAAATCGTTTTATTCATCTTCGATTTTGTCATCATTAAAATATGCATTGCTAGGTTACATTTACGTAGGTGCGTATTTAGATATGTATATCGTTATTTAGCTGTTAATTTCATTACAGTTGGGTAACAATGGACATAAAAATCTATTGTTTTTATTTTCTTCTTCTTCTTGGTCGTATACTGCAATGGATTATATATTATATATTGCATTACTTTTATTGCATTTTTTGCATTGATTATAATATTGCATTACTGAAGGTCGAGTCCATGAAAGGCCTTCATGGACGTCAGAGTTTACCTTATTACGTACGTTTACTTTTGAAGCGCTCGTAGCCAAGTTTGCTTAGCCATTCTGAATCGATCAGCAAAGTTAAGCAACGTCCGCCGCGGTCATGACTTGGATGGGTGACCGATGGTTGGGCATTACTACTGAGCGCTTCCGTGCTTCGGAGGGCACGTTAAGCCGTCGGTCCCGGTTGTTGTCTTAGGATAGCAGTCGTTACAGCATGGTGGTAGGGCACTTTGCAAATGCCCGCCTGGCTAGCTACCACCCTCAAGTTGAAAATCTGTCGCCAAGCACCAAACGGTGTGTTCCGGCAGAGCTGTCCTTGAGAGCCAGTAACTCTAGGTTAGTCTGAATAACATCCTCGACCACATCATCACTTACCATCAGGTGAGATAGTGGTCAAAGGCTAACCTATCAAGCATAAAAAAAAAAAAAAAAAAAAAAAACCTTACGAATAAAAGGAGTGTTACTATTCCGAATGATGATACTGATAGGTGGCTTGGTCGCGCCGGTCAGTATAACATATTGACATGGAACGGTGATCACTCATTTATTTAAGGTTTTTGGTCCATTACATCATATCGGGGATGGCATATGTATAGTTACAATACTTCTAAAATATATATATTATCAGTACTAAAAATATATATAATATTTTTTTCGAGGCTCAGAACATTCAAGTTACAAATTTGTAATGATACAAGCCTAGGTAATGAAGAGATAAACCGATATTATATTTAGTTCTGGATGAGTGATCGTTCACCTTGAAGGGATAAAATGCACAATAAGCAGAATTTTACTGTTGAGTTATTCAGGTGTTGCTGCATATCAGACACACTTCTTTTAATGGCCTTAAAACTGAAGCCAAACTTTTCTTCAATATGTTCTTTTTTTATGTTATTATGACGGATCAAGCACGAGGCCCACTTAAGTGGACTAACCTCTGCTTATAACAGATGTATTTCGTCACAAGTGACGAATTGCACTGCGCCCGTCACCCTGAGACATAAAGTTGCTATGTGTCATGTGCCTGTAATTTTGCTGGCTCTCAAGGACTCCTGCCGGAACACACTGTTAGTTGCTTGGCGAAAGATTTTCTACTTGAGGGTGGTAACTAGCCAGGCGAGCACTCGCAAAAGCTGAAGCTCAAGCCGGCGGTGAAGATCGAACCAAGGACTTGCGGCACAGCAGTCCATAGCTATCACCGCTTCGCCATCATTGCTTGTGTCGTCCTTTCTATTGTTAGCGAAAATATATTGTACCGACCCCACATAAGTGGAATAAGGGTAGGACGATAGTAACGATGAAGAACAATAAAATCACTTACCCAATGTGAAATTGTTTTCTTTTCCAGTCCGCAGAAAGCAGAATAGCATTCCAGATGAAGAAGGAACTGTTCCCGTTCATCTACTGGCATTTCATGTTGAAAGGGTTCTACAACGGGCCCGAGTGGGTTAGGAAAATCGTCAACCCTAGAGCTAAGTGAACAGTCAAGTTAAAAGGGTTCTTAGCTAATCCTTTGGCGCTCAGGGGTGCCTCAGTCAGCTAATGACTGTTTATAAATATTTTTATTTCGTATTTTAGGCGTTTTAAGGCATGCTGCATGCATAAGTCAGTGATATTTAGTAACTTTTTTCTTGATTTTCGTTGATAGGTGTATGTTCGCCCACCGTGCCGCCTGATGGTTGTGCATGTTGTGGCTGATAGACTCAAGCAAGACTGCTAAGCTAGTACCTAACTCTGCATCAATCTAGAATCACTTTATTCCTTGGTTTCGTTCCAAAATCTGGTCTAAACTAATAAGACTTTGAACATTTAAATTTCAAGAGAGTATGATTCTTATATCCATGCCAATAATACCTTTGTGAAATGAAACTTTTATTTGATTACCTATCTTTTTTAGCAATGTTTTAAACTGTGCTAAATTATAATTGATATCATTATGGATGCTGGTTATGGACTTAAGTCACTTGCATGATGACGAAATCCGTATATCTATTAATGCGCAAGTGTTTAGGTACTGCCCATTGTCGTCAAGATAATGAAGAGATAAGTAGATATCATGATTAGTTCTGGACCTAAAATAAGGAAGAGACCGGCTTCGTCAACCTTAAGGTTATGCTCTCACATAATTGATACGTGTTATATTTCTTTGGTTTTATTAATGTTTATATCAGTTCTTTTACAACATTAATTAAAAAAAGGTTTAAATACATTTCCCCTCAGCTAAGTTTGCAGGGTAGTTTAAAAATATTTAAACATTGATGAAGCTGAGAAGTTCACTACTATTAATGGTTTTGTTTACTTTGCTGACGAATCTGCGGCCTTTGAATATTAAAAAAAAAACATATATACCATGTATAATTTGAAGATATATATTTTGTCGATTCATATCGTATACTCGTGTATAAAAAAATAATTGAAACATATCATAGAGGACTCAAAATAATTTACTCTAAAGGTGGCAGTAATTAACACATTACTGAAGTTTAATTAATGTAATCTATTACTTATATTTCGTACTGTAAGTGTTTTTAAATGTTTTTGATTTCAATTTTATTGTATTTTTTTTATTTATTATTTTTTTCTAAGATTATAAAAAATAAAAACAATCGTGATGCTCTCAATTGGACTGTGATCAATTTGAAATTAATTATTAATTTATTTTATGAAATTTAATACTGTAATATAGCTACCATTTATTGGGTACAAAAGTTATTTGGTAGGTATTAAAATATTCCAAAACATAATTGTGATTCTTAGTAAAAAAAAGAATTATTTAGATTGTGTATTAAATACATACTATACCTACTATGTATATCAGTTTAAAAAGTATTTACACCAGTAATAGTTGTGTTACTAAAAATATATAATAAAAATATTTTTACTCTTAATTTCTTCGTTTCATTTATTTATAAACTATACTATAAGTCATAGTCAATTACTTACAAATAAAGACCAGTGCGTATTGGACGGTTTCGTACTACACAATACTGCCTGGCTATCCTAAAGTAGAAAATCTGTCGCCAAGCACCATAGTGTGTTCCGGCTGCTGTCCTTGAGAGCAACTAATTCTAAGTTAGCTTGACCAAGATCTGACCGCTTCATCACTTACCATAACTATCAAGTGGGACATTGGTCAGGGATTAGACTAACAGTATTAAAAAAATACTTTTGTTTAGTGTTGTAATACTTTTGTTTACTTTTGTAATACTAATACAACTAACTATATATAGCATATATATACTAAATATAATATACTAACTATATATATATATATATATATATATATATATATACTAACTATAAAACTACAGTTTGTAATACTTTTGTTTACTTTTGTACAATTGAGTAAGCTGGAACACATTATTCAGTTCAGGCACGGTAATGTTATATATATAGATAATATTACCCTGGTACCGTGGTGGGTCCTAAGCGCGAGTAAGACTTGGACTTAGATAAATACTTGATCTGTGCCTGTATTGTAACAACTTAAGCGATAATGCTGGCCCATTGTGGTGGTCCTCTGCGGGGGCCATGGAATAGGAGCGCCTCCGTCTTCGTGAAGGTGACCCTCAGGCCTTGCTGGCTGGTTCGATCTACCATCAGCGTTGTGACTACAGTAGCCAGTCGCGCCGCATCCTCATACCTTTGTCCCCGAGCTGTAACGTGTCATTTGCAAAACATGACACCCCCATCCCGCGGAGAATCGGCTCGCGCCGGAGCCACAGACGTTCCTCAGGACCGGCCCAAGTACCGAACCCTGTGGAACTCCACAGGTGAAAGTTCACCTTGCCTAGGTGAATTAGAATGTGCAATCAGATGCCGTAACAAAATAATATATAAACCTAATGGACAATTAGTTACAATGTGGGTTTACATATAGTAAAGGTCGCGCATAACTAAATATAAAAAAAATGATGTTCCTTTTTATTACCATTCTAGTCAGAATAAGGCCTAAGCTTTGATCTAGGAACATAAACCCTTGTCGGGGTTCGCTTCACCATCCCTGGCACGGCAGTTCATACATAGAACCACTGATCGAATGTTGTTATAATTCATAATAGTAAGTACGTACTATGTATAAGTATAACTATAGCAAAATCTAGTTGGCCTAATGTCTCAAAATTTCAGTAAACATGTAGCAAAAATTAAAATGAAGATCAAAATTAATAAATACAAAGCTCCCATCAGCAAATGGGTATTAATTTAAAACAGCTATGTGGGCTTTGCACTAATAAATTACCTTATGGTGGAGTGTCGACCGTATGTACTAAATATCGGTAAGTATACGGGTTAAATTTTGTTGTTAGTATGATGACATCTGACTATAGAAATATTTGTGACAACTATGTTGATTAAAATGACAAGTTATACATGTTAATAAGTACATCCATAAGTTTTTTCCTGTTACGCTAGTCTACCTGTGCTTTGCTGGACTTGAATTTCTTCCCGTGGAGGTCGTATACTTAAGTGCGACTAAGGGAAAAATACGTCTACTACCCGCTCATTATGATGTTCTATGGGGAAGGCTTCTGTTCAACAGTGAACGGCTTCCGGCTGATGATATTGAAGCTCGATGTTACGGTCGAAGATGTTATTCAGGCTAATCTATAGTACTGGCTCTAAAAGACAGCTGCTGGAACACATCGTTAGGTGCTTGGCAATCGATTTTCTATTTGAATATGGTAGCTAGCCAGGCAGACATTACATTGCCGTCTACCAATTACAGTCGTGTCGTAATTTGGTCCTTAGGCCTTTTAGTTCCTGTGTACTTGCTGACCCGGCAAACGTTGTTTTGCCATATAGGCAAATAAAAATGTTATAAAAGTTTAATATACATACCTGTTTGAAAAATAGTTAACTTCCTTTTCTCAGACCTATTGAATGTACACACAAAATTTCATAGGAATCGGTCAAGCCGTTTCTGTGACGCTATAATTTTATATATTTATTAAGATAACACACTTGTCATTTAGCTGATGTTTGAAGTTGTAGTCACGTTACTTTTAGCTGCAAGCTCCTGATAGTGGGTGGTGGAGCCGGGGGCTGCAGCATCGCATGGCGCTTGTCCAGGAAGTTGGCGGCTAATGACATCATCGTCCTAGAACCTTCGCAGGTCGGTCACCATGCCTAACCTCAGAATACAGAACAACAACAGTTACGTACGAGTGTTCCTTCAACAACGTCAACTTTTGTCTGTTGAATTATAGAATAGGTAGCGCTTAGCACACCAGTCATGCAAGAGATTTACTCTACTTTAATAGGTATAATATGTTCTGTGTTTACGCGCTTACGCTGTGGTAGGTACCTACAGAAACACCAACATTTTTATCGTATCTACACTAGCGTTTAATTTAACAATGCTTTGTTGTGACCAACCTGACACACAGCCGATAGGTCTGTAGGTTCAGCAACTATCCTTGAGATATTGAGAGCTGAGCTATCTGTAGTAGAGCTGTCCACAATAAAAAAAGTTTGTAATCGATCAGTGACAGAGACTGATTTCAAAGTTTTAAATTTTGAATAAGAAGAGCATATTATTTGAAATGAAACGTAATTTTATTAGCTTGATGAAAATGAAAATGTAAAAATAAATGTAAAAGAAATGTAAACACGGTTATTAGAGCGTTAATACTAAAAGTCGATATCACAATCGAAAAATAATATTCGGCTTCTACTGAAAGCTTTCTTCAGGATCTTGAGTGTGGTACATCCGCCGGCACTTTCATACGTTCATGGGCGTAACTTTAAAGTAAAAAGTTGGCCAAGTGCGAGTGGGACTCGCGCACGAAGGGTTCCATACCATTAGCTATACAACATTAGACTTCATATTTTAACCTTTTTTTGTTTTAACGTGCGCGAGTCTGACTCGCACTTGGTCAACTTTTTGTATTTGTTGTTATAGGGGCAACAGAAATACATCATCTGTGAAAATTTCAACTGTCTAGCTATCACCGTTCTTGAGATACAGCTTGGTGACAGACGGACGGACAGCGAAGTCTCAGTAATAGGATCCCGTTTTTACTCTTTGGGTACGGAACCCTAACAAAAGAACAATTAATCTGATCATATCGTTGGTATAGTTCTGTATAAAAGAATTAATAAATGTCATATTAAATCAATTTGTAGAGCTCTGGCACAGAGAGCTAAAGTTCTGTATCTAATTATCTTAGGAGCACTACTACCAACCCCACTTCACGCTCGTAGCAGCAGGAATCAAGCGGTTCTCTGACACACACCGTCCAACGGGATCCATTCTCCCTTCAAACGTGATCTGGCTAAGAGACCACGCGGAAGACTTCGATCCTTGCAGTAACGTGGTCTACACCAGGTGTGGGAACAGGATCACGTATGACTTCCTGGTTGTGGCTTTGGGACTTAAAAATGACTATGAACAGGTAGGTGCACTATTTGCAACTTTGCTAGTTGTTGTGTGAAGAACAATTTTGCTGCTTCAAAGTTATTGACGTGAGAAAGGGCTAATAAATAAGAATCAATTTCAAAGAAATACCGTCTTGCAAATATTCGGAGCTCTTTATCTGCCCTCTGTACTTCCTGGTCAATGGCGAAATCTCATGACATTCTTAAGATGGTAGGTATACCATCTTCAGTTTTGAAAGTTTTTTGTGACAATTTTTAAGTTGCTTCTCTTTCATGGTTCGTTTTAAAGCGTCTGTTATGTAAAGATTGGCAGACTGATGATGACTTTTATTAAAGTTACAATAGATCTCTAAAAAAGTATGTAACGCCCCTGCTGAGCTGTAGGTATGTACGGCGGCGCGCATTGTCAGCTTATCATCGGAAGCACTTCACTTTTTGTTAAACTTTACATGCGTCATTTTGATCATTCAAAGTCAAAGTCAAAGTCATTTATTTAATTTAGGCGTATACGACGCTCTTATGAAGGTCAATTACAAATTTTAATATTGAAATATACTAGGTACATTGTACTGCCACGTTCAGCAAACAAAAATTATAGAGCCACTGCGAGAAGAACGGGCAAGAAACTCAGGGCCATTCTTTTAAACGTTTTTTAACAATGTGTTAAGTACATACTATATAGTAAAATTATTACAATACTTAATTTACATTACGTAGGTGACAGGCGCTAACTTGGCAGAGGCGAACCAGTCCAAGCATTTTTGTCGTTTAAGTAATCACAAGATTTCTTTATCAAAATATTCTTCACATGCAACTTGAATTTTCTTTCTGTGAGCATTGTAATATGTTTGGGCAATTTATTATAAAACCGCACACAATTGCCTAAGAAGGACCTTTTATTTGTCTTTGCTAATCTAAAACCTGGCACCGCTATTTTATCTTTATTCCTAGTGTTATAATCGTGATTGTTACTGTTTGATTTAAATTTGCTCAGATTTTTACGAACATACATAATATTTTCAAATATATACAGACTTGGTAAAGTTAAAATATCAATTTCTTTAAAAAGATCTCTCAGGGATTCCCTAGGATCCATTTCATATATGGCTCGAATTGCACGCTTTTGTAAGATAAAGATTGTCTCTATCTCAGCAGCAGCTCCCCACAGCAATACACCATAAGACATAATACTGTGGAAGTACGCGAAATAAACGAGCCTAGCAGTAGCTACGTCTGTTAGCTGTCTTATCTTACGAACTGCATATGCAGCAGAACTAAGTCTTCCGGATAGATCATGTATATGTGGATTCCACTGTAAAGTTGAATCCATTTTAATTCCCAGGAAGACTGTCGCATTGTCAAAAGAGAGTTTTTCTAGGCCAAGCTTAATGTTTGGTTCAACATAAGTAACATTTGGTAAAGAAAACTTTAAACATTTGGTCTTTTTTGAATTTAAGAGAAGATTATTAGCCGCGAACCACTTAGAGATCAAAGATAACACATAATTTACTTGAATAAGTTCACTATCCCTCCTATCTACTTTAAAAATCAGGGAGGTATCATCTGCGAATAAAACTATATCGCAGAAATTTTCATCTTGGAGGCATTTTCTTATAGCGCGAACGTTTTTATTACCCTACTATGTTGACAAATTTTCAGATCCTAGGCCTTAAACATGCGTTAGACGCCCCCTTGATCCCAGTCTCCACAATATACTCCCCGCAGTACTGCCAGAAGACATGGGCCCTGATGCAGCAGTTCCGAGGGGGGCTGGCGGTCTTCACGCGTCCACTACAAGGAGGAAAATGCTCGGGAGCTGCGCACTGCGTGACGTATTTGGCTGACGATTACTGGCGGAAGGTGAGATTAAAAGAATTTCCTTAGGTATATATCGCAGCCCATAATATATACCGGCCGCATGTATAATATATATTATGTAATATATCTGGAGATGAAAAAGGAATAAAGAAACATCACTACTACTACTTTTGCATACTTTTGCTTGGTGGAAGGATATATGGGGAATGCTTGTCTGGTTAGCTGCCACCCCCAAATATAGAATAACGTACCTAACGGTATGTTACGGCAGCTGTTATTTAGAGCCAGTCATTCTAGGTTAAGCATCTTAACATCATCACTTACCAAAAGTGGTGAAAGGCTAACTACTAATTTATTTGATAATGCACGTGTGAGTGACAGGGAAAATGAGATGAGTGTGAACTCGTGAAGAAAAGTACAAATTGTATATTTCGTAGTACTAAATAATACTATGAAAAATACATTTTGTACTTTTCTTCACGAGTTCACACTCATCTCATTTTCCCTGTCACTCACACGTGCATTATCAATGGGTGCCCGTTTATGGGGTTTTGAGGGCAATTTTATGCTAGCCAGTCCAGTATTATCCCGCTCATGTACAGTTGGCGCAATATTTTATTATGTAAAGTTTTCCCTAAGATAAGTAAGTAATTCTACTTACAACTAAATTCAATTAGTTCGCAACGCAATTTTCAACAGTAATTCTTGAAGGTCTCGTCATACAAATAGCGATCCAAACACGTTGCTAAGCGTTACTTTATGTATTGAGTCTCTTTAAGCTAATCGCATAGAAATGAAAAATCGGCAAAGTGCGTTTCAGACTCTCGCACGAAGGGTTCCCTACCATTAGCTATACAACATTAGACTTCATATTTTAACCTTTTTTTGTTTTAACGTGCGGGAGTCCGACTCTTGGGCAAATTTTTGTATTTTTTGTTATAGCGGCAACAGAAATACATCATCTGTGAAAATTTCAACTGTCTAGCTATCACCGTTCTTGAGATACAGCCTGGTGACAGACGGACGGACGGACAGCGAAGTCTCAGTAATAGGGTCCCGTTTTTACCCTTTGGGTACGGAACCCTAAAAAGTGATCTGGGTTACTTTTTCTTAGGCAGGAAGGCATTTAAGAAGAATTTCGTAACCTCGTTCAAATTATAAAAACTTATGCAAATCAGATAGAGACCTTTTGGTGTACCTGCCGACTCTGCGGGACGAAGCTATCGAAAGTAAAGGGGATGAACAGAAAAAAGAAGCGTTTTGAAAACGACGTTTTCAAATTCTTAGGCTAGCAAAACACCAGCATCACCACTGATGTTAAGTAGTTGTTTGCAGGCGGCGGGTTTAGCTTCATACAAGGCTAGCCGTTAAGTTTAAAAGAGTGCTTATTAAGATTAAAAATAAAAACTTAATTCACTAGTAACATTTATCAGTGAATAAAAGTCCTATAGTCACGAATAGTTTCCGAACTCAATTGAATGTTTTATTCCAGAACAAAATCCGCGAGCAGACCAGCATTACCTACGTGACAGGCGACAGCGCCACATACGGAGTGCCGAAGTACGCGACCGCACTGAACAGGATAGCGGCCGACCGCAGCATTGCCCTCAACCATAACATGGAGCTGGTGGAGGTCACGCCGCGGGGAGCGGTCTTTGTCGAGAAAGGAGGAGGGGTAATATATGTCACAACTTTTGTTATACAAATGATAGAACGTAGACCTAATTATATTATTAGAGTAGTTTCACAACTAATATCCGTTTTTACATAGCGCCCTTGTCTGATTCAATCTGAGGTTTTTCACATAATTTTTTTGATCCGGGTCTGGGCATCGTGGGCTCGTGGGCCGATCTATGAAGCCTACCAGTGATCTGTTTAAAACCGAAATAGTTAACTGCTCTGCTCGATAGTGACAAGGTTTTCAGAGTTTATAAGTTCGGTTAAAGCAGTCCAAGTTATTATTATAAGTTGTGACACAGTTTGTCTTTTACATAATTATATAATGTATTTAAGTTATGAAGAACCTTGTCAAATAAAGTGTAATTAATTATCCTTTCAGATTTTGTCTGACTACTAAGTAAATTGTGCGTGTATTAGGGGAAAAGATAATTCTACCGTTGACTGAGCAGGGTGTAAAATTTCCCAAAATAGTTTACGCTCCACTGGGTCATATTACAAATAATAATATAATATATTCCAGTGCATAACTCTCCCGTTCAAATTCCTCCACGTGACTCCTCCCATGGGACCCCCCGCCTGTCTCAGCAAGTGTTCAGATCTGGTCACGGATACAGGGTACCTGGATGTAGACCAGTGGACCCTGCAGCACAGGAGTTTCTCCAACGTGTTCGGGATCGGAGACTGCTTAGACACTCCGAATAGCAAAACAGCAGCCGCTGCTGGTATGTTCTTGCTTTACTTCGTACGGTACAGGTAGTAGCATTACTGCTGAGAGAGCTTGTCACCGACAGTCGACGTGGACTTTAAACCACCGGAGCTTTATTCAAGTTTTCGGGATTGGAGACTGCCTGCGGTCACACCCAGTATCAAGATTACTTCGCTATCACTAAACTTCGCTCTAGTTTATTTTTAGTGTGTATGTAATGTAAACGTATACCTACCCGTGAAGGGAAGTGCAAGAACTATAATATTACCGTCGTTTAACACACCCAAGCGAGCAAGCCTGCTGCGCAGTAGCTGCGCATGTCTAAGAAGTGATTACTTGAATTCAATTTAGAAGTTGCGATAGACCCCTTCCTAGATGGACTGACGACATCGTAAGAGCCGTGGGATGCCGAAGTATACAAGTAGCTAATAGCCGATCATTGTGGCGTTCTATGGCGGCTATGTTGCATGTGTTCAAAAATATGGATTTATTTTATAAAAATTAATCAGTCCGGAGTACGAAACTGCCACCTATTTATGGGGCCTTTAAAGCATTTCGTGCAATATGGATCTATATTGAGCTCTGCCTACTCCTTCCGATGATGATCGTAATAGTTAAAGGACCGAGATAACATCTGAGTGCTATATTACATTCGCAGCGCAACAAAGCCCCGTGGTAGAGCGCAACCTCTGCTCGGCGATGGTAGACAAGAAACTGACCGCCAAGTACAGCGGCTACGGCGCGTGTCCCATCATGACGTCATACCGCACCGCCATTCTGGCAGAGTTTCTGTATAACAAGCAAGTACGCGAGACCTTCTCTTTCGATCAGGTAACACTCAACGATAAGTCTATTAGCAATAGCAAATATCATAGCTTATCTTTGAGGCAATGATAGGCGAGCGGTAATACCTATGGTAATCCATGATTCGACCTCCACCGTCGACTTGAGCACTCCATGGTGGAAGAGCGTTTTGCGAATGTTCTCCTGGTTAGCTACCACCTCAAGTAGATATTCTGTTGCCAAGGACCTAACAGTGTGTTCCGGCAGTAGTCCTTGAGCCAGTAGTTACAGGCACATGAGACTTAACAACGGTATATCTCAGGATGACGGGCGCAGTGCATTACGTCTCTTGTGACGAAATGAATATGCTATAGGCTATAGGCAAAGGTTACCGCTTAACATCAGGTGGGCCTCGTGCTTGTTCAGTCATAACACCATAATAAGAAAATATAACATTTTCGTCTCAACGGATTATCCAAACGTCCGAAATACGAGTATTTCGGACGTTTAGATAATCCGTAGTACCGAGGTACTCACCCGATTAATGACTTGAAAGCACATACTTTTCTTTAATCAAATTATCATTATTACAGAGCAAAGAAAGTAAATTCCTGTGCATATTGAAGAAGGACATCATCCCTTATATATACTGGAACAAATTGCTAAAGGGCAGGTGGGGTGGGCCCGCCTCGATACGGAGGATAATCAACCCTTTTGGAAGATAAATCAAACTACAAGTTTTGTTACAAATAATTTATTAAATAATTTCGCCTTTAAATATACAGGTTCATATTTTACAACTCTACTTACTTATAAATCACATATTTACAGTATCTAAGTAAGGATGATAGTTGCCTTCATATAGGAAAGCTCGCAGCTAACTATACTTGGTGGTGTGGGTATATAAAACTCTACCTACAACTATTTACATATACAAAAAAATCTATCTTTGATCTGAGACGGCTCCTGAGGTATAAGCGCGGTGCGGGAGGGGTCTAGTGAATTAAAATGAAAATAGTGGGTCTGAAAAATGTTTGCATGGTGGAAGGGCATTTTTGCGAATGCCCGCCTGTCTAGCGACCACTCTCAAGTAGAAAATCTGTCGCCAAGCACCTAACGGTGTGTTCCGGCAGCTCTCCTTGAGAGCCAGTAATTCTAGATTAAGCCTGTTAACACCTTCGACCACATTATCACTTACCATCAGGTGAGATTGTGGTCAAAGGCTTACCTATAAGCAATAAAAAAACGTGAGTGCTCACTCAGCTCAAAATACTTGTATCCTCGCATAGCCGGCCTAACAAACTGATAAGTGATAATTACACCACAATAATTAAGAATAAATCTCTTCTATTTAAGAATAGAAGAGTTTTATTAATTATAAGAATAAGACTTTGTTGTAATCAACAGGGTTTTATATCACTGAAGGAGTAGGCACCGATTTATAAGAACTCACGATTATCCAGATGTTTTAGGCTCGTGTAATAGGGCGCGAGCCTATTGCCATAACTGAACCTTTCGAGGTCCTTGAGATTCTAAACTGATGTTACGTTATAAAACTAACGAGGCTGTTTTTTATCACAGACTTAAGATCATAATTGGCATCGACTACTTTGATGATGTTCTCATAAGTACGAGTATATAGAGCATTTTTTTTTTAATATATTCAGATTGAAGTCTTTTTGTGTTAAAATGTTATTTATTTTAATTGAAATGTTCGATGCTAACAACTTGATTAGTCAGTGACTTT
Organism: Plagodis dolabraria; assembly: GCA_963854805.1. Lineage (NCBI taxonomy): Eukaryota > Metazoa > Arthropoda > Insecta > Lepidoptera > Geometridae > Plagodis > Plagodis dolabraria. The sequence goes on along the minus strand of OY978447.1, from coordinate 32,889,574 downwards.
TCGTCAACCCCTCCCACGGTGTGGGACCGACTACCTATGGATCCGAATCAAAGACCCGGTGGACTGGTAAATTAAAATCTACTAGAAATCATTTCACGTTATCTTAATTATAATCACCAAGACATATGATATTTTATGAGTCTGAATTTTATTTAGATTATATTGGAAACTTTCTAACATCACCTACATAATAATCTCACAATTTTGTTCAATGATCACTCCCACAAAGCATTTTTTAAATTAATGCCTGTAAAAAGAATAAGCTCACAAATCACAAATGAAGTAATAAAAAAATCTGCCGCTCGTGGTACATCTCTGTCTTTTTGGTTTTGTAAACTCAAGATCAAAACAGCAAGCGTATTTTTAAGATTTAACCAATAATTTAAACCTATTTTAGGACGTTTATTTAGGATAAAGCATAATATAAACAATCGACTTAATTTATCTACTTACTCGAAATTCCCTGACAACAAATTACTACAAAACAGTTTTGTTAGTGCATATAATTCATTTGATAAAAAGATAATTTCACAGTACTAAAGGTTCATATCCCCTCACCCAGTAACGCTAATTTAGGTGTCCTCAAAATATTACATTCGCAAAACATGTGGATTGTTGTGTCTCATTTATTTATTTATTCATTTGGCATTCTACACGCGTGTCATTGCTTTCTTCCTTCACTAGTAAAAAGCGATAGTGATGTTTACCACTTGAGAATAAGTATTAAGAAATGACAATACTAATATCGCTGACCAGAAAAGTATTTGACAAACGATTCAAATCGTGCCTCCGTCACTTTGGCACAAACATAATGATGGTATTTCGATCGTAATAAGTTAAATACTTTCGTTGTCGAGCGAGATTGCAGTAAGTTTGATTGCAGAGACAAGAAGGAAATATAAGGTTCAATGACCGAAATTCTTTCTGCTAAGCGATAGTACTAGCTCAGTAACGATTGTCAGCAGAGAAACTGAAGATAATGAATTGTCTTTGAGATTGGATAATATAAATTAAAACAAAATAATTGTAACACCTAAATATTATAACCGGACTAAACACACGTTGAGGATCGTATATTACGTGGCTTCGTCACCCATAGTAAAGCGAAGAGGAACCAGGGGCCATGCTGGCATGGGCAGCAGGCTGGTCCCAGAGGGACCGCACCACTGGGCTTTGCCTCTAAGTCCAGTATGGAGCGGCAAGGGGTAGGCTGCGGTGCTATATGGGCAGCACCGCATCTGAGGCAGGCTGTGGTGTTGTATGGGCGACACCACAGCTGACGGTGAGGGGCCACGGTGGGAGAGGAGTGCCGGTATTACGGTGCGCCGCCCTCCTTACCTTCCGTGGACACGGCGGGGCCGCCACCGTTGGATGGCGGACGTGGAGGGTCCGCAGGGGAAGAGGAGTGTCGGTATAGCGAGGCGCCGCTCTCCCTATCCTCTGCGGCCGAAGTAGCAGGCAACGAGGCTACTTATTTGACCCGTCACACGGGGACCTCGGGCGTCGGAAGTGGGGTTGTCTGACGCCCATTTGCGGGCTTGGTTCCCGGGTGGTAGTGACGTGCCATGGGTTCTGGTGCGTCATGAGGGCTAGCACCCCAGGAAGGGTCCGGAAACGGACAACCGTGGCGGGTTCGTGGTCGAGAGCTAAAGCGTCCCTGCGGCCCGCCGAGAAGCGGTAGAGTTGGAACACTGTGTGTTATTTAGTCGGTAGGGGCACTTGCTGCTGTGGGAGTAGTTGGTTTCGAGCCCGACATATCCCGGCCTCCTTCCCCGATGTAGATGGGAATGCGTTAATGCATTTTTCGCCCGTAAATAAAAAAAAAGGTTCTGCGATGTTTATTATCGGGGAGCGACGAACAGTCGTGTGAGTGTTTGCCGGTTAAACAATAAGATTTATAAATGTGTGAACCTGAAGAATGTCAGCTTTAGATAGGTACCATCAGGAAGTTCCAATTTACTAACACGGTAATTTTAACCGTAAAAACTAGAATCTCACACCACAACACAAAAGGTCCATATCCCCTCATACAAATTCCACATTTAAGCTTTATTTAGGGCGGTAAACTGTTCTTTTCCATTAGCATTCTTCGCGTCTATCGCGCTCTGCCGTTTCCGGCGCATGGCTGATTGCTTCACGCGGTACTTCCGCCGAGTCTTTACCAAATAGACCGTAAGTCCGATGGCGATGAGCAGAGAGACGATGATGCAGCCTCCCAGGATCAGAGTGAGAGAACTCACGCGTGAGAGGGAGTTGGGTTCTGAGGATGACTCGATCTGTAAAAGGATATCTTTTTCCTTAATTTAAAGTTAACAAGTAATGTGCATTGCTGTTGCTTGTCTGAAAGCCTAAAATTAAAACTCTTTAATAGCTATGTAATAGTATAATCTAGCTAACAGGCTGCACTATGTTCAAATCCAGCCCCGGATTTGATTTTCACAGAATGGTTCTTGGACATCTTGCAAATGTTGAAAAATCAGGCAGAAAATAATGTTGCCAAGCTCTTGACTATGTTCCAGCCCAGCAGCTGTCCATGATAGCCAGTTCTCATTGTAAGTGTAGTGAGAGAGTATAGTTTCGACCATATCCTGTGATCTTTTCCAATGTACAATGATGGACCACAACAAACCTTATAATATACTAACTGTCGATTTGGACTGGTTACAGCTCAATCGCCAAATCGACAGTTACGGCCAAAAAATCATAAGATAATATTTTTTCTATCTACATTCGCATCGATAACAAAGTATAAGGGTCCTTCCACTTTACCGCTCGGCGTCCCATGTTCTCCTCGGTCTTTTGTACCCTTATACTTTGTTATCGATGCGAATGTAGATAGAAAAAATATTTTCTTATGATTTTTCTGGCCGTAACTGTCGATTTGAGCGATTGAGCTGTAACCAGCTCAAATCGGCTGTTAGCGTTTTTAAGTTTTGTTTCCCATAATCCCCACGCTTGGCAGGCGTCTTGAGGATCGCAGTTAAAGATATCAGTTTATCAGAAGGTGCTGTTGCCCACCTTCTGGTATTTCACCTTTAGTTTCCTATTACGACACCCACAGGTAGCAATGCGGGGAGGTAAGTGCACAGTTAATGTACTTATTACATCTGTTAATTTGAAATTTATGAACTGTACTGACCATATAGTTCCCCGAGCGTAGGTAGGTATCGCTGCACATGGCCTGCTCGGTCCAATTGTACCAATGAACCAGCCGCAACCCCTCGAACGGACGGGGGGAACCGCATCTGAAACGATAAACAGTATTCTTACTGACAAGATATAAATAACTCGCTATGCAAAACCAAACAAAAATGTCTAACCACTTAATGATTAGTTAGTACTACAGAAGCGACGCCGGCCGCGGCGTACAGGAGACACACGATGTGAGCAACGGGACCCGAGCAGCGATCGGCCAGTGGATCGCCTATAGTACGAGAGCTCACTATGACAACCATGTTTTATCGTGTTAAGGCCAAAACCGAATACAATCGTTAGGTCAGAAGATTCTGAAAATGATGTTGGCAGTCAATGTCAGAAACGTTACAAGTTACAACTGCATGAGGGCCCATTTCAGCTCAAGTAGAAAATCTGTCGGCAAGCACCTAACAGTGTGCTCCGGCTGCTGCCGCACGCTCTCTAGGACTAGCGAGAAAAAATATAGACACATGAGACTTAACAACTGTATGTCTCAGGATGATAGGGCGCAGTGCGGATCGTCACTATGACGAAATGCATCTGTTATATAGTTAGATACACGGAAATGTCTGAGATGAGTATTCTTGCGTTCAGATTTATCAAATCTAAGGAATTTATAAGGTTTTGTCCGTATACCTATGGTATACAAATTTGGGCCTCGACTAAAATTTTTAACAGGGACATCTCAACATGGACGCACACCGTCCCCTATGACGGTTAAAGTAATACAATTGGAGCAAGAAATTTCGGCTAGAAATGCCGAGTCCAGGTGGCCGAGGATGTTTAGGCATCCAACGCGATATCGGAGGACGCGGTTTCGATTCCCTCGTTGACATACAATTTCGTACTCCAATAATTTGTAAAATAGGGACATCTCAGCTCTCACGTCACAGTAATAAATGCGAAAGTTTATGAGTGAGTTTTCAGATTTTGATGAAACTTGTAATAAAGTTTTACACACAGGTTTTCACCACAACCATCATCACTTTTCATCATTGTCTACGCGGCTGAAACCACGGGGCGCAGCTAGCCAATAAATATGTATCATGTCTCAAAATCCAACGGTCGTCGCAGGTCCGCTATAGCCAGTAGGAACGTATCTCGTCCCCTCTGGGCCCCCGACGTTCCTTTAACAAGAGCAACACCACCCCGGCAGCAGTTACCTGAGGTCTGCCAGCAGCCGCGAGTGGTCGCGGTACATGAGCGGCAGCAGCCTGTCCACCACCCACTGCAGCTCGCAGGAACACCGCCATGGGTTCCACTGCAGGTTGGCGCCTTCTCTACTCACTGCCGACCACTCGAGGAGGTGCTCCGATATGAACGTCAGGTTGTTCTTGCTTATGTCGAGCTGAAATACGAGTAGGATGTCGTGCGTGAAAGATTGCTAAAGTTTGACGCTTGTATGTACTCGTATTTACGATAAAGCAAAAACAAATGATAAAAAATAGGTTTCATGTAAGTGCCCTTGATTTTTCATTTTTTGGGAAATCTGCTAAATTGTGGCCAAACTAATACATATTCTATGAAAATTTCAATTGGCTAAATATGGGTCAAGAGATACGCCACGGTTGGAGAGATCTTCTCTAGTGCGGGACCCTAAAAACTCTTGACAATATAGGACATTCTTGGAAAACATAGTCTATGAGTGATACCCGAATAAATATATTCGTAGGTGATTCCTAACTACGTTTCAGAGGCATTTTACGTTTCAGACCTCGAATTCTACTCTATCAAAGATGCAGCGTTTTTATGTCATAATTAATAAAATTTAACTAAATATAACCATACCGTAGCTATTTCTACCGCCAAGAACTAATTATTCGCATTCCTGTGTTCCGGAGGATTCCGGTGAAATTACAGGCACATGAGAATTAACAACATAATGTCTCAGTAGTGTGCCGGGCGTAGTGCCGTTCGCCACTTGAGACTGAGGTTACCGCGTGCTTATTCCGTCATAAAAGACTGTTTTTTTTACTGTGTTATACCTATTTAACTTTTTGAACCATCGAGCTTATGTTATTATCGCGGATATTTAAACTAAAATTATTTAAATGTATTTGTGTTATTGATCAAATTAAAGATATTTTGCTTCGTATTAAAGCCACACTCACCATGCACACAGACGTGCCATCGAAAGCGCCATCTTTAATCTCTGACAGAAGAGGACAGTTAGACAGATAGAGCGAGAAACAACCCATTTCCTCTGCGTCATCTCCTCTCCCTACCACATTACTGAACGCCTTATCTTCGACTACCTTCAATTTGTTTAAATCGGTCATATACAAAGTCTTCAAAGCAATGATGTTCTTGAAATAAATACTTTGTATGTTGTTGCCGTCGAGATGAAGTTCCTCTAAATTAGGAAAGAACTGCGAACTCAAAATGTTAGGGACCTCTGTTAGCAAGTTGTATGATAGGTCTAAAGTATAGAGATTTGGTAGTTTCCTTTCAATATTCAACTCTTTGATCTGGTTTCCTCCTAAGTTCAGGACCTGAAAGTACAAAATAGTAGATTGTACAAAGAGTGCATAGAAAATATTTAAGTCGAGGCTAAAATGGGTTTTGTATGCAATTTATACACTCAGCTTTTCACTTTAATTGCGAGATAATTGTTATAATTTGACAAAATTGATGTCTGGGTCTATTATTATACCCTGATCTGTGGGTATAACTTAATTTTTATAAGCAGACATTTATGCAGTCAAGCATAAGAAGCTGCTTAGTCCGCATTAAACAAGGCATAAACAAGAACTACGATCATGAGAAGTGCATTATATTGACCTTCTTGAGCTGTCCTTTTTATTGTTAGAGAAAACACATAATATTATATCTACTGATAGTAAATTTATTTATCTGTAACTGTATTTGCTATTTTTAAAATAATGTACATTAAATAATTAACGAAAATAATGCTATCGTACCTCCAAACTATCAAAATTAACGCTGTTCTCATCATAAATCCCCGACAGCCTGTTGTACGACAGATCCACGTACTTTATACCGTTCGGGAACTTAGGCCAGTGATACAACGTGTTCTCTTTCAGATTGGCTATTTGCAGCGTTGACGGTAGATTGAAAACGAACGTTATGTTGTTCTGGGCAAGGTTCAATTCTCTTAAATTAGTGCAAGACAGAAAGGCGTCTTCTTCGACGATCTCGATTATGTTGTTGGATAGGTCAAGAAGTTCTCTGTAAAATAAAGAATAAAACATAAGGTAAGTAAATTACATTGTAAGACTTATAACATTTTTAAGAAGGTTATAAAAAAATTATACCTATGCGGGGTCCCGGGCTTGAATAGCAGCCCCAAATATCTTTCTGTTAGGGGTCTTAAGAGGCGACGAAACGAAAAATACCAGAAGAAGGTAGGCAGCAGCGCCATGTGAAGATCTGCGAGCGTGGAGATTGTGGCATCCCCCAAATGTGAGATGCATTTGTTCAATAGCCGGGATGTTAATGTATGGACGAGAGCGCCAATCGGGTATTTTGAAGATTAGTAGATTTCGTATTTTGTACTGGAGGCTTAACGGGGAGACGTCATGAATGCTTCGTAAGGCATTCGACATTTCGTTTTATCTAGGCTGGAATATTTTGGGAACTATCACAAAATATATTTCTTGTTTTTGTTCTTAAGGGAAATGACGTCTGTAGCGGGAAATTCAAAATTTTATCAATTTTGTTACTGTTGCTCGGTAGTCAACTATTGTACTTTCTTTTTTTCATTAATATAATTATTTCTTACAATACTTATAATTTATGGAATTTGTTTACATTTGTTTGCTTGATACTTTTTACGGTTTTACATTTAGAGATACGTATAGAGTTATTGAACACCCAATAAATTTTTAATATAATACAAGCAATGTTATTTTAAACTCGCGAACCTACCTACATCTTGTAGAAGAGTTACCGAACTTAGCTACAAGGGCAATCAAACTGATCAAATTTTGAACTTCTTACCATAGATGTCAGTTTCCATCTTAATGCTTAAGTTATGTACCTACTCACATACTATTATCCAACGGGAAGGAGTCCTTCATCACAGATCGTATTCGATTCCCATTCAAATACAACCTCTTAAGACCACCCAGGTAACCTTTCCCACTCTTCTGCAGCATCAGATCATAAATCGCATTTTTACTGATATCCAGGTCTTCCAGCGACGTCATCGGATGGAGAGCTTCTAAAGGAATGCTCTTCAGCTGATTGCTTTGCAAGTTCAGTTTTTTTACGTTATGCAAAAGCTTAAAATCCAATGTATTTAACTGTGATAGCTTGTTGTATGAAAGATCCAACTCTTCTAAAGCCTCTACCTTGGTAAATAGGTCAGGGGTGATCTCTGTGAGCTCGTTCTGGGAGAAGGAGAGTTTCTTCAGGTTTGGAACATCACTGAAAGGGTCGGGCCAGTATGTCTTTATAGCATTATTGCTGAAACGGAGGGTTTCCACTTGCGAGTTTGGGGGTAACCTGAAATGACGAACATATGTATGAGATGTGTGTACGAGAATAGGAACGATAACATCTGTAGAACTAAAGAGTTTTTTGCTAAATAAAGTAGACATACCGAATGCAATATTGGTACAACCCCTGCACTACGTTTTTTCACTGCACGATAGACGTTCAGTGTGGCACACATTATAAAAATTTTGAAATCCTACCTCGGATGTGGAGAAATTGGGGTACAAATAACAGAAACTTTTGCAAAGTTACGGCCCGACATCCAAAACTAATAATAATGTTGTATCTTAGGAAGTCGAGATTCGATTTGACATACGCAATGCTTTGCCAAGCTCAGGTCCGTACTCTTTGGGATTGAAGATATTAATAATAAGAAAACGTAACTGTGGCCCTTATGGATAAGCTCAGACTTGCTCAAAGAGCCATGCAGAGAGCTATGCTTGGAGTTTCTTTGCTCGATAAAATCCGGAACGAGGATATTCGCTGAAGAACCAATCACCGACATAGCTTTCAGAATTTGCAAATTGAAGTGGGCGAACCCATTACTCGACGAACTGATAACCGTCCGAAAGAAAGGTTCTCCGGTGGTTACATTGCACCCGAAGACGTAGAGTTAGTAAGCCCCCACTACCACCTACCTAATTCCTGACGACACCGTAAAAGTCCCGGGTAACTAATGTTTATAAGTGACTATTCTATGGGGGGGGGGGGGGGGGCTATGTTCAACAGTGGACGCTATCCAGCTGATGATGCTAACTAGGAACCATTTACGAATGCCGTATTGGGTGTGTGTTGTCCGACGACGGAAAATTGATGCGGGAATAAAACCGTAGCACATAGACATTACGAATATTGCCCTCAATTTCTTACGTAAAAGCTAAGCCCTACGTGAAGAAGAGATCATTCTAATATTAGTTTTCTTTTTTAACAATAAGATGAACCTTTTGAATTCGTCTTTATCGTCGGATTTGCCTCATTAAGCGTGGTATTCATCAAGCGGAAAAGTGGTGGAGGAACGATGGCGCCGCGCCGCCAGATGGCACGGATTTAATTACTCCATTGTGTATGATATAGCCCGTGTAATAGGAACAGGGCATCGTTACATAATGGAATATTTATGCCACACTTAATAATTTTATGGAACGCATAATCTTCACTTATTTTAATGTCTGGATCAAATGACAATGGTTTTCACAGTGACATAACGAGAGTTGATAAATCTAGCTCCATGAAATAGAGGCGGTGTTTCTGAACCATTACTTAAAGGGTTTAATTACACACAAATTAACATCAAAATCATATTTGGATTAACCTCGTCGTAACCTAGAGTCCTCGTCTAGTCTACTCGTGACCACGGTCGATGCGACTAGATCGAAATGTCGATATTATTCAAAATATGATTTTGATGTAATTTGTTCGTGAATAGACCCGTTGATGATTTAGAAACATGAGTTTAGTTTTCGAAAGTTTAAAGAACAAAAATAGATGGGGTGCTTATTGATGACTACCGGGAAAAGGCCATCATGGCTTGTACCTATACGGCTCGAAACGGTCGTTGCGAAGTTTGCTTTTTTTGAAGCGCTCGTAGTGAAGTTTGCTTAGCCGAACTTAATCAATCAGATAAGTTAAGCAACGTCCGCCGCGGTCAGGAGTTGGATGGCTGACAGCTAGTGGCAATACTATGTGTATGTCTCCAGCTTACTCAATTGAAATTTCTTAATTCTGAATATGCCAATATTTAGAGCCGATTTAGTGCAATTATGAATACCAACTCAAAATTTAGGTGCCAAATAAACTTCGATGCTACACGTGATTATTAGTGTGTTAGCTGGCGTTATGGTCTCCAGCTGACACATGCTGTATATACGAAACGGCTGAAGATGTGATTATATACTATAGCCAGAGATTTAGCGCATAATTTGTGCCAGTGGCACAAAAAAATTGAAACGCCCTACTTGAAAACTGTAGTAGTAATGACCCGATTACAACGTGTAAGCTGGAGACCACGTGTCTACAGCTGCTCATCTGTATCTTCTGAACGAATGGGCCTACGACTTTGTATAATATGTCAAAATTTAGCGCCAAATTTGTGCCATCGGCACTAAAATTTTCAAGTCTGTGGCTATTAAGGTTTTGGAGCTACAAGCTGTAATAAACGTGTAAGCTGGAGACACATGTCCCCAGCTAGCACATGCTGTACAGCTCAAACGGGAAAGGCTAGACTACTGTTTAATAGCTTAAAATGTTGGGTAGAATTTGTGCCATCGGCACCAAAATTTTCAAAACAATGGGCTTCATAGTTTTTGCGTAATAAGCAAAAACATTTCTTCCCGCCTAAATATTTAAATATTTCGTTGAAAACGTTACTGAACGCGGCGTTGCCGTTCCGATAACTGTAGCGACAATCTGTCTTGAACCTTATTTCTATAGGGTTGGAACCTATTATCGCTTTCATACAAAATAAACGCCGTTGAGACATAGGCTAGGAGCATGAAGGTTTAAATATAATCTGACAAATATTTTATACTATGCATGCTTTCCGGATATCAAAGGTATTGAAGCCGTCACTATTTACGAGTGGTCGTTTTAAAACGTTACTGGTTTCGAAAACTATCTTCCCATCGTTGCTATAGCGGTTTTTCAGTTTTCGTTCTGAAATTAAACTATTTAGAGTTTTGAAAATCCGACGTATTGAATAAGGATATATTACGCGGAAGTCCACGTTTGTAGCTAGTTAGCGCCTATTTCATTCGGCTGTATAAGTATAAAAAGCTCCCATCGGTTTCGGAAACATTCGGTACCATAGTACTCGAACACACTCAAGTTTCGTCGGGTCGCTAACTCGCTAGTCGCTACATGCATGCGTACCTACTCGTATGTATAGCAGGTATGTACCTATCACACTAGCTTGCTGTTGTTTGTATTATTTGATAAAGCGCGATGTTTTTGCAGTCTGTTTTTAAATTTAGGTAGGGAAGGTCGTAGTGTATTTCGTTAATGTGAACAAATAAAATGTTAAATATTAGTTTATAGATACCTACTTAGTAAGTGTAAATACCTACATATTTTAGTAGCTAAATAACAGATTTTAGGGTTCCGTACTAGAAAACAGGAATCTATTACAAAGCAGCATAGATAGCTGACATTTATAGGTCTGTATCTTTGGAACGGTAATAGGTAACCGGATGAAATTTTCACAGAATGTGTGTGAATGTGTTAGTATGGCAGTCTGCTATACTCACAACATATTCAACAATTCTGTGTCGTCAACATATTCTGTGAAAATAAGCATTACGATGTTTCACCAGGCAGCCGTTGCGCGTAGCGTATTAGAAAAAGATATATGGCTCAGTGGCATTGGATATGGACTGCCGCGCAGCAGGTCCATGATTCGAATCCCACCGCGGGCTTGAGCTTCACCGCATGATGGTACGGCATTTTGCGAATGCCCGCCGGGCTAGAGACCACCCTCAAGTATAAAATCTGTCGCCAAGCACCTAACGGTGTGTTCCGGCAGCTGTCCTTAAGAGCCAGTAATTCTAGGTTAAGCCTTGTTAACACCTTCGACCAGATCATCACTTACCATCAGGTGAGATTGTGGTCAAAGGCATACCAATAAGCAATAAAAAAAAAGTTGTATATATACATTTTCTTCGACTGGACTGATAATTTCTTATATATTCATATCCTGAAGGTCGTCCAATATTCCCAAAGGAACGTAAAAATAAATGTCATCAATTATTTTAATAGTGCATTTGTGTTTGCATGTCATGATATTGTATGTATCTTTTATTTATATCTTTTATTTCGGTATTTTGTTGTCCTGTTAACCCGCTTTTCGTGTTTTTCTACCAAACGAGAAAAAGTGTGTTCCACACACACATTAGAAACCACACATTCCATACACACAGACCAGAAATCAAAGCGGAAAGTTTTATTAATTATTTATTGTTAATTATTACGGACATACCATTTACAATAATTAATCAAAAAAAAAACAAATTTACATGGTCCTAAAAATAAATTACATAAATTATAAAATAAGTCATTCAGTCAACAGATTATAATAGAAAACATGACACCTATGTTGACCAATGTTTTACTAGAAGAAATATATGCTTAACGTATTATTATATGTTCTATAAAATTATATGATATAGCGATACATAAATTCGCTGCACGTCCGCGCGTCTCTTGCTTGCGGCTGCTTTATGAATCTTTTATTTTGGATTCGGTAAGTCAGCCCTAAGAAAGCGCATCAGTCTTATGATGGTCAATGGTGAATGCTTCTATCATCGCGGGCTGTACATAGCGAAAGTAACACTAAGTCTAGCGCATTAGACACGTATTTGCGTTTACTGATCTGAGAGTGGTAGCGATTAAATTTGTAGGTATTTTTTCTCTTTAAAAGGACAGTGTTATATATATTAGTAGGTAATCTGTGCCCTGGTCTTGATTAGTAAATATAAGAGAACTGAACTTACCATATTGCTTTCGATCAACGTTGCACCGTGGATCCACCTTGAAACTCGAAATGAGATTCAATGACTGACTGAATTCTTAGCCCGGCAGCACTCTTCATGCCGCAATCGGTATCCTACTAGATTGTATTATATATATGTATCATAATTGCAAATTCTACAACAACAGAACGTCCACATCGGCCCCCACCATTCAGGGCTGCCGCCGACTCCGGTCATTCACTCACTTTGTTACCGTTTTGGCGCATTTGGTGCTAGGTCTAGAATATTTCTCTCAAGGTCTTTAGCGCTTTTTTCTCATTACCATACGCTAAAAACGTCTAGTGAAATCTGGCGGAAAACTTTACATACATTACAAACAAGATTATCTTGATATTAGCTGGCAACTCAAGTTACATTGTGAGTTTATTATGTTCGCTAGTCTCACGGCAATGGACGAAGGAGAAAAGGCACATGGTTTATCTGATCGAAATAAAGTATAAATTTAAGGGCATGAGTTGCTTTTACTTTTCCAAATTCCCAATTTTTTATTTAAATAAAGAAGTATTACGGTTTTGGGTACCTAATCTACGTAACACATCAAGATGGCTTAAAAAAAATTGATACTACCTATGTAGGTTATAGTTTCTGACAAGGTATTAATTTATTGATTATTTATTAACTTATTTGAAAATGGCTAAAAAAATAAGTTAATATGGAAAAAACTCGCGATAGTTTTCGAAGTGAAGATTATATATTAAAACAAAAATTTTAATTTATTCTTTTTAATAGATTATTGGAGACATAAATAATGTCTTGTGTAAACAAAATGTTATGCCCAAGGCGGGAATCGAACCCGCGTCCTCCGATATCGCGTCGGATGCCTAAACCACCTCGGCCACCATAAAATCGCACAGTACGCGAAAGTGCTTGATGTAATCATATTTATTTTAAAAAAGCTGTATAAATGAAAAAATATATGAACTTAGTTTTCATGGGTGTCCGAGAAAAAATCTCACTTTCACCCAAATGTCCGGGTTTTTTAAGATTTTGTCCGGCTTCGGTGGTTAATGTGATGGCAGCCCTAGGGCTGCTTTAACCTTTAACACTTTAACGGCATCTGTTATTGAATATGTTTACTCTTATTTGATTAGACTCGGTGAGCATATTCTGTACCTAAATAAACTCCTGAAGTCTAATGACGGAAAAGAACTAGATCGTAGGGACCTGTGCATGCATATAGCAAGTACACTGTGTTTAGGTGTATTTGATTGGGCTCATTCACTTTATTCTGGACATGAAATTCTGAGATCTGATGAAGGATAAGAAAACATCGAATGGAACAGTAACCTTTGGAATTTCGCGACTTGAACACATAGTTATAAGTATTTAACAGGACTTAACGCTCGTACGTAAAACCCCGTCTTATGTAAAAGGTTCTCGCCATATCATCTAAATTATCGAAAAACTTACTCTTGAACCAGACGAGATTATGGTGAGTTTATTTTTACTAATGTTCCGGTAAAATAGTGTCTTGAGGTTATAAACGTAAAGTTGGCTAGTAACCACCTTCCAGAGAACTCCAACGTTCTACTACGACACCGTTTGGCTGTAAATTATTTCGTCTATCGTAACAAACACTACTTCCAAGTGCATGGCGTTGCCTTGGTCAGTCCGGTGGCATCAGTTATGGTGAACATCTGGATGGAACCAAAATTTAATGGGTTTCCCTATTCTTTGGATTAAAAATTGCATACGTAGCATTAGCAACTAAAAATAAATGAAAATATAATCCAAAAAGTATATATTTCGAGACTTTTCTTAGCAATTTAACTGTTTTTTTTATGCCTGAAAGGTTAGCTTTTGACCACTATCTCACCTGATGGTAAGTGATGATGTGGTCGAAGATGTTGTACAGGCTAACCTAGAATTACTGGCTCTCATGGACAGCTGCCGAAACACACCGTTAGGTGCTTGGCGACAGATTTTCAACTTGAGGGTGGTAGCTAGCCAGGCGGGCACTCGCAAAGTGCCCTACCACCATGCTGTAACGACTGCCATCCTAAGACAACAACCGGGACCGACGGCTTAACGTGCCCTCCGAAGCACGGAAGCGCACAGAAGTAATGTCACCAGCGGTCACCCATCCAACTCATGACCGCGGCGGACGTTGCTTAACTTTGCTGATCGATTCAGAATGGCTAAGCAAACTTCGCTACGAGGGCTTACTGTATGGGCGGGGGGCCCTTTTTCAATGTCCCGTAGTCCCACACTTTACCAAGAAGTCATGGCGTATTCGTCTGGTTTCCTAGAATGTCACAAGAAGACACAAGCCGATATATATAACTTACCCCTTAACGGTTCGCTAGTCGCTCCGTCGAAGGGGGCTTAATGCAAAACACCCTAACCTACGTTAACTGAAGTTAAATAGTCGCAGATTAAGGAATTTTAATTTCATCAATCGTCCCTTGAGCCCGATGGTAACGTAGAGGCCCGCAGACAGGAAACCGTTGCTCCCTTACTCCCAATGAACGTCCGACGCCCAAAATAACGATAACCGCACCGAACACAATCACACACAAAACAGCCGCTGTTTTGAAAACGGTATACATTGGCACGCCGCGTGCGTTTCTCGCGAAAAAAAATGTGCGTACACCCCCAAGTAGAAAATCTGTCGCGTATTGAGAGCCAGTAATTTTGAGTAAGCCTGAACAACATCTTCGATCAAATCGTCACTTACGATCAGATGAGATAGTGGTAAAAGGCTAACCTATTAGGTATAAAAGAATTGCACAAGCTACTATGTAAAGAAGATGTTTAAATTAATTTAAGATAATTCATTGGTACCCCAAAATCAAAACATAAATTTCACCTACTTTTATGAAAAAGCTTTTAATTACTGGTATCACGTCTTTACCATCAGTGATGCACTCCGCTTCTAAAAACAATAGTAGCTTCGCATACTGTTGTGTGCGTGATACATATACAATCATTTCAAACGTGGCCTGTTATTTTTTTTGCGATTGCAGAACTACTGTCTTTCTAGATCATGATTTGTAAATGCTATACCAATTTGGACTTTTGCAAACAAACTAAGAACTTTTATATATCACTTAAGTTTAGTTGGTTTTCCATAACAGAATTACGAACAATTATCTTTTTTTTTCCAATTATAAAATTACAGTATATTCGTAACCAGTTATCACTGATAGATGTAGAGTGTAGGGTTAGATTAGAATGCAATATCTTGGTCAAACAAAGAGGATGTAATAAAGATCTAGTAAATAGGTCAACATTCTGAGAGAAAAAATACCTACCAACATTCAAGCAAAGAGGATGTAATAAAGATCTAGTAAATAGGTCAACATTCTGAGAGAAAAAATACCTACCAACATTCAAACAAAGAGGATGTAATAAAGATCTAGTAAATAGGTCAACATTCTGAGAGAAAAAATACCTACCAACATTCAAACAAAGAGGATGTAATAAAGATCTAGTAAATAGGTCAACATTCTTAGAGAAAAAATACCTACCTACATATCTTGTAAATATTGGCATTATATGGTTGTCAAACTACACAACACCTTCTCCTAGTCTATACATTTACTGTTTCTTTGTAACTTCTTCCACATATCCTTAACGTGAAAGCAAAAAGTAAGTTCTAACGCTATAGAAATAAGGTTCAAAACATATTGCAGTTACAGCGAACGGGACGGCAACGTCGCGTTCAGTAACGTTTTCAACGAAATATTTAAATATTTAGGCGGGAAGAAATGTTTTTGCTTATTACGCAAAAACTATGAGGCCCATTGTTTTGAAAATTTTGGTGCCGATGGCACAAATTCTACCCAACATTTTTAGCTATTAAACAGTAGTCTAGCCTTTCCTGTTTGAGCTGTGCAGCATGTGCTAGCTGGGGACATGTGTCTCCAGCTTACACGTTTATTTGAGCTTGTAGCTCCAAAACCTTAATAGCCACAGACTTGAAAATTTTAGTGCCGATGGCACAAATTTGGCGCTAAATTTTGACATATTATACAAAGTCGTAGGCCCATTCGTTCAGAAGATACAGATGAGCAGCTGTAGACACGTGGTCTCCAGCTTACACGTTGTAATCGGGTCATTACTACTACAGTTTTCAAGTAGGGCGTTTCAATTTTTTTGTGCCACTGGCACAAATTATGCGCTAAATCTCTGGCTATAGTATATAATCACATCTTCAGCCGTTTCGTATATACAGCATGTGTCAGCTGGAGACCATAACGCCAGCTAACACACTAATAATCACGTGTAGCATCGAAGTTTATTTGGCACCTAAATTTTGAGTTGGTATTCATAATTGCACTAAATCGGCTCTAAATATTGGCATATTCAGAATTAAGAAATTTCAATTGAGTAAGCTGGAGACATACACATGCAATACTACTGAGCGCTTCCGTGCTTCGAAGGGCACGTTAAGCCGTCGGTCCCGGCTGTTGTCTTACGATGCCAGTCGTTACAGCATGGTGGTAGGGCATTTTGCGAATGCCAGCCTGGCTAGCTACCACCCTCAAGTAGAAAATCTGTCGCCAAGCACCTAACGGTATGTTCCGGCAGCTGTCCTTGAGAGTCAGTAATTCTATTCTAGCCTGAACAACATCTTCGACCACATCATCACTTACCATCTAAGATAGTGGTCAGAGGCTAGCTATAAAAAAACGGAGTCCATAAACTCTTGGTTTAGTCGTCGCTCATGAGATAACATAAAACTGCACCAACGACGCAGTGTTCAAAGTGGGAAGTAACGTAATGATTTATATTGCGCAGAATCAGCAGTTTTTAGCTGAATTGGGCAACAGTTTCTTACCCCTGTTTCAGAATTACATGAAAATTGTGATTCTAATTTTTCTCAGCCTAAATCGTCGTTGCCAAGCAATCAAAGGTCAATATCCACGTTATCATACATAAAACAACAGCGCAGGTTATCAGCACACCCATCAATCAAGTCTCCGCAGTTTACTTTGCGAATCATGCAGGAAGCGTCAGAAATTAGGCCTCTGCTGTATAGGTAGATAGAGATAGTCAAAATAATCTTATAATTATAGATTTTTTTAATTATATTTAAGTCATGAAACAATTGAACCCGCTCCAAGTAAAATATATTACCATCTTCGGGATTATGTAAGTACTCACTTAACTAAGTACATTTAACAAATGCGACAGTTAGTCTGTTTTTTTTAAAAGCTAATAAGTAAAAGTTTAACTAGATGGTAGGTCTCTTAAAGTCTCGGTGGGTACCAAAGCTGTTTCAGATACTCTGCCTCAAAGCAGTAGTTTGGTAGCATCACTGTGTTTAGGCGTGAAAGGCACTGTAACAAGTGAAATTACTTGTCGCAAGTCTCGGAGTGGCAACAGCAGTGCAGTGTCAAGTAGGAGGAGAAAGGAGACACTGCAAGTTTTTCACGACTGGCGTGACGCTATTGTCAGGCGGGCGACTTGTACATCTTGTAACTAAAGAAAATTAAAAAAAGATTTACACCGAATTATCACGTCTGTAGGTACCTATATTCCTGAAGAGATAGACAGACCGAAAATATATTGGTAACATGAAGAGGCTATCTACCAATGGCAAAAGACACGCCTTTAAGTGACTTCGGTAGATGGCAAAAGGCTCGCCTCTTCTTACAGGGTATAGTTTCAGACTCCAAACTGCTGCTGAAAATATCTTTGTCCAAATAACTTAATATTTATCTGACCCAGTGATAGACCCAGGAAAATTTAGAGGAAAACAACCTTTGAATTAACTATAATCTGATAATTTTTTAAGTAAGATTGAACAACAAGGTTGTTTTTTGTTTGAGAAATCGGAGGAAGGGGTTGGAGGGGGGTAAGTGAGCTCAGTGAGGGCTTAAGGAAGAAGATTCCCTGATTTTTGTCTTTTTAAAGGTTAGGAGTTCATCTCAGAGGATCATTGTTTGTATTCAGAAAAAATACATCCTATGTATGAACATCTTAACAGCAAACCCGTCCTTAAGCTTTTGTCATACCAGCAAGAAAGGGTGAAAAAAAATAATTTAAATGTTGTCGTTACATAATTCATTATTGGAACTCCTCCTCAACGTTAGTGAATTAAATCCAACTCACGCTAAAATGTGACACTTAGGTACACCTGTGCTGAAAAATTTTAATCGGACAATTAGTCCAAAGTAATATTTTCTCTAACTTTCGTGCTTCTTGGACAAACAAAAGGTCGTAAGCGCCACGCGTAGCGCTCATTGATATTGAACTTTGTTATATTCATATTTTATTTTTCCTAACTGATCTGCATCGTCCCCTTAACGGGTTCAGTGACACTTAATTAGAATAAAACAGAGTTTTGTCACTACCAGGTCATTGGCCTTTGGACTATCATCGATCAAGGAGCATCGGAAAGTGTAAAACATTAAGAAAATAGACTATCGAGCTGTCATTAAGTTCCTTACCAAGAAAATCGGTTCAGACCATTATCTGGACCAGATGTAATCGTTTACAGACTCTTGTCCTGGGAAAATTTTGAAGCGCTCGTAGCCAAGTTTGCTTAGCCATTCTGAATCGATCAGCAAAGTTAAGCAACGTCCGCCGCGGTCATGACTTGGATGGGTGACCGCTGGTTGGGCATTACTACTGAGCGCTTCCGTGCTTCGGAGGGCACGTTAAGCCGTCGGTACCGGTCGTCCCGTCGGTCCAGACTGCTATCCTAAGACAACAGTCTTAGGATAGCAGTCGTTACAGCATGGTGGTAGGGCACTTTGCAAATGCCCGCCTGGCTAGCTACCACCCTCAAGTTGAAAATCTGTCGCCAAGCACCTAACGGTGTGTTCCGGCAGCTGTCCTTGAGAGCCAGTAACTCTAGGCTAGTCTGAACAACATCGTCGACCACATCATCACTTATCATCAGGTGAGATAGTGGTAAAAGGCAAAAAAATAAATAAAAAAATCATTGTATATATAGACCAGTGGCAGTCTCTTAATGCAAGACAGCGAATCATTTCAAGAGGAAGATGTGAGAACACTCGCGGCCAGGGCAGTCTATTGAAGTGACCACCAATATTAGAGTTGTGAGTTGTGACAAATAATTTTGACCCTTTTTAACAGACTTCAAAAAAGGAGAAGATTCTGAATTCGTCTGTATTTTTCTTTATTTTTGTTTCCTCAGAACTTTTGACCAGGTGAACCGATTTTGATAATTCTTTGTATTTAAAAGCTGATGCTTGTCATTTGGCCCATTTAAATTTCATCAAAATCGGTCAAGCCTTTTTTGAGTTACACTTATTGGAGTGTAAAAAATGAACTGAAAAATATTTTTCTATCTTGATGATATAGTCGTTGACAGTAAATGACAATCGATCCCGTAAGTAGCAAGGGTCACTAAAAAGAGTGAATTTTTTACCAAAAAATGCAACCGACTTCAACTCTGAAATGTGTGAAATAACTTTTCGAAGTCGGTACCATGCGCACAATATTGTGATAATAGGTAATTTTTAACTATCATGGTACCGACTTCAACAACACACACTTTTAAGTGTTGAAGTCGGTTAAATTTTTATCTTTATATCACTGCATTCGCTTCAGCAATCTTATAAAAGCCCCTCGTACCTACTATTCGATACATAAACACAACATACTTATTGCACAAGCTCACCGTCCCTTATCACTAAATGCACCGAAGGTATGTCGCCTATTGGTTGTTTGTCAAAGTAAGTACCTATCAACGTATATTTTGTGGGGATACAGATGAATATGGAATACAGATTCATATAATTTTAAGTAAAAATTTAAAGTGAAATTACTAACATTTAAAGTTAATTATTTTTCAGAAACTTTGTAGATGTTCGAATTTCAAAAACTTTTTCACACTAGGGAGATAATAAAAAGCACTTTTTCAGAGATGAATATTTTGTATCGCTCGCCAGCATTGTTATTTGGCGTCTCGTAAGTACGTACCTTAAAAACCCTCGCTAAGCTCAGCACTCAATTTTTGAACTATCTTAGAATCTCTTCGCTTCCTCAGATTTCAAACAATTACTCGCGCCACAAAAGAATTTTACAGTCCAAACAAATAACAAAAATTAAGAATCATTTTATATCCTCTGTCTTTTATTTTGATATCCGTTATATATACAAATCTAGTAGATATTTGAATTATTCATATTTATCAATTATTTATATGTAACTAGCGAAGGGTCGGGCCCCGGCTTTGCACGGGTAAGTATGACTATAAATTGAGATGTAAGCTATCCTATCTTTCATGTAAGCTATCAGTTCAAATTGCACACGGTGTGCAAATCAAATTTAAAATTGACAGTAGTTTAGGAGTTCATCGCGGACAAACAACGTGTCACGTAATTATATAATATATGAAGATAATAAGTACGTTATATATAATATTATAAAAATAAAATATTAGATAATATAAATATTACAAATATATATGTAGAGACAACTTTCCTGCCACATAATCAATGTTTACAAAAAAACGCTACGTTTTTTCCCAAAATACGAATGTAAACAAGGATTAAGATACGCCACGATAGAGCAAACAAAATTGCCCTTTAAAAATATGCCTCGTCCATTATTACAGCCTTAATGACTCCAGATAACATTCAAGGTGATTAAACAAGAAATAAAACAAAATCGTAAACTATATATATTAAACACAAGTAAGTAACATATACGTACTTATTTACCGAGAGATGTTATTAAGGAACTGTCATAGGAATTTCCGTAAAGATGTATCAGAGTGTTAGCTAAATTAGGAGTCTGCTGAAGAATAGTGCATGTGGAGATGAAGAGATTAGAATGTTAAGGTGTATTTTCATTCCCCGTGCAGTGTCGGCCTAGAATAACATACCCCCATATCTTTCCCCATATATACATATCTTTCTGTAGGTTCGTAAGAGGCGACGAAAGGAAAAATACCACCAGGCAAGCAGCAGCGCCGTCTGAAGTACTATCTTATATACACTGCGACTTCAAACACGTTTGCCAATCGTGGGAATTACGGCAAACCTCCCATAAAGGGGGCGGGTCTTTGTTCAATGGCGTTCTCTCAGTTGATGATGATGATGATATATGATGAAGTTTCAAAGTAGCGTCAGTGACGAAAAACTGAAGAGTAATAGGATAATATGGTCTTGTTATGAGGAGGGTAGAACAACATAGTTCTAGGTTAAGCCTGTTAACACCTTCGACCACTTCATCACTTACCATCAGATGAGATTGTGGTCAAAGGCTTACATATCAGCTAAAAAAATGTTTATATTTTTTTCTGACGTTTACATATTACGTTTTGTAATTTCCATTTAATTTTTAAACCAGCAATAGTATAAACGTTATGAACTGTAGATACGTATCTAATCTTAAGATCCTGAAGTGTATACCCATGGTTAGGCATATAAATTATAAAAATGTATACAAGACCATATACTATAAATGTAAGTACGTTTTCGTTTCTAGCTCCCACCTTCAAGTAGAAAATCTGTCTCCAGCAACTAACGGTGTAATTAATTAATGTAATTGGTCCTAGTACCGTTTTAATTAATCTATATCTATACTAATATTATAAAGAGGAAAGATTTGTACCTATTTTTGTATGTTTGTAATGAATAGGCTCAAAAAGTACTGGGCCGATTTAAAAAATTCTTTCACTGTTAGGAAGCTACACTACCCTCGGTGAACATAGGCTATATCGCATCACGCTATGAGCGACGGGAGCGGAGTAAAGCGGGTGAAACCGCGCGCGGTCGGCTAGTAATAAATAAATAAATAACGGTGTATTCTGGCAGCTGTCCTCGTACAAAAGGCGTGAGCATAATGAGATGAAAGCTAATAAAAGCATTGTAGAAGAATGCATGTCGTGCCGATCTTACTTAGCTTGGGCTGGGGGCAGGAAGAAGACAACACTTACTTGCCAAGCGTTGAGAGTCCCAACCCTTCAAACGAGGCCGATATCTTCAGTCCATTCGGATTGGGAGGCCACTCTATTTTATCCAAATCGGCTACATTTTCTATTTTATCCAATTCCGAACACAATATATTTAACACTAAATGATGCCCTTCGATATCAGGTATTTCACTGCACGTACACATATCACACACTTTGATCAGTTTAAGGACCTCCTCGGTGACGTCGGTCAAGTCCTGGCCACTCGCGTTGTACGAAATTAAAAGTAAAAGTGCTAATAAGGCGCGCATTGTTTACTTTTATTTTTTCTCTTTTTGAAATTGTAAATGTAGGTGCGACACATGTGCGTAGGACTCGTAATCGAGGTGGAATGATAAGGTTCTTTATCGTGCCGTTATCACTGTACTGTGTATTGCTGAAAGTGACGCGGTATAGATAGTGCCGGATTAATAGGAACTTAGTGAATCACTTGGCCCTTTCTCTTCCATGGAAAATATCGCAAACAAAGGGGACTTAAGCCCATACTTAGAAAAGGTTCTTAATATGTTTTATACCACGATAATAGAATTTAAAATAACGAAAACAATTTTAAGTACACAACTTGTTTTGTAATTAATTAATCTGTTATATCATTAACCACATTAGAGAACTATCGACTAAAGGTACTTAAATAACGGAAGTACCATCTCTAAATATTTGACAGACTGACTAAGCGCTGCAACGTAAGATGTTCCAAATTTATGTAAACACAATAACTTGTTTATTATTAGACAATGTGTAAATCAACCACTGGTCAGCGTAGAACAACACAGTTGCTAGTTATGTATACGCGTAAATACAGTTTGACCACATTAACATAAACCGGAGCTACATTTATAAAAAAATACACCTGGGGCCTGTTACAGAATGTTCAAGTAAGTTCCGGTTATACTACTACCCAGAACATAGTTAACAAATAAAACACTATCTTTGCGTTTCACAGTCATCGATTTAGCCTATACATCGGTTAAAGCTTGAAACGCGCTGCATTTTAACTGTCATTTTTATTATTCAGTTATTTTATGTGTTGGTTAGCAAACCAAAACTTTATTAGGACATTCTGAAACGGACCCTTAGTAAACTAATAGTCACATTCGGTTACATCACTAGATGGACAGCTTCAGTACGTTAGAAAATTTCTTCTAGGGGACGATAATATTTTTATTTTATAGCTGTTGTTCAGTTAAGATTTTGGCAACAAATTGATTAAAAATTTAATAATAAGGCAATTCCAGTCTCTGGGGTATACATTCTAATTAACAACTGGTGCGGCTTTTTACTATGAACTTCAGCAGGAAATGAAACACAAAGAGCGACGTTTGTTTCATTCGACACACGAATGAAACAAACGCAATAATAGCATGTGCATACATTGCATTTTAGTATTTTTTCTTATATTCTCTTGGGAACTTGTAATAGAAAATAAAACAATATATGCGCGCTGCCGTGGCAGTTTTTTTCCAAAAAGCGCGAAAATCAAGAGAAAATAATTCTTTGCAGTTCGATGCGGTTATCCGTTATGTATAGAGTTGGTCAGATATTAGCGAAAGTTAGAAAATTCACTATCGTTGAAGAGTTCCAAAATATTAATTGAAAATAGTTGCACTTCAATCTTTTTAATCTATTAATCAAACAGTTATGAAAATAGTAAATATTTTTTTCTGAATTCAAAATGATCCACTGAAGATGAGTTCACTTTCAAAGTGACAAAAATTCAGCGAATAAACCAATCGACTGATTGCAAAATCTTATGTGTTGCAACTATTATTTATGTCCGCAAACGCGGGGGCGGAGCTGCGCCCGAGAAGCTAGTTGCAATATAAAACTTAGAAACAATCTGACAAGAACTTTCTGATCGTGGTCAACCCACACCGTGCAAACAGGAGGTAAGTGTCTATCGATACTGTCGTAGTGTAGACAGTAGTAACCGGAGAGCCGCCTGCTGATGATCACTAACCGCAGTGCTATATACAGCTATGCAAGTGTAAGTACCTCATTAACTTGTTACATACCCACTTACAGATTACGACCATCTGTTTATAGGTATGTATACTATTTAATGTGTACGTATATAAATACGATATTTTGTATACAGTGTCAATTGAGGAATTAAGTGCTATTAGGTTTCCGAATGTAGTTTTACGGTAGGCATAGCCCACAGAAGGCTCCGTTATTAACATTTTTTCATCCAAAGAGCAATAAAAAAAAAACATCAATATAATAACGATATTAGTTTTACAAAAATTTTAAAGACGAGCATAGCCGCTGAGCTGCTGTTTAAAATCTACACCATTAATTGACCTTGATGCGATCCTGAGCTTGAAGGCATTATTAGGCATTTTCGTAAACAGCAAGAAGCGATGGCGGCGGTAAAGTCAACTAACCAGTGGATAGGCGCGGGATAAATCACAATCCATTATTGAATACTAGACAGGGCTACAAAAATAATACCCAAATCAAGGCAAGGCACTGACAAAATAGCTAGTACCTACCTTGACAACAAGAAGTACGAGCTAGCTACTGAAAACAATGCTATAGCAGACGTATCGCCGTCATACAATATTTACACAGATGGCGCGAAAAATAAAACAGGTGCAGGTTGTGCCCACTACTCACCGGAACTTGGAAACTTGGACTCAAAAGGACTGTATAAGAACGACAACAGTAATGCAATCAGAGGCAATGAGCCTACTGCTAACTGTGAGGGCAATATCACATCTAGTCATAATACTCAATTTGGAAAGTGAGCATGAAGGTATGTTCCTTCTTTTCACTACGGACAGTGCGGCAGTAATATATGCACTTAGAAAACCAGTACCAGGTCTACAGTTATTGTTCAGTGCCATACTGCCCTACAAATATTATCAAATAAAAAAGTAATGATAACATGGACGATGGAACATAAAATGTGACCGGGTAACACCATGGCAGATATTCTGACCAAAAAAGGGGTAAAAAATATACGTGATGACGCGAAGAGCTTTTGCAAGCATCAGCAATGGAAATACGGGAACTATTGCGTCGTCACACCGGGAGAGAACAACAAAACCTGTGGCACAAGTTAGAAGTCGGTAAAAATACAAGGCCATGTTTCCAACTCTAAAAATACAGGTCACTGTAACCAGAATTACTTACTGCACAAAACCAGAGCACAGACAGTCCTTTATGTAGAGGCTGTATGCGTGAAGAAGAGACATTGGAGCACTATTGCACTGCGAAGCCACGGAACCAATAAGAATTGAAACATGACTACGTGAGCCATTCTCACCTACGAAATCCTCACCACCACCACATACGCCTCTGAAGCAGCTATGCCAGCGACCCAGTGTGCTTCTCCGCTACATTAAGGAGTTAGATTGGCTTGTGTAGAAGCTGGTGTGGGAAATGCACAAAACACCCCAAGCAGCACGTCAGTGCAGGAACGATCGAGTTGGGTGTTCCACCACCCAGAAATTTTAAAAATCGGAACTATCGCCCGTAGAACACCCGAAAACCGTAGGTGTTCCACGGGAGATTTTTTCACCCGTGTAACACCCAGGTGTTCTACGAGGTGTTTCACGGGCAAGTACCGGACGTATCGCCCCCAATTAGAATAAGAAATAAAAGCACAAGATTGAGCTCAATGGAGCTCTGATAGCCTAGAGAGAAAAAATTGAAATACGACTACACTATGTTCCATAGACATTATGGCACAGTAAATAACAATGGACTTAGGACAATATTTAGAAGCCTGAAAAATTATATTAGTGGTATACAGAGATTTTATAATGAGGAAGAAAATAAAGAAATCAGTACCCATGATATTGAACTTCAGTCACATTTTTTTCGTGAATCGGCACCTCCATATTCTACACCAAAACATAGCCGGTCTAATCAATAAGACAGACAGATTAGTGGTGGCTCTAGATGAACTTAAAACAAAAAAATATATATCGCCAGATGTGCTATGTATAACTGAGCATAACATGATGTCTAGTAATGAGCGATATCTTAACATCCCTAACTATACATTAGCTGCATTTTTTTGTAGAACTAACGATAACAAAGGCGGATCATGCATTATACTGAAAAACGGCCACGAATGGAGAGAATTACCGGAATTTAAAAACCTTTCAATAACAAGTGTATTTCAATGTTGTGCCGTTGAACTTATAAGGCATAAAATAGTTATTATAAGTGTGTATAGAGTACCTAAATCTAAAAATTTCAGTACTTTTCTTAGTAAGTTTGAGAAAATGTTAACTTTAATTAATACAAAAAAATATGATCAAGTCGTCATCGCCGGTGATTTCAATGTAAATATACTGAAAAACACCAAAAATACACGAAATTTTGAGTGTCTCCTTAGTAAATACTACTTTAGACTAGCGACTAAACAACCTACCCGGTTAGCTAAGAAAACGTGTATTGATAACATGGCGTATAATGTACAAAAAAAATGTAAGACGGAAGTGCAGGAATTACTCTTATCAGATCACTGTGCCGTTATTATGAAGATCCCAGTTAGCAAAAATTTAATAATAAAATCTTGGCGTAAAAAGCAACGAGATTATTCGGCCGCAAATATAGATAAATTTACAATGTGCTTAAAAAATATTCCGTTTGACGATCTATATAATTTATATGATGCTAACTCTGCTTATGACCATTTTATTGATCACTTTAAATTGTATTATAATCTTTGCTTCCCACTTAGAGATGTCTGCATAAGGGTCAACAGATCAGCAAAATGGCTGTCACGAGGTATTAAGATTTGCAGTAAAAACAAGAGGCAACTTCTTTGGAAGCTTAGACTCAACCCCACTAAAACAAATAAAACGAAGTTTCTTAATTATTCTAAACTATTTAAGAAAATAATAAGATTAACAAAACGTGCACAGAATGATTATAATTTACAACAGTCGGCCAACAAATCCAAAACAGCATGGCAAATTATCAACACTGTGAGACTAAATTTACCAAAAGAGCCCATATCAAAAATCATCACTGATGATGAATGTGTGACTAATCCTTTACAAATAGCGAATTTATTTAATAATTATTATATTGATAAAATAAAACCAATTGCAAATTATGGACACCGGGTAACTTCAAATATTAAAACTCATAAAAATTCTATGTTTATGGCTCCGAGTATACCTCATGATATTGAAAAAATTATTGAAAACTTAAAAAACACTCAAAGTGTAGGATATGACGAGGTCTTAACCAAAATAATAAAGAATGTAAAAGTACATCTTTGTGCACCCTTAAGCTACATAATCAACCTGTGTATTACCACAGGCACGTTTCCTGAATCTCTCAAAATTGCTATTATTAAACCATTGTATAAAAAAGGAAGCAAGGATCGACTGGACTGTTACAGACCAATTGCACTAGTTTCCATTTTTTCTAAAATAATTGAAAAGTATTTTTATTATGAACTAAATAAGTATTTAGAGACAAACAATATTTTTTGTCCTGAACAGAAAGGATTCCGGAAAAATAAATCCATTAACATGGCTATCTTTGATTTTCTCAAACCAGTCTTACAATGTGTCGATAAAACTTCACCAGTATGCACTATTCTATGCGATATGACGCAAGCGTTTGACTACGTTGACCACAAAATTTTGACTAATAAATTGGAGACGTATGGAATTCGTGGTAATATTTTGGACTTAATAAGATCGTACCTAACTAACTGGAAACAAATAACTGAAATAAATAGAATTAATTATAAAACGACACGCGAAGTGATAGCTCGATCAGACGAACGTGTTGTAACTTATGGGGTACCACAAGGTAGCGTCCTGGGTCCACTTTTATTCACAATATACATAAATGATTTACCTAACGCTACGACCCAACAAATGTCATTATTTGCAGATGACAGCACAATTACAATACCGCGTAAACATATTGACACCTATGAAACTGACATTAATGATTCTTTGACCTCTGTAATTTCGTGGCTTGACAATAATAATTTAAAAATTAATATAAACAAAACAAATGTTATACATTTTAAGCAAAGAGGCTCACAAAAATCTGACATTATGGTAAAATATGACGATAATATTATTAACGAAGTAGATGAGGCAAAATTTTTAGGGATAGTAATTGATAAGAAACTGAACTGGAAACCCCAGATAGAATATCTGTCAAAAAGAGTCAATAGCGCTGCCTACGCTTTAAGTAAACTTTCGGATACTCTAAATATTGATGCATTACTTACCGCTTACTACGGACTGGCTGAATCCATTTTAAGATACGGAATCATATTTTGGGGCAACTCTACCGATAAGGAGATTATTTTTAAGAGGCAGAAACGTTGCATTAGAGCGATGTTTCGATTAAAAAAGACTGATAGCTGCATACCCTATTTTAAAAAACATAAAATTCTTACACTGCCGTCATTGTACATATTTGAAGTAGCATTATTTGTTAAAGGTAACCCGGACCGATTTTCATCACTGTCAGACCATGTAGTAAGAAATAGACGAGACCAAAATAAATGCTGTAAGCCTGTAGCTAAGACAACTTTAATGACTAACAGTATAGTTTGTATGGGTCCACTTGTATATAACAAGTTGCCTAAAGAAATAAGGGACCTAAATATTAACTTGTTTAAAAAGGCACTCAAAAAATATCTATTAGATAAATGTTTTTATAAAATTGAGGGTCTCTTCGCTTTTGACAAATTTTAGCTGTTAATTATAATTTTCTTATTTGTATGACATTATTCTTATATATTGACTCGTTGGTAATGTTTTTTTTTTTTAATTTTTTGATACATTTTAATGCCATTGTAATTTGTAATTAACATACCTAATTGACATTTCTTTTTTTGACATTATTTAATCATTTAACTACTATTCTGATGTACTACTTAATATTTAATTATTTTGGCATGCCATCGCTCCATAAATTTGCACGCCTTAGGGCAAAACACGATCGAAGCACACTAATCTTTCTCTTTCTACCTGTTTTTAACATGCACATGTGTTAGTCATATTATGTATGTATACTCGTGTTTTGAGCAAATAAATTATTCTTATTCTTATCAAGACACACGGCGCGAATCCGGGGGATTCGATTCCCGCTTTGCACAAGAGATTATACTCTAATAATTTGTAAATGTGATTTTCATTTAGCACGCGATAGTGCTTGTAATCATACTTACAACTAACTGAAATAATAGGTAAGTACTTAAGAAAAAAAATTATTTAATTTATTCAGTTATAACAATTCAACAAATTTCGATACAATATAGTAGACGTAATCGCTCTTTATATCTTCGATGTAACATCGGGTACACATGTTTATTCCGATGCTTTGGTCCCAAGTTATGGCCAGAAATATTAACATCTGTCGGTTACAGTTCCATACTCCGACTGCTACTGAAAATTTCTTTGACAGAAAAACTCTACTACTCTTTCGGGTATCGAACCAGAGACTCGTCCAAAGAGTTCATTCGTAACATTATCATGTAACTATATTCCATGATTTCATCAACATTGCCCGTTTTTTATTATTGATAAAATAAATACTTATTGGCGCACTCAGAGACGCCAATTAACACTATTTCTTCTAGTCGTATACCCTAATGCATGAGTGAGGGACGTGATTATGGCGTGCAGCATACGCCAACACAGCTTCTCCAAGCTGACCTGTCCTGTACCATCTGAATATTTAACCGGCATTAACTATTGACAAAAAGTACAAAAAGAACTTTGAAGAAACAAGAACAAATTGAATGCTAGGTTACATTTAATAGATATCTCTGAGTACGGCACTTTTAATACTCACAAATCAAAATGCCATTTACATAGGATGACTGAATGTTTTTTTTTTACATTTAATTTTTTTATTGGCCCATTATATAATAAATAAACTATAAAAACTTTGCGATAAAGTATATTTATAACCTTCGCCAAGTATATTTATTCTATGCCTAATACATATTTTTTAATAGAGGGTTAAAATAAAACTAGGTGTATATAATTACATTGACCTTCGGCCTTACAAAAAGACTATCAGTCTAGACTTTAGCATAAAAGCTTTGCTTCTAGCGACTTAGCTTACAATGGGTGTCCAATTACCCACATATCCGCAAAATATCTGAATTCCTAAATTCGAATAGCATAACACATTTCACAAAGTTTTTTAGCTAATCATATATAAACGCGGCTGTGACTTCCCCCAATATTATGTATATTTTTTCAATGGAATTTAATGTCTAAGTCATATTATTGAAACGTGTAATAGTTATTAAGACTAAAATAATAAGCGGATAAATTAGGCCAACCAAAATTTTGATTAAGTTAACATAAAGATATGGTGCGAATACGAACTGTTACACCGAATATTATACTCCTAGATTGCTGACCTACACTCGAATCCACAACCTATCTATTTTTACGCTGTCAGCAGCATTATTCATTGTTGTTGAAATTCTAGTAGTAGACTCAGAACACCTTGCAGGAGGAACCTCTGATAAAATGAGTACCAGCTAAGTGAGTTTTGGGAACAAAAGTATTATGGTTTTTTATTTAAATAAATGTGTGTGTATATATACATAATGTTTTTTTAATAACAACTAAATGGGTCCATACTAAAAAGCGAAGCAAGGAGTAAGGTCCACAACCGGTTACAAACCAAAGGATCCGAACGCGGCCGAAGGTGTTTATTTGTATATTAACAAACTGTATACTGTATCAGCGGGATTGTCCACTGCTGAACCCAACCCCACAGCCATTATAGCGGGATATGCCATAATCTCCACGTTTGGCAGGCGCCTTGAGGTCGCAGTATAAGATATAAGCTGGGCGCTGCTGCCCACCTTCCGGTATTTTACCTTTAGTATTTTACTTTAGTTTTACGGGTAAACCGTTACCCGTAACGGGTTTGTGGATTCAATGCCGTATTATAAACGACGTTTAAGCCCACAAGCCCGTGGAGTGCCGGGTTAGAAACCCCACGTGTTACGGGACAAAGGTATAAACCTTATGCTATAACTAATAACGTATTCGGTATAAGTTTTATGACCGATTTGAAATTATATGCGAGCCAATATGGACCCCGTTACAAAATGTAATTAATATATTA
The DNA here is from genome assembly GCA_963854805.1 of Plagodis dolabraria. NCBI lineage: Eukaryota > Metazoa > Arthropoda > Insecta > Lepidoptera > Geometridae > Plagodis > Plagodis dolabraria. The sequence goes on along the minus strand of OY978447.1, from coordinate 32,858,410 downwards.
AGTAAACATAAGTATTGCATATAAAATTTATTCGTATAATAACACTGTAAATAACAATATGAAGACATCTTAAATGCTAATGGCGATTTTTAAGCATCAACATGCTGAGCCATATATTTGTTAAATCCAACGTCGAAGTTATCGAATTGACACTTTATCTCAAGCATCTAAACTGGGTATTAACTTGAGCAGCCTTGACTTGACAAAAACAGGCAGGCGTTGCGGCAAAAAGGTGAGGCGGTGCCTGTGCCACCCAGTTTTCTCTTTTCTACTTTGTTATATTGTTTGAATGTGCGAGAAAGCCGAGAGTTGTGCGAGGGAAAAATAGGATCGCTTAATTTCCCTAGCCTCGCAGAGCGCAGCGATCCTATTGGAGGATTTTTCCTCGCACACCTCTCATCTTCCTCGCATATCTGTAGTGGATACGCAGCCTTAAGCGAGTGGAAATAGGTTCGAATAACATTCAAGGATGACTTCGAACACAACGTGTGAATATTTAATATTCATATAAAATCAGTTTATGATCTTAACCTAAAGTACAACCACTGAAATAAGTACATAGTTGATAACAATCAAATACTATTATAAAAACGTGTAGTTATATCCATAATTAAAACGTTTTAACGTACGACATCAAAATATTCATAAATAATAAAATCGTTAATATTTATATTACCGTTATAATAATATTATCAGAAACCCTGTACGAAATTTACAAAAAGTTTTGAAAACTAGTATCTGTGTAGATATTGAATCTGTAATTATTAATTGTGTATAAACATTAATAGTAATTTAATTAATCAATTAATAAATTTAATTAAAATATTTAAATTAATATATTTAATATTTAATATATTTATATTTAATATTACAAACATCATTTAATCAATATATTAACAGTACCTACCATAACCATAGATAACAAATCAAATGAGTGTCTAAGTGAAAGAATTACACAAATCTTATTATACTTATTAATAACGGATAAATATTAGTTTGTTACACTTACAGAAACTGAATTTTAGAATTGTCAAGTGAATGTTCTAGAAAAAATATTAATTGATTCTATTTACCTGGAAAACTCAGTCTAAGTACTGCAAAACAAGGTAACTTTGTATATTAGAATATTTACACTGGCCAAAAAAATTCTAAGTACTTTAAAAAAAACATAATCAAGGAATGTTTTAACTCTTACATATTGGTATCTAATTCAATCTTGTGATTATATTCACAGTTGATCTTTAGCGGTTATCAAAGCATTTCAATATTTTTTAACATTAATATTACGTCTATATGTTTTATATTATTTAATATAAAACGTATGCAAGTAAAATGCCATAAGCAGCCTCATAAAATCGAAAGAAATAATGGATCACACTGTTTTACTGATTTATTACAATATCTGTAAAAAAGGAGACAAAAGTGTGTGATCCAATTTGGAAGATAACAAGCAAACAGTCTTTTTTCAACGATATTGTGCCAAAAGTTGGTAATTTCTATGAAATTAAACATTAACACAATTTACAAATAATGACAACTTTACAGATATTAAAAAATATTTAAGTAGTCGTTAATTTATCATCATCACAAAGGGGTACACTCAGCTATAACACTTTATTTTACATCATTTCCCCCACTTATGCCCAAGAGTAATAAAAAAAAATATATATATAAAAACTATTGGTCCCTTATAATGCTAATTATAGGTGTCGATTCTGTAAGAAATATCTAAATTTACAATTCTCTTAACTATCTCTAGAATATGAGTTCTTATTCTATTATAAAAACTAACGTGGTTTTCACTCATTTTAGTAAATAGAGTGCTAAGCGAGACGTCAACGCGGGCGTCCCGAGCTCTCCTTGAAAAAGACCACCGAATGTGGTTGAAACTATAGTCGGAGCTATCTGACTGATTCACATGAGTTATCCCGTATTATTTACTAAAATTAGTTCTTATTCTGTTCACACTTAATTCCACATTCGCGTAACATTTAGTGACAACAATGGCATTATGTTATTCAATTGTGGGTAATTTTACAATAGTTTAGAGAGCACCCAAGTTAGGCTTCGTTCACACGGCATTGTCCTGCACGTTTTTTTGCAGTATACGTCTTAACGTATAAATAGTGGCCATACAACGTACATAGATCCATTCACACGTCGATTATACTGCCAAAAAACGTGTACCGCTTATACGTTTAAACGCATACTCAACGGACTTGTCAAGCAAATCGAATGAACTTTGACGTATTCGGTTCGCAGTGGCATATGGTGCAGCTTTGTCTCCTTCAACGACACGATGTCATACGTTTTTTATCGAATAGTTTGAATTTTCCAGTCGAGTTAATAACTTTTCAAGACTTTCAATAGACATTCGAAAGTAATTAAAAACATTTTTTCATCGTTTCTTAGATTTTCGAATAATTTTTCAAATGTGATCGTACGCACACATTCTTGATTTATAGGATGTACCCAAAATCTTCTGTTTTGTTGGCGGCGAGTGACGTCTACTCACTGTGACAACTGTGTGGAAACTGCGGTTATTCGTTTTTACACGAATAAAAATTTACCATGTGAACACCCGGTTGACTATAAGTTAAAAAAACGATTACAAAAAAACGTGTAGTTCAATGCCGTGTGAACGAAGCCTTACCTGACGACTAAACCTGCATAAAACATACCCACAATTAAACAGAAACGTCAAATTTAATTACTGTCATACGCAAGCGTTATACGAAATTGGACTTAGCATGACCAGAAAAATAACGACCATATTATGAGAATTTTATATTTAGTGAATCCTTATAAAATCGACACGATTGTTAAACTAATTTTTAAATGCTAAATATACATTTTCTTAATGATTTCTTTCTTCTTGTATTTGTTGTACACTGAGACAAACCAACAAATAATAAATTCTTTCAGCCCATTAGCACCAAATTTTTATACAACTCTTTAGAAAACAATGCCTACCTTTGCGTTTAAATATCATAATGAAGTTCAACTCCGTTATCATTATCATTCTAGTTACACGATGAAGCTGCTGCATCAATCACTGGCTCATAGGTGACAGACCGTAAATGGTCAACAGTTATAGAGTAACCATAATATAATTATATCCCTAGGGACACAATATTTAATTTACAAAAATACAAATTTGTCGAAACAAAAGCTCTTTCAGAACGATGGATGTCGGTTTTGGGTGAACATCAGGTTTCTGGTCTGATGTTATTTATAGTCATTGATTGCCCAGGGAAAATAATTACATGAGACTGACAAACATGTGGTTGTTTTTTTATAGGTGGTAGGCTAGCTTTTGATTATTATCTCACCTGATGGTAAGTAATGATGCTCTCAAACATCTAGAATTAATGGCTTTCAAGGATAGCTGTTTGGCGACCGATTTTTACTTAAGAGTGAAAGCTAGCCAGGCTGGCAATCACAAAACCATAGTATCATACAATACCGACTGCCGTATTAAGACAATAACCAAGACCGACGGTTTGACCTGCTCTGCGAAGCACGGAAGCACTAGTAAAAGCCACCTTCCTGCAGCCAACGTTGCTTAACCTAGTTGATAGGTTGAGAACAACTGAGCAAGCATCGCTACGAGGGCCTCAAAAATGTATATCCACCCATCTTGTGATTTAATTATATCACTAGATTAAGGATATATACTGTTAGGGCGCAACGGTTCGATTTATGTAGAAAAATCTACCGTGGATAAACTGTCAGACCTCGAGTGTGTATCTACTACATGCTTTGCTGCTACTGGCTCTTATAACAATAGCGATGCAGATAATACACTTTGTGTATTGTGCGAGCCTTAATCATAGAATAAGTAATTAGTATTGGCATTAGAATATTTAAAAAACTTGCTTAGGAAGAGGGTGATTTATGAACATCTATCTAGACTAATATAGAACATTCTCGAGTCTATAGCTTATGGGTATAAATAGAGCCAGAGCAGGTATGACTAGTCAAAGGCTCGTATCATTAACTTCCCGGTTATTGTTCTAGGATGGCAGTCGTTATAGCATGGTAGTAGGGCATTTTGCGATTGCCCGCCTGGCTAGCTACCACCCTCAAGTAGAAAATCGTTCGCCAAGCACCTAACGGTGCGTTCAAGCAGCTGTTCTTGGGAGCCAGTAATTCTAGGTTAGCCTGATTAATACTTTCGACCAATCATCACTTACCATCAGGTGAGATAGTGATCAAAGGCTAACCTATAAGGTTTATAAAAAAGAACACAAGGGATGTAACTATATTACGGATATTGCTATGCACATAGGTAGTCACAGAATTAAAAAGTAGTTGAACAATAAACAACGGTGAAGCGAAACTAATAAAAATAATAATACATATTTACATAAATAATTAAATATTGATAGACAACTTCGATTAGAGTTGTACAACAACGAAATACATGACTATTGGTTTTCAAGCATAACGACTTAACTACTGAGAGATATAGAAGCAGTGGAACTATGTTGACGAGTTCATACGGGGAGTACTGCCATCATTTCGAGTATCAAGCAAAATGAGGACGGCGAGAGGTATCCAGCCGAGCATCAAAATGTTCTATCAACAAGTGTAGAGGTAAAGTTTAAGCCCGCGCGGCACCGCGGTATTCAACTATAATTTATCTGCGCAGCAGTTCATATTTATGTCTAGTGGGTTGTCACTGCTTCACATATTTGATATGTGGAATGACTGCTATTTATTTTAAACAATAAATATTTTCTATGACATCGATAGCACTAAGTCGTTACGCTTAAATACCCGAGTGTTTTTGAATAAAGCATAGACATTGCAACATTCTACCTGTACCACAGAATAAATGACATAGAATAGATGACATTATGCAAATTAATACCATTATTGATTCTGTGGTACACATATTTCAGTCTAAAAATGCACACCCCACCAAAAACCTTACCCCTACATACAAAATAGTGTATAGACACAATACACGCAACCTCGCCAATATCATTGATTATTCAGTCATCGTGGTGTTTGTGCGATCTGCGTGAACGTGTCCGAGTTCATAGTAAAATAGCTGCACGCACACATATTTAGATAATCACGTTTAGAGGCGTGCAATTTTAGACTGAAATATATCTATATGACATAAATAGGAAATGACTATATACTACACAATATATATTTTATGATTGCACAGTAGAATGGTAAAGGCTAGTTTACCGGTTACCAGTTCAGAGCGCGTCGTGTTCCTTCAACAGGTAATGTCCGACTAGCCGCTTCTGTATGTCCGTAACGCCGCCGTAGATCTGCGTGCCTCGCGCGTCCCTGGTACAAATAATACACAAATAGTTAGATATTTAGCAGTTAACACTTATGTAGCATTTGTATATTTATAAGTTCCTTTATTTTGACTAGTATTCTTTGAGAACACTGATAATGCGACGCGTTGTACAACTCGACCAACGAGGCATTCAATGGAAACAATTCAGTCATGTGGTTCATAAGTAACATGAAGAAAAATGCATAAATTTTGGTTTTGTTTGCGCTTAAGTCCAAAATGATATGACACTTAAAAATAATTATCCTAAAATTAAATGTATTCTATACAATTGCGGGTATTTTTAAGCAGATAAATCAATATCTAAATTTTTGCTATATTATCAGGACCCTCTTTTACTCGTCCATATTTTTATTTTTTTTATTATGCCTGATATGTTAGCCTTTGACCACTATCTCACCTGATGGTAAGTGATGATGTGGTCGAATTTGTTGTTCAAGCTAACCTAGAATTACTGGCTCTCAAGGACAGCTGCCGGAATACACCGTTAGGCGCTTGGCGACAGATTTTCTACTTGAGGGTTGTAGCTAGCCAGGGGGGCATTCGCAAAATGCTCTACCACCATGCAATCAATGTATATCAAGTTTGGAAATGTATTTCAAACTTTGAGATTATAAATTGAGACAATATAAGGATAAATAAAAACTGAATGGAAATAAACAATTTTATTTCTAAAACAAATTAAAATTTGAGTTCAAAGTTATCACTCCGCAATGGTAGACAAGTCATGATTGATTTAATACTTTATCACATATTAACATTCACGTTCCCAAACTATGAAGTACTTGAGATAAAAATCATCAGAAGATAAAATCATTTTCTAATCTTCAAAAGATGATTATTGCAAACTCTATGTGGGTATAAACTTTTCGCATTATATGTTGGACGAGATGTGGTTGCGTATCCACAATAGATGTGTGAGGAATATGAGCGGTGTGAGAGGGAAAAATCTACCAATAGAATCGCTTCATTTTCCTAGCCTCGCTGAACGCCGCGTTCCTATTGGTGGATATTTTTCCTCGCACAGCGCTCACCTCCTTCGCACATCTCTATTGGATACGCAGTCAAATCTACGCAGCACTAGCGAAAAATTTGACAGGATAAAATTGGATTTAATTGTTTATTTTGTAAAATTGCGGAATGATTAAGAACTGTATTGCAAATTACTGCGCTTAAATTAGTGTTAGAAATTAGAATTGTATTTGATAAGTGGGCGTGGACAGCATATGTTTACGTCATATCCCTAGACGGAACCTCAGGTAAGAGAGACACGACAGGACGAGCGATTCAAAGCGAAGTAAGTGATCATTGGTCACTTTGCCATTAATCTACTTTCTAAATATTATATGACTGTGGTATAATTTTTTACTCAATTTCTTTCTGATTCCTAAAACAAGTATAACAATTATTGAAGCATTTGGTATTTATAGATAGAGCATTTTGTAATAGAGAGTAGTGCACCTGAAGTGCCTCTCGGCGGGATAGTTGGTGCTGAGTCCCCTGCCACCGAGGATCTGCACGCAATGGTCTGCGACGGCGGTAGCGTTCCTGCCGGCGACGTACTTGGCCATCGCACTGTTCTTGGTGCTGACGTCAGTGGCGGCGCGGTACGTACAGAGGCGGGCTGTCTCCACCAGGATGCACATGTCTGTCAGACGATCCTGGAATACAACATTGTGATGCTGTAGCCCTATAGCTATATTGAGCGTTACCATTACGTGAAGTATTAATGAAAAACATGTATGTACAATGTACAGAGAACATCTCAGACATATTTTTCTTTAGACTACCGTTTGACATTCTCACTTGATCATAAATGTTTTTGTGGTTTAAACGTCTAACCAAGAATGGGAACTGGCTCTTAAAGAAACACCATTAGATGCTTGTCGACATATTTCCGTATAGAGGGTGGTGGCGTAAAATGCCCTAACATCATGGTATAACGACTGAGATCCTTAAACAACAACCGGGAGCGACGGCTTAACGTGGCCTCCGAAGCACATGATCGCGCAGTATATAGTAATGCCACTAGCGGTCACCCATTGAAGTAATGACCGCAGCGGATGTTGCCCTTTTTTTATGTTATTGTGATGGAACAAGCTCGAGCCTCACCTGATGTTAAGAGGAATAACCTCTGCCTGTAACAGGTGCACTTCGTCTCAAGTCACGAATTGCACTGGACCCGTCACCTTAAGACTTAGTTGTTAAGTCTGATAATGCCTGTAATTTCACTGGCTCTCAAGGACTGCTGTCGGAATACATCGTTAGGTGCTTGGCGACAGATTTTCTATTAGTGGGTGGTCGCTAGCCAGGCGGACATTCGCAAAATGCACTTCCACCATGCGGTGAAGCTCAAGCCCGCGGCGGGATTCGAACTATGGAGCTGCTGCACGGCAGTCCATATCCATAGCCAGTGCCACTGAGCCATCACTGCTTTATAAATTGGTCGATTAAGAAAGGTTAATTACGACTATACCTATACAGTCTTTACTTAAAGACTTCATTATATTTATCGGGAAGAAAAGACGCTAGATATTGCATTAGGAAGAAACATGTAAATTATTTACTACCTATTTGCTATCTTTGCGCTAACGAATATATTAGTATACTACACCTGCTCGTACCTTGATACTTTATCAAATTTACGGTAGAAAGTACGTCATTGCATATCGAACAAATATGCGGGGAGAAAACGCATCTGAGCGGGAGAGAAAAGTGTATGAAAATCCATTTCTTACGTGGTTTTTCTTTTTTAATTTTGGGTAAGACTGCGCTGGTAACCTAAATATCAAAAGCCAAAAAGTTTTTACAGTGGGTTTTTTATCTCCAAGGTCGCAAAATGACACTGGCCACTAGCTGTGTGTTGGATGGTGTCAAACAATTTGAAAAAAGAACATGTGAAGATTGCAGACGCCATTGGCGCCATTTTCAATTTGTGTGTTGTTGGAGGATTCAGTTTTCGTAGAAAAGTAAAATAAAAGGTAGGTGTAGTATAAAGCACTATGTATCACTCGAGAGAAAGTGCGATTCCCGATCTCGGGTGGTTCAAACGACACCCTCGACGGTAATCGGTCACTTTCTCCTCTCGGTGAACAATGTACTATAAAAATAAAGCGTTCAGACATTCTGACGTTAGGTTCAGTTACCATTTGACTTTTCCCATAGTTTTACCTTTATTTAATTACTTTATTATCACGTATTTCATGTTACTAATTACTAACCAAACATATATTTTTGTTGGTGTCAACCCCCTATATAATGGTGTAACAATGAATGTACCTTTACAGAAGCTAGCCGAGCGAGAGTTTTTCCGAAAGCTTGCCTTTCTTTGGCGTGGTTGATGGCTGTATCTAAGGCTGCTTGAGCGATGCCTGGAAGTATACACACACAACTTATCGAAAATCATTATAAAGTTACAAATTTACGAAAGGAAAATTATAGTCATTCGCGTTATTGCGAAAATAAAACTATTACAAATATTGAAATACAATAAGATAGCAACGGCTCGAAAAATACGTTTGGGAACCCCTCTTCCTTGTCATTATCACATACAGCCGGTAGACGTTCACCGTTGAACAAAAGCCTCCACCATTATGAGGGGGTTTGTCATAATCCTTTCACTTGGCAGGCGACTTGGGGATTGCAGTGTAAGATGATAGTTCTTCAGAAGGCTCTGGGTCGGGTCAAAATTCAAAAATTCAAAATTGAATATCATTTATTCAATTTAGGCGTCTACGACGCTCTTATGAAGGTCAATTACAAATTTTAATATTGAAATATGCTACATTGTACTGCCACTGCAAAAAAAATTTATAGAGCCACTGCGAGAAGAATGGGCAAGAAACTCGGGGCCATTATTTTAAACATCTTTTAACAATGTGTTATATACAATATAATATGACTATTACAATATTTGTTCAAATTACGTAGGTGACAGGTGACAGCTTGGCAGAGGCGGAACCTTCCAAGCATCTTTGTCGTTTAAGTAATCACAAACTTTGTAGTATGATTTCTTAATCAAAATATTTTTCACATGCAACTTGAATTTTGAATTTTTGGGTATTGTTCCGTCGCCTCTTATGATACCCTCAGGAAGATATGCGGGGTTTAATTTTAAAGTGTAATATTACCGCTAGTGGCGTTTAGTGCTCAGTGCTTCCATGCTTCGGAGGGCATGTTAAGCCATCGCATCAGTCCCCTGTTGTTGTCTCACAATGCCAGACGTTAGGTTGAATCGGATTATGAAAACTTCGACACATTTGCCTAGCTGGGTACCACCCTCAAGTAGAAAATCTGTCACTGTGTTCCCGCAGCAGTCCTTGAGAGCCAGTAAATAATCATAACATTAAAGGCACATAAGACTTAGCAACTGTATGTCACAGGGTGTATAAGAGTGTTTGTATATAAGTAATGACTGACCGACAGCGTGCGCGGCGATGCCGATCCGTCCCTGGTCGAGCTGCTCCATGGCGATGCGGAACCCCTCCCCCCGCGCCCCCACCATCATGCCGCGCCCGATGCTCACCTCGTCCAGCGTCACGCTGCACGCCGTCGCGCCCCTGAGGCAAGCGCTTCACACTTGTGTAACTTGTATGTACCTCTCTCTTTCACACCATCACCATCACCACACTAAACGCGACACAACCACCGTCCTCTCAATTTACAGATACTTTATAAGACAATCATCAAGGCTTCGAAGAGCTAAGCGATTCAAATTAATATACCTAAAAAATATTGATAGCAAATAAAATCAGTCCAGTGTTTTTGTGTTTGCTTGTTTTTTTATCTTTTTTTTTTGCACACTGTACTAAGTTCCAGTTATGAAGTCACATTATAGCGCTAGGTCGATCCTATTCTTATTTTAATCGCTTTTTTTGTTTGTTTATGCTAACTCAGAACACTTCTATTCGCTGCTTGGTAGATGAACTGTTGTCCATAGCTTTGTGATGTCATTGCATAAAACAATAAACAAGTAAAATCTGTTTTTGAAATTTGAAGCAACAAGAGGCTTTTAGCGAAATCTGTGTCCAACAAAAACTTCAAATTGTACGTGGAAAATGGTAATACGGTATTTTACCACGGAGTTGGTACAAAGGCCTCTTTAAGATATACCACTTTTGAAGCGTGAAATACTAATTTCAAATAGGTAAGTTTTCTTTTGAGTTTAGATTAGATCCGCGGTATTAGAAGAATATTCTTTTCATTATCTTCTTAGATATTGTCAAAAAATCCGTCGATAACATTACAAATTAGATTTCTATGTCTTATATATTTGATTGCTGTTGTAGCTGTCTCAACTGATGATAAGTGAAAATCGGCAAAGATGCTGTTCAGGCTAACTTAGAAGTAGAATTACTGGATCTCAAAGACAACAGCCGGACACACAATTATGTGTAGAACGGTAGATTTTCTACTTAAAGGTGGTAGCAAGCCAGGCGGGCATTCGCAAAACGCCCTACCACCAAGCTATAACGACTGCCATCGTAAGACAACAACCGAGACCAACGGCTTAACGTTTATAGTACGAAGCGTGCACGCTCAAAAGTATTAACCACTAGCGGCCACCCATCCGTGTAAATACCGCAGCTGAATATACCCGCCAGCCAAAGCGTAAACCCATTTATAAACTGAACTTGTTATTTAAAATAAACTCGCATGTTAATATAGGGTATTATTAGACCTATCGTTTCCTGTTTGAATCCTTACTTTTTGGAATAATAATTACAAAGTTTAGTATATATAGCGTTTAGTTTAGTACTCGTTTTTAGGAGTTTGAGCGCGTTATTAGAGCGTATTTCGTAGTTCCAGATTTATAAAAAAAATATAGTACACATGTATAAATAACTTCCCATTATAGAAAGTTCATTATATTCCCCATGTTTGTGGTGCAATAGAAATATTAAAATAATGCTTATTTTTCTTAAAAGAGGTACTTAAAGTTGGGTCTTTCTTTTAACTAAAATTACGAGTTTTGAGTTAAACTGTATAATTTAATGAAAATCTGATGCACGACAAACGTAGATATTAGGATAGTGATTACGTAGGTAAAAAATCATTCAGTTTTATTCACTATTATTAAAATAAGATTGGAACTGCGTTTGTATGGGGGCGTTCGTCTAAAATATACCCTTAAACTAGTTGATTAGTTAAGAACAACTAGGCCAGCTTAGCTGTGTGCGCATCAAAAAAGTTATCAGAAGGATTAAATCAATCAAAAATTGTCAGATAATGTAAAGATATAGAAACCCAATACATAGAGAAGTTACTCGGACTGGCCACACAAAAAAACATTCGCTACTTAAACTTGTCTAAACACTTATATTATGAGTGTTGGAAATCGGTATACGTTAAGGATAGATAACACGCAGAGCAATGCAACAAGACTCGGACGTGTGCAAATAAAATACAGCCGTGTAATCAAATCAACGCAATTCTTATCAAACGAGTGCCGATAGCGTGTAAAAAAAAACAACGGATTTACACTCCCTTTTTTGTATTAAAAGAAAACACCGTTCCGATTTGCGGATTAACCACCACACAGATATCGGAACATGCTGTTTTGCCGAAAGATTGTATATTACGGGAGGTAGCTAAATTCAGGCGAGCGTGTAAGATGCCCTACCGCGACACTGAAAAGTTCAGTCCTGTGGCATGACACACACTGCCCTATATTTTTTACCAAGTCACAAAAAATTATACGATAATCATTTTTACAAAACTCAATTGTGATTGATGTTATTTGTGTGATATCACGACATGATTAGTAGAGAATAAACGAGTCAAAATACATACCTGACTCCCATAATGGGTTCCTTGTTTCCCCTGAACACACCCTCCGCTTCGGTCGGCACCAGGAAACCTGCAATAAAATATATCTCAAAAAATAACAGTTAAAACGCATATTTTTTAAACCTAAAAAGTTTGACACGCAGATTATGATGGGCGTCTTCGCGGTTTGTCCTGCTTTTTGGGTGTGTATGGCAATTATCCATTTGCATCCATCGGCACCTAGGGACATACCTACTCTACATCTTCCGGTTTATGGCAACCACAGAACTATATCTAAGTAGATGACGCAAGCGCTTCAAGCTGCTTCAAGCGTTAACACCAAGCGTATACAATTTTTCGTAACTACTATGACGTCACGGGGATAACTTAGTGGTGATAAATACCCTCTGCGCGTATTGAACTCACTAAATTCCGACAAAAGATCGTAGTTAGGAGACGTAAGGTTAAAATATGTATTGAAAATATCACGCTCAAAGTTGTATGGGTTGTCTAAATGCTTTCGTTGTAGTTGCATACAGAGGCATATTTGAAATGAAATAATTGTTATTTTATCTACTTAATATTTTGATTTACTCTCTTACCAAGTACGACACTTGTATGTTTTACCGTTTTTTTTCACAACAAAGTAAAAATAAATTAATTTAATTTTTTTTTGTATGAGGACCGGGAAATTGTATTTTTATTGCGGTTATTAAATATTGTATTTTATCGCCGGTTAAAATACATTTTTTTCTAAATATGGCCGATAGACGAATCAGCATCTGAGTTATGTGCGCTCGCCGCTTAGCGCCATCGCGACTCCCAGACGAAGGGCTACAATATAGCCCGAAACTGGTCGAAATCTATCCGGTAAATATTACTGAGTCCCAGCCGGGTGGGTGCCTATTTAGTCATAATGGACAAAACTCGCGATAGTTTTCTAAATGCAGCATTAATAAGTGTATATTTTCTAAGGTTTCGATCGACAACTAATTACGGTTCGAAAATATAGCCTAAGGTAGGACGGACAGACGGATGAACGGAAAGCGTAGGTTTTACACTAGGACTTCGTATTGTTGAGCAGAAAAGATTGACCTAAAAAGGAAGGGAAACCTTATTGCTAGCGAAAGTAGTAAAAATGGCAAAGATGAGTCACCGCTTCCCATTGATACAACAACCTGGATGTTGCAGCGTTCCTCAGCATTTGTTCTGAACTTCTGCTGCATTGCTGGTTTTAAGTCGAGACCTCATAAATCTTGCAGATGTAACCAAATAATGAAGACTTACACGAGATCCCCTTATGTCTGAGCTCTGGGTCGAAGGTAGCGAAGGTGGCTATAGCTGAGCCTTCAGTGGCGGAGGTGACCCAGCTCTTCTTTCCTTTGAGCACCCAGTTGTCGCCGTCTTCCTGAACTGTTGTTCTGATGCCGGCCACGTCTGTTCCAGCACCTGATCAATAAGAAATAGAATTCAGTTTATTTGCAGCTCTGGCTGATTGCTAAATGCTATATGGTTGACCTAGTGATGGAATTGCTACCAGGCGGTGTACATTACAATATATCAGTCATTATTAACAGGTAATATAGTGCTATAACAAAAAATATATATACCAGAAGTGGTTGGCAGAGGTCTCTAAGCATCTACGAATTGTCTGGTATATTTTGTTTCTTTGCGGAGGTGAGGCTATCATCGCAATCTTACAACAGCCGGAACGTCCACTGTTGAAAAATACTCTCAAATATGGAGGGGTTTGCCATAATCCCCACGCTTGGCAGGCGTCTTGGGGGTCGCTGTGTAAGATGACAGTTTCATATATGCTATTGCCAACCCTCTGTAATTTCCCCTTTGTTGCTTCTTACGTCTCCCATAGGAAGATAAGGGGGTAAAATTCTTTTCGATTCTAGTACACCACCCCGTAAGAGCCAAAGCCCTAATTGCATAGCTAAGCTTTGCCATAAATTGTCGGTATTATATGACGGAGCTGTGATGCGATGCGAGCTCGTTTGTTCCCGCAGTCGATCATACATTACGCAAATGTTAAACGCACACTGGATCCACCCAGCATTGTACCTGTTCAGCTCTTTATTTAGAACTCCATACTACAACATACAGTAATCAACACCGTATCGTCATCGGCATCACCTCAACTAGGGATACGCTTTTGGTAAGGAGGTCCAAGTTAATACGGTGGCTGCTGATGCTACGTGTCTGACTGTTACGCGAAGCAACAGTCCTCCACCCTTTAATGGGTCAGACCTTTTTGTGTTCCAGCTGTTAATGAAGATGGGGAAACTCAAACACATCTGATTTACCAGGTTCACTCAAAGCGAAGCACCCGATCGCGCCCTTGGTGAAATCCCTCAGGAACTTGTCCTTCTGTTCCTCAGTCCCTTTCTCGTTGAGCAGGTTGGCGTACAGGAAGTTGTGTATGGAGAAGATCATGCCGGTACTGGCGCACCCTCGGGAGATCTCCTCCACGGCAATGGCGAGGGACAAGTAGTCGAGCCCTAGGCCCCCGTACTCGGGGTCCACGCATGCACCCATCAGGCCCATGTCTGTTAGTTTTTTGATCTGCGTAAAGGAAAACTGTTATGAAATACACATTTTACAGTAAAGGCAAGCTAGCAGATCCTGAACTAGCTGACACTTTGGAATCACTTAGCATCCGAAGAGATAACAGTTCGCTATGTGTATTCTATCGATTGTACAATGGTGAATGCTCTGCCGAGCTATTTCACCTTATTCCACCTAACCAAAGTTACCATCGCACGTCTCGACACCGTCTTAACGCTCACCCTCACATTTACGGACGGTGCGGGATACCGCACCGTCCGTTTCAAGCTGTCGTTTGGCCAAATATCGTAACAATGTGGAACGGCCTTCCTTATTCCATCTTTGCTCATAAATATGTCATTTAAAAAGAGCATTAACAGAGTCCTTAAGGCTCGGCAACGCATTGACAGAATTAATGCTATTACGAGTGTCTTTAGCGACGGTCGCCGCTTACCATCAGGCGGGCCGTATATTTGTTAACCGTTCATAACATAAAAAAATAAAATAGAAACAATCCTTATATTATTTTATCCAGGGACTGTCTTTATATCTTATACTAAACGACCAATACCGGTATATAAATTTGAATTTGTTTGTTTCGTAATCACGAACTGGAATGCGGCTTCAACGATAAAATTTACAGACTGCAATTTTGTTTCGGAGACTTAATCGACCCAGATTTGCCTCATCTATGGAATGACTCGTTTACCGTGCGGACCGGATTTTGTTAAGGCTCGTAGCGGCTTCCTTATATAGACGTAATTGTGTTTAAACTCAGTGAAATCTTGCATGCATACCGCTGAGCCTAATATCCATGCTTTTGGTTTGCCAGTGTTTCGATTTGTTGTTTATTATATCCCTAAATGTGAAAATAAGTATTCCCATACAAACGATTTTACCGAATATGTTTGAAAATACTTAATTCAAAAAAACTGGCAAACAAGAAGTATAGATATTAGACTCAAGGACTTGCATGCAAAATTTTAACAAGTTTGAACACTTGATGATATAGAATGTGACGATTGTATGATAAGCGCTACGAACACTGCAGCCTTAACATTTTATTATTTACACCTTCACCGCTATCTCCATTCTCACCTCTTGGTGAGTGATAATGTGCTTGATGATTTTATCAGGCTCAGCCAATGACCTTCTATACACAAGGACATATTATGCGCACGCTGCTTACGGAACGGCAAAAGTGTGCTTAAATGCGATGTAAGCACACTTTTCGCTTTAGTCGTGTGTTGATCGCAAAGCCGTAAGGATGCCGAAGTGTGTCATAAAAAAGTGCCGAAATAATACCCTAACCATGAAAAAAAAAGATGGCGTCACCTACCACCGGTAAGTTTATTATATTTATCAAAGATATTTCGCGAAAAAGTGTACAAAATGTGGTAAAACCATTATTTTCTCAAATAATATCGTAAATTATAAACAAGTATTGCCATTCCTTTCTCTCCCACGCATCAGAAAAAGACAGACTAAATTACGCCACAAGCACACAGTCAGAAATGAGAACAATAGAGTCGCTTTGTTCTCAAAGTATTGTGTCTAAAGGCCATTAATTTTTGTTACATTTCCATCACATTTTTAGAAGATATTTTTAAGTATACACGTTGAATATTATGGAAATTCGTGAATTAATATTAGCTGTTTCATTACTAGTATTACAAGCTAATATAGTCCTGTTGACACGATTTTAGTTTGAGGTGTTTTAAGTCATTATAATGATACTGAGCTTACATCATGTAAACCAAACTAGCTTGCTATACTGTGCTTGTAATACTACCCTCGTGTACCGGGCATAAAATGTTAATACGTACTTCATCATAATGTAAATATACGCAAATATTATAATGACAGTTTTTTCAGCTTTCCTGTACACGAAATTATGAGGGAAAATTGGCGTAAGGTAGTAGCAAGAGAAAGATCTGAAGAATTTTACAAACCAAATAATTCATGCGTTATTTGCTCAGATCATTTCCTTGAATCTGATGTATATTGCACCACTAAAGGGTTCAAACGTTTAAAAAAGACCGCTGTTCCGCATATTGAGGTTAGTAGTGATTAATAGTACACAAGTCGTACCATTCAAGTTTGCTAATCGCATATGTGCAGCCGTTACTGCGATAGCGGCAAACATGACTACGTTTGGTTGTACATGGCCTCTTTCTCAAATATTAATAATTATTCTCGTAAATATTTCATTCAATTTAATAGCCAGAAAATTAATTTGACTATTCAATATTTTAGTTTGCCGATGATTCTGGACCGAGTCAAACAAGAAAGAGAAGTCTAGAAGAAGCAGAATTATCTGAGCAATTGAAGCCATCACATGAACTAGTAAGTCTATAAGTAGAAATTTAATTTTCATATCTGGCTCTGTATTATACAATATAATATTACTATATAATACTTATAATATTTTTTAGGAGTTGACTGCTGCAGAGCCAGAACAATCTCTACCATCACCAATAATTGATTCATCAGTTTATAAATCGGCATTATCATCACCATCAGGGTTAGGTTCTGTCTTGAATACACCAAAAACATCATATTTCAAGAAAGAGCTCAAAAAATGCCACCGTAAGTTACACTTTAAAGACAAACAAGTTCGAAATTTAAAAAAACGAAATAAAAGACTTATTAAAGCAAATTCATCCTTGAAAGAAATCGTTCAAGACTTAAAAAAGAAACGACTGATCGATGACTCTCTTACTAATGATATGGAAAGAGTAACTGAAAACAATGGTGAATGCATTATGAAAATACTATCGGCTAATGTGCGAAAACCTTTTTCCACATATCCACCAGCACTTCGGAAATTCGCTCTTACCTTGCATTTTTACTCTACTGCAGCATATCAATATTTGCGAAGAATTTTTAATAAGAGCCTTCCACATCCTAGTACACTGTTTAGATGGTTTAAGAACGTGAATGCAGAACCAGGTTTCACCGATGAGGCTTTTAACAGATTAAATGATAAATCTAAACAATCATCGGAACCACTGATATGTTCGCTCATTGCTGATGAAATGTCGATACGACAGCAAAGGATATGGACCGGCACAAAATATGAAGGCCTTGTTGATCTGGGTATTGGTATGGATGATACAGACCAAAAAGCTAGTCAGGCCTTTGTACTTCTTGTAGTTTCGCTACATCAGGGCTGGACTTTGCCCATTGCCTATTTTTTTATTCAAAGCTTAACTGGAGCTATGAAAGCAAACATAATTAACATCGCTTTACAAAAATGCCATGAAGCTGGTATCACAATTGTATCGTTGACCTTCGACGGATGCAAATCCAACATCAATTGCATGAAAGCGCTTGGTTGTAACCTTGACAATCACGAAAACATGAACACGACGTTTCAGCACCCAAGCAGTGACCGTAGAATTGCTGTTTTCTTAGATGCATGCCACATGGTGAAATTAATACGAAACCTACTGGAGTCTAAAAAGGAATTCTTTGATGAAAGTGATGCAACCATAAAATGGAGTCTCATACTGCAGCTACACAATCTTCAAGAAGAAAACAGTTTGCATTTGGCCAATAAACTAACTCAGAGACACATAAACTTCAGAAATGAAGTAATGAAAGTTAAGTTGGCTACCCAACTGCTTAGTAACAGTGTTGCTATAGCTTTGGACTTTTGCGATAAACAATTACAAATTAAAAGTTTTGAACAATCAGGCCCAACAGTAAAATTTGTGAAATTAATCAATGATGTTTTTGATATATTAAACTCTAGAAATTTGAATGATTTTGGTTTTAAAAACCATTAAATAACAACAATGCCACAGAATTAATGTCTTTCTGTGTCGAAGCAAAGAAGTACTTGCTTTCCCTGACAACAAAAGTGGCGTACAAAAAAACGATTAAAGTTAATAAAGAACCGCGCACCGTATTTGAAATGAAGAAAGTTCCATTGCACAAATGCCTCGCCAATACAGGTTTGATTGGTTTGTTAGTATGCATTAATAGTATGGAGTATATGACACTTGTAGAGACTAAAGCACTCTCATACTTGACGATGTTCAAATTTAGTCAGGACCACATTGAACTATTCTTCGGAAAAATTAGAAGCCTGGGTGGTTTTAATAACAATCCGAATGCTCGTCAGTTCAAATCAGCTTACAAAAAAATCTTATCGCATTTGGAGTTAAGTTCCAAATTTACGGGAAATTGCTTGCCCCTTGAATGTTTTCCCATTTTGCAGAGTGGTTTACACAATATAAACATTTCTGCACGCAGTTGCCGTCATGAAGAAATTAACGAAGAAACTATCTCTGCAGCATTTGTAAAGAAGCGCTACAATGAAAATGCATCAGAAAACACATATGAAAGTAACTGCGATCAATTGTCGGAAACTATAGATAAAACTCCAAACAGTGAAATCAAGAACCAGATCGTTGGTTACATTTCAGGATTTGTGGTTTATCATTTACTAAAAAAGTTACAGTGTGATGACTGTAAAAACAACTTATTAGCCACTCAAAAAGAGTGGTTCCATAAACTAGTCGATTTGAAGGACATAGGCGGCTTATGCTATGCGTCGGAGGGAGTCTTTGTGGTAAATACCAAAACAGAAAACATAATAAGACATTACAATAAACTTAGCGGTGGCAAGTTCATGCTCAAAAAGTATGACAATACCTTTTTGACATTAAAAGTACTGAAATCTCTTTCGAATGTCAACATATTTACACAAGTTGATGCACACACAAAAGATCAGTTTAGCCACAATTATGATTTGACCAAAGCAGTCATACAGAAATATATTGATGTTCGTTTACATTATATATGTCAAAGAGATACCTTGGATAAAAAGGCTAAGTCTAAACGACAAGTTTATAATAAATTAAATTTATTCCAGGGCACTTAGTTTCCCGATTATTTTGTGTAAATATGAATATATTGTTTAAAAATGTTGGTTTTTTTATGGTCCTCATTTATCAAATTTGCATTCACTAAAACTCTTACTTACTCATTACGAAATCTGATAAGTACTCGTAATATACAAAATTTTTTTTAATGTCATATCAATTACCTCTCAAAAAAAACAGCCCGTAGCTACTCCACTGTAGTCTCTGTTCAACTTAATTTCTAAAATCACCATATGCAGCTTCAACTGTTTATTCGTTTTACATTACTGCTTATAGACCGAGTGCATTGTAAAGGACTGGAGCGAGAGCGGCAATGTATGAACATAGCAGTTGAAGCTGAATATGGTGAAGCTAGAGACATGTGCCATGGTTTAGCTTTGTTCTTGCATGGCGTGGTATGTCCTTGTGTATGGAAGGTCATTGGGCTCAGCTAAAAGATAAATCAGTCGTTACATATATATATATATATATATATATATATATATTATAGTTAATAATTTTGTATAATAAAGCCATAAGTATGTCGGCTAAGAACAAAATCAAAAACAGTACGAGCTGTGTGCTACTCCGAAAGTTTGCTGCGCCTTGATTGACATTCATCAAGGCGCAGCAGGCATTCAAGCCCGTTAGGTTGAGATCAGAACTATGAAGTTTTCGAAATAGCTCCTTTAGGTGAAATCTCAAGTATGCGTTGGAAAATTAAACATTACGTTCACCCAAAATTCAAATTTACCAATTCAATAAGTGATAAAAACCACGTATTCGACATCGTGAAATATCCATTAACCTCTTTTTGTGCAGTTGGATAAAAACTGTCCTATGTCCTTCCCCGGGTCTCAAACTATTTCCGTACCAAATTTCATCCAAATCGAACCAGTAGTTTTTAAGTTTATTCGTTGCATACATAAATACAAATCTTTCCTCTTTATAATATATGTGTAATATTAGAATAATCTATGATCTATAATAGTAGAATAATTAGACGACCTAGAAACATAACCAAATATAAAATTTTGATATTTTGATATTTAATTACATCTGTGGTACATTTAAAATACAAAATTGTCGTAAATAACGATATTGGCGCCAAGTGGAACACGGCCTACGAGGTGAGTGTTGGCGACAAATACACATACATACCTTTAATTGTAGGATTGACAAATCCAGATTCAGGCAATGAATTTCACTCTTTAGTAATATGCATGTCGCAAGAAGAAGCAAGTAGCTCTACGTAAGTGAGCTTGCATAACGATGTAGCAATGGTCGCCTGGAGATGCAGTGTCTGTGATGTAACTTGACTGGACAAACCTTAAAAGATGTCCTTGAAAGACAGTTCAAGATTTTTTTATTATTCTAAAGGCCTATAAATCTCTGTGCAAAGAAAAACAGATACTTTACAGACCACTTTCACATATATATAATGGGAAGCAGTCGCTTCATTTCAGTTATATTCATACTATTGAAGGAGGTGATGCAGATCAGTTAGGAGGGTAAAACAATATATGAATTAAACAAAGTACAATCTCAATTCGTGTTGCGCGAGGCGACAGATTTTCTAATTGAGAGTGACACAGCTAGTCAGGCGGGTATTCGCAAAATTCCTTATTACCATGCTATAACGACTGTCATCCTATGACAACAACCGGGACCGACGGCTTAACGTGCCCTCCGAAGCACGTGCACGCTCAGTAGTAATGCCACTAGCGGTCACCCATCCAAGTCATAACCGCGGCGGACGTTGCTTAACTTACTTGATCGGTTAAGAACTGCCTGAACTGCTAAGCAAACTACGCTACGAGCGCTTCAGTTTATCCAAAGCGCGCGAAAATTAGAGAAAATAATACGTTTAAAATGGACGCGATTGTCCGATTAAAAATAATGCAACACGGATTTGTTAAGGATATAATTGGTCACATGTTAGCGTGAGTTAGATGTGTAAATAATATTGTAATTATCGTTGAGGAAGAGTCCTCAAAAGATAATTTGAAAACAGCTATATTTGTTTTTAATAATGAATCCAGCTGTTACGAAAAAAAAACACACGTATCTGTTGCCAAAACTTGGGCAAATAGTATGTATTGTTTCAGAATACAAACAATGTACCTTTCTGGAGGAGTTTAACTTCAAAGTGACGTCCTCACTCCCGTAAGTTGTTTAATACTGTAATAGTATATAAAGCTTATTTTTTCTACTAGAGTACTAAATTACGATATATTTGTATACGAATAGAAATAACACGATATAAGAAAGAAATCCTGGGAATCCCAGGATAACATATAATACGAATACTCAAAACTAGTTCCGGATGGGGCGTTTTTTATATTATAAAATGATCGGATACGAAAATTTGTTGATACCTAAAATTCTTAACCTTGTGATAAAATACAATAATCACATTTATGCAACAGATAATGTTACGATACCTACAAAGATACGTCTGTCTTATGATAAACCATTGGGATACATAATACGAAAACATTGTTTTACAAAATACTCTATACTTATGTAAACTTAGCACATTTTTAAATATTATAAATTAACGCAAAACTGCGCTCCCGGGCACAGCTCGAAGACGCAGCTACGCACTCGCCCTGATGATGAGCATCTGGTATGCTCAAAGTCCGGGTCGAAGTATTCGATCGCTTACGTGAGTGTTTTGGCGATTAATTTATAAATTTAAATATTTGTGATACACACGAGTTTTAATCCATACTAATATTAATTGCGAAAGTAACTGTTGTTCTATCTGTCTGTCCCGCTTTCACGCCAAAACTAATGTACCGATTTGGACGAAAATTGGTATGGAAAAAGTTTGAGACCCGGGAAGGACTTAGGATAGTTTTTATATAGAGGATAATTTTTTTGCGTGATAACCGACATAAGCGCGGGCGGAGCCGCGGCCGAAAAGCTAGTATTTAAATATGTGTGAAACTCACGAGTTTCAAAAATAGACTTGACACCTCCAAATTTACAAGAATATTATGACATTACACTATATTCACATTAATATGGTTCTTCTGACAAAAAGAGTTTCAGCTGTGCTTGGTAGATGGCAATAGGCTTGTCCCCTGTTGCTTCGGACAAAACATGTCGACCGAAAGGGGGATGTAAAATTTTTTAAATAACTTTGGAACCTTTTTCTGTTTCTCTTTGTATCAAAGCACAGGGCATCGTATCTCCTAAACAACTGGATTAATTTTGATTTTGTTTTTAGGATTCCGTATTCAAAGGACAAATGGAGCCCCATATAGGCCAAGAGAATGCAAGTTTTGAGTTTGTTATATTTAGTGTGAACTAGCCAGTCACTTCTCCATACAAACGTCAAACTGTAAAAGTGTAAAAATACTAATTAAATTGAATGTTATCACCGTTGAAAGATATCTGATGCTGTTTGTATACCAATGTGTAAACGGGTATCATCAATTATCAAACAAAATGTATCAGCCTCAGGTACATTTTATACAACAACTCACGTTATCAAATGGGAATCTTCCTTCTCGGTCTAATTTTGCAGCTTGTGGCTTAAGGTTCTCTTCTGCAAACTGTCTGGTTAGCTGCTGGATCTCCAGCTGTTTGTCATTCAGCTGTGTGCTGAAGGTCCGGCTTTGGGAGGCTAGAGTCCTCAGCCATTGCAGAGTATGTACTGTAAAAGATATGGTACTGGCATGTGAAGATAAGCCACAGAACAATTCTAATACCTAAAAAATATGTAGTTTATGTAAGGGACCTTTACTAAGCACAAAAAGGCAGCAATAATATATGTTCAATGTTGACAGAAATGTGGCATAACATACATAAAGAGAGCAGAAAAAGTTGTTGATATTCATCATCATCATCAGCCAGAATACGTTCACTATTGAACAAATACCTCCCCCATACAACGCAACAATAAACAGCTATTAGCCACTTGTAACCATTGGCTACACACGACTTTCACTATGTCGTCAGTCCACCTAGTGAGGGGCCTGCCAACTCTACATCTTACAGTAACCGTACAGTAATTTGGTAACTACTCGAGAACATTTCTTCTCCATCAGTGGTTAGTCGAGCAATTTGGCCTGCCATTGCCACGTCAACTTGCAAATTCTGAAAGCTATGTCCGTGAGTTTAGTTCTTGCGTGTATATCCTCATTATGGATTATATCGCGCAAAGAAACTCCAAGCATAGCTCTGTCCGGAAGGACTTAAGAATCAGTATACATACTTATCTACTATAGGAAGGGGTGTAGGGGGGAAAGGAGGGTGTAGCATCCCCCCGCAGGAATGGGGGGTACCAGAAAACATTTATTTTTAAATGATAATAACGAAAAAAAAAGTTTATACCTACATGCACTGAAAGGACTTTAGTTAGATACGGTATATGTTAGTACAAATTACGTATTCTGGTTAGGAGGAGAGAGCGCTGAATATTCCCCACTGAAGGGAGGGGGATTACAGAAACCAAGATTTTTAATAATAATGAAATTTCTCTTCTTCTTCATGAAAATAATTAGTCACAAATCACAAGCACGAAAACATCAACAAAAAAGGTTAAGCATAAGACACAAATGTCTTATTAGAAGTGAAGTAATTCTATGACAGATACTGCGGGTACGCAACGCTTTAGTCTTCTCGATACTAGCGACTAACGCCGCTCCAGCTCCGCGCCACCGTTAACGCAGACAAGACTACTTGGAAGGTGGGTGCTCCGATTCGGTTCTGACACACCATACGACCTAATCTAAACCACCTGAATAATTTGCGGTATTTTGAATCCATTAGGCTATGTCACTTAGTAGAAGTGCAAAATACACATATTTGTGTATTTTGCCATCAAGGTTAAACTTAAAACTTCAATTATTTATTTCTCAAAAACGGTTGATTTCCGGGAGATAAAATTTCGGGTGATTAATCAAAATAACTATAACGGCAAAAAAATAATAAAGGCACATTGTGGTGTATACCGATTCTAAAGACGAGCCGTAAAATGTGTAGAGACATTTGGGGTGAAGACCCCAATTAGAACCTGCTAAAACTATTATCAAGTTAATGCTCTTCGTAGCTCTCTCGTGTTTCTCTAATATGCTGACTCCAGGACAAAAACTTGTCAAACCATACACCAAGGTATTTTGCAAAATACATAGAATTAATATTATTGCTGTTTATATAACAAAGTAATCGGCTTTCTTATTTTACAGTAATTACTTACAAGTAGATTTTGAAGTCTTCATGAAAGTATTTGCTGCCATGGCTGATGATAATGTTCGCTAAGCTCGTTCTTGATATCCGTATCTACAGCACGCCGAAAATAGACAGATCACAGCATACAAAACCACAATACAAATCGCAATAAAATAAAGCCCCGTTGACATTCAATAACTGATAAGCGAATGATATCGGCCAAGGTTGCCGAGACCAAACAGTAACCAAAAACCGTCTGCGCGACCGGTTTTTATTCACTTGGAAACAATTACCCCTACTCTCTTTATGATCAATTCACTTTACGATTTATCGAATGATTCATTGTATGCCTTGTTAATTATGTGTATACATCCTTTTTGGCACTTAAAAAACATTTCGAGAATATGTACTTCACAGATTAATCGTACGTACATAACTTACTTTTTAGAGGTGTGACTAATATATTCGTATTAGATATATGTAATAGGTTCAAGACAGAAGTTCAATATTAGGTAATATGAATTTTGTCGTAATAGGTTCTTCAAATAATAGTGAGCGACGTGACGGCGACCGAGTGAAGCTATTCTTCCTTACAGTAGCCTGTGACTTGCCATCTCATTCTCACCCATCGCGAGAGAATACGATGCCGACATTCCAATTTGAAATGTATCCTCGGGGTCGGACCTTGCATGTCGCTTCTTGTATAGGAGCTCCGTGGATAATCAGAATGAGACCAGGCTTGATAGATTGTTATTAATGTGCAATGTTATGGGTTAGTATTTACCTATTACTGTAACACTGCCTATTACACACTATTTTTGAAATATTCTATGAATATATAAAAGACATTAAAAACAGAAGGAACATATAAGTAATCTATATTTATAATGTAAATACAACTTATAAATCATTGTAAATTTCGTTGACAGTCCTAGATCTGTTAAAGTATAAAGTAAGGAAAAGTAAATCACTGTATTTATATATCAATAACGTGGGCAATTTGTCAACTATTGCACATAATAATTTGACCAATAACAGTTAAATTGCGCGTCTTTTATGAACAAATAATATGATAAGCTGTCACTATTATTTGACTATTACCCAGTAATAGGTTAGATATCATAATATTGGCTGAGCGTGATATTCGATAATAGGAATACGAAAATACGATCCTAATATAACACCTCTATTACTTTTATTTAGTTTTTTTTAAACCCGGTGTATTATTGCCTCCCCTTTTTCTGTGTCTATACTCTATATTATTCAAACCAATGACAAAAGAAAGAAGAGGACATGAAGTTTATGGTCATATCGAGTGCCAAAACAGAAAGTAAAATGGCGTCGGCTCCGCCCATTTCCCAGTGTTGTTCGTGTGTGTAAATAATTACTCATTATTTATTACAAGTTCGATTAATCGTTCGGAAAGAAGCTTCTGCTATTTTTGACCACCAATGACTGTATGCTATCCGAACGTCTTATACTTATTTTGACAACCGCTGAAACCCAAAATAACGTTTTCTGGAACTGCAGCTAAAGATATAGGTGCAACAACTGAAGCCAAAGATATAGGTCTGTAATCAAATCTGCCGGAGGCATCGCCAGTTCTATTCATTATGATAGGCACAACAATATTTCTCATAAAATGTTAGCTGTCAAAAAACGATCACAACGATCCCACGGTAAGACGTGGGTCAAAAATAGCACTTTTCTCTTGGTGCGTTCGTTTTGGCTCGGTTGCGTTTGTAGCAGTTTCAAAAGTGGCATTTGTATCTTAGCGTTCGGAAAGAAGCTTCTGCTATTTTTGACCACCAATGACTGTATGCTATCCGAACGTCTTATACTTATTTTGACAACCGCTGAAACCCAAAATAACGTTTTCTGGAACTGCAGCTAAAGATATAGGTGCAACAACTGAAGCCAAAGATATAGGTCTGTGATTAAATCTGCCGGAGGCATCGCCAGTTCTATTCCTTATGATAGGAACAACAATATTTCTCATAAAATGTTAGCTGTCAAAAAACGATCACAACGATCCCATGGTAAGACGTGGGTCAAAAATAGCACTTTTCTCTGTCATTTGTAGCGTTTTCAAAGCTATCCGAACGGTGAGCGAAAACGATATTTATGCTCACGAAGTCCCTATCCGAACGCCCTGTGTGATCATTTGTAGCGTTTGTGAGTGTTATTTTTGGAACTGATAGGCTATCCGAACGCCCTACATAATGTCAAAATTATCACAGTATCCCTACTGTGATAATTTTGACATTACATATTATTTTAGCTTATATAACAAAGTACTCTGAGTTCTTATCTTTTGACATCCACATCCACCGTAATAGGAAGTACTTTATTACTTTACTACAATTAATTACTTGTAAATTCAAATTGAGCGCCTTAAAATAAGACAGCTGCAACTTTTAGAGATACCTAGTGCATTTCTCTATGCTTCAGAGGTTTGACCCATAGATCAAATAGAATAGTTTGACCTGTCGAGTTGTTTGCAACCGAACGCTTACCTTATGGTTATGAAATACGTTGTAGTATGAAAAGTTGCACTCAGAATGCGCTCTCACGTAGCAGCGCCGAATTCAAAATAAGTAGGTATCAGGAGTATAAAACTTTACACTACAATTTATAATGGGTGACAACTTGGTGGTAGTCTCAATCAAGAGGCTAAAGGGGTACCACCGCAGTGACAGATATTCTGACCAAAAGCAGCATTGTGCAAACGCTACTGTGTTTAGGATTAAAGAGCCAAGGAGACATAACAAATTGTTCCGGAGTGACGAGGTAAGTGTAGTGTCAAGGAAGTAGATTGGCACTGTTACTGTAATAGACATATTCCGGCTCTTCTACTCATCAGGCGTTTTTGCAAAATCATGGAAGATGGCTTTGGTGCACCCTATCCCTAAAAAAGGTGATCGTTCAGATCCAATTAAATAATTATTATCAAGTATTTTTTAAATAGAATAATTGCAGCAAGACAATTCGAGAGATCAATTCTTCAAGGAGAAAATTTATCGACTGAAAACAATATGGCAAAAGTAAATGAAAATTACGAGTATAAAATTTGAGTATAATTTCAAATTTAATCAACAGGAAAGAAATCAAACATTGAATAAAAAAAAGTCAATTATTTATAGAAAATTTACTAAATAATGTTTTTGAAACATCGATGTGTGTATTAATACATCTTAGTAACATCGATGCAACCGATCGATGCATTACATCGGAAAAAATATCGATGTATATTTTAAATGTCCATCCCTAGATCTACTCAAAAACCAGAAACTAAGATGGCGGGTTGGCCGATGGGCATGACCAAAGTGACGTCATATGTTATTGTTGCAATTTTAGAAAGCTGTAAAAGTAATGTTGTCTCTTGTTACATTAATACAATCACATGCATGAGAGTGAAAGGCATAAAATTTTTTTATTTCTGTGTTGAAATGCATCGTTTTTCTATAACGTACTAATATATAGGTCATATATTTCTAGTCCTCTTCTTTCTTTTGTCATTGATTCAAACCAATGCACAGAGAAAAGTAATATCGTGTCTGGTCTGAGTAAAATGTAGTGAATACTAGGGATTTCGATCTAATCCGATACTTGTATGGATCGATACAAAGGAATATTATCCATCCTATTCATGTATCGATGCAATGTCTTTGGATCCTTTAGTTAGTGGATCGATACATGTACAATGAGGATCGGATCGAAAAATCTGACTTATTTGAATTATATTCTAAATAAGTTAAACAAACTTTAACTATAATATTTATTCGTAACACGTGACCTACATTCGTGCCGCGTCCCTTAACTACAAAGAATGGTCTACTATAATGGATCACATTACACCAATATCAATATTTCCCTGGAGGTAGAATTTGCTAAATCAGTTGTTGCATTTTAAATTACAATATAACTTCAATTTCGGCATGATACGGCCCCGGATCTTCAATTATTTTTAGGCGGGGCAGAAACTGAAAAATGCTGCCACCGCCCACTTATATCTTTATAATTTCAGCAATCAGGTGTCCTGTCTGCTAATTGATTGACATTTGATCATAGACTTTCCGGAAATAATGTATCCATTGCTGATCTTTCTATGTTATGTCTATTTATTTACAAATATATAGACATGAATGTGTATTATATATATGGAATATTATATGCATAAACATCCATATAATGATATGCCTCTCATGGGTGGACCTTGGGAGAGACTGGTGAAGAGCGTAAAAACAGCCCTGCATGTGACCCTAAGAGAAAGAGCTCCCAAAGATGAGACTTTGATCACACTGCTAGCGGAAGCAGAAGGCATAGTCAACTCAAGGCCCTTCACACACATCTCTCCGGATGCGGACTTCCCAGAGGCACTTGTGCCTAATCATTTCCTGCTCGGCAAATCGTCAAGAAAATTGGCCATTGACACTTTGGAACTCAACGATTCAGACTTATGTAGCAGGAGCAGTTGCCGGAAAGCGCTTCGACTTGTGGATTATTTTTGACGCCGCTGGGTCCGTGAATATCTGCCAACCCTAGCCCCTCGTTGCGTCTTGGGTACACTTGCCTCTATTAATGTTGGGGACCCAGTTCTCATATGCGACGGAGAGCTGCCAAGGGGTATTTGGCCTCGGGGTGTTATCGAGGCACTATATCCAGGACGCGACGGCATAGTGCGGGTGGTAGATGTGCGCATCCAAGCAGGGCTGTTGCGTCGCGCTACTAAAAAGCTTGTGCCTCTTTAAAACAGGAGCATGTGGCAAACTGTTTGCTACCTCCTTTTTATGTTTTTATACCAGTGTCTTTTTACTATTTAAATAATTAGTTTTTGAAGCTTTTTTGAATTTGTCATTATGTATTTATATATTTTTGCACGACGATGGAAGGCTGCTTTTAATTTTAGCTGCTAGTGTCCTAAAATCTAAAGATTAGCTAGGATAGGCTTCGAGTCGGTAAAATATATCAATGAAAATATTTCTAAAACTTTACAATGGTTAAATACACAGAAATGTGAAGTATAAGAAATATGTGAATATATAAAAGAAAACATAAACATTATGGGGCGAGAACAAATGATACGACTTGATCAAATGAAAGTCCGATTTATTATGTCTAATTAATGCATACAATTTGGATTATATAGTTAGTTCATAGGTACTTAAGAATAGGGTTAGTACATACATCATACGCCCATTTTGAAAGAAAAAAAAAATGTTGGGCAAATCATTTTTTTTTTTTTTTTTAATATAATATGGCTTAGTTCTATTTTTATGTACAATTTCTTCTTTACCATTTTTCATAATTTTTACATTAGGTGACATATCAGAAATTACTTTAAAAGGACCTACATACACATTGTCAAATTTAGTTCCAATTTCATTCTTCACTAATAATAAATCATCTTTCTTATACACAACTGGTTTTAAATAAGTATCATAATTACATTTTCGTTTTTGCTTACTACTTATTAAATTATTTCTAGCGGCAAGTTGAGCCTTTTGCAGTCTATATTTTAATTGCAAAGGATAACTGTCAACATTGTATAACGGTTCAACATGATTAATTGTTAAATTACTCGGGATGTTACAACATTTACCAAAAACAAGTTCATACGGTGTGTACTTTGTTTCGGTGTGAACAGATGTATTATAAGAAAAACACCAGTATGGAAGCCAACTGCTCCAGTATTTAGAATCATTATCACATTGAATTCTAAGAAAAGCATTCAGAGAGAATTTTCTAAAGACCCAATTGATTCGTGATGATAAGCTGTGGATGAAATTTGATTAATATTTAGTAATTTACATACCTCTTTCATTGTGGTTGATATAAATTCTGTTCCTCTGTCCGTTGCTATCTCCCGGGGAATGCCATATCTTAAGATAAAGTTCTCTACAAATACTTTAGCTAAACTTACGCTATCTTTAGATTCTAAAGGATATGCTTCTACATACTTACTTAGCTCACATTGTAGAGTAAGAATATACGAATAATTATAATAATCTTTATCTAGGGGACCTACAATATCTAAAAATATTTTGTCTAATGCCGACTCTGCAGTAGTCGTTATTGACATAGGTTCTTTAGTAGGTAAAGAATGTTTTTGTTTTTGACATTTATCACATTTCTTTACGAACTTTCTTACGTCCTCATCCATATTTGTCCAAAAATAATACTTCTTTATATTGTTTATCATTCTTCTCATACCTGCATGGCCACTGCTAGGTAATATATGAAAATCGTTGATAATTACTCTTTTATCATCATCATTGTCTATTCGTATTAAATCTTTAATTATATTTACTCGTGGGCCGGCCCATTTTTTATTATACTTCACTTCACTGGATATCCATTCAATATATTTTTTATTTTCATTATTTTTCATTATAAAAACTTCATTAACATTAATCATTTTACAAAATAATTCAAAATCTCTCACGAATACGTCTCGCGCTAAACATGATCGAGAATTTGTATTTATATTAATAATCATTTTCGAAGGTAGATACGTAAAACTTTCAGTTTTTACAGTATTGCTATCTTTCTTTATATTATTACTCTCTCTACATACTGTTAACTCGACACAATTGTTTGGTTTTTTAAGAATTTCGACGATCTTTGGTTGATCAGTCCATTGATCTGTAGAAATCTTATCGACCGAACTATTGCTATCGACTTTATCTCGTTCATTTCTCGCCATACTTCGAGTCATGACACTAATAACTTTCGAACTCATATCTTTCAAATCATCTGAAGTCATTACTATTCGAGATAGTGCATCCGCAGCCGAATTTTGTGTTCCTTTGACATATTCAATCGTATAATCATATTCCTCCATAATGAGTCTAAATTTCAACAACCTGCTTGATGGATTACTCATTCCAAATAAATAAACTAACGGTTTATGATCCGTCATAATTTTAAACTTTTTACCAAAGAGATATGGCCTGAAATATTTTACTGACCATACTATTGCAAGCAACTCTTTTTCAATTGTGGGATAGTTTAATTCTGCTTTGTTTAACGAACGACTAGCATATGCAATAGGCAAATCATTTTTATTACATAACATTGAACCAATAGCTAAACCAGATGCATCTGTATGAAGAATAAATTCATTTTCATTAGAAAAATCAGGGTATTGTAATATTGGTGGGTTCATCAAAGACTCTTTAAGTTTTGAAAAAGATCTCTCACACTCGTTAGACCATTCAAAAACAGCATATTTGCGACAAAGTTTGTTAAGAGGTATTGTGATTTCAGCGAAATGTGGAATAAACTTTCGATAATAATTTGCGAAAGCGACAAATCGTCTCACCTCGTCAGCATTCTTGGGTTTGGGATATGTTCTTAATACGTGTGTTTTATCGGGATCTGGCAAAACGCCTTTGTCAGAAACTATATGACCTAAATACAATAGCTCTTTCTTCAGAAATTGACATTTTCCTGGATTCACTTTCAAATTCACTTTACGCAGCCTTTCAAATATATCAATCAAGTTCTTATTGTGCTGATCTAGGTTTCGTCCTATACACACTAAATCGTCCAAATATACCAGACATTTATCATAGTTCAAACCAGACATAGCAACAGTCATAAGCCTGCTAAATGCACTTGGGCTTATTTTCAGACCCATTGGCAGTCTAGTCATGTGATATTGCTTGTCAGTAGTAAAAGCTGTATATTTTCTACTTGAAGGATCCAATTTCAGTTGGTAGTAGCTTTGGCTAAGGTCTAAATGTGTAAAATAAACTGCACCAGATAAGGAATCTAAGATGTCTACTATGTTTGGTAACGGAAATCTATCATCCTTAATCCTTTCATTCAATTTTCTGTAGTCTATCACAAGCCGCCACTTTCTTTCACCTGAACTATCTGCTTTCTTTGGTACTAACAAAAGCGGGCTTGACCATTCACTCTGACTTTCTTCTATTATACCATCTTCTATCATACTCTTAATTTGTCTATCTATTTCAGATTTCTGTGATTTAGGTAGTCTATACGGTTTGACATAAGATGGGGTAGCATTTTCCTTAATTTGGATTGATTGTTCATAGAGATTTGTTGTTCCTAACTTATCGCCATCAATAAAGAAAACGTCAGAATATTTAGCACAAATATTCTCGATGCTTATTTGTTCTTCTTCGTTTAGGTGGTTTAATTTTAAAAGAGAAAATATCCTTTTAACCCTATCTGCATTTACTCTTCCTTTTTCAAAAGTACAAATATGATAATTTTGTAACTCTGAACATTCAACATTAAAAAAACTCAAACGCACATCTTCATCTCTAGTATTTAAAATCTTTATTGGTATTCGCCCATTTTTTGGACTAACCAAAGTACTACCTAAAAATATTCCTTCACCTAACTGTTTCGGTAACACAACACATTCGCTTTGTAAAGCTGTGTTCACGTAATAAATTGACTCGCATCGTGATGGAACTGATATATAATTATTGAGACCCAATTGTCCTGTATGTATGGGAGTATAACTTGTGTAGAATCACAATACAATTTTAATAAGTTTTGTTCCAAATCAATGTTACTCTGTAACTTCTTCAAAAAGTCAATTCCTAAAATACCACTCGTGCGACAAGGTAATTCATCAAAAACATAAAACTTCTGTATAAATTCGTAACCATTCGAACAAAGTTTTAAATCTAAACATCCTTCAGAAAATACATCTCCACCTATTCCTTTGATACGAATTCTCTCTACAAAACAAAACTTCTCGCTTAACAACACTGAGTGACGCGCCAGTATCAATTAGCCAGCTATGTGAAATATCGAACAAGTTTAATGTTACAGAACTAAGATTGTCACAATTGCTATGTAAATGGTTATGCATGAAAAAACTTGCTTTCGGGTGGCGTTTTTTCAAAATTAGTACTAGTGGAGGGTTCATTACTCGTATGAGCTATATTAACCTGATGATTATAATTGTAATTGCCTCTAAAACCACGATTATAACCACGAGTCACGGGCCGTCCGTTACCCCTACCACGAGTCCAGTGGTTAATGTGGGGGCCGGACTGAATATTGCCTCGATTTGTATACCCATTATAAAAATTATTTTGGCTTCTCCTTTGACCTCTATCATTACCTCGACCTCTCCGTTGAAAATTACCACGTATGTTATTATTGTACTTACCGAAACCTCGTTGGGATGTAAAGCTCATCACCTGACTTTCTGGGCACGTAGACAACTCTTCATCCAGGGCGCCTTGTATTGCATCCTTGAGAGACATATAATTCCTCGCTGCTATAATAGTGCTAAGGCGAGTATTTCGCAAACCATCAGAGAACCTTTTTATAGCATTTTTTTCGTTAATATTTTTTAAAATTTCATAAGTTTTTGAATCTCCGTTGGCCTGGGAAATCGTCAAATCGACAAATAAATCTTCAATCGACTTACCAAATGCCTCGATGCTCATTCTATCTTGTCTAGCACGTTGAAGTTTGCTCTGTATTGCAGTGTCAGATTTTTTCGACAAAAGATGTTTTCGCATGTCTGAAATAAGCTCTGAAACAGACGAATAACTATCACACATGCGCAGTTTAGCGCTCTCTGAAAGTCTCGACTTTAAAACAAAAGTAATTAAAAAAATCTTGCCATCACTATCTAACATTTGGTCATACATTTCAATATTTGAAATTAATTGTTTTGTAACCTTTTCGTCATCAGTCATAACCGGTAGGAGAGACACGGCAGTTTTTAATTCAAATTGCTCCATTTTTAACTCGGTGTTTACCTTATTTTGAGTAACCGAACAAAGACTTACAATTTTATCGTAAAATAATTTTACATTGGTACACAAAACTTGTATACATTCAATATCCGAAGATTTAATTTTTCCGCTAAGTATATCCTCATCAATTATACCCTTACAACTAATATATTCATTATATAGTGTATTAGCAATAAACAATTTTTCTTCTTTAATTTTAATTGACCTTCTACTTGGCCCAATTTTTACTAAATATTCCTTTAACGATTTTAACTTATCATGCAATTCTTTTAACTGCAAGGCCATAACATGAAATATGTATTACGGTACAATTATATCATAATGTTTACAATTTATAACTATGACTTACCATTTAATTTATAGTCGAGAAAAAAAAAACGATTGTAGGGGCTATTTCTTAACATTACCATTACTACGAGTCTCTAAGTCACTTGTTGAAATTGTTCATTGTTCCGATAATATTCCTTTCATCTCGCACAAAATTGTTACACACACGGCACTTTAAACACAAATAATTTGAAAATAGCACAACACGATATCACTCCTTAAACGACTTCCGAAACTGGGGCTTCTGCACGACGTGATCTCCATCGAAGCGAGTTACGCAGGGAAAGATTATTGAACTCTCGTTGTATCCATTGTTGGTGGCACTTCTTATAGTATCGAGCCAGCAGGTAAATTGCTCCAATTAATAAAATCACGCAAATTAATGCAAGAAGAATCGTTGATATATTCAGATGCCAGATAAACTGCTCAGTCTTCGCGTCGTTATTCCCACCAGCAGCATTTTGGGCTATAATAACTTCTTCTTTTTCCGTTGAATATGTTTTACCCATTTTACTGTTTTATAGTAACCGAAAAGAACTCAAAAAAAATCACGATGAAACGGAACAATTAGTAGGGGACATTGATGCCCAGTGTTAGGAGCGAACGCGAGCAAAGTTCACCGTCCATATTTGGGTAATGGTATGCGCTTCTCAACTATCCTGGCCGGGTCGCCATATGGGGCGAGAACAAATGATACGACTTGATCAAATGAAAGTCCGATTTATTATGTCTAATTAATGCATACAATTTGGATTATATAGTTAGTTCATAGGTACTTAAGAATAGGGTTAGTACATACATCATACATTGTTAGGTATGTAGACACTTATAAATAACGTATGGTTTACCCTACATTACAAAATTTAATAGAAACAATACAATAAGTATATATCATAAAGTAAACAGGTTTAATTAGAAGTGTAATGGCAGATAGTTAGTATTTATTTTTTACTAAAACATGAAATATCTGGGATTTGTATTATGGTCACAAATCTATTGATACTTTTTTGTTTTTATTTATAAATGTGTTGATTGAGTGAGCACATAAAATAATTGAATACTATATATCGCTGTCCTAATTCAAGAGTCAGACATCTTGAACACAGTATGTTTCGAGTAAATTACAATTTTATGTTTTGACTGTACCTTAATTGCTCGCTGTCATTCGAAATGTGGTTGTTAGGAGACTATGGCACCTTGGTTGAATGCGTTAGGGAGGTGTTTATATTGTTATGAATTAAATTTATATATATAAATATATTTAAGGCTTTTTATTTAAAGATAACCTTATATTGCTCTCAAACTTTATTAAATATAAATTATGTTTTGAAGTTGTCTCTCAAATGGATAATTTAAAATTATATCTATACTACAAATCTTATTATAATTAAATCATTGTTTTTTATTAACAATATTATAGCTGTTACCAAATATGCTTCCGAATTCGTGATAAACAAGAGGAAACGCATTAAATTTAAAGATATCTTAGTATAACCCCACAACAAAGTCTGAAAAGGTACATAGTTAAGTTGTACCATTATAGATGCGAAAATGAAGATTTGTAATTGGTATTTGGTATATATTTTAAATGAAATAATATATAATTTTTATAGTAATCGTAACACAGCTTACAATCGGTTGCTCTTCATTTGTTGTATCTCGATGATTTAAGTAGTCTTTGTCTTAATCCAGGGCATAAGCTAAATCTATTCTGAATTTCATCAAAATCGGTTGAGCGGTTTGTTACCACGTATCACGCACATTTACTTTTGTATTTATAATATTAGTAGAATAGTAATTTAAAAAATTAGAACACAAATGCCATGCTATATCGAATGATATGATTTTCCATTGACGGCTGCAGCCACGATTTGCGCTGAGAGAACGGCGCGGCGCGGCGCACCGTAGTGTCAGCCTTAAATATCAAAGTTGCCATAGGTACTGTAAAATTTATGTGACAGTCGTTACGGGTAGTCAGCAGCTCGAAGCTCTGCCCGAAAGTAGATATTCTAACCAAGACCAGATAGATATTCTAACCAAGATTCGTATCAGCCTGTACTGTGTTGCCGATGTAAGATTGCAACTGCTCCGTACTATAATTATTATATTATTATTATACAGAAAAGCTTACCCCAATCTAGTTTAAATAAGAATATGGAGAATAAACAAAATATTTACCTGTAATAGGTATATCATTCGTATCCGTATTGTTTACCGTCTGATTTTGCATACTCTTTACTCTCTTCTGACTGTAAAATTGGCGGGACCGGTGGTGGCAACAGGGAAAGATATTCTTGATTAACCTAAAATACATACATAACATCACGCCTCTTTCCCGTAGGGGTAGGCAGAGACCACAGATTTCCACTTGCTACGATCCTTGCATATCTCTTTCGCTTCATCTACATTCATCAATCCTTTCATACATGAGCGTCGGTTTAGGGTACTCCTGACCTGGCCTTTTTTCAGAACATCTTCAATCTGATTTCGGAACGTTCGCCTAGGTCTTCCCCTTCCAACACTTCCGTTCACTTGTCCCATGTATACCTGTTTAGTCAGTCTCAACTCATTCATTCTCTCTACATGTCCAAACCATCTTAACATAGGTACCTTTCTCAAATTTTGTCACTACATCCTCATTCACACCACATCGTTCTCTTATCACACTATTCCTTATCCTGTCACTCCGTTTGACTCCAATCATGCTTCCTAAAATACAATTATGATTAAATCACAAATGATGTGTTATTTACGAAAACCACCGGTCTCTATATAGTAATGTAACAGGCATGGTTATAACTTAATGTGTTTTAAAATAGGTAGGTAGTATCTTTGTTGAAAACTAAAACATGTTGAACTTACCTTTTGAACTAAATGATCGTTTTTAGAGCGTTTAGCTAGTTGAACCAATAATTTTCCACGTTTCATTGTGACAATAGTTTTAATTTCATAGTAACAAACATTTAACGTCAAACTTAGCTGTGTTTACTATTATTCTCTTATTTGTTTACAAAAACAAATCACGCTCGAGATACAAATAATATTGTACTAATAAGCAGCAACTTCATTGCGAAGAAAGATCGTGCGAACCCCTCGCACTCCGCGCAGTCGTATCCCTTCCACAAGTTCCACACGATTCAAAAATTTATTCGTCAGCCAGCTAGTACGCTTCACGCAGCCGCGTGAACCGGGCATGTGTATGACACCGTGATAGGATATTTCAAAATATCCTAGTAAAGAAATGAAAAGTACCTAAATTTCAGTGCAATACTAAGATATTATAAGATGTCTCTATACAGAAATGTTTTTGATGATTTCACTTTCAAGACATCTTAAGATGTCTGAATGGAGCACTTAAAAGTAGTAAAACATTTTCAGACGCTGTTGATATCTCAAGATATCTGAATCTTGAACAAATTTCGGTTAAAAAAATATATAAATGTCATAGTGAGACATTGAAATTTAAGTATTTTAGGTTGCGTTTTTGAGATATCTGATTATTGCAGCAGGTAAAGCATCAAATTATTTACATGAATCAACACTTATCTCGATTTTGAAATTTTTTAAGATGTCTGACTCTTGAATTAGGACAGCGATATGTATCGTTGATGTTTCGTTGACGTTTAGTATGTTACGAAACCCTATTGAACATGAACTTAATTTTATAGCTTATTAGACGGCAGTTGGCCCTTGCGAAAATGGAGGATTAAGTGAGCACAAATTGTTTTTTATATACAGCAATAAGCAATCTGACAATTATAGATACTTATAATCCAATCTATTTATTTGCCATAATGTAGATACAGTACAGGTTTTAACTAAAATAACGTGTGGCTCTACATTTAAACCTTAAAGGCGGGCAAATTATTGGGTTCATCTAATTAAATTTAGCAGATTATATAACAATGACATTTCTTTTACTTAAAAAATATACTCTTCACAAGTTTTATTAAAAACTAGTGTACAATTTTTTGTTGACTCCACAGATTATTTAAGAGCCCATTAAAAATGATTTATCTTCTGTTTTAGAGATAGATAGATGGAAAACTCTTTATTGTTTTACCTTTTTACAAAAAGGTTTATTGGTTTTACAATATTGTTTGTGAGCTTTTAATAAATTATCATATTTTATTAATGTTTTCTGAGGGTCATCACTCAATGCACATGCACATAATAAGTTTATGTGTCTAAATAAGCTTTTGTAACAAGACTCAGCGATCAAGAAAAAATCAAATATAGAGACAATAAATGTTTGACAAAAATTGAAGGTTATAAAAGGATTATTATTGATTTAAAGTTTTTTCAGCCATTTCTTAAAAGAAGACTATGAAGTTTTGTATACAAAATTTAACTCTTTTTTGAGTACTTTTTGTTTAGAAAGTAAATCTAAAGTTAATGCAATATAAAAAGTCTATTACTTATTTTTGAAGGCCAGTGATATAATAAAAATAAAAATCAAATATATTTGAATCAATTCACAAATAGCACTTGTGAATTGAAATTATAATTTTA
Organism: Plagodis dolabraria; assembly: GCA_963854805.1. Taxonomy (NCBI): domain Eukaryota; kingdom Metazoa; phylum Arthropoda; class Insecta; order Lepidoptera; family Geometridae; genus Plagodis; species Plagodis dolabraria. The sequence continues at coordinate 32,819,120 of OY978447.1, read as the reverse complement.
CTCTTCGAACTCTTGTCTCTCGGTTAATCTGTCTGATTTCCCAATTAATAAGCCCACAATGCAGATGTAGAAGACGGTTTGTGGTATATCTTGCAGAACGCGCAAAACTTTTTTTTTGTCTAAGAATATATAAGCCAAGATCTTTACCCCTATGTATCGGTCAATTTGATATGGCTTCAGAAAAAACAAGCCTAAAATGTCTGTACTATTATTCCTTCTGTGGTGAAAGTTAAGTAAATAATGATGAGTTGTATATTCGTCTGTAAGTGTGAATTTGGCAGCCCTCTGAACTTGCCGCCGGGGCATGTGCCCCGGCTTGCGGTCGAGTCAACAGGATCGATACTTGGATAGATACAGTATACTTTATATAATTATATTTAATTTATATTTTTTATTTTATTTATATTTATTTATAGAACCATTACAATCCAGAATATCTATACAAAGCATCAATCGAACATCCCTAGTGAAAACTGAACTGAATCAATTGAATCAAATCATCAATTAGTGTCAATAGTGGTTATCAGGGCTACGTTCAGTACCTCAGAGTGTGGTTATTTATCAATTTACTCGCAGGTATTAAGTAAGCGTTGGGTCCGATTTATCAAAATCGATTAAGTAATGGATCGATTAGAATTGATTGCACACCGACTCGATAACTCGATATTCATTATATATATATCATTATCTCTGGTCAAGATTCGTTTTTGTTGTGATATTTTGATTAAACGATTTTTTTTGAGATTATCCTCCAGCCGGACCAAACGTTTTTCAAAATAGTCAAATCATTTACAAATTGAAGTATCTACTACATATGTATTTGAAATGAATGATTGTTTTATACTGCAACGGCAACTGCTTTTGTTTCGTCAACAACAGCATTAAAATCTCGCTCATTCATATGCTTGCATATCCAGTAATCGCATTTAACGATAGATTGTGGTATCAAAATTGAGGAAAAATGACTTCAATACTGGATCAGTACGAACAGGACGCGCAAAGCTCGCAGAGGTTAAAACCTGCCGTAGAGCCAATGGTATCCTCCGGGTATATCAATATGCAATTAGAAGACAACACCCCTATGTTTTCAAAACAGAAGATGAAATTCAATCCTTCAGATTTAATAACGCACGCAGCAGTATGTAATGATTATTTAGTCCTCGCCATGGCCAATGGGAGACTCTTCAGACTAGATTTGAAGAGACCTGATAATCATGAAGGTATAATACAATGCGTCTAAATCTATAAACAAAAAGTTTAAAAATTAGCACACTATCCACCCGCTGTAGTTTGTTATGAAAAGCTCTATATAAAAATTTAATTTTTAATATGTACCTCACTAATACACTATCCAGACTTGATTCAAATGTGAATAGCATCACTGCGAGAGTAGACAAAAGTTTTATTTCATACATTGTTATTCACATAATGCTGAGAGGACTGTATCAGCTGGATTTTCCACTGTTAAACACAGCCTCCCCCCATTCATTGCCATGATCCCCACCCTGGCAGGCATCTTGGGGATCGTAGTTTAAGCTATCAGCCCTTTAGTTGCCTCATGTGACATCCACAGGTAGCAATGGACAGGTGACATTCTGGCCTGGCACCCAACAGTTTTATCTTCATACTGTTTCTAACATATTATAATATTGTTAATTGTAATTGTCAATAATGTAATATTGTACAATTGGCTCATCCCCTGTCCCATATGTGGTACCCTAAAACATGGCCATTGTGGTTCTTTATGCACACTGTTACACTGCATTTGGGCTAAACATACATATACATAATATGGTATCAATAATATGAATATATCTTTTGTTAGCAAGTAACATGGCAGTGAGTATAATGTATATATAAAATGTATATTTTTTTCTGATCCCACATTTGTAATATTACCTATGTACACTACAAGTTCCCAATACATAAATTATAATTTTGGATAAAATATACATTCTTCGAAGGTTATAGATAAATATATAGATAATATTAATGAAGTTTCTCAGAAAAGACTTTTATTGTAGGTTCATATTGTAAAGAAATTCTCTTAACCAAATATTCAATAATGGTTTATTTATTGTTACTTAGACATACATTTAGATATAATATTAAGTTTTATTTTACACTGTTAGAAGCATTAAATGAATCATCTGTCTGTTACCTATTACAGAAATTAACTATTCCAAGTTTGTCCAACCTAGCTCCAAACTTACTGGCATATTCCTTGACCCTCTTGGCCATCACCTTCTCATGGCTTTCACTGCTAGAACCAAGGAGGGCTACCCTGAGCTGGTTTACCTGAACCGCAAAAGTGTAAAGCCAAAACCTGTGAGCAAATCTCGAAACTATGAGGTTACTGAAGTAGGCTGGAATATGGACAACACATCAGATACAACAACAGGTCCTATTCTGCTGGGAACTTCCCAAGGTCATATTTTGGAGACTGAGGTGGAGGCAGACAGTGATAGAATGTTCACAGCTAGTCAGCAGTATTGGAGACAGGTAAGTTTAATTTGCTCATGGGTGTTTAGACCATGTTGCCTACCACTATAAGTAATACAGTAAAATAAATATGTAAAGAAATGAAAACAGCAGAATGAAACCTTACTGTGGTGGGCGTGGTTTATAAAGTGTGTATGCAGCGAAACAAGATTACCTTGACGCAACCAATACTATTTGATCATTTCTAAGCGCCAAATCAATTAAGCAAACCAATTGAATTTAGAGGAGTGTGAGTGTTTTGTTGATTGTGAACTTGATGAGTCCGAATCAAAGCATTAACTGCAGGAAAGGTGCACTTCTTTACATATTTATTCATATTCAGTGTATAATGGATGGTGGGTGCATATTTAGAAGTTTCTGAACCAAGAGAGAAACAAAATTTAAAAAGACTGATAGTCTTTGAATCTACATCTTCCTAATATATAGGATATCACAATAGACAAGTCTACTTTTATTCATTTATTTATATTGATACACAAAATAGAATACAATCACTAAAAGAAAACACTGATATAGGTTATCATTTAAGAGCCAGACTATATCTCTAAATAATTAGCAGTAGGTACATTTTATAGCATACAATTAAAAATTAAATGAAAATGATAAAATTGAAGTGGTGTTAGCAACATTTACAATAAATTTTGGCAGTAAAAACAACTTCTCTTATAAAAATGGAAAGGTCAAATATGTCACTACTACTGTTCCATAATGAATTGTATAAATTTCTGAAGGCAGGTAAGAAATTATAACAGATATTTTAATATGAATATTAAAAAAATTGAAATATTTCATAGAAGACAATAAGTTTTGTTTTTCTATATGAATTATAAGCTGTATACAATTATAATTAATTGGGAAACTTATGATAATTTTGTTTATCAGCTGACATGCTATGTTAGCAGGTCCATGTAAATAAGGAGACAGCTTACATTAAAATTAATTATAAATGCTTATTAATTTATTATATTTATACATGGAGGTCAAACTACCCGATAGTACTATATAAAAACATTTTCCTGTTATGTATTTTTAATCATGGCTATGAGTTCATGTTTTTTATTTGGAGTAAATATAGATATCTAGTTAAACTTGGAATAAATCCAAACTGCACTTTTAAGAATATCATGCCAAGCAAACTCGTGATATATATATATAATATATATATATATATTATTTGCACAAATCTTTCATTACTGGCCCTGCCCAAAATTAATTTAGATATAACTATTTACAGTTTTCATTGCTGATAAGCTAGCCCTTTGCCACTACTTCACCTGATGGTAAGTGATGATATGTTTGGAGATGTTAAGCAATCTTAGCCAAGAATGGGAAACAGCTCTCAGATATATCTGTGGATATACAGCTGTAGGCGCTTGGCGACATTTTATTGATGACATGTAAGAATTTGTATAAAACGCTACATAATCAATACAACAATATTATAAATATAATCAAAGTTGGTTGTACCAGAATTTACTACTTAAATTCATTTAGTATTAATTGTGATTCTTAATTCGTGTTAAATTTTTATTCTGTTTTGGAATACATGTTTCTTTAGCCAAATTTTTAACATTGTAAAAAAAACTGAAGGTGAATGCTGACATCCATGGTGGGAAATTCAAATTTAAATATTAGTTTGGTTTCGTTGCTAGGTTGTCTATCTATTCTACTATATTCAAGAGACGGAGAATATTTGGTATACTGTAGTATATTTTTAATACTTTTTGAATTGATATCACTTTTTCAATATAGTTTTTAATTTTAATGATTTTAGGAGTAAAGTCAAAATCATTTATTAAATTTAGGCGACTACAACGCTCTTATGAAGGTCTATTACAAATTTTAATATTGAAATAATTGTACTGCCATATTCAGCAAACAAAAATTATAGAGCCACTGCGAGAAGAACGGGCAAGAAACTCGGGGCCATTCTTTTAAAAGTTTTATATCAATGTGTTAAGTACATACTATATAGTAAAATTATTACAATATTTATTTACATTACATAGGTCACAGGCGCTAGCTTGGCAGAGGCGAAGCAGTCCAAGCATTTTTGTCTTTTAAGTAATCACAAACTGTGTGGTACGATTTCTTTATCAAAATATTCTTCACATGCAACTTGAATTTTCTTTCTGTGAGCGTTGTAATGTAATTTATGCGATATGTGCATTGGTATTCAATAACTTTTGAAGTCAACACAAACAATATTATTTAATCTCGTGAATACCATAATCCCGTAGAATGGTAACCAAACCTAGCCGCAAGCGCAATTCCCGCCATAGACGTGAGATTCCACCTTATTACATTATTTATTCTGATTTTGTTGGTTGTAACAAGTATTGTTCTCTAAATACTTACCTTTAAAAATGTTGCAATTTTCTCATCAAATCTGTTTTATTTTTATTTCTTTCACAAGCTGCCAAACTATCTGCCTCTTTACGGAACCAAGGAAATTGATGGATTGGTAATTTAAAACACACTGATATGGTCTTTGTTCATTTGCTCATGTTTCATGTAATATTGCTTTATGCAGCATTGTCTTCTGTTCTTGTTAAATGAATGTAACAAGCTAAGTATCAAAAAAATATCAATCGAATTACATAATATATTTTTGTTAGATTTTGTTTATCAGCTGACATGCTATTTTAGTAGGTCCATAGGTTCATACAATGTTAAGTTATAGGATCCCTTAAATATGACATCATAGAAATATAGTTAAGTACTTATTGCTTGTCTATGGTTTTGTAAAAATTGTGTTTTGTTGGCTGTAGCCAACCAAATATGATGTCATAATAATATGGTTATGATGCTATATATATACAGTGCGTCCCACGGCGTTTATGATAATGTCAGTTGTATGTCCTTACGGCGATGTCAGCTTTTAATTTTTCTGAATACAATTCACATCAAATGTTAAAATTCATGGTCTTTCTTTTATTTCTAGAACAATTTTATTTGGCAAAAAATATAATCTTTCAATCGGGATGATAAAACTACAGGTTTTTTCTCGTGTAACGGGTTCGATTCCCGGTTCAACCATGTAATTATTTAAATATCTATGAATAAAGTTTAAATTGTTTTTTAAATTAAAATGATGTCTTCTTTAAGTAAAATGTTCCATCTACAATATTCAAGGTACTTTCCCTACATGTGGCATCGCCGTGGGACGCCCTGTATATGATAATTGATGACGCATAGAACATAATTACGACTTTATTTTGATCTCGACAAGTCAGTTAAACTTTCACAAATTCGAGAGGTCAAACTATCTATTAGTTTTAGGATTCCTGGCAAGTACGATATCTAGATGCATATCATCGTCATAATAATTAATTTCTGTGCAAATCGCCACCAGTGCAATTCTATCCTGGCATTCCAAGGCACAATTTCGCAGAGTTTCAAACAACTGTTAATGCATTTTTATACCAAGTGTTCAAGTATGTTGAAAATTTGCATGCACATCCTTAGGTCTAAAATCTATGCTTCTGGTTTTGGCAGTTATTCATTGTATAAGTAATTTATTTTATCTCTAAATGTGAAAATTAGAATTCTCATAAAAACAATTACACCAAATAATTTTGAAAAAACACATTTTTACGTAAAGTTAATAAACCAGAAGCACAGATTTTAGTCTCAAGAACATACCTACATGCAAAATTTCAGGGAGTGGAAAAAATTTGTGCTTAAAATATGACGAAACTTAGCATTACATCTTATAAGCACCTTAAGCATATATGCTCAATTTCATTATCTGGCAGGTAAGTAAGAGTGCTTGCTTGCGAATACAGAATAGTACACCGTGCTCCATCAGGTAGTTGTTTTTAGTAAAGTTAGTAAAATTTTTGCTGTGTTCAGCAGGGACCCAAAAAAGCCGAAACAATTGTTGATATCGACAATGTCATATTGACTCGAAATCGAAATTGCTTACACTTTAAAACTCGTGTTTTCTACCATAAGTATGTCCAATTTCTTGTAACCCCGTTTAAACATCACGAAACTGAACCACTGGATTCGTTTTTGCTCAGGTGGCTGTAAAAACTCACTTGATGATGACGTTATGCCCTAACCGAAAAAGTTTCAATAGTTTGAGAATAGCGCGTCAAAATGAGAAAAGGTTCACCTGGGATCATTTACCTTACGAATTAAAGTAATAGTTATTGCTTGTGAAAGTGAACATACAATTGTACTTTTATGCCTGCATGGTAAAATTAAGCTAAACCTTTTGTTCCAACAAAATTGCTTACAAAATTTTCTTGTTCATAGATATTCGACATTGGCAAAGGCACAGAAATGCACATAACTGGTATACAGTTCCACCGCAGCACCCCAAAGAGCAGCTCAAACAACAAGTACTTTATCTTCGTCACAACCCGCACTAGACTGTACCAGTTCATTGGTCAAGCAGTCATAACTGATGACAAGCCTTCTCTGCAGTCTGTATTTTATTCATATCTGACGAGGCCTGAGACAGACTTTCAAGAAATACAGTCCACGCTGAAGTACTCCAAGCTTCAGTTCTTCTTTGATAAAGATAATACACCAAAGACATTTGCTTGGTTGACTGAACCGGGACTTTTTTATGGCCAGGTATGCTAATAAAATACAAATATTAATAATGGCATAAATTGACACAGAAATAGTGTTTTCCTATTAAATATTCAATTTCCTAAGTATTTTCTGCGATTGTAAAATATATAGCATATTAAAAGAATTATTTTGAGCCGATTTCACTTACGGTTGTATTGCGCCGGCGCCGTCGGTGGCGTCAGAGCGAGCGAGGCGGGCAGCAGCGCGCGCGGCTCGCTCCGCGGCCGCCGCCGCGCGCCGTCGCCACCGCCAGTGCATGCGCGGGCGCGATCGTGAGCGCACGCACTCAGTGATGAAGCGAATCTGAAGGTCGCGAAACCGGTCGAGACGCATTCTCGACGTTATACAACTGTAAGTGAAATCGGCTCAAAATAATCATTTAATATGTGTCAAACTTACGTGAGTTTTAATCAAATATAAAGCAATTAAAAATATTTTATCAGACTTAATTTGAACTTGCCCTTTCTGTCATTATTGGATAATCAGTTCTATAATGTTCAGTAAAGATTCTTCCAGTAATTTTCGGGCTTACATTAGTCATTTCCAAATAATTTCTAGAACCTCTTGTACTACGCGAGTTCAATGTATAGTGTTAAGGCCCAAAATCTTGATTTAATTTTCCCCTTGCAGTTAGATCCAACCTCACAGCAGAACTCCAACTCCCTGTTCACGCATGGCGAACTTATTGAATACCCGGCCAACGGTGCTGAAAAAGAAACTGCTCCACTCTCCTTCGTTCTCACAGAATTCCACGCCTTACTCATGTTCTCAGACCGAGTCAAAGTCGTCTCCTTGCTGAACCACGAGCTGGTCTATGAAGATATCTACACAGAAGCCCATGGAAAGCTCAAAAACATCATCAAAGATATCCACAAAAGAACTATTTGGGCTATCACAGACAAGTCAGTCTTTCGCTACAAAGTCGTCAGAGAAGAACGAAATCTATGGAAAATTTATTCAGATAAAGAACAGTTCGACTTGGCGAAAGAGTACTGTCACAATAATCTCGCGTTCATAGACATTATTAACGTGAAGCAAGCTGAATTATTATTCTCAAAAGGCGAGTACGAACGGAGCGCAGAAATATACGCCGAGACACAAAGCAGCTTCGAAACAGTATGCCTTAAATTCCTCGAGATAGATCGTAACGATGCCTTGAAAGTCTATCTGTATAAGCGATTAGATGCTTTAGCGGAAGACGACAAGACTCTTATTTCGATGCTTGTGATATGGATGACTGAGCTGTACCTATCGCAACTAGGTCTTCTCAGACGCACAGGTCAGGAAGACTCTCATAAGTATCATCAACTGCAAAGCGATTTCGAAGTTTTCCTTCTTCATCCGAAAGTCGCCAAATGTATGCAGCATGTAAAATCCGTCATATATGATCTGATGAGCTCACATGGAGACAAACAGAACCTTATAAAATTGACAATAATAAATGAAGACTTCGAAAATGTCGTCGCTCAGCACATATACAAAGGATCATATTTGGAAGCTCTGAACACGCTGACGAACTTAAAAAAGCCGGAGCTGTTTTACCAGTTTGCTCCAGTTTTGGTGGAAGAAGTTCCAAAGCACACAGTCAATGCTTTGATATCCCAAGGTGCGAGACTGATACCGTCGAAGCTATTGCCTGCTTTCTTGTCTTGTCAGTGTGACGAGGAGCATGTCACTGAGATCACGAGGTACCTGGAGTTCATCACGCAGCATTTCAATGTGAAAGACAAAGCGATCCATAACTACCTGCTCACTTTGTACGTGGAACATGACATAGAGTCTCTGATGCGGTACCTTAAAAGGCAGGGCCAGGATCTGCAGATGGTCAACTACGATGTTCACTATGCTTTAAGGTAATCTTTGTTTATAAATGCTGATAGTCTAGCCTTCCACCAATTATCTCACCTGATGGTAGGTGACGACGTGGTCGAATATGTTTTCGGGCTAACTACGTGAGTTCCGGCAGCTGTCCTTGAGAGCCAGTATTTCTAGGATAGCCTGAACAACGTCTTCAACCACATCATCACCTGCAATGAGACAGTGGTAAATTCTAGCCTATCTATAGCTATAAATAAATACAGGCATGACGATGTGTTGATCACATACTGTTCAATATACCATATTTTTGCAGACTGTGCCGTGAAAAGAATCTTTCTGAAGCATGCGTGAATCTGTCAGCTCTGCTCGGTCTGTGGGAGTGCGCGGTGGAACTAGCCCTGGAGGTAGACCTGACGCTTGCCAAGTCCATTGCAGACCTTCCCGACGCCACCGAGACGCAGCGGCAGCTGTGGCTCACCATCGGTAATTATTTTTTATACTATTACTAGCTTCGCACGGGTAATTACGGCTATAAATTGAGATGTTAGCTATCCTATCTTTCAATTTCAATCAAATTGCACACGATGTGCAAATCAAATTTAAAATCAGTTCAGTAGTTTAGGGAGTCCATCGCGGACAAACAACGTGACACGTAATTGTTATATATAAAGATGACGGAACAAACCGTTTACCCTAGTTGATCGGTTTAGAATTTAATCAACTATTGAAGCTCTTCTACGAACGCACCAAAACGTTGGTTGCTGCAATGTCTAGTTTACAATCCGAAGGATATCGTTTTGTTTTAGCGGAGCATGTCATCACCAAAAACCAGGACATTCAAGAGGCCATGAGTTTCCTTGAGGAGTGTCCGCACATCAAGATAGAGGACATCCTCCCTTTCTTCAGCGACGTGGTCACCATCGACCACTTCCGAGCGCCCATATGTCAGTCTCTGCAGGTAACAATCGTCTTTATTAATAACTTGATCTTATTATTATTTTGTTATGTTGATTTTAAAAATGCCGTTTAAGCATGGAGGTTGGTGATTCCCTCCTCCCTTAAGGGCTTATATTTAGCGGAAAAAGGTTGCTTAGCTGTTTAAAAAAACACTAACCACAATCTGACAACAAACCTTTCAACATATTCTATTTAAAAGAGATTCCGTATTTTTTTCGTCCCCCCGTTTTCCTGTTTGTATGTATTCCTTTATGTTCAATGTCTGCTGTCTTTACATATTTTGATAAGCTGTATTTTTTATTCAACGTCTTGGAAAAATATCGCTACTATAGCCATAACGTCGGCGAACAAATGCCTTCCCCATTTTTTGGCTTGGTATAGAAGTCTTGAGATCGCAGTGTAAGAAGGTGTTTGCTTGATAAAAGAGCATTTTGCTAATGACTAGTTACCGGCTGGTAAATATACATATATTCAAGTAGAAAATTTGTCCTTGAGAACCTAGCCTATATTTTCAGCCTGCTTTGTTTACCATCCTAGACCACATCATCACTAACAAGTGAGATAGTGGTCAAAGGATAGACTAAATGCTGTAAAAAAAATCTCGTCTCTACTGACGACTCCCACATAAAGATATAGGGGGTGGAATTTCGCAGAGGCATGCCGAATACATCTTTCACGTGAAAAATTAGTAAATAAATTACGATTAACCTAAAACTATAAGAGAGCGAAAGTTGTGTCAACTATACCGACAAGAAACATTTAACCCGAACGAAGCGATTTGCATCTTCTTTCATCATGCGAACCGCCAGGGTATGGAATACTCTGCCTGAGGCTGTGTTTCCGGTTAAGTACAATATGGGGGTCTTCAAGAAGCGAGTGAATAGGTCTGTCCGATAATCTTCTGGGTAAGCGCGCTCCATCATCGATCGCATCATCACTTAACGTCAGGTGAGATGGTGGTCAAGTGCTACCCAGTTCGGAGTAAAAAAAAAAGAGCAAGGCTTTTAAGGAGAGATTACACCCGGGTATAGTTCATTTAGTGATAGTAGAACGTTGTGTGCGAGTTCGTCCGGGGAAGTACTGCCACCATACCTATTTCTACCGCCAAATGTTTACATTACTGTGTTTGAAGAGAATGGGTGCAGGTGAAATTACGGGCACGATAGACTTAACAGCTTTATGATTCAGGGTGAAGGGCACAGTGCAGTTCGCCATTTGAAACGACCTGGATCTGTTATATACAGAAGTTACCGCTTAAAACCACGCGGGCCTTGTGCTAGTTCTATTACGATAGCATAAAAAAATATGTTAAATTCCTCTAAGTGACGCCCAATTGTATTTCCCTGTAAATATTGTATAATATATATTTTCAGGAGTATAACAACCAAATAGAAGATAAGAAATCAGAAATGGAGGAAGCCACACGGTCTGCTGAATATGTGAGTATTTTTTTTCCTTTTAGGTACTAATATAACACTTTAATTCTTACTATTTAAATACGCAGGCATATATTATTTTGTCGGAATAATGACTCTCAAAATAGAACATTGTTCAAACGCCAAGTTGAATTTGAATTGAATTCTATACATATATAATATAATAAGTAATATTACTTACTATATTATATATTAATTTCCTTGCAATTTGAGTGAAAAGCTAAGTGTATGACTCGATGTTTAAAATCTGCTTTAGCATCGACTGAAATGACATGTTTTATGCACTCTTTGTATAATCTACTATTTATGGATTAAAAAAATAATGGATGGATGCCAAACTTATTAATTACTAGCTGTCCGGGCGCGGCTCCACCCGCGCGTATGTCGGTTATCGCGCAATAACATTAACCTCTTTTTGCGCAGTTGGATAAAAACTATCCTTTGTTTTTTCCCGGGTCTCAAACTATTTCCATACCAAATTTCATTCAAATCGGTCCAGTAGTTTTGGCGTGAAATCGTAACAGACAGACAGACAGAGTTACTTTCGCATTTATAATATTAGTACTGATGGACCTTTTTTTAACGGAGTCTTATATGTAGCAGATCCTCTACACCAACACATAACAAACATATTAATTCGGGCAGAACAGATTTATCAGAGCGAGTCCCGACTCGCACTTTACCAGTTTTTATTATGGCCGATAGTTTATTCTTTGACTACAATCTCACGTGATGGTAAGTGATAGTCGAAAATGTTCAAGGCGAAACTTAAAATGACTAGCTTTTAAGGACAACTGACAGTAAAAATTCGCTAGGTGCTTGTCGACAGATTGACTGATTGTCTACTTGAGGGTGGTAGCTCACCAGACGAGCATTCGCAAAATGTCGTACCACCATGCTGTGAAGCCCGCGGCGGGATTCAAAACATATGTTTAATTTTTCTGGTACTTCAAATCTCTGTCTTTGGTCAACCTTAACTATCAATGAACCAACCGCATAAATATAGTGTTGCCAGCTCCTGTATCAAACTCAATTCGACTATCCTCATGACGTTCCTGAACATAACTTGCTTGACGGATGTTCTTAAATTAATACCTATGTAGGTAAGACGGTACTTTAAGTAAAATTTCTAAGTTTTTACAAAACGAATAGATAGCTAGAAAATTACTTATTTGCATACCTTAAAAATAACATTACAATTAAACATAACATATAAACGTATACAAAGGGCGGTCTTATTGCTTTAATCATTTCTTCCAGACAACCGAAATTAAAAATGTCGCATAAATTATTTGCAAGTTGGCAATAAACTAGTTAAACGTTATTTATATAATGGTTATCTAACTAAATATTGACACTTATTATAGTACATAATGCAACAAATGCGCGAAGTTGTTTATTACAATGGAGAGCCTAAATGGAGTACAGACTGTACTAAACAACGCGCACGAGTTTCATACGACGTTTTTCAACACACTTGCGAGGAACGAATACGAAACTATTTTCTTGATCTTTTTAATAGCAATAATAATCTGATTAAGGCGGTCCTGGCCAAAAAACGCCATACAAGAATTAACTTTTCTCAAAGAAAAAACTCGGTTATTAAACTGAAAAAAATATATGTTATTTTTAAGCATATTCTTGAGTTAATTCATAAATCTGATCCACATAATAAATAACTTCACTCGATAGAAAAAAATCCTAAAGTTACCTCTATTTCGAATTTAAAAACGATTTTTGACTCCCTTTTTACCAATCTTTAATTTTAAATTATTTTTTTATACATTACTTATCAATAAAAGTAATTAAATCATAAATAAAAATGTAAAAAAGTTATCATGTTAATTTTATATGATTTTTTAACATGAATTCATGGCATCAGAGCTCGCTCACTTGACCGCCAATGCGCTCGCAGAGCTCGTCGACGTAGGACCTGTGTCAATTTTTTCGATCTACGCAGCGCCACACAGAACAGGATCAAAATGAATATCAAACAACAAAATAAAACATGCTCAGGGCTAACTTTCGACTCGTTACGCTTATCTTGATGACTTCCTGATTGACGGTGAATGACAATTGATTTCGTAAGTAGTGAAAGTTAGTATCGTGAAGGTTAATATGTGTGTTAATATTAAGAAAAGGGCTTTTTTTTTTACAAATAAATGGAACTTTGAAATAACTTGTCGAACTCGGTACTGTGATAGTTCCAAAGTACCTATTATCACAGCAGCGCAAAATATTCTTCGAAAGGTTATTTTGTACTTTTGGGTGTTGAAGTCGGTTCCATTTTTTGGTAAATAAAATTATTTTTGAATCTTTTTAGTTACCCTTGCTACTTACGGGATCGATTGTCATTCATTGTCAACGACTATATCATCAAGATAGGTCAATATGTTTCAGTTATTGCAGTGTAACTCAAAAACGACTTGAACGATTTTGATAAAATTTAAATGAGACTAGACGACAAGCATCAGCTTTCAAACAAAAAAGAATTTTTGAAATCGGTTCATACAGTCAAGAGTTGCGGAGGTATCAAACGTAAAAAAACAGACGAATTGAGAACCTCCTCCTTTTTTGGAAGTCAGTTAAAAAAGGGGGAGGTCCTCAATTTGTCCGTTTTTTTTTTTACCGAACCGATTTTGATGATTTATTTGATTTGAATGTTGATGATTGTCGTGTGATTTTATTTAAATTTCATCAAAATCGATCTAGCCGTTTTTTGAGTTACACTCCAATAACTGAAAGGTTTTTTCCTATCTTGATGATATAGTCATTGCCAATGAATGACAATCGGTCCCGCAAGTAGCAATGGACACTAAAACGGGTGAGTATTTTTATTTATCAAACCTACTTCAACACCCAAAAGTGTGAAATAACTCTTCGAAGTCGGGACCATGTGCACAATATTGTGATAATAGGTACTTTTGAACTATCACAGTACCGACTTCAACAAGTTATTTTGCACCTTTGAGTGCTGAATTCAAGCCCATTTTTCGCCAAAAATTTGCTTAACACCGCTGAATGGATTTAGATGATATATCATAAAACGTATTCTAATTTTTATCTCGATTTTCCGAACGGTTCCTGAAGGATCAGGAAAACCAATTTTGATGAATGGAATCTAGATATGTTGTAATTGATTGTTTGAAACTATATCTAACTCGTGTAGTTTTTAACGCAATTTGCGAACCATATACTATTAATATGTACACAATGGTTAAATTAAGGTTAGTAAATTGTTATCACTATTGTTAGGTCCAATGCCAAAAAATATGAGTTCAATTTATTCTGTTGTATCTCTTTATACTTGTTATCTGGGGAATCCTCAACTCAACTGTAATAAAATATATATTTAGATTTCTTTTATGTATATCACACATAAAAACTCTTTACATTTTCGCAAGCTCATTGAACCTAGAAAAATATTAAAATACTAGTTCAAAGTCTCGGGTGTGACATTGAGTACCATAGTCGTGACGTAACATGAGTTTCCATACAGCCAGATTTACGTTTTTACTTATAATTCAATTTATATCCATCTAGTATTAAAAATCACTTAATGTTACATATTACTTCTATGGTTATAAAAAAATACTACTTAAATTTACTAACAAATCCAATACTAATGCAATTTCTCAATATAAAAAAATGTTTACCGAAAAATGAAACCGACATCAACACTCCAAAGTGTGAAATAACTTGTTGAAGTCGGTGCCATAATAGTTCAAAAGTACCTAGTATAACAATATTTTGCGCATGAAACCGACTTCGACAAGTTATTTCACACTTGAGTGTTGAAGTTGGTTCCATTTTTTGTTAAAAAAAAATTAAACTCTTTTTAGTGATTCTTGCTACTTACTGGATCGATTGTCATTCACTGTCAAAGACTATAATATCATCAAGATAGGAAAATATTTTTCAGTTATTGGAGTGTCATTCATGATACTTGTCGTTCAATTTCATTTAAAAATCAAACGACAAGTATCAGCTTTAATAAAAAAAGAATTATCAAAATCGGTTCACCCAGTCAAAAGTTCTGAGGTAACACACATAATAAAAAATATAGACTAATTGCGAACCTCCTACTTTTTGAAGTCGGTTCAGAAGCTAACACACATACTAACTAACTGAGTTTATTAGAAATATGTTAAAAACCTTATCTTACAATTTTCATAAACTACTTTTATATAGTAACTTAAAATTCATTTATTAATTTTTAATTCCAAATAACATTTTGATTTATAACAGTGCGCGTATAGACACATTATATCTAAATATAGTATCTGTTGCCCTGTTTTATGACTTAATTTTTTTTAGTTTTACGGGATATGGTTCTACTGTATCTTCAATAATGGACACTATCTGGCAAATTTTATTTTTATTTCTGGCCAATTTTGCTAGAAGGCAAATATCTGCCTGAAGATGGTTGCTTTAATGAGCGATGATTATGAAGTAAGATTTGTACTCATTGACTTTGAATTGAGCACTCTGTACAGGACAGCTTTATGAAATTTATTACAATGGGGCTCCTGTCACAACCAAGACAATTGATACATATTTTTAGTTTCAAAAATGCTCTCTTTAAGCGCTCAACTTAACAAGTATCGTTTTGGATAATATCTTTTTTATTAAACTTGCAAAACAGTTCATTGGAATGAGCTTAAATTATATCAAAAATATTGTGAAATTTGGTTTTATTTTAAACGCGAGATATAATTCTTTGAGATTTGTTATTATGTTGAATACATGGTCTGAAAATAATAATTTGAAAAAACTCAACAAAAAATAAACGATTCTGTCTCGACCATGGGCCACTCGCCACAACCGTGGTTCTATGAAAACCACGGTTGTGACGTCCATGGATGTGAAATGTTCGCACCGTGCTATAACTACAAAGATTAAACAAAAGTAGCTATCTTAAAACAATCACTAGATTAATTGTTATTAAACACACCAAATTAATAAAAATCTGCGAAGACATATTCATAAATACATATTTTAAGAGCCACGGTCTTGACAGCATAAGGGTACTCGTTTTACAAAATAACTAATATCAAACTTATTTTTACGCAGCTATATCACTCGACGCCATTAATTAATAGGACAACTGTGACAGACAGACTTGTTACTGAATTCTGGGAATCTCACATGACATGGTTGTGACATTTAATGTGTTCTTTTAATGAAGTTTATGTATATATATAAGGTCACTTTTAATTCATCAACAATACTGCGGGGGGTGGTGTAGAATCGATAACTGAATGTGATCCACACATTTTTAATTTTCACATAAACAAAATTAATACTAACTATTGCCTAAGCTGTGGCGCGTTGACTTTGAGAATGATAGCGACGACAACACTCGCGGCCGCCGTGGACTAGACTCACACATACACACAGGTTCTAGGTATTCTAACGCATTGCGAGTGCAATGAACTCGGTAGGTATACCTACCGAGTTCATTGCCCTCGCAATGCGTAGGTATACCTATCGAGTTCATTACCCTCGCAATGCGTTAGAATACCTACCGAGTTCATTGCCCTCGCAATGCGTAGGTATACCTACCGAGTTCATTGCCCTCGCAATGCGTTAGAATACCTACCGAGTTCATTGCCCTCGCAATGCGTAGGTATACCTACCGAGTTCATTGCCCTCGCAATGCGTTAGAATACCTAGAACGTGTGTGTATGTGTGAGTCTTGTCCACGGCGGCCGCGAGTGTTGTCGTCGCTATCATTCTCAAAGTCAACGCGCCACAGCTTAGGCAATAGTTAGTATTAATTTTGTTTATGTGAAAATTAAAAATGTGTGGATCACATTCAGTTATCGATTCTACACCACCCCCCGCAGTATTGTTGATGAATTAAAAGTGACCTTATATATTTATTTAAAATATAATAATATTACCAAATTACCATTTATGAATAGGTGCATTAAACGGCTTTCTCTATAATCAGTACTAATATTATGCGAATGTACTATAAATGCGAAAGTAACTCTGTCTGTCTGTTAGGCTTTCACGCCAAAACTACTGGACTGATTTGAATGAAATTTGGTATGGAAATAGTTTGAGACCCGGGAAAAACATGGGATAGTTTGTATCCAACTGCGCAAAAAGAGGTTAATGTTTTTGCGCGATAACCGACAAACGCGCGGGCTGAGCCGCGCCTGGAAAGCTAGTAAAAATATAATAGAACCTTAATATATTAATTTAATGTAGTTCTCACAAATAAAAATGTTTTTCTTAAGAATGATAATTTACCCATCTAAAATAACCGTAGGTACACAATAAACTGTATAGATATATAAACACTACTGTACTGATCGAACCCCTACAAGACCCGATTATTTTTCCGGCGTATGTACCAATACACGACAAATGTTAATTCCATTCTAAAATGTCATACTGACGTGATCTCCGCTACGTAGGTAGGACTGTACTGTACCTTACCTGGAGAGCTAAAAGCGTGCGCGCGGCGCATCGCACACAACTCTGTGTCGCGTAAATGAATACGTCGCGCTCGCATAAAATACCTAAAGTCCGTGGAAAGCCTCGCCTTAAGAAGGTTTATAATTAAATCTTCTAAAGTTCAACTTCAGTAAGTAAAAAACTCTTTGTAATTTACAAATTATTGGAGTACAAAATGTTTTGTCCCGGGCGGCAATTGAACCCGCGTCCTCCGATTTCGCGCTGGATGCCTAAACCGCTCGGCTACCGGAGGTCGGCTATTTTTGCCGAAATTTCGTGCTCCAATTGTATTTCTTTAACCGTCATAGGGGATGGAGGACGCTGGTTCAATTCCCGCACGGGGCAAAACATTTTGTAATCCATTAATTTGTAAAATATGATTTTCGCTTAGCACGCCGTAGTGTTAGTCATAATATTTAGAAAAAATCTCTTTGATTCGTTTTTATATGAAAACGAACAAAACAAACTACAATCTCCGTGGTGAAAAGTGTGGAAACGTTGTTTATTTTCTATTTAAAACACTAGTGCGGTAAAGTAAACAAAAAGCACGAGTGCGTAATAGACTATAATAAGACCCTAAAATCTGTGCATTTAAAGGCTCGTTACGAGCGAGTGTGTTGAAATAGTATATTATAATATAAGCGAGCTAAGTTGCTCATTATACACGAGGCTGTGGGTTGCACATCAGCTGTAAATCGTAAATCAGCCGAGTGTATAAATAAACGAATGAGCAAGTTGCTCACGAGTTTCATACGCACTTTTCAACACCCTTGTCAGGAAAAAATAAATATAATGTGATACAAACAACATACGAAAATTATGGCAAATAGCGCGAAATTTTTAGCGTTCGGCAAATGCATGTTGGTTGATGACATATACTTAGTCTTAAACCACTTTGTTGTTACAAATCTGTATTACCCGGTTAGATTGAAAATGCTCCTTTTACTCGCATATAATTTGCAGGTAGGTACTAACTTAACTTTGTAGGGATAATTCTATTACACACTAGTGCATAATATTATTCTGCACGAGGGGTTTATAGTTCGGTTTATGGCCCTAAGAACGATATAATAAAACTTACTTTACGTGCAAGGGTGTTGAAAAAAATTATTATATATTTGAACTAATATGGAGTATCAATTTGCAGGTCCGCGGTGAGATCCAGTCGTTCCGCACCCGCAGCGCGCTGGTCTCCGTGCAGGACACGTGCTGCCTGTGCGACATCGCGCTGCTGCTGCGCCCCTTCTATCTGTTCCCCTGCTCGCACAAGTTCCACGCAGACTGCCTCATCAACGAAACGCTACCTATACTTGGTGAGCCACGTCTTCTATCTGTTCTCCACTGGCTCCACAGCCCACGTAGCGATGGTGTCGTTTCGTACGTAGCGCCACGCACCGGTGATGATGCGTAGCGCCACGTTTTGTTGAGTCCTAGATTCTTATCCGTGGGAGAGAGAGCGAGCCCAGTGCTTTCCGCGGCGGATGGGTACTTCGACTCCTTATGCTCGATAGGTTAGCCTTTGATCACTATCTCACCTGATGGTAAGGATGATGTGGTCGAAGATGTTGTTCAGGCTAAACTAGAATTACTGGCTCTCGAGGACAGCTGCTGGAACACGCTGTTAGGTGCTTGGCGACAGATTTTCTACTTGAGGGTGGTAGCTAGCCAGGCGGGCATTCACAAAATGCCGTAACACCATGCTATAACGACTGCCATCCTAAGACAACAACCGAGACCGACGGCTTAGCGTGCCCGCTCAGTAGTAATGTTACTAGCGGTGTCCCATCCAAGTCATGACCTCGGCGGACATTGCTTAACTTTGCTGATCGGTAAAGAATAGCTAAGCAAACTTCGCTATGAGCGCTTCAAATTCCCCGCACATCTCTGGTGGTATGCTGCCTTAGCCAGTAGTCATCTTTGACCACATCATCACTAACGAATAGGGGAAACTCAGTTGACAAGTTTTTATAAAGAATGTTCTTTATAACTTTACTTTTTTTTTTGCTACAAAACATATAATATTGGTGGTATTGTTCCCCAGCGCCCGCGAAACGCAACAAGTTGACAGACCTGCAGCGGCAGCTGGCAGTGCTGTCTCCCATTGAACTGAACACCGTCACCTCCACAGGTTGGTATCAATCAACATTACACGACTGAGTCAACACAGTTGATTTTTATATTTTACGTATCATTTATTCTAGTAAGATTTAACCAAAAACGGTTATGTGGCTAATTTATATGCTGTAGAAGTTGGAGCAAGGGGTATACCAGCGAAATCCCTATATAACCTACTTAAAGTCCTTGGCCTACCAAGAACAACCGTAACTTCCATCCTAGAACGTGCATCTAAGGCGGCATTAGTAGGATCTTACCAAATTTGGTTAGGTAGAGGAGGAGGCTTGAGCGGGAAGGGGAGCATCGATATATCATAAAGAGGCCTCTTAACCCTGCTCCTGGGTTGCAAGCCCCAGGCCCCTCTAGCCTCTTCCTCTGCAACGCTATGGACCCGGCACCCGCACGGTGAATCCGTGGAATGCTAAGTAATTCGTCTCAAGCATTTACCGAAACAGGTCTTCTGTCATTTTGACAGCTGCTTTTGCAAGCCAAGCAGTAATAGCTTTAGACTGATGTGCCGCAGGTGCATGGTGGATGGGCATTTTGCGAATGCTCACCTGGCTAGCTTTAAGTAGAAAATTTGTCGCCAAGCACCTAAGTGTTCCAGGGGCCAGCAAAATTACAGGCACATGAGACTTAACACCTGTATGTCACATGACGGGTGCAGTGCAATTCGTCACTTGTGACGAAACTGCATCTGTTATAGGCAGAAGATAGTCATCTTAACATCAGGTGTGCATCGTGCTTGTTCTGTCACAATACCATAAAAATTCTCTTACCTGTCGCCAAGCACCCAATGGTATGTTAGTAGATGCCCTTGGGAACGAGTTCATGTTTTACACCCAGCCAGCTCATAACTTTAGCCTCAGCTATTCATCACTTAAGTGTTATGATGATCAAAATCTGGCCTAAGAGAAAACTTTTAGATAGAAAGATAGATAACACTTTATTGTACTTTCTTATTACAATTAATGTAACGAACAAAATATTTCATTTAAGATAAAAAAGATAGTACAATCGGCGGCCTTATTGCTAGGCAGCAATCTCTTCCAGGCAACCGTAGGCAGAAAAATCAATTTGATTAACATCGGGGTAGAGTGTAAAACTAAGTGAGATTAGTAATTTTAAGCAAATATATAAATACCAAATTTACCTAATCCATCACATCGCTCTATCTAGCGTCACGCCTGTTCCTGGGAGGGGTTTTTGTCTTATCCGTTTGTATTAATAAGTAAATATGTATAAACACATTTTTTAATTATTTATTTTTCTTTATTTTTTTACCGTTAGGATTGCCACTTCGCGAGGTGCTTCGCGGTGAGATCGACGACATCGTGGCCGCCGAGTGCGTCTTCTGTGGAGAACACATGATCAACTGCATCGACCGGCCATTCATACCCGACGCAGATTGGGACCGGCTTATGAAGGAGTGGGAGTGAGACAGACATGGCCCTGCCCATAACAGATTAGTAAGATCATGCCAGTGTTGTTGTATGCAGCAAGGTATATTACGTTGATCCCAAAGACCCATTTCTTGTCGTGTGCCGGTAATTCCACTCTGTACGAGAGTTATTTTCGCTGTCTGTCCAGAGAAGATTAAATAACTCATAATATTAAACTAATTTAGGATAAGTATAGTATGAATATATAGATTTATATCCTCGTTTGTTTATAACAGTAAGGTCTGTAAAGGAAAATGGTATGTTTAAAAATAAGATGGCGGATAGTAGCAGCCATCTTGGAAATTGTGGTTGATAAGTGCAGTTGTCTGAAAATTGGGGGGTAGTGTACATAAAATGACTTTTAAACCCCTTAAAAATCATCTCGTAGGTAAGGTAAACATTATAATTAAAGTTAATTTATAGATCATTTTGTATATTGAAGACTGCTTGTATATTATAATCGATTAGTTTTAAAAATAAATAAATTTCTACATGCTATGTGATATATAGATAAAATATTTAGTGGCATTCTATATTCCGTTAATAAAAATACACTGTTGATATGAAATTTAATTTTTGCTTATTTTAATTCCTTCCCAAGTTTTGTTTATTAATTAGCTATTAATAGTAATTACAATTTGACCATTATTGTCAACCTACACAGATTTAACCTGTCTGTACAAAGCTGCGTGTGGAGTGCCGCGCTACTAATTCACCCCTCCACCTCTACCCGTTGGTAGTAAGAGGCGTCTAAGGTTAAAAAATACTAGAATATGGGCCGCATTCTGAGGATTTGCTATCTACCTGTAGGAACCTTGTCTATAGTTTATAAATATGTAGTAATATAAGTTAAAATAGTTCCAAATTTAAATTAACAAACCTTAAATAATATAATACATGTAACTACTAAAACTAATATTTTTATAATTTATCTAACATTTTTGCTTTGTATAAAAACATTTAAATAATTAAATTACTCGAGCAAAAGCTTATTCGATGACTGTACGCTTCGATCCTTTGTTTATTATAAGCGCGTGCACCCAGCTAAGCGAGTCAGTCAGATCTTGTTTCCGACGGCGAATGCACGCTAATGCACGCTCGATTTTGTATCCCTAACGTATTACGATTTGTACTTGCATCTTAAATAAAGTAGTGAAATATAATAGTACGTGATTTTTAATGGTATATCGTCAAGTAACCGAAGAAGTTAGCCAGGGATAACCATATACCCTACGGGATTATGGCAAACCTCCTCTTAATGCGGGAGACTGTTTTCAGCAGTGGGACAATCGGCTGACACAGTACTTGAAACTTGTCATTGCAAATTACAATTGGTGACTAGAAATTTCGAACGCAACTTCTTAGAAAAAAATTGAGATAAAGAAATAGCGGGAAACTAATTTTCTGTATGTATTATATTTCTTTGCTAATTTACTCACTGGTAGGCATTTATGTTTCACAAGAGAGCCAATTTTTTTCGTATCTGTAATCACTCGTCACGCTCGTGATTTGATTCTAGATAATTTCTCGGGACTTCAAGGCGAGTGCTGCTTGTTCGTTTGTACTATGGAAATAGGCTACTAACATTTACGCTTCTTGTAGGAATATTGCCTAACTAGAATGGTAATGGAATTCCATACTTCATTTTGAACTTTTTACTATTCTGGACAATTTCTACATACACATTTTCGGAGAAATTATGTATGTAGAAATTGGCTTGGAGACTAGTGTAAATATGCTATATCAACTATTTATAATATAATATGCATGTTTTTTTAGATAAGATTGCATTGTAACACAATAGTTCCCTCTTGCCCACCTTCCAGTATTTTACGCCGGAAGAGATGGGGGGGATGGGGCACTCTAGCCCGGCACCCCACGAGCGTGCCGTTTGTTTCAAAGTAAGAGAAATTAACTTATATTATTTTTATCAAGTAGGTAGGTACGTATAAACGCCTTTACTGAATTTCAAATTTCATTTTCGTAATAGCTTTAGTATATGTCTTCCGGATTGTTCCACCTGATGTAACCCTTATTCAATCTAAGTCATTGTGACTTTTCAATAAAACAAAAGAATTGCCGATTCATTTTTATTTATTGATAAAATCGTGTTATCAAGTAATGATAAACAATAAATTATACTTTAAATATAAGGATTTAAATTAAAGGAGACCACTTCAAAGCCTAAAGGACAACATATTCCTTTACATTGCTTTAATATTAAAAACGTAAAATGTACAAACATAAACAATGTAAACACGTGTTAACGCACAAACACAAAGAGCGAGGAAGGAGCCTCCGCTGTGGCCCCGTGCACAGGTTACAATACAATACTGTGTATCTAATAATGACACTTCACTAACACGATTCTCTTTATTGACTAGCAGCACCGTCCACTTCCATGGCTTTGTCACCCTTATCGTCTACTTGCATTACTTCTACTTTTTCACCCGTCTCCGCTACCACTGGTTTATTGCTATCTTTGGACGCCTCAACTGTATTACTATCTTTAGCTGCCTCCTTATTATCTTTGCTCTTATCGCGTTTCTTAACTACTTTTTTCTTAGGACTGGGCTTATTTTCTTCTTCTTTCTTTTGTTCATCTGTTGTCTGCTCCGGTTTGGTGTCTTCAGTTCTTGTGTCAGTCTCGGAGGGTTGGGTCTGTGCACTGTCTGAAGGTACAGGTTCCATTTTCTGTTCTTGTGTTTGTTCTTGCGGTTTCGGGGTCGCTTCTCGCTTCGCGTCTTCTTTGACCGCTTCCTTGGGCGGCTGCGCTTCGCCTAATCGCTCCTGTTGCGGGTCGACCGGCTGAGGGGCTACATCTCCATTTGCCGTAATGAGTTGAGGTTCAGAATTCTCTTTCATCTCGACGTCCAGCGGTTGCGAAGCATTAGCAGCATTCGCACTCGCGTCGTTGCTCTCCGCTTTGGCTTCCAATACCGCGATACATTTTTGAATACACCTGATAGCCTCCTTTCTCGCCTGCCGGATGTTCTCCTTGCCGTCAGTCTCGATATTGTCTAATTTGATGAGATTCCTCGTGAGCATCTCGTCCAGGAAAATGTATCTTTTATCTTTTTTGGTTCCTTTGAAGTTTTCGACCTCGGTCATGAGATTGAGGACGTCGGTCTGAATGCTGAGGATTTGCGTGATGGGGTCGTTGGGGGAGGGCTGAGGGCGCGGCGGGGGTGTCTGTTCGCGCTGCGGGGAGGGCTGCTTCGGGGGGGGAGGCTTGTGCTGCTGGCGGGGCGGGGCTTGCTCGTGGTGGACGGGGACCTTCACGAACGGCTCCTCCTGCTGCTGCTGCTGCTGCGGCGGCGGCTTCGGGGAGTGCGAGCGTTGCGGGGAGGGGGCGCGTGCGAACGCACTTTGGGGGTAAGCCTTCTGCTGCGTAAAGGGTTGAGGGCCCTGCCGGAACCCTTTATTGAAGGGCGTCCCGAACGCGCGCGTGAAGTTGGGCGGGTGGTGGAAGGCGGCCGGGCCGTCGTCCGCGAAGTACTGTTCTCGGTCTAGGTGCGGCGGCGAGTGGTGCTGCGGCGGGTAGGCCGGCTTCGTATCGCCGAAGTGCGTGCCGTGGTCTACATTCTTGTTGATGACTGGCTCGTCGCGTCCCTCCACGAATATCGGTATGTGCCGCACTGTGGACGGCTGCTGCGGCTGGTGCGGCGGCGCCTCGTGATGCGGCTCGTTGTGTGCGCTCATGTCTGGAGGCGAGTGTGGGGGGTGGGGCGCGTCGGGAGGGGCGGACACGGATCGCTGCGCCCTCTCGTCCGCATCGACGGCGCTCCTCTGCCCGAGGTCTACGGTGTTCCGCAGACCGTACTGCGGTAAACTCTGCGTCTGTTCCTTATGCTCGGGATCGTTTTCTGTCTGCGTGGCCGCCGTGTGCTGCTGCGGCTGCGTGTGTGCGTGCGCCTGCGGCTGTGTGTGTGTGTGCGCTTGTGGAGCCTGTGTGGGTGTGGGCTCGGACGGGTCGTCGCGATCGAACCGCCTATTCCAATGTGAGGGGAAGTGCTCTCTGAACTCCGGCGGGATGTCGTCGAAGGGGAATCTATCGAAGCCGCTGAAGCTCTCGCCGAAATCTGCAATGACCAAGCGTTTGTTTTTACAACCTGTAAGTGATACATAGGAATCAGTTTTGATTCTGTTAGTGGTATTGTAAAAATGAATCAAAATTGATTTAACTGTCTGCACCAAATAATAGAGAGAAGAACAAGCTTTTACATTATTAAATACTCCCCGTGACTTTGGAATTGTCAGTCAAATACGTTGTGTCGATATTAAAAGTCATTTTTTTAAGCTTTAAACCTACTAAAAAAGGGTATCTTAGTCATACCTTTAAAACAGTGTTACAAATAATGTCCTAGTTTCTACTAAGATCCCAAAGATAACTTGAGCTCTTTTTGACGGCTAGATTTTTTTCTAAAGACATCTGATTTGTGTTTGTCCAGTCTTTTTCAAGGTGATTTTGAGTTGTTATAGTAATGTCCAGCTCAAGTACTTTTTAAATTTTGTATCACTACATTACTACTACATAGTTTTACTGTGCCCTTGAAAGTCAGTTTCCTTTCTTGGCTAAGCCTGGTCATAATATGAGATCAGATCATGTGATATGTGAGTTGTACCACTAGGTAAAATTACGCTTAGATACCTAAAAATCATTTTATTTTCGCCTATAAAATGTTTTTTGCGCATTTTTACCTAATTGTTGATATTTTGTGCAAAACGACCACAAAGTTGACACAGCCGAAAAAACAAATTTATTACATCTTAGCATGTGGGGTGCCATCTTCTGAGCTCATGTAGAGTACAAATATGTATTTTTTTATCTAAAGAAATGAATAATGGGGGCCGACAAAGTAGGCCGATTTTGTTACTCAATATTTCAAAAACTAAACACTCATAAGTTTAAAATCACAAATTTTGGTATATAAAATACTAGCTTTCCGGGCGCGGCTCTGCCCGCGCGTATGTCAGTTATCGCGCAAAAACCTCTTTTTGCGCAGTTGGATAAAAACTATCCTATGTTTTTTCCCGGGTCTCAAACTATTTCCATACCCAATTTCATTAAAATCGGTCCAGTAGTTATGTCATGAAAGCCTAGCAGATAGACAGACAGAGTTACTTTCGCATTGATAATATTAGTACTGAAGTACTGATATACGAGTAGAGTATAGCATAAAAATAGACCAGTTTCATACTAAATTTATACACCTTATAGCAAAAAGCTATTTTTGCTTCCATTTTTTTTTTCTGATTGGCAAGCTTTTGATCACAATCTCACCTGATGGTAAGTGATGATGTGGTCAAAGGTGTTAACAGGCTTACCCTAGAATTACTGGCTCTTATGGACAGTTGCCGGAACACACCGTGATGTGCTTAGCGACAGATTTTCTACTTGCATTTGCATTCCCAAAATGCCCTGAAGCTCAAGCCGGTGGCGGTGTTCGAACCATTGACCTGCGACACCGCAGTCCAGCTAAATATTGGTAGAGAAGGCAGACATACCGTCTGTGGCGTCTTGGCTGGAAGGCCTGCGCTTGCGCGCCCAGGTGGCGGTGGCAGGACGTTGGCGGAGCCGCGCCGCGATGTCGGGGTGCCGCGCCGCGAGCTCGCTCCACGCGCCCGACCCCTCCTCCTCCTCGAACGGGAACCCGCGCTACAAACAAACAAACAACACATTCACACATCTACTTGCACAATCATTATCTATACTATACACATATAAACTAAGTATGCGCGGCGCTCTTCATAACAGTAAGTCATACATTCTAGGTTAGCCTGAACAACATCTTCGACCACATTATCAACTACCATCAGGTGAGATATTGGCCAAAGGCTAATCTATCAGGCATAAAAAAGTCCTACTTTAACTAAGTATGGATTTACTTTCTGAAGATGATATATAAATTAATATATAAAATATTTTCTGTTATAATTTTGCTTTGAGCCTAATTAAAATTTTTAATAATGGCTTATAAGTTAGCGTTTGCTTTTGACCAGTATCATACCTGATAATAAGTGAC
Source organism: Plagodis dolabraria (assembly GCA_963854805.1). NCBI lineage: Eukaryota > Metazoa > Arthropoda > Insecta > Lepidoptera > Geometridae > Plagodis > Plagodis dolabraria. The sequence continues at coordinate 32,791,769 of OY978447.1, read as the reverse complement.
GATATGGTCGAAAATTTTCAGGATTACTGGCTTAATAATATTGGCAGAATAATGAATGTTGCCTAAAAACACCGTAAGGTTCTCGGCGAGAAACTTCCTTGTAGCTAGCCAGGCAATTATACGCAAAATGCTCTACCACCGTGGAAGCACTATGCACCTGTTTTGGCAGTTCTGATATTTTCAGATATTTCTATATCATGAAAATAAACACATAATTTTACCGGTATCTGGCGACCACTGACAAAGACTAAGTACTGCTTTTTAAAGCCAAATTATTCTTGAAATTTTGAGAAATTTGAATGACTTTGAATTCTGAAACATTACGGATCGGGAATGGCACCAAGCGATAGGTTCTGTTACACCTTCCGTTGTATTAACAAAGCAGTCGTTAGCTGTTGGGTGCAAGGTTAAGGATCAACTTCCATGGTGGCATAACTCTCTACACGTCATATTGATTTAGGAACTTTTTTTATTGTTACTCGTTTACAGCACGAGCAGCTTCATAATACCAAGAGCAGGTCCCGCCTGGCCGTGACAGAGCAGAGGCCGCGCGGCCGTCGACGTCGTCGTGACGGTTAAGGACAAACCAGCCAATTTAATTCATTTCCCGGGCTTATTTTTTGTACTGTATCGAAAGATAACTGCGCGGGACACAATAATTTAACATGAATGTCAATACAGGAAGTGTAGGATTACTAAGAACATGGCAAGGACCTGGACGGGTTCGTAAAACGTAGCCAATGTCGCATTAAGGGGATTAAGTGGAGCGTCAGAAAGGATTCCCTAATTTTGCTCACTTTGAGAGTCCTCTCCACATCACATTAATTTTAGAAAAATATTATTTACATTTTAAGTATCTACGGAAGTTTTGGAAATAAATATGTGTTCTAGGATTTTTTATAACTACTTGAGTTGAATAATAGGTTAAAAGGAAACAGATATCAGGATATTTTTTTGGAACATATTTATATAAAATTAAATCTGATAATGGCATCTATGTGTAGAGTATAATTTTCTCTCGTTTTCTGATAAACAAGAGGTCGTAGCCGCCACGTGCAATGCACAATTAGATTGAACTTATTTAATTCCTGTATTGTATTATTTTCCGTTACAAGATCCCAACTGATCTTCCTGCGACTTATTATAGTCGGTCGGCTTAATATGTTTTCGCTACCAACACACGGTCCTCATTTTAATAAGCTTTAGCTTCAGTTAAACGGCGGGGCGTCGCTAATCCCTTGGAATGCCGGCCGATAAGATGGTCATCCAAACATACATCAACGTGCAGGCACGCTGCGCTGGTCACGCTTATAACAACATCAAACAAAAGGACAGATAGTATATTCCAAAGAACTATATGTTCATAGGTGAAAGATACACTCGTAGCAAACAGCACATTGTCATTGTAATACAAAAGGCGACAAACGAGATACACGCGGTGATACCGGCGGTGTTTGCGTCGCTTGATACACCCATATATGGCAAGGACGACAAAGGAAGTGACCTTTAAAAAACAAGACTTTCGTATTTTGATACTCTCGGAATTATCACGCGCGCCGAATTTATAATTGGTGATAATACGCGAGGTTTCGGTACTTTATTGGTGCCAGACTGTAGAGCTTATGTAAAACAAGAGACGGCTGCCACTACATTATTCAGTAATGCAACTATAATTCTTTCCGCCCACGTACGTAACTGACTACTAATATATTATTCGTAGATAACTGAAGTTTCACAACCATCTTCGATCATGGTTATTTTTTTCGCGTTTTATATCTAATAGCTTAGCGAACAATTACACTGTTGTTTTCGTTACAGATTTTTTGTAACTCGTATAACCATAAACACAGAAATACCTCTTGAATTAACCCTTCTTTTCAGAGCGCCACCAAAAATATATTTTTGCTAATGTTCCGTGATTGATCTACAGACTTACAGCATATTTTATTTTGGTGGCCATATTCAGCCTCCGCTAAGTAATGCCGAACCAAATCCTAGCTTTCTCAATAACCCGGAGATAAGTTAAAAAACTATTCGATAAAAAATATTCCGAACATATTTATAATAAGAGTGAGTAAAGCCAAAAGTGTCGCGTAAAAGTTAATGGCATGTCATTGAAAAGAAACGACCGACGACGTGTAAATTTTCTATCAAAACGCGTGCGCTAAACGAGTCAACTACCCCTTTATTCAAACAAATTACGTAAAATGCTCACAATACGCCGTGATATTGCAGTTAGTAAGTATACTTAATGCAAACAAATATTACATGTGATAAAAATTAAATATAAAACATTAACACAGCATGTAAAAACGAAGCTTGATTCGAATTTAGATCTCGATCTGTCTAGGCAGAAATATTTTTTACCGCTATATGAAAAATCCAACTCATTTCAAAACATCTTTAAATCTTGATTAACGATTTGCTTATCCAATAAAATTTCATACGAAAAAGATTTAAAATGAATCCGCTCGGTGACATCACCCTGAGTGGGCAGAGCAATGCAAAAACCGATGAAAACGTTGCGTCACAGTTTCGCCGTCCGTCGATTCGTTGGAAATCGTGCAAAACACCAACACGGGCACACAATGACGGTAAGGCACGTGTTCAGTATCGTGAATGGACATTTCTATAGCCATTACATCGACCATTTAAATAAAATGACAACGTGAGTGAAGTTCTCGATTGTTCGCGAGAAAACCGACCGTACCAAATGGTCCGTCTAAGAACCTATGTTAATACGAATTGGTAAGTATAGCATACAAATGAGCTACATCGACTCCTAAATTAGAACCTAATGAAGATTATGCAAAAACATAACAATGATGATGTCATAATGAGTGTTGACGTAATCAGAGTCATTGACCTATCATTAGGTACGTCTACGTCACCAAGAATACGATTGATGGCTGGTGAAGAATAGAAGAAATACCAGATTAAAAAAAGATTGTTTATCCTATTTTCTTCGGAACATACTAATATTATCAGAAAACTACTTAACATTTTGTGAAACTGGAAAACTGTACTTACTTGGTGAATTGCATTTACGAACGTAATAAATAAATTAATAATTAAAACTGCATCGCTTATAGGTCTGGATCGCTCACAGGATACATAATTTGTTTTGTCGCAACCGTAAGGTTAAATAGCTAGTTACGTTATTTTATTCAAAGCTTCATTAGTGTTTATGCTCGCTCTTGTGGTCTAACTCATTTACCTATCCTTATATGGTAATGTCAACATATTATTAATTCATTTGCCGCATCCGACGGCCGTCTCGAGTGTGTAATTAGGCTTGATATTCAACATTATGTATTCCGATTAGACCATTAGTTTGATGTATCAATATCTCAAACCATAATCGATGCTATGACCCAAATTATCGTACTCTAGCGTGTAGGATGAAACTAGTCATTGAATATTCCATAAAATAATCTGATTAGGATATATTTAAGGATGATATCAAAATGGGCATATCGTTTCGTCATATAGGTAGTGTTCGAACGGTAGATCCATAAAAGACACTGTCCACTAATCCAGATGTGGGCGATCTGTCAAATGACGCACGCAAGGTGCGATCCTAAGACCGGATTTGTTCAAACTATACAAGTATATTTTCTTTTCCAGGTAAACATAAGTGACATCACGACTAAAGTTAGCTCAATGTTTACCAACTTTGAGATCCATGGATCGGTCTGTAAACCTGACGATATCAATACCAACGTGATTTTAAATGGCTTTGTGAACGTATTAAAGTGGATGACGCTACGTAGTTTCATTTGATGAGTTGCAATAACAACATATTGTTATTGTTAACATACACAATGCGAATAATAACCATAAAACTAAACAACGGCCAATTCTTTGAAATGAATTTACTAGAATAAATAATGATACAGACAAGCACAAAACATCATTAGAAGTAGAGCAAGGTCAAAACGAAGACGCAAATAAAAACAAACACGATGGTTTAGAAAAAGAGACGAGACACCAAATAACTGTGTGTCATTGAACCGAGAAGTAACATGAATCAATACCGCAATCCAATCACTGATTGCTATTATTGAAACGTATTTAGAACGATCCACTCTGCAAGATACCGAAGCAGAAGGGGATATCAGTATCTTCTGAAGTCTTAACTGAACTATAAAGGTAAGTGAACTTTCATATTGATGAATGTGTATCTTAAAATATTGTTGTACGTAATATTGGTAAGTACAAGTGCTATTTGGTTAGCGAATTTAGCGATGTGATTTTTAGAGACCACTCTCGTGAATGTTACTTTTATATTTTAAACACAAAAAGGCATTGCAAATATTTCTCTTACATCTGATTGTGTTTCATTTTCTAAAGGAAAAGAAAGCGTGGTGAAATTAACACAAATACAAATCGAGCAAACAGAGAAAATAAGGTTAGTTAAGAAACAATTCCCGCGAAACCTCTATATATGGAGATTCAATGAGCAGATGCGCCGACGCAGACGCCACCGCCGCCGCTGAGACGGGCAGCGTGTGCTGTGACTCAAACAACCCAAAGGCGTCGAGGTTCTCGATGTCAAACTGTTCACACTTCTCTTGTGCTCGAAGTTATATTCTAAAGTCAATAAATACAGAAATGCTATTTGGTATAAAATGAGACAGGATGTTTACGTCTCCCGTCGTTGCATTGGTAAGATTTGTACCTATGTGATTTTTTGTCCGGCTGAGGAGTAAATATTAAAATAACATCGTGTTTTGATACCATTAAATGCAAGTATGTCTTTAGATGGGCGGCTGACATGGCTGATGAAATCACGTGTTTTTTTTTTACAATAAAATAAGTTAAGAAACGTGACTTAAGGCTGCCCTATCAGTTCGGTGCGAAAACTTATGCAAGTAAGTGAAAACTCAGGGGACATAAAAGAAAAAATCTTTTATGAATTTGACTTATCATAAACCCAGTAAATGGTGAAAGTAATATGAAATAATATAATTTGTAAAATATTGTAACTGCATAAATTGTGTAAAGTGCATTAATTCAAATATATATACACAGAGTAAAGTTTGATCAACAATATCAATATTTGCCCAAGTACATATATTATCGGCAGACTGTATTTACTTTTGTTTTAAAAAAGTCACGTTTTTGCGAAATGCGCAGAAATTAAATGTTATTTTTTTTCTTTTACATAATTTGTTGAAACTAGGCTATTTAAAGACCGAAAAATCCTCAAATATAGACAATGTGTTTTGACCGTGACACTTTCTGGACTGTATCCAAATTACTGATAACTGAAGAATAAAATGCTTTCCCTGTTTTTATGCTTTATAGGTGAGATCATCTCAATAAGCAATAAGCGTCTGTGACTGCATGACTGGTGTCAGTGCATTGTTTCACCCGTTTGCCCTTATCAGACGGCGAACATGTTATTTCGAAAACTATAATTATAAAAAATTCATAAGTCATGTTTACAAAGCAATTTTTATATTTTAATTGTTAGTCTAAATGTATCGAAACTCCTTGATTTTGAAAAGGTATATATCTGTTTTAATTACCTAAACCTCATTCTATAATTAAAATTAACAATACAGTTCAATAAACTTCTTAATGTAGTTTTGTATTTCCGCCTTTCATATCGCTAAACTTATTGGTAAAGTTATTTTATTTATCAAAATGTTGACGACAAATCACTTACATCATTATTCCCGTGGTATTCCGGTGGCTTATCCACAACAACAGGTGATTCCATTTCCTAAATTAACAAAACACTGGAATGTATTCACGATAAACACTTCACTCGTACACGATATGAAAGTTCTCGAAATATATGTAGCGTTCTTTCTCGTGTTTCAATGAGTACTGAAGTAACAAACGCCGAACGATTGTATTTATACAGTCTGTGGGCGCGCCGCGAGGCTTCGAGAACCGACGAGATCGTTCGAGAACAAAATGCTCCAAGCCCCTGTACCACGTTTCGTATTTAGAAGAAACCGCCTTGCGTTGCGATGCGACACAATCGCACTGTACGATGTATATTTTAGCTTTACACAAGGCTTTGGCGGGATTTTTTGTATTTCATTTCATATGCAGTCCAGATAGATATTTGCACTTGATCATGTGAATCCCGAGTTGATGAGATAATTCGTTAGATTATCAAATCATCAAATGATGTGAAAACAATAGGCTAATCTGCAAAATTGTTTTCACATAATTTGGAGCAGGGCGGCTCATTTTTAATCATTAATAAATTTATTCAAACGTTTATCTTGAAAGTATTCGTCGAGAAAATAATAAAATATATGTAAGTAGGATTTCAGCTTTTGCTACTTTTTTAACGTTTTCTTTACTGCATTTTATCTACTGCACGGGAATCTCTAAGGATCTTTTTAAAGAAATTGATATATTAACTTAACCGAGTCTGTATATATTTGAAAATATTATGTATGTTCGGAAAAGTTTGAGTAAATTTAAATTAAATTGTGACAACCACGATTAGAACACTATATAGGAATAAATATAAAATTGCGGTACCAGGTTTTAGACTAGCAAAGACAAATAAAATGTCCTCTTTAATAGACAATAGACAAATATTTATTTGGAGCAAAAAACAAAAATCATACATACATTTACACAAATAAAAAAGTAAGAAATGGTACAATTTGTTTTTTGCCACAATAATGGTAATTGTGTGCGGTTTTATAATAAAATTCCCAAACATATTACACAAGGAAAATTCAAGTTGCATGTGAAAAAAAATTTGATTAAGAAATCATACTACAAAGTTTGTGATTACTAAAACGATAAAAATGCTTGGAAAATTCCGCCTTTGCCAAGCTATCACATGTCTCCTACGTAATTTAAGCAAATATTGTAATAATAGTATTATATTGTATATAACACATCGTTAAAGGACGTTTAAAAGAATGGCCCCGTGTTTCTTGCCCGTTCTTCTCGGCTCTATAATTTTTTTGCTTGGTAGTACAATGTAGAATATTTTTCATTATTAAAATTTCAATTGACCTTCATAAGAGCATCGTAGACGCCTAAATTGAATAAATGATTTTGAATTTGAATTTCACTTTTTATTAACCGTAAGCATTTCCTTCTCCTTGTAATTATCCTGATAATTTATTAATAGGTATATTGTTGACCATTGAATGTGGACTGGAGCTATTAATTTATCTAGATTTTGTGATAACTGGTACAGTTGACAATTACGTAATTGTAAATAATATGGAAGGTTTTAATGGTAATCATTTTAATGGTAATAAAAGCATAATTATCGTAGTCGCTAATTCGATGATAATATCAAATAGTTAAAAAACCTTTGTCCACGCAAACGAAAATACTAATTGTGTGCGTTTGCACTTAAAGATGATAATGCCACACTTTAAGAAACGCAGTAGTAAATAATGCTTCAGTCCATGATATTATACATAAAAAATATCGTTCGATTCAGCTGTAAACATGGTAGGGGCACACAAAAGGCGCTTGCGTGATGAAACTCTCGAAGTTTCGAGGCGACCGGCCCGGCGGCGGCGGTGACGGCTACCCTTTCCATTGCAGATGGCTAGACGAAACGGGAGAGGGTGGAGACTGGCGCATGGCGTTAACCCCGATGGAAGTTACTGGAATCCCTCGGAAGTTTTACGAAAGCTGCAGCTCATAGAGAGTGTAGGGTATTGTCTCAGACAAATAAAGAAGTTGAATAGATGTTAATCTGGATTAGTAACTTGACCGTGTTATTGTTTGATAGAATATTAGGAGAGCGCCGAATGGCAATAGTATACAAGTCATCATGATCCTTCCTACCTTTGTCTCACATGTGGAATCGGTACTATATGTCTTCTCAAATGACAATACAAGAACATATTAAAACATATGTTTTCGTCAACCATACACACGACAACATAAGGACTTAAATTGTAAAGTTTAAAGTTTGGTTTTATGTTCGGCGACTTACCTGACGGAACCCTCCATGGGGAATGCGCTCGTTGAAAGTATATTGTAGTGGCGACTAAAATATTAAATATATTCTAGTTATGGTAAATATATTCTAGCAGTACCTTTCGAATAATCAGGACGTTAAGATGATAAGGAGCCTTTTTTGCACCAAATGTGCATACCCCGTAGCATGTTGCGCGTTTTGCGCATTTATCTCCGCATTTAAGTCGCCTTTTATTGTGGTGTATCCAACAAAGGGGTTAAGAAAATATGTACTTAAAAAGTTACTTTTATAATGAAGCTGTTTATCAAATGAAATTTGTCGGTGTTTAAAAACTTATTGTTCGAACTTATATGGTGTGATTCACCTCGTGCAAATCGTAGTCTGAGGCGACAACACAATAGCAATTACGGCATATGATTGTTTATTAAAGTTTGCCTTACGCGTTCGATAAAAAAAATCCAAATTTAATGGAGCTGCATCGTGTCCTGACCATGCATCACTGTAATTTAATTATTACCACTAAAATATATAAAAAATTTTTGAATACTGCTGCATCGGAGTATCAGAAATTGTCGTAAAAGGTCCGATCGTAAATAACGCAGACGGTTCGGGTTGACAAACATTATTGCGATGAATAAAATTACATTAAAGATCCTGTGATTAATATTTATGAGTGATATTGGAATGTTCATTTCTTCCGATATTTCTTCCGTTCAGGAGTTGCAGGAAGTCAGGTGCCATAAGGGGACTGTCTGATACGACTTCTTCCACTTAACGACCTCACGAAATATTAACATATCTCATGTCGGTTATACTGTCGCAATGTTAGGATTATAAAACATGTCTGGATGTGTACATCTGTTTCTCTATCATTGAGTAAACAAGCAGTTATATTTTTATTCAGATTAAGGTAGGGTGTGTTTCATAATACTAAAGTTTATGTGTTTGGATTTCAGATTTCTTGAGGGATCGGTAGATTCGAGTGGTCATCGATGGCTGTTCTTCCGACCAATTGGCTATAAACGCCGGAGTCCCTCAAGGATCAGTACTCTCTGCAACGCTTTTTCTGCTGCATATTAATGATCTGCTTAAGCCCGGTATTTTTGGGTGCGCAGACGACAGCACCGTTGTGGAGAGTTATACATCTAACGCACGAACCAGTGCATTACAAATCCAGTCTCATAGGGAAGCGATGGTTCAGCGCTTGAACTTTTCTCTGAAGGCTGTCTCCGAATGGGGCGATGCCAATCTGGTTAAGTTCAATGCTGCTAAAACCCAGGCTTGTCTTTTCTCCGCCAAACGGAGCCCTTTTCAGCTGGCTCCTACTTTCAGGGATGTGTCCGTGCCGATAAGTAACCATCTCGAGCTTCTTGGCGTCTCATTAACACCGACTCTCAATTTCGGCTCCTATATAGAGTCTAAAGCCCAGCTGGCCTCAAAAAAGCTTGGTGTTTTGGCTAAGGTGAGACAATACTTCACACCGGGACAGCTGCTTAATCTTTATCAAGCGCATGTCCGGTCGTGTATGGAGTACTGTTCTCACCTTTGGGATGGTTCTGCCAAATACCAGCTGGAGACACTGGAAGCTATTGAGAGGAGAGCCAAGAGACTCATTAATGACGACGAACTTGTAAGCAAGAGACTCCAAAGTCTCGAGCATCGCCGCAAAGTCGCTTGCTTATCGGTTTTTTATCGGATACATTTCGGGGAGTGTGCCACAGAACTACATGATTTGATTCCGCAGGGATACTCAGAATCGCCACCGCTATATGGTAGATATTCCATTTACCCGAACAAAGCGATTTGCTTCTTCGTTTATTATACGAACCGCCAGGGAATGGAATACCCTGCCTGAGTCTGTGTTTCCGGTTAAGTACAATATGGGGGTCTTCAAAACCCGAGTGAACAGGTATCTTCTGGGTAAGCGCGCTCCATCATCGACCGCATCATCACTTAACATCAGGTGAGATAGTGGTCAAGTGCTACCCAGTACAGTAAAAAAAAAAATATAATAACTCGGTGGCTTAAGTCGACAATCTATAGCTTAGGGGTAAATGGGTTAAACAAGCCTATGTAGATTGAAGGAGACGATTTCCTGTCAATATACTGTTCCAAAACAATATGTCAGGTCGGGTAACAACATCAGGAAGATAGGACCAACCCTTCCGGAGCACAACACTTGGACGTCTTATGGGTTTTTGGTATGGAAAAGAACATTAGCTAAAAATAGCTATATTACCTTGTGGACATGAATGTGTTTGTTATCTGTTGATTGATATAAATTAGTCAACGACATAATTAGAATCCGATGAGACATTTGATTGAAGTAACAATGAATTGTATAGGTATGTAATTAGTGAGCAAGGTCGTTCTAGTTAGTAGTCACGATTTGACAAAAGCGTAGAAACGTCCAAATAAAACGTTTCCGTAATGAATTAATTCGCTAGCAATCAATGGTATGAACAAGAGAAAGACTAGGGTTGTCGCATTCAACATATTAAGGAGTTAAGAAAGTCACAATTTATAATTAATGAAGAAAGAAAAAAACCGACTGCAAATTCTCAAACTATTGTTAATCGTTTTATCTTTCTATTGAAATTAAACTGTAAGTATTATATATCTAAAGACTCTTTTTTTAAAGCCCTTCATTTTCGACACCCAACACGATGTGTTTAAAAGAGAAAAAAAATATCTCACAATTTGGCTTCTTAAATGCGCTAGCTTGTTTCTTTATTAATTCATTTACCTAGTGTCACTTGCACTACTAAGATAAATCTAAAGATATCTCATACATCAAAATCGGTAAGCCGTTTACAAGTTATGGTGGAATAAAGAAACTCACAAACATACATGAACCCTGAAAACATAACACTCCTTTTTTCGGCAGTCGTGTAAAAACACATACACAAAGTAACGCTACTCGAGATTCAAGCAGATTTTTACCATAATTTTTTAGAAGATTTTTATCATTCGCTCTTTCATCCCCATACAAACCTAGAAAGGTCTTTAAGGTCTAACGCTTCATCGCTATCTACCTATTAAAATCACACAACATATTCACTCTTTAAACCCCTTTGCTAAATCCACAGATATTGGCTTAGATTCTAGGTATCTAAATTTGAAATTCTTTAATAAGTATAGATTTGTGTGCCAAAAAGAACAAGACAAAAAGTACTTTGCGGAATTCACCTAAAAATATTAAATTTTCCTTCTTTATTATTTAATATTTTTTTATTCGTTTTTCATTTAACTTAAATGTATAAAAAATGCACCCTACAATCATTACATAGTTAACATGTTACATGTATATAGTATAAATATTGCTGATAGGATAAATTACAGCTGCTGGATTGTGTTCCAGCAGATGTAATGTTTCCTATCAGTAATATATAAACATTTTATATGATAACCATGTATGTTTTTAAAGAGATTATTGTTTCCTGTCCTCCTATACTGGAACAGTGCGCGGTAGATGGCAATAGGCTCAATTACATATGAGTCCGCCTCGCTCTTTAGATTTCCGCATTAAAGCCCGTACAAGAAAAATGTTTTAGTTTTGATCATATTTTCTAAAACTAAATTTTAAATCGGTGCTTTCAATATTTTTACATAAGGCAAGAATATTAGTACATAAGATTCCTAACTAGTTAAGGTTTTAGATAGACGCCTATAGTTGCAACTCTGACGGCCGCCATATATTTTAATATATAAAACATTACACTATATATGTACTCTGCTCAACGAGCTCTAGATGTGCTAGGGTGCAAAAAGTATTTAAATTATGAACACAGATGAATATAAATTCAATATTCATCTGTGGGTCAAGGTTCTACACAACATATCGAAATTTCAGGTTTGTGACACATTACGTTGACAAACTAGTGACGAAACTGACAGATAAATAGACAGACAGCGAATTCTTCTTTATACGGCTCCATTTTGCCCTTTGGATACGGACGAAACCCTAAGAACAGCATAAATCGTATCTTAACTCCCAGGTTTCTTTCCCCACCGGTCCAAGTCATGACCGAGGCGGACGTTGCTTAACTCTGCTGATTGATTAAGAACAGCTAAGCAAACTTCGCTACGAGCGCTTCGTGTATTTTTGTATGCAACGAATAAACTTAAATTTGGCATGGCAATAGTTTGTGGCCCGGGAAAGGACAGTTTTTATCCAACTTCGCAAAATCAGGTTAATGTTTTTGCGCGATAACCGAAACACGAGCGGGCGGAGCCACGGCTGAAAAGCTAGTCAGTACTAATAATATTATAAATGCGAAAGTAACTCTGTCTGTCTGTCTGTTACACTTTCACGCCAAAACTACTGGACTGGATTTGAATGAAATTTGGTATGGAAATAGTTTGAGACCCGGGAAAAAACATAGGATAGTTTTTATCCAACTGCGCAAAAGAGGTTAATTTTTTGCGCGATAACCGACATACGCGCGGGCGTAGCCGCGCCCGGAAAGCTAGTTAATTATAATTTTAGTGTTTCCAAAACGTACTGATGTCAAAGGTTGCCAAATTTTGATTGGAGCCGCAGCTTTAATTATGACCAAATATATTTTGATAGTGTTATACTGGCCTCTTTCCCCATGGGGTGACGGGAATGTCACATTCCCTTTTCTTCCCGTGGGTGTCGTAAGAGGCGACTAAGGGAAAAAAACCAGGTGGGAAGCAGCGCCTTCTGAAGAACTGACAACTTAAACTGCGATCCCCAAAACGCCTGCCAAGCGTGGGGATTATGGCAAATACCCCCAATGGGCCGACCTTGTTCAACGGTGGACGTTACAGATGTGTGGTGGTGGATACCGGCCTCATGGTGATGGGCGCAGTGCGTTTCGTGTGTTCACGTGTGTTGTGACAAATTGCGTCTGTCATGGACAGAGGTTAGATATAAAAAAATGCACCGTTACTAACATATTATTAGGAAATGAAATAATGAAATGAAATAAATAAAATGAAATATTTTTTTTATTGTTACAGATTGTAGGATATAAGGGTGTTACAAAAGTATACAATAGTACCTGTACAATCTACCCTATTCTGGGTGTGCAACATTAATAATAATTTTAAATTACATATTTGTCATACATATATAATACCAATTGTTAGTCAAGGAGTCAAAATAATGTTATAGTTATCAATTAAACATAAAATTCAATTTTACAATAATCATAATTATAGTTACATTTTATTTAATAGATCATTTACGGAGTAATAATTTTTATTGTGTAACCAACACAGCAATTCTTTTTTGTATGTTTTCAAATTATTAACCTCCTTGATGTGCTTTGGGAGAACATTAAAAACTTTAATACACATAGCATGACATTGCTTTTGGTAGAGCGAAGTTCTAGGAACTATATCATGGACCAATCTGTCAGGATTTCGCGTATTTCTGGGGTAAATATCGGAAGCCTTTTTAAAGAAATGTGGGTTGGTTTTTGCAAAGGTAGCAAATTCAAAAATATACATGCATGGAAGTGGTAGTACGAGTATATTGAGTTTTTTAAATAATGGTTTACAAGACTCAAAGGGAGGTACGCCACTAATAGCACGAATACATTTTTTTTAGCTATAAATAGCTTGTTAATATCTGTTGAATTACCCCACACTAACAATCCATATTTAAGGACTGACGATACATATCCGTGATAAGCTGTCAGCACCGTACTAAGGGCCGAGGTTTGTCTTAACCTGGTCAACACATATACGTATCGATTTAATTTACCACACAGGTATTTTACATGAATTTCCAATTTATATGTCTATCCAAGTATATACCTAAAAATTTTGTCTCGTAAACTTCTGTAATTATGGTGGTATTGTAATTGATATTAAGATTAAGTTGCTTATTTACATAGTTTTGAAATTGAATATAATTAGTTTTCGTCAGATTCACATTTAAATTATTAGCATTTAACCATTTTGTCACATCATTAATTGTATTTTTAATTTCATTTTCATAATAACTTACACTATCGTTGTATGAAACAATGATTGAAATGTCATCAGCAAATAAAGTACAAATATATTTAACAACGTCTGGGAGATCGTTTATATAGAGCAAGGATGACTTTACGTTACTTCAACCATTCCCTAAATGACGTGAGTGTTAAATCCAAATAAAACCACAACGACGAAACAATACATTATATTATTTACTACGTTGGACATATTCATAAACCATTGTAATGCAATACTGCAAGTATACAGTACCTACTTCAGCGAGATTTTCTATGTATTTATTGCTGGTAGGTTTTCCTTTAACCACAACACACTCGCCTGTTTGTAAATGATGATGTGGTCAATGATATTAAGGGGGGCGATTCTAATCAAGTCGGAGCTTGTAATGGAAAATCAAACATAACATGAATAAAATAAAGTTCTGTCTCTATGCGCGCTGCGCGTGGCGTCTACGACCTTTTGTTTGTACAAAATGCACGAAAATTTGAGATATTTTTATTTAACGTAGATGCGATTGTCCGTTTTTTTAATTTTCTACATGCATTTGGAATATGATTGGTCACATTTTAGCGCATGTTACAAGTAACAATGTCGGTTATAAGGAGTTCAGTTCCAAAAACTACGAGTAATTTATAAAAAAACTAGATTTTTTACGGCATCAAACAGTTGTGCAAAAATCCTTGAGCACAGATTTGTTGCCAGAAGGTCCGTAAATAGTATAATATATTTTTCTGTATAAAAATAATGGTCTTAAGAAAAGGAGTTCACCTTCAAAGTATCCAAAACCAGGGAATAGTCCCCTTATGAACCTAAAATTACTGGCTCTCAAGTATAGCTGCCAGAACACACCGTAAAGTGCTTGACGACAGATTTCCTACCTGCGGGCGATAAGTGGCAAAAAGACAGGCGAGATTTTGAAAGATGCCCTACCACCATGCAATACAACCACCCAACTTGATTTACCAGCATTGCATATTTTATACGCATATACATACAATGTCCTCATATATTAATATACATAGTTAAGTCACAGTCAGGTAGGGTAACTTTGAACACTTATTTCAGATTTTAGGGAGACTCAAAAAAAATTATTGAACTCTGAACATTTTCGACCGCATCACCATTTACCGTCATGTGATATAGTCAAAGGCTAGCTTATCAGCTATAAAATACTGAAGAGTTAATTACATTCCTATTATATCAGCTGATTTCTACGTATTTGGCAGAACACAATAATAGACAATGCAAGGTCGACGACCTGGCGCCGCAGGCAAACCTAATCTCTTGGATGCAGTCAGAATACTAAGAAGCATATCAATGGACAACTCACATGATAAACTGAATTAAATTATAAGAAAATTGATATGATAATTGCACGAAGATTACACAGACAAAACGGGCTTTGAGGAAACAATTAATATGATTATTTCTAAAAACTCTAGATGTCGCTATGAGTTCTTAATTTCTTAGTAATTAAGGTACTTACTATTCATACGAAAAATTGTGTGTACATAAGTATATTTGGTTTTTATTTACAAAGTATTGCACAAATGTTACAAAGGAAAGAGTTTTAATAAAATTTAGTATCATAACATAACGTAACTTCAGCACAGTTTTTTATTAATCAAATTCTGACTAAGGTATAAATACTTCCAATCTGAGTTATAGAGAGATAAAATTGAGTAATATAAAATGCAGTCATCAAATAGGTATTTTTTAATCTAAATACGACTATATTGGCCTTAGGTCCGGTTTTCGAACTACAGATACTACTAATTACGAACATTACTATTCATATATAAGAATAAATGTTTCCACTTAAAAACACAAACATCAGTTTTTTTTATAGAAAAGTTCATATGTTTCAAATTTAGTCGTATAAAATAATTGACATTATGACTGACATGATATTTCATGTGATTATTGCAGAACTATGCCTTATAAATTATAATATAATAATATTCACACACAATGCATTTAGTTAAGTAAACAAATATATGATATGATAGTTTCTCTCTTGGAGAATAATCGTGCCCTATCAGCATCGTTCTACCGAGACCGCGATGTGCTAATAGAAATTATAGCTGATTTATAAATGGATTGGTTGAGAAGCCGATTTCAACTTTTTCCTATGAAATGAAAAGAGAAACTAAAATAAAGCTCATTCATTATTATACAATAAAAAAGAGTTATTACAGAAGCCAGACAAAGAATAAGACCATTCAACTTAAACAAAGACATGCACTGACTGAGCAAGTATAAAGCGAAGCAACGTAAACCGGTGAACCATACCGAAGATAGTAAATTCCACGCGTCTGTCGCGACGATGGTCAAACGACCATATTACCTATATCCATTCTGATAGAAACAATCGTCGTTTTTATACCATAAATGTAACGTCAGCTAACTTATCAAGTAGATACAATAATTAAATCAATAATAGATACATTTGCACTGCGCCCGTCACCCTGAGACACACACTTGTTAAGACTATCAAAGACTGCTGGGTTATCTGTCAGTGTGTTCCACTGACAGATTTTCTACATGAGCTTTTCGAATGCTGACAGGCTAGCGAACTGGCCAGTCGAGCATTCACAAAATGCCCTGCCACCACGGGTGAAGCACCGCAGGCTTGAGGTTGAACCATGGACCTGCGCCACGGTGGTTCGTAACTATTACCGCTCGGCTACCACCTACTGACATGATCAAACGTGGAAACAAAGAAAAAAATTGAGTAGTACTGTACTGTGTCCAATGTCTATCAGAATACGTCTTTAGCAATGGCCGTAAAGACAAGCAAACGTTATGAGCGTTACTAATCCCGATCGGTATGCAGTGAGGTTATTTTTAAATTTAAACCTTTTAAATGTCAGAAACGTTTTAAATAGTACACACTTGTCGGTGCATACTGGCTGACGAGAACTATGGAATTAGAATAAAACAAAATGTTACGGCATAGCACACCTACTCAAGTTAAATGTCTATTTCTAACTTATACATTGAACAATTTCAATACAAAATGAAATAACTACATAACGATGGTGGATATTTTTTCTATTCAGAGTAATATAGAGCTGTTAATGGTGAATAAATCAATCACAGTTACTTGATAGGGCTCATACTTATGATAACTTAATTACCCTTTGACATTTAACGACAACTCTTTAACAGCGTCAGGTTGCTGGCTACTAACAAAGATTCCAAAGGTTCCAATCTAAAAATTAATCATATACTTATACATTTTCACCGAAGTATTTAGTCGCGTTGTTCACTGTTAACATTTCACTAAAAGTATTTCAGGGTTGATCCACAGCGTATAAACAGGCGAAGTGGGTCGCGTCAACTGGCGTCGATCGACGAAGAACTTCACGTAGGCTGGAGGGAAACTTGCCCCAAATACCGGGTAAAATCACTTTAAAATTATGTGAAATTTAAAAATATTTTTCTGTACTTTAAAATCTATTGATATTTTATACCAACTAAGGGTTGGGTACACAAAGTCAATTGAAGCCGTGAGTTCCAAAATGATTCCAAATACAGTTGATTTACACTGTCTCAAAAAGATAGGTGGTTACTGTTGTGCACCCCACCTCATAATTGAATCATAATCTTGCCAATCTTTCGAGTCCTATACGATCTCCTCTACGGATTTTCGACGACCTTTCAAGAATATATAAAATCTAAGAATATCAAAACAATTCCAAGACAAAATGCACCAGCAGATGGCGATGCAGTGAACAAGTGCATAGTAAATGTGTCTTTAACGCAAACATAAAAGAAAGTAATTTGAGTGTGTAAACAAAACATTTAGGTTGGCATTACCGTGTCATCTGTGTTGCCATCACGTACAGTGTTATACTCTATTTATAGATTGTATGAATGTACCGAGCGGACCGTCATGTTGTACTCACGTTTCGCTTCATGTTGTTACGACGATCAGAATCAAAGTTTTTCAAATGTGATTAATTAATATGCGCTTGTATACTATACACTGAATTAAATGTTTCCTTCTCAACACTACTCACTCGCTCACGTCTGAGCCTCGTTTTGCATGTGCTTGTGGGTGGACGCCGCGTAATACCGAAATAGAATTTTGGAATAACACTATACAAATTATATTTCTTGCGTCACTGGCCTGTGCTTGCCGAGATGAAGATCAAGACCGGACGGCCAGACATTCTCGTTATTAGCGTGTCGCGAACGTAACATACCTAGTATTATGTACTTTAATAGCGTCACAGTCGAATTGATACACGAATGTGTATCAATAGATAGTTTGGCTTCAATGATCTCCAGAGCCGCGCCACGCCTAGGTGTTCCTACCTAATACATATTGTGCATTTCCGTTTCCTGTCAGACATTGCCCGGCTACTGTTCTACATTAATATTCAAATTCGTTGTACGCTATGATCTTGTTGTGTACCTGTATTTTACAATATTACGTATCAAACACTTGTATTAATTTCTAATCAGCTTTAAAGTTACTTCTCAAAAGACGAACGGACAAAATGTATTTACATTAGTTACTTCACAATTGCGAATGCCATACGTACCGAAATCGGTCCCATGTTAGTGCACTATAAAGACAAATTTTTTACACTTATACAATCTGTCTTTACGTAAAGGAGGCCAGCCAGTCACTGCACTAATCCATGCAGTTCAGGCAGAACAGTTGAGTACAGCTTCACTCTTATTATCTGTGACGTCACGTGAATCTATGCGACACAACGTACGGCCACGTGCAGCTACCTTCCTCCATAGGTGCAGTAAAAGGGAAGTCCTTGAGCAGCCCACGGGCGGTTGAATCATTAACCACCCACACTGGCTCTGAGGTAGTGCAAATTGTTCCTATTGCTCGAATTGATTCGTGGGCTGGGTGCAATGCAATACTGCAGCTGCAAGGGTTTACATAAGAAATGAGGAAAAAACTCTTTATAAAAGATATGACACCCGGCAAAAAGCTATTGTCAGAAACTGAATGACTATCTACAACAACATCGTCTTTCGACATGCCTGAGAACACGCAGTAAAATTAGATAATAATAATAATCTAAATCTTGCCAACTGAGTCCGCTATGAAACAAATTACTTATAATATGTCATGCCAACACTCACTTCCAAGCATTAAAAGACTTGGAAAAATAGTAATAGCAATTCAAGTAAGTCAAGGAAAAGTACTCAATTCGTTTTCAACGCCTTAGTAGAAATAAGTTGGCACTTTGCCCTTCGCTGTTTGGTAGAATTGAGAACAAAATCAGATGCAAAACAACGCAAAAACATGTGCCAAATATTACAAATCATTATCGCCTAATTAACATCTACGCGGAATGATAACCAAGAAACAAAAGACATTATTATAATAATTATAACGTAGCCAACAAATGCTGTTTACGTATTAGCTGTAAGATGTGAATCAGTCTGTAAGAACATCTGTATCCTTAATCTGATTAGCGCGGCAACAAATCATTATGCAAACCTTGCCTTTCCTATCCGACTACAGAAGGTGAACGTTTTATCTAGAAGACAAATATGGAGTTCCAAAGCCAAATCATTTATTAGATTAGAATCGTAGGTAAATATAAATCTTGTTTCATTATGGGCAAATATCGTAGAGATGTCAGCCCTGTCCGCTGCGGTTAAACCAGTTCTAATGATAATAAATGAACCGATGAATGAACTAATGCTAGTTTATTGAATGAGGTTTGTATGCCGGTAGCATGACAATCTGAAAATGTAATTTCAACAAATGTACAACTAAATCTTTTACAACAGCCAGAATGTTCCCACGTCGGCACCCATTTAGATACGATATACGTTGCAAAAACTGATTGCTCTCTTTCTAACCAGTGGCTCACGAGAAATGCATGCAAATGAATGTGAATCAAAGGTTTCTAAGAAAAATGTCCACCTGATAGCATCAGTTGCATTCTAAGCACGGCTGAAACATCGTATTATTAGAAATTCTAGGGCTACAAATCATATTCTCCACAACGACCTTGCTCTATTATTAAGTTAGGGTACGTATGACAGAACGCGTTATTTTTATTTCACGTGCGAATTTTGCGCTAATCATGACATTCGTGCATGACACACGAAATCGTGTCACAACATTCGTATGAAAAATATAAAGATATGATAAGAATAACAGCATATTTTGTTGTTATATGGAAATAATTGAGGGCAACTTAAATTTTTTGATAGGTTAACGTCAGTAACATTTGAAGATTACTTTTTAATATTATTGATGCTAGATATTTAGTAATTCTAGGTTAGCCTGAACAAGATCTTCAACCACATCAACACTGAGGTGAGATAGTGGTAAAAAGCTAACATATAAGCTATATTAAAAATTACTACTTATGAAAGTAGTGAGTGGTAGCTTCTATAAGTCATAGTTGCCATAATCCTCACGCTTTGCAGGTTATTTGGGGTTCGCAATATGAGATGGCAGTTCTTCAGAATGCGCCGGTGCTGCCCACCTCCTGATATTTTCTTCGCCTCTTACGACTCCAACATGAAAATAAGGGAGGGAGCAATTTTGGCCCGACTCTCTGTTGTGGATATTAATTTAACAACACGTTTTTTATGAGGATAGCAATCGAGCAGGTGTCACACCTGGTGGTAAGTAATCACCGTCACCCACGAACATCCGCAAAACCGGAGATCGCGAGGATGCGTTGCCGGCCTTTGAGCAGGGAATATGCTCTCTTCTCAAGGCTCTTCACATGTCAGCTGGTTCCACATCATGGCAGTGCGAGGCAGAAAATGCCGTGAGAATCGTACGGTTGTGGAATTCCAGACGTGAAACATGAGGCATCTGAGGTACTTACTAATCTTAGCTCCGCATACCAAAGAATAACGCAAGCAGTCTGTGAAAATTTTAACCAATACCTATAATTATGGTTCAAAAGATACGGTATCTTAAAAGGTAGGACGGACGGACAGTGGGCTGGGTAACAGACATATCATAATCTCGTACAAAACCCTAAATATTACTTCAATCCCTACAAGGCACATGTATGTATATAAAAGTAGCTATTTTTTATTCATAGGAACCCAGAACAGGGAGCCATGCCAAGAATATTTTTAAATTTCTACTCCAATATGTACATGATCTTTGAGATAATCGTCTGACGACCACAACACCCTAAAAGACAGGTCAATGACTTCGAGACAAAACAACAGAATAGGTAATAGTAATGGATAGTTGACTGAAGACAGATGACAAAAAGCTGGCAAATGAATAAAACATTTACAGCAGGAAATGTAAACAGTATTACAATTTACATAATTTCTGTCGAAAGCGACTATCCACAGATTACCTATTTTGTAGGGCCCATAAAATTCTAAAGCTGATAGTCTAGATCTAGGTTACTTTTCTACTATCACGAAAGGGAGGAAAGATTCTTTGAAATAAAGGAATTGGAGGCCCGCAGCGTACTGTGGTATATTTTCATGTAAAGTATTTTATGTTTATAATATAATAAAGGTACTATTTGTTACTTTTATAAATTTTTGTCTAAATAAGGTTCCAACCTCTATCTTATGCAAAGAAAAAAAGTAATTTTATTTTAATAATATAATCATATATATACACTCGAGAGCAATGAATCCGGGTCACTTAAAGAATCCTAAAAATCTCGGAAACTAAAAATGCTAGGTTAATGCAATCAATTGTATTTAATAGACAATGTAATACTCCTTAAATGAAGGTATTAAAACTTCTTAGTTATTGTAAAGTTATATCATAAAAAAATCAAATTTGAAAAAGGGCCACTTTCGAATATGGAACTACGAAATTACAGCATTTGGTTTTGTTTTTGTTTGTAATCTGTCATTTATGTGGGTACATAAACCATGTTGATAGTGCTCTATATTCATTATTCAAGCTGAAATTATGTCGCTTACGCCTGAAGAATGCACCAGAATACTTACAATGCTGGAAAGCGGCCGGAGTCAGCGCGATACAGCCAGGACTGTCGGTGTGTCGCTGTCAACAGTACAAAGAGTTCTCCGACGTTACGAAGAAACTGGTTCTAACCTACGCAGACCAGGAACGGGCAGAACCAGGTGTACCACAGCACGAGAAGACCGATACTTGGTGAACACCATGCTTCGAAATCGCTTTCTCACAGGAACTGAACTCACCAATCAGTTTCGACGCCTCGGAGGAAGTAACCCAAGTGCATGGACAGTAAGACGTCGGCTTGCTGAATCTAACTTAAAACCCCTTAGACCTGCAAACGGCCCTAAACTGGAGCGTGGGCATCGTATTTCGAGACTAAGATATGCCCAGAGCCACGTAAATTGGAGTATTGAAGATTGGTCAAAAGTTATGTTCTCCGACGAATCAAAATTTATGCTCTACAAGCACGATGGAAGACACAGAGTGTATCGAAGACCAGGGGAAAGATTCAAGCAAGCATGCATCGAAGAAAAAGTAGCCTACGGTGGTGGGTCTGTACTTGTGTGGGCCGGAATTTCTTCTGAAAGTCGCACAGAGCTGGTGATCATAGAAAACGGCTCTTTAACTAGCGTAAGATATGTGGAAGAAATCCTCAATGATCACGTTGGTCCATATATGGTCAATTTAGGTGAGGATGCTATATTTATGCATGACAATGCCCGACCTCATACAGGTAGGATTGTGAATGACTACCTTCAAGAGATGAACATTACTCGTATGGAGTGGCCAGCGCGCAGCCCGGATATCAACCCGATCGAGCATGCTTGGGACGAGCTAGGCAGATGCGTAAAACAACGAAACCCTCCCCCAATCACGCTTCGTGAGCTCAAAATTGCTCTCACAGAGGAATGGGAGAATATTCCCCAAAATCGTATAAGGAACTTGGTGTATAGCATGCCAAACCGCGTAAACGCAGTAATGGAAGCACGAGGAGGCAATACGAAGTATTAAAATTCAAGAAAATCGTAATAAAGTTCAAAAATTTCATGTTTCCTATTTTTGTTTTAAGGAGAGATCAGCAGTTTTTTTCTTTATGTAATTTTGTGTTAATAAAATGTATGGTGACTCATATTTTTTTTACTTTCATTTAAGGAGTATTACATTGTCTATTGAATACAATTTATTGCATTAACCTATCATTTTTAGTTTCCGAGATTTTTAACATTCTTTAAGTGACCCGGATTCATTGCTCTCGAGTGTATATATAGAACAAATTAACAATATGATAAATATAATATCCTGAATTTAATTTAATTTGCATGGTGGTAGGGCATTTTGCGAATGCCCGCCTGAGTAGCTACCACCCTCAAGTAGAAAATCTGTCATCAAACACCTAACGGTGTGTTCCGGCAGCTTAGCTTGAGCGCCAGTAATTCTAGGTTAGCCTGATCTACATCTTTGACTACAAAGTTTTTTTTTCGGTCTAAGGCTAACCTATAAGGCAAAAAAAATAAATTTACAGGATCCAAAAGCTTACGGTAAGGTTGATAATTATAAAAAGGTTATATATTTTAAGATGGAAAACGGTATGATAAACTCAATACCTGTATTACCTAGGCCTAGCAAACATTTTAGTTGAAATCTGATGCATTTATGACATTCGCCAAGATCCAGTGTAACTATTTTGAAAAACGTATTTGAAACAGCTGATGAGATTTTCGACAAACGTGGATAAGCAACGTCACATCGTTTTAATAGCTGCATTGGAAAAGAACAGCAAAAAAAAAACGTTTCAATCGTTTGGGAGTTACAATGCCACGACACAGAATGACATACAAAAGGACTCAAGCGTATAGAACAACTCTTTTTCAGTCCAAAGTAAAAAAAATTACAACTTGAGTGAGGTACGTAGTTATTTTAAGCCAGACAGAAGTCCAAATAAAACGTAACCCGAATCTCATAAGGAATGATTATACTTCATCGTTGTCAATTAGTTGCGTATGAATCTCAAATTACTTGATTTACTGCAATGCAATAAAATTATTAATATCATTAGTCGTTTCAATTTGCGATCCTATGCGACAACCGAGAGTCAGAAATCTTAAGAGAACGAATGTATTAACAGACTCAACAATTGCCACAAATTTACAGGCACAAAAACAATAACAAAACAGTTACAGATTGTTTAATGAAAAGCAAAGGTTATATTCGGTTATGACATTATAAAGACTAAGAAAAATCGACCAAGTGCGAGTCGGACTCGCGCACGAAGGGTTCCGTACCATTAGCTATACAACATTAGACTTCATATTTTAACCTGTTTTTGTTTTAACGTGTGCGAGTCCGACTCGCCCTTGGCAAATATTTTGCATTTGTTGTTATAGCGGCAACAGAAATAAATCATCTGTGAAAATTTCAACTGTCTAGCTATCTCAATCCGTTCTTGAGATACAGCCTGGTGACGGACGGACAGCTAAGTCTTAGTAACAGGGTCCCGTTTTTACCCTTTGGGTACGGAACCCTAAAAATGTTGTAATTTTAAGGCTACGTAAATTAAAAAATAAACTGTTTTATAACAAATCCACAAAACAAGGTACAACTTAAATAGCTTAAGATTTTATTTGGATGGTAATTTCTGCGATTTTTAATTTGTAAGGACAGGTTTGTTTTTAGTATTTTATTCATTTCTTTTTATGCATGATCGGTTAGCTAACTTTTGACCACTATCTCACCTGATGGTAAATGATGATGTGGTCGAAGATGTTTTTCAGGCTAACCTAGAATTACTGGCTCTCAAGGACAGCTGCCGGAACCGTTAGGTGCTTGGCGATAGATTTTCTACTTGAGGGTGGTAGGTAGCCAGGCGGGCATTCGCAAATGCCCTACCACCATACTATAACGACTGCCATACGATGGCAGCAAGGACAACAACGGTTTTGCGTATTTTAGGTGTTTATTTTATCAACACTTTTTTTGCGTCTGATTATAAAATTTTGTGACGACCGACGCTCCAGGCTTTAATAGTAAATAATCGATTTCATTTATAATTGATGATGAAATAATAGTAGGCGTAGCACTGGTAGACTCTACGAGCCGTATCAAATCGATCGGACGCTCCTAATCAAATTTATGTCGCCAGCAATTGACTCTTACCCTTGAACTTGTTATATTGCCAGAACCAAACGACTTCAGACTAGACGAAACGTCAATCAAGCTTAATAAAATTGGTTAAGTTAACTCGTTGTACCAATTTTAACAGAAAAGTACTAACTATCAACTCGTGCACATCTCTAAAGCGGAAACTTATTACGGGGGTATTTCGAAATTCGTATAACAAGTTCGAGTTTCATTTACAAAAGCTGGGAGGATCAACTCTATCTACTGTACAAAACTTTAGACGGTGCTTCTACTACTACTTCTTCTACTATTCGGTGACGAATTCTAGTCACGTTTTATTTATATTTCCCTTTCAGACTGTATGTATTCTCTTTCCTTCCCTTATCCCAAGCTAAGTGTAGTAGGCGCAATTTGTTTTATTTCTACGGCACGTATCAGCTTAATATTTAGAGTTCCTTACACAAAGGGCAAAAAGGAGCCGTATTTATGAGACTCCGCGGTCTGTCTGTCGTACGTCTCTACCTACTCACGGGTCTTTAGTTCGTAAAAGGATATTTAACAAAGCTGAAATATAGATATTATATACAAAACTTTGCTCAATAAACGACTGTTGGACTAGAAATGCAACTAAATTATACGAAAAGGGGGGCTCAGATTCATGTGAAAGCAGCCGGAAAAAAGCTCATTGAATAACGTACAGTACTAAACTCAGTGATCTTTTTTTTCCAGCCTAATATATGTTTATATTTTTTCTATAAAACATAAATAAACAAGGCGCAATCCGTCAAATTTGTCAATTGTTGGAAATCAAAAACGAAACTATTCCGAAATCTCAAATGTCGGTATATATTATGTACCGTATCCCATTTAACCAACAGATACTGAAATATAGAAACTGGCTAACTTATGTTCAAATGAAATAAATAATGGCCGTGGAACTAATACCGAGCCGAATGGTAGAGTGAAGAGATGTGACGAAATAGTACTTACATAATATATTTTGGGCTTCGTGCTTACCACCAACATCTAAATCACATGTGTAATTGAGTAAAAGCCTCGCCTAACCCAGATTAAAATTATATTAGTAGCAAGGTGTTCGTCACGTAATCTCTTCATTAGGCATGGTAATTACAGACAAACATGGATATGGCTGTACTATTCGCAATGTAACACCGACTAGCTAGACCTTTCTCGAAATTAAGATTCAGGCGTTAATTTTTATAAATTGTAATATCATATTTACGATTGCTTGTGAGACTCGTCTCGAGTTAACATCACCTGATGATTCTTCATGTAGAATAGAAACACGTCAATTATTCTAGCAGTTGGGTCGATAGAATCCAGAGTTTGTGGAAAACTCCACGTGGCAGTTCATAACGTCAATCGGCTTAAAATTGAGCGGAATTGTCACGAGATATATTTTTCAAAAATATTAATTTAATGGTTCTTTATATTTTTTACTATTAAGATTTTTAAGTTTATTTTTAAGTGAGTAACGTATATTATATAGTTTTGACTGAAGTCGGTATTCCAGAATCTTTAAAGTATTTGACAGAAAATACCATCTAAAACATTACTCAGATCACCCAAATGGAGTTCAAAACATTTAATTTCAACTCTGCTGTTAAAAGACCTGAACAACCACCAAGCCGATTTAGCTCATGAAGATCAGTTAAAGATATTATCGATGGAAATACATAAATGTTCTATGCTTCGCTGCGGAGTTACAGAATTACACGTACCTAATCTTGGCCCTAGCATGAATTGAATGAAAACGATGTTCTGTTTTTCACTTCAATAAGTTTGTTTATGTATACTTCGTCAACGTTAACCACAGAAGCCAGCTGAATATAGCAATCCGTCATGCACAGCTTATTCTTAAACAAGGAGACGAAGAGCGGTCGATTTCCCAGAAACATGTTTAATATTAACAAAAATAGGGGTATTTAACCGCAAGTCGGTTTTAACAATGAAATGGAACGGCGCGCCGCCAAGCCGCAGAGCAGCGGCAGCCATTCCCTTGTTGTCTGAAGTAAAGCGCGCCAGGCGACCGTTTGTCTTACGAAATGTATCTGAGGCAAATAGTAGTATAGTACATGACACAGTTTACATTTTCCTGGCAGTTCCGTCTAGCAATCATTAACCTATATGCCGCCAATAAAACATTTAAACCTATTTGTCGCCAAAAATACATTGATCTCTGTGCCTAACTTTCACGAAGAACAGTTTGCAAACAAACGTATAATAATTGTAATATAGCGTGTTCTAAAGCGATTCAAAACCATTTCCATTTCATTTACATTATGACTAGGTGACTAGAGGTGCTCGGTCACTTAAGCACCCGTAGCGTGGTATAATGATGAATAATATTTTATTAATTATAAATATATATCGTATCTTTAATTATTACACTCATGGGAGTGTAATAATTAAGTATACGGGACCCCACACCCAAGATAATTAATAGGTTCAGGACTTCAGGCATTGCTTTACAGATATAAAAAAAATCTATTAAAATCACATTAAAACAACATACCAAATAATTGCATGGTATATAGTAGAGCATTTTGCAAATGCCCGCCTGGCTAGTTAGTGGCTAGCTACCACCCTCAAGAAAAATCTGTTACCAAGCACCTAACGGTATGTATTGGCAGCCGTCCTTGAGAGCTATAGTAACTTTACGTTAACCTGAACAACATCTTACCATCAGGTGATAATGTCCAAAGCCTAGCAAATCAGATATAAAAAAAAAATTGGACATACCAATTATTGACAATATCAAGTACAAATCTCCTATTTCGCTAGGCTAAATAGTGTTTCTGACGTCACGTTGTCTTCAGCTTGGGGAGGAATTTAGGCGAAATTGTAATTGTATTATTAAAATATCAATACATATGTTTTCTTAAAATATTTTTGTATATTTGTTATTGCGTATGAGACAATATATAATGACAATACCTACCAGAATGTTCACGCCGAAATGGCGATTCAATATTTCGGCTAAGCACGCGATTACGTGTTATCCAGTTAGCAGAGCTCATATAATTACATAGACACATAGTAGTGATAAATCCAACAATACCTCCAGACCTAAAGTCTATGTAGAATGAAACAATATTTTTTGCTTCGTTCGTTGATGTCGAAGATTCTAGTTGGTTGACGTCTTTATTTTTTGTAGTTAATGTAGAATTGATTATACTAGCCAACAAAGACAAGCAAAAAAAACCAAAGTTATGCGAAGCCACATAAGCACAACAGCTATTCATATTCGGTCAATTTTGATTGTAAAATGTTCGCACATCGTGTTTATGCTTACTTTAAAGAGAAGAATAAAAGGTTTGTAAAAGGATTCTTGATAATAACAAATTTATCAGCTTCCAAAAGTTAGCTGTTAGCTTCACTGTCTAATTTCATCAAAAAAATTTTTTTTTTCTTTCATAAAGTTTAATACATCGATTAAATTATAAACAACATCAGCAGGCCTAGCACGGACCTGAGACATATCTTCCGGAGAGAGAATAAAATTCGTCTCACATTAGAATTATTTTCTACTCTCGGAGCATGGCGCGCCGATGGATATGTATCCACGGTCGATAAATCCTTTCTCTCTATTCCTGTCGCTATATATAACAATTTAAAATAAAATTAAATAGTATTTATCAATATTGTCAGTTATTTTATGCCGCTAGTCTTTGACCGCTATATCACCTATATACCCATGTTTTGAAACAAGGATAAATTCTCCCTTTCTTATGTCATACGGGGACAATTATATCCACGTTCTTTTAAACGAAGACATATTTCTACCGAAATGTCTAACGGAGATAATTTTCCTATCCTCTATGGGTAATTTTGTTTCTTGAAAGTGGATAAAATAACAGGATAAAAGTATTTCCAGTCTCCAATCTCCAGCCCATGCTAAGCAGGCAGAATCGGTTTAGAAATAAGCTTAGGGTATATCGATATATTTCCTAAACAATGTTTCGAAGCCATGTTAGTTTCTTGTAATTAAAGTACATATTAAATTAATTGATGACATACTATAGTATACAAGCGCTTTTAAAAGAAGCCGTACGTATTATGCTAGGCCGAGAAACATAATATTAATAACGTTTTTGTGTGTCACACTATACGTTTGAGTCGAGACGACACGCTTCACGGTCAAATGGACTGTATCGAGTACAAGCAAACGTTCGACAAGGGGATATTAATACTTAAATAATATGTACAGGTACGAAAATAAATGAGTTAACGTATCAAATAAGTGTTAGCATAAAAAAGACAACGCCAAACAAAAAATCCAATTTGTAACAGAAATCAAATAAGAGGAAAGATCATTCTCATATATCACTTAGTCCGTCTTCAGATTTTTGCGACAGAACCACAAAACAAAACCATATATTGACTGCAATTAATTCTTAATTAGAATAGCAGCCTCAACTCTTCCGTCTTTTCACAATCCGAGGAAAATCAGAAAACGGCTAGTAAGGGACGCCTTCTGTAGAACTGTCAACACGTATACTACAATCCCCCCCACCCCACATGATACCACAATTATCATCAAGGATTATGGGAAACCCTTCCGCTTTGGGGGATCCAAATGTTCAGTAAGAAACATTCTGGCTGTCAGATCGACAGACGAAAATTATTGTGGACAATAATTCAAAATATCGGGATTTTAAGTTTTTGTTGGGTTTTATTAATACAACGAATCAAATTATTAGGCAGCAGAATCATATGTATTTTATGATTATAAATCAATAGTTTATAATTTATTAACAAACGAATGAGCCTTTTAAACTTTACTTTAACATTGGATTAAATTCAACAATTTAAATCAATTGGTTTTAAATGGAAATTTAAACAATTTAAGCCTATTTTCAAACTACTGTTTTGTAAATATATTTAGGACGAGTTGTTTGGCGGGAGGACTTTTTATTTTCGAGTATGAAGTGTAAAGATCATAATGGTGTTTTAACACCAGGAGAATCCAAATTCTAGACGCATACCGGACTTATGAAATCCTAGAAACTGCATAATATAAAGTCGTTGCCAGTCGGCTGATATAGACATGTATATGTTCTTTATTTAGACCCATATCCACCGAATTGACAATGACATGGGCCTTGCTAGGGTGAGCGGAAAAAACGGCGATGAAGGCAACGGTAAGCTAGGTTACAACCAAATATCCGTCTCTGGTAAGACTCACTGCGGCGGCGCGGTGCCATGACTATGGTGAAGTGAACAAGAATTATCAATAATTGGCGAGCAAAAATAAGTAGGGACTCCAACTAAGACCAGACGTTGTGGATAATAAAGCTCCAATAGTGGAATTTTTGTATACTATCACCATAATACAGCTGCTCCCAATCTTTAATGAATAAGTACACAACAAAATTACCTACTTACCCATCACGATATGTTCTGTTCACTTTTTTTGAAAACATGACTAAGCATAATACGATTTTGACATAAATATTCGTAGTCGTAGTTGCAAAGGGGTCACCTCAAATACTATATTGAAGAACAAAACTATTTTACCTATAGTCTCGTTTCAGTCGGATCTATTCCAACATAGTAATTTATTACTTGATCTTTAAGAATTCGGACTCGATGTCGGCATCGTTATTCTTTGGCAGTGCATAGCTATCAGTCTAGATTGGAGTAAAGTCTTGGCACATGCTTCATTAAAAATTGTAATAGACATTTTCATACAAAACTCACTGAAATTTTCTGTTCACGATTCCAGTTTCAAACAAAGCACTCAATAATAAATGTGCAGAAACAAACAATGCAGCGTGCATTATGAAAACAAGATTCGAAATCCCTTCTATCGTTTGGAGGAATGCTTTAAACAACGTGCAGGTAAATAAACTATTAGTTGGTACCTATGACTAATATGAAAAGTGTGCCAAGTCCAATTTACACTAATGAGTGAGATACAGCCTTAGACGCTGACAAGTGCTAAATAGCTTTACTTGAACAGATTTTTAGCAAAATGTATTTAATTTGTAGAAGTAAGAAAATTATATGTTAATCTTGATCACATTATCTAAGGCCAAGAAAAGTCCGAAACACGTTAACTTAAAATTTTCTCGATAGAATAAAATTGCAAAGTTGACTCTAAATTACGCTTGTAACGTAAATATCTTATTTATTTACGTATGAATGTGAATATAAATATATTAATGAAATAACAAAACATTATCTAAAGGGACAAGAAAAGTTACATTTTCTATTGACGTTACTAGTTTTGTATTATTAAGCTTACTTTCGGATTTTACCTAACTCAAATTCAAATTCAAATCATTTATTACGCAAAACATGGGTAAACTGATGGCCATATCACCATCGCTGCCTCTCTTTCACTCCTACGCAGTCCGATAGTGACAAAATTTCAGCATTTGACAGCGTCTTAATAGATGAATATACAAATTGCGTCTACAATGAGAACAAAGAAATAAAATAGACAGAAAACGAATTCTTTAAAAAACTTCTTAAAACTATGTGAACCCAGATATGTATTTCAATATTTCTTTACGTACTAAGTTAAGGAAAAGTGACAAACGAAAAGTAAATATCAAGAAAAAATGAATCAGAAACCAACAACTTTATCGATTCCATTCCAAACGTCGAAACAGCAAATATAATAATTAAAACTATAATAAGTGTGTGTGTCAACAAATGAGTCAACCGAGGATTATGTGGACATTATTCACTAATTGATTACGATTATTCCATACACCGAACACCTGAAACACGAAGCAAATGGTCCAACAATTGGCGTATTTGTTTGAGTGGATTAATCACTCTTTAACATTTTTATGAGCCTCGCGGTGTACATAAAGCCTACGCGATGGTTGTTAGGCAACAAAATACACCAGATTTAGAAGTTTTCTGATCCTGGGACATAGAAGTTTCATTGGATCCTTATAAATATAAATCTTAAGCTAAACGTGCAGGGATACAAACAATTTTGTTCTAGTTCAGCCTAATCAGTGACTATGACTACGTCATGAAATTATATTCATGACGATATTAGGTATCACTAAATTTATGTCATATCATAACTCATAAGGCTCTTGAAGTGACACTGCTTTTAGTGGCTATGACCAGCCATATTTGTGAAAAACATGTTTTGATGTCTTCGTGTTGGGTATAAGAAGTCATACAAATTGTGACGCTCCGTAACAGAAACACATTTGAGGGGTTACAATGGAATCCTTAACAATATGCTCGACCAAGTAATCCCAATGAGCTATAATTACTTCAAACATTATAATTTCTGGACCGACACCTGCCTAAATGCCTTTCTTTGTAATTTTGTAGGATACCATGATTTTCTTTACTTTCGCGAGATACGTACATAACTGGACATTTTTGATCAAGTGCTGCGTAAAGAAAGAAGCTAGCTACATATATTTGGCATTTATAAGCAATCCTAGTGCTATTAAGAATGAATAAGTGACTATAATATAGTGACGCAGATGATCAAAAGCCGATCGCTTACGATAATGTTCTTTAATGAATGTAAATGTCGTATCCTATCAAGCCATTCTGACGTCTGCCAAACGCAACTGATAGAAGTATCTTGGAAATGGTATTATTTAAGTAGGAAGGAAATGCTTGACAATATGTCTCATAGAGAAAGAGACTGTACAGTTTATTTTTAAATAACATCACAGACATCATAAGGAGCGAAGGAATATAAATTTTCATCAATTAGACTCACACTATCGTTGATTGAACAATGACATTAATCATATTTATGTATTCATGTACATTTACGTAGGACATTTAACTAACAATTGTGATTTACTGCTTCTTCCTTATGCCATAGTTCTTGTGGATGAGATGGTTATTTCAGCAGTTTAAGTGTTGTCAATCGGATAGATCATTACGAGGCTGACACCTACGGGGCCGCCCACAACGCTGCTCCGAGCCAAAAACAACATTCACAAGCGATATTATAGATTCATTCATTACTCTGCTACCTGGTTTTCGAACAGTCATTGAATACCCAATCATACCAAGTTTCTGAATTACATCATCATGAATTTCATTCGATAAGGTTTCCAGAATTTTTAGTGTAATCGATACGTATGCTCGCAAACTGCATACATTGTAAGACTCGAATGTACCAGCTTAGAATAATTTTAGATATAGGTCAAGTCAGCCCTGAAAGTTGCGTAGACCAACTCCGCTCTGGCTCTGCAATAAATTCCGATTTTCAGGCGCTATTGCGTCGTTAAAACAAGAGATATGTATGCATCTGCAATACGGATTTTCCCAAGGCTTCCAAAAGCTGAGCCAAATTTCCAGTTACAGCCGACATGCCTTTATTATCCGTACAACAATGGTGCGAGCTAAATCAACAGTTTCGGAATTTGTATGACAAGTCTCTGAGTGGCGACCGAGCGCAGTTCCTAGAAAAACATACCTCAAGGTCAGATAAGTGAACCATCTCGTCTCAGGTAATGTATGCATTACAAAGGTGACGCGATTTAAGCGACGAGCGTTGCTAATAAGCTTTTCCTTTTTGTGTGTAAGGCAAGACCCCGAAATTTTTATTATCCTAAACGATTACAGTATAGATTAATCCAGACACATCGAGAAGAAAACGCCGGAATATATACTAGCTACACTGTTAACCTCATCTCACCTAATAGAGATCTATAGCCTATACACTACTCAATAAATCATAGTTTTAACATGTATGTGTAATGAGGCAAGATCCTGATCCTTGAAGTTAAGCCATTTCTCAAGCTAGTAGTATTACAATATAAAAGCAATGGACAGGTATCATGAAAGTACAAACAGTCTATTTAATTTTGACGTATCACCAAGCCATCACCCGTGGATTGCAGGGCATATGGTTACAATTTTACTCAATATTCCCATGTTCCTGTAGGATTCGTAAGAGATGACAAAGGGGAAAACACCATAACGTGGGCAGCTACGCCGTCTTTTGAAGAACTGAAGAACTACAATCTTACACTGCGATCTAAAATACCCCTACCAAGCGCTGAGATTATGGCAACCGCCCTCTTTGATGAGGGAAGCCTATGTTCATCGAAGAACTTTACGGCTGTTGATGATGATGCCAAGCCATCAAGACTCCAGCAATCAACTAACGACACTCTCGAGTCGAGAGACCCGAGAAAGAGACTTAAGTCGCTATAGCTGTTCTAATACAACCTCAATATTATTTGTAAAAACTATTTTGCGTCGCAGTAGCGTATACATGTAACGAGTCTAATGTGAACATGTCCTCGTGATTGATCGTCAGCTCATTACAATTCATTGTATTATATTTTTATTGTATTACAATGCAATAATGCATTAACCAGGTATTCAGTGAGAACACAAGACTTTTAACTTGTAAGCGTTTATTGCAATTGTGTTACTGACAATAGCGCAGAGTTTATCACTGTCATATCGATTATGACTGTACTAGGAAGTACCGCCGGGTACTTCCAGGTTAATGGAACTTAAAATCATTAGTTTTTGTGTAGGCGATGTTAAAAGTAATTAATCTGAATCTGCTATAATATTTAATAGCAGCTCATAGCGGAGATCGTCTAGTCATTCGAATCATAAGTAATAAATAAGCAGCGTCCGCATCAATCATTTCTTGGAATGGTGACTGCTAGTGGTATTTAGTAATGAGCACTACAGTATTTCGGAGGGCACGTTAAGCCGTTGGTCCCAGTTGTTGTCTTAGGATGGCAGTCGTTATTGCATGGTGTCGGGGCATTTTGCGAATGCCCGCAAGAATAGCTACCGTGGTACCAAGTAAAAATGTCGCCAAGCACCTAACGGTGTGTTCCGACAGGAGTCATAGAATAGCCTGTCACCGAAAAAATTAAGATGATTTATGTAGATCTATAAGCCATATTGCGACTTGCGAATATTTAAAATAAAACACAAAAAAACAGACAGTCGATTTAAAAACCTTTTTTGGAAGTTAGTTGACCATTAGCTTGATATACATTTACAATTTGCCCCAAAACTAAATGGTATTAGTGGAATCATATAATATTTTAAAATATTGTTGTACTTACTGGTCGTTTTTGTACCATCCGAACATCTTACATTAACGCCTATATTACAAAAACAAAAATATGTTTATATTTACAATTTCACTTTTTTCACACAATTTTTTTTTTTATAAGATGATCCACTTGAACGCAAAAGTGGATTGTAATATTATATAATAACCACAGTGCAAATTGCAGCATCTCCGTTACATAACACTGTAAACTGTCGAAAGTGTTTTTAAAATATAACATAAAATAGCAGGAAATGAAAAGAAATAGAATTTATACAAAACTAGCACATATTCTTGAACAAGCGATGTAATGCTCGGAAGTCATGATTATAAATCTACATTTTGTAGGTGGAACTTGGCTATCGTATTATAGTTTATTATTCAGAGGACTTTAAGGCCTAATTTCACCATACCATGTTTGTTTACGCTAAATCAGGCATTAGCTAATGGGTCTTTAAAAATAACAGAGCTGTTAAATCAGTCTACGTTCTATGAAGTTAACTGAATTAATCATCCATTAACAGTTGGTGGGACACTCGGTTCAGCTAACAGTCCGTTAAAAGGATTAACAAGGCGTCAAATAAATAACAGAGTATGGTGAAACTAGGCATAAAGCTGTCAGTGTACAGACGTCATTTCGCCATATTTTAAATCCGTCATAGTTAAACACTTGGTATATTTGACCCCAGTGAAATTTTGCATGCAAGTCCTTGAGCCTCCAAACCTCTGCCACTTGTTTCTCAGTTTTCCGTGAAATTATGTTTATTTTTTTTTCTGTAAAATCATATCTGAGTCAGCGCGGCGGAGGTTTGCCGAGGGCTACCACCCGGCCCAGGGGAACTAGAATGCGTTGGACTTTCAGGCGCTACTTTGATGTCTGTTATAAATTTTCTTAGATCTGTGTCTATCTGTTGCGGAGTTTTTAATGGGACTTTCAGATCTATAATATCTTCTAAATCTTGTTTAAATTTATTCCAATCTGTTTTCTTGTTTACTAGTGTCGGGTTGTTTTCTCTCTGTATATAACATTCTCACTTAATGTTAGCAGTATGGGTGAGTGGTTCGAACTCATCATATGGCCATCGTCAATACTGATGAAGTTGGGAGACAGATTTTTATATATAAAAAAGTCTATTAAATCTGGTATCTTTTGCGAGTCGTTCGGCCAGTAAGTTGGACTTCCTGTTGATATGACATCACATTTTGTCTCTGATAGCAATCAAAAGTTCTCTTCCTTTAGTAGACGTAATATGTATTGAGTACCGCTAGCAATGAAAGCTCAGGATGGAATGCGCCAAATCAGGCAAGTGCGAGTTGTGGCGATTGTTTTTTAATTTGAAAGAAGAATGCGAGTATAAAAAATATAAACAGTAGCAAATTTAGAAGTGAGGTGATAATGCGATGAAAAAGATGACTTCGTCACACGTATACATGTCTCAATTGTCCCGCAATCCCCTAGCTTTACTACAACATCCTATTCAGCAATGCTTGCACGCTACAGAACGTCACAGCTGTTGCACCTACTTTTCGAGATTATTAGCTGATTCAATTAGCTGACTTAGCAAAAAATAGATTTATTGGGTTTTAGCGTCACCTTAAACAAGAAGCTAATTTAAACAATATACATGTTTGTATATTAATTCATGTTTAGTTTTTTTTTTTATGCCAGATACGTTAGCCTTTGACCACTATCTCACCTGATGGTAAGTGATGATGTGGTCGAAGATGTTGTTCAGGCTAACCTAGAATTACTGGCTCTCAAGGACAGCTGCCGGAACACACCGTTAGGTGTTTGGCGACAGATTTTCTACTTGAGGGTGGTAGCTAGCCAGGCGGGCATTCGCAAAATGCCCTACCACCATGCTGTAACGACTGCCATCCTAAGACAACAACCGGGACCGACGGCTTAACGTGCCCTCCGAAGCAAGGAAGCGCACAGTAGTAATGTCACCAGCGGTCACCCACCCAACTCATGACAGAGGCGGGCGTTGCTTAACTTTGCTGATCGATTCAGAATGGCTAAGCAAACTTCGCTACGAGCGCTTCAAAAATAGTATAGGTGTCGCACCGTCCTTTATGACGGTTTTAATAATGTGAAGGCCGAATTCTTACTATGACAACTTTGGACATTGGAAGACCATGTTTCGGCCAGAGAAACGGCTCTCAATCTTTAAATCTTGCTCGTTGTTCAAATTTTTCCTTATGCTGTGATTTTACACGCTATTTTGCTTAGATGCCTTTAAACATTTCGTGACATATGGATAGATGGACGGACGGACAGACAGACTTATCTCATTTAGCGTCCGTTTGGATTGTTTATGTTGTGCCTTAAGGCATGGAATTACAGAACCCTGTGGGTGCCGTACGAGGTGACAACAACGCCTTCTGAAGAACTGCCATCCGCAAGCCGTTTACCAAGCGTGGGGATTATGGCATATCCCCCCTTAATGGGGAGGCTGTGTTCAGCATTGTACGATCCAGCTCATAACACTCTTAACTCGATGAAAATTTTTATTTAAGTCGACCCATCGAGTCACGTTTTTACGCTACGACACACTTAATCGAGTTGGAAAGAGCTCAATCGGCTGTTATAAAAGTTACGTTGGGAAAACCGGACCGTTACCCAACAGTCACAAGTGTGAACTGCACTGCTATCACTACTTTAAAACCCATGGAACAAGAATGAATGAACGAAGTAAAGGAATGAATTTATGTTTGAAATTATTTGCATGAAAAAATACACATCGAGATATTCGCTGAAGAACCGGTGAGGTAGCCCTGGCAGTAGGCAAGTTTTAAGTAGCAAAGGACAGACCTTATACCCGAGGAATCAATATTCAATGGGAAGGAAAAATCTTGAATGGATACCACGAAACAGAAAACGTGTACGACGTGTACTATTCGTGATCCGAAAACACGATTACACATATTTTTCTCGAAAGAAAAAATCATGTATACATCTCTAAAATTTCGCTTCGTTAAGTTTTGTATCTATACCTATAGTAAATAGTATCAATACAAATTTTCTTCCTAATTATTATTGAGCAACCATGTCATGTAACACTAAAAGATTTTTTCTTTTTTACTTTTAAAAGGTTATATGAATTTATTTAAAAAAAATAAGGTTACGCTATGTATCTTGTTCTGCTGCGCTCACTCGTTCCTACGCCTTCAGTCTAACATTCCTCATTTTCAAAGACCACTGCGTCTTAACAATTTAATGCTAAGTCAGATTTTTGTATGTTTTTAACACTTTCACTTTCATCAACATACTTTCTATTTAACTTTGTGTGCTGCGGTGCTTTTCACATATCCTTATGAGTTTGACCTGGCGGCGGCGGGAGTTGTGTACGAGTATTGCCTTTATTGATTGCACATATTGCAACCTCAACATTATCGCGGCTGAAGTGGACCTATTTTGTTGTGATCTCAGCGAATTTACAAAAGTCGCATTACTTACATTTTCTGTGTTATAGAAATTAGATATTAAAGATTTATAGCTATTCTATTGCATTGGGTGTGTACCTTTAAAGATAGATGTATGAATGGAAATAAATAAATATATATTTAAAATGCTCCACACTGCAGAAAATACTTTATAAAAGCATACAGACAAAAAACATAATTTAAATTGCCTAATTGTTTTCTACGTTCTTGTATACAGTATATCTCATATTATAAGCCATAAAATTATGTGCAATAGATTTTTTATGGTAGTAAGTAATAGGTATAGGACGACAAGACGCACGAGCCAAACACCTAACAGTGTGTTCCGGCAGCAGTCCTTGAGAGCCAGTGAAATTACAGGCACATGAGACTTAATAACTATGTTTCAAGGTAACGGGCGCAGAGCAATTGTGACGAAATGCATCTGTTATAGGCAGAGGATAGTCCGCTTAACATCATGAGGCCTCGAGCTTGTTCCGTCAAAAACAAAAAAACTAAATACCATGTGTCCACATATGTGACATCAGTGCACTTATAACACCTACAGACCTTCCAGAACATGTACGTAAATATTCTATTCAAGATTTATTTTTGCCAATGACTACTTATCATCAGCAAGTTTGTCTTCATGTGCCACCTTTTCCACTCATCCTTTCTCCAAGCAAGATGTTTGAGGGGGGTACTTTAGATTTGTGTTCGAATTTCGGCAGCCTGATTGTTAATAAGTATCAGGAAAGGCTAAAAGGAAGGATTTGAAATATCAACACTCAAAAACAATCAAATACACATTAAATATCCCGTTTGTAATAATATCTGTAATAAAAGGTATGAGCCCATACTAAACCGAAAGGTAGTGGGTGCGATATGAACAAGATCGTTCCCAAGGTAGGTTAGTGTCAGGTCGGTCGTCCACAAAGTTGAAGACAAACCATAACAATGTGTGAGAGTTTTGTTAGTGATATACATAATGTACTGACCTGCGACCCAACACCTAATGTGAGTAAGCGTGTGAAAACAATGATGCGAGCTCCATTAGTAGATATTTATTTGTATTTTACGCCTGCACTTGTTTGGGTGCAGGATGAGAAAAAATATGTTAAAACAATATACAATTATAATTAAGTTAATAAAAGCATTGATGAACAATTACATTGATAAGAACCTATTTCACCACCAATATTTCTGATATTTATATACAAATAATTATATTTATACCAACAACAGCAACAATACACTGATGGGCATGCCAAGTCTCAATACAGAGATTAAGTTCCTACTTGTTTACTCTTATTTGTATATTAAAATAAAAGTTTGAACTTTGTGGAAGTAATTTTCAAAACTATTTCCATACTTAAAGGTGCTCAGTATACTAGAATAGCTTACTAGGCTGCCTAGTTATGGCAGCGTCCTACCACTGCTCAGATGTATGTGGGACTAAAAAGTGTCAAAGGATTTTTGGATTAGAATTTGTATGACAATGTAGGTTTGAAAACAAATCATATTTTCATAACCATTACTTATGGTAAATTATACATTGACAGGAAGCGAAAATGATAGACAACATACATAAGATTAAGCCTGCATTTGCCTATTAGCTTACTTGAAAATAATTATGTTTCATGATCTTTATATCATGATCTTTTTTTTGCAAAATATTTTGACGTAATACAATTAAACTGTTTCATTGTTTACACAAATCAACTACACTTTATTATATACTATAATTTTATGCATTATTTGGTTTTTATAAAACTGTTCAATGACTTTTCCATAATCCAAAATATATAATTATATTTATGAAACAAAAAATTTACAAAATTGATATTTTGTAAAAACTTTACATACTTTTTGAATGTAGGTGTTGTAAATAATACATGATTAAGTTATGCTTGTTTTATCATAACAATGGTGAAATTTGAGAAAAGTCACTGCTGTGAATAATATTTTTTATCATATTTTTATTGGATCCTTGAAATCTCTAAATAACTTACATTTCATTACTGCCTAATGAATGACCGACATCTGGCAATACATTTTCCGCATCGAAGGAAGAGGCCAGAGTCTCCTGGGACTTGCAAGTTGCAACCCATGGAGTAGGGTTAAGGAGCCCCTTTACGATGTCATCAATGCTCCCTTTCACCAATCGAGCCTCCTCCCCTGCCTAAGCAAATTTGGTATGATCCTACCAATACCGGAAGTTCTATAAGTACTACACGTTTCAGATTTTTTGAGCATAGAAATATTTCTGGTATGGCAGACCATATAATAATATATGAATATCGAACTGTTATGAACAAAGTGTATCAGTAGCTATAGGCCTGCGATAGTACACATGGTGT
This sequence comes from Plagodis dolabraria, assembly GCA_963854805.1. Taxonomy (NCBI): domain Eukaryota; kingdom Metazoa; phylum Arthropoda; class Insecta; order Lepidoptera; family Geometridae; genus Plagodis; species Plagodis dolabraria. The sequence goes on along the minus strand of OY978447.1, from coordinate 32,751,012 downwards.
CTGTAGAATGCTCGAAGTGATAAATAACTACCCTTGATTAAACCGTGTGCATCATGAATAGATAAAAATAATATTAATAACTATAGATCATAAATAACAATATATAATATTTTTCATAAATTTCCAATTTGCAGGGCATGTGATGCTGACAAAATATGACTATATGGGTGAATATACGGTATTTGATTTTTTTGTGCCCCTGAAGGAAATGTTATCTGTTCTATTCAATATTGATAATTTATCTATTTAGCACTATTTTAAAATTTTTGATGATAAGGACCAGAAGATTTTTCTATTTTTTTTAATTTTATAGGCACCAGAGGAAAATGTGTTACCAGGGGAGTGACACTATTGGTAGAGTAGTGACAAATTAAAACAGGGAAGTGACAGGCCATTGATTATTAGCTAAGAAAGGGGACTAATATTAAATGAAACTATCCAAATACTATAATGTAAATATTTACATCATAATATTTGGATATTTTTTAATATACAAGATACATCCAGTCTTCACAGTTTTTAAATGCAACTTTATTTTTAATAATAATGTTTTGTTAATGCATAAGTTTTAATTACCCATACTTCAAAATAACAGAATAAACATATTGGGTTAGAGAGGATCTTCGTGTACATGGTATTTACCAGATAGTTTCCTCGTTTTTGTCACTTTCCTGGCGCTTATATATTTCCTCTGGCACGAAATATGCCAGAAAAGTGACGCCAGCGAAGTGACAAAATCGCACATAACCTACAAAAACAACCTCACTCGCTTTTCTGACCACTGTTTAACGTAATACATGACATCGCAATAAACATTGCATTGTGCAAATACAATGTCATAACGATAAAATACAAAAACATATACTTGCCAAAGGAAATACTCTAACGACTGGCACAAACACGCTTGCCTACAGTAAATTGCAAATTGACGCAATATTCTTGGAATTTTGCTTGACGTTGTTAGCTTACTTCTAACTTCACACTATTATACGCGCGTATTTCAAGGCCAAAAACATACCTTTGCAGTTTTAAGTAAAATTTTACTTCTTTGGGTTTTGCCAGGTGAAGTGACATTATGTAACATGACATGAAAATAAGTTATTGTTTTTTATGTATTATAAATATTTTTACAGTATATTTTATTAAAATATGTCCCCATGTTTATAAAAGCATATGATAATGTTAAAAAAGAACAGAATGGCATACCTATTTAAAGTATCTGGCCATAAAATCATTATAATCTAGTAATGGGTGATGCCAGAGGAGTATACATTTGTAACTATTTTTCACTATTAATGCCTTAAATTAAACTATTATCGTGAATAGACTATGTGGGCCAAATAAAAGACCATATTATTTATTTTTTAAGCATACAGAAACATTAATATAATAAGCTTAACATAAAATTTATTGGTGGACCACAGGAATTCAAATAGTGTATATTCACCCATATAGAACTCTGCAAAGTGAACCTCTTCAATTGCCGTGGTTCCTTATGACAAATCTGAGCAGAAAAATTATTGTGATGGCCTGTAGACTTCGCTCCGGGCACATTCCATTAAACAAATTTAAACATCTGATGAGATTAGTTCATTCACCTAACTGTAACATGTGTGGTGTTGTAGAAGACTTATACCACTTGTTGATGGAGTGTCCCCGGGGTGAACCTATCCATGGTAAGTTCTAGGCCTTAATTATTTCGATGTTGGTTTAGTTCAGAGTGTACTGGCAGTAACATCATCTGACACTGCCAGAACACTATTTAGGTTATGTTTTAAAATTTTAAATTGCTGTAGTTGTATAAAATGACTGTTCTAATGGGGCTGGCATAGCTGCATCCAATGTGGCTAAAAGCTCCAAAAATATATACAGAATAAAAAAAAAATATGACTAAATAAATATCACAATAAATAGATATCACATCATATTTTCAAGACTGCAGATTCCCAGTGTGAAAATACTGCAGCAGGGGAGAATCATGGGTGCTGAGCACTAAAGTGTGGGGGGGGGGGGCAAATTCCAGCCGGTGCTCAGATTTATTGACTGTGGCTCAAATATTTTGTTAAGATTAAACTAATCATTGATTACAGCTTTTAGTTGCTACTTGGCATATTGCCAGTGTCAAATTATGGCCAATGTTAAAAAATTGTTCACATTATGAAGAATGCCCATGCAATAATATTATCTAATTAATTTTAGTTATTATTTAACTCTATTGCTGCCATTGCCCCGTTGAGTTAAAGGCTTTGTCAAACAGGACGCGTAATTAGCGCTGCGTAATAGCGTTAAAGCGGCGCGTTTTAACGTCGCGCTCTTTTCATGTCACACTTGACTAGAGCCCAACGCTCCTTAACGCAACGTACCATTCGCTAGCACAGTGTCTGTCGATAGCAAGATGTGAAAGCTTGTTCGTTATTAAGATGTCGAGTGATTCAGATGTGGAAGAATTGTTTCTTTTATATGCTCTATCGCGGTATCAGAAAAAAAGAGTATGGGTGCACGACATCAATAAAAAGAGAGAGGATTTAGGAGAATATCATCGGTTGTGTCGCGAGCTTGCATCACATGAAGATCGTTTTTTTACATATTTTCGTATGTCTCAAGATTTATTCGAAGAACTACACGAACTGCTTATCCCAAAAATAAGCAAATGTACCACAAACTGGAGGACGCCTATTTCTACAAGAGAAAGACTTGTAATCTGTCTAAGGTAAGAAATATTTTATTTTTTAAAATACATGTTTATTGCGTTATCATTATGAAAATCAACTGAGGATGTCGACGCGCCAAAATTATTCGCATGTAGCATATCGATTTCGCGTAGTGGTTGTCGTAGCTGCTCAGGCTGTTGCTGGTATGATGAAGAACCAATATTAGATAGATCTATAACAGTTACTGGGGATAAATCTTCGGCTCCAGAATTGGTTACTTCATAGGCGACAGAGTCTTCAGTACTTATAACAGAATAATGTGATGAATTGGTCAATATCTGGACGTCTTCTTGCAGTTCCTCTGCTTCTATGCTTGCAAATAACTTAGCTAGTTCTACTTTGGCTTTTATCTGTTGGGGTTTGGAAAAACTTTTAAATGTTTGGGCATAACTTTTGAATAGATGATCTATGGCATCATACTCTTGTTTCTTTTTATTTTGAATAAAATGTATAACCTTATCTATCTCGCTTTCATTTCTTTTAATTTTTTTAGCTCGTGTACGATTTATGGAGTTAACATGAGGTGTCTCTGACGGAGGTATCTCTGGCGAGGGTATCTGTGGTAGAGGTGTCTTTGGCTCAGGCGTCTCTGGTAATTGTATCTCTGACGCTGTAGTTTCTATATCTGACGATGCTTCTGGCGTAGTTTCTCGAACATTTGAAGATTTTTCTCGATCTGTCAAGGTTGAGTCAAGGAACTGTAACTGTGAAGCCCAAGGCCATTTTGTAAATTTTTTTGCAGCTTGTCCTGTCGTACCTGCAATCTCTTTTTTGTATCTCATATAATTGTCCCTCAAGCTCTTCCATTTTTTTCTGGCTACTTCACCTGTAAAATAAACATAAAATGTATTATTTTGTTTCAGGTACTTAACAACGGGTGATTCACACCAGACCATAGCCTTCTCCTTCAGAGTAGGTCGTTCAACAGTTGGTGGTATTGTAAAAGAAGTCTGTAAAGAAATCTGGAATACATTACAACCAGAATATATGCCATCGCCAACTGAAGAGACATGGAAACAATCAGAGAAAGGTTATAGGGAAACGTGGAACTTCCCGAATTGTGTCGGTAGCATCGATGGAAAACATGTCGCTATAAAGTGTCCCAAAAATAGTGGATCAGAATATTTTTGCTACAAGAAGTTTTTTTCTGTAGTTCTTCTTGCTATAGTCGATCCATGTTACAAATTCACCGTCATCGATGTCGGCAGTTACGGGCGTAATAGTGATAGTAGCATATTCGAGAACTCAGTGTTTTATCGTCAATATATACATGGTAAATCTCTGCTGCCAGATAAACCTCTTCCAGGAACCGAGGAGCCCGTACCTCATGTACTTATCGGTGATGAAGGTTTTGCTTTAAAAACATATTTGATGCGTCCATTCCCAAGAGCTGCAGCCACACAAGACGAAAGAAAAACAAATTTTAATAAAAGACTTTGCAGGGCACGTCGGGTGGTTGAAAATGCTTTTGGGATATTAGCACAAAAATGGCGCATTTTTTTACGTCCTATTGATTGTGATGTAGACACAGCAATTGATGTTATTAAAGCTGCATGTTGCTTACATAATTACTTACGAACAAAACAAGGACCAGAAATTTCAACCCCAGAGTCGGAAGTGGAAAATGAACCTATGCGTGCTTTAATAAATCATCGACCAACAAATAGAAGATCAACAACAGCAGCATTCGAAACTCGTGAAAAATTTGTGTCATATTTTAATCAATAAAATTCACATTACTTACCCGTTTCATTTATCTCATTTCCGATTTGTTCCCACAATTTCAATTTAATTGTTATATTTTTATAACAATTATCCTTTATATTGTACAAACATGGGTTTTTTCTTACTAATTCGATCAATTTTTCAGACATTGTGCACATTCACTCGGACGCTAAAATAAAATTTGTAATAAAATACAACGCTCGACGTCAAAGCGTCCTAACGCCGCGACAGAGCGTCGCGTACTGCTAGCGCTGGCGCTCTGTTTGACGGTATATTACCATAGCAGTTCAACACAACTCAGCGTCATAGCGCGCCGTCAGGTTAGCGCTCTGACGCGCGCTAAGAACGCGTTCTGTTTGACGAAGCCTTAAATACTCGTAGCATCATAGCATGCTAGGCGCGCTGCCAACTGGTAGCGGGCTGGAGCATTTGAACTGCCTAGCCTAGGAACAGTGGTAATAGCAAAATACTGTACAAATCCATAAATAGAGATTTAGATGCATTTTAATATAGGTTCTCTATACCTATAATATAATGTTTATGTTCTAAAAATATCACTGTAAAATAACTTTTTTTAAATATTTGCATGTCTGCATACAGTACACTGAACAAATAATGTTATAAATTTAGGACTATATAAATGTATTACTGTATTCTAGCAAATAAAATATTGATTGATTAATTGAATTTATCCATAAATAAAGACAACTTAAAACAGCAAATTATGATCCGAGGTATAGATCTTACATCTAGATCACATCACACCAGGAATGGCCGCTGACCCAACTTTTAACAAGAAAATGTGAAGAGCACCTAGTCTCCTAGATAATTCAGCAAGACTTATCATCAATAGGTTATAATATATTGTAGACAATAACAGAATATGTATACAAAATCATGGCATACCCAATCCAATACATAAACATAATAATTACTAACCTCAAAAGCAGGCAGTTAGGAGGCACTCACGAACACTTGTTATAGCAGGCACGCATCAACCACCCTGTGGAAGAGCCAATTATCAGACCTCATGGCTTTAAAATTAATTTAAACCAGTAACTCGCACAGTCAAGGATACTATACTTGGACAAATGCCAGCAATGTGCTGCATGTGTGACCAAGCATCTAAAACTCAACTGCACTCAATTTACATGATCAAAACACAGATATACCAGGTTAGTTAGTCAGCGAGGCACTACTGGACCTTGCGTCATGGTCAGTCAAGGGCGCTGCGAGAACACCACACCGGTCTCAAAGTGTACGTGCATGACAATACAATATTAAACAATATGCGCAAACAAAACCACAAATTATTAGTATTTGCATAGTCCAATGATAAACTTACAAAACTTCTTCCACGTAGAGGCATTTCACTCACAAAACAAAAAGGTATCACGGTTATCACCAAGTTTTTCTACAAAAGTGAGACCCCGTCCACCGACTGTAATAACTTATTTTACAAACAATTGTAAAGTATCTAACTCAACTAATTTGAGCACCAAATAAAAGATTACAGAGTATCCAGTCTGCACCAAATGTGTAAAAAATTTACAAATCGAACTGATTTCATCCAGTCACTGCGCCTCTCTTTGGGACAATTATTTTCTGATTTTTGCTGTTTCAACTTTCAAGTTTATTGACAGTTAGGATATAGATTAAAAAGAGACCAAACCAGAGATAAGAAATAGTGTGACAGATAAACGTTACAAGTTTTTTAGCATTTAGAATATAGATCAGAGAGGCTGAATAAAGATAAGAACATTTCTGCCTGCCGATAGCCAAAAGTTATTGTAGCGATGTAAATAATATTATAATCTCCATAGCTATACAAAAAAATTATGCCCACATCATCTTGCGATATCAACGACCACGCTACAAACTGAAATCTCCGTGAGCGGGGCTGTCTTACAGACATTTTTTGTATGATATTGTGCTTGTATGCTTTGATAATGAGCGAAACGGTATCAAATCTGTAAATTAATTAATTTGTGTCCGTGAGTGGTGTGAGCATGATTGCGACCGTTTCAAATTGTTAGTATTGGTATAACTTGACCGCAGCGTCTATAATAGTCACTCCGTACTTCTGGCAAAAGCACGATTTCTGAAACGGTACGGATAATGGTCACTATAATCGACAAAATCACTTTTGGCGTGCGTCTAAACTCAGCCAAGGTTTCACTTAAGCGGAATGTTCAAACTTTCATAGTAGCCGTGTTGTATATAATAAGTGTTAATTTTGGATTAATGTATTTTGACCACGCAAAATTTTTAATGAAATAGAAGACTATTAAAGTAGCTGCAGAATTTGTATCTGTAATCAACACAAAAACATTGGAAGTAGTTACAGAAAGTGGCCGCAGAAAAACAAGCTCAAATGCAACATACAAGCAATATACCTGCCACGTCGAGTAAAATTATATTTATAATTTCATATTCATTCAAAACATGTTAGGGATGCGTAGGGATACAGTATGGATCAAACACCATAGATATAACCTTTAAAACCAACAGTTGGCTGATGATGTCGGCTATAGCGTCAAATAACTAATGAATAGATACACGACCCTTACTGGCCGGTTCAGTTAAGATGAGCTTAAATTAAATTTAATAGGTAACTTCAGGTGAATGGTCAGGAACGCATTTTCACATATATTGATTGAGCCAATAGCTTTACTATTGAATAGATATACAACAGTTAAAAGTACCTAGAAACACAGCATAAGTAATTCGTCCTATCGTTAACACGTATGTTCATATCATGACATTATTGGTATATTGTAGCACATCAAAGGCGACAAAGTTTGTGCGGTTGGCTACACTTCTCGTGCTCTGTCGACAGCGAGCGTTGCATCGTTATTGTTGTCGGGGATGATTATGCATTGGAGTATTAAGAAACAGTTGCAATTTCTCTTCTGTGCTTTTTTATTTATTTTGTTTAAATAAATGACACGAAGATCTATCGCGACAACACGAACGCGCATCGTCACAAGTAACGAACTGCGTTGCGCCCATCACCATTTCATAATACTAAAATAATATAACAATACTTAAATGTAATTATTTTCGTAAGATTTGAATGACATCGGAGTAACTCATGACTGCTTCCATTGCAATGGGTAAATTCCAGCACGTAACGCCATGTTAAGGAGATGAGAAATGGATAAACCATTAACTCTATTTCCTGCTTGAGCAGCCATGAGGGAATACCGTCAGGCCCCAGGGGAATACCTTATTTAAGCTTCCGAATAGCTAACAAGAGACACGAGATACTTAGCATTCTATGGATACATCGTGCGGTCATAAGTCTTTGATCGTTTTTCAACTACTGCTAGTTTGACAGTTGAATTTTAAAAAATATTAAGGAATTGTATCACATACTGTATAAGCCGATAGCAGTGATAGCTCAGTGGCTTTGGCTATGGACTGCCGCACAGCAGGTTCATGGTTCGAATCCCGCCGCGGGCTTGAGCTTCACCGCATGGTGGAAGGGCATTTTTGCGAATGCCCGCCTGGCTAGCGACCACCCTCTAGCAGAAAATCTGTCCCCAAGCACCTAACGGTGTGTTCCGGTAGCTGTTCTTAAGAGCCAGTAATTCTAGGTAAAGCCTGTTATCACCTTCGACCACATCATCACTTACCGTCAGGTGAGAATGTAGTCAAAGTCTTAACTATCAGCAATAAAAAAAAGCCGGATTTCTCCACTGCTGAACACAGCCCCTCACTAATGGGGGGGTTTTCCACAATCCCCACGCTTGGCAGGTGGCTTAGGGATCGAAGTATAAGATGGCAGTTCTTCAGAAGCCACTGCTGCGCACCATCTGGTATTTTATTCATAGTCGCATATCACAACATCCACGAGATGAGATGGGAGGGTGTCATTTTAGCATGGCACCCGAAGGGCCTTTTATATCATATATGTTTATTGCATTTAAATGTATTTAAAATATAGTTTTGTATGTGTCATAGTATTCAAATTCGGTTAATTTGTATATTTGTGTATAGGTCCAAGCAAAGACTTAGGATTTTTAAGCTACGGTCAATAAGCCTATGGGTTAAAGTGCCATTTTGAAACTGCAAGAACATCCCAAAACGAACGCACTAGCATGGAAGTAATAAGTACTACGTACAACATGTAGTGCTTACTACTTCCATGCGCACTAGTATTATTCTCTCTTTTTTGTCTGTAGTAGTATTCTGACTGATTACGAATTTACGATCTTTACATAGTCTTTAGAATGTATTAATCTGAGGTTACCATCAGCAAGTAGTGTTGGATTTCGTAGTATAATTATACTAATTATACCATTATTTCATAGTGTGTAGTATCGTAATGCCAATATACTACGCGAAAATAATTTCATCTTCAGGTCTATTGACTTGTATTATTGCCGTGAACTATTATACTTTTTAATACCTACCTTAGAATATCGGGAAGGGCGAAGTTTGGTAGGAAAATTATACATATAAAAAATTTACAAATTTGCTCTTGATTGAATGGTTTTATCTCACGCAAACGCTGACTGTAAGCGAGTGCTCAGCGAAGTTAACTAAAAACTAAATCAAGAAATAAACTTGCAACTCGCTCTATTTAAACCATGATACTTTCTTGCGATGCTCTAAAATATAGTAAACTAGATTTCCGCGCGCGGCTCCGCCCGCGCGTATGTCGTTTATCGCGCAAAAACATTAACTTCTTTTTGCGCAGTTGGATAAAAACTATCCTTTGTTTTTTCCCGGGTCTCAAACTATTTCCATACCAAATTTCATTCTAATCGGTGCAGTAGTTTTGGCTTGAAAGCGTAACAGACAGACAGACAGACAGAGTTACTTTAGCATTTATAATATTATAGTACTGATCTAATGACTGCATAGAATTTATGCAGTCGGACCACATTTTACGTCGTGTATATGATAAAGCTGATGTTGCGATTGGTGCATTAGCCAAGATCGACGTCCACTTGCCTGAACTTGATTAATATGGTATAATATGTGGTAAATATTTTTGTCTCAACTGAATAAAACAATATATTACTTACGAAATACGAATTTATTTGCTATAAAAAAATTGAAACGTAGTATAATTTTAGGCAAATAGTATAATTAGTAAAATTTTAAACATATAGTTATTCTCCATGTACAATTTTTTTTGAGGGTCTGAATCCAACCCTTGTAGCAAGTTCAAGTTAATTACATTAACGATCTACCATGGATGTGTGAAACCTATGGATATGAACTATTGTTCTAAACATACGATAGGTTATACAAATATATATAATATCGACGCAACAATATCAAACAACACTTTATCTCTGGTTAATTCAGTAGTAATGTCTTAAGTAGAAAGAGATGGGGAAATGTTTGTGACTACATAATTCGGAAACATTTTGCGATGACGACACAATCTTGACAGCACATGCCACATTTCGCCATTTCATTGGCCCGGTTTCGTGTATTATGGATATGGATTTGAAATATATATCGATGATTTTTATTGATATTGTAATAAACTATACATCGTAATGTTTTCAATTTATTTCACGTCTGTTATGTTATACCAGAAGATGAGATTGGGGCACAATGCTAGCCAATCAGTAATTGAAAAAGTATTCAAAGTAAATTGTATTGAAAAAGTTTACTATACGGTTTCAACATTTTGTTAAAAGTTTGTTTATATATTTTGTCAGAGAAATATAAGAACCTCTGGACCGATTAAAAAACTTCTTCTAGTATTTCAAAAGTTTGTTGTCATTCACCTCCGTAATATTAAAAAGCTAGTACCTCTTCTTACACGACTTTACTATGTAAGTATATTGAAATATATAAATTACATTTTGTTTCTCGGTTGGGTTGTGGCATAATTTCACCACGCAGATCATCATATCGTTCTTTTAAGAATAATCACACTAATACCCGGCTCGTTTTTTACGCGGTCATTAATTTTCTGAAGTTGGATATTCTGTGGCATCAGAAATAAATTCTATTGTAAGAAATATTACATACATATATATTAATTAGTATTATTAGTTGGCCTGGGATTCTCTGTTCTATATGCTACGAATAAATATGTAAGAAATAATGTAAGTCAAGCTCAAAATACGCAGAACATTTTCACGGCGGGCGTGTTTAAAAAATAAAAGCTTGTAAAAAGGATCATGCGGCGCAACAACATAACCTTGATGAGACCAATCGGATGCGATCATTTCTAAGCGCCAAATCAATTAACCAATCCAATTGAATTTGGAAGATTGTACATATTTTGTTAATAATAATTGTGAACTCGATAAGCCCGAAATCAAAGCGGTAATTGTATGAGAGTTACACTTTTTTCATATTTATACTCTACATAGGTATATTTATTAATACTACCGCATCGGTTTTATATACATTAATATAATAAATCATCGATATCGATAAACAAGTTATAATTGGAAGAAAGCAACTCTTAAGATTGCAGCCATTTAAATTGCCCTTTCATGGTTAGGTATACCATGGAAGTAATAAGTACTACGTACAACCGTGTTACTTATTACTTCCATGTTTTTTTTAGGGAGGACAGAGATGCTGGCTACCGCCTGTGCGGTCGTCCAGCTCCACCGGGTTTTGGGCGAGGGCCTGGCCCTACAATAGCCCGGGACTTCCATGAGGTATACACGTTTATTTTATAGTCATTTCCAGTCCATAGATATATGTCCATGCTATCTCTAGGAGGAAGAATAATTCTTCCTAGTGCTATCTACATATGATTAATCTGTGGTTACGATACGATACAAAGATTATATTAATTATTATCATGGAAGTAATAAGTACTACGTACAACAGGAATGAGCTCTATATGTGCATCATGCAGCTAAAATAAAGAAAATAAAACCTTATGCTAAGGTGGTAAGTCTTGTTGCGCGCAAAATAAAAATGAAGCCGAGTGAGAAGGCTACCACTGAACCCTGTGTCCCGTTCTAACAGTGACTAAGAGTTGCCAGAGTTAAGTCGATTTCAATCCTTTCGTTGTTTGTCGAAATATATGCGATTGATGTAATGTAATGAAGTAAATACTACTTCAAACATGTAAATAAATAATTTATACTTTAAATTAATAGTACACCAAATATTTTCCTATTCTCTAAAGTTACTGGAAATCGCACTCTTTCCTCATGCACATTATACAAAACCCACATAGTTACACACACACTCACACACGCCCATTAACGCACCCTCGTACGAACACACACACACATTCCTCATACCTACGCATCTAGATCTATATATTTTTTTTTGTATTAGTGATAATAAATACACCTATAAAATTTATATAATGTAATTAAGTATATAACTTTAAAGACTTTGTAATTTTTAACAGTATATATCTGTAGCGATTTAAAGTAATGGAATGGATGTGGAAGAGCGAGATCTTCTGACACAAGTATTTGTATACTTACTAGAAGGTCTCAACCTACCTTAATTTTAGTTAAATATTGGATACAGAAATAAAGAACATTTTCATTTTAATTTTTCAAATACATTTACTTCTAAAATGTTTCTAAACATAAATTATAATTTAGTACCAACATGTTAAAGCAATACTATTTATTGCTACGAGTAAAGCCTTACTAACGCAAAAAATTTGACGATACGATTTGCGTATGGGTTTTCTTTTATTTGTATGAAATACGGACACCTTACTTGACAACCCCACATGAAATTTCCGACTCGGGCGTTAATAGCAGTGTTTTTTGATTACGTGATATTTTTTAAGAATTTTAGTAAAAATGGGGAGAATTTGTGTCATGGAGGCTTGCTGTAGCGAGTATTATCCTGATTGTGGTTTATCTTTTTACAGGTAATAGTTTTAAACATAATTTGTTAGTGAGGAATTACGTTGACCATGTATGACTATCCAGTCTTATTTCAAGAACAAATAAATTAAATTAAATTGTTTCAATTTCAGATTTCCTAAAGATCCTAATGTTGGTTTATCTAATAATGCAAAATTAGAAGCAATGAAACATATAAGGAATAAGCTGGGTTTGCGGCAGAAACTTCACAAGACTGTTTTATTTATCTGATATCTGATTTAGAATTACACTTAAATGTAAACTTAACTGTTTTTTCTTACCTGATTAATGAAATATACCACAATAGGTACCTAGCTTATCGTCATTTTATCTCAATCCAAATGCATGTCGTGTACCACATGGACCATTAGGTAAGTACCTACCTATATGACGCGAGTGTGAAAAGCAAGCAAAAACAGGATATGTACAGTGCCGCAAAAGTTATCATTAGCATCTTCGAATAAAATCCATCTGAAGCAATGATCTGCTGACGTCAGATCACAAATCATTTTTTATAATAAAATTATTGTCCTTTAGTCATATTTCAATATTGTCACCATTGCCAGAGAGAAATAAGAGGTACAGTTACTGAGCTCTCGTTCGGCTTCAATTTTGCAACAACAGCTTATTCCTGTTGTACGTAATTACTTCCATGATTATTATATATAGTCAGACAGAGTACAGACATAGGACTAGGTAATCTGTGGACACTAGACATAACCTCAAAATTTTATCAAAGAAAATATCGAAATAGTTCAACGCTGAAAAGTATTCAGGTTCGAACACAATGAACAGCTTCAGATTAATTAAAAACCTACCTGTTAAACAGTGGCGCTCATTTTCACGATGGTAATAAACTTAATTTATAATTTTATTCTGACCAGGTTTTAGATATATATATCTATTTATGTTACGCAAATTATTTCCTCTACAATAAACAATATTGGAGTGGGCGATTATTTTAGAAATTGACTAAATCAGCAATATATATAAAAATATACAGATAATATACTATACAATATACAGTGTGCTGTACAACGTCCTGTAGTAAAACCCCGATTTTTAGAGTGCACATACGGAAAGCGCATCTCAGAATGTTTTTTTAAATTAAGGTCAACTCGGCGAAGACCGGCATATTTCATGTTACTATTCAAATTCAAATTTTTTTTCAAATTCAAAATCATTTAATGCATGAACATAGGTACATAAAATGGTTAAGATGTAAATAAACCTTAATTTCTTCACTACATTCAACCCAATTAGGGTGTGCAAAACAAACTGTAGAACATAAGAATATATTATGTGTTAGTTATCGTTGTTTTATATCAATACAAAATTCACATTGCAAACACAAGTAAATTATATGTCAGTTATACATATAAACGCACCAAAAACTAATTGACTTATTTTGGCTATTCTACAACCTTTTAGTCAAATTTTGTTAAACAATATAATAAGATATTTAGTTGATCTGGCAATAGATAAATAAAAAATCCCATAGAAACCATTGGTGACTGAATAACAACCATTTTTGAAAACACTGTGCAAATAGACAGATGTGGCTTCCATGTCGGATAAGACCGTCTAGTGGCAAATTTACTTAGTTATCAATAGTTTTTGTAGTTATTGATAGTGTGTACGTGTGCCAGTTCTTGTAGCAATTTAATTTGTGCACCCTGACTCTCAGGAATAAGGTTATTATAGCTTATTTTGCGAGATACAGCATTTGTCGGGTAAGACCGGCATACTTCGCACTTCCAGGGGTGCAAAACATATCTTACCTTGAATAATAATGAATGATTTTTATAGTAAAATTTTATTACAAAACTTCCAAGCTTATATGAGTATGTAATCAATAAAATTTAAAATGTTTCTTGTGATAGTTTTGGATTTGCTTAATAGAAAAAAATATTACAATAATGAGATTCAAATCGAAGGTTAACCTACTAACCTTAGAAACTGCTCCTAAGTAAAACCTAAAATTACTAGCAAAATTTATTTGCTTTTTTTAACAAAATAATCAGTCTTCCATTTAACAATAATGAAAAGAAATTACGATTTAAAATACTTTGAAGTGTAAGTAAGTAAATGTAACCATCAAGGTAATTAAAAAATAGGCTTAATTAGACTCCAAACGTTGACAACTTCTGAATGTGGCAAAAACAGGCATATGACATTTATTACCCTCCAAAACCTAAACGGACTTCCCTACTACGTATATTTTTCCGTTAGTTTTTATTTTCAACAGTACTAATATTATAAATGCGAAAGTAACTGTATGTCTGTTACGCTTTCACACCATAACTACTGGTAACTACTGGATAGATTTGAATGAAATTTGGTATGGAAATAGTTTGAGACCCGGGAAAAAACATAGGATAGTTTTATCCAACTGTGCTAAAAGAGGTTAATGTTTTTGCACGTTAACCAACATACGTGCGGGTGGAGCCGCGCACGGAAAGCTAGTCAATAATAACATAGTACAAAATGTGTATAACACTAATGACATATAATAATTAAATAAATATATTCATAAAGAATGAATTTACTTGCTTAGACCTGAAAAATAACTAGGATATAAACACTCTTTAACATTGTTGTTAGTATGTGGTACACTCCCAATGCAAGTACCATACTAAATTTAAAAAAAAATAAAAAATCCGTTTGCGCTATATGCACCGCCATCTCAGTCAATGTATAAAAGTAGAATGGCTTTATTAGCCGTTTGACCGTGTTGCCACCTTCGAAAGTCTGCTGAATTTGTTGTAATTCTCTTTGTACGATCTTTCCCAACAGACGGTCTTTGCCGAGTTGACCTTATTAAAAAATAATCAATATCTTATAAAATGTTGTATATTTAATTCCTTATTTTATTGATTATTCCTAAAACGAATTTTAAATAAAATCTTACTAATCTTAATTTTTGAGTAAGCATTGCAAATCAACAGGGCAATGCTACCAGCATGCTGGGCACGCTACCAGCTGGTGGTGAGCTGGAGCATTTGGACTGTGTATGAGGTTGCAATTACTTGTAGGTTGTCTAAATGGTTTTATTGTAGTAGCTGTAGATTTGTATATAGTTTGGAGTATTATGTTAATAAAGGCATACCATTGTATTATTTAATGAAAATAGGGCATTAAATTAGGTCAGTTTAAAAAGTTAAATTTGTCATTACAGTGTACAATTTTCACAAAACTAGTTGGTAGGATATGAGAACAAAAAGTTTTGGGATTAATTCCATGTTAGGAAAGAAGGCGAACAACCTCAAATCAATGATATTGAATACCTATCAATTTGCTAAGTTTAAGGCTAGGCTTCCTGCATTTTATTAATATGCTATGGACTTATGTTTGCCTGGTACTCTTTGGTGACAAATTTACCGGCAATCACCAAGTTTGACATTGAGCACTTCAGTTAACAATTAGTCACAATACACAATACATTTTCCAGCCTGTCTGTGTAATGAATATCTCCAAAAGGTTGGCAGAGGTGTACATCCTCAATTAGCAAGGATTCATACCTTGTAGTCTACCTGACAATTGACTAATCAGGCTGATAGATTGGATGTGTTCCGTATGTGATAGGGGGAGAGCATATCACATCTCATTGAGATCTTCAATTTGGGTAACAGCTGTCATACTTGTAAGGAGTTCATCTCTGAAAATATTGATTGTTTGTAATTTTAAGAAAAGTAATACCCATATCCTATAAGGCAAATATGGATGCCTAACCTCCATACCATTTGTCACATGGACTTCAAGTATTGAAGCTATTTGGTGGTAGACCAAATAGCTTCCTTGATATTTGTTCTATAATGTTTATTAAGTAATTCTTCAATTGTGGAGTCGTTTCCAAAGAAACCCAAATTTGGCAATACTTATTATTGTACTAAAACATGTTCTTCCTCATTTAACTCAATGTCTCAGCCTATTCTGACAATAATTTCATCATCTTTTTCATGAATTCTGTCCTGGAGGGTTGTTCTTGGTAGATTACAGTTTCGCAGCCTCTTATTACTTGTACTCTTTTTACTGTTCTTATTACTCTACTCACACTGGAGGTTTAATTTTGAGATTTTAATTTTTGTCAACCATGTAAAATTGCCTGGTGACAAAACAGATGATCACAGACGTTCAAAATAATATTTCACCATTCTATAAACAGGCCAGTCCTTGGGTTTCTGCATCATTTGTCACCTAGCACTAGGTAGATATCACATATCATCCCATGGGTGTCGTAAGAGGTGACTAAGGGAAAAATACTGGAAGGTGGGCAGCAGCGCCTTCTAAAGAACTGCCAACTTACACTGCAATCCCCAAGCCACCTGCCATGCGTGGGCATTATGGTAAATACCCCCTTAATATGGGAGGCTGTGTTCAGCAGTGGACGATCGGCTGATACAGTACTAGATAGATAATTGAAGGCACATGACACTTAACAACATAATGTCCCAGGGTGATGGCCGCAGCTATGAGCAGAGGTTACCGCTTAATACAAGGCCCGACAGACACAATACCATTGAAAAAAAGAGAGCATAAAAACCTACCCTTGAGGTACCACGGCAATTATTGCTCGTCAATGTGTTCATGAAAAGAGTCCACTCAGTAGCGGTATGTAAGATGAAGAAAAACTTGGATTTAGATTTTGGATGCTGACATTCTATTACAAAATCGACATGTTTTGTGTTTGTGGTAAATCCTCTTTTTGCTCCAAATTACTGAGAGTCCCGCCGTTTCCCGTATGATTTCTCTCATGGCGACGTGAATAATGATTCCTAAAATTATTGTATCCTTCAATGGGGTGCACTGGCACTAACAATGCCACCAAAAAAAATTAAAAGCATTGCTTTAATTTACTAAGTTGTTCTTACTTCCTAATATATGCACATGATTAGCAGTTACCAGCTGACAAATAAAATATAGAAATAGCAACACATAATTTTTAATTTGCAGCTTAATACTGCACCAAGAAGTGGCTCAAGCTGCATCTCCACTCACCATCCCAGTTCCTGAAGGCGTTGATAAGCCTGTATCGCCTAAAATTGAAAAGATTGTCTCTGAAATAACAAACCTGAATCTTCTTGAGGTGTCAGAGCTCAGCCAAGTGTTGAAGAAGAGACTGAATCTCCCTGATGCACCAGTGATGCCTATGGGAGGTTTCATGGCTGCTGCACCTGCAGCTGAGGAAGAGGAAGCAGTTCCCAAAACTGTGAAGACTAGCTTCACCGTAAGTATCTTTTCTTCACCAATACTCATACAAAACAGTAACTAAGCTTTCATACTATTGTGACATATTGACCAACCTAATTGATATTGACTATTATTTTTTTCCACATTTGAAGATAATGAGAAAATTCCTGAAATGCACATTATTTATCATATCATATTATTATATCTAGAGATTTTGAAGCACTCAGTAGCAGTCTATGGTCAGCCATGCAGGGGTTTATGGTTCAGTAACTTCTGCGGGCTTGAGCTTCACAGCATGGTGTAAAGGCATTCTGTTAGCTTGTCCAGCTATAAGCCTCAAATAGTAAATCAGTCTTTCTCGTCATTAACATCATCAACCCCAACATAAATTTAATATTTTTATTCTTGCAAGAATGCATGCTCCACGTTTTATATTACAAAATTACAACAAGAGTCATGTGCAGGATAACATGACATATGATTCAAAACTCTAATTTGTCCTCTCGTTCTTAACCATTGTATGGAGATGGAAACAGCTTTAGTTCAAGTAGTAGTCATTTGTCATGTGTTAGCTTAGTGGTCATACTTCGGCAATAGGGGTGGATGGCGAGGGTTCGAATCCCGCACATGACTATAATTTTTCCTCCTGTTGTAATTTTATAAAATATCTTGTTAGTAAGTGAAACTTTAGTTGATAAAATATTTTTTTAGTATTTTTTATTTCTGTAGAACCAAATTTGCCTCCTTAATAGCATTGACAGTTTTGATTGTTACTGATAGCTAGGCCAGTCTTAGCCAGACTAGGTATTTATCAAGATAATTGTGCACTTACAGCTAAGTCAATGCATTCATAAGTTTTAGTAAAATATCCTTCCCATCAGTACAGTACATACATGTGTAATATAACGAGTGAAGGTGTAATATAACGACTAATGGTTGGAGTAGTCCAACTACTTACGTTGTTAAGTAATTATGTGAATTAAAATTTAAATCAAGCTAATCCTAGAATGGGAACTAGAACCCAAGGACTGCTGTTGAAACAGGACATCCATATTTTGACTTGAAGATGGTAGCTGGGACAGCGATCATTCGCAAAATGAACCACGAATGAACCGCCGCCTGCTCGGCAAATGCATGTTGTAGGGGTTACTTCTGGACTATCATTGGTACTAATTTGGGATATAAGTTCATAACTATGACGCAATTTGTATACGCTTAAGGTCCACCTGATGTCAACCGGTAAACTCTGCCTATAACAGAAGCGATTCTTCACAACATGAACTGCACTGCATCTATCATTTTGAAAACATACAGTTGTCAAGAGTCTTATGTGCCTGTAATTTCATAATACTGAAATAACATAATAATACTTGAATTTAAAAATCAATGTTTTGCGCAATTACAGGTAAAGATGACTAAATTTGATGACAAGCAAAAGGTGGCACTAATCAAAGAAGTCAAGAGTCTCCTGGAAGGCTTTAACCTTGTACAAGCCAAAAAGTTTGTGGAGAGCGTCCCCACCATAGTGAAGGCAGACATCAGCAAAGATGAAGCGGAGAAACTCAAAGAAGCACTTTCCAAAGTCGGAGCCATCATAGAAATAGAATAGATTTATGTATAGTTAAGGTTAGTGATAATTTAGTTGCAATAAAAACTTTATAAAGTTATTTCGTTGTAGAATTGATTTGGTGTTGTTCATCTAAATTAATTAACAGATTCAGATGTTACTTAGTAGAATCCATGTTTATTTACAAATATTTTTAGAAAACATTAATTAAAGTGACACATTAATTAGTGAAAATATTTCATAAAATATATCCAGTGAATATTCCGCCTAATTTTTCTGTTAAGATCACGATCGAGAACAAATCGATCGTGCGCTCGAAGAGTCAGGACTTTCTGTTTTGGACACGCGTCGAAAATTCTGGTTTGGCTACGTAACGTTGATGACGTCACGTCGTCTTGGCAGGAAAATTAGGCGGAATTGTCACTAGATATATTTTAGTGTTTTTCTAAAATATTAATTTAAATATTTCCTTAAAATGTGTTAGTATAGTTAAAGAGTAAGATTTCAAGTTTAAACGGTAAGCAACTGCTTCGTTATAAGCAGGTCTTCGTTAGAATTCTTGCAATATTGGATGTCCTGGATTCCCTACCATGACCCATCTCCGACGATGTTCTTTTACAGTTAGTGGAATAAGGACATTGCAGGTATTTCTGATTATTGAAATTTCTTAGAATTTGAATGCTGCCTCCTTGTCAATGCTTATTCCTTCTCTGATATAAGACGAAACAAAGATCTTATGATACTTATTTCTTTCCGTTATAAACCGATTATATGTATCGAAGTGATGCTGCTATAATCCCTTTTGTAACCGGGAATCTTTTATCGATGTTGGCCAACATATTGCGTTTTAGACGTACCACAATCAGTGATTCGCCACTTTGAAAATAACCTCTCAACGAAACACAAGAGATACATTCGTCGTGCAGTATTATCGTGACAATATTATGTGGACGGTTTCACGAAACGATTTCAGAAATTTAAATATTTTTCGTTTTGCAATAACGCATACTCTGCGGATTACATTAAAAAATTAGAAATTTTCTAGAGGAAAAATTCAAGTCATGTGCGGGATTCGAACCCGCGTAAAGGAATAGAGGTCGTCAAATAAAATGACCAGTTGAATTTCGGATTAATGTGTAAGTAACATATCCTTGTTGGTTACTTAGAAATAACCAACAAATACTAAAACTGATTTATATTGTAGCTTTTATGTTCAAAAATTAAATAAAAATCAACAAACAATATTTATCTCCCACTAGTGTTAGTGTTCTGAGGAACTGTTCGATTTACTACCTGCAGCTCAATTTCGCCAACGTACTTCCCGACAAAGCATGAAGTTTCATCAATTTCATGTCGACGTCTGGAAGTCCACAACCTTGCGATTTTCACGGCATTTTTTACCTCGCACTGCCATATTATGGAACCAGCTGCCTGGTGAAGTATTTCCGAACAGTTACGACTTAGGAATCTTCAAGAAGAGAGCATATTCCCTCCTTAAAGGCCGGCAACGCATCCTCGAGACCTCTGGTGTTGCGGATGTTTGTGGGCGACGGTGATCACTTACAATCAGATGAGCCGCCTGCTCGTTTGCCCTCATATCCCATAAAAAAAAAAACTAAGTTGACATTAAGAACAGTAATAGATCCGACTCGCATTTGGCCATTTTTCGTTTACATGTTGTAATGCGGAACCCTGTTCGAACTCGCAATAGGCCGATTTTTTGGTGTTAAAAGTACATACTTGGTATCAATTCTTTCTTATCTCTTATCAGTGTGGCCATGAATATTTTGTATTTTTATATTATCGATATGTTTATGTCTTCAGGCACATTTCGTTTTACGAATCTCAATAGTGTATATCGGAGGAAACCTCTACCGTTTAATAAAACCTATCAAATTAACACATCCATGTGAATTGAACTTGCTAAACGCTGCGCTGCTGGTTGGAATACTCCCGATCTCGGCGGCTTTATATGTAGTTTTTTTGTACATTACTTGGGGGCTGGTCTTATCGTCCTGCAGTATGAGTAATGAAACATCAATGTATCGCGCGTTAACTGCGATATTACAAAACATTATAATCTATTTAATGATATTACTAGTGATAAAGATTGATTAAGTAGAGAAGGTAGTGTCAGTGTAAACTGATTGACGCCAACGTGCTTAAGGCTGCTAAACGTGATCTAGGATTGGAAGTGTTGGAAAATGGAGATGAACAATTATGTGCGGAAGTTCAGCAGACTGATCCAGAGGATTTTCGACGAAAAGTTCGAGTTGAGTCGATATTATGCGAGGCGTTTGTTGAAGCATTTGAAAAATGAAAATTGCAGTAAGTAACGCACACGAATAGCTTTGATTGCAATGATTAAGATTTATATATGCTTTTCTATTAGAGAAAGACTGGCATTCTACCGGGTCTACTACGCATTCTGCCACTATCTCTGTAAGTATTGACAATGCGACAGTCTTATTGACAATGCGACAGTCTTTCTGGGAATCAAAATGGATTCAATTTTACAGTGGAATCCACACATACATGATCTATCAGGAAGACTTAGTTCTGCTGCATATGCAGTTCGTAAGATAAGACAGCTAACACACGTAGCTACTGCTAGGCTCGTTTACTTCGCGTACTTCCACAGTATTATGTCATATGGTGTATTGCTGTGGGGAGCTGCTGCTGAGATAGACACAATCTTTATCTTACAAAAGCGTGCAATTCGAGCCATATATGAAATGGATCCTAGGGAATCCCTGAGAGATCTTTTTAAAGAAATTGATATTTTAACTTTACCAAGTCTGTATATATTTGAAAATATTATGTATGTTCGTAAAAATTTGAGCAAATTTAAATCAAAATGTGACAATCACGATTATAACACTAGGAATAAAGATAAAAAAACAGTGCCAAGTTTTCGATTAGCAAAGACAAATAAAAGGTCCTTCTTACGCAATTGTGTACGATTTAATAATAAATTGCCCAAACATATTACAACGCTCACAGAAAGAAAATTCAAGTTGCACGTGAAGAATATTTTAATAAAGAAATCTTACTACACAGTTTGTGATTACTTAAACGACAAAAATGCTTGGATTGGTTCGCCTCTGCCAAGCTAGCGCCTGTCACCTACGTAATGTAAATTAAGTATTGTAATAATTTTACTATACAGTATGTACTTAACACATTGTTAAATAACGTTTAAAAGAATGGTCCCGAGTTTCTCGCCCGTTCTTCTCGCAGTGGCTCTATAATTTTTGTTTGCTGAACGTGGCAGTACAATGTAGTATATTTCAATATTAAAATTTGTAATTGACCTTCATAAGAGCGTCTTCATAGACGCCATAATTGAATAAATGATTTTGACTTTGACTCTGAAGTATATCACCTGCTGTTAGGTGATGATGTAGATTGTAGCTCTTCCTGATTGGTTCTTTATCAGAGTTTAACTAAGCGCCTGATGGCTTTTATGCTACTGCGTGTATTTGGACCTTGCTAAACACTTTGCATGAGGCAGTCAATTGCATTGTGATCACCACAGTGCAATCTGTTTGAGACGACCATGATAATAAACGTTAGTAGTTGGCAAAGGGAAAGGTAATAAATATAATTATCATAGATTTTCGATCAGTTTCTCTATAAGTGTGAGTTTGGCTTTATGTAAACGCGACCAC
Source organism: Plagodis dolabraria (assembly GCA_963854805.1). Classification (NCBI taxonomy): domain Eukaryota; kingdom Metazoa; phylum Arthropoda; class Insecta; order Lepidoptera; family Geometridae; genus Plagodis; species Plagodis dolabraria. Next base: position 32,728,319 of record OY978447.1, on the reverse strand, counting down.
ATCTTGGGTTCAAGTCCCACACATCCCCTTCCGCCACCCCTATGGTATTATTTATAGTACTGTTCGCTTCACATATAATTACTGCCTTCTGGTTTGAAGGGTATGGGTGCTGGTGAAGTTAAAGACACATGAGAGACTACACGATTTTAAGTCTCAGGGTGATGAGCGCAGTTCGTCACTTGTGATAAAATGCCTCTGTTATACGCATAATCTTGAGGCCCGACTAGTGATAAGCAGTAACCTGCTCTCACTGCTCTCACTATCACTAGTCGGGCCTCAAGATTATTCCGTTATACAAACCCATAAAAAGGTTCCAAAGATATCTACTGTTCGTCGGGAGGCTAAGTAAAAGCAGTCCTGTTGTCTAGTAGGGTTCTGTAAAAAGAATACTAATTATTATGAAATCTTTTCCAGATGCCTCAAAAACATTACTCGGCATGCCAATGTTCTCTGACCTGATCTTCCACTCCATCGAAAACCTACTCTCCGTGTCGACGCAAAACAAAATATTTATAATAGAAGTGATCACGGTGCTCTTCGAGAATGAGCTCCAGTTCAACAGGTTGCAATCGCTCGGGTTGCAGCTCTGCATGATCAAGAAATATATGAAAATGAACTTGGAATCCAAGTATTCATCGCCCGAGTACCACTACACCTTTGTCAAATTGGCGACCGCTGAGTTATCCCACACGTCGGGGCTTAAAATGATCGTGCACTGCAAACTGTGGGAGTTCGTCTTAGCTCCGGACAGACAGCGCACGCCTGAGTACGTCGCTAAGGCCGCTTACCAATTCATGGCCCAACTGCTGTGGCAGCTTGACGATTATGAGGAAGAAACTACACTCAATGAAGTTCTTGGATATATCGTGCAACCTTTAAAAACCAGCGCGTACCAAACATTAACTGTGTTCGATGTAGACAACGAGAAACTCATTTCAGACCCAGTACTTACGCCTCTCAATATTCTACTAACAATTCTGAACGATACTGGTCAACTAACTAAATCTAAATACTTGTTGTCTCTTCTGAAGTATACCCTTTTTCTAGGCTGCCCTCTGGCGAATGTTTTCGCAGGTTCCAGAGATCACACTGTTCTCTGCTTGGTTAATGATATAACGTTCAGGTTGTTGTTTGCCATGAGTGCTAAAACTAAGGACGGTCAAACTGGAAGCGATGTTATTACTGAAATATTAGCTACCTTTCTCAATGAAGTAACGAAAACAATGCTCGTAAAACGCATGATTCCCACCGTAATGAACTTTATCACAAAAACGAATATATTTTGGTCGAAAGTCGGCTCGACTGTGTTCTCGTCCAGTTTCGAAAGAAACGGGCATAAGTACCAGATTGAAGACCAGTTCATTATGCTATCAGTTGTTCCCATGCTGACATACAACTTCAGTAGCTATAAACAAGCGGACCTGGTGTTGGAGCAATATAATGTGAAGATCTCGAAGGTAGTGACGGAACACGTCCTTAAGAATAGTTACACTTACAAGATGATAATCGAAAGCGGGGATATGAAGCAGATAGTGATAGAAGCGGTGAAGGAACTGTTCAAACTAAAGGGTTTGTTGAAGCCAGCGCAAGCCGGAATCGTTTTCCAGAGTTTGTACTATGTTTTGGAGATGTACATAGCCACGGATGATAAGGATAGGATATTTGAAGAGAACCCTATAAAGACGAGGGACGACGTGAAGCTGCTGTCCCTGTTGTTGGACTGTATGAAGATGTTGCTAATGGAACACAACATACATTGGTACGAAAACGTCGAGATTATATGTCTGCAAAACGGACTGTTGAATTTATTGAAGCAGGTGTCGTTGCCGTCGAGGGTAAGTTCATTCAAAGCCATTACTAAAACAGTTTAATTGTTAAAAATAACACAATAATCACCGAGTATATCTACGTAATTTTGTGTATTATTCTTGTGGTATTAGTAGTGCATGCCGGAACGACATTTAAAGTGGCGATTGTACTCTGAAGAACATAATTATACAGAAATCACAGGCAATTCTTTTTATCGGTATCCCCAATTACATTTACGGCCACGGCACTATATAAAATACAGAGGTATTACGAGTAAACTTACTAAGTATAGGTGTATTTCACTATATACAAAATGGCCTAGTTCTCATAACACGACCCTTATCCGACGATCACAATCTAAGCGAACAACAGTCAGTACTGCACCTACATAGATAATAACAGACAGAAGCAGATATTACCGTAGGCTCGGTTACCATTAAATAAAACAACTCCAGAACTAGCCGTTATCAAAGACTGGATTGCTTTATCATCATTTTTCTACCAATATATATGGGGCAACAGCTCCTTATGTATCATATTATAAAAACTTACGCTCATATTTATATCTTATATAAGGAGAATACGCGTGTTTGAGCGTGAACTAACGAGTCGATAGCGATATCGACGGTACTCCGGTAGAAGCCGAAACATTGTCGATAGCGATATCGACTTATAATGTGTGTCTTTTTAATGAACAAGTATTTCCTTAAAACCCCCGAAAAAAAATGTCTCGATTAATAAAAAAAAGTGAATAGACTAAAGGAAAATGATTGACACGAGTGAAATAGGTAGTTTTAAGCTATAATTAGAATGCGGATTTTTAATACTATAAAGCATTTCGTACGTCTCACAAGGTGCTAGGTAGGTAGTTATTTCAACGACAGAGCCGAGTTAATAGAAAACATTACCGTGACATAGCCATTTAGAAACTGATGTTACTTATATACTTATTTCAGTTACGTATGTACCTAATTTAAAAATTGAATCTTTATAAATATTTAGATCGGTATAAATCTACTACCGTACTGTATTTTTCGACTTTTGTAGAGCGTCGCGTCGTCGCGGCCCGTGGCCCTTTGGCGACCATGGTAACATAACTTTGCAAGTTGCGCTATAGCGATTTAAAAAAAGATACCTAAGTACTTTCTTATGCTATTTATAGTTTAATATATGTTCTAATAATTAACTATTAACTAGATAAGGAGCTTATATAAGAACACGGGTGTTTGAGCGTGAACTTACTATGAGTTGATATCGCTATCGATTCATAGTAAGTTCACGCCAAAAAACAACACGCATTTTTAGTGAACACTTCCTGTTCATTTCGCAAAGAATTTTATTTGTTTATATAAAAAAAGTATATTTACAAATGGAATACAAAGTAGGCAAATGTAATTAAAATGCTGGAGGCGCGTAGCCCTATCGCATGTTTACGTGCAGCGCGGCTTTAGTTATTTCAACGACAGAGCCGAGTTAAGATACTGTATAGATAACATTACCGTGGCTATGCTGTCCAGCGCCATAGCATGATAAGCTAATATAAAAATTTACAAACTTTTGGGAGAACAAATTTTCTATTTATCAATCTAATTTCTAAATTTACGCGTCGGGCGCCTTATCCACTCGGCCTTCGAGAGAGGAGGAATAAGATGCTAAGCGTTCCATATGAGGACTAGGTTTAAATAAATAATAAAAATATTCTTCAGGTGAGGTCCAGCCCCCCGGTACGTATAACCGGAAGAAACGGGTTCGACTCCCGGTCGAGACGTAAAACTGGTCACTGGAAATTTGAAAAAATCACATTACAGCATGATCTTCCACCATTTGTGTTGGTTTAAGAGATGTGTAACCAGATTTTTCAATAATCCATCAATTTTCTACAATCCCACCAAGTTTACGCTTGTACCTATGTATTCTACCTAGTTAATACTAGGCGCACTGTACCTAATTAAGATATACCCATTTTTATCGAGAATTCATTGTCTAGACAAACCTAACGTAGGTTTTAAGACATTACTACCATAAACCATAATGTATTATGTAAGTGTTTGGATAAATAAAAAAATAAATCTCCGGTTTTGGCGATTTGAACGGGCCTTACTGTTTATCTAAAATGATAGTTTTTTTTTTATGTTTTTGTAGCGGAACCAGATCGAGGCCCACCTGATGTTAAGCGGACTAACCTCAGCTATAACAGACAATAGAGCAAAACAATAAAAAAAACTTTTTGGTTGCTTGAATGGGCATCCCGCTTTTTTCAAATTAGGTATTATTTATTATATCTGCTATGTTACATATATTTCAACCGGCTACGTCTTACCCACACTTCCATAAATACAAAGACCCTCGACAACATTTGTCTAAGGGACCGACAGATAGACAGCCCCTGCTATCTCGTACAGAGCAATAATAACCTGAAATATTGTGACCTCAGCAACTACAACAAGTCCTGGACCTGATCGACATCAGCGTGCGGAAGTTCCTGTCTCCAGACATGACGCTGCTAGTGGAGAACAGGCGAGGGAGCACGCTAGACGAGATCGCTTCCGTCATGAAGTCTTACATCCAGCATGAGGAGTGGGGGGTGCGGGAGTCAGCGCTCAACTTGCTGCTCAGCTGTACTGACGTTGCCTTTGTTAGTGAGTACCTACTATCTTACTTCCCCAAAAAAAACTTTAGCTCGGTTTTAGATAACTTTGTCTCAGGGTGATTGGGTGCAGTGCAGTTCGCCACTTGTGACGAACTGCTACTGTTAGTGTTGTTTATCATTCGACATTTTGAGAGCTTGACTCTAAAATCTTTTAAATGTTTTGTTATTTTGTTTGCTTTTTAGGTATGTACGTATGCGCACTGTACCTAATTAAGATATACCCATCTTTATCGATAATTCATTGTCTAGACAAACCTAACGTAGGTTTTAAGATATTACTACCATAAACCATTGTGTATTATGTGTTTGGATAAATAAAAAAATAAATTTCCCGTTTTGGGGATTTGAACGGGCCTTACTGTTTATCTAAAATGATAGTTTTTTTTAATTTTTTTGTAACGGAACCAGATCGAGGCCCACCTGATGTTAAGCGGACTAACATCTGCCTATAACAGATGCATTTCATCACAAGTCACAAATTGCACTGCGCCCGTCACCTTGAGACAAAGTTGTTAAGTCTCATGTGCCTGACCTTTCGACTAGGTAATGATTATGAACATCACTTTTAAATTTTTAAATCTATAGATGCTCGTTTTGAAAGGAAAATGTCAAAATGTAGTTCATCTTCATTAACAGTAACCATACGTTAGAGGATAAGATCTCAGATCGCCATATGTTAACCTAAAACTTTTTGGAGTTTCTAGAAACTGCAACACTACGCAAGCCTTTCTAACAAGTCCGTATATTAAGTAAGCTTTAGGTACAAGTAGGTAAGGTTCGGAAACAAGCAAAAAAATTTAAGAGGAAATCGCTAGTTTGGAGTCAGATGTTTTGCGAGCAACATTTTAAATCACCGCGCACCGTCCCCTATGACGGTTTAAGAAATACGATTGGAGTACGAAATTTCGGCGACACAGCCGTACCCCCGGTAGCTTAATAGATAAAGCATCCGGCGCGAAATCGGAAGGACGCGGGTTCAATTCCCGCCCGGGGCAAAACATTTTGTATTCCAATAATTTGTAAATTTAACATTTAAAATGCTTAACGAAAAATGCATGGTTGTAGGATATAAACCGGCCTAGCTAGCTAATAACACTCAAGTAGAAAATCTGTCACCAAACACCTAATTGTGTGCTCCGTCAGCTGTTCTTGTGAACCAGTAATTCTGACTTAGTACCAATAAGTAACCAAACGCTCCTCCTCACTCCGCTGTCGTCGCACTTCGCATCTACAATATGACTGCCCCAGAATATGTAGTCATTTAACCCTATACAACACTAAGTGGAATGAGGGATAGTATCAAAGTTGATTTTAGATTTGATGTGCACAAACACAACAGATAATCCTATTCATCTTATCAAAAATACTAAATAGGATTTGGAAATTTCCCATAATAAAATTACCTAACGAGCAGCGATTTTGAATTGCCATAGGTACTCGAAATTCGTACAAACCACTGAAAAAGTTACCCAGCTTAGGTATGCATAGCTATGTAACTTGTTCTGAATAAGCTAAAGAGATTCTTGTTTCGTAGAATACGTACCTCTTCAGAAGCTAATATCTGAGAACGGGCTGATCCTGCTGGCGGCGCAGGCGGCGCTCACCGACCCCGAGTACTACGTGCAGGCCACGGCGCTCAAGTGCCTCGCCGCCGCCACCAAGGTGGAGACCATTTGGGGTGAGGTGATCCGGGCGAACACGCATCTCTATGTGAGTTGTTTTGGCTGTTATACATATACCGGTCAAGTGCAAGTTGAACTCGCACACCAAATGTTCCGTACCACCATTTGTGAGGAAGTGCAGTGATAGGCGACCGGTTATACCTACTGACTGGGCGTGCCTCAGCGCTGGGAGCGCGGCGCGGTCCAGTGTTGCCGCGGCGGGCGCTCTTGGCTCGGAGTAGGCAGTCTTTTACTCGACTCAAAACTTAAAACAATAAGTTTTCCTAGTATTGTCTGACACTTTAAGTTCTCGTAGTGAAAAGCAATGCCTGCTCCGAGGTAAAGGCGCCAGCCACGGCAACACTGGACCGCGCCGCGCCCACTTTGAATAGTTTTCAATATTTACATGGAGCAAAGTAATAAAAAATATATAATAATACATTACACACTTTTAACATCAGGTGGTTCTCGTGCTTATTCTGTCAAAAACACATAAAAAACAACAAACGAAAAGTAAAAAATTAAAACCAATAAAATACATTAATATCAAAATGTTTGTTAAAAATAGCAGAAATCAATAACAGGTTGTTAGCATTTTTCCAATAACCCTGTATACGTACAAAACAAAATCAATTAATAAATATAAAACAGCTATATTGTATCATTGCAGAAACAACTCATCTACATGCTGAGGACCAACCCTGAAGGCATGATACGTAAAGAAGCAGTGGAGGTCCTGACGCATGTTTACATTCACCAAAAGACAACGCCGCAGTTTGCAAAATGTATGTACAATGTTATGTCTTCTGCCGCTTTGGACGACTTGCATTGGGAGGTTCAGCTAGCAGCTCTCTACTTCTGGAAACCCGTCATAAAGAAACATCTCACCGACAAAGGGATGATGGACGGGAAGTTCCCAAAAGTCACCTTCTCTAAAGAAAAGAGAAAAATCATCGTTCTAGACGAGAAAGAAGTTAAGAAACAACTGACGAGCATATTAAACGATCTATCTGATATAGGATGCCTCACTGTCCTACACGACTGTTTAGATGAGGAAGAAAACACAGAAGTGTTGGCGCGCGCTAACTGCATATCTAAGAAATTAGTCGAAGTATTGGACAATCACTGCTTTAACAAATGTCCTGATATTGAGAACGGGACAGACGAACCTATGGACGAACCTGTAAAGGAAGAGCCAGATGAGGATATGGTTCTAGATCTCTCTTTTGTTTTAGATACTGAAGCGCGAAGAGATCAAATAATCGACGAAATCGTACATACGAAACATGGAGAACTAATTATGAATATGCATGATAAATATGTTAATACCAACGGTAACATTGATGACGATGTCCCGCTAAGGCTGTGTCCACCGATGAGACCTAGGATACATCCTAATAAATTCTTAGAAAAGTTCAGACGGACAGACTACGATAATGTTGTTGAGAGTAAGAGAAATTGGAGCGTAGATAAAACGACATTTGATGCCCTTTTGGATGAAATTTTAAGCACTTAACATAGTATACGATCTCATAATAAATATCTGTGATGTCAATAAACTGTTGTTAGAATCAGAAGTGGAGTTAGTTTAAAATAACACGAGTTAGAACAACAAATCCGTTTTCATTTAACACATCAGTATTCACGTTCATATATTACACAAAAGAAAGAGTACTCACAGACCTCACAGTTCACTTCACAAAAATACTTATAACACTTGTAAAATAAACACACAATTCACCATAGAAATAATATCTCACTAGAAATAGAAATAGCCTATTGGAAATAGCTCACGTGGCCCTATTACGACCGACGGAGATTCTAGCAAACGTCCGTTCACTACGAGCGCCGCAAAGCAAATGACCGTTCTTATTTTTTTTTTTTTTTTTTAGGGAGGACAGAGGTGCTGGCTACCGCCTGTGCGGTCGTCCAGCTCCACTGGATTTTGGGCGAGGGCCTGGCCCTACAATAGCCCGGGAGGGCGTAGAAGGCGAAAAGCGCCTTCTACCTCCGTCTCCTGCGGACGCCGAAAACGTGCCGCTACTATAGAAGGGGTTGACAGCGAGCTCAAGGGCACCACTGTGGTTCGGACCTCGGCTTGTCTCGCTGTCGAGAGACATGGGGGGGATCGGAGCAAAATGCCTCTGTGCAACTGCAGTGTTGCACAATTGGGCCCTACTGAATAACTCTCTTTGATTATTTGGAGAGACCTTTATCGGGACCTTGTTTTTGCCTCGAGCTCGCCGGCGAGCACGGTGTCTGACTGTGTAACCTCTGAATACCTCATACCTGGGGACGTTACCTGGACGGTCCGTTCTTGTCGAGGCGCACGGTTTATATATATGTGGGTAGGGTTGCCCGTTGACTCAGCGGACATTTTCCTAACACTGTATTAATTAAAACGCCAAAAAAACTCAACATAAAGTGTATTTAAGAATCTCAAAAAGTGCTCTTACATAAGTATTGGAATATATAGAATTTCAGTACAAATTCAATAACAATCTAACGAGTTGACTTCGTCATTCTCTTCGTAAATTCCGAGGACATCGTCCAACAGAGACGATACACTCCTGATCCCATCGTTCCACTTCCTCTTCTCTGCCGCTACAGATTTGAAATCTTTACTTTTAAAGTAATCAACAAAGAGGTACGGTGAAGCGGTCTTCGTTATTTTAACTCTTGGTTGAACATGCTCTTCTTGTTTAGTGTTTTGAATGGTCATTTGCCTTTCATAGATTTTAGCGAGTAAGTTTATGTCGTCAGAGTTTAAAATGCCTTCAATAACATTGTCTGATGAGCCAAACGCTGCGCTGTCGTCTGTCAACATGTCATCATCATTGTCTTCTTCTATATTGCACATGAGATCGGCTACAGTTTCAGCGAGTCCTGAGTTTCCCTGACTGGGCTTTAAGAATTCAGGTACTTTATATTTGTTGAGGATATCCATTAGCTCTTGTGACAACCCTAGCGCGCAGTCAAGGACTTCCACTTCCGTATCCTCATGCAATAGTTTTATTAATACATTCAGAAGTCCTGCAGAGGAAAGCTCGTCTAGAATTTTGGACAATCTTCTTTGTATTTCTGTTTCATTGAGGGTGACTATTTTCCTAGTTTCCCGTGAGAATGTGACGGGTGGGAAAGTGCCGTCGAGCATACCTTGATCTGTGAGAAGAGATTGGAAGACTATCCTCCAGAATTTGAGAGCAGATATTTGTACTTCCCAGTGGAAGTCTGCGTATGCAGTGGACACCATGTGATCGTATAGGGTTTGTTTGAAAGTGTGTGATATTTTGAGATTTTGGTAAATTTCGCAGAGGACGTTGCACGCTTCCTTTCTTACGATACCTTCCTGGTTGTTACGGAGCATCGCTATTAGCTGGTCCTGCAATGATTAATTAGGACTTTATATTTTCGGCAAATTGATCTGAAATAACTCATGGAAGAGAATAATGGGGTTTACTAGTACAACACGTGCGACTTAACTTGACGCCTCGCTGGAATGCAACCCCCTTCCCACTTCCTCACGCAGCGTCCCGAGTTCGTCTTGTGAGTACAGTGCTGATCGTACCGTTGCGCGCCTCATTCGTTCGTGTATAATTGTGAAATGCTACTTTATTGGAAAAACGTGCGACTTTAACGTTACGTCATCAGCGCGAGGCATCCAGATAAGTCGCTCGGGTCGTATAGGAGTATTATCTTAGGCGATCGGTCCACACGGCGCGTACGCTGTATCGCGATCATAAGATTATGATCGCGATAATCTTCATAGATATGAAGATTATGATCGCGACCAAGGCATGGAAGTTAATTTTAAAGTGGTATCAAAATTCTAAAATGGCTTATTTTAGCTGTCATGTAATGTCATTCGATTCCGATCGATCTGAGCTCTGCTCTTGTTAAGTTTATTTCTTCTATGCCTTTGACCAATATCTCACCTATAAGTGATGATAAGATCTAAAGATGTCGTCCGGGCTAACCTAGAATGAGTGGTTCACAAGGACAGCTGTACGAACTAGCCCTACAAGCGAGGTATGAGGAGTAGAGTAAGTAAGTTAGTCCTTGCCTGTATGGAGGGGTACTGCGTCGCGAGCGCCCCCCAGACGGCGCTGAGCTTGGTGGCGGCGGCGAGGCAGCGCAGCGCGGAGACCTGCGCGTACGGCTCGTAGTCGTTGAACGCGACGGCCGCCGACACCTCGGTCAGCTTGTTGTCCAAGATCTGCTTCTGGAACGGCGGGAACTCTGGGGAACGAAACGTTTACATAAGCACCTATAGAATGCCGCAGATCCATGGATCTATCCCCACCGCGCCGCGCCGGCTTGAGCTGCACCGCATGGTAGAAGGGAATTTTCCGGATGCTCGCCTGGCTAGCTGCCTTCCCAAAATAGAAAATCTATCGCCAAGCACTTAAAAATGTTTTCATTCTGCAGTCCTTGAGAGCCAGTAAGTGATTATAAAATTATAGCAACTGTTTGTCACAGGGTGACGGGCGCAGTGCAGTTTGTCACTAGTGACGATATGCATCCGTTATAGGAAGAAGTAACTGCTTAACATCAGGTGGACCCCGTGCGTGTTCCTTCACAATCACATAAATACATAAATCAAAACCACATACTATACACATAGCGTTATTACAATAGCTAACACGCTGTCAAATGCTGAAATTTTGTCACTATCAGACTGCGTAGGAGTGAAAGAGAGGCAGCAATGGTGAAATCACGATCAGTTTATGTAAAATCAGAAAGTAAGCTTAATAACATAAAACTAGGACCGTAAATCAAAAATATTACTATTCTTGTTCTCTTCATGAGGTTTTGATATTTTAGTAATATATTTGCATATACAGTCATATGAAAATAATTAAGATATTTACGTTACAAGCGTAATTTAGAGCCAGCTTTGCAATTTTATTCTACCAAGTACATACGTGTTTCGGACTTTTCTTGGCCGTAGTTAATGTGATCAAGATAGACATAAAATTTCTTGTTAAAAATCAGTTCAAGTAAAGCCTATTTAGATATTTTAATTTTTTTATTACAAAATCACAAATTTACGAGGGTAAAAATTATAGTCATTTCCGGGATTCGAACCCGCGTCCATCCACCCCTTTAGCCGGGGTATGCTCTAACCTGCTTTTTTTTATGTTATTATGACGGATCAAGCTCGAGGCCCACCTGATGTCTAACCTCTGCCAATAACACATGCATTTCGTCACAAGTCACGAATTGCACTGCGCCCGTCACCTTAAGACATAGTTCTTAAGTCTCAAGTGCCTGTAATTTTACTGGCTCTCAAGGACTGCTGCCGGAACACACCGTTAATTGCTTGGCGACAGATTTTCTACTTGAGGGTGGTGGCTAGCCACCACAGGCGGGTATTCGCAATATGCTCATTATACTATCCCATTTTAATGAGCATAATATATGGAATGAGAATCAGTTTGGTTTCACAAAGAGCAGATCCACAAAAGATGCAGGTGTTCAATTGATGTCACATATACTTGAAGCCTGGGAAAGTTCACAGGGTGCTATTGCCGTATTCTGTGACCTTTCTAAGGCATTTGACTGTGTAGAGCACCGCACTCTGATTCGTAAACTTTCACATTGTGTGTGGGGGACACAATGACTACCGGCGATGTGGACTGTATTTTTGCTATAGGCTGGCCTTCGAAGTAGACACTGAATCCCTTTCACATTTGTTTTCGCTGGGGTTGTTTTGATGAGCACAAAGAATAAATAAAGCTGCCTATTAGATGTCGATAATTAAGGAGAGCGAGCGTCCTAATTGGGTAAAGTGAGACCTAACACGACGGTGGCACGACAACGAATGAACGCTGTTTACTACATATGTCTCTACAATATTTCTATATAATTATTTTCATTGCATAATCGTCTTGACTGATCGCCGTATAGATGCGTCTCAGCCAATCATAGCGCGTAGATGCCTAAATCTACAAGTGAGAGGACATGACAGAGATAGCTAGCTTTATCCGTCGTTGTAACGGTCATTTCGTATCTAGAATTCCTAGAATAGCGTCTAGATTTTAGATCTTAGTGATTGAATAATGAGATAGCGTCCCAAGCCTTCGATGAAACGAACATTACCTTTTATGGTAATGCTTCGATTTTGAGAGTGGCGTCACCAAGCTTAGCGTGGCGTGGGTACGCGCCCCCCGTTCTATAGCGTCATATACCTACCTATGATGATGCATTTCCTAACGGTTTTTATATTGTTTGGTATGTATAGCACGGCGGTGGTTATACATACCTATATTGAAGCGCTCGTAGCCAAGTTTGCTTAGCCATTCTGAATCGATCAGCAAAGTTAAGCAACGTCCGCCGCGGTCATGACTTGGATGGGTGACCGCTGGTGACATTACTACTGAGCGCTTCCGTGCTTCGGAGGGCACGTTAAGCCGTCGGTCCCGGTTGTTGTCTTAGGATAGCAGTCGTTACAGCATGGTGGTAGGGCACTTTGCAAATGCCCGCCTGGCTAGCTACCACCCTCAAGTTGAAAATCTGTCGCCAAGCACCTAACGGTGTGTTCCGGCAGCTGTCCTTGAGAACCAGTAACTCTAGGTTAGTCTGAACAACATCCTCGACCACATCATCACTTACCATCAGGTGAGATAGTGGTCAAAGGCTAACCTATTAGGCATAAAAAAAAAAAAAAAATTACCTTTATGATTACATACCGTGTCGTTACGTACCCACGGTGTATATAGCACGGCAGTGGCTATATACACACATCATACCTATTGCGTATATATGCTTGTAGGCACATAACGACAATATGTACATATAACACGGCTGCGGTAATATGCACATATATGGCACCGACTATGTACCACTACTATTTACCGTACCTTTTACCTTTATCACCTTTTTATACCTTTACCACCTGTTGCAATTGTTATGTAAAGCTATCTATTTATGCATCTCTGTCATGTATTCGCTATTTATGGGCCTATATGCCTATCTATATTATATATACCTATCTATATGCCTATATACCTACGGTCTCTTTACCCAATGAAGACACACACAACTCATATTCTTTATTTCTATTCACAATGGGTCCTTATGTGTTAACTAAGGCCCTACTATACACTTATGTCCACCTATGATGTTTTCTCTATATGTTTTACAATGGTTATTTTACATTGATCCCTATACCTATTCCTGGTAGTTTCATAAGGCAAGGCCGATACTAAATAACAATGCGTATATTCCTACGCTATACTATACTATGGGGTTCTTTATTGAACAATGGTAGATACATAAGGTAGCGCCTTACAACAAACGTTATATTGCATTGCAAGGGGATCTATAATAATCACTTAGTGTGATGTCCTATGCTATTACCTAAGTAAAATTGATTCTTAATGCTAACTCATATATTTCAAAGCTTAGATATCTATATTTATACATTGACTATATGGACAGTACGATTCTGTCCTGCACATTATGGTATTCGTGGAAAAGCTCTCAATCTTATAAAGTCATATCTGACAGACAGGCTACAGAAGGTTAGAATAAATGGCAATACTTCTTCCGGGTCTTTGGTAAGAATAGGAGTACCGCAAGGATAAATTTTAGGACCCTTTCTGTTTCTAGCGTATATAAATGATCTGCCTTGCATGCTTAAAAATATCTACGATATAGTTTTATTCGCAGATGACACCCCCCTGATTTTTTAAATTAGATAGTGAACTAATTCATGTAAATAATGTGTTATCTAAGTGCTTTGCGACTAATAATCTTCTCTTAAATTCAAAAAACACCAAATGTTTAAAGTTTTCTTTACCAAATGTTACTTATGTTGAACCAAACATTAAGCTTGGCCTAGATAAACTCTCTTTTGACAATGCGACAGTCTTCCTGGGAATCAAAACGGATTCAACTTTACAGTGGAACCCACATATACATGATCTATCCGGAAGATTTAGTTTAGCTGATGCATATGCAGTTCGTAATATAATATAGCTAACAGACGTAGCTACTGCTAGGCTCGTTTATTTCACGTACTTCCACAGTATTATGTCGTATTGTGTATTGCTGTGGGGAGCTGCTGCTGAGATAGAGACAATCTTTATCTTACAAAAACGTGCAATTCGAGCCATATATGAAATGGATCCTATGGAATCTCTAAGGGATCTTTTTAAAGAAATTGATATATTAACTTTACCGAGTCTGTATATATTTGAAAATATAATGTATGTTCGTAAAAAATTGAGTAAATTTAAATCAAACATTGACAACCACGATTATAACACTAGGAATAAAGATAAAATATCTGGGCCAGATTTAGATTAGCAAAGATAAATAAAAGGTCCTTCTTAGGCAATTGTGTGCGGTTTTATAATAAAGTGCCCAAACATTTTACAAAGCTAACAGAAAGAAAATTCAAGTTGCATGAGAAGAACATTTTGATAAAGAAATCTTACTACACAGTTTGTGATTACTTAAATGACAAAAATGCTGGAACTGGTTCGCCTCTGCCAACTTGTCACCTACGTAATGTAAATAAAGATTGTAATAATTTTACTATATGGTATGTAACACATTTTTAAAAAACATTTAAAAGAATGGCCCCGAGTTTCTTGCCCGTTCTTCTCGCAGTGGCTCTATAATTTTTGTTTGCTGAACGTCGCAGTACAATGTAGTATATTTCAATGTTAAAATTTGTAATTGACCTTCATAAGATCGTCGTAGACGCCTAAATTAAATAAATAATTTTGACTTTGACTTTCCTAATTTTAGGTCTTTTCGAAGGTGAAGTAGTCTTCAGGACATCATCATTATGTGGATTCAGAAAATATACATATTAAGTATGGACGTTTTGGCAACAAACCCGTGCTGAAGGTTTTTTCATAAATACTTGATTTATAGGTGAAAAAAAAAAATGAAGTGCAGCTGTTTTAAAATTATTATTTGGAACTCTCACTTGGTATTTCCACATCTAAGTTTCTACATTTTTATATAAAAAAAACGTTTAATCGCACCCCTGTTTGTCATTCTCCCCAATTTTCGCGCCTACCAATAAAAGAACATAGCCGCCACGTGCCGTGCGCATTGAAATTGAACTTAATTACACGCCAAAATTAATTTAGCGATAGTACAAAATTTAACCAATATAAGCAGTGCTGACAAAATTGTCCTTTTGTTTAGAAGTGTGTACATTCATACAACGACATGTGTGCTTGGACGAGGACGGCCGCATGGCCGTGAGAGGTGTGAGCACGATCACAACCGTTCCGGATTGTCGACAGTACTAAACCACATCGTGAATAATAATTGCTACCATGGTCTAAGAAAACAAGGTCTTCTACTCCCGAAGAATCACAGGCTTGCGTCACTACCAAATTGGCTCTTTATTTAAAACATGATTGCAGCAGAATACAAGTTCATGGTTCTTTTTCATGTGAATGTTTTGTTATAAAATATATGTACAATATTTCAAAAGTCACGCATGAATCAATGTTCATCTCAGTAAATGGTATGAAAAAGTTGTCTCCCTATGGTTCCACTTTTTGAGAAATATCGCCGTCTCTGTCTCACGTATATGATTTGCATCTGTTTCAATCTCGCTCATGCACATATGCGCAGTGATTCGTAAACTTTGTGGTCGGCCCATTTCTGGAAGCTACGAGTATAATAAAAAAAACATGTAATTTTTTTCTATTGTGGCGGAACAAGCTCGAGGCCCATCTGATGTTAAGCAGACTAACCTCTGCCTATAACTATATATATATATGGTTTTTGTAATCCAACCACATAATATGTGGCTGGATTCAATTTAAATTCAATCAGTACAATATTATTGTACTATGTATAATTTAAATTTGGATTTAATACAGTATCATAATGTGGGTAGTTATTTTATAGTTTGGTTTTGCCTGACCACCAACTCGGCTTAACTGTAATTTCTTCCGGCCAATACCCGTAAATCCCAAATTAAAATATTCAATGTATTAATGAACCCGCAGTTACAGTATATATCTAATTTACCAAGCACCTAACGGTGTGTTCCAGCAGTGGGCTGTCAGAGCCAGTTTCCAGTTCAGCTTGTTTGGTAAACATTAGGCAACATCATAACATAATTTACTATCAGGTCACATTGTAGTCAAAGGCTAGCTTATCGAAAATTAAAATAGCAACTTCTTTTTTTATGTTCATACTTCTATGTAAGTACTTCATATATCTAGGTACTGTTTTCCCGGCTGGAGCGCCACAAAATTCAACACAAAAAAAGAAACTGCGCAGCCTGCAAAGCCTAAATATATAGTTATTTTGAAGCAGTGATAGCTCAGTGGCTTTGGCTATGGACTGCCGCGCAGCAGGTATATGGTTCGAATCCCGCCGCGGGCTTGAGCTTCACCGCATGGTGGAAGGGCATTTTTGCGAATGCCCGCCTGGCTAGCGACCACCCTCAAGTTGAAAATCTGTCGCCAAGCACTTAACGGTGTGTTCCGGCAGCTGTCCTTGAGAGCCAGTCATTCTAGGTTAAGCCTGTTAACACCTTCGACCACATCATCACTTACCATCACGTGAGATTGTGGTCAAAGGCTCACCTATCAGAAAAAAAAAAAAACTTAAAATGTATTACTATACAATTGCATACATGGAAATAAGTTCACATATATACTTAGAAAAAACATAACCGAGTTGCAAAACTGATAAGTAAGAAATTTAGCTTTTTTCCAGCTATTTTGATTTTAAATCCAAACTACTGAACCGATTTTGATGACATTTCTATGGGACCAATCTGTTCAATAAGATAAATAATGAAACAATTTTCCACATCGGTTTATAAATGACGTGAGTGATAAGGTTAAAAAAAATACAACCGAATTTGGAACATCATAACTTTTTTAAAGTCGATATAAAAGATTTTTACTGAACAATTAAAATTTTTATGTTTAATGTTATGTTTGCCTTATTCTTATGTTGTTTTGTATGTTGTTTTGTTTTGTTGCCTGCTTCATTATATTTGTAAATTTTGTAATAGAGAATGCGATAGCAATTTTCTTTTTAATATCATGCATGGATAAGACGTGTGTGTTTAGTCTACGTCTACAGTAAGTAACTTTAATGGATTTGTTGACTTTAGTATTATCATATCACGCGTCTCGATTTCACAATATTTAGAACAGTTCAGTGAGATCAACTTTACTGGGTAACAATAAAAGTTAATGATGAAACACTGAACTATTTTTATCATCGAAGATGGAATGAATTGTTTATTTTTTGGTTCCAAGTAAAAAAAAATGTTGTTATATTGGCAAAACTGTTTTCCATTTTGGCGCTTGGTTTGAATTGCATCTGTTATTTAGATAAAATACAGTGTTGTTTTTAGTTCTATAATATGTAGTGTGTATTGCGAATTTCATAAATATTCAACAAAGAGTTTGTCTTAAATTTGCATCGCCAATGGAATTTCGTGTTCGGTTCGGAGTCACTGAAAATGTAACAGAAGGTTTACGGTGACTTTATCCAAAATACGTATGAGTGGTACAAAGCGTTCAAAAGCGGTGAGACGTTATGGAAGATTTGCCACACTCTGGTAGACCGTCAACGTTTGCAATCGAAGTTAACATCGCAAAAGTGAAGGAAGTAGTAACTTAAAATCTGCATTCAAGTTTGAGTGACATAGCCACCGAACTTTCTGTGTCTAACGAGTCGACCCGTACCATTCGCTCGGTTAGTCCCAAAAGACCTGAATTTTGTCCAAAAACTTAATAGTATAAGAGTCGCTGTGGACATGCTAGAACGAGTCAATTCTGCCCAACATTCAACAACGCATTGTTACTAGTGACGAGACATGGCATTACGAGTTTGATGTGCAAACTAGTCAACAAGCTTCGGAGTGGCGCCTTCCAACTGAACCGAAACTGAAAAAAACACGCCAAATTCGATCAAAAGTCAAAGTCATGCTGACTGTTTTCTTTGACTACCGCGGCGCTGTGCACTCGGAAACCTTGCAGGAAGGTCAAACGATAAATAAAAAATGTTATTTGAGCGTTATGCGGCGTGAAAGAAAATTCGACTAAATGGCCGAATTGAAAAGATGTGGAAAGACGCAGGCTGAAGCTAGTATGACATCTTCAGGCAATCAAACGTGGATAGTTCTCATATCTCCCTAAAGCCACGCAAGTGAACCTACCAGAAGAAAACTACCAGAAAATTTAACAGAATAAGTGTTACTATCTATAGTAACACTTACTCTGTGAAATTTTCAAATAGCTACATATTCCGTTCCAATGATACGGAGCTTTCAAGGTCGAAAGGACACTGTCAAATGCTGGAATTTTGACACTATTGTACTGCGTAGGAGTGAAAGAGATATTGCTATGGTGAAATCGCGATCAGTTTAGGTTAAATCCGTAATTAAGCTTAAAAACGCAAAACCAGTAACTTAAATCTAAAAATGTTACTTTTCGTGTCCCTCTTGATAAGTTTCTGCTATTATTAATATTATTATATTTTCGTACACATTCATACGTAAATAATATATACAATAGATATTTACATTACAAGCGTAATTTAGAGTCTACTTTGCAATTTTATTTTATCGAGAAATTTTTAAGGAAACGTGTTTCTACTTTTCTTGGCCGTAGATAATTAGATCATAATTAACATATAATTTTCTTACTGCTACAAGCTAAATACAGATGCTAAAAATCTGTTCAAGAAAAGCTATTTTAGAACTTGTCAGCGTCTTAACAGACGGACGGAGAGCCGACGTAATAGGGTGGACTGGAAATTACTGAAACCGTCGTATAGGGTCCCGTTTTCTAGCATGGATCCCTAAAAAGTGAGACCTTGACCTTCTTTACGATTCTTTCTCTTGTTTTTATCACAGGCAAATCGAATGAGACATCTACAATTTTTTGAGCAAAAATATGTCATCAAAACCTTAATATGTATCTCTGGAACCACTGGAAAGGGGCGCCAAGCTGAACAGTATTACTGATCAATTACGTATCATCCTGTATAAGAGTTTTAATGGTATACTGTTTACTGGATTGACCACAGCTTAACATAGCCTCCCCAGCTATGGGAGGAATTTTCCATAATCCTTAAACTTAGCGGGAGTCTTGGGAATCGCAGTGTAAGAAAGCAGTTCCTCAGAAGGCGCAGCTGCATGTCTCCCGAACGATATTTTACCCTTAATCAGGTCTTACGATACCCACAGGAAGAGATGGGGAGGTGACATAATTGCCCGGCACCACACGTGCAAAGCGGTATACTCCATAATTAAAGAAATTGAAGATACTCACTGACAAAGGAAATCTCAGTACACACCAACAGCAGTTCCAAGGCGGAGTCCCTGATCTCCCAAGAGAGGTCGTGCAGCTTCACGTAGATGAGCTTGCCGATGTGGTCCAGGGCCGAGCCCGGCTTCAACTCCAGGAGGAGCGACAGGTTTGGCGGCTGGAACTTCTTCACCGTCATCGTGATCACGTTCAGTGACGCCACGATGAACTGCCGAAAACATGGTTTAATTTTTTTAATACCCTCAGAACTTATGAAGAATTCATATTTCAAAGGTCAAATGCAATGCTTGAAACCAGTAATATCTGATTTAAGACTTTCTTGAGCATTTTCAGCATATGAGTACCTCTCAGTTAAGGATATCATCAATACGCTCACTTGAAGAAATAACCCTATATTATATTTCTCTATTAATTCATAACACAAATACTTCCACATTCCTTCCGTGAGAACTAACTGAAAGTGTCGGTACGGAAAGAGCAATAGCTCTTCTTTTAGTAAACGGTAATTTTAAAAACTAGAGAGGTTATTTATTTTAGATTAATGTCCAGCAGTGAACGACTTCTGCTGAAGTGTATCTACTTCGTATAAACAAACCTAAAATGAATCTGTCAAAGAAATTAGTGCCCCTTACCTTAGTCGACAAGTTCGGTCTCTGCAGTATGTTATATACGACGGTATAGAGGCATATCACTTCTAAGCTCTCGTGCCAGTTAATATTGTGCTGTTTCAGAAGACAGAGAACCGCATCCATTACGTACGTCATAACCATAACTTTATCCTGGCTGTTCTCATATTGAACCAACCCTTCCTCATTTTTCGCCACACCAAAGTCGTCTATAGGATCATACTCTCGAAGTACATAAAATAAGGCTTGGAAAATGAGATTCGCTTGTTCATTATTTAAATTTTTCTTCAAACATGATAGTTTTTTTACACTATGCACCACTATCTGCATCGTGTCCAATTCTTCCAAGAGGGACCTCAGCGCATACGCGGCTTTCGCTGTGTATTGGCAAGTGGAATTCAGTAATCTCATGATATAATCCTGCAGTCTTTCATCCGAACTTGTATCAGTCTTTCCCATCCTAGCAAACACGATCAAGGGTACAAGGCACATGAAAAGCATCTGATTCCGCGGCACTACCTGCCTGTCTTCCATTACAAGGACTACATTCTCTTTGTCCTTGCACACTTCACCGCAGATTAAATTACACGCCATGCAGAAATCTATAGCCAACGTCGCATGACGACGCTGTACTAAAAACTGCATCACATTAAAGTATGTCACGCTTAACTCGACGTAATCCTCTGGGACGTATTTGGTTTCCGAATCGGCTGGTTTATTGAGGAATATTTTCGCAAACGTGAACCAAAACACGAGTTTCGCCAAAAGCAGGCAGCTCTCTTCTCTACGCATTCTGTCGAACACGACGTACAGATGCGTGTTGATTTTAAGCTCTTCGACCAGAGTTTCCAGAAGGAGAGAGTAGGTATCGATACGATTCTCCGTCGACACGACGTGTAACAGTATATGTAATGTGGGATCTAAGGATTTGGCGAGTTCCTCCTCTATCTCACTAGACAGACATTCCATATTTAAGAAGTCATACTGTTCGAAGACCTTGAGAATGTAGCTGAGGACTACCTTGATATTAACCAGATCGTAGAGATCGTTCAGTCTCCACAGGAAAGCGGCAGCAAACTTGTACGTCTGACGTACCACGAATACTGTTTGTTTCGCATTACATAAGCTCAATATCTCCTTCCACACTCCTGTTTCTAGAAGCCACGATACACCTGAATTGTGTTGAACTATGCTTAAAGCAACTTCCATCGCAGCGACTCTTAGGCTAGAGTTCGTATTTGGGGAGTTGATTTCTTTATAGACTTTAAGTATCTGATTGCCCTGTTTGGAGAATATCCTGGTGTAATGGAGCTCCATGTGGGAGACGAGAGCGAGGAACCTCATGAGAAACACCTGAACAGAACTGTGCACGTTTTCCATTTGTTGCAAAGCGTCGGTGATTAAGTCGGATATTAAAGGCATGTGACACATGTGCGAAATTTCTGTAACAATTGAAATTAGCTCTATGAGTTACATCAGCTGTAAGAGGTTGTGCAGATCCTAATGTAGATTTAAGATTCCATTCCTGTGCATCAATCTACATCCTGGCACCTAAATGTTTTCTGACAGCAAACCTTGAGAGCCAGGTCTTATTTTAGTTTTAGCCTGATATAATTGCGTCTTCGACCATCCTACTTTAACTATGTACGAAATCGGTCGCTAAGCACTTATTGGTGTACTCCCGTAGTATTTATAGTATAATATCAAAATGATAACCTAGTAACATAACTAATGTTCATTGAGAAATCCATGACTGGTTTGGTAATAAATAATTATTTATTTATGTAAAATATCATAGGAATACTTTCAGCTAGGTATAATACTTTAGATTTATAGACATATATAAGCACCTAAAAAATACATACCGGAAGGCCAATTCTATTGAACAAATTGCCTGACCTACCATGTGTAATGTACCTACTCGTGAATACCTGTGTTATTGTACGTCTTCTTTTTTACAGAAAAATGTATGTAGCTCATTAACGCTCAAATAATTTGTATTGAAGGCTGAGTAAACAATACAAAGTCCAATATTTTAATAGAATTAAAAAACTATTGAAAGATGAAGGTGAGCTACCTACGTGATTATCAAATAAAATCTGCCGAGTCACAGTGCGCGTCAACCACATCACGAGTAGTTTTTTACGTTTTTAAAAACACAGGTATTGTCCTATGCAATTATTACATATTATGGTGAATGTACTTAGATATCCAGCTGCCGGAACACACCTTTAAGTGGTTGGCGGCAAATTTTGCTACTTGAGGGTGGAAGCTAAGCAGGCGGTCATTCGAAAAATAAAATAAACTACCACCATGCAATAACGACCGGCATTATCTACAACCGCGCGCAAGCACGTAGGCGCCCAATATAATTTTATTTGCAAATGTTCTGCTTTCAAAACGAGAGTATTGCTGCCCCGTACCATTATCTATACAACATTAGAAGCTATATTATAACCTTTTTTTTTTATTGCGCGAGTCCCACTTGCACTTGGCCTATTCTTAGTAAGTTTTTGTTGTTATAGTAGCAATAGAAATACTCGTGCATCATCTGTGAAAATTTCAGCTGTCTAGCTATCACGGTTCATGAGTTACAGCCTGATGCCAGACAGGCGGATGGCCAGTGGAATAAGAAAATTTGTCAATAAGCACCTAACAGAAAAGTCAAAATCATTTATTCAATTTAGGCTTCAAGACGTTCTTATAAAGGTCAATTACAAATGTTCTACATTGTACTGCCATGTTCAGCAAAAAATGTATAGAGCTACTGCTACAAGAACGCGCAAGAAACTCAGGGGCCCAACTCCCACCTTTTATAAACTATTATGGAATGCAAACGTCATTGTTTCAAGTTTAAATTATTGATACTAAGGTTAGTACCGTGGCCGTCACGAAACAATAATGTTCATATAGTGCTACCTCTGTCGCACAAATGACTTGATTAGATGCATGCATCCCGCTCTCACGTTGAAGTTTTTATGTAAGTATACTATAGTGATATGTGGCGGTGCAAATTAAAATTGTAAATGTAATGTTAAAATAAGACTGAATTAAGAGATGGGAGTTGGCCCCCAGGGCCATTCTTTTAAACGTCTTTTAAGAGTCTGTTTGTTTAAATTACGTAGGTGAGAGGCCTTTAAGTTACTCCATGAGCATCAGATTACTCAATTGATGTCAGTAAAATTGCCTATCTTGGACATTAGGTAACTGGTAGCCTGCTCTTCTCTGAGGAGGCTCAAATTTGTCTGCATGGTGAGGTGACCTACGAGGGCGAGTATTAGGAAGACTAGGGGAACGCTTGCCTTCGTGTGTTTTGGACAAATGACGCCTTATCGCGGAGGGTCTGTTATGTTTTGGGCGAGCGTAACTTTAAGCGATCGACCCGAGATAGTTTTAATTGAAAATGGCTCATAATATGCGCAAAGGAACATAACAGAAATCTTTTGTCAACATTCACAACCTGCACTGACTTTAATTGGTGAAGATAGAAAGAAAGAAGGAAATAATTTTATGTGGCACATAAAGAAAGATGTCATTTATATGCATGTTACTGCTTGGGCCCACCATTCTGGATAAGATGCTAGAGGTCGGTATTCGTCGTATGGATTGGCCAGTGCGGAGCCCCGACCTTAAGCCCATTGAGCATGTTTGGGACCTGGACCATTTTAACACAGCTCTCAGTTTACATTGACTAAAACACCAATTCCAGGATTTAAGCGTTAATAACTATATTCTCATTATTAATAAGAAATGTACTTATAATCATCTGAGACTTAGATGATGGCAACCAAAAATCATCACTTATGTGGCAGCTGCCCGTTATTGCTTGAAGCGGAAGATTTATGTCAAAAAGTGAGATGATCTATTACTAGAAATAGATGGAAAGCCATTGAAAATGCCAAAAAAAATATGATCAAATTTAACACCCTATGATTAAACTCATGAGAAAAAATATGTTTTACTGGTTATTTTAACTTTAGTTTTCCTTGATAACTTTCTTAGAGGTCTATCCAGTGACACTCTGCGGCATGTATAATGACAATCATAGTAAATTTGATTTTTCAGGACCAAACTAACGTTATACCTGATATTACTATCATTTTTGGTCCAACCAACCACCACAGTTATGTAACAAAATCTTGCTGTCTTAAGCATTCTTACTAGTCCATTGAAAAGTTACATTTGTGGTTGCGTTTCTTAGAGGACGCCATTTTATTTTTTTGATGTGTAGGGGGGTAAGTATAAAGCTAAAATCAAGTTTATGGTCGCCACCCTTGTCCCACGGCCGCCATCTTGAAAATAGGGGTTGAAACGGTTGTTACGATATATCTCTTAAACTATTTATCTGATAAAAAAAAATGTTATTATTTTTTGTTGCAAATTAAATTCTCTATAACTTTGGTCAAGTAACTTTTTGTTGTAGAACTATAACTATACTTTTTGTTGTAAAAAATTAAGCAAATTTAAATCAAACAGTGACAATCACGATTATAACACTCGGAATAAAGATAAAATAGCGGTGCCAGGTTTTAGATTAGCAAAGACAAATAAAAGGTCCTACTTAGGCAATTGTGTGTGGTTTTATAATAAATTGCCCAAACATATTACATCGCTCACAGAATGAAAATTCAAGTTGCACTACACAGTTTGTGATTACTTAAACGACAATAGTGCTTGGACTGGTTCGCCTCTGCCAAGCTAGCGCCTGTCACCTACGTAATGTAAATAAATATTGTTATAATTTTACAATAAAGTATGTAAAAAAACGTTTAAGAGAATGGCCCTGAGTTTCTTGCCCGTTCTTCTCGCAGTGGCTCTATAATTTTTGTTTGCTGAATGTGGCAGTACAATGTAGTCTATATTATTATTATTATTTTTTATGCTTAATAGGTTAGCCTTTGACCACTATCTCACCTGAAAGTAAGTGGTGATGTGGTCGAAGATGTTTTTCAGGCTAACCTAGAATTTTTTTAATTTCAATATTAAAATTTGTAATTGACCTTCATAAGAGCCGTCGTAGACGCCTAAATTGAATAAATGATTTTGACTTTGACTAATTAAAAGAATTATAATAACAAAATAAAAAAATAACTGATGACACTTTATTAGTACCCACATATAATATATGTATAGTTAAGAGTACTGAAAAATAGTACTCACTTCGGAGCGCTGTAAATACGATCTGCAAAAATGGTCTGATATAATTTTTTCGTAAAATGATAATAGAAAAAGTTATATCGAAAAGTATAAACTTTTTTCTCGAATTTCTGAACATTTTCACTTATAATTTTTTTATTTATAGTTCTAAGACAAAAAGTTACTGGACCAAAGTTACAGAGAATTTAATTTGCAACAAAAAATGTTAACATTTTTTTTTATCAGATAAATAGTTTAAGAGATATATCGTAACAACCGTTTCAACCCCTATTTTCAAGATGGCGGCCGTGGGACAAGGGTGGCGACCCTACAAACTTGATTTTAGCTTTACGTTGACCCCCCTACACATTAAAAGAATAAAATTGCGTCCTCAAAAAACGCAAGGTAAGGCCTAAAAAATGTAACATTTCAATGGACTATACATTTTATTTGGCACATGAAGATCTTTGCGCCACTTTTCCATTATTTAAAAATAAGATTGGTACCTACTTTATATTACTTACAAGTATTGCCATTCATTTTAGACGATAGCATTTGTAGCAGTTTTAGAATCAGTATTTGTATTTAAGCATTCAGAAAGCAATCTTTGATAATTTGGCTGTTTAAGCTTACCAACAATTTGCCCCAAATCAAATGACACAAAACATCCTCCTGAATAGGTGCCATTCTCAAAGGATAGGTAATGTATATGTGCATAATTTGATTTGTGCTGTCTACAATGCAATCAAAATGAATATAAATACTATGTAACATATAAAACCAGGATTTCAACACATCTGTCTGCAAAAAACTTCTTATTAGCAATACAATTCCAAAGTCAACTGTTAAACATGGGTTGCCATGAAACAAACATCTTATCTTCAAACATTCATCATAAATAACATTTTAGAATGTTATTTATAGCTGTTTTCAAAGCTTTTTGAACAGTTCAAGAAAACATTCAAAATATATTTATATATATTTGCATAGAATGTCTGAATGAATGCTCAATCTCATCATATTTTTCACCACTGGTGGGTGTTATGATAGCTAACAGTAAACTATAATGAATGCCTTGACCAGTTAGTATTACATGCAACCAATTTTGGGCATTTATGAATGAAATTACAATTGTTATCATTATGTATGATGCGCATGGATTAAAGCTGTGCTACAAGCATATCTGCAACTAATTAACACCTGTCGAGAGTGGTGGACTGGGATTTTTGACAGTAGAGTCACCTAACCATCTCCCCGCACTCCACACCCCTGAAATTGATGTTTTATAAACTAAAGCAGAACCAAAGCATTCAAAACAAATAGGTACTATGTATTAATACTGCACTAAACATTATCACACAAAGTCGCTTGGGTATGCTTAGCCAGAGCACCGGTATCGGAAGGACTTTAGAATTGGTATACATACATATGTACTACACGAAGGGGTGGAGGGGGGAAAGGACGGTTGTAGCATCCCCCCAGAGGAGTGGGGGTACCGGAAACAATCTTTTTAAAATAATAATAATTAAAAAAAATGTGTATACCTACGTACATTGAAAGACTTTAGTTAGATATGGTATATGTATGTACATATTATGTACTGTGAGAAGGGGGAGAGACAAAAACAAGGTTAAAATTTCAATAAATTATTTCTCTAAAACTTGGTTTCCGGAAGATAAAATTTCGTGTGATTATTTAAAATAACTATAACTATCTGTTAAAGAAGATTGAAGGTACAGTCGCCTGCAATAAGATGTAATTTTCATAATAATGCAATGTTACTAAATTCTTATTAATCGAAGTTAACATAAACATGAGTAGGGCTGCCATCAGTCCGGGTTTCCCTGGATTTGTCCTGGTTTAGAGGGCTTCCGGTAGGGGGTTTTCAAAAGGGTAAACAACCCTTTTGCCCGGACACAAAAGTGTCTGGGGAATCCGCATTGATTGAAATATAAGTAATTGATTGAAACACTGGTGCTGAATATATGCATATTCACTCGTAAGCTGCATACAAGTTAGCTCCGGCGCTGCAAAATCTACAACAACAGGACATTCCCAGCGCTGCGCCGGCCCCCACCATAAAAAATGCCGTTTTGGCCACATTTGGTCTAGAATATTTCTAGGGTGTTAAGCGCTTCTTTCTCATTACCGTACGCTAAAAACCTCTAGTGAAATCTAGCAGAAAACATGATAATCTTGATATTAGTTGGCAACTCAAGTTACATTGTGAGTTTATTCACTAGTCTCGCGGCAATGGACGAAGGAGAAATACTCATTAAAAAACATATGGTTTCTTCTCTGATCAAATAAAGTATTAATTTAAGGACCTGAGTTGCTTTGACTTTTCTAAATTCCTGTTGGAAAAGAAAGATCACTTTGACAAAAGTTTGAACATCTGAAAAATACTGAAATAGGTTAAAAGATTTTAATATTTTTGTTTGCAATAACACATGCTTTACGGATTACATCACAAAATTACAAAAATACAAGAGGAAAAATTATAGTCATGTGCGGGATTTGAACCCGCGTCATCCACCCTTTTAGCCGGGGTATGCTCTAACCGACTGAGCTAACGTGACAATAAGCATTGTGACAATTCTCATGTTAGCTCAGTCGGTCAGATCAGGGCATACCTCGGATAAAGAGGTGGATGACGCGGGACCGCACACGACTATATTTTTTCCTCTTGTATATTTGTAATTTTGTAAAGTAAAAAGATCTTGAGCTCATCAAAATTTAAACTTGTTAATTACACAAAAAAGTAAAAATAGTTTTACCGATGAAATTTTGGTACTAGTTTACAGTTTCTAACTAGGTACCTACTAATAGTTATTTGATAATTTATTAAACCAAAAATTAAAATTTATTTCTAATTTGAACAAATAACACTGTTCCTCATTATTTTTATCATCACATTGTCTTAGAATGAGAAGAGTGAATAATTATGTTTGTAGCACTGTAGTTTTTGCTCAAATAAGCTGTATAAATGATAAAAAAATAAGGATGAACTTTGTTTTCATGGGTGTCCGCCGTCCGGGTAGAACTCAATTTAACCCAAATGTCCGGTTTTATTAAAGATTTTATCCAGTATCTGTGGTTTAGGTGATGGCAGCCATAAACATGAGTAAAAAACGTCATGTTATCTTTGATTTTATGATACTTCTGTGTACATGGAGAAAAACAGAAACCATTGCTCCAAATTAGAAAATTACAATGTGTTTACTTGCAGGCGACAGTACATAGTGGTGTATAACGATTCTAAAGACGATCCCCGCCATCGAACTGAGCTTTGTTAAAATCGTCTGCCTAATTCAACGAATTTTAGAGTCATTTATCATATTCAATGCTAACAGGGCGACAGAGATGTCTGGACACATTGAAATCAAATTCTTCTTTAGTTAGTTTCTGAATTCACTTACCGGCATCCGACGTGCAATTTGATAGTTTATTGATTAAGCTATCAGCATAATAGTTGTTCATAACATATTTCGGTTCTACAATCTTCTCAAACAGCAACTTTAATTTGTTTTGAATGCGTACACTCTCCATTTTTCTCCAAGTATCTCTCTCAATGATAAAAAATTGACACTGTACAGAAAATTATATGAATTGTAGGTACAAACAAACGCAGTCACAAACACATCTTAAATTTATATCAGAATACTGAAGTTTACTCTCCAAAGTCTAAATCTTTCCCAACCTAGGATATATTCTTCCTCCTAGTTCCCAACAAAATAGTCATGCAATTGCATGTGTTTACTTGTTCAAAGTAGAGATGGGCGTTGATTGATTAAACGAACTAGTTAAATAAACCGTCCATCAACTGTTAACGATTCAACCGTTGATCGTTTCGAAATTATTAGTTGAATTCATGGAGGTCAATTTTCGGTGTGAAAGGTGACACACGTACTGAGATTTGATAAAAAAAATCATGTTTTGACATTAATTTTAGCCCCAGGGGTGCGTTCTTATATGTCGTCCGACGACGGATGATCGCTCCAAGCAGAGCGACGCTCGTCGTCCGCCTTTTAAGAACGGGTCTGTATCATATCTGTATCAAGAACACTACTTAAAATGTTTCACTGACTCAGAAGAAATGTATTTACAATTATGTACTTTTCCAGAATACATAACTAAAACAAACATACATAATATAACAATAATAATAATAAAATTTTGTAAACAGAAGTCTACGTAAACAAAAAGTAACTTAAAACAAAGAAAAATCAAGTCCCAACTGTCAAATGAAACGTCAGGGCGATATTTATCCACCGATTTCGTGGGGCGACCGGTGCGTCGTCGAGCGATATATAAGAACGCTCCGGAAGATCATCGGACGATCGCTCCGGGCATATAAAAACGCTCGGGGCGTCTGCGGACGTCGTCGGACGACAAATTAGAACGCACCCCTGGGGTGCGTTCTTATTTGTCGTATCGCTCGACGACGCACCGGTCGCCCCACGAAATCGGTGGATAAATATCGCCCTGACGTTTCATTTGACAGTTGGGACTTGATTTTTCTTTGTTTTAAGTTACTTTTTGTTTACGTAGACTTCTGTTTACAAAATTTTATTATTATTATTGTTATATTATGTATGTTTGTTTTAGTTATGTATTCTGGAAAAGTACATAATTGTAAATACATTTCTTCTGAGTCAGTGAAACATTTTAAGTAGTGTTCTTGATACAGATATGATACAGAGCCGTTCTTAAAAGGCGGACGACGAGCGTCGCTCTGCTTGGAGCGATCATCCGTCGTTGGACGACATATAAGAACGCACCCCAGGGGCGCGTTCCAGTAAATGTTGGTCGAGCAATATTTGCTCTAAGGCACCTGGAACGACCTTTAAAGCTCCTTTCAAAATATGGAATTGACAGCGATGTTTTTAGGTGATAAAATACAGTCTACATTTTTAATAAATGGGGCATAATACGTAATTAAGCAATGTTAACATAGTATGCCACTAATCCTTGGCTTAGCTTGTACAAAATCTATTATTTATTGTAGAATCTGTCACATTTGACAGCTGGCCAAGATTTAGCCGATTCAAAAGGTAGTAAAAATTTGGCCAGGCCTAGGAGGAAGAATATCTATGATGGAGTACCTATGCGCGTATACCCGATAAAGACAGAGTATAAATACCTAATATTGCAGAATTGCCAGTGTCCCATAACATTACCCAAATTGCAATGAAGCTTTTAGAAAAAATATTGCCGCGCCTACTGAAAAAATACATTTGCATGGTACTTGCTTAAGGTGGACTAAACTGTTCAATTTGTTATATCGGGGTATTCAAAATTTAATGTGTGTTGCTAGATCGGATAACTTTAGTGTTTGTATTGTTTTTAAATTGCGCAAATCGGAAATTATACCCTAAAGTATTTTGGCATCATAACTTACAAATATATTATTGTTTCTTAACTGTTTTTGCAGTAAGATACAATAACAAAATACTCTTAAAAGGATCTCTGATTTGAGTAAATTAAATACCTACAAATGTTATTCGATCTCGCAACAAATACGAGTAGACAGACTGTTAAATTTTGAATTTCTCGCTACAGATTGAACGGTCCGCCTTAATGGCAAAGAAACCAGGTCAGTTAGTTTTAGAAAATTACCATGATTCTAAAACTGAAAATGTACAGAATATTTTTTGGTAGAGTTTAAAACTATGGCATAATATATATATAACTTAACCCATGGTACTATTGGATAACTAGCTTGCGCTTGTGGACTCAACCGCGTCGAATAGTCATATAGTAGTCCCCCGATAATGCTCAATATCTCGGAATAAAGGTAGCCAATTTATTAATCCGGGTCCTACGGAATCTATATGCTAAATTTCGTTGAAAACTTCGGCGTTGAGTGACTTGAAGGTTTGTATGAGTAACGAACTCATACAAACCTTCGTAAGTACCTATAATATTTCATAGTGTGCACTTTAAATAAAACAAAGTAATAATGTATTTATAGATTTATGGTATATAAAACATATGTGTGAATAACATCGAGATTCAACATTTTGGCACCACTTACAATTTAATTAATAAATTGTGTAATTTTTAATTTAATTAATTTTGTCGTCCAGTTGCTTGAATCCATACACGATGAAGGACAGCATTCCTTATGAAAACTGCAAATCAAAATTTAATTGCGTTAATTTTACTGCATAATTGGTCAAAAGTGGTTCATACAAAATTACCCACTTTTATGGGAAAAATCTTCGGTCATGAGCTGGTATTCTGAAAATTGCTATAATTCGAAAAAGTATAATTTTTGATCTATGTTCACACTCTCTTTTCTCCTTAAACAAATTTCATCATAGTAGAGCGAGACAGATAGACAAAAGAACACTCCTTAATTTTTATGGATTATAATCTCAAAATCAAGAAATTATTTTGTAGAAAAATGTAAGATTATCAAATAATTTAACACGCCGACATTCATGTTATGATCAGAAATTCATATATGATTCGCATAGACTGTGTAAGAATGGTGAAGACATATGAAAAATAGCACTTACATGTGATACGTAAGGTGTTCCATATTTCGTTCTGTTCTGTTTTTACAGCCAAGAATTCTGCATTTCAACAAGTTTGGTGGAAGCAGCAGCGTTGAATTTAACTTACAATTTACAATACACACTTCAAAATCATTGTTTAACACAAAAAAGGACACTTTCAAGCACCGAATAAATTTGTCTGCCACAAAACTGGGTTGTGGCAAACAAAGAAATCGCATACGCCGAGCAAGACAAAAAAAACTGATGCTGTCTCTTTCAAACTAATGCAAGCGTATATATTACCATTCTTGTCTCACAACCAACAGAATATAAATGTCTTCTCCATATATTCTTCCACCTAGGGCCAGGCAGATCAAAATTTGCTCTGACAGGTCGCCCGGAACGGGTATGATCAAATCTTGACAGGATCAAATTAAGTTCGATTAGAGTGCTGGAACTGCGACCATAAGAGACCATAATTTGTCTTGGCCGACGGGTAGGAGGAACGCACCCCAGCA
Organism: Plagodis dolabraria; assembly: GCA_963854805.1. Taxonomy (NCBI): domain Eukaryota; kingdom Metazoa; phylum Arthropoda; class Insecta; order Lepidoptera; family Geometridae; genus Plagodis; species Plagodis dolabraria. Next base: position 32,696,139 of record OY978447.1, on the reverse strand, counting down.
GGATAACTATTATATTATTTATTTGGTTGTGGTAAGAGTAAATAACCTATTATTATGGGACCGGCACCGATGCTGGTGCCGGTTCCGCCGGACCACCCTGACCTACCAAGGTAGGTCAGGGAGGTCCAGCTTAACGTACGACTTGTCGTTCACCATCACCGATGCAGGTGACGCATCTTCCTAGCGCTACCAAGCGTAGATTAGAAGACGATATAATAGCTCCTGCCAAGAAAACCATCGTGAACAAAGGGTTAGCAACAGCTTCTGTACAGTCTGTCTACACTCATCCAACAATGACCATCTTAGGAATCCGAGCATATGAACAAACGGATTCAGGCCCATTCATTATACATGTGTCTCGCACTGAGCCCGACCTGGCCGCAGGTACGACTTTATAACCAATGAAATTCGGCCAATTTTTATATTCCAATAAGATAGAAAATATATGTCGCGACGGAGTTAAGAGGATTTGACGAAACAAAATTGCAATCGAATTTAAAACTGCAGTAGGAGCTAACAAATTCTTAGAAAATCCAATGCTTAAGTTATACAAGCTCTAGATAAGCCTTATGACATATCAGCTCATCAAGCCTTAATTGCTTCTGAGCGATCTTCAATACCTAATGGGCATGCTCTCCAAATGTCGCAACCATCCTCCCAATCAAGCGATCAGTCACAAAATCAATTGTTAGCTCAACTGCTAACAATAATTATCACTATCATATCTCAAAACTCCATCAACTTACCGTCCCACGTTGCCCAAATGGTGTCCCAACTCACAACTTTAATAGACAATAATAGATCTGTCCACAATTTTCCAGTTGAATTCCAAAAGTCTTCGTCCGAAGATGCATGAAATATATTATTTAATTAAAAAGTATGCTCCCGTCCTGGTGGCCATCTCTGAGACCTGGTTGGTTCCCGGATCTCATTATAGAGTTTCGGGTTACTCCTGTCTCAGGGTGACCGCCAAGATGGGTACGCTGGGTGCGCATTACTAACTAAGCGCAGATTAACCTTCTCCCAAATAGCCCTACCTGCTCACAGCCCGGATATTAATGCCATTGCTGTTCGAACTTTTGATAAATCTTTTCTATCTATATATATCCCTAAACCCCACTCCTCATTAATCCCAGATATTTTACTGATCATCTCATCGCTTCCATCCCCAGTTATTTTGATGGGTGACTTCAATGCACATCACACCTCTTGGGGCTCGGCTAACTGTGATCCATTTGGGTATTCCCTCTTGGACGCTTTTGATGAAGTTAACCTATGTGTTGTTAATGATGGTTCATCAACTCGTAGAGTTCTTCCATCACAAAACCCTCGAAGTGCTGTAGATCTCACTGTTTGTACCCCATCCCTCTTTTCCTCTATTTCCTGGGAAGTGCTTCCAATTTCTTACGGTAGTGAGTGACCACTACCCCATTTTATTAAAAATGTATAATAGAGTCTGCCCAGAACTGTCCCTAAACCCGCTTCTTAAATACAGACTCTCAAGAGCTAATTGGGATTCTTATTCTTCTTCCCTTGATCAGAGGCTAAAATCAATCTCCATAATATATAATCATGAAGACCCATTATCATACTATGCGAAATTCATAGAATGTATAATTGCTTCTGCAGATGAGCACATCCCTCTGAAAAAGCCTAGACATAACCTCTCTTCGCCACCTTGGTGGGATTGTGAGTGCACATATGCAGTACAGAGTACAGACCCGTAATGAAGCTGAAATAACATACACCTTGCATGACTTTGCATAATTTTCTTATATATCAGCAAGCAGCTGCAAAAGGTAGGAGACTACTATCTTCCAATAAAATAGGGTTGGATCAGTTACTGCCAAACCTTGACACCTACAACTCCTCCTTCTTTAGTTTGGAAGCAGATACGACGTTATAGAGGTTTCTGTAACTCATTAAATATTTCTTCTAATGATTCATCGTCCTGGTTAGAGGCCTTTTTAAGCAGACTTGCTCCACCATTTGTTCATTTAGCACTGCCTTTTAACATGCCAAATACCATTCCCTCATCCTCAGAAAATATGGAGTCTCTGTTTTCTTATGACGAATTGCAGCTTGCTCTGAATGGCTTGCCTAATTCCTCTCCTGGTGTAGATGGAATCCCTTACTCTTCCCTAATCACCTTCCTACCTACCAGGGGTAGAAGGGAGCATAAATAAAAAAGGAAGAACAGATTAGAAATATATTGAAGAGAAGAGTCGTGGATTTCAGACAGGTGGCGGTAGGCTTCCTGGTTCAAGGACTTATCTCCGGTCCGCTAGTATATGAGTTGATGCCCAGCAATGCCGCGCCGGTAGACTGTCCCAGCTAGGTGCTGTAGAGACGGGAGATTGGCCGCGGTCGGTGCTGAAGTTTAGGGGATGGCCGGAGTTCAGGGTCGTACTGAGGTCAGCCTCGTCGGGTACCGGTAGCCTGGTACTGTAACCCTGGTACTGGAACCCCGTGCAATGGGGTTTCCGAAGTAAAATACTAGAAGATACTAGTTTTATAGAGACTGTGTTAAATCTACAATTTTTAGTAGGGTCTTTATAAATCACATGATCAAAGCGTGGCTCGTAGTAAAGTGACGCCGAATTTCTCTGACGTCAACTAGCAAACTATGCCGGAAGTTCATGCCCCATTTCACTACCAAATATGGTCACGAACAAGACCAATAAATCGTTGGAATAATTACTCCAATCAGTTAAGCTTATTTAAACAGTTTTAAAAAATACAACGTTCCTCTAATAGGAAGTGAAAAATCACCCGTGGCCATTTTTCGTTCATTAGTGTGACAGTTAAACGACAAAGCATTCCTAACAGATATTATTTTTGGACCTATAGTTTTTATTGTTATATAGTCCTATTAATAATTGTTATTTATTTTAAGATATAATTAATTATTTATTTAGCTAGATATATTATGAAAATATTATATCTCCTAAGGCGACATCTATATATTACAGATTGAGGGTTTTATAATATATGACCTCTATCATTGATGCACTACTTCAGCGAGCAATGCTGGTAGTGAGATCGTATTGAGAACCGATAGATAATTCCATTTTGCAGCTAATTGAATAGATGGCGCTAATTGAATTAATTAATATAAATTGTTCACCATTCAGCAAGGTGACAAGATCATCAGAACAGTGTAAACGAGTTTATTAGGTCTCATCATTTCTTTTTATGAACATGGCATTGTGCCGGAGTCGTGGACTACACTGATTATTATCCCTCTCCTGAAACCAGGTAAAGATCCATCAGATCCTAACGCCCATTGCCCTATCAAATGTCCTAGCCAAGATCTCAGGAATCTTGATCAAAAATAGACTGGAATGGTTGGTCGAAAGTAGAGGACTTCTTGCCAAATCTCAATTTGGTTTTCGTAAGGGTATGAGCACATATGATGGGCTTAGCATTTTAACGACTGAAGTATTAATAGCTTTTAAAAAGCAGGAATACCTTGTAGGTATATTTTTAGACATTACCTCTGCATATGACAACGTGCTGCTTCCAGAACTCAGAAACAAACTCTTACAGCTGAGTCTTTCTATGTTTGACCGTTTCATATGTTGTCTTATAATGCAAAGAACTGTCATAGTTAGAACACAAAACTTTTTATCTGGCCCACGAACAGTATGGAAAGGTTTACCACAGGGATCTGTACTAAGCCCTATGCTTTATAGCCTAAACACCTATGACTTAGAACTGTCTGTTAGCTCGTTCTGCCATGTCCTTCAATACGCTGATGACCTAGCACTATACCTACCTACTAAGAACATACTAGATACTGAGCATAAATTAAAATCCGCTATGAAATACCTGGGAGAGTGGCTGTTCAATCATGGTCTTTCCATTTCAGCTAACAAAAGTAGCATTATAGAAGCGGTATATCCCAGAGCTAAACATAACACTTGAAAATGTAAACATTCCTCAGAGCGATACAGTAAAATTCGTTGGAATTTAGCTAGATAGTCGACTGACAGGCACACCTCATTCCAATTACGTTGTTTCAAAATGCGAGAAAAACATAAACATCCTACGCTCTCTGTCAGGAGTATGGTGGGGTTTACTGCCAAAAGTTGCTGTACAATGCAATCGTTCGTAGCCATTTAGACTACGGCACATTCTATCCAGAATTAGATCCAGAAAATAAAACATCTACTGACTGATTATCGAAAATACAGTCTAAATGTCTTTGTATAATACTGGGTGCCATGAAGTCGTCACCAATAAATGCTATGCAGGTGGAATGCGTGGAGCCTCCCCTGCATCTACGGAGACAATACCTGTCGGATAGGTTTTTCTTCAAAATAATTCAAAACAGTGAACATATCCTTCTTCACAGAATTAGAAACCTTTATGATTTATATAGATCACAAGGCTATATTTCTGATTACAATCTTCCATGCATGAAAATGAAAATGAAATGAAAAATGAAAAATATTTTATTACTGCAAAATACATAGAGATATAACAGTACATGAGTTATAAAGCATACGATTGTAACAGCTGTATAATGTAGAAGAAACAAATATCTCAATAGGTAGCTTTATTCTTTGGTTTCCTCACTAGGCAAGCCTGTATCGAGGAAGCCTGATTGAGGAGACTCATTCATAAACGATTGATACAATTTTAATCCTCAGCATACAGATGGTTGTATGTCACTAACAGATATATATGTATAAATTAAGTTTGTAAATGCAGGTGTGGCTTAAAATAGTTTCTATTAAGAGAAATAAAATGAAAACTTCATACTAAAAAAAAATATAAATAAAAATCAATTACAAGGTACATTCAGAGATATTTACTATTGATATTATAAGACAGTATTTTAATATATTAGTGTTTGTAGGTTATGTCTCACGTACTACGTTCAATATATTTTCTGTGTCATCATAGCCTAACGATAATAGCCAATTGTAAATAATTTTGTGAGCTTTTTTCACTGTTTTGTCTTTTATATTACATACTGAGACTACTCTGTTATAAACATACATTTGAACAAAATCACCAAAACTTTTAGCAAAATTACTGTTGACGGATGGTGTGGTCAATCTGTACACTCTACGACTTGCCAGAAACTCATAGTCGCAGGAAGAAATTACTGATCGGTGCATCGAAATCGTTGTTTTCAGTATAAACAGTTGACGCACAGAAAGCACTTCGGCTTCTTTATAAAGTTCAAAAGTTGAATACCTGAGAGGCTTTCGAAGCATTACCTTTAAAACCGATCGCCGAGCACGTTCAGCCCGTATAATATGTGTTTTTGCAGCACTACCCCAGCATGTTATGCAGTAGACAATTAGCGACTGACAGAGTGCATAGTATACAGATTTAAGGGTGTCAGCGCACGCCACGAACCGGAGATTGCGCATTACACTTATAACCTTTCTAATTCGTGCTGAGAGAACCTCAATATGTTTTTGAATGTAAGATTCTCATCTAAGTGTACACCGAGGTATTTGAACCAATGAGTGCGGGTTACTGTTTCACAGGTACAGGGTTGGGCATTGCAAAACTGTTCATGAATTTTGATATCTGTACAAGTGTCCGGCGCTGATGCAGCAGTTTATGGAAACATAAATACATTGTTTTCTTAGTGTTTAAGGTAAGCAGATTTTGCTGAAACCATTTGGTTACTGCACGCATATCTAGTTCAGCAGATGAGCATACTGCAGACCATGTAGTTCCATGAAATATTAAAGCAGTGTCATCAGCATAGCAAACTGTATCAACATTTTCAAGAGAGAGATCGTGAATGTCATTAATATATAAAAGAAATAGTGTGGGGCCAAGAATACTGCCTTGTGGCACTCCAAATTTAATGGAATTCAAGCTACTAATTGTCTGGCCAATCCTTACACACTGTTTCCGATCCGTGAGGTAGCTATGAAACCACTCTAAGGCAATTCCACAGATTCCTAAGATTTCCAGTTTTCTCAGCACCCGTAGATTGGCCATGGGACTGTAGTGTCCCAAAGTGTCCCAAAATAAAAAACCCGTCATTTGGCCATGGGACTGTAGTGTCCCACGGCGGTTGCGCTCTCAAAAACCACCTGTCGTCTGGTTACTTATAAAATTTGTCCTACATATTATTACTTTATCTTGTTCGCACTGAACGTAGCTTCAATTTGATGTACTTAAACAATATACCTACTATTACTGATAAAATAATAAAACGGGAGTCATTTTCTTTGTATTTTGTTTTTGTTATTTGTGATAAAAATTCATATATATGAAAAAAAACGTGTTTTTGAGTCTAAAAAAACTGTGTATTGAATAAAACTGTGTTTTCTTTAAGGCATTTCTCAACTGATTCTAATAAGAATCATGATATTCCATCATAATTTGGCAAGATTCCAATAAGAATATATTTTGGTGAAAAAAAAAAATCAATTTTTACTAATTTAGGTGTCATCATCAAACTAAATTATTAAATCATGCCATTATAATGAAAAATAATAATGCTTGAACAGTTGTATGCCCCAAAGGTAACACAAATATGCCAATGTATGCCTACTATTAACCATTTCTCACGATGTTGTTACCTTTTCGCGCCATTTTTCACGAATATCTTTGGCTGACGTTCATAGGTTTGTAAATAAAAAAATTAAGTCAAGAATAAAAAATTAAGAAGTTTAATCAATAAAACGCATAAAAAATATAGGTCATCGCTTCATTTTTCAAAATTTTTTTTTTTTACTAAAATATAGGGCCATTTAAACAGAAGTCGATGTTTGAAGCGGTTTATTTCAATAAACAAACATCAAATCTAAACAAATGTTACACTACTGTAAACGTCTGTTCAAATTTATAAACAAAATGAATAAAATTAAATGAATATGAATGTGAGGGGTATAATAATTTAATAATAACAAATACTTTTAAAAGTATCCTAAAAAACATTAAATAATATTTAAATAAAACACTTAAAAAAGATCGAGACATCGTCTCGATCGTGCGCTCGGTAAGTCAAGACCTCCTGAAGATGCTTCGTTTAGAAGCGAAACTAGTCGGGTATTCTTCCGGTTAGGCTGCGTGATGTTTATGACGTCACGTAGATAACAGGAAAATTAGGCGGAATTGTCACTAGATATATAATTTTATGCTTTTTAAGTGTTTTATTTAAATATTATTTAATGTTTTTTAGGATACTTTTAAAAGTATTTGTTATTATTAAATATGGATTTCCGCAAAGTAACGCCTGAATCTATTCATTATAATAATTTAGTTTTTTACGTGTTTTATAAGTAAGTTAGCAAAACCGTCAATTCCTGGAGCTTTATCTTTTCGTAGGTTCATAATCATTTATCGACCTCATTAGTATCGGTTGGGCTCATGAAGAATGAGTTAACTGGGGATTTGTTGAGTCTGATAGAGTCCGCAAGTTCACTCTCAGTTTTTTCAGTGGTAGATAAAATTTTATCTGCTAATTGCTGCCCAATTGTGGAGAAGTGGTTGTTTACGCAATAAACAGATTATTGAGCGTTTGTACAGTTGTTAAATTTAAGTAGTTCGGAGGGCTCTTTATTACTACAAGTAAGGTTACAGATGTCTTTAATGGAACGCCAGAGCTATTTTGGATTATTTTTGTTCGCGTTAAGTTCGCGGTTTTCAAATTCTGTTTTTAATTTTCGTAGTAAGTCTGTAAAGAAGTTTTGGTAACGGTTATACGTAATTTTTAAAATTTTGTTGCTTGGGTCCTTTTTTGCACGTAAATGTAAGCGACCACGATGCCTCATACATCGCATTAACCCAGGTGTTATCCATCCCTTTAGATTATACTTTGTTCTACTAATTTTGACTTCGATTGAGTGTTTGTTAACAATACTAGAAAGTACATTACCAAATATTACACTGGCTTCATTAACGTCAGTTAAACTGTAAAGATCTGTCCAGTCAGTATGTGTAAGTTCAAGTTTAATTGCGTCATAGTCTCGTTTTGTAGTAATACGATTAGGGCGGATAGGTTTAGGTTTTTGTAAGCTCATGCCCACCATGACTGGGTAGTGGTCAGTAACATCAATCTGGCAAACAACACCAAGCAGTGTCTGAGGGTTTCTTATTTTTTTGACGTAGATATGATCTAGACACGATGATTCTCTAGTTGGTATTGTTATAGTGGGCATAAATCCGCTTTCAACCATGAAACATTGAAATACAAGACTTTTTTGTTCTTCACGCTTGCTTACTGTTTCCAAGATATTTACATTCATGTCTCCTGCTACCACAAAAGGTAGTCCGTCTGAGTTTTTAATGTAATTTTCTAATGAGGAAAGAAATTTATCTAGGTACTTGTAAGATGGTGAACGGTAGTCTCCAAGAATGTGAATAATTTTAGGAATTATAATGTATAATGAGTCAGATTCATCTAAAAGCGGTTCCGAAGCTATTGCGTTCCAAACTTCCTATACATAAATAACTACTCCACAGTTCTGATTTGTATATCTACTGGTTTTAAAAGAACTGTATCTAGGTATTTGTGGAATTATAATAGATTCAGATAGCCAGCACTCTGTAAGAACTAAGATATCGATCGAAATATCCAGGCGCTTTAATGCAACCAACATTTTATTTAAGTTTTTATTTATACTCCTGATATTTATTGTAAGTATTTTAAAATTATGTTCGGTGGTAAAAATATATTTACAGTTTTCAGCCTCGGTTACAAGATTACAGTTAATTTCAGATGCATCTAATTCTGATCCAATATGGTCAGCCAGCATCATTTTTGTTTGTAGCTCTTGTCCAAAACCCAGTTTGACCACAACAACAGCACAGCAAATTTACTGTAGGTAATTTGCCATTGTACTTTTATAACTTTACATTCTATTTTATATATTAAAAAGACAGCAGCAGTAACAAATACCAATACTAATAATGCACATCCAATATCCCGAAAACGTAGGAATGACACTAGAGTAGGTATTATATCTGTAAATTCAAGACAACTAATAATATAGGAATAATAACTCATTTTATAATGGTTGTAACTAAACAAACTACTTGAGTTTGGTGTAGGCTTAATAAAAATGAAAATTGTAAGAAAAACCTCTTGTAAATCTGAAAAAATCGTAGTCTCTAGCCGGCGGTAAAGGTGGAAGATGGAGGGAGTAACCGATCCAAATCTCTGTGTGAAGATAAAGACACGGCAGCCTTTCCTTCCCGCTGCCTGACATATATGATTCCCTGAGCGGACCAGCGGAATATGTAACCTGCTGTTTTGCTCTTGATCTGGTGTCACGAAATAATTCTATGTTCTCTTTTGTTAGTCTTTCATTAAAAAAAACTTTACGTTGAACGCCGGGTACCTCGAGGTCAGAACTGTTGATATTTTTCCGTGATTTTGTCGCTTTAATAAATTGATCACGTTTATAACGCCGAAGGAGGCGGACGACAACTGGACGAGGCATTTTAACACCATCCTCAGGAAGTGTCGTAGTCATAGGTGGTCGACGTGGGCCTACTCGAGTAACTCAATCTATATCACTATCTTGTAACTGTACACCTACTTTCTTGGCTGCAAAAAGCACGGTGTGAAGAAGGTTTTCAGAGCTGGTCTCAGGGATGCCAATCGATCTGCGTATGCAATTTAATTTCACCCTGTAGTCTTGCCACGGTAAGCTCCAAGGATTTCACATCTTTGTCACGTTTTTCCAAATATTTCACCCGTTCTTCGGTGGCAACCAGTCTCACCATCAGTTCTTCGATTTTCTCACTACTAAATGCAAGGGACTGGATCGTGTCTTCTAGCTTATTTTTCATCGAGCTAAACTCTGCGGTCGACAACCGCAGTTGCTCTGTGAGCTGACTCATTTCTGACCCAGTGGAATCTGTCTTCTTACGGGTAGTGACGTTAACAGATCCGGTGCGGACAGGAGTACGGCTATTGTCTCCACCTTTTTTTTTGCACAGCACAGCAGTCAGGGCATTTCCAAATTTTCTTACGTTCAGCTGTGAGAGAGGACACATTTATGCACAATGTACAGAAGTTTTTTTCACAAACATCAGACGTACATGTAACAAAGTTTATTTATTACTACTATTATCAATTATTGACGTGAAGATTATTTTGGGTCAATTGCGAAGAAGCAAATTGACAGTTAGCAGATGTTATAAGCGCGGCTACAAATCGGTTCACATCGTTTGCGCGCAAACAGTGCATATTCTCGTATTTCAGTTACGAATCAAGCTTTTGTAATGTATGCAGTGATTGCAATGTTTGCGTGATTTAAACCTTAGTGTAAGACGGCCAAGTTTGCGCGTCAATTTTATTTCTTAATACCATATTCGGCTTCGTAAAACATGTACGTACACGGCGAGTTGGACATAAAATAAGCTTAAAGTAGTGTGCAGTTCAGTTTACATTTGACTGCGCATGTTATCTATCGTTAAACAGTAAGTTTTTCGAGGTATACGTAAAATGTAAACGAAGGAAAGGGGTAGCTATATCTTATAATACTTGTTCCGAGGCAAGGCAAGATGCTTGAACTGGCTTGCGTTACCTAAAAAACCGGTTAATAACAAAGTCATAATGTTGTTTAAGTATAGCAAAATTAGTAGTACATACATCGCTTTTTTGCCTATAAAAATTATAACGAATTCTACTCAGCCAGTCCTAAGCCTGGAAAAGTATAAAGAGAAGTTCAAATTAATTTCATCTAGGTAATCTAATCAAACTCCAAAATAAGTTATATGTATATATAAGTTATATGTATATATAACTTATTTTGGTACAACGAAATTTCGTTAAAAATTACTAGTTTTTAACTTCAACGCACGCCGACGATGTTTGACGCTCAGACGTCCACTTAGCGCGTCAACAAGTTGATGGATTATGCCTAATTTCACCATACTCTGTTATTTATTTGACGCCTTGTTAATCCTTTTAACGGACTGTTAACTGAACCGAGTGTCCCACCAACTGTTAATAGATGATTAATTCAGTTAACTTCATAGAACGTAGACTGATTTAACAGCTCTGTTATTTTAAAGACCCATTAGCTAATGCCTGATTTAGCGTAAACAAACATGGTATGGTGAAATTAGGCCAATTTATTATTAATTATTAATTAATTAATTTAATTAATTAACTAGTTAATCAACTAGTCTATAGTTGACGATAGGGATGTTCAAACAAAAAATGTATCGTTATTTTTTGATATAATATATCGTAGTGTTGTATCGATACTTTTCGATATATCGGAGAAAATGTTTTCTTGTATTTAGCAAGTCTTATAATATTAAATATTTGACAGGTTGATATAAGTAAAAACAGCTAGAGTAAAGAAACAAATCAACTTTATTTATTTTTAATTTCCAATATTTTTTCTATAGACCTAGCATAAAAAAATAGGCTTGCAAATGCATAATGCTAATTAATTATATTGTTATACAAAACAGAATACAATCACTAAAAGAACACATATGATATAGATTAACATTGATGAGCCGGACTATATTTCTAAAAATGTGTTCACATTATGATCAGTATAATTAGCAGTATGCACATATATTATACTGTTGAAAGCTAATTGAAAATGATAAAAGTAAGATGATGTTAGTAACAATAATGTTGTCTTAGGTTTTCACGATTGTTACACATAGTAATTAAACAACTTTAAACCGTTAAAGTTGTTTAGTTACTATGGTGTTAGCAGTTTCACGATTAAATTGCCGTAAAAAAACAACTTTGCCAACATCCCTTTTGAAAATGTAAAGGTTTTGGTCAAATATGTCAAGTGAGCTATGGTGTTTACTAGGTTATTCGATAATATTTGGTGGCAGCGATATTTCGTGTTCATATATCGATATTTTTTGTAATATCGATATATATCGTTCACTCCTACTTGACGATCAACGTTAGAACGTCGAGTTACGTTTCGTTAACAGATAATGCGTCGACAACCCATCACTAGTTCGGAGTAAATTTTATGGTTGCCATATCTCAACCTTAAAGATGCCGTATTTCAGGGGAATAGTAAAAAAACGGACCGCATAACTAAGTTTTGTACTGCTGCGAACGCATTGAATCATATATATTTACTGAAAAATTAAGCAATAATTGCGGTATATGTTCAAAATCTATATAAAGGTAGAAGAATCTGCAGAGGTTTGTGAGTGCTCGCATTTATTTTACAACCTGATTTTAGTGGTGTCATCAAGTATTAAGTAGATTAACTACGATGTAAATGAGTATTTGGTTTAGTTCTGTTGCAATGTTATTTTTTTCAGTTTTCTAACAGATGGCGTTAGTAGTACAATAAAATCCTATTCAATGCAAACAAAATTGTTAATGCTCAATTTTTTTAATGGTTACAAAATTATATTAATTTGAGAGATAACACATCTACATATGAAGTTAAATTACTATGTTAAAGTACAAATCTAAGGGTGTGATCATTTTTCAGTTAAGCGTACCACAAAATGTTCAGGATGTGGGATTATGACAGGGCTCGCTTCACTAACCCAAATAAATATTGTCAGTTGTAAGTGTCGTGACTAGAAACGAATAGATTATATTACAAGCACACATATTAAATTACATAAAATATAATATAAATATCGAAATCTCGTGGGTCTTACGCATTCTGTGGGACAGACTGAGTGGCTACGGGACAAGGGATTGAGAGCGAGAGAAAGTAATTAATGAAGACTACTGAATTGTTAGAAAAGCCCAATATGGGCTGATTTTCTTATAAGGCCAATTAAAGGCTGACGTAGTGACGTAGAAGGAAGCATCAGCCTCCTGGGGGAAAATCAGGCAATGCTGTGGACATTTTATAGATCCACCACTGGGACATTGACAGAAATGTCAGAAATAAACGGGTGTAGTGTATTTTTATACATTATAATTTAGTGTTTATAATGGTCAGAAGTCCAAAATGTAAATAAAGGGTTTGGGTAAAAGTGTTCTTACTAAACTATGGTACGGAATATCTGTTGGGTCTCAGAGTAGTTTCACTGCCAGTACACCTTACTGGAGTAATTCATCAATAAACCGATAGAGGTCGCAAATACTGAATTTTTGGTACGTAGTGTCATTTGCTCGCCTGTCATTCCAAAATGAATGTAATAATTATTTGGTCTACCGTCAGAGTGGCTGTGAGCAGCTGGACAGTCAGAAGAAGACTTAAACTAGCTAGCCTTGAGCCAAAAAGGTCAGCCACTGGCCCTAAATTAACCCCAGCCCACCGAGCAGCCCACCAACGATTTGCCATAGAACACGTTGATTGGACCGACGAGCAATGGAGCTCCGTTCTCTTCTCAGACGAAAGCATAGTGTGCTTGTATGGTAGCGATAGAAGAGGACGTGTCTATAGAAGACCTGGAGAAAGATTCGCGCAGTGCTGCATCAAAGAAAATGAAGCTTTTGGAGGAGGTTTCTTGGATGGTGTGGGCGGGCATTTCAATGGAGGCAAAAACCAAGTTGGTTTTTATTGAAACTGGCGGTCGAGTAGGAGGATTGACGGCGAACCGATACATTGAAGAGATTTTAGGGGATCACATCATTTCCTACGCCAGTTTCATTGGCGAAAACTTAATCTTAATGCAAGACAACGCCCGTCCACATACTGCAGGTTCCGTCCGGCAGTATTTACAGGAGGTCGAAGTTGTCGTTATGGACTGGCCAGCACGTAGCCCGGACTTAAATCCTATCGAGCATTTGTGGGATGAACTCAAAAGAAAAGTTCGGGCTAGAGTTCCTGCACCAGCCACGAAATCGGACCTGAAAACGGCGCTCATTGAAGAATGGGATAGCTTCGAACAAGATCAAGTAAAGAAACTTATTCGATCCATGAAGAAGCGATTGGAAGCTGTTATTAGGACCAGAGGAGGCAACACTAAATATTGTACACTTACATTGTACAATTAAATTAATGTTTTGACGAATTAAGGCTGGTATTTTCTTTGTTGTATATTATCACCTTTTTCATTGCTTAAGACTCCTTCTTATTCAATATTACTTCTTTACCAATAAAAAAAATTAAGAACATTGTAGACCAGTCATTTTAAAGCTAAAACTAACAGCTTTAAGATGTTAAAATCAGAAATAGAATCAAAGCTTCAGATTTTTTGCTAGAGGTTTTTAACCGCGAGAGTGTGTCCTGTGTCGTTTTTTTTGCTCACTGTATAATGCTGCGAAGCCACTTGCAACTGTGGTTGGACGCGGCACTCACTACTTTTTACCGGACGAACTTTCTTTTGTATTAGCATTAGCCGGCCGTACGTTAAGCCCAGCGTAATGTAAACAATTGTCTCTTGTGACTCAAGTATTTACCGTGGAAGGAAAAATATTTATGTACAAGATAGCTAAATAAACAATTATTACGAAAAATAAATATTTATGATGTACTCATAATGATACCTAAACGTTCGGAGGTGTACTACGAAACTACTATATTCTATTGATTTTAAGAAAAATACTACTGTTTTATTTTTAAGCATATCACAAAATATCATTTAAATATTCATGTGAAAACCATAAAAAACATGTTTAATTATACCGGTAGGTTTCGCAAAACGTAAACAAACAACTAAACTTTTTTATTTCTTAAATACATTTTACTGCAAATGGTTATCAAAACGAAGAGTAGCTATATTCTATTGTCTATTATGGCTACGTTCCATCTCGCAAAAAAGGACCCAATTTACGAAAATCGATAAAAATACGCTGAGAATCTCCGTGCAACCACAGTTGCGCGTTGCAATCACTGTTTTCGTTTAATGCAACTGTGGTTGCACGCGGCTAACACTCGTATATATGCGAACCTATGGCGACGCAATGGTGTTACCCAATAGATAAAAAATATCAAATGAAGAAATATAGCAATAACGAGTTTAAGAAGTTTTTCTGACTTGGCTTAATGAATTCGATTACAATGGCATTGAGGATATTTTAGACGATGTATGTAAGTTTAAATTTTAATTCTTATTTTAAATTAATATTTAATATTAATTTTACTCGGTTTTCTATATAGCTTTTATACACATATCAAAATTTGCAAATAACTTAAAATTTTAAACATAATAGAACTGGGTTACTTAAATAGGTTTGTAAATATGTATCCAAGAATCTAAATACTGAGTTTATTTAAGTGCTTTATTACAACTTATATGGTTTCTTTTTTCCTTTAGGTTAAGATTAACTTGAAAAAATATATACACGTAATAAATTAGTATATGTTTTAAAACATTGTAACTAAGTTTGTTGTCATATCAAATCTAAGCTCATCTACTATGGGAGAGGCTGAGCTAGTGTAAACTGTGTTACAGAGCCAATGGGTTCAAATATTAATGTACTGTACACATATTTTTACGACATAAAAAATAAATTTATTTATTTATTTATAAATTTACTCATAAGATATTTGAGCAAATACACAAAATTCGCGCCGTCTTGGAAGTGGTCTTGACGCTATGACCTCTTACTCACGTAAAAAATGGCATATGGACTTCTTATTTCGCTATCTCTTTTTCTCTCAGGACGGTTCGTACTTCTTAGGACCTTTCACTCCCTCACTTCGTAGGTCTTTTGAGCGTAGTGAAAAAATTCTAAGACTATGGGATATCATATATACCTATATGCCAGCTACTAGAAAGCCAATGTTGAAAGTCTATGGGATATCTTACATATATGCCAGCTACTACGAAGTCAATGTTGAAAGTTCTTTTGACCATACAGATTTTATAGAGATATCATGCCAAAAAGGCATACAGGTATAATACAGATTTTGGCAGTTTCCACTACAGGTAAAAGGTTAAATACATCTGGCAGCACTGGTCTGGCCCAACGTGCAATATGGAAAAAACACAGATAAAAAATTTAAAAATAAAATTGCGGTTTGCGTGCAAATATCTCCTTCGAAAGAAATTTCAAAACAAACAATGCAAACTTATTATTTCAGAACATTTATTTTTCTGGTACCGTGATAAAATTACGATACTATTGTACCATGGTTTGTAATACCTAACAAACGTTGGCATCGTGTAGTATATGTTTTGTGCCTGTGCCCACTGACGATGACCAAGTAATCACAATATTTTTTCTCAATTAAAATGTACTGGGTTACTACGTTTTACTCGTGCCCGTGCCGTGATGTGAAATAAATGTGAAACATGCTTCCTTTTAGTTTTAGTGTTATTCTTTTGCAGAAAAAAAACTGCAGATTCTGCAGTGGTAAATTTACTAATCAAAGTTTTCATATTTACAATGTCCGAAAAAGTGTGTGTATGATCTTTGAGGCCGGGACAAAACGTCCTCAAAATGTACCACCCCAATTTTTTAATGGTGTTTCATTGGAAAGGGTGGACCATTTTATGTATTTGCGACACATCGTTACTACCGACCTAGAAGATAATACAGACATAGAACGTGAACGAAGGGCATTGTCCGTACGAGCGAACATGCTGCCTCGCAGGTTTGCACGTTGCACGGGGGGTTGTGAAAGTTACGCTCTTTCGAGCGTTCTGTACCTCCCTCTACATGTGTAGCATGTGGGCTGCATACTCGCTTGTCGAATAATGCACTTCGAGTACGATTTAAAAATGTGTTCAGGGCAGTGATTAGGTTGCCCTGAAGTCTGCAGTGCCTCAGGCATGTTTGCGCATGCTTGTGTTGATTGTTTCCACTCAACCGCAGAGTGCGGGCCAGCAACAACACTGTCACAGTACCAAACTATGATTGCAGATAGAGTAGATTGTCCTTTTATTAGACATTGTTGTGATAGGCATGCTCCCTAATTACGAAGGCCACAGCCGAAGGATCTAAAAAAAACCAAAAACTTTTGAACTAAATTTAATTAAAATAAAAGTATTACAATATAATTCTAGAGTCAAGTGAATGTTACCGATGTTAGGTTAACAATGCTGTCCATAAAAATGAATTAAAATTAAGTAAACTATAGGTAAGCTGACACTGCGCTTCCTCGGGCCGGGTGGCCTACGTGACCGGTGCCATGCACGATCGAGACCGCTGACTCCGCACCTCGTGTCGCTGCCGCGATGTTGCAATGCGCGCTGTAGGTAGCCATGTGGTTCTTAGTCAGCGGTTCCCTATGCAGGTTACTATGTAACACCTTCCCCCTCAGAACGGCAACTATTTTAGAACTTTGAGAGAAAATGTTGCCGGTATTCTTGGTGGTGGTGCAGGTTTCTCAGCATCTTCGTAGAATGTTGCCTTTGTTTCAGCTTTCTGTGCTTTTCTGCGAATGATACAGTAGTGTCGAATGGTTAAGGCAGCTCCCAGTGCGATCGCACTAAATAGTATAATATAGATCGGTATCGTAGTGTGGTATAAAGTATCAGATGTAGTATGATCTAGATGTATGGTTGGTTGTAACATCAACTTATCTTGATATTGGTGAAGGTCTCGTAGGTTAATAGAGTTTAGTTTGATATGAGGTGATGGTGATACACTCGATGTTTCAGGATTGGTTGCAATTTTCATAATTTGCAGTGGTTGTCCTGCGATCCTGTCATAGCGGATGCGGTTGCGGATGGTAATTTCGTCGGTGCTCAGGGAACAAGCAGTTGGAATTGTAACAAGGTAGCTTCCTTGTATGGTGTCGTAGCTCTCGTGTCCGCATGTGGTATGTATCTTTGTTCGGTGAGGGAACGAAATAGCGTAGTGTCTTTCGTCAAGTTGGTCCACAGCTTCTTTGGTTAGCGTAATTGTAGTCATCTCGCAGGTTGAGTCCAAAGATTGATTGGTGATGAGATTTTGTATGCAATCTGCTTGTGCTTGAACATGATGACTCAGATTTTCTTCGCAGAGGAACCTATTGCTATACTTCGGACATTCTGTCTCTATGTACATGAATGCTTGCCTGTTACTTGCTATGAGGGGATATGGGGGTAGGGTGGATTGGTTATTTTTATTAGGAACAATAGCTAATCTATATAAATCGTAATTTACAGGGGATATTATAGGGAATTTTAAAGTGATTACTATACGTCTACCAGAGAAATAATATCCTGGCCTAATTACATCATAGTACTCCCTTAGGTCTATCTGTAATAAATGACCCTTAGGATAGATTAATTCTAGTTTACTTAACATTTTATTCAATATATTTATAGTTAATATGGAATGGTGGGTGCTCGATGCACGCACGAAGCTTAAAATATTCTCTAACCTTAAAAGTTCTGTCATAATATCATCTGCATTTTCGGAGATGATAATCAATAATTGAGCAAATTTAGCGTACTTAATTAGGCTTGTCTCCCGATATGCCTCACTGTCTAAAAGTAATGTCAATGTAGAGTTTATTTTCTCTTGGTTCTGCACTATTTGAGTTATTATATTATTGTGGTGTGCCATCCAGTCTTTGCTGATGCTAATATGATCATTAAATTCATTTATTGCTCTAAATTGGTTATTTTCCAGAACTTTGATGGCATCGTTAAACTTAATCGCGTCAGAATAGTCGAGATTACCAGTAATGCTTTTAATTACGGAACCCAAGCCGTCTACAAGACCTCTTTTGCTACGGTTAGGTTCTAGGCTATTTAGGTTGTTAAGTATTTTAAGTACTTTATTGTTTAAATATTCTATTTGAAGTTCGTAAAGTGAGTATGTATTGTTCTCGAGTCGAGTTTTAAAGTCCAATATCTGAGTTTGTAAGTTAGTAATTTGATTCTCAATATTGTCAAGCTCTACGTATTGTAAAAATGTATGGTAATGAGTTATAAGGGTAGTCTCGCCTAGTTTGAAAGGTAAAAGTCCTGGTCCGTCATCCAAACTGTCAAGTGTTATCTCTTGAGCTTCCAGTATTGTCACTGCGATCAGCGTCAGGAGGGACCTGCAACAATTTTGCAGATTTAGGGACCCTCTTGAGCCGCGACTTAGCTACGGGGCCTCGTTTTTTCGAAGTGTATATATGAATCGGTAGGTCAGCTAGTACTTTGTCATGGGTGTAGCGTGGTGCGAGTTTTTGTCTAGTGGCAGAGGGATTACTAATAAAAACTGTTTGTTCTGGTTGGTACTCAATTTCAGGTTCTCGGTCTTTATTTCGGTTTTCTGTGAGGGAAGTACGGTTAGTCAGTGAAGTTTCATTTATTATGTCATACACGGTTTTCATTTGTGCACGATGAGTTTGTATGTACTGTTGTAATAAATGCTTAGTAATATCCATGTCAACGGGGTCTCTTGGGTCAAAATGTCCGTTAATAATGTCATAAGGTCGGCATTTTGTAAAACTGTGCACTGAACTGTTATATGCAATAATGGCGTATGGCATGAGGTTGATCACGGGCTCGTCTTTCTGTTGTACTTTGAGAATGCGTAGGTGCTCTAATATTGTAAGGTGGAATCGCTCGATGTTACCATTGTCGTTAGGAGCGTGTGGCAATGTTCTGTGGTGATTGATCTTATGCAGTTGAGTAAATTCTGAGAATAATTGGTTTGTGAATTCAGTTCCATTGTCAGTCACTAATGTCAAAGGGAAGGAATGATGTGTGCAAAAGTGTAGTAGGCTTTGGATTATGCTGATGGCAGTACCGTCTCGAAGATGGTATGCTTGACCATACTTCGAAAATACATCTATAAACGTTAAGAACTTCTCATTCTGGGCTGTGAATAAATCTAAGTGTACTAATTCGAAAGGTTTTGTTGCTGGTGGTACTATATTGAACTTTTGCTTAATTGGATTTCTGTCGTATTTAGCTTGGCCACATACAGTACAGTCATTGATAAATTTAGTAATGTGGTCTCTCATTCTGGGCCAAAAATAACGAGTGGAAAGAGATGAGAAGCATTCGTTTATTCCACGATGATTTGTTTTACCATCGTGGTAATTGCGAATTAGCTCCTGTTGTCTAAGATAATCTTTAACATTTTCAATTTCCTGTTTTGCTAAGACCAAGTTCATAGCTGAGCTTCGAAACTTATTCTGGATAATAGGTATTATATCGTACATGCGTAAAGGTGGAATTATCAGAAGACCCGTCTTAACTTTTGGGTTAACATACTCCTTAATTGCACTTACTACATCGTTACTAAGATTATTTTCAGATAATTGTACACAAGTTCTAGTGTGAGTGTCGAACGGTTTCGTAGCTGTCGGTCGTCGTTTTACGTCACCTACTACTGTCATAATAAGCTGTCTATGAAATTTGTTCAGTGGATCGTCGGTGATAGGTATTTCAAGTATCGGGTTCTCGTGACTCGTATGCGCGGTGAGCGTAGTCGAACCAGCATTTGACGGAGCTAGTTGTTCGGAAGGATTAACTACTACAGAGCTGATCTCCTCGTTATGAATCTCGACCCTTGAAAGTGCGTCGGCGTTTGTGTTGGCTCTACCCTTTTTATATGTTACCGTGAAATCATATTCACTGAGTTTGAGCCTCCACCTTGTTAGTCGAGAACTCGGCTCCTTAAGGCTCATAATCCACTGAAGTGGTTTATGGTCTGTAAGGATCTTGAATTTTCGACCAAAAAGATACGGCCGAAAGTACTTGGTAGCCCATACTATAGCCAATAGCTCCTTTTCTATTGTGCTATAGTTAACTTCGCTATCGTTAAGGGTTCGGGAAGCATAGCACACTGGCTTGTCAGATCCTACAGGTCCTTGAGATAAAATGGCGCCAATGGCCACATTGGATGCATCAGTTGTCAATAGGAATTCTTTACTAAAGTCGGGATATTGCAAGATAGGGTCATTGGTCAAGAGGTTCTTACACTTTTCAAAATTATCTATGTATTGTGAGTCAAGAGATACTTTATTGCCTTTCTTTAAACATCGAGTGAGTGGTTTCGTGATGCGAGCGAAGTCAGGTATAAATTTTCTGTAATACCCAACTAGTCCCAAGAATTGTTTAATTTCTTTAGGTGTTTTAGGGATAGGGTAGTTCTGTATTGCAGAAATTTTGTCTGGGTTTGGCTTGATTCCGTCTCGGCTTATAACATGTCCGAGGTAAGCGGTCTCTAACTTTAAAAATTCTGATTTATTCATCTGTATTTTAAAGTTAGATTCCCGTAACTTGTCAAAGACCTTCTTGAGGTTTATCATGTGCTCTTGGAGAGACGTACTAAAGACAATTATATCATCAAGATACACTAGGCAGACAGTGTTCTGCAGGTCTTTCAGTACGTTGTCCATCACTCGTTGGAATGTAGAAGGACTATTTTTGAGCCCCATTGGCATCCGGAGGAACTCATAATGTCCATGCTCTACATTGAACGCAGTTTTGGGAATATCCTCGTAGCTCATTTCAACCTGATGGAAACCACTCGCTAGGTCAAGCGTGGTAAAGTACTGACAGTTACCTAGCTTATCCAATACGTCAGAGATGTTAGGTATAGGATATTTATCATCTATCGTTTTTTCGTTAAGTTTCCGGTAATCTATTACGATACGCCACTTCACTTTACCGGATGCATCGCCTTTCTTGGGTACGACCCATATAGGAGAGCTCCAAGCGGACTCAGAAGGTCGTATTATTCCCTGCTCTAACATAGAACTAATTTGTTGTCTAACTTCATCTCTATGAACGAACGGGTACCGATAACTTTTCGTGTACACCGGCTCTTCATCGGTTGTCCTAATCCGATGTTTTACTTTATTCGTAAATGTTAATGGCTCGCCTTCTATGAAGAAAACGTCCGCGTACTGAGCACATAAAGCCTCTAAGTTCGCGCGTTCTTCAGCGTTAAGGTGGTCCGTACGTAATCGCGACAGTACTTCGTTAACGCGTGAGCGCGGTTGTTCGGTGCGCGTACACTCATTCGTATGAATCTCGGCTAACAACGGGTGGTCTAAACAAAAAATTATATCATGAGAAGATGGGTTTGTAATCTCAAGAAAACCTCTGTTGTCTGAAACAACTGTAAGGCAGTCTCGAATAATGCAATTTGAAACTACTTGTTCGGGTACATAAGCGTCCCCGTCATGAACGTTTATAGGTAGTCGCAGTAGCTTAGATGAATTAGCTGGTATAACATCTTCATACAGATTAACGTTTTGTGAATTGTACATATGAATCGGGTTTATCGCGTTACGTGTCAGGAGAACTCGGTTTTTAAGGTCAATTTTAGCTTCCCATTTTTCTAAAAGGTCTAGTCCAATGAGTCCGTCAAAGTAATTATGAAATCGATACACGAATAATTTTATGTCATCAGGATCCTGAAATTCCACAAAACAAGGCAAAGAAACAGAATAGTTATTACGAGTAGTAGCGTGTACATTAGTTACTTCAAAAGGGTCATAATTTAAAGGTACCTGTGAGAAGTAATGTTCAACTGCCTCGGGGTTGATGAAGGACTGGTTGGCTCCTGTGTCTATTAGGAATTTTAAAGGGGGGTTGGAAATTTGGATGTAGGGAAGTTGCCTTTGCGTTTGCATATTGAGCTCTATTTTGATTTTCTTGAGGCTTGGCGGTTTTGAAAATCCTGATCAGAGCAGTCATTAGAAGTTGAAGGCTCAGGGTCATATGGACCTTCGGGGCTATATTGAGGCTCAGACACATTGTAGTCTGGGTAGTATTGAGACTCGTCTCGTTTGTGTGAACGAGACACACTCACACTTACATTGGACACTCAGGTGTAACATATTCGTACTCTGGGTAGTGTAAGTACGGTTCACACTCTGGATAATAGTAATTGTCATAGTCAGAACACAAGTTCATATTCATTTCACGCGTCTTGAAATAATTACTGGGCGGCGGGTTTCCCGACTTCGTCCAGTCGTGTCCTCTTAGGCCAGTAGGTGTAGGTGGTAAGGTTTTAGTAATATAATGACTTACACCACTCATAGGCTTAGGGCCCGTATTTTGATTTTCGTTGCGTGGTGGCATTCTAAAGGAATTATTCTGACTGTTATAATTAGGTGGCAACGCACGGAACATCTGTTGAGTCCGTGTTGGACCTTGAGGAGGTCTATTTTGTGGGAAGTTGGGTCTCCAAGGTTGGTATGGTTGGGAATGAGGCATGGGTCGCTGGAAAGGCACATTGAAAGGCATATTAAACATAGGAGGTGCAGGAGGAACAAATGCTCGTTGTACCGGCATAGATAATGGTTGCAATTGCACTGGTTTTGGTGCAGCATTAATTTTGCGATCAGATGTTGAATCATTCCGCTGTTGAAGGTACATGACGTTGAGTTCCTCTTGCACAAATTCTAGTGCCTTTTCTACACTATCAGGACGCATGCATCGTATGCGAGAGCCTAATGGCTCCTTAAGCCCACGAACAAAAGCCTGCTTTGTAAGTTTTTTATAAAGTACGCGTTTCGCCTCAATAGTAGTGGGAATCGACTCGTGCAGACTTACATATGTCATGATAGTGCTGAATAAGTTTTGGCAATGATCATAAAATTCTTGTGGAGAGCTAGTGCCTTGTGTAGCAAGGGAAAGGTCATTGTAGAGGGCTGTTTCATCCCTTTGATCAGAAAAATTATTGACGAGTGCTGCTCTAATGCCCTCCCAACTTTCTGGAATTCCGTTAGAATTAATAGTGCGGGCTGCAGGCCCGGTAATTTTATTAAGTATTCCATTAAGTAAACAAAGATTCTCAAATTCTCTAGCCGGGTCTGCACTTAAATACTTCGTACATAACTGGTCACATAATCGTATAAATCGAGTCAATACATTAGGATTCCCGTCGAATTCGGGTAGTGGGCGCAACGCTTTAAAAATTGCGTCAGCGTCCATATTTTCTACAATCTCCACTAAAGTATTTAAAGGTCTATTTCTATCAACTAAATCTCTACGTGATTGCCTACTCGGTGCAGGACTTAAAGATAATTTTCTAGGATGAAAAATTTTGATGGGTTTTTAACACTAGGAAGGACTAAATTTAGGGAATAGCAAGTACAGGAGCAATTCAAGCACTTACATATATATCATTTTCGGTTCCTCTAGTGAATCGATGTCTTGATTCTCCTCCAGCCGTGAGCCCAGGTTCTTTCAGGAATCTTGGAAGGCGCGACGCGATGACAGGTGGCACACGACGCTCAGCGATTAGGACGATTCGATGTTGGAACACGACCCTAGCTAACCTTTCCAAAATATCCTACCGACTGCGCCAATTACGAAGGCCACAGCCGAAGGATCTAAAAAAAACCAAAAACTTTTGAACTAAATTTAATTAAAATAAAAGTATTACAATATAATTCTAGAGTCAAGTGAATGTTACCGATGTTAGGTTAACAATGCTGTCCATAAAAATGAATTAAAATTAAGTAAACTATAGGTAAGCTGACACTGCGCTTCCTCGGGCCGGGTGGCCTACGTGACCGGTGCCATGCACGATCGAGACCGCTGACTCCGCACCTCGTGTCGCTGCCGCGATGTTGCAATGCGCGCTGTAGGTAGCCATGTGGTTCTTAGTCAGCGGTTCCCTATGCAGGTTACTATGTATTCAATCCATGAGAGAAGACTATTTTTGTTTAAATTACATTTTTGATGATTATGTTTATGACATACCTACTATTATTATAAATTTATTGACATTACTTACTTTTGGATGTGTATTTATATGATTTATTATTATTTTAGTTGCAGTACAATTTCAATTCTTAGTATTTTCAATTCTGTCTAAATATGTAATTGTGTCTATGACATGAGTCCTAAGTAGCTTGAAATAAATGAAAATGAATAACCCTGTTGGTGCTGATTCATGTGCAAAAGCAGCCTCTCAAATCGGTTCTCTTGACCATTTTAAAATATATTCTCATGACCTTTGTCTCCTCCCCAAATTATGTGGCCAAAATCCCGGGAGAAATCCAAAAAATACAAAAAGGCAAGCATTATGGCGACATACAACCCCAAAATCCTAGAAGTCTCTGGTTTTTTTAATGTCCCCAATGCAAATAAAGCTGTCACCTCCACATATTGGTGTCTTTGGTTAAGCTATCATGTTCACTTAGTTAAGTGAACATGATAGCTTAAGTTAACTTACTTAAGTTAAGTTTAGATAAACTACGAATCAGGGATCACTTAAGGTTTGGGTTGGGAAATGTGGACCACATATTTTTTATTTACCTTTAATTACATTGTTTCCTATGATATCATCCCATCCTATATGCCCTGTCCAAATTCCCTTTAATGTCATCTATCCTTAACTTATTCTAAAAAAATGATACCTACCTATATTATGTAAATTTATAAAAATAAATTAAATTAAATTGAAAATATTCACGTATTACTAACATATTGCTCTGATATAAGTAAATGCATGTGTTTTACTAATAATGCTACTGTCTCAGTTGTGGTGTTTTATTTGTTTTAGATATAATCATCATACCTGGAAAGCATCTGGTGGATTCCCCCTTGTAAAGACCAACCATTCTCTTAATATTAAACACTCTCCACCTGATTTACATCACCAGCATGTATGGAAATTGGCAGAATTGTGACAATACGCCACAGAAGCCATAAAATTTAAGAAGTCAAGTCAACCCTGTTGGTGAGTTCCTACTATTTCCTACCAAATTCAAAGAGGATTTATTAGAACCATTACAATATGTACTAAAGGGATGGGCTAGGAGGGGTGAGCATCTACCCTGAGAGGGGGGCGAAGGGTTTACAGAAACCTATAACTTTAATTGTAATGAAATTTCTCAAAGTTACCTTTGGTTCGTCTTTAGAATTGTTATAATTGAAATAATGTATTAAAATTCTTTTGTTCACAGATATATACTGTTTTCTTATTGAAGTTTTAATTTAAACCCAAATTATTTGTGTATTTAGCACTGCATTACACATTTACATGTACATACTGAATGCAGGCACAGATGACTAGTTGAATAATTTATAGTCCACACATAACAAAATATTTCACAAAATGTACAACTAACATTATCTATACTTATAATAAAACTGTAACAGGTCCAATTCTGTGCATTGCAGATATTATGAAAATATTTCTTGAGAGCACTCTGTAGCTGATACTGATTGCCAAATATGTATTTTTGTCTGTCTGTCTGTATCCCGGCCGCGCATAAACCACTGAATGGATTTAAATGAAACTTTGCACGATTTGAGTTCATACTACTTGAAGTCATGGTTGGGGCTTGCACTTTCGGCAGACCTATCTACATTATTTAGGGATCAAACTAATTTTGTGATGAAATTAAAGAAACCATTGGAGCTCTATAAACACCTCAGAGTTACCAAAATGCATGTCTTATTAAAATCTCGAGACAATATAGTCACATCTCTCCCAAAAGACAAAAGTGCCTCCGACCTTGATTCGGGGCTTTAATTCCACAAACAATTTATGATAGGTGCACGGTCTAGCAAAGCGGGTTTTGTGTTGAAAAAGAAAGTTGAGGCTAAAGACATTGTAAAATCTTTTCTACAACAAGACGAAAATGATAACTATAAAGTGCATGAGCTTAGAAATGCAAAGCGAATGGCTAACCATAGGTGAATTTTGTATCCCTCTGGCGTTAAAGTGGCGTACCTTGTTATACGATTGGTCACCTGCCTTATTAAAATTTTATTTAAACGCCTTTCAGATGACCCTCCCAGACCAAAGTAACATAGTAAGATGGGGGAAAGCCACCGAAAAGTCTTGCTTATTTGTCGGGAGGCGATAGGTACAGCAAGGCACTTAATGGTAGGATGCAAGGTGCTCCTTGATAAGGGTCATTATTCACGTCGCCATGATAAGAGTCCTCGAAATCATATGAGAAGTGGCGAGTCTCTCGGTAGCTAGAGCAAAAAAAAGTTTGACCATGAACAAACGACACGTCGATTTTGTAAAAGAAGGGTTATCTACAAAATCTAAATCCAAGCCCCAGGCCCCTCTAGCCTCTTCCTCTGCAACGCTATGGACCTGGCTTCCGCACGGTGAATCCATGGAATGCTAAGTAATTCGTCTCAAGAAGGACATGGATACTTTTATCCCGAAATTCAGCATTATTCCCTATATTTCGTTTAAAATAACTTGAACCGCAGCCTTCAGGAACCCTTGAACGTACGGCTCATCTGAAACTGGTATACGCACTATCATACAGGGTGTCCCAGAACTCAACGTCAAACGGGCACGTTGTATTAGGGGAGGTCACACCAGACCCGAGAAAAAAAAATCCCTATTGGTTATTGAAATTTTAACTGACGTATTTATAATAATTAGGAAAATCAATACCTTTAACCATATTTGTTGGTACTGTGACCACAAATTTCACAATTTTACGGTGATTTTTTCACTAACGTTATCCTTAATAAACGTGCTAAGGAATTGCAGTCACAAATAAAGCATAAAAGATTGCTAGGTTAGTTAAAATTAGCATATTTTCTTTGACTTGTAATCTAAGATTTTTTTACCTGTAGATGCGTTGTATGCCCTCCATATTTACTAGACGAATTCTGGGTAATTACCAGAGTCACTACCAGTCTTGCACTTCCGAGCGTCCGGTGAATACATCGCCGCTAATCGTGTTTTTTAGGAATAATCTGTGGACAATATGCCTTCCTCGTGTCTTTAGACTCTGCACCAATTATACAAGCACTGTGAGAGATAAGAAAACTGTTTCATTTCACGCGTAATTACTGCTTTTATTGAGTAAATAGAAAATATCGACATTTTGTTTTATCTAAGGAACTATTCTCAATGAAATGGATGAGCGAGATATGTGTTTCGTTTGGTGTGAGAGAGTGAAAGAGATCGCAGTGTAATGGTGATCGGAACGTCTCGTGGCGGTTCGGTGGTTACACGAATTGGTTATATTTATCTCTTTCTTACAACAGATATGACGCATAATATTTAAACGTTCTTTCCTTGTCATTACAAACTGCATATACATGTGCGCAGGTATGTAGATAGGTAAATTCTAGTAAGCTTTTAGAGCATTGGTGTTCGGATATAACTACTCTAATATTTCAACTCTCTGCTTGTGATTGAAAAAATAATAACGCAGAACTTTGACTCTTCATAAAAAAAACAAACCATAGGACTAAACATTTAGTTAAGATTTTGGAATGGTACAGCATTAGCTACTTTTCTAGCTACAGCAGCTCTTAGATTTTTTTTCTATATTTCACCATAATATTCTAAATCAAATACTTTAGTCAATACTTTACTTCAGTACAATGCTTGTTTGTAAATTCTACTAGTTATTTAAGGTTAATTAGGAGATCGTTCTTGAAAAGGTGCAGAGCGTGCATTCGTGAAGGTGGAAAACAATTTGAACATGTAATCTAAGATTTTTTGAACTGTAGATGAGTTGTATAATCTGTGGACAATATGCCTACCTTGTGTCTTTAGACTCTGCACCAATTATACAAGCACTGTGAGAGAAAAGAAAACTGTTGCATTTCACGCGTAATTATTGCTTTTATTGATAAATTGAAAATATCGTCATTTTGTTTTATCTAAAGAACTTATCTCAATGAAATGGGTGAGCGAGATATGTGTATCATTTGGTGTGTTTGGAGAGTGAAGGAGATCGCAGTGTAATGGTGATCGGAACGCCTCGTGGCGGTTCGGTGGTTAAACGAATTGTTTATTTATCTCTTTCTTTCAATAGATATGACGCATAATATTTGAACGTTCTTTCCTTGTCATTACAAACTGCATATACATGTGCGTAGGTATGTAGATAGGTAAATTCTAGTAAGCTTTTAGAGCAGTGGTGTTTGGATATAACTACTCTAATATTTCAACTCTCTGAATGTAATAAGGCATTAGTAGGATCTTAACAAATTTGGTTAGGTAGAGGAGGAGGCTCGGGCAGGAAGGGGAGCATTGATATATCATAAAGAGGCCTCTTAACCCTGCTCCTGGGTTGCAAGCCCCAGGCCCCTCTAGCCTCTTCCTCTGCAACGCTATGGACCCGGCACCCGCACGGTGAATCCATGGAATGCTGAGTAATTCGTCTCTCTAATAGCTGCTGTAGCTAGAAAAGTAGCTAGTGATGTACTACTCGTATTTCAAAATCTTAGCTAAATAGGCCATCTTTTGAAGTAACTTGCAGAGGGTAGTCCTCTTGTTTTTTTTTTAATGAAGAGTCAAAGTTCGGCAATATTATTTTTTCAATTACAAGTCAAAGAAAATATGCTAATTTTAACTAACCTAGCAATCTTTTATGCTTGATTTGTGACTGCAATTTCTTAGTACGTTTATTAAGAACTATATACGTTAGTGAAATAATCACCGTGATATTGTGGAATTTGTGGTCACAGTACCAAAAAATATGGTTAAAGGTATTGATTTTCCTAATTTTAATAAATATGTCGGTTAAAATTTAAATAACCCATAGGGTTTTTTTTTTAATTTCTTTTCGAGATTGGTGTGACCCCACCTCACACCCCGTGCAAGCTTGACGTTGAGATCTGGGACACCCTGTATAGGCATAATAAATATTATCAGCCGCATTAACCACTGCTGAACACAGCCTCCACCACTATGGGAGGGTTCGCCATAATCCCCACGCTTGGCAGGCGTCTTGGGGATCGCGGTGTGTGTGAATCAGAATCAGAATCATTTATTGCATAAACTGTACAGTAAATGGTGTTATAATAATGCTTCATTGAGTCTCAACAGTTTCGTCCTTTTCGGAGCTATCAACCATCGTGCAAGTCAAGTACGTACTAAAATTACATTTTTATCGCGTGTAAATCTGTTTACAAAAATACAAACAAATAAAATATAATGTCATTAAATACAGATAAAAATGTTATAAAAATGTCATACTACGGTTCAAAAAATATAAAAATTACATGATTGTTATTTTATCGTCAAGATATTCTTTAATTCTGTAATAGCTCTTAGATGTCAACATATTAAACAGTTTCCTTTTAAATATTGTTATGTTTTCCGATTCGAGTATTGTCTTTGGAAAATTATTATATATTTTTGGACCCATACCAAATACATCTCTTTTAAACAGTGACAGTCTATGACGAGGCATACAAATTTTATTTTTATTGCGCTGTCTTTTATAAAATGTAAACAAGTTAGTGTTATTTCTTATGAATAAGGCAATTACATAAAATGTATAGGCACGGATATGTCAAAATATTAAGTTTTATAAAATATGGCTTGCAGGAATCCGTTGATTTCAAATGACACACAGATCTAAGACATTTCTTTTGCGCCCGAAAAATGTTTTCTCGCTCTGTGCAGTTTCCCCAGAAAATAATCCCGTAGCGTAGAGTAGACGTCACATGAGCATGATACGACGTGAGTACAGCAGCTTGGTTTACAACCTTGGATAGCATGTATAAGGCATACGAATAACTGCTTAATTTAGAGCATACTGTTTCGGCTTGTTTTCCCCAATTTAATTCAGAGTCAATATATAAGCCTAAAAAATTTTTAGTCAGTGTGTTTTCAATGTCACTATCTTTATAGGAAATATTAAATGTCAATTTATTAAATGTCATAATTTTAGTTTTGTCAAAGTTTATTATTAAATTATTAGTTTCAAGCCATTTCATTATATTATTCAAAGCTGAATTAATTTCTAGCTCAGGTGGTTTGTTCCTATCGTCAATAAAAATTACTGTGCTATCATCTGCAAATAGGACCATTGGGTGATCAGTAGCTTGTGGTAAATCATTTATATAAGAAATAAAAAGCAACGGCCCTAGAACACTTCCCTGCGGTACCCTAAATCTAACACGGTTCACATGTGAGATAACAGTTCCTCAGAAAGTGCTGCTGCCCATCCTCTGTAGTGTTACCCTTAGTCGCCTCTTTCGACACCTACTGCGGGTTAATATGCACCCCACGGGCAGCCTGCATCCCATGGGCAGCCCGGCACCCCATTGGCAGCCAGGCTCCCCACGGGCATCTCGGCGCCCCAAGGGCAGCCTGGCACCCCACGGGCAGCCCAAGCTTGCTACGATAAAACTCAAAAATATGGAACATTCGGCACAATCAGTTTTTAGGGTTCCGTACCCAAAGAGTAAAAACGGGACCCAATTACTGAGACTTCGCTGTCCATCCGTCCGTCCGCCCGTCCGTCTGTCACCAGGTTGTATCTCAAGAACGGTGATAGTTAGACAGTTGACTTTTTCACAGATGATAAAAATAAAATAAATGTTTAAAGGATGCTCTCATACAACAAACTTGATTTTTCCCGTTTTTTGCTCGATACTAATAACGGTGACAGGACGCTTTAACTATTCACAGAATATTTAGTTTTATGTTCTCCTTAAATATAATTAATTAAAATAAAATAAGTAATTAAGGGGGCTCCCATACAATAAAAGAGGTTTTCGCCGTTTATTTGCTAAAAATAATTATAATGAAAACAGGTAGAAACTTTCATCGAATATTTAGTTGTATATTTACTTTAAAAATAAACAATTAGTGAGATCACTATTTAGGGTTCGTACCTACCTAGGATAGGAACGTACCTACCCAGCTCAATCATACACTGCGAAAAGTGTCTGTTACTTTCAAGATTAGGTTACATATATATTGGATAATGGTGCGGAACCCATCATGCGCGAGTCCCACTCGCACTTGGCCGTTTTTTTAACTATATATCTTTCTTTTGCCGGATACATTTCGTAGACTGCGCAATGGAAGTGCACAACTTTAGTAGAATTAATTCCCATACGAGGTATTTAGACCATAGTCCGAGTAAGAATTGATAACTTTCACCCGCATTAAGCACTCTACTTTTCATTCCGAATTTAAGGAAAGTAAAGAAAGTCGCTTTTCTAAAAATTATTCATTAAAAATAATAACATTCATACTTTTCTAAAAATTATTCATTAAAAATAAAAATTTATTGAGAGGTTTTGCATGGTGGTACTTAGGGCATTTTGCGAATGCCCGCCTGGCTAGCTACCACCCTCAAGTAGAAAATCTGTCGCCAAGCACCTAACGTTGTGTAAGCTGTCCTTGAGAGCCAGTAATTCTAGGTTAGCCTGAACATCACTTACCATCAGGTGAGATTGCGGTGAAAAGTCAGCTATAAAAAAAAATAGCTGTTTTAATGAGACTTCTTTGTCTCGTATTAGTTCAATTAATGGCGGTTGATTGCATGGTAAAAAAAACACATGTTTGTTCCCATTAGTTCAATTAGGTATCGTAATTGTTTCGACTTTTTTTTATTGTATAACATTAAAAACCTAAGTGTCATCTTATGCTTGTTTTGCACCTAATATCGGATAACTGTCATGAACAGCCTGGTATGGCCTCGAAAGCTCTATTTATAGTTGGATAGGTAGAGCGCTGAACAGAGCCCTTCTTTGAAATACATGTCCTAGACAGGGATTAATAAAATGTAACTGATATTTTATCTACCGATCGTGGCTTTGCCCACTTATCTATCTTATCATGAATAAACTATTTAATACTTACAGGGTGAAAGTTGTGTAATCGTAAGTACTCACAGAGATCGGTTTTAAAAACCGTTTTAATTTCGGTATTTTGGTGGACATAATCGTTCTTTGACTTACTTTTTTTTACCTAACAGGCTAGCCTTTGACCACTATCTCACCTGTTGATATACACTCGAGAGCAATGAATCCGGGTCACTTAAAGAATGTTAAAAATCTCGGAAACTAAAAATGATAGGTTAATGCAATAAATTGTATTTAATAGACAATGTAATACTCCTTAAATGAAAATAAAAAAAATATGAGTCACCATACATTTTATTAACACAAAATTACATAAAGAAAAAAAATGCTGATCTCTCCTTAAAACAAAAATAGGAAACATGAAATTTTTGAACTTTATTACGATTTTCTTGAATTTTAATACTTCGTATTGCCTCCTCGTGCTTCCATTACTGCGTTTACGCGGTTTGGCATGCTGTACACCAAGTTCCTTATACGATTTTGGGGAATATTCTCCCATTCCTCTGTGAGAGCAATTTTGAGCTCACGAAGCGTGATTGGGGGAGGGTTTCGTTGTTTTACGCATCTGCCTAGCTCGTCCCAAGCATGCTCGATCGGGTTGATATCCGGGCTGCGCGCTGGCCACTCCATACGAGTAATGTTCATCTCTTGAAGGTAGTCATTCACAATCCTACCTGTATGAGGTCGGGCATTGTCATGCATAAATATAGCATCCTCACCTAAATTGACCATAAATGGACCAACGTGATCATTGAGGATTTCTTTCACATATCTTACGCTAGTTAAAGAGCCGTTTTCTATGATCACCAGCTCTGTGCGACTTTCAGAAGAAATTCCGGCCCACACAAGTACAGACCCACCACCGTAGGCTACTTTTTCTTCGATGCATGCTTGCTTGAATCTTTCCCCTGGTCTTCGATACACTCTGTGTCTTCCATCGTGCTTGTAGAGCATAAATTTTGATTCGTCGGAGAACATAACTTTTGACCAATCTTCAATACTCCAATTTACGTGGCTCTGGGCATATCTTAGTCTCGAAATACGATGCCCACGCTCCAGTTTAGGGCCGTTTGCAGGTCTAAGGGGTTTTAAGTTAGATTCAGCAAGCCGACGTCTTACTGTCCATGCACTTGGGTTACTTCCTCCGAGGCGTCGAAACTGATTGGTGAGTTCAGTTCCTGTGAGAAAGCGATTTCGAAGCATGGTGTTCACCAAGTATCGGTCTTCTCGTGCTGTGGTACACCTGGTTCTGCCCGTTCCTGGTCTGCGTAGGTTAGAACCAGTTTCTTCGTAACGTCGGAGAACTCTTTGTACTGTTGACAGCGACACACCGACAGTCCTGGCTGTATCGCGCTGACTCCGGCCGGTTTCCAGCATTGTAAGTATTCTGGTGCATTCTTCAGGCGTAAGCGACATAATTTCAGCTTGAATAATGAATATAGAGCACTATCAGCATGGTTTATGTACCCACATAAATGACAGATTACAAACAAAAGCAAAACCAAATGCTGTAATTTCGTAGTTCCATCTTCGAAAGTGGCCCTTTTTCAAATTTGATTTTTTTATGATATAACTTTACAATAACTAAGAAGTTTTAATACCTTCATTTAAGGAGTATTACATTGTCTATTAAATACAATTTATTGCATTAACCTAGCATTTTTAGTTTCCGAGATTTTTAGGATTCTTTAAGTGACCCGGATTCATTGCTCTCGAGTGTATGTTATATGCCTGATGCAAGTTGTTCAGGCTAACCTAGAATTACTGGCTCTCAAGGACAGCTGCCGGAACACACCGTTATGTGCACGACGACAGATTTTGTACTTGAGCCCTACCAATAAAAGTAACTCTAATTTCACTCGGGTCACGTACTCGATCCCCAACGCAACGTGAGTGTTTTGCCGGATATTGTATAACAAGTAAAATACCGTTCAGAAGTTTTAGAACGTGTAAAATATGTTCGACACTAAATTGCGTTCGTCATCTACTGAACGTGTGTATGGACCTAGTGTATAAATGTTACCACTGCTGCTTGGCAGCTGAATAAGGGAACTAATTTGTGGTACTAAATGTCGTCAACCTCGAAAGGAATTCTTCCACATAGCACGTTAGTCGCAACAGTAACAACATTATGGCCACAGGGTTGTAGGCCACACGTTGTGGGATGTTTAAAAATAAATTAAATTAATGTCTACTTGTTCTGTTGTGGAGTGCCGAGCTAGAATGTCACCCGAGGAACTGCTATTTTATACTACTGAGCTTCCTCCCACGGTATTTCCGAGCAGTTACAATATGGGGTTTATCAAAAGGCGAGTCAACCAAGCCCTTAAGGCTATTATATTCTCAATAAGTAGGCAAATTTAGCGTCCGAGAGTTGCGGGCTATTAACACTACGTAGCGCTGCGCTCTAGTCGCACAGCGCGCGACATGTCGCTCGCTCGATGTCCCCAGCCGCACGCTATTAGTCACAGTGTATTAGTTGATCAACTTTAGGTATCTGCTACTAAATCCAGAACTGCATCTAAATAATTGTTTTGTTCTTGTGAACATTTTTATTCGCTTATAGAATAAAAATATGCGTTTCACAATATGTACCTATTTTTATTAGATTTGGTTCGGATATATTTTAGGGTTCCGAACTCAAAACGCAAAATGGAGCGCAAATTTATGAGTGCCCGATGTCTGTCTGTATGTCCGTCCGTAAGTCATTGGTCTTTAGCTCGTAAACGAAATAAGTAACAAACCTACCTAACCGAAACAAACGGCGAATAATGGACTAGACTTTATTTATTTTGTTATTTTTCTTACCAGTACGTAGTAAAGTAGCTGAAAAATTGAATTCTGGCATGTGGTCGTCTGTAGAGTAAATGTATAATTAGTATGAAATAACTTGCGGAAGTTGAAAATAGAGTATTTTAGATGAGCATGGTACCGACTTTAACAAGTTATTGCATACTATTCAATGATTTGTAAGTTTAGTTTGGCATAGGTATTCTGAAATACAACAAACTAATCGATGCTAATATTATAATTTATAAACAGGAATTATTTTATTTTGTTATTGTAATAACTGATAAATAAGATAAAAAAAAATAACACTTTGCCCGTAGAAATACGATTCTAAAATGTAGGGTGAGCACATGTAAGCAGCCACGTAGCAGGGATATTACGGTATGGGTATTTACCGATACGATTTCGGTAAATACCGTAATGAAATAAGGGTAACAGGTATATATCTGTTAGCATAATTGCGATACGATTACCAAATTCCATTTCGGTATATGTATTTTATGTTAGTGAATGAGAGTGCAGCAGGCGGGCGGGGGTGCGGTTATGCGGTGGCGCGATACGCTGCGGGGGGGAGAGTTTATTAGCACGTACCTATATTATTTGATATGAATGACGGGAAGTGGGAACAATAACATTATTAGTTTCAAATAGGATTTTCAGTGTAACACACTGCTAGGTGCTTGGCTACAGATTTTTTCTTTGAGAGTGGTAGCTTGATGGCGGGTAGCATGGTGGTAAGGCATAATGCCCGCCTAGCTAGCTACCACGCCCAAGAAGAAAATCTGTCGCCAAGCACTTACCGGTCTGTTCCGCTATATGTCCTTGAAAACCAGTAATTTTGCGTAGTGGTAGTGGATTTTTCGAATGCGCGCCGGGCTAGCTACTACCCTCAAGTAGAAAATCTGTCGCCAAGCACTTATCGATGTGTTCAGCTATGTGTCCTTGAGAACCAGTTATTTGCGTGGTGGTAGAGGATTATGCAAATGCGCGCCTGGAAAGCTTACTACCTTCAAGTAGAAAATCTGTCGCCAAGCACTAACCGGTGTGTTCCTCTACATTTTGCGTGGTGGTAGACGATTATGCGAATGCGCGCCTGGCTAGCTACCACCCTCAAATAGAAAATCTGTCGCCAAGCACTTACCGGTCTGTTCCGCTATGTGACCTTGAAAACCAGTAATTTTGCGTGGTGGTAGACGATTATGCGAATGCGCGCCTGGCTAGCTACCACCCTCAAATAGAAAATCTGTCGCCAAGCACTTACCGGTCTGTTCTGCTATGTGACCTTGAAAACCAGTAATTTTGCGTGGTGGTAGAGGATTTTGCGTATTAAAATTACTGGTTTTCAAGATCACATAGCGGAACAGACCAGTAAGTGCTTGGCGATAGATTTTCTACTTGAGGGTAGTAGCTAGCCAGGTCCGCATTCGCATAATTCTCTACCACCACGCAAAATTACTGGTTCTCAAGGACACATTGCTGAACACACCGATAGGTAAGTGCTTGGCGACAGATTTTCTACTTGAGAGTAGTAGCTAGCCCGGCGTGCATTCACATAATCCTCTACCAACTCGCAAAATTACTGGTTTTTAAGGACACATTGCTGAACACACCGATAGGTAAGTGCTTGGCGACAGATTTTCTACTTAGTACTTAGTTAGCGCAGGCGTCCATACTTTCAACACCTTATAATGTATATCTCCGTCATTTTGAAAAAAAAACAAAAACTCAATTGATTAAAAAAAATATTGAACTATCAAACCTGCTCCCAAAATTTCGTCGAAATCGGTTAAGAAATGCGACCTGTAGAGGAGAACAACCGGACATACGAAAGCATTTTTTCTAAATTGAAGCAACTCGCTCGAACTAAGTTCTCGTTCGGTCAAAAATACCGAGTTTAAAGTTAGGTATGTAAGTACTTATTCTTCATGTGTTTTTTTTTTGTTGTAAATACTCCTTAAGATCAAAGTATCTTTAAACGGAAACCAAAGTAAAATAAACAGCAAAAAATCTACCTATGTTTATTAGTTACACTTCTGTTACGTGTATACTGTGATATTAAAAACGTAAAAATGAGCTACATTTTTAAAACTGCAAGTACAACGAATAACTCTAACAGGAAAGCGCTCGATTAGTGACGGAATGCAGCGAATCGGCAAAAGCGACACAGGTCCTACCTCAGACACGTCTCACAGACGACTGAATCAAGCCAGACGGGGCGCTCTGTTATATAATATTGTATTTAAAAATAAATAAACCGTTTTGAGAAAAAGTAACCACAAAATGTTCTTCTAAACATCATTGCCTGTTTTTTGACATATTTTTTTATAGTAAAAGATTAATATATTATACGTATGACCTAAAAAACGATCAGAATTTCTCTCTTTTCGTGATTTTTTATGATCGAGTGAAGTTGTAATTATCGTGTTTGGAACCAGAAAATAATTTATCAAGCATATTGAACTACAACATATATTTTTTTCAGATCAAAATAATGAATATTTCATTGTTTACGGGTGAATCAAAAATAGGTTGATTTCGAATATCCTAGCCTTAAGGTCGGCAACGTATTTGTGGTGCCCCGGATGTTACAGATATTGGTGACGGTGATCGCTTTCCATCAGGCGGCCCGTTTGTTCGTTTACCACCTATGGCATAAAAATCCTTAAGAGTTCAATTTCCAAAATAAAGTGTTGAATTTTAATGTTGATATAATAAATCCTTACTTATTTTCCAATAACGTTGCGTTCATTTACAACCAGCAAGTTATGGGCCCTCATTTAAGCCTCTTAATTCGGCCGTTGCCCAAATCGGTTCTTTTCTTATATCTCCTACCTATAAACTACCTACCTGCCAAATTTCATTCATAGGTCAAGTAGTTTGAGATTTTATTATGTTAAATCAGTGAATCGTCGAAAAGGTCACTCACTTTTATGTAAGTACCTATATAAATCTTGCTTCAGATACAAACCGTCAAATTATTAAAATCTAAACGAAAAAATATATTCGACAGACCTTTAATAATTTTCTCTGAACTTTCTGCCAATGCCAGGCGCTCATCACGGCCAATTATCTCTGAGCCGTCCCCTCTCCCGCGAACTATTGAAACTGAGATATAGGGGTGAATTTCCCGACTTGTACAGGGACCTACATTCGCAAGTTATGGAAATTATAAGGTTGCTTATTGTGCGATATCTGAAACTGTGGGGCGTTCTAGATAGGCGTGCGTTAGCGTCAGTACGTAGTCGAATTTCGCACCGGGTGGACGTGTTGGCTGACTTGGCTGTTCAGGACCAAATGTAAGTGGAAATTATAATCATAGGCCTTAACCGTTCCATTCACAAAGGCGGGATACACCATATTTTTGGAGTGTAATTGCAACATCTGCTGCCTGCGATCATATCTTACTGTATATACCATAGTATTTACATACTAACACATAATATAAGACATTTTTTATCGCGCCTTCGTGACTGAACAGCAGTATTCCAAACAAAATCATTTCTCTTGATTGAATTTAAATATAGCACTACTCACGGACAATTTCAATTTGTGCTGAGTGTTTAATTTTGACTTTAACAGCGACGTTGTTAAATTGAATACTTGAATTTTCATGTGCGACGGCATTTTATTACACATAATATTATGTGCCTACTTATTTTACCTTATTTAGTTTTAGGAAGTCTCATTAAAATGGTTTTCATTATATCTATTTTATCTTAGGTCAAGTAATTTGATTATCTATGCGATATGTTTTAGCATAAACGCTGTAGTTTTCATTTCTGGGACAGTGTTGAGAAAATACAAAGTGTTAACATACGAAATGAATATAGCTCTTAAATTTCGCATTGTCAAGTTTTGTGTCCATGTAGTAAATCGTATCAATTCAATTTATATTTGATTTCTAATTATTATGTGGCAACCATGTGATAAATTACGAACTTAAAAGATTTTTTCCGCCTTAAAAAAGCTCATTATTATAAGAAAATAATTGTAAAAAATATTTTAAACAAAAAATTACACCGACTTCAACACGCAAAAGTCTGCAATAACTTGTTGAAGTCGGTACCATGATAGCTCAAAAGTACCTATTATCACAATATTGTGCGCATGGTGCCGACTTCGACAAGTTATTTCACACTTTTGAGTGTTGAAGTCGGTTCCATTTTTTTGTAAACATTTTTTTTCACTCTTTTTAAACATATTATGCGCATGGTGCCGAATTCGACAAGTTATTTCACACTCGTGATTGTTGAAGTCCGTTCCATTTTTTGGTAAACATTTTTTTTTCCCTCTTATTAATAAGTTGTTACTTACTTGTGACCCTTGTTACTTACGGGATCGATTGTCATTCACTGACAACAACTATATCATCACGATGAAACTATTTTTCAGTTATCGGACTGCAACTCAGATACGGCTTTGATGAAATTTAAATGGGACCAAACGACAAGCATCAGTTTTCAAACAAAAAAATAATTTTCATAATCGGTTCACCCAGTCAAAAGTTCTGAGGTAACAAACATACAGAAAAAAAGAAGTTGGTTAAAAGTTAGCTCACACTATTGACATATTGCGTAGTTCTGTTTCGCTCGCACGCATGCGAGGATCGCAACGAGTCTATCCGTCCTAAATTTAGTCTGATATTGTCCAAGGACCAATTCGTCGATGCTTACTTATCTTGAACGAAGCCGCGAGCTGTGACTAATATCAATAAGCCAAGCAAGTCAACTCCCAAGTTTTCCAAGTTATGTAACGATAGGACCGATGTTTTGTAAACATAACCTAGTAACCGTTTAGAGTGATTTGTAAAAGGGTAATAGGTAAATACAGGCTATTCTTGATTTGAAGCTACGATAGCCGAGCGGTTATAGCTATGGACTGCGGTGCCGCAGGGCCATGGTTCGATACCCACCGCTGGCTTGAGCTTCAATGCATGGTGGAAGGGCATTATGCGAATGCCCGCCTGGCTTGCTACCACCCTCAAGTAGACACCCTAACCTAAATTATAGGGATGATACTAAACAACTGTATGTCTCAGCGTAACGGGCGCAGTGTAGTTCGTCACTTGATGGAATGCATCTGTTATAGGCAGAGGATACCGCTTAACATCAGGAGGGCATCGAGCTTGTTCCATCACAATCACAATATAATTTTCAACACCCTTGCTCGTAAAGTGAGGTTTATTATATCTTCTTATATCTTTTATTATTCTTAGGGTCATAAACCGAACTATAACACCCTCGTGCATAATAATATTAAAAACCCCTATAAAGTTAAGTAGTACCTAACTGCAAATTATATGCGAGTAAATATAATAAAGAGGTTTAAGGCTAAGTATATGTGATCAACCGACATACATTTGCCGCGCGCAAAAAAAAACTTGCGCGCTATTTTTCATAATTTTCGTATGTTGTTTGTATCACATTTGTGCAATTTTTTTTTTGTCGTGTCTGTGAGGTTGCTTCTGTGGAGGTGGACAGGCATCTCGTGTTGTGTGTATATCGACCACCAACAGATGAAGGTCGTGCTCAAAATTTTACAGAATTCTTAACCACTCTGGAAAGTATACTACTAAACATTTCTAAATGTAAAAAACCCATATTTGTATGTGGTGATTTTAATGTAGATATTTTATTGAAATCTAAAGATAAGACTGATGTTGTTTCATTGTTTAAGTCATTTAATTTGAAATTTCTATTCTGTACACTAGGATAACAGACAGTTCAGCTACTTGTATAGACAATATATACTCGAACTGTAAGACTACACAAAAGTCAATAATGAAGGGTGTTAGATCTGATCATGAGGGCCTGGCAATTAGATTTGATGGAAGCAGAGAAACAGCGAGGTATGAAATTGAACATAGGCCGTTAACAACCAGTAGGCTAGAAATACTCAGTACCAATATAGAAGCTAAGCTTGCCATTACAAGTTTTTCTCATAGTGATCCGAATGACATTTATAATAGTTTATTTTCTTTAGTAAATACTGAGTTTCAAAAAGTTTGTCCAAAAATAAAGAAGCAAGTAAATGGAAAGTTGAAGTTCGGTGATTGGGCAACTACAGGTATTCGAAAAAGTAGAGATTATTTGTTTGATCTTTATCGCAGGAAGAATTTGACATCCTGCAAGCAGTTTCGTGATTATGTTAGGAACTATTCAAAAATGTTTAAGTATGTTTGCTTGTGTGCTAAATCTCTTTTTATTAGAAACAAAATTAGCTAGTCTAAAAATAAAATAAAAACCATTTGGAAGACTATAAATACTGAGACCGGTAAAAATAAACCTAGAGATTCTACATATGTCTTAAATGTTGATAAAAATCAAATATCTGATCCAATACAAGTGGCAAATATATTTGACAATTTTTTTTCTAACTTACCCCTAGAAGTCACTAAGTCATTGGATGCATGTCCCGATGTAGCAGAAACTCTGCTAATACATAATTATCCCTTCAAATCGCCGGACTTTTCCTTCAGACACACAACAATTTTTGAAATTATAAAGACATTTAAAAATTTAAACATTAAGAGTACCGAAGACTTGTGGGGTATGTCAGTTAAAGTGGCAGAGTCTATAATATGCATTATTGCATCATATTTAAAAACAATATTCAATCTTTGTATTGATAAAGGAAACTTCCCCGACTTAATGAAACAAAGTAAAATCACTCCAATTTTGAAGTCGGGGGCTACATCTGACCCTTGCAATTACAGACCTATTTCTGTCTTACCTGTCCTGAGTAAAGTATTCGAAAAAATTATGCTCAAACAACTTCTATCCCATTTTGATGAGCATAATATATTGAATGAGAATCAGTTTGGTTTCACAAAGAGCAGATCCACAACAGATGCAGGTGCTCAATTGATATCACATATACTAAAGGCCTGGGAGAGTTCACAGGATGCTATTGCCGTATTCTGTGACCTTTCTAAGGCATTTGACTGTGTAGAGCACCGCACTCTGATTCATTATGGTATTCGTGGAAAAGCTCTGGATCTTATAAAGTCGTATCTGTCAGACATGCTACAGAAGGTTAGAATAAATGGCAATACTTCTTCCGGGTCTTTGGTAAGAATAGGAGTACCGCAAGGATCAATTTTAGGACCTTTTCTGTTTCTAGCATATATAAATGATCTGCCTTGCATGGTTAAAAATTTCTGCGATATAGTTTTATTCGCAGATGATACCTCCCTGAATTTTAAAGTAGATAGAAGGGATAGTGAACTTATTCATGTAAATAATGTGTTATCTATGATCTCTAAGTGGTTCGCGGCTAATAATCTTCTCTTAAATTCAAAAAAGACCAAATGTTTAAAGTTTTCTTTACCAAATGTTACTTATGTTGAACCAAACATTAAGCTTGGCCTAGAAAAACTCTCTTCTGACAATGCGACAGTCTTCCTGGGTATTAAAATGGATTCAACTTTACAGTGGAATCCACATATACATGATCTATCTGGAAGACTTAGTTCTGCTGCATATGCAGTTCGTAAGATAAGACAGCTAACAGACGTAGCTACTGCTAGGCTCGTTTATTTCGCGTACTTCCACAGTATTATGTCTTATGGTGTATTGCTGTGGGGAGCTGCTGCTGAGATAGAGACAATCTTTATCTTACAAATGCGTACAATTCAGCAATTCATTAGCCATATATGAAATGGATCCTAGGGAATCTTTGAGAGATCTTTTTAAAGAAATTGATATTTTAACTTTACCAAGTCTGTATATATTTGAAAATATTATATATGTTCGTAAAAAATTGAGCAAATTTAAGTCAAACAGTGACAATCACGATTATAACACTAGGAATAAAGATAAAATAGCGGTGCCAGGTTTTAGATTAGCAAAGACAAATAAAAGGTCCTTCTTAGGCTTAATTGTGTGCGGTTTTATAATCAATTGCCCAAACATATCACAACGCTCACAGAAAGAAAATTCAAATTGCATGTGAAGAATATTTTGATAAAGAAATCTTACTACACAGTTTGTGATTACTTAAACGACAAAAATGCTTGGACTGGCTCGCCTCTGCCAAGCTAGCGCCTGTCACCTACGTAATGTAAATTAAGTATTGTAATAATTTTACTATATAGTATGTACTTAACACATAGGATTGACGTCACGAACGTCGTTGACAGAAGATTTGCTCCGTGCGTTTATTCATTTTGAAAATTAATATTTACGTAAATAAGCGTTGAATAGTCTTTTATGTGTTGC
The DNA here is from genome assembly GCA_963854805.1 of Plagodis dolabraria. Lineage (NCBI taxonomy): Eukaryota > Metazoa > Arthropoda > Insecta > Lepidoptera > Geometridae > Plagodis > Plagodis dolabraria. The sequence goes on along the minus strand of OY978447.1, from coordinate 32,652,853 downwards.
GTAATTGTGTTGTCAGTGTTGTGTGTAAATCGAGTGCTATTAAGGCCAGAAAGGTAAACAAACCCTAAACAAATAAAACACTTCGGTAATTTTGTGAAGCACTTTTATACGTTACCCGCAATATTTATTTATTTTTGCGTAAATTATTAAAAACAAACTAGTGAAATATATAATTAATTTTAGTCATGGCTAATAAGTACAGCACGTGCGGTCGCTAGAGTCTGTCCACACCCCCCAACACCAATGGTAGAGCAAATGTGGCTTAAGTTAAAAGTAAATTCACAAAATATTATTATTGGTACTACATACCGTCCCCCATGGCTCAATGTTAATGCCTTTCTGGATGGGTTAACACAAACTATTGCTAGTTTTGCTGAATGTGACCATTTAGTTATCTTAGGAGACTTCAACATCAATTTGCTTGACCACTCAGACTCCAAGAGTAAATTATAACTGTCATTTTTTAATTACTGTAATTGAAATCAGTTAATAACTGTGCCCACCCACTTCACCGACCATAGTCAAACTCTTATTGATCTGGTGTGCACCGATGCTAAGCCACGGTCAGTAGATCTGTTGTACATACCTGACCTTGGACAACATGCAATGATATCTGTAGAATTTAATATTAAAACTGAAAAACCTACACCTCAGTACATTGTTTACAGGCCACTAAAATGTATATTATTTAAATTATTTAATGAGAATTTAAATCAACTGAATTGGAATTATTTTGAAAATTTAACAAACATAAATGAAGCAATTTTAATATTTAATAAGTATATTTTAGATTTATATAATATTCATGCACCGAAGAAAAAACTTTATATAAAAAAAAGGTAACCTCCTTGGTTGACAGACACAATTTTGGAAATGATGCGCACCCGTGACCATTCTCATAATCAATATAAAATATCTCAGTTAGATATACATAAAAAATGTTATTCTGACATGAAACATATTGTGATATATGCCATGTACCAGGAGAAAAAGGTTTACTTCCAAAATAATATCAACAGAAATATTAAAAATCCAAAAAAACTGTGGACAAACCTTAAATCTACAATCCTTCCCAGTGCCAAAAACAGCCTTGACCTTCCAAATCATTGTAAAAATCCTGATTTAACAAATGCTCATTTATTAGATGTTCCTGGAAATAAACATGTGCATTTATCAGTCCTCACCTTTTATGAATACCATAGAGGTACTTCTTCAGTGTTTAAATTAAAAACGGTGAGTGAGGATGTTGTTTTAAGTGTTATACGGGGTTTATCATCGAATGCCGAGGGAGTGGATGAAATAACACTAGAAATGATAAAGTTAACACTACCTCACACATTGAGCGCTATCACAAAAAATTGTAAATCTCTCTATTACTTCCAGCACTTTTCCCGATCTCTGGAAAATCTCACTTATTAAACCTATTCTAAAAAAACAGTATGTCAATTCTGTTAATGATTTGAGACCTATTAGTATACTACCTTGTTTATCCAAAATATTAGAAAAAATTGTGTGCAGTCAGATGATAAATTATCTTGAAAATGAAAATATTCTACCACCCACCCAGTCAGGCTTCCGTAAAAAGCGCAGTACTGCAACCGCATTGCTGGATGTTGTTGATAATATGCTGCTTGCACAGGATCAAGGCATGGGCACTATTCTAGTGCTGCTTGATTATTCTCGCGCATTTGACGCCATTAATATTCCATTGCTCTTAGCTAAATTATCTTACTATGGTTTTGATATTGATACTGTGAAATGGTTTGATAGTTACTTAAATTTCAGATCACAAATTGTTAACGTTACTGGTCTTGATGGAAATACAGTTTCATCTTCCAGAATCTTCAATCTTAGAGGTGTCCCCCAGGGTTCTGTTCTTGGCCCGATATTATTTATATTATACAGTGCAGACATTATAAATTGCATTCAGCACTGTAGGTATCATATATATGCTGATGACCTGCAGGTCTACATAAGCTTTTCCCCTCAACATAGTGATGTTGCAGTTGAAAAAATAAATAATGATCTGAGCAGGTTAGCCGATTGGTCAACAGCAAACTGCATGGTTTTGAATCCTGCTAAGTCAAAATATTTGGTTATTGGGTCTAAAAAGCGGGTAGCAGATATAACCAATTATAACCCTAAGATAGTCATAAAAAGCGAGCAAATTGAGTATGTTACTGAAGCTCGTAATTTAGGTGTTGTTATAGATAGCCACCTGAAATTTGAAACACATACAAGAAGCAGTACGACACTGTTTTTATAGACTAAGAGTGCTATACAAGGTAAGACCTTATCTTAGTACCGATATCAGAATAGCATTATGTGAATCGCTTATCCTGTCTAAACTCAATTATGCTGACACTGTTTATGGTCCATGTCTCCTTGCTAGGACTGAACAACTCCTCCAAAGAGTTCAAAATGCCTGCGCCCGATTCATTTTTAATGCACATTGCTTCTCAATTTTATCAGTGAGTTTCAGTTGTTCTATTGTCTCGAAACAAATAAGGAAATATTAATAAAATTACAAAATGGTGTATCTACTATCTATTTGCACACTATGTTATTACATAACCTATTTTCTTGAAAATTAATCTTTGACGTGGCAAATAATATCCACGTGACGACACGTAGACATACCTGTCTACGCGGCATACGTATTTTTTTTTTCTCTCCATGGCAGCTAGTGATGCAATGTCTGCAACGCATAGATTATGTATGCCACAGATAAATCACAAATGTAAGTTCACAATGATAATTGTTAGTAAAAGTCAGTAAATGTTTTATGTGTATATATACGTATATATGTATTTTTATTTATAGTTTTGTTTATGTTATTTATTGTTTTTGTTATTTTATGTGATGCACGTTCATGATGTTGGTCGGGAGTGCCGTCTGAAAACCAGCGCTTAGGGTCATTCTTGAACCTGGCACATGCTGAGACGGGACTCTTTCCTAGCATCACGCAACATTGCAATTCATTGTTGTTTAATTGTCTAATTCAATTTAATTGTGCGAAGTTTTGTAATGTTGTGTAATGATGGAATAAACTTCATTTCATTTCATAAATTTACAAATTATTGGAATACAAAATGTTTTGCCCCGGGCGGGAATTGAACCCGCGTCCTTCCGATTTCGCGCCGGATGCTTTATCTATTAAGCTACCGGGGGTACGGCTGTGTCGCCGAACTTTCGTACTCCAATCGTATTTCTTAAACCGTCATAGGGGACGGTGCGTGGCCATCAACCAGACTACTAGACTTCATCTGACCGAAAGAAGTGTTTTTTCAAACACTTAACTCTCGGAATGATATCGCTACCCTTCTATATTTCTATATATTATGATTACAAGCACTACCGCGTACTAAGCGAAAATCATTTCATTTCACATTGTTAAAAAACGTTTAAAAGAATGGCCCCGAGTTTCTTGCCCGTTCTTCTCGCAGTGGCTCTATAATTTTTGTTTGCTGAACGTGGCAGTACAATGTAGTATATTTCAATATTAAAATTTGTAATTGACCTTCATAAGAGCGTCGTAGACGCCTAAATTGAATAAATGATTTTGACTTTGACTTTAACTATGTAATTTTAGACTTGTATCTTTATGCCGAGTTTTACTTGATTGGAGACTGATTTTCATTCCAATTTTGAGGTTAAAAATATTAAAATTCTGGTTTATAAATAATTAATGTATCCACACATTGTTGCATTGCCGACAATTTGTATCGCCGCGCCGCAAGTTGTTTGCACATTTGCTCTATCGAATGTAAGTGCAGACTATTTAAGGCTGGCTTTAAAAAAAGTTAACCACGTTCTTTGTTCCCAAACCTTGAAATGTAAAGAAAAACCTGCGGAACGCGGCTAGCTAGAAGGTCGGATGATAATATGTTTGATTATCGAAATCGGCTCCAAGATTTCTTCGAGCAGTTTTGCTATCGCTTGTATTGAATTGAGAAAATTGATAAATAAGCCACATACTGTACATATTTGTTTAGTTCTAGGGTAGAGTCTCAGAAAAAGTTTTTGTTTAAATTTATAGCGGACAATATTCCGCGCGCGGCTCCGCCCGCGCGTATGTCGGTTATCGCGCAAAAACATTAACCTATTTTTGCGCAGTTGGATAAAAACTATTCTATGTTTTTTCCCGGGTCTCAAACTATTTCCATACCAAATTTAATTCAAATCGGTCCAGTAGTTTTGGCGTGAAAGCGTAACAGGCAAACAGACAGAGATGCTTTCGCATTTATAATATTAGTACTGATAGACTAGTAATGAATAGATTCAGGCGTTACTTTGCGGAAATCCATATTTAATAATAACAAATACTTTTAAAAGTATCTTAAAAAACATTAAATAATATTTAAATAAAACACTATTAAAAAAGCATAAAATTATACTAGTGACAATTCCGCCTAATTTTCCTGTTATCTACGTGACGTCACAAACATCACGCAGCTAACCGGAAGAATACCCGACTAGTTTCGCTTCTAAACGAAGCATCTTCAGGAGGTCTTGACTCACCGAGCGCACGATCGAGACAGGAATTGTCACTAGATATATAATTTTATGCTTTTTTAAGTGTTTTATTTAAATATTATTTAATGTTTTTTAAGATACTTTTAAAAGTATTTGTTATTATTGATAGACTAGTTTGACTACAATTTTTTTTTATGCCTGATGGTTTAGCCTTTGATCACTATCCCACCTGATGGTAAGTGATGATGTGGTCGAAGATGTTGTCCTCTCAAGGACAGCTGCCAGAACACACCGTTAAGTGCTTGGCGACAGATTTCAACTTCAGGGTGGTAGCTAGCCAGGCGGGCATTTGCAAATGCCCTACCACCATGCAATAACGATTGACAACAACTGAAACCGACGCCATAACGTGCCCTCCGAAGCACGGAGGCAACTTATAACCGCGGCGGACGTTGCTTAACTTTGCTGATCGGTTAAGAACAGCTAAGCAAACTTCGCTACGAGCGCTTCGAAATCACCTGATAGCAAGTGATGATGTGGTCTAAGATGTTGTTCAGGGTAACCTAAAATTAACGTACGCCCTCCGAAGCCCGTGCTCGCTCAGGAGTAATGCCACTAGCGGTCACCCATCAAGTTAAGCATTACTAAGCTTCACATAAACCAAGTACCAAACCACTTCTTCCTGTCCAATATACTATAAAGACCTGCGCACTTACGTATATCAGACTGGAACAATATGCGAAAACTAGAACTATTTTGAAGTTAACCTAAAATAAAATAAAAAATAAAGAAAATATGTATAATAAATTCGGGTCCCAAGTATACATTGTGCCGACATCGACTATCGTGGAAAAAGGATAACAAGAAGAAGAAAAAGCAATTTAGAAAATATAGTTCAGGCCAGTCAGACATAACGGCGTTATTCTAGACTCAACGTTGATTGCAAATTATCGGGAAATATAAGACTTCACGTAGAATTCAATTTGTTTCGTATCAGGGCAAAGTACCCACGACACACACCAGGTAAGGTTTTTATTGCTAAAAGCGTCACTATGATGTAGTGCTTGTTAAACTTCTGTTTAGTTATATAGCAAAATTGTTTATTACTTTTAGGGGATCGATTGTCATTCACTGTCAATGACTATATCATCAAGATAGGAAATAATTTTTCAGTTATCGGAGTGTAACTCAAAAACGGCTGGACCAATTTTGATGAAATTTAAATGGGACCACAAGGGAAGCATCTGCTTTCTTCTTCAAATATAAAAAGAATCATCAAAATCGGCTCACCTAGTCACATGTTCTGTGGTAACAAACATACAAAAAAACAGTCGAATTGAGTACCCCCTCCTTTTTTGAAGTCGGTCAAATACTAACGATCAGTCTAGGCAAACATGGCAAGAGTTAGGGCGGATTGTATTTCTTGGTGGCAACCATTTTAAAATATGAATGTACTCGTATGTACAACGATTACTTAGGAATGAAATGAGTTTCATATAACATTAAAGAAAGTAATAAAATTCGCCTATATTTATAGAAAATAATATACAATATATTCATACATTGACGTTAAAAACAGCCGCGGCCCCTTAAACAAAAAACGGGAATGTTAATTTTGAGCACAGCTTCAAAACTTCATTAATACACTCGAGAGCAATGAATCCGGGTCACTTAAAGAATCCTAAAAATCTCGGAAACTAAAAATGCTAGGTTAATGCAATAAATTGTATTTAATAGACAATGTAATACTCCTTAAATGAAGGTATTAAAACTTCTTAGTTATTGTAAAGTTATATCATAAAAAAATCAAATTTGAAAAAGGGCCACTTTCGAAGATGGAACTACGAAATTACAGCATTTGGTTTTGCTTTTGTTTGTAATCTGTCATTTATGTGGGTACATAAACCATGTTGATAGTGCTCTATATTCATTATTCAAGCTGAAATTATGTCGCTTACGCCTGAAGAATGCACCAGAATACTTACAATGCTGGAAACCGGCCGGAGTCAGCGCGATACAGCCAGGACTGTCGGTGTGTCGCTGTCAACAGTACAAAGAGTTCTCCGACGTTACGAAGAAACTGGTTCTGACCTACGCAGACCAGGAACGGGCAGAACCAGGTGTACCACAGCACGAGAAGACCGATACTTGGTGAACACCATGCTTCGAAATCGCTTTCTCACAGGAACTGAACTCACCAATCAGTTTCGACGCCTCGGAGGAAGTAACCCAAGTGCATGGACAGTAAGACGTCGGCTTGCTGAATCTAACTTAAAACCCCTTAGACCTGCAAACGGCCCTAAACTGGAGCGTGGGCATCGTATTTCGAGACTAAGATATGCCCAGAGCCACGTAAATTGGAGTATTGAAGATTGGTCAAAAGTTATGTTCTCCGACGAATCAAAATTTATGCTCTACAAGCACGATGGAAGACACAGAGTGTATCGAAGACCAGGGGAAAGATTCAAGCAAGCATGCATCGAAGAAAAAGTAGCCTACGGTGGTGGGTCTGTACTTGTGTGGACCGGAATTTCTTCTGAAAGTCGCACAGAGCTGGTGATCATAGAAAACGGCTCTTTAACTAGCGTAAGATATGTGGAAGAAATCCCCAATGATCACGTTGGTCCATTTATGGTCAATTTAGGTGAGGATGCTATATTTATGCATGACAATGCCCGACCTCATACAGGTAGGATTGTGAATGACTACCTTCAAGAGATGAACATTACTCGTATGGAGTGGCCAGCGCGCAGCCCGGATATCAACCCGATCGAGCATGCTTGGGACGAGCTAGGCAGATGCGTAAAACAACGAAACCCTCCCCCAATCACGCTTCGTGAGCTCAAAATTGCTCTCACAGAGGAATGGGAGAATATTCCCCAAAATCGTATAAGGAACTTGGTGTACAGCATGCCAAACCGCGTAAACGCAGTAATGGAAGCACGAGGAGGCAATACGAAGTATTAAAATTCAAGAAAATCGTAATAAAGTTCAAAAATTTCATGTTTCCTATTTTTGTTTTAAGGAGAGATCAGCAGTTTTTTTCTTTATGTAATTTTGTGTTAATAAAATGTATGGTGACTCATATTTTTTTTACTTTCATTTAAGGAGTATTACATTGTCTATTAAATACAATTTATTGCATTAACCTATCATTTTTAGTTTCCGAGATTTTTAACATTCTTTAAGTGACCCGGATTCATTGCTCTCGAGTGTAATTGCCATAAAACATGTATTTGTTCATTAAATAACGGTTTTTTTGATTATGTACCATATTTATTTACCGAAATTGCAGAATACTAACTACTTAGTTTAGTTTTTTGGATAGACCTCGTAACAGAAATGACCCATATTTTTTTCGGTAAATATATATTTGTAGTGTACCTACTCAGTTCACTATCTCATTAGACAATGACACCCCAGGTGCTAGGGTAAAAAACATTTTAATTTCTTGTAAAATTGACCCTTCGGAAAAATAATTTGTTGATTTCTTATCCAATATACATTTTTGGGTCAACGTTTGACACAAGAAATCAAAATTTCAGGTTTGTAATATCGTATTTCATTCCGTTTACGAGTTCGAGACACGTGACATACATACTTGGACAGACAAGACAAATAGTCAGCAATGTCCCAATACGGCTATCGCTCTGTTTTGTACTATGGGTAGGTACGGCACCCCAAAAAACAGAGTCGGGAGCAATAACCACGGGAACACAGAAGCAATATGCCACGAACCTGATTATACAAAGTCTATGGTAAAACAAAAAAAAATAACCAAAAAATGGAACCGACTTCAACACTTAAAAGTGTGAAATAACTTGTTGAAGCCTGTACCATGATAGTTCAAAAGTATCTATTATCACAATATTGTGCGCTGGGTATCGACTTCGACAAGTTATTTCACACTTTTGGGCGTTGAAGTCGGTTCCATTTTTTGGTGAAATTTTTTTTTCTCTCAATTTCGTGACCCTTGCTACTTACGGGATCGATTATTATTCACTGTCAACGATTATATCATCAAGATAAACATCTTTCAGTTATTGAAGTGTTACTCAAAATCGGCTTGACCGTTTTGATGAAATTTAAATGGGACCAAACCACAAGCATCAGCTTTCAAATAAAAAAAAATATCGAAGTCGGTTCACCCAGTCAAAAGTTCTGAGGTACTAAACATAAAAAAATAGTATAAACCGGCTTCCGCGAAGAATCCCAACTGAATGAAAAACAATTATGGAGGTGCTACGATATCCCCTGTGTGTGAGTCTGACTCATATTTGGCCGGTTTTATTATGTAAGCCATTGGCGTCAAATGGGATCCTAGGGAACAGAACAAGTTCAGCCACGGCAAGTAGTGACGCACGGACTGTATGATTAATTGATTAGATGCAGCCAGTTTCCATTACAATTTTAACTCGTCGCTGCCTATAACGTTGTTATTGAATAATTTGCGTCTGCTTGTGAATTTCCCTTTGTGCGGGCATTGACACGAATGGGAAATGATGCAGATTATCATGTGACGTAGGTTCATTTTCTCCCAGGAGCTGTTCCTGTTCTGTGGACGCTAAACGATGGAAAGTCTATACAAGTTACGTTCTATTAAAATAGATGTCAACGTAATAATGTAAGGTGAAGCTCGTCTGTGGTTCGGGGCTGAATGTGGAGGTGCTGAAGTGCTAAAACACAATAAGCTCGCAATGACAAGGATACGTACTTACAAGCGAAGAAGAGAGCATGCATGAATGTAGGTACTCTGGAATCATATCAGCAGGATCGAGAACAAACTGGCTGCGTACCCAAGGGGCAAAAAAATGTGTTTAGGTTCCTGGCATAGCCTGTCAAATCAGACTTCTGTCGCCTCTCACTATCTGTTGAAACTGGATGGATCTCTGGGGCTCACCGCTGCAATGAAAACAAAATACTGGCTGCTGATAACGCCGCTTTGCTTTTTCTTTTTGATGCGATCCTTTTTTGTTCTGTTTCCTTTTTTGGATGCGAGGTGTTTATGTTCGCATTTATCATAATGAGGGTAGAGCCAGTGTCCCAATGCCTATTTCGCTTCTCGTTGAACACTAGTACAGTGCTGGAAGCCTGGAGACTTGCTTGTTTTATGAAAATGGTAATAATTTTAACAATAGACTATTATATAAGCTACTTCCTAAGTAAGTTATCGCCAATGCAGATTTCGCCGAAGTTGACTACCGGGGACGTTCTTGCGTATGCCACTCATTATGTTGTCAGTTGTCCGGTAATGCCGTTGTCCCTTTTTTCCTTGTCATGTCGTAAAAATCGCTGGGCGGATTTAAAGTAGCGCTTTGCTCTGAAAGCACACCAAGATTTTAAGAGCTGAGAGCCTAAGCTTTATTCTTGAATAGACCATGTTATAATATATATTTTGTTTATATAATAGTGGTCCTGCTAATCCACGCAGTCTCATACAAAATGTATAAGTAGTGCACGGGTTAATGCGATTAAATTTGGCTAGCCTATTAGTGGACTTAATGGAAATGCAGTGTAGGTACTGAGCAGATTATAGACCACTGCGCAGCGAGCTCGCGGTCTAAATCCCACTGCGGATTTGGAATACTAGTCTATGTCTGATATTGTTACGGCGCATGGATGTGGAAATAATTAGCCTTGCTGAAGTTGGGTACGTAGTTGCGATCTACGTCCGAGAGGTATATTAAGAACTTTTAAAGTTTAAAATTAATTATTTAAACGTTCTAAATTTACTTTTATCTTTCCGTACTTACCACAACCTCTTAAAATATACAGGTATGTATATAACTAGGTACATACGCGTGTGAATTCCGACACTAATGTATGGTAGTGAAAGTTGGGTATGGCAGATACAGCATAAAAGTAGAATAAATGCAGTGGAGATGAGATCACTGAGAAGCATGTTTGGAGTCAAACGGAATGACAGGATAAGGAATAGTGTGATAAGGGAACGACGAAAGAGGCTTGATTTAATGTTTACATACGCGTGTTCTTAGAAGAATGCTCCCGAATCCGAATTGGCCCACTCGGAGCTAGCATTTCAAAGGCTAACTACGTTTCTCGTCTCACGATAAAGTCTCATCGCAAACAGCTCCCGTGTTTTTATTTAAAAAGCCTCCTTGTGCAGAGTTAAGGGTGCCACACACAACTCATCTCGTAAACGCAATAAGGATACGAATTTCCCCGTAAGCACATATTACATTTATGATTAGTTACGTAAACAAATACAACAAGACATATTCTGTGGCGCTACTTGCAGGTTATTTCATTGAAGGTTATTAAATTGTTTATTACGTATAAGAAGTGCAACTTTTAGTCTAGGAGCCAAGCCAACACATTATCTTGCCTGTTATACCTATTTATATAATAGGTATAACAGGTTCGCTCGTAAATTTAGATATAAGTTGTTTTTTTTACAAATATTATAATTTTGGAGAAGTGATAGCTTCCGCCGCGTGTTTGAGCTTTACAGAGCGGTGGAAGGACATTTTACGAATGCCCGCCTAGCTAGCTACCACCGTCAATGCGAAAATTCTGTCGCCAAGCACCTAAGTGTTCCGTCGGCCATAAGTGAGAGCCAGTAATTCTAATTTCTAGTTTAAGCCTGCTAACACCTTCGACGACCATACGTCACTTATGCGCACCAGTATACGATGAATTCATCGAATGCTAAGTAATTCGTCTCATTCACCTAAGCCCGTTGAGTCTCCCTTGTGAAAATTGGAGCCGCAATTACTCGTTTTATTCTAGTAGTAAATTAAACAGTGACAACCACAATTACAACACTAGGAACAAATATAAATTAACGGTACCGTGTTTTAGATTAGCAAAGACAAATAAAAGGTCCTTTTTAGGTAATTGTGTGCGGTTTTATAATAAAATTCCCGAACATATTACAATGCTCACAGAAGGAAAATTCAAATTACACGTGAAAAACATTTTGATTAAGAAATCCTACTACACAGTTTGTGATTACTTAAACGACAAAAATGCTTGGAAAATTCCACCTCTGCCAAGCCATCACCTGTCTCCTACGTAATTTAAACAAATATTGTAATAATTGTATTATATTGTTTATAACAAATTGTAAACAGACGTTTAAAAGAATGGCCCCGAGTTTCTTGCTTTTTTGCTGAACGTGGCAGTACAATGTAGAATATTTCAATATTAAAGTTTGTAATTGACCTTCATAAGAGCGTCGTAGACGCCTAAATTGAATAAATGATTTTGAATTTGAATTTGTACCTACCAAAGGAATCTCAAGGAAAGTTATAATTTATAGTATACGAGTAGGTAGGAAGTAGATATAAACATACTTGCTTTTAAATGTCGCTTGCTCTTCATCTATATATATATAACTACATAAACACAAATACTATGTAGGTATAACTACTGTAGCATTATTATAATACAGTGATTGGTCTTAGCTTAGTACAGAGAAATGCACAAGTGCGTTTTGTTATGGCCTGGTTTTTATTAAGTCTTAAATATATGTGAATTAAAACATCCTGAATAAAATCAAAACTATCAAATGATTGTCATTTCCACGACTAAATGTTGTTCATTTTTATTTATCTGCATTAAGTATACTTTATTTTAAAAGCATGTTACTATCTGATGGTTTGTTTTAACCTGCTTTACGTATACTTTGAAAGCTATCGCAGGTTTTATCCATAATTACATGGTTATCTTTCACGTATCTATACATAGCGAAAATAAAACGCTTGACTCAACCAGTTTGCGACTTAGCGAAAATTCTTACTTTTTTCTGTCTTTTGCAAATCTGAAGAAACTAAACCTTACGTAGGTAATTCTTTTTTAGGCGATACTTAAGATAAATGTAATATAATACGTTTCATTTTATTTATAATAGATTTATACAGATAAATCAGCTCCAAGTTCGACATGTAATAGGTGATTAATCAATAATAGTTTTTCCCCATTTAGACTAGCTACATACATTACGACCTTTACATTTTTTAAATAAGATACATTTCGTGTCTAGTTATGTACCTACTTACTTCTGAAGCTGAATGTTGAGACCCAAGACGAGTAGATTTGTAAAACCTGATACAAGTTTTTCACTTGCTTGTACCTAATCTATGCAGCTTCAGGGTCAAACTAGAACTCGTGGCTAATCAGCGTAGTGCACGACAAGCGTCGCTCGTCGCCGCGTAGTTGTCGTCGCGTCGCTTGGTCGCGCGACTCGCGCTTTTGTCATTGGACTCATTGGCAAAATATTATTTTTCTCGTTTTCTGTGCCACAATTATAAGTAAATACATATAAATACAGTCTTAGTAGGAAATTAAATTCACGGTAAAAAATCTATTGTAAAATTTAACCTTATTTTCGACCTTTACAAAACAAGTTTTCTAAAGATCCGAGGAAAAACAGAATCCTTACGACGACGCATTGATTCTGTCGTAAGAATTCTGTTTTTCCTCGGTAGATGTATTTTTTAGGTTTCTGTGATTGTTTTAAATTAAAATCGTAAAGTAAACGACTTTGATGTTATTTGAATAGGCGGTAAAACAATGAAAAATAAACGCTATTTATTTTCCTTATTTATGTTTTTATGGGAATCGCGGCTTCAGAATGGGACTCCTCTTAGATTTCTAAGAGTAAACCAGAGGAAAAGTTTCCCACTGCTCACATCACCCGTAACCAGGCCTGGCTCACTCCGCACCTTAGGTACAAAGCAACAGGTACATAGGCGTATCTGTCCAGACGGGAGTATTGTACTGCGCGTGCTACGTCAGAAGATATCAGAGCTATGCGAGAGAAAGAGAGACACCTTATAGGTACCACGGAATACCTAATATAAATATTAGGTATTCCATACTTTGCAAGCTGAAGTGCACTGTATTGCTTCGTAACTAGAGTCCCTTATTTATTGGAATGACTTTGGGAGTTATCCTTCTGGTCCTTTTAAGGGTTCCGTACCCAAAGGGTAAAAACGGGACCCTATTACTGAGACTTCGCTGTCCGTCCGTCCGTCCGTCTGTCTGTCACCAGGCTGTATCTCAAGAACGGTGATAGCTAGAGAGTTGAAATTTTCACAGATGATGTATTTCTGTTGCCACTATACCAACAAATACAAAAAGTTGACCAAGTGCGAGTCGGACTCGCGCACGTTAATACAAGAAAAGGCTAAAATATGATGTTGTATAGCTAATGGTACGGAACCCTACGTGCGCGAGTCCGACTCGCACTTGGCCTATTTTTATTTATTATTCTGTGCCGTAACACCTAGACACGTTCAGGGTGTACACAATTGAACGAATAGGTACTCATCATTCCGTATAGCTGCATATTAGGTGCATAATATGTTACCGTACCTTGTACCGCATCTACGCCCTTATCAACAGCAAGGTAGTGCTATCAATGTATGCAATATGCACTAAATGAGCATTTTCAGTGGGTGGACTTGCCACCTATGGCCGAAATATTTATGGTAGGACTTTTTTGTAACAAATGGTTTTAATACCACAGAGGATAACACGTAAGCTTCTACTAAGAATAACATTTTCTAATGTAAATAAAGTCTTTTGGTAAGTATTACGTGTACACTCCTACGCCGCGACTCCTTGTCAATTTTATATATTATGAAATGAGAGCATATTTTTATAAATTATTAGTTAATCTTTATGTATAAAAATTATGTGTTTCGTTTTTTGTCCGCGATGGACTCCTAAACTACTGAACTAATAAACCACGGTGAGCAAACAAAAATTTGGTTTGCTTTGCACACCGTGTGCAATTTGATTCAAATCGAAAGATAGGACAGTTTACATATTAATTAATAGTCGTAATTGCAAAGCCGGGGCAGGCCGCTAGTATTTTTATATATTATGAAATGAGAGCATTTGATATTCCCGAAACCCGGGTCGACGTAGGTATTCGATGCCCAATGTACTGACATTTTTGCCGGTTATTGTATAATTTTTATTTCTGTTTTCAGTTTTGGAAGTAAAGACTACATCACATTGCCAAGATGCTGGGTGGTTCTGTGCTCTGGTTCCGGCACGGACTGCGTCTCCACGACAACCCCGCTCTGCTCTCAGCTTTGGAAGACAGGAGCACGCCGCTCTTTCCGCTCTTCATCTTCGATGGGGAGACTGCGGGTAAGTTTTGTTTGAAGGAATTTCACCATATAGCCAAGATGCTGGGTTATCCAGTGCTCTGGTTCCAGCACGGGCTAAGTCTACTGGACAACTCTTTTCCCTCTACTAAATAAGTAGGTACTAAAGTGAAAAGATTATCTATGCCAAATTCACTTCACTTCACAACAATATTCACTCTTTTTAGTGACCCTTGCTACTTACTCGTTCATTGCAAACGACTATATCATCAAGATAGGTAAATATTTTTCAGTTATTGGAGTGTGATTCAAAAACGGCTTCACCAGTTTTGGTGAAATTTTAGTGGGGCGAAACGACAAGCATCACGGCTTTCAAAAAAAAATAATTTAAAATTGGTTCACCCAGTCAAAAGTTAACAAACATAAAAAAGTGAGTGAAAAAAGTAAGTGGTAACAAACATAAAAAAAGTAGTCGAATTGAGAACCTCCTCCTTTTTGGAAGTCGGGTAAAAACTATGCCCGGATGTGTGCTGGACTAAAGCTCTAATTAATAAAAACAAAAAATGTCGACTTATTCGTAGTAACTCATAAATAATTTGTGAAGGCGGTCTATTAACGCGCAATGGGTTCTGGATGGTTTGAATAAGTATGATACCGACTTCAACAAAATATTAATATTATTAACAGAAGCAGTAGGTTAATATATTCGTTTTTGTTAGCAGTGTCCGTTTCAACTGTATTATTAATAAAATGCTATAATTTCTTATCAGGTACTAAGATAGTCGGCTACAACCGTATGCGATACCTCCTTGAAGCTCTCGAGGACCTGGACAACCAGTTCAAGAAGTATGGTGGCCGGCTCATCATGATCAAGGGGAAACCGGACGTCGTCATTAGAAGACTCTGGGAGGAGTTCGGTAAGTTAAAACACGTTTGGAACCCTTTAGTCTATTTCATCAGATAGCCAAACAGAGGTTTTCAAATTTGCTTTTCTAGACTGAACTGGTAGAAACTAGCACTGCTCGGCGATTAACAATCACGACTCAAATATTTCGCATACTCAATCCCTCTTAAAATTCAAAGTCACTACACAGTATAAGACAAAGTCGGTTTCTACTGTCTGTCTATCCCTATGTATGCTTCGATCTTTAAAACCACGCAACGGATTTTGGTGCAATTGTTTTTAATAGTGATTCAAGAGGATTCAGATCTTTTTATCTAGCTGCAGTATCTAAGGTTCAAGTCCCAATGATCGCCAACCTTCGTTAGAAGATGGCACAGTCAGAAGAAGCTGAAGGGTTGTTTCTTTTATGCCAGGTATTCGCAAGTTATGCTTCGAGCAGGATTGCGAGCCAGTTTGGCAAGCACGCGACTCCGCTGTGAAGGCCGCCTGTCGGGACATAGGGGTCACGTTGCGGGAACACGTGTCCCACACTCTCTGGGAGCCGGCCACTGTCATCCGCGCCAACGGAGGCATTCCGCCGCTCACCTACCAAATGTTCCTGGTGAGTACCTACACCAGTTCCAATGGAGACAAGAATGGCTGGTGCTAAACTATCAGCCACTCCTGACTTCATTGGGACTTGTGCATTCAATTCGGTTGGTTCATTCAACTCGGTCTGGCATTGTAGCCATGTACTGTACAAAATCTCTTACTACGGACCAAAAAGATTGGCAGTTTCTAACTCTGTCGTGTCAAATTGTGGATGGCTGTGCCGACGTAGGTTTTTCCTTGCAGGGAAAACCACTAGCAATCCAAAAAAGAGCAGGTCAGGTAGCGCGTGCAAGTCAGGTTAACAAAATGGTTTGATACGGTCTAAGGCCCATTCTCCCTTTGTTCCATAAAAAAGTATACCTACAGACATCAAAAGCTACCATTCTGCGTTTGAAAGTACTTAGTTATTAAATACAGGGATCCCTGTTATGTGAGTGAGAGCACGGCACCCTTGGGTGTAACGTAAAGAGTTATTTGTTCCGTTCCAGCACACAGTGACGACGATCGGCGCGCCCCCGCGGCCGGTGGCGGAGCCCGCACTGCGCGGGGTGCACTTCGGGTCGTTGCCTGATTGCTTCTACAAAGAGTTCACTGTCTTCGACAAGGTACTGTATCAGACGGATTGTCTACTGCTGAAAACAGCCTCCTACAAACATCGAAATTTGGTTGGATTATGGAACAAAACGGGGATTTGCCATAATGCCCACGCTTGGCAGGCGTCTTGGGGATCGCAGTTTTAAGATTTTCTGTTCCTCAGAAAGCGCTCCTGCCCACCTTCCGGTATTTTACCTTTAGTCGCTTCCTACGACACCCATAGGTACCCATAAGTAGCAATGGAGGGGTGTCATTCCACACCGGGTGACAGCCCGGCACCCACGGGCTAGTTACTTCGACAAGGTACTTCAGCTCTTTTACACGCTTAGTGTACTTATTTATTATTTAGATCCACTAATCAACTTATTTTTATTTCTTACTAGATGACCCGGTGTACTTCGTATCACTAATCCTAACGGACTAACGTCAAATGTTTAACAGGAAAGTATAGGTAGAACAGTTTATATGAGAAAATGAAATTCTTGTTTTTACTTTCTACTTTGCAATTATTTCATGTTTTCTTCATCGTTTAAACCTTCCCTGGACTACGACAAACATTTCAAACCTAAATCAACTAAATCGGCTCAGACGTTCTCGAGTTTTACAGAGACAAACGAAGCGCGATTGATTTTTATATATGTATATAGAGTAAGAGATAAGCCAGCTTTTGACCACAACTAGCTAGGTGTGTTCAAAGATAAATAGACTTAACCTACAATGGTAGCTGGCTCTCAAGGAACAGCTGCCGGAACGCCCCGTTAGGTGTTTGGCGACAGATTTTGTACTTGTGGGTGGTAGCTAGCCAGGCTGGCATTCTTAAAATCCCTTACCACCATGCTATAACGATAGCCACCCTAAACAACCGAAACCGACGGTTTAACGTGCCCTCCGAAGCACGTGGCGCGCTCTGTAATAAATACCACGCCTGTTCACCCATACAAGTAATGACCGCAGCAGGCGATGCTCGACCTAGTTGAACGATTATCAGCGCTTTAAAAAGATAATGATAATCCTTGGTCTGTCTCAACTTTCCTCGCCGGGAAATAGGCACGATGATATACATACTTATATGTCTGTAGTAATGATCAAAATGTTTCAGGTCCCGAAACCGGAGGAGTTCGGCGTGAACGTCGAGAATGAAGACATCCGCATGATCCGCTGGGTGGGCGGCGAGACTGCTGCTCTCAAGCAGATGGAACAACGACTCATGGTCGAATATGACACTTTCTGCAAGTAAGCATATTGTATACTTCTAAATATGATTACAAAATACCGCGTGTTAAGCTTTTTTTTTTTTTTAAATCTGATTTATTTAGGGACTTTTTACAAAACTGCATGCCAGTCCCATCGTAAACTAAACACTAATAAACAAAATATTTACTTATATGCCCTCAAATAACTTGAACAACAGCTTCGCAGTCTCAGATACAGGTTCCGCTAAAATATGTGTGAACACTCCCACATCAAAACAAAATCACATATACTGATTATTAGAGTATAACATTTTTGACCGGTACGCGAATCCCGCGTCTCCCGAATTCGCTAAGACCGCCGTGACCTCAAGGATATCGGTATATACTCTATAGAGTCGAATATTGTGCCCTTATTGTATATTTTTATCCACCAATTCTAGGCTACCCTGTACAACGTCTTCGACCATATCATCACTTACCATCAGGTGAGATAGTGGTAAAAGGCTAGCTTATTAGCTATAAAAAACATAGGGGACGGTGCGGCGGTTAAAATAAAATATGACGGTGATCGTTACGAAAGTTAAGATTTAAGAAAGCACTTTTTTTAGATCGATGAAGTATAGTAGAGTGGTTGATGTCGGCACTGTCTCCTACGAGGAAAAAATATGTAATAGAATTACAGCACAAGATTCGGCTCCGTCGAGCATGTTCCGCTAGCCTAGAGATTAGGGCACTCGGCGCTATTCCGGGGGACTCGGGTTCGATTCTCGCTCAAGCCATCAGGCCAGGAATTTTGCTCTGATAATTTGTAAAAGCATATATTATTTCCAATCCTAGAGTTCGAAGTGGACCTTCGGAATATACATATCTTAAGACATCTGTCCATCAAGGTGTTAGGTGAGAGTGCAGTTTTGAAGTATGTGGCAGGTTGTAGGGTTCTTTAGCAAGAGTGACTTGGGTTCACCGCAGTGTCAGATATTCTGTCTCGTAACAATCAAATTATTATAGACACTTATTCGGTCACAGTGGACAAATAGATTTGCGATGTGGCATACGTAATACCCATAGTAAAACAGTCACAAGCAATAACTAATTTGGGTTTTACGTATTTCTACCGATAAGCAGTAATGTTCGTATTACTGTGTTCTGGAATACATTTTGAGGTGTATAGGTGTCGTGTCGGTATAATGACTGGCACATGGCGCCTAACAACTTCATGTCTTAGGGTGATGGGCGCAGTGGCCCTTACCAGCACTTGGGCCAGAATTTATTTATCATAATTGTAACAGTCACGTGTTGGAACTGGAAGGGCGTTATGCGAATGTTTGCTGAGAAGAAAATCTGTCGCGAAGCACTATACAGTGTTTTCGTTTGAAAGCCAGTTCCTATTCTGTGTTTGGCTTAATATCTTCGACCACAGTAACTGCAAGTGAGATTGTAATCCAAATTTAAAAGTACATTATGATACTAGTGTGGTATGTTGATGATTACACACGAGTTGATATAGCGCGCGAAAATCGATGCATTTTTTTAAAGGCCCATATTTTACGATTTATTTAAAGGCCCGTTACGAGCAAGTGTGTTAAAAAAGTGTTAGTTATAAATAAATGTTAATTACCGGCTAGAACTCACGGTGTTTAGTCGTTATCTCCGACCGGTGTTCGAGCAGTAAACATGCTCATTCTCAAGGAATTCAAAGGCAGCTTCGAGGGCCGCTAGACTAGACGCGCACTGGTGCGAACACCGGTCGGAGATAACGACTAAACACCGTGAGTTCTAGCCGGTATATGTAGTTAATAACTAAGTCAACTCACGTTAGTTTCATTCACTATTAGTTTTATGAAAATAAATGTTTAGTTATAATAATAAAGTAACAGTAATTGGTGGTTCCCTTAGGGGCTCGTATTTGCCAACGCACGGTAACCCGGACCTGCTCGGGCCGCCCATCTCCTTGAGTCCGGCGCTTCGGTTCGGATGTCTCTCGGTGCGAAGGTAATCTTAGTGATAACTAACGTCGAACCCAGAACTAACAAATTTATATTACTTATTGTGTGCCGGACTTGAGTCAATAGTGTGGAATATGTATAAGGCATTTATAATTGTGTGACACATTATGGGTATAAAGTATATTATAGCAACATTCGCTGAGATCTGCGTTGGATGGGTGACCGCTAGTGACATTACTACTGAGCGCTTCCGTGCTTCGGAGGGCACGTTAAGCTGTCGGTCCCGGTTGTTTTCTTAGAGTTGCAGTCGTTGTAACATGGTGTTAGGGCATTTTGTGAATGCCCGCTAGCTAGCTACTAACCTCAAGTAGAAAACCTGTAATAAAGTACCTAACAATGAGTTGCGGCAGATGTCTTAGAGAGCCAGTAATTCTAGGTTAGCCTGAACAATATCATCGACCACCTCATCACTTACTATCAATTGAGATTGTGGTCCAAAGACTAACCTATCAGTTAAGAATACCAATAAAAGTTTGTTATCGTTCATTTTTTTTTCTAAAATATCCAACATAGATTACTTCTTATAAATACATCCAACTACTGCAGTTTTCGTCGTAGAATTCTCACTGTTTACTTATACACGTTTGGTCGCATTTACCGTTAACTAAGAACTTTCTACTAACGTAACTCGCTAATGTACTTGTTAATTCGGGGTTTAGGGATAAAGCGACAGAACCGGATACCAGTATTCACCGGTTCGAATCCCTGTAGTAGCACGTTATTATTACATTTTTGATTTTGATATTACATGAAATTTACTAAGAAACAGGGTCCCGTTTTTTTTTCTAAATAAACAACTACAACTACATTTAGTGCTTTCATAATAGGTACGTACGCAAATCAATCGGCTTTTCGTAATATTCATGTATTACAATTTGGCAGGTTCTATTGGAGTGTCCAAGATCTGTTTCAGCAAGTGCACCAGGGACAGCTGGGGGATTCCTCGCAGTTCATTACTGGTAAGACTATTTACTCGGCAACAAAATTATGCTTGCTATCACAATTGATGCAAATAGTTTGAAAGAGTAAGTTAGATTTAAATATTATATACAGTCGACTCTCGTTAATTCAAACATGCGATAATCCGAACCTCTCTATAATTCAAAGTTATCACGAGTTCCCTAGAAAATCTCTTTATATTTCGACCTAAATAAATATATTTTTATGCACTTGGGAATTCGAACGAAAATATCACAGCTACACAACAAAATGACGCGTTAATTCGAACTTATCGGCGTCATACACTCGACAATTCGTAATGAATAAGTCACTTGACCCTCTTATAAACAAGTCCGAGTAATCCATCCCACCTCGGAGACATCTAAGTACATTGCAGAACAAGTTCAAGTTTTTATCATCGTACACGAGCCTTTGTTTTGGTAATGATACGTTTGACATACACTTCCGCACGAATTGGTTTGTTTAGTTAAGTTTCAGTTACTGTTAACCATTTGTTCGTTGTATATAGATTAAATAAAAGTTTGTGTTAGTTATGAGTCCTAAAAAGTTGGAACCATTTGATATTTCAAACACTCGATAATTCGTAACATTTTAAGAGTCCTTCGAGTTTCGAATTAACGAGAGTCGACTGTATATGACAAAATTCACAGCCCTTAATTATATATAATTGCAACAAGTTCATACTTAATTTAATTGTAATCCTATAAAAATGGCGCAGGTCCCATATGCTATCCACATTAATTTGGATTTTCCCTGTACCGTGTTGGTAATTATTTTTAACTGAGTTTCAAAAAAGGAGGAGTTTTTCAATTGGACAGTATGTTTTTTGTTGTTGAACGTTTGTTACGCGATTACCCCGCCAATTAAGAACTGATTTTGATGATTCTTTGTTTGTTGGGTTGAGTATAAGTTAATTTTTTCCCCATTTAAATTTCATCAAAATCAGTAAAAACAGTAGTTTTTAAATTACAGTCAATTAAATGAGAAATTTCATGGTGATTGCAACTTTTGACAATGGTTAACATTATTTTAGACGAGTGAATGATCTTGTAAAAGAGTGAAATTTAAAAAAACAAAACTGGACTGTTTTTAACACTACAAAGTATGAAATAACTTGTAGATGTCGGACAATGATAAAGTGAGCTCAGTGTTTAGAATCAGAATCGACTTCAACAAGTTATATCATACTTTTCAACATTTGAAGTCGGTTTCATTTATTACAGTATGATCATATTTTTTAATTTGATTTAAAACACAAAGGCATTTGTGCTTTAAATCAAATTTCATGACTTGCTAGTAGATAAATGATAACTCACTATTCTAATACGTTAATAATGGCAGTTCATGAATATATTCAGGCGTTACTTTGCGGAAATCCATATTTAATAATCACAAACATTTTAAAAATATTTCTATCGAGAAAAAAATTCTCAAGGTCTCCTGAGGATGCTTCGTGTAGAAGTGAAAAGCGTCGAATTTTTTTCCGGTTTGGCTGCGTGGTGTTTGTGAAGTCACGTCTGCTTAAAATTAGACGGAATTGTCACTAGATATATTTGTTTAATTTTTAAGCGTTTTATTAAAATATAAATTTAATGTTTTCTTAAAATATTTGTTATTATTAATGACAGGCCAGCTGATTTGGCGCGAGTACTTCTACACGATGAGCGTGAACAACCCCAACTATGGACAGATGGCCGGCAACCCCATATGCCTCGACATACCCTGGAAGAGCCCCGAGGGAGACGAGTTGCAAAGGTATACCAACGATACGTTCACAATTATACATGTACCAAGGAAACAAAGTGACCGATTACTTACTTCGATTGGGAATCACAGTTTTTTCTGAGTACTTATAGCTGTATACTATACCTACGAGGAAATAATTTAAGGGCAAGACCGTAGTCAAAATAATTTCTAATTCGGGCGGAGCTAATAGAAATGGGCGTTTACTTTTAACTCATAAAAATATTCAGTCGCACGGTGGCACTAGACGCCGTACCACGGATAGCGTCGCTAAAATTGTAGAGTTTCGTGCGCTATTAGAAGCGGCAGAACAGAAGTGTAGATAACAACATTTTTATCTGTAGTTACTGCGAACCTCTAAGGTAAAAAAATATTATCACTTGTAGGTAATGATATTTTTTTAATAGACTAAGCGAAGCGAGGTCTCGGTGGAGGTCTGAGCAGTGTATTTTTCCCCGTCAATGAATCTCGATTGCCTTAGTCGATCTTCTTGAAATTTGGTAGAAAGGTGCCTATTATGCATATCAACAGAATTTGCAAGTAAGAACCTGTAAGAGCTTAATTGGTTTGTGGTTTGCTGAGATTATAGGGTCCATAAAACGAGATTGTAATTTAAAATTCAAGAGTATTATCTCAATATTGTGCTCAAAAAAGTATTTTGACTTCATGAAGCGGTACGAAAACACGGTAATATTATCTATACAGTATTTTAACTCGGCCCTGTCCTCGAAATAACTACCTACAGCCGCGCGGTACGTAAACATGCGATAGGGCTGCCCGCCTTTAGCATTTGAATTACATTTGCCTACTTTGTGTTTCCATTTTGTTTTGTGATTGTAAATATACTTTTTTTATATAAGCAAACTAGTGATTCGCCCCGGTTACACACGGCGATTTAACAAAAAAATCATAACTTTTAAATTAAACATATAAAAAAAAAGTTATTGTGACATAACTGTAATAGTTAGACTTATAGTATTGCGGACTTTTTTATTGATGTCTTCTATAAAATTGTAGTATATCACTTGGCTCTATTTTCAATAATTTTCGCAGCGTATGCGATATACCTAACGATTTATTTTGGTATTTTTTTCGCACTTTATGTTACGTTATCGAAGTTTACATACGGCCTAACTTTTTTGAAAATCTTCTATAGCCTATGTTCATCAAGGATAATCTTGAACCTCATAGTGAAAGAATTTTTCAAATCGGTCCATTAGTTTCAGCCTATTCAATGCAAACAAACAAATGCACAATCAAATCTTTCCGCTTTATTACCTATATTAGTTTAGATAAAATACTTTGTAAATTGAATAGGAAGTGTGTAAAAATGCGTGTTGTTTTGGATTGGTAGTAAAAAATATTTGCACCTCGACTGAAACGTACGAAATGCTTTATTATTGAATTTTAAAGTATAAAGCTTAATCAAAAATTGTTTTTGCAAACATGGACAAGGTGGAGAACAGGAAATATGTTTTACTTGGTTATAGATACCTGCAGCTATTTTACAAGTAATATGTTTGGTTTGGACGAATTCATGCAACCAAAAACAGCACAATATATCCTACTCGTCATATTAAATATGTGCTTGAACTTATAGGACGTTATCCGCACCAACCACTGGGTTACTTTCATATACTTACCAACTCTAAAACAGAAACTTGCAATTTTACTCTTGATCATATTTCTATATATTTATAGATAAATAAATATTATGCATAGGTATAATTTCAGTTATAGAAAGTCATTTTGCAATTTTAGAGTTTATTTATGAGATAACATAATAAATACAAATAATAATATAATAAAAGTTCAAAATTTTAATAGAAGTATAATCCCGATAACTGTAATGAAACCGCCATATAAAATTCACCCTACCGCTGCTAAAAGTGGTACAGGCAGAATCGTACCAAGTTTCTGAGCCACAATGGTTAAAGAACCCCACTCGTAGGTGCTTCGGTTATCGCAGCCATTCATCATGGAGACTAGTTGAAACTATGGAAAATACTCCCAAGTCAGACCGCCTTCGGCCTCGCAAGTCACTCACACGAATCGGACAGCAGCCTCGCCTTGCACTCGCCCTTTGAACTCACGCACTATCCGTGCTCTAATTGTAGTATGATGAATAAGAAGAGTTCGTAGGGCAAATCCAGAATGTCGGAATTCAAGATAGCCCCCATACAAAGTACTCCGATCACACTGAAGCTCAGCTTTACTTCAGATTTCCCATTATTATCCTATCACGAAAAGCACTTTGTTATTTTCAGTTTAAAATACTTTTTATCCCCATGACTCCTTCCCATAGAACAATTTAAGTCAATGGTTTCAAAACATCTATGTATGGCGGCCATCTTAAAAAATGATATCATGGAAAAATAAATTCTAAATTCGGAATAACTACGCCTAAAACCACACAGATATTGATTTTCAGTCGGATCGGAGCAACTTGAATTTTACCTGCCATCTTGAATATGTCATTTTGGTTTTTGTCAAGTCTCATTCGACTGCTGCCATTAAAAGTTGTACGAGAAGAATTGTACCGGGTCACTTTGCCTAAGGAACCCCACTTATTAAAATATATAAAATAAAATATAATAATAGTACACATTATCACTTTTGCTATGAAAATGAAACTATCTACAGAAGTAACGGTTCAAACGTTACGGGTACATGCTTTTAGAGGTAGTACGAAAGAACAGCGGAGTCATACAGTTGTAACACACATTTCAATCCGTCTAACTACATACTAAGTATTTAACTGTTAAAGTCAAAGAGATAAAAGAGATATATAAGTTCCCTTTATTTGAATGATTGGATATATAAATACCTAGAAAGTAGTTGGTCGTCTCGGAAAGTGTGTTAAGGGCATTGGGAATAGGTTCTCATTTAATTGTACAGTAACCTAATAATAACAAAATGAAATATTTTACCAAGGGTTAAAAATCTAGATACCTACTAAAATAGGAATTAACAATGCCGTGTCTGAACTTTAATCAACTCGCTCAAAAAAGTTATTATAAAGATTTTATAAATCAATATAAACAAAAGTACTTCCCCAATAAATGTTTTACTTGCGTTTCAATAATTTATGAGTTCCAAATTAACGTATGGTAAAAAAATATTGTAATATTTCGTAAAATAAATGCACAAAACTGATGGCGTAACGAACGGCACAGATCCCACGTCCAAACGGCCCGAGCGCTGCGGGCAGACTGATTATCGTTGCGATTTCTTCTCGCGATCAAAGAATTTTGTGGCAAAAATTCATAAAAATGTTTTCAACACAAGTTAGTAAGTAGTTCATTAGAGTATGGTATTAGCTATTTTTTAAAAAAAGAATCATTGCATTTAATTCAACTATGTCTCTTAAATTTAAAAAACAATCTAAAAAGGGTCGTCGATTACAATTTATTACAGAAGAACTAATTGGTTTCAATAAAAACTAATCAACTAATTCACTCAATAAAGAATTAAAGAATATGATATATTTTTTTCGCACATTTTTAACTCATAGTTTCAGTACAAGAAGATTCCAAAAGTGCGCATTTCACTACGGTGATCCCCTTAAGGTGTAAACTCACGTCTGTGGTGAGAAATGAAATCTGTAACAGTTTTATAAACAAAGTTTTTACGCTGTAGTTAGGTTTTGCTGCTCGAAGTGAAGTGTTGTTTGGCTTTGCCATGGACATATGGCCGTCCAGAGATCTTGAAGAATCACGACAAGAAGTGGACCCTTCAACATCCTTTCACCCGAGCATGAGTACTTAATTAATGCTTATTTGGCCAACGTAGCATCAATTATATAAGCGTAAGGGTGTGGACAGCGAAGGGACACACACAAGGAGAATTTTGTAAGTTGTTTCTCTTGTTTAACTTTAGCCCCGTGTATCGCGGGCAGTTAGGATTCAATAATAGGTTGTCTAGGTAGCAGACTCTGCTATTTACCATGCCTGCCTAGGCAATCTGAAATCTTAACAACATATGTCATAAATTTAATAAGTCATTTAAAAAAATGTTTCAGGTATTTTAAACATTCTTCTCCGAATCTCGCGTATTAAGCCTCCTGCTCATTGCTTATTTTAATTGTATTTGTAGACTAGTTATGTATAAGGTAATGTGTAATGTATCCAGATGGATGGACGGGCGCACCGGGTTCCCCCTGGTGGACGCGGCGATGCGACAGCTGCGGTCGGAGGGGTGGGTGCACCACGTGGTCCGGAACACGGTCGCCTCCTTCCTCACGCGCGGCACCATGTGGATCTCCTGGGAACACGGCCTCAAACACTTCCTCAAGTACCTACTCGACGCTGACTGGTCAGTATACATTCTAGCTATTTCCTTCCAGTGTTGACGCATGTGCCATCCATCGCCTCCCTCAAACCAAATTTTGAGGGTAGATGGCGACTCACTACACTCACACCGCCACCTTTCTGTGAGCATGACCGCTCCGGATACCCGTGCCATTTTGATATTTCTGATCAGAGGAATCCTGTGACTGAATTGGGAACATGGCATCGATTATTTCCTCAAGTGCATGGTGGTAGGGCATTTTGCGAATGCCCGCCTGGCTAGCTACCACCCTCAAGTAGAAAATCTGTCGCCAAGCACCTTACGATGTGTTCCGGCAGCTGTCCTTGACATCCAGTAATCCTAGGTTAGTCTGAACAACATTTTCGACCACATCATCACTTACCATCAGGTGAGATAGTGGTCAAAGGCTAATCTATCAGGCATAAAAAAATAATAATAATAATGCCTTCCCTTTGCCCTTTCCTTTGCCTGGACAGTTTACTTTGTAACAATTTTTGTGTAGATGTGGCATATTGCTGACCACAAGAATCCTGTGAATGTATTAGGATTACGGTATCAACCAATTCCGTAATTGTCTTTAAAAGCTGAGTGGTCGGTTTACTGTGTAGTAATTTCCATATGCCTGTGGCTTCCGTCCTGCCAGAGGAATACTATTTCTGAATTGGGTACATTATTTTAAATTGTTTTTTTATTCATAATGGATTCGCGTTTGACCACTTCTACACCAAGCATCCTCAGGAGATCTTGATTTTACGAGCTCACGAATTGTCACTAGACATATTTTTATATTCTTTAAGTGTTTTCTTCAAATATTAATTTAATGTTTTCGTATATATATATTTTATTATATTTTTTTTTATATATAAGGTCACTTTTAATTCATCAACAATACTGCGGGGGGTGGTGTAGAATCGATAACTGAATGTGATCCACACATTTTTAATTTTCACATAAACAAAATCAATACTAACTATTGCCTAAGCTGTGGCGCGTTGACTTTGAGAATGATAGCGACGACAACACTCGCGGCCGCCGTGGACAAGACTCATTGCCCTCGCAATGCGTAGGTAAACCTACCGAGTTCATTGCCCTCGCAATGCGTAGGTAAACCTACCGAGTTCATTGCCCTCGCAATGCGTAGGTATACCTACCGAGATACCTACCGAGTTCATTGCCCTCGCAATGCGTAGGTAAACCTACCGAGTTCATTGCCCTCGCAATGCGTAGGTAAACCTACCGAGTTCGTTGCCCTCGCAATGCGTAGGTATACCTACCGAGATACCTACCGAGTTCATTGCCCTCGCAATGCGTAGGTAAACCTACCGAGTTCATTGCCCTCGCAATGCGTTAGAATACCTAGAACGTGTGTGTATGTGTGAGTCTTGTCCACGGCGGCCGCGAGTGTTGTCGTCGCTATCATTCTCAAAGTTAACGCGCCACAGCTTAGGCAATAGTTAGTATTGAATTGTTTATGTGAAAATTAAAAATGTGTGGAACACATTCAGTTATCGATTCTACACCACCCCCCGCAGTATTGTTGATGAATTAAAAGTGACCTTATATATTTTTTTTTTCAAACTATTATTCAAAGACCTCTCAAAACGTCTGGTCGACGCTACTTGTGACCAAAATGCTGGCATATACTTTGGACAGAGGATAAGCATTGCCATACAACGTGGCAATGCGGCCAGCATTTTGGGAACACTGCCTAATGGTAGCGGAATATTGGATTAGTTTGTAGTAATTTTATGTTCTATATGTTAATTTTAGTCAGAAATATCTGTTGTTACACTTTTGTTATCTTTTGCAAATAAATGTATATGTTTTCGTTAAATATTTGTTATTATGGAGTTTGTTTTGTTTTTATAAGATCTTTATTCAACATAAAGTATTATTTAAAACAGTTGCAAAACACTGTCAAGTACTTATTTCACCTATTTTACAATGGCTTGGCAGGTTAACATCACCTTTTTAAAACCTTTTAATAAAATAAATAGCTATTTATTTTAAAGTTAAACATTGCTTAACATATTATATTCTACGAAAATATTATAATCACATGCCTCTTACGTTACGATTAATGAATTCATATATGTCCCGTTCTTCCAGCACACATTTATAGCAACATCAGCTCAAACAAAAATTATACACGACCAGACAAAATACTTAGGTAGGTATGCACTATAACAACTATTCAACTATATTGTGATTGTGATGCGCTCGTAGCCAAGTTTGCTTAGCCATTCTGAATCGATCAGGAAAGTTAAGCAACGTCCGCCGCGGTCATGACTTGGATGGGTGACCGCTGGTTGGGCATTACTACTGAGCGCTTCCGTGCTTCGGAGGGCACGTTAAGCCGTCAGTCCCGGTTGTTGTCTTATGATAGCAGTCGTTACAGCATGGTGGTAGGGCACTTTTCAAATGCCCGCCTGGCTAGCTACCACCCTCAAGTTGAAAATCTGTCGCCAAGCACCTAACGGTGTGTTCCGGCAGCAGTCCTTGAGAGTCAGTAATTCTAGGTTAGTCTGAACAACATCCTCGACCACATCATCACTTACCATCAGGTGAGATAGTGGTCAAAGGCTAACCTATCAGACATAAAAAAAAAAAAAAAATTATTTAACAATTCATAGTAAATTAAGTATATCACTGCACTATTCATAAGTATATTATACCTAACTATCCACAACGTCCGCGTTTGTTTATTTAACATCAGTGATATAATCATGGTGATAATTCTAAATCAGTATACCTAGCAAATGTAAAATTATAACCGGGCAACACACGCAGAATTATATAATAGATAACATTACCCTACTTTTGAATTGCGAGTATCGCTGTCGATACTTGGTTAGTATTCGGCATGGTCTAAGAAAACAAGGTCTTCTACTCCCGAAGAATCACAAGCTTGTGTCACTACCAAATTGGCTCTTTATTAAAACATGATTGCAGCAACATTCAAGTTCATGGTTCTTTTTCATGTGAATGTTTTGTTATAAAATATCAATACAATATTTCAAACGTCTAATAGAAAGTCACATATGAATCAATGTTCATCACAGTAAATGGTATTAAAAAAGTTGTCTCCCTATGGTTCCACCATTTTGACAAATATCGCCGTCTCTGTCTCACGTATATGATTTGCATCTGTTTCGCTCTAGCTCATGCATATATGCGCAGTGATTCGCAAACTTTGTGGTCGGCCCATTTCTGGAAGCTACGAGTAAAATAAAACTACATATATTTTTTTTCTGTTGTGACGGAACAAGCTCGAGGCCCACCTGATGGTAAGCAGACTAACCTCTGCCTATAACAGATGCATTTCGTCACAAGTCACGAATTGAAATTTATATGTCCTGGCAACTTTTACGCACTAACAGTGCGCTTTGGTCTTCTCCATATTTCCTCATCAGCTGGCCTCATGTTGGTTAAGCTATCATTTGTTGATGATCTCACCAGATATTTATCCATTACTGTTGTAGAAATATATCGATAAGATGTACAGGTTTTGAATGTTTACTCCACTATCAGGTACACGTATGCCCGGTTTACTCACACTGCGCTACGAACGTACTCGTATAAGCGTGCGCTCACTGTGCGAGCGGAGCAACGATTGATTATTATGGAGTATAATTTGTAATGATCCCATATTCTAGGTCTGTATGCGCTGGAAACTGGATGTGGATATCGTCTAGCGCGTTCGAGGCGCTGCTGGACTCTAGCGAGTGCGCGTGCCCCGTGCGGCTCGGGCAGCGGCTCGACCCCAGCGGGGAGTACGTGCGGCGCTACGTGCCGGAGCTCGCGCGCATGCCGGTCTACTACATGTGAGCACTACACTACACTACACTATACTACACTCTATATATATCTAAAAAAATATACACGTTTATTGGTAAATGGCTGACAACCTCTTAGGGACGCGGGTTCCAAACCCGCACATGACTATTAATTTTTCCTATAGTAAATTTGTAATTATGTAACGTAATCAGCAGAGCAGGCGTTATTGCAAAAATAAAAAATAATTCGTGGATGAACCTGATCGATACTGCAAGTTTGTTTCTAGTACTATTTCATACTTTCAGGGATAAATCTCAGTTCCGTTTCATTTGACATTAAGTTGTTTCAGAATGTTCGAATAAGTTCCGGTTTTACTACCCAGAACATATTTAATAACAAAACACTATCTTTGCGTTTCACAGTCATCGATTTAGCCTATCCATCAGTTAAAGCTTGAAAAGCGCTGCATTGCAACTGTCATTTTTATCATTCAGTTATTTTATGTGTTGCATAGCAACCCGAAACTTTATTAGAACTTTCTGAAACGGACCCTAAGTGTAAGGTATTTTAGTAGCTGTTATGAGTATGTAATATAATTTGCCCGATATATGACAAAAGACTCGTTACCTACCCGTAAATTGAAACAGTGACTTGATATATTTAAATCCATGTATTAAGAGTCTTTACGCCTTGCGCTAGCGTTCAAATTTAGGCATTTATCGTAGCGCGGCGAACACGAGCACACCGTTAGCAAGGATCGAGCGGTCAAAGACGATGTCGCATGGAATAAAACATTTTGATCCTTTTTGAAGTGTTATTTATTTTTGATAAATAATGTGGAATGTTATGTAACTTTGTAAATTCATTTCGCAACTTTACCGTTTACATACAAAGTAGACTTAAATGAACCTAATAATAAACCTCTCATTGACTAACATTAGCACACCTATAACTATAGTCCATTGAAAAGTTACATGAGCTTTGCATTTTTTAGAGCACGCAATTTTATTTTTGAGACATGTATGGGGGTCTATAGAAGAAGCTTAACCTCAAGTTTGGGGGTCGCCACCCTTGTCCCCCGGCCACCATCTTGGAAAAAGGTGTGAAAACACGTATTTTGCGATATCTCAGAAACTATGCATTTTACAAAATATTCGTTAGGACATAATTTGTAGCAAATTGTTTTGCATATGGTACGTATATAACTTTGTGCCCTAAATTAAATATTAAAGAAGTTATAAGCAAAAATATATTTTTTTACTTTATAACTTTTTTATACATTTTACAAAAAAATTACCCCAGAACAATATTGTAGATGATGTTTTGAGGATTTTTTTTCCGAAACCGAAGTTTAATTGATTAAACTGAAAATAATATCCACAATTTTCAACACGTTTACACGTGACAAAAAATGTAGCACAACTAAGAGAATAAACTGAGGTAGAAGAAACAGCTAAGCCTGCGTATAACAATAATAGTCGTAGCAGGCAGATGTTCCTTTATCCCCAAACGGTAACTCAGACCTTTTCTAGCTGCGTATCCTTCAGTAAGTTATATTTGGTAAGTTCTATGGTAAGGAAAACAGTTAGGTATGAACAAAATTAAATGAAGTTGTGTTAATTTTTTTTAAGGATATGTTATTATATGAAAAATATAAGTTAAACATTTCATTCTGACCGGATTCCCGTGAGCATTGATGAACCTGGTCAACTTTGTAGCGCTGTAAGTGTTTTAAATGAATTAAATTAAAAAATCATTAAAAAAAATCCTCAAATGATAATCAACAAGATTGGTCTGAGGTATCTTTTTGGTAAAATGAAAAAAAATATATGAAAATTTTCTCACTTTTTTGGTTATAACTTCTTAAATTTTTAATTTAGGGCAAAAAGTTATATAATCATATTTGTAGTCAAAATAATTTGCAAATTACGAGTATATGCTGTAGAATTTTTTGTAAGACGCATAGTTTCCAAGATTTCGCGAAATAAGTGTTTTCACCCCTTTTTCCAAGATGGCGGCCGGAGGACAAGGGTGGCGACCCTACAAACTTGAGGTTAAGCTTCTATTAACCACCCACATAAGTCTCAAAAGTAAAATTGCGCCCTCTAAGAAATGCAATATTCGGTCTCAAATTGTAACATTTCAATGGACTACTGTGTAGGTATCTATATTCGATTATGTACTTCTAACCATCATTGTATATAAGCAAATAACTTAGTTTTGTAGTTTGTATACCCGATTTGTGCATGCATATCTTGGTTCATTATATTTGTATAACTGCCCCGTTGGCGGAGCGGCTTTAGTGGTCGCTACGGAAAAAAAATAAGGTGTGTTTAATATAGAAGTCTTAAATCCTAACTCAGGGTCGGTACTAATTGTTTAATAAAATATATAACGTCTATATTATTATAAACATCTTTTATTTTTAACCAAATCAGTACACGGTGCAGACCGTTAGATAGTCTTGCCTTAAATAAAATTATTTCTTAGAGGCATAGATCGTGCTTTTTGATGGCCAATTATTTCGTGTAAAAGACACTTGTTGTAAAAATTTATTACTTCGTTTCCATCTGTTTGGCCAAGTTAATACCTAATATAAAATAAAATAAAGAACCAATAAGAAAAAAAATACATTTTAGCCTCTCTAGCTAGTTTCAAGTTTTTTTAAAAACTTTTTTCTTATATATAGCAACCACGCAACTTTTTGGTTTTTGCTATAGTAAAAAAAAATTTAACCATAAAATGGAACCAACTTCAATACCCAAAATGTGAAATACTCGTAACTTGTTGAAGTCGGTACCATGATAGTTCAGAAGTACCTATAATCACAATATTGTGCGCATGGTACCGACTTTGACAAGTTTTTTCACACTTTTGGGTGTTGAAGTCGTTTCCATTTTATGGTTACATTTTTTACTATGGCAAAAATTTTTTGCCATGGCCATTTTTTGGTTAAAAAATTGATCACTAGTTTTAGTAACCCTTGCTACTTACGATATCGATTGTCAATGACTATATCATCAAGATAGGTAAATACTTTTCAGTTATTGGAGTGTAACGCAAAAACGACTTGACTGATTTTGATGCATTTAAATGGGACCAAACGACAAGCATCAGCTTTCAAACAAA
Organism: Plagodis dolabraria; assembly: GCA_963854805.1. NCBI lineage: Eukaryota > Metazoa > Arthropoda > Insecta > Lepidoptera > Geometridae > Plagodis > Plagodis dolabraria. The sequence goes on along the minus strand of OY978447.1, from coordinate 32,619,087 downwards.
AAAATAATACTCAAAATCAGTTCACCCTTTCAAAAGTTCTGAGGTAAAAAACATAAAAAATACAGACGAATTGAGAACCTCCTCCTTTTTTTGGAAGTCGGTTAAAAATTCAATTCCGATCAGGAAATTATAAATCCTAGTTAATAATGAAAAAGGCATGGTCTCAACAAAAATACCTTTACAATAATAAAAGCATACGCATAGATCAAAACAACTCGGTCACGCTATATTTTCATTGCGCACCGTAGTTGCGGCACGTGTAGGGCGCGGGACGAGCAGCGATACGTCCTCCCTCCGCGAGCGCTAGGCGCAAACTGAGATGCAAGGCGTTGTGTTCCGTAATTTATAGGTCATATTGAAAAAATTGTATAAAATACATTTTTCACAAAATTAACGACAAAATATTATTATCTATTAAATAAAAACTTCAACTAATGAATTGCATATTTATTTATTTGATAAAATACTAGATTTTGTAGAAATAACAAGAAATTTGAATGGTATTTTTGTGCCAAAAGTGCCCTTTCAATCCCTTATTTACTCAGTTGTAACATATATTTATCAAAATGTTATTAATGCACTCCATTAGTGGTAATATGATTGGTTTACTGATATTTTTCAATCTGTAAAACGAATAATTTTTGTTCGGTAAAAAGACTGTAGAAGTCACAGTGATGAAGAAAATTATGAAAACATGAGTTGGTAAAAAAAATTTTGTCGGATTTCAGTTGTTTTTTTTACTGTTTTGGTTAATGCACTCCATTACAAAAACAATAAACTTTCTTTCTGCATCATTTAAAAAACAAAAACTTTTATACTTTAGCTGCAACAGCCTTGAGAAAAGGGCTGTAAAATGGCTTTGCTGGGATAAGGGCTCTTAAGAAAAGCATACCCTTAGAAGCATTTTGATTAAACATTGCATGAATTGCATGAATTTTTTTTTTCATGTGATAGTGACGATACAAGTACGAGGCCGTCCTGATGCTAAGCGGATTATCCTCTGCCCATAACATATGCATTTCGTAACAGATGAATTGCACTGCGCCCGTTACATACAGTTGTTGAGTCTCATATGCCTGTAATTTTTCTGGCTCTCAAAGACTGCTGCCGGAACACACTGTTAAGTGCTTGGCGACAGATTTGCTGTGGTAGCTAGCTAGGCATTCGCTAAATGCCCTTCCACCATGCGGTGAAGTTCAAACCGGCGGTGGGGATCGAACCAGGGACCTGCGGCACGGCTGTCGATAGCTATAACCGCTCGGCCATCATTGCTTCAACCAATGAACAAATTGCTTCAAAAAGTATCAGTTAAACGCTGAGTATGTAAATGTGAGGTGGATGTGAATGTGACATTCCAGCTACGAGCCGTGGAAGGCCCCCATCGACATCCAGGAGCGCGCCGAGTGCGTCATCGGGCGGGACTACCCCGCGCCGCTCATCAACCATCTCGACGCCGCCAATCGGAACAAGGCTGCTATGGAGGTACGGTACTTTATTGCACGTTTAGTTGGCCTCGTACGATTTGTACATTTGCTATTATTCAAGTTATATTTGTGAGCCAGATGAGAGGAAGACGAGCGGTGCTAGGGAAAAATATACCTGAAGCATCACTTAATTTTCCTAGCCTCGCTGAGCGCTGCGCTCTTATTGGTGGATTTTTCCTCGCACACTGCTCATCTTCGCACATATCTGGTGGAGGATATGCCGTTAGCGAATCGTACAATAGCCCTTTTTTAATAATGGCTAGCTATTCTATAAAACTGTTTTGTATTACGGCGAGTAACATTTCGACTGGATTGTATTACAGGTGAACAAACGTTCGCCGCATCGTAATCAACGCTTCACGCTCGTTCAAGCTGATTATGTCTAGTATCCTAGAATGTCTATATGGTGATGAATCCAGTATTCTATTTTTGTTATTTATAGCTGATAGGCTAGCCTTTGATCACTATCTCATCTGATGGTAAGTGATGGTGTGGTCGAAGATGTTCTTCAGGCTAACCTAGCAATACTGGCTATTACGTCAAGTCCTATAATGTCTAGTGAAATAAAATATCCAATATCATAGGTTTAATTACCAAAATGTCTGACGCCAAAATCCAGGTGGATGTGAGATAAAACAACTTTTAGACAGTTGCCAAGTAATCCTTATCGAACCACAGTTTAACTTAAAAATAAAAATAGTTTTTAATTTTCTATTAAATCAGATTGTAGGGTATGCGGCTGGTAAATTATATGACCTGTTAGTTACCGGTACGACATATACCCTACGGTTCAATTCACGCAAATATGCGCTATTTGCACTGTATGCACGCAAACGGTCGGTTCATAACTTGCTAAACAGACACCACGATAGCATTATGACGTCATCTTTGACCTCACTTCCGGCCGATAACAACGCTCACAGAAAAGTGGTAGTGCAATGTGTGTACAAACGTCAAACTCAAATCTTGACAGATATATGAGGAGGTTTTTATTATTGTGGTTAGAATGTTGAACGTACAAACATCTGTTCACAAAAAGAATGCCTTGAAATGCAATACTTCTATTATCAATAATTGACGTGAATGTTATTTCGGTTCAATTGTGAGAATGCTAATTGACAGTTAGCAGATGTTATAAGCGCGGCTACACATCGGTTCACATCGTTTGCGCACAAACAGTGCATATTCTCGTATTTCAGTTATGAACCAAGCTTTTGCAATGTATGCAGTGACAGCAGTTTTTGCGTGATTTAAACCGTAGTGATAGAGATAGATAAAGTACTAGCATGTTACCATATAAACACGATCCGATTTAGATCAGTTAATGTTGGTAAAAACACGTGTAGGCGTGTTTGATAAATGCACCTCAATGATGAGACCGACCGTGAGGATCAATTTTTAAATGCATTTATTCGCCTAAGGTAAGGGCTAATTTTTATTGTATATAAAGCAACTTTTTGTGTCTAAAAATAATATTTACCAACAAATGATTCTTATCCATTCTAATATTATAAACAGGAAAGATGTCTATTTTTGTATGTAATGAATTAACTTAAAAATTACTGGTTATTACGCTTTGCTCGTCACCCCTATAACTAGTTATTCGTCGGAATACGATTCTGTCGAGTGGTAGTAGTATGTAGCACAATTGTTCTTTAGCATTTACATTCATCGGACATTAGTAGTTCGAAGCAAGATTTCGGACTGCTTGCCAGCTACTTGCCTTTTTTGACATTAAATTTTATTTCCTTGTATTTCACTTTTAACTTTCTTAAAAACCGCCGTGTGGCACAGGTACGTGAGGGTATTTGTAAACTGGGGACTATGTGAAACATTGTCCTCTCGTTTACATAACCTTCTTTCCATACCTACCTATATCACAATGTATTATTACTACTTGCCTACAATCTAGCACGTTGACTCTTTCTCAAGTAAATAATATGTATGTATTTTGAGTTTGTCACCTGCATTTTGCCCGTTGAAATTCCAAATAAAACAATTGTTTTTCAAGACTGTATATTAAGCACAAACATTCGGAGGGTCAGTTTGTAGGAGACAGATTGCAATTCATAAAAAAAAACTTTAAATCTTAACTTTTTATATTTGACAGTTGTTTTATTGTTAAATGTTTGACAAGTGTAAAATTATGTCCCTGTTTTGCTTATTCTTTTAAATACATTATGAAATTATTTTTCACAGTAAATATTCGCCGTAGCCTACTGAGTTCACGTTAGCCTAAACCGGCGGGCCGGACTGTAGTCGCTAGTTGCTTTAGGATACTCTAACCATTTATTAGAATGTCTCAAATTTATTAAGTATACATTAGCCCAGGTTTTCCATTGACAAACAGCATTAGGGGCCAATCATCTTTTATGCAATACTTCAGTCAAACCATCACGGCATATACCGTACTCCACTAACGTACGAGTGAATACATCTTCATTCGCGTCCATTCCACACTGTTTTTATTTCATCGTGTGCCACATCACGACTTACTTAAATGTGTCACCTTCACTGCATTTATATATTTTGAAGGGGCTTCTCTCGCGTACAGGTTTTATTACCTAACATTAGTGTCGACGCTATGACCAAGTGAAGATAAGATAATCGTTTATTTGCATTAAACATGTGTATTATACACACGCAAGATAGGTATGTACATAGATACATATTCAACAATTCAGTTCATCATGTTTTGCCTATTTAGGCGCACAAGTTTTAGAGAGAAAGCCATTTGAAATGTTATACAAAACAAATAGAAAAACATCTCTCAATATAATACAATCCAATAGTGAAATACTCCTATATTTTACATGTCAATCGGTTTTTTATACACAATAAATGTCAAAGAATATCGTAATTATTATGTCAAGCTAGTAGGGATTAGAAATATTAGATTATGTCAGTCAAAAATTCGTTTACACTGTAATAGCACTTGGTCATTAAAATGTTCTTTAGCTTAATTTTGAATAGGTTAGTATTTAGCTCCCGTATTGGTCTCGGTAACTTATTGCAAATTCTTGGTCCCATGCAGAAAATGCTATTACTCATGAAAGTCTTTCTTGCCGAGTGAGCTCGAAGCATACTCGTGTGACAGCATTCACTAAAAATAATAATCCAAGATTGACTTTGGGTCGACAGTGATATTTTCAGAATAAGTCAAAGTTCTTTAAAGTCAAATTGATATTTTCAGAATAAGTCAAAGTTCTTTAAAGTAACATTCGTGTTGAAGTATGGCAGTTTTTGAAAGCGTATGGATGTATGTCTCTTCAACATTGTGCATGATGAAGCGATCTCAGATGAATGGTGCAACAGTTTGCTAGTGCCCATCTTTAAAAATTATACTGATGTATAAAACGGTAACAACTATCGAGGAGTAAAGCTCATGTCACGTACTGGGAAGATTTGAGATATGAAAGCGAGAAGAATGAGTGAAAAGAGTGAAGGGACCCAGAACCACTTAGGGTTTATGCCAGGACGTGGAACGCCATACGCCATATTTTTACCGGCTACTATGCGAATAATGAATGAAACAGACGTGTCCACCAAAACCGGGACGGTATTCGCTGACCTAGAGAAGGCGTTTGATAACGTAGGTACCCCCGAGAAGTTCCATGGCGAGCTTTACATGAAAAAGAGAGTGTTTGGGAAGTACCTGCGGCTTATACATTAATGTACAACCGAGCGAGTAATCAGGTCCAGTCCGAAGCCAGTGTTACGGACACGTTCAATGTGGCTGCAGGCACACGCTTGGGACTCATTTAAGGCTTTATTTGTTCCTTCTTTTTTTGGATGCACTGAGATCAGACATATATTTGCCTTAGACTGTGTTGAATGATTGCTCAATCTTAGATTTCGAATTTATAGCCTTATCTTAGCATGAACTCAGCACCCAAACTTTCGAAACCGTTTCTACTCTTAAACATTGCGTCGACATAGAATCGGCTTGACGGCTTCGCGCGACCGTACTGTGTGCGGATTATACGTCCATATTATCGTTAGAAGCTGGGTAATCAGTAATCACCAGTCTTTTTTTTAATTTTGGGATGATATTTTCACTCGTAATTTAAGTGACTACGGTAGATTTGATATTTACGTTATACTTGTTCATATTGCTGTTGCATCTTGATAATCTCTAAAATGTAGGGTACTTTTAGACTGCCGCAGATGTTCTTTACGTACCTTATAAAAGGATATAGGTATATATACTTTTATATATATTTACCTATTTTTTATATGTTTACTTGTAACTGTTAGCTTATATTTAGTTTCTCTGAATATAAATTATATAATTTGTGTATAATGTATACTTACTGTTTATTTTTATAGATTACTACTTATTCGAGAGATCTTCTGTTTGACCAGAACTCACATTTCTTTCTTGTTGATACATGTGTCTGAATTAACCAACGACTCGTAAAAATCGTGCCCTATTATTGATTGTATCACTAAGGCCCTTCTCCCACAAGGCTACCGACAAACGATTCGTGTATTTTACGCGTAGACTACTAATTTATCGTCAGTAGCCGCCGTACAAATTCGCTATGTTCATCAACGCCTTGATAAGGATTCTGGCATTAGTCCATAAATAAATATTATGCACGACAAGAATCACAAACATCACGCCTTGATCAGCTGAATACTGACTAAATAAAGACGGTTGAGTGAAGAGAAAGAATTTCGGTCATTGACATTTTTTTTGTTGCCAATGACTAGTTTTAGTTTCAACGGGGGTTGTAACTAAAAAGTTATTGGCACCCTTTAGTCTGACAGAGTTTAAAATGATCGTGAACTTTACTAACATACATGTGTATAACCACGATGTGAAGAGAGTCCGTTCGTTAATCCAGAAAAACAGACAGGCTCATATCAGACCGAAGTGGCAACAGCCGGTAGTTTTACTGTCAAACCTTTTTCGACTTTATCTATATTAGCCATAATGTATAGTATAGGGTAAAAGACTAGACGGTGATGCGCCGCGGGCTGCCGCGCGACTTCTGCAAGTCCTTCAATAAATTTTATGCATTATGGCACATAGAGAAAGTCAAAAATGGTTTGACATTGAAACTGCCGGCTGCTGTCACTTCGGTGTGTATTGGCGCTATCAATAGCTTGCGTTGTTCTTCCCCAGAAGTTAAAAAGTTCACTTGGAGGACAAGTTCAGAGGGACAAGTGGTTGGAAGTTGTTGTGGTTTGTAAAACTTTCCTAATTACGGCCGTGGACCAAAATAATGTTCTTATACGTGTATGTACTTCCTGACAAATAAACTGATTTCTTAAACCATATACATAAAATGTATTCCTTAATGGCGCACAATAAATTCTATTGGGGATATATTTTAGAGACCAGGTATTTGCTCTGCTTGCGCTTCTGAAACTTTTTTGCGTAATTGACATGTACAGATCCGTGCTGGTGAAGATTCACTTTAACCCATCCATTGATGTCGTCAAAATTGGTATCGCTCCTTAAATAAAATTAAGTATTTGGGCAATAACATAGCAATTGGATGTGAAGCAGTCGGAGCAATATTTGCTTCCGTTTCGTGGGGAGATTTTTATTATATTATGCTAAATATAAGAAAATGCATGTAAATCAGCCTTCTTAAATGCTTGCATGTGGCTACACGTCTAATTTACGATCATAGACATATTCGTTGCGAATATCCTTACTTACTTTGGTATCTTTTATTTTCGAGGTTCACGGCCACCCAATTTTTATCAATCCCCGCCAATGATTTGCCTTGCTAAAACAAAACTGCTGCTAAAATTTGCTCGATTAAGGAAGTGACATAGGTTAGCAGTTCATATCAGTGCGCGCATGTGGAATGATCTCTCCGCAAAGCTGTTCTAATAAATAAGCTATAGCTACGAAGCAATAAAGTGCACTTCAGCTCACAAATCACGGAGTGCCTAATATTGACTTACAAGGCGCCTCTCTTTCTATCGCATAGCTCTGATCTCTTCTGACGCGGTACGCACCGTACTTGATCGCGACAATACAATAATCCCGTCCGGATGGATACGCATATGTACTTGTAACTGTATACCTAAAGTGCGGAGTGAGCCAGCTCTGCACGTGGCAGTGCAACGTCAACAAATGGGTCTCCGCACACCTATGGACGGAATCTCCTCAGTCTAGGTGGCTCCGCGTGAATGTTTTCTAAAGAAGCCCGTCTAAAGACTGATACACTGAGGTATCCGTAACAACACACTTTATTTTTATACATTTCGGGATTCTTAGCTGGAGTCCAACCCGCACTTACACGGTTTTTATGAAGTTTTCGTGCCAAGTTTGGCGCTTTTTGATAACCGTTTTATAGACAAGCAAAAACGACTTTGTTGAAAAAAATAAGTACCTATCTATTGTATGGGGAATGCCTGTTTGTTTTTTTATTATTATTTATTATAAACTAGCTTTCCGGGCGGCGGTTATCGCGCAAAAACATTAACCTCTTTTTGCGCAGTTGGATAAAAACTATCCTACGTTTTTTCCCGGGTCTCAAACTATTTCCATACCAAATTTCATTCAAATCGGTCCAGTAGTTTTGGCGTGAAAGTGTAACAGACAGACAGACAGACAGACAAAGTTACTTTCGCATTTATAATATAAGTACTGATAAATTGCCATAGTAAATAACACCTTTTGGCAAAAACTTTAACTTGACATGTTGGCTTGGTTCAAAAGTCTGACATTTAAAGTCTTTATAAACTTTAAATGTCAGAATGTCTTAACGCTGAAGGCGGTACTGAGCGAGTACCGCCTTCAGCGCTAAGACATTCTATCTGAATCCATAAATCTTCTCAGTGCGACTTAAGACTCATTAAGCGAACTTTGAAGCGCTCGTAGCGAAGTTTGCTTAGCCATTCTGAATCGATCAGCAAAGTTAAGCAACGTCCGCCGCGGTCAGGAGTTGGATGGGTGACCGCTGGTGACATTACTACTGAGCGCTTCCGTGCTTCGGAGGGCACGTTAAGCCGTCGGTCCCGGTTGTTTTCTTAGGATGGCAGTCGTTACAGCATGGTGGTAGGGCACTTTGCGAATGCCCGCCTGGCTAGCTACCACCCTCAAGTTGAAAATCTGTCGCCAAGCACCTAACGGTGTGTTCCGGCAGCTGTCCTTGAGAGCCAGTAATTCTAGGTTAGCCTGTACAACATCTTCGACCACATCATCACTTACCATCAGGTGAGATAGTGGTCAAAGGCTAACCTATTAGGCATAAAAAAAAAAAGCGCTTAGATTTTAAGATTTAGTTACTGCAATAACAGTACCGCCTCCGTCTTTTTTCTTGGAAGAACTACAAGATTCTCTATCTCTCCTATATACCACATATCGGTCATCAAAAAGTTCCGAATCGAAAACGCTGCCATTTAACCATGTTTCGGTTAGAACAATCACATCATAGTTACTACACACAATATTATTAAAAAAATTAGTAGTTTTGGTTTTTAAACCTCTAACATTTTAATAAATATAACAATAAAATTAAACAGGTACACGAGAGTCCAGTTTAGCAGATAGATTAAAATGAAAAAATATTAAAAACATATTTGTTACAAGATAAGCAAATGTTTAAATATTGAGAATTATGATCTAAAGTCTCCAAGTTTTTTATTAAATTGTAATTAGATTTTTCAGACTTCCTTATAAACACCTTCCCGTCGCGAACCCACACGAATCTATATCTTATATCCTTGGCTTTTCTGCGTGCTGCGGCGTGCAGCGCCTTAGTCTCCGAAGTGAGGGATTCTCGATACGTACACTGCGCTTTTCTTGCCTCCGTCATAAAAGTAGAGTATCCACCTCGGGAGCCAACAACTATTTTAAGCTCGAGTAACTCTGAATCCCTCGCTGGACTCTACTTTAGAACCCCTCGCAATGCTCGTGATTCTACTCTAGAATCCTTCATTCCGCTCTGGATTCAAAGAAACACCTCTAAAATGGTTGTTTGTTCCCTTGGTAAACAATCTAATATTTAATACAATAGGGAAAAACATTAGCCGCAATGATAATTACTCCACATTGGCCATTACTCTGTTATCCATCACGAATTATGTTACTAAAACTCTTAGGCAATATGACTGAAATGGCAGCGGCCGGGAGTTTAACATATATACATAACATCACGCCTCTTTCCCGTAGGGGTAGGCAGAGACCACAGATTTCCACTTGCTGCGATCCTTGCATATTTGTTTCTCTTCATCTTCATTCATCAATCTTTTCATACATGAGCGTCGGTTTAGGGTACTCCTGACATGGCCTTTTTTCATAACGTCTTCAATTTGATTTCGGAACGTTCGCCTAGGTCTTCCCCTTTCAACACTTCCGTGCAGTTTTACTGAAAAAATATTTTCGACATACCGTCCGCGACTGTCGAAGAGAGCAGACTTATACACATTAAATATATCTAATAAACTGAAGGTAGTTATAAAATATAATGATAGGGACAAAGTGGAAAATAGTTTGACAGTAAAACAGGCGGCCGCTGCAACTTTCGTGCAAATTGACGCTTATTCTCTTTACGCTTGAAATTAAATTTGTAGGTATAATCATGATAATTTTAAAATTCTTTGTTTCTATCCCATTGCTGGTGATTTCAAGTTAAGATAGATAGCACCAATAATTAAGATGTCGACTAATTTCCATAAAAATACATTTGCATGGTGGAAAGGCATTTTGCGAATGCCCGCCTGGCTAGTGAACACCCTCAAGTAGAAAATCTGTCGCCAAGCACCTAACGGTGTGTTCCGGTAGCAGTTCTTGAGAGCCTCAAGGTGACGGGCACACTGCAATTTTTGACTTGTGACGAAATGTATCTGTTATAGGCAGAGGTTAGTCCGCTTAACATCAGGTGAGCCTCGAGCTTGTTCTGACACAATAACATTAAAAAAAATACCCGCAATTGCACCTATAAATTTAGATTCAAGATTATCATATAAGTTACACCAATTTGCACAAACACAATAATAGAACTTTCAAACATAAATAATAATAGCTTTTTTATTTTGCAGATTCTTTGTTGCACGTATTATGATAATATCTATATTGTAACCTGTAATAATGCAATAAATTTGATTTGATTTGATTTGATTTGATTTGCATAATAACAAGCATTGCATTTGAAATGTGTACTCGTAGCTACAATATAAAGAAGTTTTTCATCTTTGCAGAAGCTACGTCAGTCTCTTCAGAAAGCGCCTCCTCACTGCTGTCCGTCGTCGGAGGACGAGATCCGACAGTTCATGTGGCTCCCCGACGAGCCGCAGGCCTCCCTCAACACTTCTACCTAACCATGAAACGGACACTTCGTTGCCTCATCACTCCCAACTCCAGACACAAATCTCACCTATAGAAGGTTTAGAATTTAGATGTTTTTTGTAGTTATTTTGTACCAGACTATTTTCCATGTAAAGGAATAAGTTCATATGGAGTTTATATTTTTACATCAAAAATAATTTAAGTATGTTCAAGTAAATGTTTCAAGGCGGGGTGTTGCAACTTCAAAATATGGTCCAACATTCTTTAAATAAGGCACTATTCTTGAGATTGTATTTTGGCCAAACTTGTTGTTTCACGGAAGCAAGAATACCAGCTGGAGTTGTAAAGTGAGTTCGTTTAGCGCAGCGCTTAAGCTGCTTTTCCTGTCACGCGCATAGCCACCCGCGTCTCGGATAGCCATCTTGCCTGCTTGCGGGCTTCCGGCATCCTATTGTTTCATACGTGTTTTTCATATCACGAGGACAGAATGCGCGGAACGCGGTTTGGTGACACGCACAGCGCTACAGCAGAAACGAAACCTTTGTGCTGCGTGTGTAGGAGCGTGCTACCACCCGCATGCGGATTCACAGATCACAGGAAAAGAGCACTAAACTCGTCTGTACCCAAGTTGCATTAGCTACTGGAAAGAAGAATTAGTTGGGTTAGCTTCACCTATGGCCTGTGCTGTAGGTATCAATCAAGTACATACATTTATGTACTAAATTTACTGGCTCTCAAGGACAGCTGCCGGAACACACCGTTAAGTGCTTGGCGACAGATTTTCTAGGGTGGTAGCTAACCAAGCGGGCGTTCGCAAAATGCCCAACCACCAAAACAAAACAACATAACACCTAACTTTTCGCAGTGATGAGTGCAGTGCAGTCACGCAGAACGGTAACACTGCAAATGTTATGGGCAGGTGTGATGTTTACCTTAGTGAGCGACTTGTGCATTAGGGCACTTCATAGCACTAAAAATATATTTTTGTGTTTTGTCACTTTGGTTTAACTTTTATTAGTGTAGCAAGGGAGCAAATTAATGGTGTTTCGTTGCTTATTATAGAATGTATTTATCCAAAGAGTATCTAACCCGAATTATGCTCGTAAACTTGTAGAGCTAATTATTATTACAGGTATTTTTAATATTGTGATTAGTTTCATTGTATAGGGTGACTCAGGCTGGTTTTTAAATTTAAATAACTCGGTTATTGGTGGGGCCAGAAGGGGATCAGGGGTAGTGTTTGATACCCAATAGACGCGGAGTTTCTATCGCCATGATACAGTAGTCATGTGTACATCGCGCGTACGCAGTAGATGCGTACATGTGCAAGTTTTCATACACTGAAGCACGCCGCAAGTTTTGTATACGGTATTGCACAAGTGTTCAGTTGGATAGTGAAGATTTGAAATCGAGATCACCATCGTCATCGAACAAGATCAGTTGAAAACATAAACCGCGTCGACTCTACTGCGGTGGCGGAGCATCCATGGTGTTCAATAAGAAAACATGCTGCCTTTCTGAGTCTCACTGTCCACCCAGATATATACCCGTGGGGTAGCGGGCTAGAATGTCACCCCACCATCTCTTCCCGTGGATGTCTTAAGAGGCGACAAGGTTGCGATCTCGAAGACGCCTGCCAAGCGCGGGGATTAAGGCAAAATCGCTACCGTATCGGTCTTTTACCGTATACATTTCGGAGAATGTGCACAATAACTACACGACTTAGTTCCGCCCTCACCCTTCTTCCATCGGACGTCCAGACAGACGGAGAGGCGCCATCCGTACATGATTGATATTCCCAGGACTCGTACGAAGCGCTTCGCTTCCACTTTTCTCGTGCGTACTGGGAAAGAGTGGAACTCCTTATCGTTGTCAGTTTTTCCCGATGTATATGGGAGGATGTTCACCAGTGCACAATCCAGCTGATACAGCATATTATATATAATAGGAATTCTGGGTGCCCATCTATATAATTTGGAAGAGCTGAAGACTAAAATTTCGAAAGAAGTAAGAGCAAAATCATCCGACATTTTGCAGCTAGTGATGGTAAATTCACGTGTCCCATTTGAAGAGTGCGTCCGCCGGAATAGTAGACATCTGGACGACAAATATTTTATACGACTGCCCAAAAAAGGAGTGTTATGTTTTCAGGGTTCATGTATATATGTATGCATGTATGTTTGTGAGTTTCTTTATTCCATCATAATTTCTAAGCGGTTTAACCGATTTTAATGTTTGAGATATGACATGACATAAAAAAAGGATAAAACAACTATGGTAACTGTACCATTCATGGTCAGCGTTCCATTGATGGTCAATTTCGATTTAAAAGCTGCAAAATAAGAGAACTACATGTTGCAGGGAAAATGGCAACACTTAATACTAAACCATAGACATTCTGCTTGTAAAAAAATAACGTCTCTCATTTTGACACTTCACATTTGTAACATGGCGAGCCTTTGAACAGAATGCAATGGTAAACCTATAAAATAAGTGTAATTTTTGATAAGGAGTTAAGTAATTTTGATATTTTTTTTGTTGTAAAGTATGGATGGGGTTTTGAGTTATACCTCTGTATTGATACTAAGAGTTACATACCTGTGAGGCGAATGATACCACAAAATTCACATATTTTGATCTTGGAGACTGCATGAACGACGCTGACCTTGACTGGAACGTCCAATTATGATATTTCCAATGATGGTCAAAGTGCCCATGATTGGTGTAATAGGGATTTTGTTATTTTTGATCAAATTTAGAATATTTGTCCATAGTTATAAAATTACATTTTATTGGTGGCTCGTTCTCGCATTATGGTCCAGTAATGGTCATAGTTACCATTATTGGGGTGACCATGACTGGATGCTGAATCATAAACCATAATGTTTGCATTATATTAGGCGGAGGTGCTTGCTTTTTGCTCATATTTTAGGCACCTAAATTTAAAGTAGATTATCGGCTAATGAAGGAAGGGCAAGGTGAAAAATTAACTAGATACTTAGTTATTTTTATCGCCATTGATCTCATTTTGATTTGTATTTGATTGTTTAAGTTTGAAAGATTCTAAGTATAGAATAGTAAATACAACAAATCTTTTGCTTCTTTTATCACCAATGACCATGTATTGACAACCTTAGTGACCATAATTGGTGCTGGCCATAATAAGAGATGACCATGAATGGTGGGTCAACATTGGGTTTTGGACTGACCATTATTGGCTCTGGCTACACTTACTTTTCAAATATATTTTTTTACCTTGCTATCAAAGACAAGACTTATTTATAATATTTAGTATGTTATGCATTCTTACTTTTATCAATATGAATAGTTTTGAAACCGATCGATGTCGTGTCGAAAGACGAAAAAAGGAAAGAATTGCGCTATATGCCACAGCAGCTACTCAGTAGGCGCACATCAGGGCTCATAAACCGGTAAGCGTATAAAGGTCTCGTTCGTCCTTTGTGTTGTCAGAGAACACATATTGTGCTGTCGTCCCCCACATAAGCTATGGGATAACGCTCTGACAAAAGCCGAATTTCTATCACTATCGGACTGCGTAGGAGAGACAGAGCGAAAATGAAATAGCGATTAGTTTGGGTGAAAACCAAAGACAGCCTAATAACACAAAAATATTAACTAAAATCGAAAATGTAACTTTACTTGGCAAGGTTTTGCTGTTTTATCGATATATTTTTTATGTACATACATACATATGAATGATTGAGATATTTGCTTAGCAAGTGTAATATAGTATCAGATTTGCAATTTTCATTCTATAAATAAATTACGGGTGTTTCGGAATCAACTTGGTCATAGACAATATGATCAAGATTAACATAATATGAATTTCGGTTACAAACTAAATTTTGCTGAAAATCTATTCAAGTAAAGCTATTTAGCACTTGTCAGGGCTTTTAGGGTGATGAGTAGAGTAAAAAAGATGGTGAGTAGAGTTTCGCGTTGATTTGACGTCAGTGGGAAATGGGTGTGTGATATTTTACGAAACATGAACCTATGAAGTGGCCTATTATTCCGATCGGGCTTTATTTAATCGTACCCCTAAAGTAAACACTTGAATAATAAACATTATGAGGGATCGAATTACAGTCTTCTAAATGAAGCCATAAGAGTTAAAATATATAGCAGTAGGTACTTTCCCCCGAGTAAAAAACAATATCGTTATTATCGTCGTCAAATATGTAGGTCTAAAATAATAACGTTTCGAGAGATTAAATTGGAGAGTTGAAAACAGGCGCGCTGTTCATAGTGATATACAAATACTTTTTACTATAATTTTATATTAAATATAAATTTAAGACGTAGTTTTGCGATGTCTGCTTCTTTTTGTCAATTTTAGAGTAATAATAATATGTATTGAGTACATAAATTATGAATTTATGACGTATATTTTCGTTGTTAGTTGTTTTGTCTATCAATGTTGAATTCAATATGTATTGAGTAATTATGAATTATTGACGTAGTTTTTCGATGTTAGTTTGTTTTGTCTATCAATGTTGAATTCAATATGTATTGAGTAAGTAATTATGAATTATTGACGTAGTTTTTCGATGTTAGTTTGTTTTGTCTATCAATGTTGAATTCAATATGTATTGAGTAAGTAATTATGAATTATTGACGTAGTTTTTCGATGTTAGTTTGTTTTGTCTATCAATGTTGAATTCAATATGTATTGAGTAATTATGAATTTCTGACGTATATTTTCGATGTTAGTTTGTTTTTATTGAGTAGAAGTAATGAATTTATGTCGTAGTTTTTCGATGTTCGCTTGTTTTTGTCTATGAATTTAGGATATAGGTAATATCTATATCATAATATTGAATGATAATATTTATTGAGTAATTATGTATTTATGACGTAGTTTTTCGATGTTTGCTTGTTTTTGTCTATTAATGTTCAATATAATATGTATTCAGTAATTATGAAATATAACCCCTATTGAGTAATAATGAATTAATGTCGTATATTTTCTATGTAACTTCGTTTTAGAGTTTTAATGTTGGATATAATATGTATTTAGTACTAAGAGAGATTTATATACTTACTAGACGAGGTAAATTATATATGAAATAAGGTAAGCCATATCATTAAACTAATAATAATACTGGCACTAAAATCCTTACCATATCTAGGAATAGGCACGCCTACATTATATATTTGACTAAGACAAAAGTAATCTATAGGTCGCTGGTTCAAATCCGGCTCGAAGGACCATTTATGTACGGCCTCATCGTCCGTACACAAAATTATGATATGAAGTGATGTGATATGAAAGTAAAAGACGTATTATCGTACCGGAGGTTTTTTGCAGAGGGAATTGAATACAGTTTACACAAAGTTATAAACGGATGCAGTCGCGCTAAATCATCAAAATTTACATAAACCGTACAGTATTCTCCCTTTTGTTTTTATTGTTATCCCATATGTTGCAATGCATGGTAGCTATGGCTAAATTAAACAATTTACGATGAGAACTGCTACCAACTTTGCCATATCTCCGGACTTCCAGTGACTTTTCCCTAAATTTTTGGCAAGAAACTTCGTATGAGGAAATAATCGCTGAAAGTAATGCTTATTTTAAGGACCTTAAAAATGTATTTGATGTAAATTTGCATCTTTAGAAGGAATTATAAAACTTAAGGAAACTTAGAAATAAGCACTTTCAAACTGAGGTATTTTTGTAAAATACTGTATGTATCTAAAAAGTATAAAGAACCCACTCTCATATTTCCTAAAATTTTCGAAATCCCGTTTTAATTATGAACTGATATTAATTTTCAATATAATAATAACCAATGACTAGAATCTCGTGGAATTTAACAAAGAAATTTTACACTAGTTTAGAAAATCTTTATATACTTTATGGATATACTTAGTACATAATATATTTGATATTCATATTAAAATAATATATATTTGGAAACATTTATTAAGATTGCATTTGTATTGTGTGTGTAAGAAATAAATACATAGTTTATTTAATAAAGTGTTTTATTTTATAACTCTTAATTATTATTAGGAATGATAACAAATAGGTATTTCTCTTTTTTTTTTACTCTAACTATACAGACTATTTACATTATTTTTAGATTTTGTACATTTTTATTCTCATTATTGAAAATAATTAGTGGGGTATCAAGAACTAATTCATTATAATAGTAAATATATTTGATAGAAGTTAAATACTTTTCCATTACAGAATGTTGTAGTTATTGTAAATTTATCATATTATATGTATAGATAACAGTTTGAAACAAATTATTGGGTAGTCTCTAAATCGTAACAATAACTAAACAATATGCCCAATTCTGGTAGTAAAACCATTTAACTACTCTGGTCTTACTACCAGAGTAGGTAAGACTGACCATTTTCATTAATATCAGAGTTGCTTCTTACAAAGTGTAGTTCCATATGGAGAAAGGCAACACAAACTCTCATAATAATGTCTGTTTAATTTTTTATACGATATATGTGATAATTTCAGTCTGAATCATATCCATATATATACAATACATATATATATATATATATATACCTATTTTTACGATATATTATAAGTTTGTTTAAAACTATAAAACTCAATATTAATGCGTTTTGATATTCCTAACACTACTATGAGCCATTACCAACATCTCGACTCACTATATCTACCAGTTCATTGAAAACTCTGCTCGTATTAGAGTCCGGTAACTCCTTGACAGCTGCAAGTCCTTTGCCTGCGAGCTTCCCCACTCGTGGATCAATGGGCAAACTACCTAGATAGGCGATCTTAGCGATCTCTGCCAGGGACTTCCCCCCTCCGCTTGAGAATATGTTCGTACATTCGCTGCAGGTGGGACACTCGTAGCTGGAAAGAGTTAGAATAGTAATAAATATATTATGACAATATTATAAAAATGATGCTCTAGTTTAATCAAATATTTTAGCTTAGCTGCGCTATTCGTAAACCCTGTCGCACAGCAGTAATAAGTTTTCTGATGAGTATGACATTTGGATTAATGCCACCAGAAAGAACATTCATTTAACCGGCAAGCAGAAAAAAAAATAGATACATGTTTCTGCTTAGTTAATCAATTGAATAGATATTGATTGACTATAAATAGCACAATTTTAATTGTATCTTTGTCACAGTCTATAATCAGATATATATTACTTAGAAGGTAACAGCGCCTTGAAACTTGTAAAGTATATGACTACAAAAATAATGTCAAACTTTGACTGTTTTAATTTTTTCATTAATGTGCACAATATTCTTTATATATTATGGTAAGCCTAGCCTTTACCCATAATCTCTTCATAGTACCTACGTAATGGTGTACTCGAAACAAGCTTAACTAGAATGATAACTGGCTCATACGGACAGGTGCTTAAATGCAGAGTAAGGTGCTTGGCGTCTCGTTTTCTGCGTGATAACTTGTGGTAGGTGCCCTACGCACTAAGCAAACATTTAAATGATTACTAAGAATCAAAGTGGTCACGACTATCAAGCTGTCATTTAGCCTATGCCAATCATATCAGTTGCCTGGTATAGCAGTGTATATAATATACAGGACGTCCCACGACATGGAACATTTTACTGAAAGAAGACATTATTTGAATTTAAAAAACATTTTAAACCGCATTCATAGATATTTAAATAATTACATGGTTGAACCGGAAATCAAACCCGTAACACGAGAAAAAAAACACCCTGTCGTTTTTTCATACCGATCGAAAGATTTCATAATGAGGAATATTTTTTGCTAAATAATAACATTAAAGAAATAAAAGGAAGTCCATGAATTTTAACATTTGATGTAAAACTACGAATAAATATGTAAAGAAGTGTAACTCTCATAGTGACCGCTTTGATTTCAGACTCGTTGACTCCACAAGTAACACGCACAAGCTTCCGAATTCAATCTGATTGGTTAATTGATTTGGCGCTTATGTAGAAATTATCGCATCTGATTGGTCGCGTCAAGGTCATGTTGTCACCGCCGTCATTCCGCCAAATCGCATTTTTATACAGATAATTCTAAGACTAACAATGTTCCGAACTACTTTTTATCGTTTATAAAAGCTATTCTCGAAATTTTCAAATCCTTACGTATTCGGGCTTCTCCAGAATTTTAGAATACACTATGATATTTTTGCAGAAATAAACAACCCAGAAGAACATTGATAAATTCAGTTGATACTTCCCGCGGTACTACCGCATGACTCGAGCCCACGCGGCGAACTGAAAGCGCTGCACGGTACACTTTTTAAACCACGCCCGCCGCGGTACAGTTTTCGTCCTGTTGGTTTTGAGCTCGAATTACATTTCTTTTCATTATTTATTCGTAGATGTTATCATAAGTATCTATTACTAATAAATGAACCCACTTGAGAATAATTTCCCTATTATAATTTAATAGCATGATAAAGTGATACGTAATTAGTAGGTACCTGGTTGTATGCTACAAATCGACCGTATCCTGAGCCGAAAGACGCGTAAATTATTTGGTCCATCGCAATGCTGATTATAAAGAAATAATTCAAAGTTAAAATTCATGGTTTTCCTTTTATTTCTGACACTATGTTATTTAGCAAAAAAAAATCCTTTTGATGAAGCCTTTTGATCGATATGATAAAACTACAGGATGTTTTTTTTTCGTGTAACGGGTTCGATTCCCGGTTCAACCATGTAATTATTTAAATATCTATGAATGCAGTTTAAAATGTTTTTAAATTCAAGTAATGTCTTCTTTCAGTAAATTGTTCCATGTACAACATTCAGGGTATTTTCCCTCCAAGTCGCATCGCCGCGAGATGTCCTGTATATTATATACACTGCTATACCAGGCTACGGATATGATTGGCATAGGCACCGGTAATGCTGTCTATACAGTATTTCAACTAAATAGAAACGGACGAAACGCGAGTTATAGCTACGCGCCTCGATCTAGGCCTGCGCTCGGTACGCAGACAGTCGCGTCTGTGCCGCAGTGACGAAAGGACGGTGTGTTATTTTTTTAACAATAAACCCACTATTTTCACTAAAAAAGTTTATGTACATATTAAATATTTAATATGACGAGTAGAATATATTGTGCTGTTTTTGGTTGCATGAATTCGTCAAAACGCATCCAGAGATACCTAACTTTTTTTAGATAATCTGGAAACTGAAAGGTAATACTATAAAATAATTTTACTTACTAGTAATAAAATAATTTTACTTACTAGTAAGTAAAATTATATAATTTTACTCGTGACCACTTTGATTCATAGTAATCATTTAAATGTTTGCATAGCACCTACCACAAGTTATCACGCAGAAAAACAGACGCCAAGCACCTTACTCTGCATTTAGGCACCTGTCCCTATGCGCCAGTTACCATTCTATAGTTAAGCTTGTTTCAAGTACACCATTACAATTTTTTCGTGTAACAGGTTCGATTCCCGGTTCAACTATGTAATTATTTAAATATCTATGAATGCAGTTTAAATTGTTTTTAAAATTCAAATAATGTCTTCTGATAGTAAAATGTTACATCTACAATATTCAAGGTACTTTCCCTCCATGTGGCATCGCCGTGGGACACCCTGTATATATAAATACACTATAGTTTGTCGCCTTAATTTTATTTACAGTACAGAAGCAATTTGAAAACTGACCCGCTCATATTTTCAATGATCCCCATGATAGGTATTCCAGTCTTTCTGCAGAATGTGATCTCTTTTCTTACGTCTTCAATGGCAACTTCCTGTGGGGTGGTCACCAGTATTGCTGAACATTGGGGGACTTGACGCAGGTTCTCCATTACTGTTATGTGTTCATCTGATGTGCCTATGAGATTGAATGCTTGTATGAATATCGAGAAAATCTTGACACTTAAAATATTATTAATATGGACTTATAGAGTACATAAGCCATACAGTGAACAAATTTTTTATAGCTCATTGGCTGCTCTTTGACTGATGGTAAGTGATGATGCGGTGGAAGATGTTCAGGCTAACCAACAATTACTGGCCCTAAAAGACAGCAGTTGGTAACAATGATAGATGCTTGGCAATAGAATTTCTGCCTGAGGGTAGTAGCCCACAGCGCCTGGCATTCCCAAATTGTCCTTTCACCATGAAAACATAGGTGTGCTATACACAAAGTCAGTGTGTTTGCCTAAATTTATAGTTTGAGAAGAAATATAGGTGTTTAAGAATTTTCGGTGGGGAATCCAAACCTCAGTAAGTTCAGTTGTTGTTGTGATGAATGCATCCTGTTCTGCATGCAATTCCTTGCACAAACATTGTTTCCCCTAAACCATACAATTAAATAGCAAGGCATTTGTACATGCCATTTTCGAAGTTTTCCAGTCGTTAACGCGCCGTGATGTTTACCTTTAGTACCCAGTTGTTATCCGTTGCAATCCTCGTATAAGCTTCACTAGATAATTCATGAAAACAGACCTTTTCATGGAAAATTTTGCTTAGAAATAGGGTTTGAAAACACGACGGAAAAGCGCGGGAAACTTCTTTTTCTTTGCTTTTTGATTTTATTTTGAAAATATTTCACATACCTCTTAAATTCTTTTAATATGATTATTTACTGGTGAGACGAATTACTTAGCATTCCATGGATTCAGCGTGCGGGTGCCGGGTCCATAGTGTTGCAGAGGAAGATGCTAGAGGGGCCTGGGGCTTACAACCATGGTTAAGAGGCCTCTTTATGATATATCAATGCTCCCCTTCCCGCTCGAGCCTCTTCCTATACCTAACCAAATTTGGTAAGATCCTACTAATGCCGCCTTAGATGCACGTTCTAGGATGGAAGTTACGGTTGTTCTTGGCAGGCCAAGGACTTTAAGTAGGTTATATAGGGATTTCGCTGGTATACCCCTTGCTCCAACTTATAGAGCATATAAATTAACCACATAACCGTTTTTGGTTAATTCATTTGTCATATTTGTTTGTTTTTATTATGTGGTCTTTAGGTATGTTCGTTTCCCACGGTACAGTAAGTTGTATAAGTACTTTGCGTTTGAGTATAGAAATATGTCTGGTCTGGAAGACGAAACACCAACATCCTCAGGAATTTTGTAGTGTTTTTCATACGTGTCCATCAAGAGTCCAATCGGGAGCTGCACCTATGATTGAGTAAGTAAGGCATGGATTTAGATTTTGTAGATGACCCTTCTCTTACGAAATCGACGTGTCGTATGTTCGTGCTGAAACCTTTTTTTGCTCTAGCTACCGAGAGACTCACCGCTTCTCGTATGATTTCGAGGACTCTATCATGGCGACGTGAATAATGACCCCTATCAAGAAGCAACTTGCATCCTACCAGTAAGTGCCTTGCTGTACCTATCGCCTCCCGAAAAATGCCGCAAGACTTTTCAGTGGCTTTCCCCTATCTTACTAAGTTACTTTGGTCTGGGAGGGTCATCTGAAAGGCGTTTAAATAAAATTTTAATAATGCAGGTGACCAATCGTATATCAAGGTACGCCACTTTAACGCCAGAGGGATACAAAACTCACCTATGGTTAGCCATTCGCTTTGCATTTCTAAGCTCATTGCATGTACTTTATAGCTATCATTTTCGTCTTGTTGTAGAAAAGATTTTACAATGTCTTTGTCCTCAACTTTCTTTTTCGACCCAAAACCCGCTTTGCTAGACTGAGCACCTATCATAAATTGTTTGTGGAATTGAAGTCTCGAATCAAGGTCGGAGGCACTTTTGACTTTTGGGAGAGATGCGACTATATCGTCCTGAGATTTAGATAAGACGTGCGTTTTGGTAACTCTGAGGTGTTTATAGAGCTCCGATGGTTTCTTTAATTTCATCCCAAAATTAGTTTGATCCCTAAATAATGTAGATGGGTCTGCCAAAAGTGCAAGCCCCAACCATGACTTCAATGTCCTTATGACGTTTACATCCAGCATTGTTAAAAGGGATTTATTAATGTCGTATAATAGAAAAGGCCAAGTCAGGCATGATGTGAATCAGACATGTTTTAATGTTACTTAGTGGTTGTTGGTCCACCATACTAAGATCTTTTAGAAAGCTATCAACAATTAACTGCGTCTAAAGATGGTGTGCGTCCTTTGTGATCTATCTTTCTACCAAGAAATTTAAATGGCACAGCTTCAGCAATTGTGGAAACACATTCTCCTCCTATCAATAGACCCGGGTCGTAAGAGGTAAATTTGGTATTCCGTCTACCCAGACACAGACAGTGGCATTTACTTGGTTTTGTTCTCAACCCTTTATTCCACGCACATAACTCATCCACTTCTTGTAAAAGTTCCTGATATTGTATTGGGTTACGTGTCGGAATTGCAAGGTCGTCGGCAAAAGCTAAGATGGACTCTGTGTATCTGTTATTGATCTTAAACCGATACCCAAACGTATTACTGTTTGGATGCAGCTTTTAAACTACAAAAGAGGTACATCCGAGTTATAAACAAGGCTTGGATTTAAGACACTTGTAAGCGTTTATTTAAAAAAATTCAAATACTTACACTGCCCTGTATGTATATTCGAGAATTGTGACTTTTCACTAAAACATATTCAATTTCTTTCAAAAAATGCAGTGAGGTATTCACACAACAGAAAAGGGCTATATATGAAAACTAGTGTCCGACCGAAAGTTCGGTTTCGGCCGAGTTTCAGCCAAAAATCAAGTTTCGGCGGCAGTTTCGGTTTCGGCCACAATTGGCCGAAACTTTTGTCGAAACCGAAACTGATTTCGGAAGTTGTCGTACACGCTCGCCAACCTTATTTCTCGCGGCAACGCTTTGGCGGACGCTGGCGGCCTTGTTCGGGAATTGTCGTGCGCTGTTTGGATAGCTCTGTAGCAACATAAATTAGTAAGTGTGTTATCACTCGGCCCAAAAATTCTTTAAAGTTTATGTTTTGATGGAATTGATAACATGTAATTTTTTGTGTTGTTTCTGTACTTGAATGATTTATATAGTTAAATATTGAGTCAGTAAAGAGACTGGAACTAAGAGTCAGTAGTTGTAGTAATTATTATTTTCCTATAAGACATATTATGTAAAAGAGATTAATGATTCTTTTAAGTACAAATCAAAGTATTAATTAATAAGATTTCAAAATACCAATACCTTGTATTTAATGAAACAGTATTAGTTTTTTAATTATTGATAACTGATAAACATTTCGCTATGAGAAATTAATTTGAAAAACTAATAAATATAGTATTCATATTTTTATTATTATATTAATATACTGCATTTTCATTTCATGTCGTAATTAATGAGGATGATAGGTAAAATGCACCAAATTTCAGTATTTTAAGGAATTTTATACGTAAGTTTTGGTTTCGGCCGAAACTGAAGCCACGGCTGAATCAGCCGAGCCAACCACTTTCGATAGGTCTTTAATGAAAAGCTCTTGTATCATCCTCCATGTCATAAAAGGATCTATGAAAAGAATCTTTACAACATGTGTATCATGGCATATAACAAATTACCAAATGAGTTAAAACCTCTGCAGGGCAATATTTTTAAAACTAAATTGATTCATTGGCTGTTAGACAATTTTTTTATTAGAAAACCTGACTTGACTTTATTTACTATTCTATATAATATTTGTATTTTAACTTTATTATATTATATTCGTATTAGTATGTATAAACTTACCGAATATTTGCAGCCCTGCTTGCAGGTAGAATAAAATTGTCGATACAAAAATGAGATCTTATTGTAAATATTATGAAAGAGTTGTATTTTTTGCAAATTAATGATTGATTTGATTCGATAATAAGTACAGTGGAATCCGTTTATAATGACGTAACAGGGAAATAGCAAACACGTCATACAAAGCATTTTGTTGAAAATAAACAGTGTCCTGTTTATGTTAAGTATGAACCTATTTATGTTTTAGTGGCATACATGAAAAACACTTGCCAAGTCTACATGATTTGTTCTAACACCTTAGCAGGTCACAATAACAAGATCAAATTTATTAAAAATGGGTGACAATAAATGACATGTCACTATAAGCAAAGTCATTATATTCAACTGAGTTAAAAAGAACTTTATAGGAAAACCGAAATTCTCTGTGTAATTACTTCATAATTAAGCAGTTGGTCAATCAATATGGGCAGATTCATAACAAATGCATTCTACTGTATACTTCATGTTACTAAGTGCCGAGACAGACAAGCCGGTGCCTGATTAGTGAGCATCACTGTCCATTACAATTTCAATATTGTGTGTGACAATGCACTGAGCTCGACATTCCGAGAGATTTGTTTCTAAGTCTCTATTGCCCAGTAATTTCACTTGCTGCAGTGCCACTCAAACCTAAGCACAACAGTATTTGCACACTGCTGCTTCAAAGTAGAATATCTAATACTGCAGTAGTACTAACCAAGATGGCCTCTTGCTTAATAGGCCTACCATTTGGTACCTTTTCATGGACAAGGGTGACTCAGTCCCCAATAAATAACTATAGGTATTTGTTTTGAGATTATGTGTAAGTAGAATGTCTAGTACAGCATTCCAATGAGGACATAGCTTTAGTAGATACCTACCTGGTGGAGTATCTATAACAAGAAAATCTAATTCTTGCCAGTAAACATCTTCAAGAAACTGCTTGATCATAGAAGTCTTTTTAGGTCCTCTCCACACTACTGCATCATTCCTGGAGCCTAGTAAAAAAGCAATGGACATGACCCCGAGTCGTTGCTCCTGGTCCATGTAAACTGGAACCCACCCTTCTGGGCCTTGGTGGACATTCTGACCCTCTAGATTCAGAAGATATGGCACACTGGGACCACATAAGTCTATGTCTAATAGCCCAACCTGCAAACAAAAAAATGCATTTCAAACTGTAGCTATACGGAAGGCTTTGCCTCTTTTACAAATTGAAGATTCTCACATACTTTATAACCTCTTTCCTTGAGAGTTAGGGCTAATTGGGTGCTAACTGTTGATTTTCCAACACCACCCTTCCCAGAGAGGACTAATATTACACGTTTTACTTGGTCGAGCATTTCAGTTTTTAACCCTCGGTTGCTGCAAATCCGAAAATTCCAAAATAAACAAGCAAGCAAAGATTAAAAATCCTAGTTATTTTCTTTTCGTTAACCAAAGAGTATATAATACAGAAAAGAGCAAAACTCCAGAGACAAGAAACAAATCCAATGTATGAAGCGCAACTTGAGAATGATGAAATTATTGCTGTCCATTCAATTGTTACATTAACGTTTACAAAAATATCGATAGTAATTATTTTTTTATATATCCGGTCTACAACATTATAATTCCAATGCCCACCTTATACAGCAATTTGAGCACACGCAAGCACCTATATGGATAAATTCACTTAGTACCATGTAACTATTGATACGCTTTTCCAGAACTGTACTGTCAAATGGAGTAGAATCAAAATTGTAATAGATCAATTCGATCGTAGGAACTGAACCTGTAGGGTGTGTGCTGGCAGGTGCAAATATGTGCTATATGCACTATATTCACGCAAAAGGTCGATGCTAAAAAGTCCAAAGGAATAGTATTATGACGTCACCAAAAGTTTTGCACAAACAGAATCTCATACTTTGACCAATGGGTGAGTAGATTTTATTTGTACTGGTGAATATTTATCTCATAAAACTTCTAACAAAATGGAAATTTTATTAATAAAACATCTTGTTTACAGAAGAATCTAACAAAGAAAAAGCACCTAACGGTGTGTTCCGGCAGCTGTCTTGAGAGCCACTAACTCTAGGTTAGTCTGAATAACATCCTCGACCACATCATCACTTACCATCAGGTGAGATAGTGGTCAAAGGCTATCAGGCATAAAAAAAAAAAGAATGCTTTGAAATTTAATACTACTGATGGTGCTCATTGCTGTCGAGGTTAATAAAATTGCGGCGAAGTACAATTATTACAGTTGAAAGATGGTGTAAGTCAGCTCTAAGTCTGTTAGTCCAAATTGTTTAATAGCGTCTATTTCTCTGATGTAAGTATGTGCCAGACAGTTCGAAACGATGGTCCCGAACAATGGTTTACAACTATGGAGATGATGGTTTGCAACCAAATTACGTTTGACTTTCCAACGCCCTTGGATTGTGAGTAAGCGTTGTCAACCGTGGTTAGCGAACACTATTTCCCACTGTGTAGACGCCGCCGGCCGCAAGCCACACGAGGGCACTGGGCAGTATGTATGCCGCTGCCGCCGCCGGCGAGAGCGCACGCATGGCGGGAGCGCACGCATAGCGCGTTTCCGTCTTTGAGATACCTAGGTATAAAAGCCACGACCAAATATAATGCATTATTTATGTCATATTTTTCTTCCAAATTTCATGTATAGATAGTAATTTTTAAACGTATAAATAAAGCGATATCGTGTGTAGTTTGGCCTTCGTTGGATGCGTGTTATCGGCACGGGAGTTCGAAACACACTGTGGTTTCGAACTGTGTAATGCAAATTCCGACGGTGCGGTGGTTTGCAACAAGCCTCTCGCCATGGCCAATGGGCGGAGCCCGTGGTTTCGAACTGTCTGGCACGCTCTGTATGGTGAATATTCCTGTATCTCAATATGAACCGAGCGTTTGCATCGTATTCAACGCTAGCGAATATTGCGATACATATTGGACGTGTAGCATAATGTATTGATGAAATGCGCTATTCAGACAGACGTATAGCATTCATCAACTACAAAAAGCATTGACAGTTTGACAGTGATGCCGCGCCGCGCCGTTGCGGCCGCCCCCTGACTGCAACCGCGTTTAATCTTATTGGTCTGTGCTTGCTTTGCTACAGCAGCGCCACTAATTTGATCTGCCAGTTGCCACTGCCTTCGGTGTGACCAGATTTAGCAAAATTCTGCGATTTTAGCATAATTTGATCTCCAATTTAGGATCTAGCAGATTGTGTCGCAGATCTCAAAATATAGCAGATTTTGGCAGAATTTTATATAATATACGCAGAAATTTAGCAAGATGGAGAAGAATTAGCAATTTAGGTAGTGGTGCTAGAAATATTTAAAAACTTTACAATTCATAGATCATGTACGAAATATTTCTTCTTACTGTTCTGGCAGTTTTCCTTTAAATACAGTTTAGGCGAATTCTCAGAATTTTGAGCGCACTTTGCATTGAACTAAAATCTTGTCTACCACTTAATGACCCAATTGAGCAAGTGCTATTTCTTGACCCACAAAACGTTGTGTACAAAGATTTTATAAGTTTGGTCATAACTAGTTCTCATTTTCTAAATCTGGTATACAAATCTAACATACAAGCAATTTACTCCGAAAATATTGACCTTAAGTTCGATAATGTAGTGGTAGATCTTGTAGAACCGGGAGAATTTCTGCTGACCTCACACTAATGAACACTAAATTATAAATTACCTGCGGGACAAATTTAAAAAATCAACATGTTGCTGTAATTTTACATGTAGATGCAAGAAAATAACAGGGTGGATGCATTTTTAATTAAATTTGTTTTGATTTTTTTTACGCCGTCAAAAATATATAAAAGACTCTCAAAGTTCGATGGTTCTGTATATTAAAATCGACACCACAGAAAATTAGAAGTACATAATTATGTACCATATGGAGTTATTGTTAATCCGTGTTACTCAATCATAAATATTTTAGAAAATATTTGTTTTTTTTTGTACACATCATTCATTTTATTGGGACTTCATTCAGTAGAAATGTTTTGGTATCAATCAAAAATAAACTTAGCAGACTTTAGCAGAATTTAGGGGAGCAGCTAGCATAATGTCCAATTTAAATCTGGTCACACTGACTGGTGACTGTGACTGCCTCAGTGGTGACAAGTTAGGGGTTTTCCTCCTAAATTTGGGGGTAAAAAATATAAACAGGGGCAATTTTAGGGGTAGGAAATATTTGGGGGTTTTTTTAGGGGGGCTTAACCCTGACAAAACCTGCAATAAAATAAAATAGAACATAGGCTAAGCCTGCGTGTTGTGTGTCTCGTGCGTAGTACGGAACGCACGACACGATCACACGTATGTATTGGTATTGCAGTCTCGTTCAAACTACAACGCAGGTTATTGCTGAAAATGTGTCAAACATCATGATGGTCCGATTTTTTTCAAAATCGTCATATGACGAAGACGATCACGACGATGATACAGTGCTCGAAATAGTTAAATATATGGTATGTTCACTAATTCTAGCACTGTAATCATCCTAACCTAATAATGGAGCTTATCTATTATTCCTTGTTACCAATTCAGAAATTGTTAAAAGAGAGTCAAAATAATTTGTTTGTTTGGTTTCGCATTTTTTCAATGTTAATCAACAGATATTTAAAACAGTTCTTTTATTTTTTCAATATAATTTAAATACGAGCGTTTTTTTGATTTTTTAAGAGGCTTTTACCTAAATCAATTTCGTCAGAAACTCAAGTATAGGTTAAAACGACGTCATGCATACCATTCATGAAATGCTAGCGTCTCTGTCGGTTGTTGTGATAATTTACAAAGTTTAAGGCTTTGGGGACTACAGTACTAAAAATATAGAAAAATAAGTGATAACAGTTCTAAGCTCTCAAGTCTCTGAAAAAAATAGGAATATAAAAAAAAATTAGGGGTTTTTAGGGGGATTTCAAAAAATACTTGGGGGTTAAATGTGGTATGGGTTGGCAACACTGGACTGCCTTCGTTTCTTCAGTTTAGAAATAATATTTGTGTAGGTGGGTGTGTACTTCACTTTCCTCTTCCAGCTTTATAGGAAATACAATATTTTCCATCTTTCTCCGTGTATATTTGACCTTTTATGACACGATTTATCTGTGACAAAGATTGAAGTGTTGTTTTTTAATTACCGAACTACGTGAACTGTTAGTGGTGTTTCGATTATTTTAGTTTTTTGTGGTGGTTGTGCAAGGCGTAAGGATTTTTCTCGTCGGCGTTAAATTTTGGTCGCCGCTCTACCTTTTGAAGGACTTCACAAGGTAATTGAAATTTGAATGTTTACATAAATTATCTATTAAACCGTGTTTAAGTCACAATTTGCTATTAAAACATACTTAAGTTAGCTACATAGCCAAGTTGTAAATTGTGGGCATGCGGGCATTTATCAGCGACTCACTAGCCACGACCCACCCCAGTGAGGTCGGAGGGGATCGTACGAGTAATGGTCTGCGTGCGAAATATCTTAATCTATAGGAGGGGCAACAGTTTTCTGTGAACTAAAATAATTTATTGATTTGAAGTTTTATTGGAAGCTTATAGGTACCCTGTTGTGTTGCAGTAGACTGTAATTACAACTGAGCTATATGTACTTATTGGCCCACTTTGCTTAAATATTTAAATAGTTCTCATATGGATCAGCATGCTACTCTGCACCTGATAGGCAGTCCTAACTACAATTACTATAATTTTAATATTTTTATTCATGCCATCACCTCCAGTATTTTCTACTTTTTAATTTTATAATAAATGCTCCCTGCAGTCCTCAGAAATTTATATTAGTTAACTAATTGTCAGTCAAGTTACAGCAAAGACAGATTTAAAATTGTGGAGGGGTATGCCTTTGTTGTGGTTTGTACTTATGGTAATTGCTAATTACACTTGATTTGCGTCTTGCTTATGAATAAGTTACATTAAAAAAACCTGTACAATAATTCTGCAGATGAGTGGTAACAAAGTAACACACACATATACTTTTTTTATTTCTTTTTTTTGTACCTTTTTTTACCTGTATTTATTGCTTCGGGAACAGACATCCCAAATGTTGCATAATAAGATTAGCCAATTAACCACTATCTAGTTGGTCTCCTAGATTGTGACCACAAAATAAACTATGATAAATAATAATGAAAATACATATTTATTATCCAAAAAATATAGATATATGTAGGTATATGTATACAATTCCTTAACAATTTTCAGAAGTAGCTTATTTATCTAATATAATGAAACACTGGTAAACATAAATACTTACCCAAACTAGGCGAATTGCTATATCTTGGGTGTCTGGGTATGATTTCTTTACTAGCCAATTATAACAAGACACTTGTCTTTGTTCTTAACATATTTTAATTTTTAGTTTATGGTTGACACAACTTAAATAATAGTTTGTTTTTTTTTGCGAATGAATACTTATCAACAAACAATACTAGTTTGTGTATTTCAAGTGATCTTTAAAATACTAGTCGCACTATGTGACACTAGTGTGACTAGGTGTCTACTAGTGTGACTAGTTCCACTAGGTGTCATCCTTCAAGTATATAAATAATATTTATATTCTAGTAATTATTGTACCTATATTATTTCAACTACATTTAAAACTATGTTAGAGTGTCAGTAACATGGGCCTTAAAATTTGCCGTGATTTCTGAACATGAAAGTGTTTTCTTCTTCTCTGTTGCTAATAGCACATAGACATTTTCCATCTTTCGTGATACTACCTTCTATACACACTGCTAAACTTTTTATTGCTATTACCTACATTATTTATAATAATAATAGCCTGTTCCAGATAAAAGGCTATTATTATTATAAATAATGTAGGTATGTGGGTGTGTCAGAACATAGATTGTTTTTCTTTCTAAATGTTATGGCTACATTTTAAACAATAACAAATAATTTTAAATTGATTTGTCTCAACATCCCTCCGTTTCGTATTTTTTGCCAAAGGCCTCCTCCAACTTCCATTCTTCTCTGTTATTTGGTATTCTTATCAACTCACCACCTGAAAGGGCCATTATGTTGTCGACCCATCTTCTGAAAGGTATCCACATGGTTTACAAACATTCAATACATTAATATTTACCATCATCATACATTTAAGTCAGTACTACATAGATGCCAAACGTAATGCAAAGTCACCCATACAAGTCACTTTATATTCTGCACATGTTTGCTTTGCATAGTACATCAAAGGAATAACAATTGTTGCCAGTCTTCAGATGCAGTTATTTGCTAAGTTGCGTCTTTGTGGGCATGTTTTATAATCTCAGCAATAATCGGTATCTGAGGGTTGGCAGCAGACAGAAAATCCAGCTCAAAAAGAATCATGACTAGCTATACCATGTCTGAGCGTGCACCATCAATAATTGGGAAAGCATGACTAACACTAAATAATGTTCTCTTATCACCTTATCATTCTGAAATATTCTAGACATAGATAGGATAAAGCTATGCTGTGGAGGCTCAGGTGCATAATGTCCGAAACACAAAATGTCAGATTCAACAAATAGTTAGTGTCAGTCAATTTTCGTTATGACCATATACAAATTGTCAGATTTCAATGTACTCAGCCATACCATATCAGCCAAATTAACCACTGGACACAGCCTTACTCATTAAGGGGGGTTGCTGCAATTCCTCTTGGCTTGGCAAGCATCTTGGGGATTTTAGTCTAAGAAAGCAGTTCCTCAGAAGGCGCTACTGCCCATCTTCCGGTGTTTTTCCGGGACCACGGAAGAGATGGGGGCGGTGATATTCCACCCCGGCACCCCACGGGGAACTAGTAGGTAATAACAATTATAATGCATACCTACAAAAAATAATTAATCCTCTACTCTATTAATTCTAGACAATGTTACACCACATTAAAATGTGAGAGTCTCAATACTTGGTTTGGCTCAACACAACACAAAATATATCAGGTTTATTATTATTTCCACTTACAACACATGACATAAAGATAGACAGATACATAGGTAGCAGAGTGACACCCATTAGCTACCATTAATAGGTTTTTTTTTTATTGCTGATATGTAAGTCTTTGACCACAATCTCACCTGATGGTAAGTTATGATGTGGTCGAAGGTGTTACAGGCTTAACCTAGAATGACTGGCTCTCAAGGATAGCTGCCGGAAGACACGGTTAGTTGCTTGGCGACAGATTTTCTACTTGAATCGAATGCCCTTCCACCATGCGGTGAAGCTCAAGCCCGCGGCGGGATTCGAACCATGGACCTGCTGCGCGGCAGTCCATAACCAATGCCACTGAGCTATCACTGCTTCAAAAAGTGGTGGTGAGTCTATCAAGTAACAAGGATCAATAGTTCCAAAATGGCTCGAAGGTAGGTTAGTATCCGTTAGCTTTATTTGATGCCATAGTTCAGGAAGCACCTTGAACTATACAATGATAAAATTACGTAAGTAGGTAGCCATGTCAGTAAAGGTCAAGTTTGTTTATTACCTACTGTGTTAGTTTCTCATGTCGTGATGTAAGACATCTTATCATTCATTAGCACATCTTACAAAGCTACATAACTAAATACACTGCTAAACTTACTGCTAAAAAAGACGGAGTTTTGAAAATAAACATTACGTTAGTTACCTACATATATGTTAAAAGGGTTATTATTGCTATGAGTGTGATGAAATACTGATATACTACTGGTATGTTTTCTCCAACAACAGAAGAACATAGTAGATAGGTTAAATTGTTTTTGCTAACAATATATGGGATAATACCAGGACAAAATTGTAAAAAATGTTCTAGCATCGCTTTGATGGCTGGATGCCTTCCTAATGCCAGCCCTTCTTGGGAATGTTTTCGTTTGTAGTATTTATCCGCTACCATTCGGATCCTTAGGGTGGTAAGATGGTAAAACGCCCTGTTGAGCGGCGGAGCATCACCCCACTCAATCGACGTGAGTGATGATAATTAGGCGCATTTTCTCCTTCATATTTGAACAGCCATGATGTACACCGTTGAATAAATCCTCCCCAATTTGTCTACCATAACACCATAACGCTTGGCAGGTATCTTGGTTATCACAGTGAGAGATGACTGTCCTTCAGAAGGCACTGCTGCCTATCTTCTGATATTATTCCAGACATTTTTTGACTCGCCTCTTACGACCGGTCTATTTACCCCGGTACTCCACGGGGCTTACTACTCCGACATGAAGACATGGAGGGGAGCAAAATCTGTCAAATCCCTAGTTCTTATGCGTATGTGATAAGATTATGTAACAGTTGGTGGGTAGGGGGCATCAGATAAGAACTTATCACAACGGCGGCGACGGCGACTCAATTAAAATAAAACTAAAATGACAAAAATCAGCCAAAAATAACACGTCTCGTTCAGCCGCCGCCGCCGCCGACGCGACGTACGTCAGATGTGGTTTAAAATATCAAAATGTTAAAAATAAAAATACGCCGCCTATTCCTGTGTTAATTAGAAAGGACCCCAAGGCCGTTTCAACCCCAAAATGAATAAATAAAGGGAGGTTATTACTTCTGTTCACCCCCTGTGAGTCATGGCACCCACCTCGGGTTGCATATTTCATGATGAATGAGATTGTTTTATTAGATTCGACGCGGTGTTAACTTTATGTGCGCTTAGGAATTTCATGATTTACGTTATTGAACTTTGCTGCGTCTGATGTGCCCATTCTAGCCTATTATTATAGTTTTCTAGCTTTCAAAGAAAATTCCTTCGAAATGGACAATAACGAGTTTATAATACTTACTTTCACTGAGTATAGTGCATCTCTACTTTTAATTATTACTGATATAGATTTTCAGTCGCGCGGCCTATGGTTCATATCTACTGGCTTGCCGCGCGAGCTAAAAACCTTAAATTTATATATTTTGTGTAAAACGTTGACCCGAAGACGATTGTTGAAATATAATTTCCATAAAATATTTTTTAAGGTGGCTCTAATACACGAACCGCGAATAGATATAGCTGTAGTGTGCTATTGCATCTTCGATCGCATCATCACTTACAACACGAGAAGTAATAAGCCATAGGTGAGCCTATCAGCATTAAAAATATTTATTCTTTAGCCATAAAAAAAATATTATTTACTCGCGTAAATGTGGTTAGGTTTGGTTACCATTATATGGCATGTCGAGTATAAAATAATATGTCTCAAATTAGTGTTAAAGTAATTGAACGCCAATGCGAATGTTTTGATAAGTAGCCCCTAAAATCATCAAAAATATTTAATATTGTGTTTTACGGTAACATATATTATACGTTCAATAAGTATTAGATTTCATAAACAAAACCTTATTGCGCGAATTACGTGATCAATTTACAATACTTAGTTATTATGAGGCCTAGGAACAAAACAAACAAAACCTGCCATAGTCGTGAGCGTGCACCTTAACTGCCTTAACCTTCATTGTTCCAAGTGCATTTAGTAGTTTAATTAAAATATGCAAATACATACATGACTCAGATTTCATGATGCAACATCAAAATCTGTTTTAATTATATATATCTAGGTAAGTATTGGTATAGCAAAACCTGTTTTCTTAGCTATAGACGTGTCTTTTTCATTTTTGCACACAAACAGGTACCTAAAATATAATATTCATGTTAATTTAGGTAAAGTTTGCAACGAATTATCCCCAGAATACATTTGAACGTCGATAACTGCTATTTTTTGCATGTCGCTTGTACTGCACTGATTGCACTAACAAGGCAGTACTGGCAGTGCAAGCCTAAAAATAAACAGACGCTTCAGTGATCCAATAAGGGTTCCGTCTTTTCTTTGGATATACGGTGCATATACAACTTTTACCTTATGTTATACATAATAACTAGCCATTTATCTACTTACTTAATATTTATACTTCATCGGCTAGAAATCGACCCCCGGTGAACAAATTCTCCCGCACTAGGGAGGTTTTGACATTATCCCCACGCTTGAAAAAAAAACCGTCTTTCTGAAAAGTATGAAAAATATAACTCGTTGAAAGTGTGAGACACGAAGTATTGTTTACGATATCATATCTGAAGATCATCATAGTTTCAAAAGCTAAGTATTTGTTTTACGTCGCGAGACGAACGTTGTTCTGTGGTTGTACCATACGTGCCGCCATATGTTTAACAGGCTCCAACGATGTCAACCGATTCGTTACAGATGACAAGCACCGCACAAAAGAATAAGATACTCGTACTCATGAATAAGATATTACTAAGTTACTTGGATTGACGCCTTTACAATGGGATTGAGAATAAGTGTATCGATACAAAAATCTCTACTCAAAACAACACAAGGACATAAAGTGTAAAAAAGTTTTGTCTTATGTTTCAAGGGCGGCCGCCTGCGCTTGTCTGACTAACAACCCTTATTGAGAACGGTATTGATAGTAGAGTACGCCCTACCTAGTCATGACGTATTTTTAAAGACAAATTTGTTTTACTATGTTGCTCCTAAAATATTGATCGTTGAGTAAAAATTAATTGGACCATATTTGTAATACAACTTTAGTCTCAAGTGAAGTATTTGTAACGCATTTCGTATAGATATCATGGTGGTAGGGCATTTTGCGAATGCCCGCTAGGCTAGCTACCACCCTCATGTAGAAAATCTGTCGCCAAGCACCTAACGGTGTGTTCCAGCAGCTGTCCTTGAGAGCCAGTAACTCTGGGTTAGCCTGAACAACATCTTCAACCACATCATCACTTACCATCAGGTGAGATAGTGGCCAAAGGATAGCCTATTAGTTGTAAAAAAATTATATTCGAGAAACGAACAAAACCTGAAAAAAGCTCCTTCAATCTACACCTTCAGCACATCCCCACCCTTGGGTACTTTTAGCGCTTTCATCAGGACACTTCAAGGACTCTATACCAACTGTGAAAACTACACGAATTATTTCTTACTTGCCAATTTTCGGCTTATTTTGCTTGGACTGTGAAATTGACTATGGGATTATTAGTCGTCACAAATTTGTAGAAACTTTACCAAGCTTTCATAATCTTGTAAAATAAATAAAAACGGAACCGACTTCTGACACTGTAAAGTATTAAATAACTTGTTTTTAAATCGGTAACATGCTGATTCAATACACCGAGCTCCCATTTTCAGTAGTAATAGAAATAGTCGGTTCGGTTTTATTTTATTTTCTCGCTTCTGTGGTGCATCCTGCTTACAAAATCAATTTTCACTCACCCACATTACTGGTCATCATTGACAAGACTTGCAATCACCATGTCATCGAGGTATGTAGTTAATTGAGTGTAATCTGTCGCCAAACACCTAACGGTGTGTTCCGGCAGCTGTCCTTGAGAGCCAGTAATTCTGGGCTAGCCTGAACAACATCTTCGACTACATCATCACTTACCATCAGGTGAAATAGTGGTCAACGGCTTACCTATAAGGCATAAAAAATACCTACTAAAATTACTTGACCCATGTTGATGCAATTTAAATGAGACTAATTCAGAGCTATATCCAACAGAAAAAGACTCATCCAATTCAATTCAGTTTGACTGCAAATGTCGTTCTGTCCTTTAACGATGCGAGCGAAGGGATAAATTTGAGCTATGACTCACTTACTACGATAACGCAATAAATTTTTCGTTTCGTTGTAAGTATTGTTGTAAGGTAAAAGCGAATACGCTTGGCAGACGTAAATGCAATGGTTAACAATATTGGAAGAATAATCAGTTGAATGATTCAGTAATAAGTTAACTATAACTTAGTTTTACATTGCCACTGTATCTATTTTGATTTTGTTATGAACAACACAACGAACTTTTGATAAACGCACTCGATCCCCAAGATACAGACTAATTGTTTAGTTAGGGGCTCGCTGTCAATCAATAAGAATTTTAATTATTGTAGAATCTAAGTTAACAATTGTATTTACTTACAAATCTTTTTGGCAATAAATTATCTTATCTTATCTATTTTATCGACTTTAGAACCTTCCGCCTTTTGTTTTGGATAAACCAAAAAGTCAACCCATGCAACTCAACACAGTAATACATCGTATGCTAGCTAATAATATCCAATCCCCCAAGTAGTATCAATTGATTTATGGCCTTACTAAACGTAGCGGAGCTGGCTGTGCCTGTGAGTATGCTAAACGAGAGGTTCCGGGTTCGATACTCGGATGGGTGGTATCTGGCGCGAGAACGTATATTTATGATCAGAGATTTCTTGTAATTTTGAGGCAGGAAATATGACCATTTGCATTTTAATGTACATCTTGTAACGTCTTACTGAGATCATATCGCCTTCATATTATGAAAAAAATGGTACCGACTTCAAATGTATAATATTTTCCTATCTTGATGATATAGTCGTTGACGATAAATGACAATCGATCCCGTAGTAGCAAGGGTCACTAAAAAGAGTTAAAAAACAATTTTAACCAAAAAATGGAACCGACTTCAAGCACAATATTGCGATAATAGGTACTTTTGAACTATCATGGTACCGACTTCAACAAGTTATTTCACACTTTTTAGTGTTGAAGTCGGTTTCATTTTTTGGTAAAATTTTTTCACTCATTTTAGTGACCTTTGCTACTTACGGGATCGATTGTCATTCATTGTCAACGACTATATCATCAAGATAGGTACATATTTTTCAGTTATTGGACTGTCTGTCACTCAAAAACGGCTCCACCGATTTCGATGAAATTTTAATGGAACCAAACGACAAGCATCAGCATACAAATAAATTATCAAAATCGGTTCATTCAGGGAAAAGTTCTGAGGTAACAAACATAAAAAAATACTGACGGATTGAGAACCTCCTCCTTTTTTGAATTCTGTTAAAAATAGGACCTGATGGGCTAGCCTCCAATCTCAAGTTATGTTTATTGGTAAGTGATGATGTGGGCGAAGATATTTTAAAAACGGGAATTAGCTCTTAGACTTGCTTTTACTACTCGCCAGCTACCACCCTCAAATAGTATAATAAATAATGTTCCGGCCTACGAATAAATAATATTTACTCGTAGGTTCCGGCAGTAGTTATTGGGAGTTTCAGTTCCCTAGGCAGCGATCTTATTGGTATTTTTTTTACTCGCACACTCTCATATTCTTCTCACAACTCTGGTAGCCATAGCATGTTTATAATCCTCGAGTTTTGGTTACAACATTTCTACCTATTTCTATGATATGGTATGATAAGATTGATAAGTGACTAAACTGGCAGCTTTTACTGAAGGAGCTAGCTAGGTGAACATTTGTAATAATGCCCTAAATCACCACAAGTTCAAGGCCTTGGCACCAAGGCCTTGAACTTAAACGCTTACCACTACCAAGTACCCTTGGTAACTTGGTAGTGGTTCAAAACCATTGTCCTGATGCCACGAATCACTTATTGCTCCTTAGCAAGAAGTGCCTACTTTCCCGTCAATCGCTCTTGCTTCATCACTGTTACCTTATCACATTCTACAGCCCACGTACGGAACTCCCTTCTACCTTATGTATTTCCTCCAATAGAGAGAGGTCCTCCTTAGAGTAAATAGATTACTTCTAGATCGACGTGCTCCATTCGCGGCCACAAATACTGGTGGCCAAACGTCTACATAGTACTCGTATAAAAGAATAGACACTCCACAGGTGTTTTTTATACAAAACAAGACCAGGTGAAGAGAACCCTAAGCCGATGATCAGGATTCTCTTCGCTTGGCTTTTTTCTTAACGTCTCTATTTGTTCAGACTACAATTAGTTCTTTATCAGCATACATTCACTGAGACCTTCCACTTTCAACAATAACTGTTGTGTCTGGGCAATAACTGAACAGCAACGTGTCTGGACCCACGGGCCGCCTACATCGTGAGAAAGTAACTGGGGCACGGGCACAATAGCACTCGATTAGGTCTTCCATTGAATTCATTACCTACAATAATGGTTTCCGTTAATGACCAATGCCATATTGTATCGAGCGTAGTAGATTGCTTGATGAGTGTGCGCGTGATGTACATTGTACACGGTCTAGATTTGTTGTATTCATATCTTTGTTTGGCTTCGTTCGTGGTTTTGCCTTCGATTTACAGTGCAATTTAGTGTTTTTTTTATTATATCTTTAGTTTATGGAACCAGCTCGAGGGCCACATGGTGTTGCGGCAATCTCTGCCAAGAACAGATGCATTTGGTCACAATTGCGATCACTCTGAGACACAAAGTTGTAAAGTCTCATGTGCCTGTAACTTCACCGGCACTCGTACCCTTCAAACCGGAACACAGTAATGTGAATATTGCTGCTTGGCGGTAGAAATAGGTAAGGTAGCAGTACTTACCCGCACTAATTCCTTCCAATAATTCTACTGCTACAGTAAGTTAGTTATTTCATTTTAAAAGAACTTGCAACGAATTCGGAAGAACCTAAAACACTATTATGTACTGTCTTGATAAAACTATTGTCATGAAGGTGCTCTATTCTTCAGACCCCTCCTTTTTATCTATTAATTATTAAAGATACGGACTAGTGGCCTGCCTGATAGTAAATGTCACGCCGCCTGTTCATTACAGTTGCAGTGTCACCGTTCTCGTTCTGCATGACACTGCATTGCGCAGTGCAGTGTATTTTCGTTTTTTCTCCGACTCCTTACTCAAAGCCTCTCATCTCTCCTTTAGGTATTAATCTATATGATATAGGTAGGTTTCTCTATATTTCTTACGTAGGTACAACTTAGCAATAAACCCAAAAGGTCGCAAAAGAACGTAAGTGCTACGTAAACCTTTTCCTTCCTCGCTTCTATTAGCTTCACCAGCATGGTATGTACGAGTATGTAATGGAATCTAAATTTCGATTATTTCTCATTGTTGTTTTAACTTGAAACTTAGCGGTTACGTGTAATTCTGATGACTCATCAGAACCAAGAAATCAGTCAGGTCATATATATATGCAAAATTTTATCAATACTAAGATTAAACTGGAATTGTATTGAAAATATCAGTACGAGTATGTAATGGAATCTAAATTTCGATTATTTCTCATTGTTGTTTTAACTTGAAACTTAGCGGTTACGTGTAATTCTGATGACTCATCAGAACCAAGAAATCAGTCAGGTCATATATATATGCAAAATTTTATCAATACTAAGATTAAACTGGAATTGTATTGAAAATATCAAAAAAATGGTAATCGCCTTCCAACACTGAAATACGAGTAGGTACTTATATCATAATAACTTGTTGAAGTCCGTACCATGCTGATTCAAATCGCTGACCTTATATTATCATGGTACAGCGTCCACAAGATCATTTAAGTTTTTTTGTGATTGTGACGTAACAATCACTAGGTTCACCTGATGCTAAGCGGATTAACCTGTGCTTATAATAGATGCATTTCGTCACAAGGCGAGGGTGACAGGCGCAGTGACGAATTGCATTGCGCCCTTCACCCTGAGACAAACTATTGTTGTTTACCTATACAATATACTTATATCAGTACTAATATTATAAATGCGAAAGTAACTCTGTCTGTCTGTCTGTCTGTTACGCTTTCACGCCAAAACTACTGGACCGATTTAAATGAAATTTGGTATGGAGATAGTTTGAGACCCGGGAAAAAACATAGGATAGTTTTTATCCGACTGCGCAAAAAGAGGTTAATGTTTTCGCGCGATAACCGACATACGCGCGGGCGGAGCCGCGCCCGGAAAGCTAGTAAATAATAAGATATGATGCAATTCGATGGTTATATAATTTTATCTCTACATATTATATCACTGACATAATAATATGGCGAGTCATGTATTTACATTGACATTACATTTGGGTAAAGTTTACATAATAACGCTTTTGACTGTACCTCCACCTTTTTTGGATGTCGTTTGGAAATTAGTATCTACTTACTCCAAGAAGTACAACGATTAGTTTGAAGGGACGAACAACTTTAACCTTCACCTATCAGTCGGTACAATTAAGTTGCACCAAACAAACACAATCATTATAAAAAAATCTGATATATGTTAGGTCTGACGCAAAAAAATACATTCCCGTTAGTACTACTATCAGCAACCACTTCTACTACTTTAACTTGAGTCATTGGCTTCAACAGCGTGTACGCCCCAGTAATAACACATCATCAATTAAATTAACAGCCGACCTCAATCCTGTTTCATAGAATAAATTAATTACATTGCAAAGTGCAAATTGGCGCCGTTATCTAACTCTGCGTTATCTCCGACCAGGGTGTGGGCAGGCCGTCCGGTGATAGCACAATTAAACACTGTAGATGTATAACTGTGTATACATTCACTGTGGAATCTAATCCCACCGGGGATGGGATGTAGCTTAGTCAGAATTGTTAGTTATATGAAAGGGTAAAGTTCGAAGGAAATTATTGCAGTTTTTTAACTAGTACGATGCCACTTGCTGGCCAATTATGTCATTTTTTGCAAACCACTTCTGTTTGAAGTCATAGTAAAATTTCGGTTTTGCTTTTACGTATTCTTATATATAAGTTAAAAAAACTATTTATTAATTTACTTAATTATTTAGAACGGACATATTATTTACAATAATTAATCATAAACTTACATAGCCAAAAAAGTTAAATTAAGTTATACAGTCAACAGATTATAAATTACAATATTAACTATACGTAATACAACATTAGTCAATAAGAATTTGCTAATAAAATATATAAATTATACATGTTTAATTTGTAATAGTAGACTATATAAAAATAACTTAAACATACACACAAAAGTTCCATACACAGGCAAGTCACAATCAGGATCTTGATCCAGGATAGCGTTGAACGCGTCCAGGATACGCGGACAGTGGAGAATTAGCACGTGCCACTGTGAGGTGACGAGGCTCTGCGAACAGCCTGTGATGTCTAACTCTCATACATTCATATAATCACGCCTCTATTCCCCGAAAGGGTAGGCAAAGGTGTGTAAACACCGAGGTAATCATAACAAATACGTTTGTCCGGAACATGAAACCTACAAATTTCCTGGGCTAATTCTGAATAGTCAATAGTACCTGAACAATCTTAAGAACAGTGAAAAGCAAAAAAAAGTGTATAAGTAAATGAAGTCCATCAATTAAAAACAGCTTCAGTTAATTTCAAAGGTACATTATCGCGAAACCGTTTCTAAGATTTCAGTCATATTTTGTTAATAACAAATTACATAATTGGTCAGCTGGTGTTAAGCGGTAACCTCTGCCTACGACAGATGCATTTCTTCACAGAAGGACAGCACTGCGCCCATCACCCTGAGAAATTAAGTTGTTAAGTCTCTTGTGCCTGTAATTTCACCGGGCTATTCCACCGTCATACCTATTTCTACCGACAAGCAGTAATGCTCACATTACCATGTTCCGGTTTGAAGGGTCCATATCCTTTTCCTAGACAACTTATCCACCTCCTTATTGCCTCTTATACCTACATGAGATATAATCTATTGCAATCCCAGAGACAGTTTATTGTCATATGATTTTAGAACTTTTTCTAAGAATTTTTGTGGCATATCATGCACCTTTTTTTTTATTGTAATGTCACCGGTATGGTTGCACATAAGACTTAACAAGTTTATGATTCAGGTTGACGATCGTAGTACAGTTCGTCACTCACGAAATGCATCTACCATGGGCAGAGCTTATTGGCCTTGTGCATGGACAGTAACAATAAGTAAAAAAAAAGTGCGGAAAAGTAATATATATAGAGCCTGTTTCAGAATGTTCGAGTAAGTTCCGGTTTTACTACCCAGAACATATTTATTAAACAAAGCACAATCTTTGCGTTTCACAGTCATCGATTTAGCCTATCCATCGGTTAAAACTTGAAACGCGCTGCATTGCAACTGTCATTTTTATCATTCAGTTATTTTATGTGTTGCATAGCAACCCGAAACTTTATTAGGACATTCTGAAACGGGCCCTTAACCTATTATATAATAAGTTAATAATATTTCTCGTGAACCTTAAAATTCATTATGCAATTTTAATGATTTCTTTAAAGTCTATGTTGTGATTATTTGTCGGAGAAGGAAATTTCAACCAGAAAATAACCAAGAGGGTTTTCCTTATCAGTTCACTTTCACCATCTCTTACATTAGCCGGTTGAAGGGTTCGGCATAAATTACGTTAATGAGATAAATCACTGGTCCAGATGATGAAATCTGATTCGCTTGCAGGTCTTGGAGCGAATTAAATGCGAAATTGTC
Organism: Plagodis dolabraria; assembly: GCA_963854805.1. Lineage (NCBI taxonomy): Eukaryota > Metazoa > Arthropoda > Insecta > Lepidoptera > Geometridae > Plagodis > Plagodis dolabraria. The sequence continues at coordinate 32,575,509 of OY978447.1, read as the reverse complement.
GTGATGCTGTAATCGCATTAGCTCATTCCTCGACGGTGTGCTGTTTGCCTTTTTGCTGTTTCACGTGTTAATTTATGACTTAAATGATTCGTTTGTGATGTCGAGTTCGAAAAAAGAAGGAGTTTCTAAATTTACCTGCTTGTTTGGTGTGGGTTTACCTTATCAGTATATGTAACAATTTTGATGTTTTTTTTATTGAGAGCTAATAGCATCTCAGATATTGGTAGGTGATGATATGGTTAAAAGATTTTGTTCAGGCTTAGCCAAGACATAAGCTATCAAGGGTTAGTTGCCGAATGGATCAAACAATAAAGGTACTTGGCGTCATATTTTCTAATTGACGGTGGTATCTAACCAGGCGAGTATTCCCAAAATGCCCTACCAACAAGCGATGGTGTTCGAGACCGCAACAGAACACAAACTGCGTGTCAGCCCATAGCCTTTAGTACGATCAATGATAAAATATATTTAAAGAAAAAATTACATTAATATTTTAGAAAAACTCTTACATAATAAAATATACTTATCTATTACAATTCCGCCTAATTTTCCTACTAAGCCGGCGTGACATCATATACGCTACGTAGCCCGAACAGAATAATTTCCGAAGCATTTTGCTTCTACACAAATCATCATCAAGAGGTCTAGACTATTCGAGCGCTGGATCGAGTATGAGATTATAGATTTGCAGTTAGCGGGTCGTCGACCGCGTAATTGGTGTGGTGCTTTAATCGCATTATCTTATAGCCAAGCGTTATGTTGCGTTACGCCAGTTTGACGCCGTATCGGATTACGGCGGGCGCCGCGCGCCGCCGCAGTAGATACGACCTGTGGTCGAGTCAATGTTTAATCAGGGTTGCCGCGTTTGTACAGGTAATGGTGGTAATTGCTAATGTTTCGGATTATTTACTCGTGTACTAGTATTATGCATTAGGTGTAGTAAAATATTTTTTTAAAAAACGGCACTGACTTCCGACACTAAAAAGTATGAAATAACTCGTGGAAGTCAATTCAAAACACTGACTTCACATTACCATGGTCCGACTTCCACGAGTTAACAATGTTTTTTTATTTTTGGTCTAATATTTTTAAAAAAGTCACCGTGACTTTTTTAAAAATATTTTTTACTCCTTTTAGTGACGATAACTGCTTAAATATCATCAAAAAATTTCTATATATATATTATATATATATATACTACTGCCTACTACTGACAACAAATTCTTTGATTTTAAAACAGGCTTACATGACCGACATTCAACCCTTTTCAGCCATTTATATATATTTGCAAAAAAAACGGGCACTTTAGATTTTTTTCTGTACTTCAATGAAGAAGAACAAGAAATAGGTTTTGATAATTTGACGATGTTTTGGCATGTTTTTGAAGCATCCTGGCATGATTCTTTACGTTCCAAATTAAAAATTTGAAATTATTAAAAGAAAAATAATGATTATTGTGGATTATTCTAAAATTGCTTTACTAATACCGCGAATTGCTGAAACGATTTTTAACTGATTACGATATTTTAAAACTTTTTGGATATTTTCTGCAAATTAAACAATTAAATCTTTCTTTTTACATTAAATACCACTTTTTGATATGAGTGATAAAGCGATAAGGGCCGGTAAAATTATAGCCCTACTTGCGGAAGGTTGTTCGCAAACTTACGTGTCACAGCGGCTAAATGTGAGTCGTTCAACTGTCCAGAGGACTTGGCAACGGTATCAAGAGACTGGTTCGGTCAAAAGAAGACCCGGTTCGGAAGAAAACGATGCACAGAACCAAGAGATGACCGCTTTTTCGTGAGTCAGGCGTTGCGTAATCGTAAGGCGTCAAGTGTGGACCTGAAGAAGAGCCTTGAAGAAGCAAGAGGAGTAGAAGTTAGCTTGTGGACGGTCAGGAGGAGGCTTTTGGCTGCCAATATCAAGAGTTACCGCCCATCTCGGGGCCCTAAATTACTCCGTGAGCACCGTGTTGCTCGACTTCAGTTTGCTCGGAACTGTGCTTCATGGACTCTGGAGGACTGGAATAAAGTATTGTTTTCTGATGAAGCTAGAATCTCTTAGTGTGGAGAGGACCGACGCCGGCGAGTGCTGCGAAGACCACGGGAACGCTATGCGGAAGTGTATTTCGAAGAAATCACTCCTTATGGCGGAGGCTCCGTTATGTTTTGGGCAGCAATTAATTCGACGGAGCGTACGGAGTTAGTTTTCATAGAAAATGGAACATTAAATGCACACCGGTACATAATGGAAGTCCTAATTCCATATGCACAACCCACATTGACTGCTCTTGGGGAAGATTCCATTTTTATGGACGATAATGCTCGCCCGCACCGTTCTGGCGACGTGGAAGCGTACATGCAAGAAGTTGGGATCCGTTGTTTAGATTGGCCAGCTCGAAGTCCTAACCTCAATCCAATTGAGCATGTGTGGGATGTCCTAAAGAGACGGGTAAGATCAGTGCAACCTGCTCCACAAAAGATCAGGGCGCTAAAAAGAGTCATTGCAGAAGAGTGGGAACGTATTCCTCAAAACGTTATTAAAAACATCGTGGAAAGCATGCCCAGAAGGATTCAAGCTGTGATTTTGGCAAGAGGTCACACTCGTTATTAGGTTTTTACATTTGTAACTTTATTTAATTAAAAAAAGTAAAAAAAAACTTGTCCTTATTGCCGACCACTTCTTATTGTTTGGGCGTGTACATCGATTTTAAAGTATCCATCGTTTTTTTTATTCTTTTAATTGCTCGAATTCACTTCACGCGCATCAATTTACACGATTATAAGTATACAGACTACGTCAAAGAAATAAATTTCATTTAATTAACTAAAATCGACCTTAGAACGTAAATTTCCTTGGGTGCCCGTTTTTTTTGCAAAAGAGTGTATATGAATTGGGGAAAATTTGTAAGATGTAACTCTTCCTTATTTCCCGAATATAATGGCTTAGGTAAGGGTTCAATTACATAAGAACAGCTCACAATGCCCATCCCCAAACTAGAAATGTTTAAGAACTACTGCACCTACATGTCGCCTCTCGTTTACAATGCGATTCTAAAAACTATAACATAGTTACTTAATTATAAGTTCTACCCGGAGTTAAAAACACCAAAGTTTCTATACAGTTAAGGATTTCCTGCAGACGACTTCTAATCGCTACTACATTTACCACTTTAAATAATTGAATTGTAATTAAGTATTAAATAGATTTTGACAATTAAAAAAAATGCTTGACTTTGTTATTATTATTTATTCTCAGTTTCATTGTATAATATATTAATCGACATTTGCACACCTCGTATGTAGTTGTTTATGGTGAAACTATTGTACTGCTTTCATATTTTATATCTTATGTGGCCTTTTTCAAGCAAATAAATGAACTGATTGATTGAATAAAAGAAATGGAAAGTTTAAACAAAAGAAAAATAAACGTTTCTTGGGTGAAGTTTTTAGTTAGAAAATTAATATATTTTGATTATGGAGAAACACAGATATGTTTAAAAATTCTGAACATATTGTTCTCATAAAAATTGTTTCAATTGAATCCTGATTTAATTCTTTATCCGTGACCGGTCATACGTAGAATCCTTTTCAAAACCGTACAGGAAATCACAAGCAATCATAGACAATACCAAGTAACGATGTAACGGATGTCTGAGTGCATTGATTCCTACCGTTTCCGCATTAGAGTCTCCCAAGCCCAAATATGTCGGGAACCCAACATATTTAGGTGCTTCGGAAGCCGTGTTTGTTTTAATTTGAAGTTTAAGCAGACGTTGGTGGAATTTGAAAGGGTTTTTGAACTGTGTTGTGTGGAACGGGTTTGATGAATTAGGCAGCTTTGAATTCTGTACATTTGAGCACTTAGAGGTTGGTTGATATTTAAATTGTTCTGAGATGTAAGTTGGTTCTTAGAGTTGCTTGCTTTAACTTGATTAGAAATCTTCAAGTATTTGCCGTTGAATATGTAAATAAAATTATTGTTATGTTTTGAAGTAGTGATAGCCGGTAAAAAAGGCTTTGGACTGGAAGAAGGGATAGTCACCAGAAGGTGGGCTGCAGCGCCTGCCATCTTATACTGCAATTCCCAAGACTCCTGTTACGCCTGGGTATTATGGCAAAGCCCCCTTCATAGCCAATGTCCATGGCTGTTGATGATGATTTACCATGGACAAGCATTGAGTTGTGTTGATAAGTGAATGTCCTATTTAACTACTGACTTGTATCCATGCGGGCCTTACGTGCAGGCTGCAGAACTATATGTACCTTCGAAGTATAGTTCCGTGAATACGGTGCAAAAATGTGACGAGCGCTTCGACAAAGTATAAAGGTGCAACTGCGTCCGCGGTAGCGTTCAAGGTTTTATTATTTTTTATCCCACAAATCAAAAGCGTATCAGTATAGTAAGCCTAAAAAACTGAAAAATAAAGATATTACGACCTGATCGCACCTTGCATCGCGGACGCAGATGATAGCGCTGATTTGCGCGTACCTTAGTCCTTAACCCAAGAAGCTCCGTGGATAAGCATAACCGTCTGTAGATCCAAAATATTCCTCTCGTCATTGAGTCATTCATATAGGGTAAATACAATTTCCATTCCCGGTTTCATTAATTACTTGATTTAATTAATGATTCATTTAATGGATGCTCTACATATTACTAAAAGTACTACGTAAGACGTCAATAATTATTGTTCATAGCTCTATATAAATTGAATTAATATAATAATTATCTAAACCGCATTTCCTTCCATTCACGGTGTTGATGACATGATTCATCATTATCGGTTTCTGTTAAAAGGTGCTGACTAGTGATTTACTTGAACAGATTTTTTGCAAATTTTATATGGTTTGCAGCAATAAGAATATGATGAAACTCTATACGTGTGTATGGACAGCGCTAATAGCGTGAACTCTACTCTTAAACTTACAACTGTATGTTTTAGGGTGACGGCCTCTGTGCATTTCGTATTATCTTGTGACGAAGTGCATCTGTTGTTGGCAGTCCGCTTAACATCAGGTGGGCCTCGTGCTAGTACCATTATAGTATGTATGTAATTGAGTCAAATATATATATCTATATATATATATATATATATATAGTATGTATGTAATTGGGTATAGAGTTTCATCATATTTTAAATAGTAAGTGTTCAAAGTCGGTGAAACTTTGCATATATATCCTTGAGCCTATATAATATCTATGCTTCTGGTTTGCCAGATTTCCGTAAAATTAAGTATTTTCAAAAATAATAAGCTAAGAATCAGAATCACGAACGTATTCTATAAAGTTCAAATAGTTCAAATACCCAAAGCGGGCCATAATTCAAACACAAAAGTAGACATGAACAAAGTATCTAAATCCTCTAAACTCTTTGCATGACTGAACAAGTACGAGGATATTTCGTACTGCATCTTCTGAATGATATACGGTGGCGGTATCAACTTTGTAAAGATTTATTCACAAAGTAAAAGCTTTTGCTTCCATTCCGTATGTTCTTGGATTATTTTATGTTTCGCGTTCGACGAAACTCATTCTAGGTTTATGTGCAGTCGATACTTTACGTCAAAAGCTACTGAATTATGTAAGCAATTAACTGTTTTCATTTTATAGTTACGAGAACTGCGATAGTACAAATACAAATTCAGTCCTACGGTTCCTTTCTTTCATAAATTAAAAAAGATTAGTTCGAGTCGGGCTCGTCCTTAAAAGGTCCCGCATTGCATCAGCCGGAAAACAGTTCTTTTTTATCAAATTTTAAAACTACATTACAAACCGGAGTACAATAGGAAAAGTTGACCTAAAGAGTATTGACGTCGGGAAGGCATAAACCGAAGCTAAAACTTACTTTAACACGATGTTCTTGTTGCGTTTTTTGAGAAAATATATTTTTATGAATTGTAGACCACAGGAGAAAAACAAGTACTGTCAGTGAAATTAAAACTTGACTAATTTGAAAAAATACATGTAGCTTTTTGGTACATTCTGTGTTGGTACGGAACCCTTGCTATGTGAGTCCGACTTGCGTTTGGCCGGTTTTGTTATTATGTTAATAATTCGATGTTATGTGATATTTCAACAGGTGTAATAGAAACTAATAACTTAACTCAAAATATACCGACATAAACAACCCCTTAATATTAATTTAAAATCCACAAGTCCAGTCCAGTAGCAACGAGTTTCATGACTGATGAGACGAATTACTTAGCTTATAGTAAGTATTCTAGTTTACCCGTATTCGTTGGATTAACTTTCATGATTTTCCTCTATGGTCCTAAAATGTAATGTTATCTTGTGTCATCCTTTGTTATGTTAGAAAAGGCACATTGTATCGACCGACCCAATATACGTGTAATAAGGGTAGGAACATGATGACATCAAAATATGTATGCTGCATTGTTTTGAAATGTATTGTTAAGAACCTTGAGTCATAATCTGCATTAAAAGAGAAAGCTCCGCACCATAGTAGGTAGACCTTTGACCTTTCAAAATCAAACAACGCTATTTATCAAAACGTAATCACCGTATTCTCAAACTACGAACCGTCCATCTCCATATAAAAGCCATTTCAATACTCAAATCAATTGCTTAAATATCGTTTCAAGTGTATTTCCCAGCCGTACTCTTCTTTCCCACTTTTGATTTTTGAATTGCACACTTAAATTTGTGGACTGTAGGTTGTGTTTTCCTTGAATGTTTGGAGGACTCGAAGAGTTTTTTTTTTATTGCCTCGTTTTGCGCTGAAGACGACACGAATCAATTAATTAAATTAGTTCGATTGAGCGAATCTCTCAAATAGCCTTGTCTGAAATTTGCGACTTTGTAAGTTTGATTTTGAGAGTTACGTTCGTTTTGTTGTGATCTAGAAAGTTTATTTCTTTATAGGTTTTTGGAAAAGGGAGTTGTGTCCTACGGAAAACTTTGAAGTACCTAATTTAAGTTTTATGAGGTTTTTTCCGTTCGTGCTTGAAAAAGTTTGAGAGCTTGATTATCAGATTTGGACCGGAATTGTAGAATAAAATATTTGTACCTGCTTAATTAGAATTGGTAGATTAGACCTCTAAGCTGATCTCATTTGAATTTTGACGTTTCGGGTTAGCAGTCTTCCAGTTTTCAGCGGTGCTGAAGTGCCGGGATAGCAATGCAACCCAAGGGGATAACCCTCCATTCCTGTGGAAGTCATAAGAGGCGACGAAAGGAAATATACCAGGTGGGCAGCAGCGCCTTCTCAAGGACTGTCATCTTACATTGCGATCCCCAAGAAGCCTGCCATACGTGGACATTATGACGAACCTAATAGGGAAGCAATTGTACAAGGATGGACGATATTGCTGTTGTTGATGATGATGATGAGTTGAGAGAAATACTAATTAGGCTTTGAAGCAACGATGTCCCTTCGGCAATGACTATTATGGACTGCTGAGCAATGGGTTCATAGTTCGAATTCCACAGCGGTTCAAGACGCTTGCGTTTAATGCAGCAGTTGACGTCATGCCTATATCTCGACGACCATTTTAACTATTTATTACCATTTTTGGAACCATTATTGTGACAGAGTGACACAATTGGCCTCCTAATAATATTCTTTTCATCTATCTAACATTGTTACTATAGAAATAATTAATCAGATTTCGATTTACACTTAGTACGCAGCATGCTTGACTGAAAAGAATGAATATAAAAATAAAAAAAACAACTGTTGTCTAACATTAAAAAGTGAGCTTAGAGTGTCTGCATCAGAATGGAACGGACTTACAAGGCATTTCATATTTCACAGTGTTAGAAGTCGGTTCCGGTTTGATTATTACCATATAAATTAATATTTATCTCAAATGCCTGTTTAGTTATCAATCACTAAACAAAGTTTTCCTCTAATATATTCCAAGAAAGGTTCACATAAGGGTATCCGTGCGAGTTTTACATTACCCCTTTACAACTGGTACGTTTCCACATAATATACATGAAACATACCTATACGCGTATCACCACTAAAAGCGTTGTTTCAAAACTCGCTCCGTGAGCGTTCCGGAACTTTTCCACTTGAGCTTTTGCAAGTTTCCCGGTTGGATCGGCAGGGTGGCGGTAAGAACATAGCGAGATGCAGTTTCTTGCCTTATTTGTCTTTGCAAGTCGAAACGTTGACGAAACTTTGGGAATTATTAATAAACGGAATAGCTACATTGCCACTTTACCGAAGAATAAATGTTCTAACGTATACGGTAGGTACTTTAGTTTTTCGTTTTGCAATTATTTATGGGCTGCTGAGCAGGGGGTCCATGGTTCGAATACAGCGGACTTGAACTTCATAGCATGTGGATAGGTACTTTTTCAATAGTTTTCTTCGCAATCTAATCTAGCTACGATTACCATTTTCATAGCGAAAATCTAATCGAGTAAGTTAACCCTGTGAATACTTCCTATCAGATCATCATTGCCAACATAATCAAGATAATTAATGGTCAAACCTGTCGACAATAAAGAAAAAGCCGAATGCGATTAGTCACCTACAATTACAACATTTTCTAAATTTTATCTCGTATATTAAATGTCACCACCTGCAATTGACAACGTTTCCTGCACTTTATCTCATATATCTATATGTCACCACCTGCAATTGACAACGTTTCTAGCACTTTATCTCGTATTTATAAATATGTCACCACCTGCAATTGACAACGTTTCCTGCACTTTATCTCATATATCTATATGTCACCACCTGCAATTGACAACGTTTCCTGCACTTTATCTCATATATCTATATGTCACCACCTGCAATTGACAACGTTTCTAGCACTTTATCTCGTATTTATAAATATGTCACCACCTGCAATTGACAACGTTTCCTGCACTTTATCTCATATATCTATATGTCACCACCTGCAATTGACAACGTTTCTAGCACTTTATCTCGTATTTATAAATATGTCACCACCTGCAATTGACAACGTTTCCTGCACTTTATCTCGTATTTATAAATATGTCACCACCTGCAATTGACAACGTTTCCTGCACTTTATCTCATATATCTATATGTCACAACCTGCAATTGACAACGTTTCTAGCACTTTATCTCGTATTTATAAATATGTCACCACCTGCAATTGACGTTTCCAGATTTGTATATTTATAGGTCACCACCTATAACTTACGTTTATTGCATTTTATCACGTATTGTATATTACCATGAAAACATAGAACATCGTGTCAATTAGCCATGAGGTAGACAGGAAGACGTGTTAGATCGCATCATCGATCAATCGTACGGTCTCGTGTTTAGGCATAACGCGTTTTCCATACAGATAGCTTCATTGGATCAGAACTTGATCCACCCACGGGCCACACGTAAGTGCGTTTGTTTTGTTGTCATTGTGACTTTATTGTCTCATCTATTGTGATTGATCTGCATTTATTTTTAACCGACTTCCAAAAAAGGAGGAGGTTCTCAAATCGTCTGTATTTTTTTTATGTTTGTTACCTCAGATCTCTTGACTGGGTGAACCGATTTTGAAAATTCTTTTTTTGTTTGAAAGCTGATGCTTGTCGTTTGGTCCCATTTTAAATTTCATCAAAATCGGTCAAGCCGTTTTTGAGTTACACTAAAAAGATTGAAAAAGAAATGTAACAAAAAATGGAATCGACTTCAACACCCAAAAGTGTGAAATAACTTGTCGAAGTCGGTACCATGACCACAATATTGTGATAATAGGTACTTTTGAACCATCATGGTACCGACTTCAACAAGTTATTTCACACTTTTGGGTGTTGAAGTCGGTTCCATTTTTTGTTAATTTTTTTTTAATATGACATTATGCGTGCTCGCTAGTTTAAGTTTGCTCTTCGTACTGTAAAGTACTTTTTTTACTCCCTTGGGGTGCTGGGCTAGAATGTCAACCCCCCCGATATTAGTAAACAATCTCGTTCGCATACATATTAGAAACTTGTTAATTCCCCTAAAAATTCTTACACTTTTTTAAAAGGTAACTGATTTAACACGTACGTACCTAACAAAATAAAATGAAATTACGTTATCACGATATCAAGAATAAAAATGCATAGTTCCAGCATAGATAGCAGTATAGACATGCCCACTCCTCACTAACATTCCTATATTTCCTTAAGACTTAAACTATTAATTAGGTATTAATAATTATTAACCTTTAGTACTTTACTTAAATATTATGTTGTTTTTATAAGCGTATGAACAGAAAGTGAAATCAAACTTTAAAAAATGCTGCGCATTTGATTGTATCAAATTGATACAGATAAAAAGTTAAAGCGTTCACCGCCGCGCGCCGCTCGTTCGTACAATTCAATATGGAATGCAACCAGTACTTTATTATGCTCTATCAACTTATCCGCGTTTAAATCGAATGGCATTCAATAAAGGCTTATCTGATACATCCGTAATGCACTCGAGTTTCATTTAGATCGATTTTGTACATTATATTACATAAATTATTTTACAGCTGCGTTTTCAATCTACACCAGCTTACGTACTCGTATGTTTTAACTGTACTGAATGGCGAACTGTCATTACATATTCACAATTAATCAATAACCAGTAACACTGTATACGAGTCGTCGGTAATCATTAATCAATAAACAGTAACCGTGGATATGAGCCGTCGGCAGTTCATACAGTGTACGGTAGTCCATTTTATTCTATGCTACTATGCAGTGTAGTCCTATAGATTGGCAGTGACCCCACGCTACTAGCTGATTAAATGAGTGCCCCAGTTCCGAGAACTGCAGGATCGCTCCCGATCGGATATTTGCTGTCAGTCAGTTTCCGATTTCATGTCGCAATACTGCCGGAAAGTATTGAAAACGTTCTGACAAATATATTCGATATTTGCTTTGCGATGGAGCGGATACACTATATTATCATATAATAAGTTATAATAGAAAGGGTCGAAATAGTTAAGTCACGTAACACGAGAAAGTATTATACCGAGCTCCACGTTGGGCGCCAATATGTCTACACTGTATTTCCTTGAAATCTCTTCCTTAATTCTGTACTTGGCATATTTCCAAGTAGGGTTCATATTTTATATGGTTGCATATTTCTTATGAAGCAGTTAATAAATCTAGTAGCTTTTGAAAATCTAGATGGTTCTCACGTGGCTGTGTACCGGTGAATGGAGCACGTGGGTGCGGGCGCGGCCGCTCGATACAGCGGAGGCTGCGCGCTGAGCTCCCGCCCGGAACTGCCTTCAACCCGGCCATCGTACCTTGACCTACCCTCCCGCTTGCTCACAGTTCACTGACCATCTCTAAGGGGAGAAATCTCCACGCACCCGGAGCTCCAGTCTATCCGGCCGCCTGAGCCGACACCAGTCACCCGAGAACTGCCATGTCCTAACAAAATCGACGCGATAACCGCACCGAGAGAGATCCCATGCAATTGGATATGGATATTAAAGATTCTACTTTTCCCGGTACGTAGCGTACGAGTACGAACGCCGCGCCGTACCTAATGACGGTGCTTTGATTTACGATAAGCTTTCTGTGATGTTATTGTATGCATAGAATATTAAATTATACCTTGGAGTATTACGGTTGTGTCGATGATAGGGCGTATAAAACTATTAATGGGATTTGGAAAGCTAAGCCTATGTTTATAACGTTTCATTGTGATTTATGTACGGACGTTGAAACCATTTACGATGGTGTGTGGTCAGAAATTATGATAACAGTAAATAATAAGAAATATTTAATAGCAAATAATTCAAAACGCTGTGATTTTTTAATAAACTTAATTTTGAATTGAGCTTGCCTGCTCTTTGACTTATTTCGGGTTACCTAATACGATTTATTTCGTATTAGGTAACCCGAATAAATCGTGAGTGAAAGTGCGCAGGTTTTTAAATATACAAGCATTCATTCGAAAAGTCTAATAACCTTGGAGCTGATCGAAAAGAGAGCCCGCGGAACTTTATTCAAATATTCAATTTGCTCACTAAAGCACGGTCGCATCGTACATAGTTAATGTCGTGTAGCACAATAGTTTTCTGCTGGTGTCCCGGCCGTCTCGCTTATTTTTAGGTCGACATTGCAAAAGGGAAGTGGTCTAGAGGGGGGTCGTTATGCCTCTCTGTTAGCGCTAACTGCCCGAGGCAAGGCCGACTTTCAAATATACTTGGACCTTTTTTGTCTTTTTTATCATGTCTTAGTTTTGCAAAATTCATTATTGTACCTAACTGCTAGAAGAAATAGAAAACATCATAACAGGACGATTCATTTTTAACGGTTTTGTCTATCACTAAAGACGACGCAAAATACATGTTTTTTTTAATGTGATTGAAGCCCGAAGTCATCATGTTAAGCGGCACATCTCTCCACCTCTAACTTATTGCTAGACATTTGTAGTATAGCCATTACTAATAATAACAAATATTTTAAAAATATTTTAATAAAACTCTTAAAAAATATTAAAATATATCTAGTGACAATTCCGCCTAATTTTCCTGTTAAGCCGACGTGACGTCACAAACACCACTCAGCCAAACAGGAAGAATTTTTCGCTTCTGCACGAAGCATCCTCAGGAGATCTTGACTCTACGAGGCCACGATCGAGAAAGAGCTCTCTTTTGTAATTGTCACTAGATATATTTTTATTTTTTTTATTTTGCAAGTGTTTTCTTAAAATACTTTTAAATTGTTATTATTGAATATAGACTTCCGCAAAGTAACGCCTGAATCTATTCGTTATACCCATTACGCATATTGTGAAGCAGTGATAGCTCAGTGGCTTTGGCTATGGACTGCCGCGCAGCAGGTCCATGTTTCGAATCCCGCCGCGGGCTTGAGCTTCACCGCATGGTGGAAGGGCATTTTTGCGAATGCCCGCCTGGCTAGCGACCACCCTCAAGTTGAAAATCTGTCGCCAAGCACCTAACGGTGTGTTCCGGCAGCTGTCCTTGAGAGCCAGTCATTCTAGGTTAAGCCTGTTAACACCTTCGACCACATCATCACTTACCATCACGTCATTTTGTGGTCAAAGGCTTAACTACCAGCAATAAAAAAAAAAAAAAACCTTTAATATAGTAAAGAGCGTTGTGCGCCTAATAAGCTGAAACAGCAACGGCATACCCATAAGTAGTGGCTTGCTGCTCTTTCAAAGTATTATTTCCTTTAATCGTTTCCAACATCCAACAGTAGGGTTTGGGAGTGTGCTGAGTTTACTTCGCCTTTATATGTACTCGTATACACAATTGTGTTTGTAACCAACCCATTTGTAAAATTTGCACTCGAATGTACTTACTATACTTGTATTTCCGTTACATTGAAATCAATTTCCGTTTACACAGCGTACCGGAAAGCAGCTGCACAACACAACACAACACCGGCCAAACCGGACCGAACCCTAAATCTTTTATCTTATCTAGACAAATATTGGCATCGACTTGGCACATCGCAAATTCTGCTCTTTAATATTGTGCATGAACACGCCTAGAATTGACGACCTAAATTCACTAGCGCATAAGATATAAATTCCCATACTCTCGATATCGACTATAGGGGATGAAATGCCCTCTATACTGATGGGAATAAGGTAGCGTTTGAAAATGAAAGGAATCGATTAGGCGCCAAGACGTGAGGAAAAGATGCGGATTGTAGATAGATAAAGTCGGTGTCCAAGATAAGGCGGTTCGTTGAACTCGCGGTTCGTAACTTAGACGCTGCATGGTGATTTTCTTTGGAGCGATGGTGCTGAAAAGGGGACGGTTGATTAAATGAAAATTTTAAGCAGTGTTCTTTACGTTGAGATAAAGGAGTTTCTCTTTTTGTAATTAAATTTTTTAACAGCTCCGTTATATAGTTAATCTTCTTAAGAAACAAGGGCGCGCTACTTAACATAAATTATTCAAGTCAGTGGTAATCCAAGATCTCGTTTTGTAAATCGCTTAATATATTTTAATTCTTGTGAAGTCATGCTATTTAAAATTTTTGAGAATACTTAATAAATTCTTTGCTCTACACTGCGTAGATCGTTAAAACAACATACATGTTGCAACACTTTTAAATTTCCCTCAGTAACCGCTATGTTTACTGAATATAGAAGGATTCAAGGAGGTTGACTACGTAGTAGTGTATGTATGGATGTTCAAAATTATGGTGATTATAAATAACCTGATTCTGAATGTTCTCTAGGTATTACAATATGTATCATTTTACAGACGCGCCATCGGTATATGTACTAACTAGCGGTCAGCCCCGGCTTCGCACGGGTATTTAACAAAAACTATAAATTTAAACACAATAAAGTAGTTATTGTGACATAACTGTAATAGTTAGACTAATAGTATTGCAGACTTTTTTATAGATTATAAAATCTTCTATAAAACTGTAGTACATCACTTTGCTCAATTTTCAATAATTTCCGCAGCGTACATATACGTGATACTACGTTATTTTGTTTTTCGCACTTTGGGTTACATTATTTAAGTTTTCATATGTTCATTAGGGATAATGTTGAATTCTCATGGAGAAAGAATTTTTCAAATCGGTCCAGTAGTTTCAGAGCCTATTCCAATGTAAACAATCAAATCTTTTCTCTTTATTATATTAGTTTTGATGTACATTTGGGTACAATATATTATTACAGTTAAAGGTATCGACCTAGGTATCGACCACCATATATTATTCTGGGAAATATACTTGAAACCACAGTAAACTACTCAAAAATTTTTACAAAAAATGGAACCGACTTCAACACCCAAAAGTGTGAAATAACTTGTTGAAGTCGGTACCATGATGGTTCAAAAATACCTATTATCACAATATTGTGGGCATGGTACCGACTTCGACAAGTTATTTCACACTTTTGGGTGTTGAAGTCGGATCCATTTTTTGTAAAAATTTTTTTTAAATCTTTTTAGTGTAACTCAAAACAGGCTTGACCGATTTTGATGAAATTTAAAATGGGACCAAACGACAAGCATCAGCTTTCAAACAAAAAAAGAATTTTCAAAATAGGTTCGCCCAGTCAAGAGATCTGAGGTAACAAATATAAAAAAAAAAAAAAAAAATACAGATGAACTGAGAACCTCCTCCTTTTTTGGAAGTCGGTTAAAAATACAAGTACGAGTAGGTGCTTAAATTGACTGAACTTGGATATCTTCTGAACAAAAATATTAAATATTTTTAACCATCTTGGCATTGATTCTCTGTCGTGTCGGACTCATACATATAGGCAAAGGTTCCGTAACAATACAGAATGTACAATACTAACACATATTAGGTGAAAATTTCAACCGGCTACCTATTACAGCTCAAGGTCGGACAGGCAGAAGGATGGACGG
The DNA here is from genome assembly GCA_963854805.1 of Plagodis dolabraria. Classification (NCBI taxonomy): domain Eukaryota; kingdom Metazoa; phylum Arthropoda; class Insecta; order Lepidoptera; family Geometridae; genus Plagodis; species Plagodis dolabraria. Next base: position 32,560,201 of record OY978447.1, on the reverse strand, counting down.
CCAGCCAAGGCTTAGTAAAACATAGATTTGTTTTACTATTGTAAAAGGGTCCCGTTTGTTACAACAGAACCCTAAAAAGAAGGACTATCTACACCAGGTAATAAAGTAGCTGTACGTAATGAAAAAAACCGGTTAATGATCAAGTTATAATCTCAATTAAATATACTGACAAAATTTTGAATGAACGATATAATATACCGGTATAATTGAATGGAATGTTCATACGAATATTCATCATCACCAGCAGCCGGATGGCGTCCACCGCTGAATAAAGGCCTCTCCCAAAGGGATCCTCTTAGATGTAAAACTGTCGGAGGTCGCCATAAATACACAGTATATATTTTTCTTTTTTTATGCCTGATATGTTTGCCTTTGACCACTATCTCACCTGATGGTAGGTGAAGATGTGGTCGAAGATGTTGTTCAGGCTAACCTAGAATTACTGGCTCTCAAGGACAGCTGCCGGAACACACCGTTATGTGCTTGGTGGCAGATTTTCTACTTGAGGGTGGTAGTTAGCCAGACGGGCATTCGCAAAATGCCCTACCACCGTGCAATAATGACTGCCATCCTAAGACAACAACCGGGACCGACGGCTTAACGTGCCCTCCGAAGCACGGAAGCGCTCTGTAGTAATGTCACCAGCGGTCACCCATCCAATTCATGACCGAGGCGGACGTTGTTTAACTTTGCTGATCGGTTCAGAATGGCTAAGCACAGGATATTATTAACAGCACTCATTTTTCAACACCCATTATGTCCACCGTTGAACAAACGCCTCCCCCGTTAAGGAGGGATTGCCATAATGAATCTCTTTCTCTTACGACTTCCACGGGAAGATATAGGGAGGTTCTATTACGGCGGCAACCCAAAAGAAGATAAATACGTATATTGACGGTGGTGTATTTTTGTGACTGCATTTCGTAACGTTTTCTAATTACGGGCACTTGACTTGGACTTCTGTATGTCTCAGTGTGACGGGCGCAATTCGTCACATGACGAAATGCATCTGTTATAGGCAGAGGTTAATCCGCTTAACATCAGGTTGGCCTCGTACTTGTTACGTCACAATAACATTAAAAAAATGCTAGATATCTCAGAAATGAGAATTTTGTCGTACCGTGCAGTCAAAACAAGATTACTTTAATGTTTATGAAGCTGCATTTGGCGATTAAAATAAGCCGCAGTATAAAGATAGCTAATTTATGTAAAATACGATTATTGATTGAAAATCTTAATATAGAATTTTAGTTCTATAAAATGTGTATTAAATTGACTGATTACACCATCAGCAATAACTCATATTATTTGGAGATGATATCAGTTTTTGATGATTCACAAATATAGCGACCTTCTACATCCGTTGTTTTCTAGCAGTCCTACTATATAACTCAACTATATTTTCTTTGCTTTTTGCTTACCTTGGCTAAAAACTATATTTTGTTGTAACATGTCTATGCTAACAATCTTGTAGCTCCTGGGCCCCAAGATACAGGGCTCGTGTCTAGTTTGGGACTCGATAGTAAAAGTCATTCACAACTTATTTAAATGGTTAGCACTTAGTAAAAACTTAGCTCTTATAATTTTCTAATCATAATGTGGATGTATTTAGTTATAGTTGCCTGATAATAAACTTATATAACAAAAACTTGAAACCTATACAACTGCCACAATGTAGAACCACCTGACGTGGGAAGTATTTCCGAACTGATACGACTAAGGAGCCTTCAAGAAGACAATAATACTCCCTCAAAGGCAACGCTCTGTTGTTGAGGAAGTGCGTGGGCGACGGTGATTACTTTCCACCAGATGAACTGCTCGTTTGCCCTCATACCATAAAAAAACAATGACACGTACAATTTGAAATAAGTAGGTCAACGACGCTATTTACCTAGTATGGTTAGTCAAAGTCAAAGTCAAAATCATTTATTCAATTTAGGCGTCTATGACGCTCTTATGAAGGTCAATTACAAATTTTAATAATGAAATACTATATACTACATTGTACTGCCACGTTCAGCAAACAAAAATTATAGAGCCACTGCGAGAAGAACGGGCGAGAAACTCGGGGCCATTCTTTTTAACGTTTTTTAACAATGTGTTAAGTACATACTATATAGTAAAATTATTACAATACTTCATTTACATTACGTAGGTGACAGGCGCTAGCTTGGCAGAGGCGAACCAGTCCAAGCATTTTTGTCGTTTAAGTAATCACAAACTGTGTAGTAAGATTTATTTATCAAAATATTCTTCACATGCAACTTGAATTTTCTTTCTGTGAGCGTTGTAATATGTTTGGGCAATTTATTATAAAACCGCACACAATTGCCTAAGATATTATGATGATGAAACTAGAGGACTTTGCTAGGAATTATTATATATAATGAAAAGTATTATTTTTTTATGTAGTCAAGTGGTGTAAATCCAATACAATTATAATTCCATTTTAAGGCTTTACATCTTAGAATTACTGGCACTGAAATAATGCTGCTGGAACTACCTTTTAGGTACTTGCCGGGTGAGCATTCGTAAGTGCTCCTATCCCCATGCGATGAAAGATTCGTGAAACATGGACCATAGAAATGAAAATAAGCCATTATAAATAACACAGATTCTGTGAAAATATATAACCTTTAAATGCAGGACATAAGGAAAGTATGCTTAGTATCTAAGTATTTCGAATGTATCCTTAAAAATATACCCTAAGACAAAGCTATAGAATCGCTAGTCTTCTGTCTCACATAGCTTTCAGAAAGTTTAAGTAATACATATCTAAAATTGGGTACAAACATAGGTTCATAACCGCTAATAAAATATTGTCTCAAAATACATAGTGAAAGTGAAAAACATTATGTTTTCCTACGCTCTCAGATTAATCCCAGTTTATTTTTATCTTATGTAACCGTAACCGTGTAAATAAGCGTGTGTTTAATTTCGCGTAAGTAAAGATAATACTTATTATGCCTTTCATTCCACAGAACTGCGCTAACTTTAAAAACCATAAAAACAAAAACGGTATAAACTCCGCCTCCAGCTTTAAAGACTCGAGTGGCATTTAAGTCGACATCAATGCTGCCTAATTTGTAAATGAATGCAGGCTGGATGGAACCATATTTAAATATTAAAGGGATCCTCTAACCCAGATGTAAAACGGTCGGGGGTCGCCCTAAATGCACAGGATATTATTTACAGTATAATTTCGTAATAATGTCAAAATGGAGTCGCAAAAAATAATGTACTAAACGGTTTTATCACCAGATATGTCTTTACCATGATCACAATTATAACATTATCTATGATGTTTTGAAATAATATAGATAGACCATCTTCACACTTATGCATGCCTAGTACTTTTTATAACTAAAGGAAGCAAATGTAGCTTGTATTTAAATTCAGTAGTATCGCCGGTAATTAATAAGTCCATGGGTATTTTTTATGTGTATGGACTTAATAAGTCCATGGGATTTTTTTATGTGTATGGACTTAATCAGCTGATTAGAATAGTAGTGTTACGGTACGGGGGAGAGGAAATTCCTACAGCACTACTGGTAGTCCCAAGCACAAAACTCGTCACGGGGGATGTAAAACGAACACGTTTCGCTACATATGTTATAGTATCATGTAATGTATCTAACTAATGTAGTAGTTTGCGAGTCTATTAACATCTGTTGTGCACAATTCCCGACCTGAGTATTGGATGCATACTATTAAAAAAATGTCGTTTGTAATTCAAAGAAGGAACATCCGCTCTGAATAATTTTAGCAGGAAAAATATATTGTAAAAATTATTATCGCATACAGCATAAGCTGACATCAGATTCTTTAATTGCGCACATACTTACCTAATTTATAAAGCAATTGATCGAACACAACAATATTTATTGGTATTTAGCTCACGGCCTTTACCAATCACGCTGACTATTGTATCTGATGACCTAAACAGCTGCCATTTGTTGATGGTAAACATACCAAGTAAGGTCGAAATATGAGTCACCAAAGGGAAATAATCACGCAGTAACAAAATCATTCGATGACTATTTTACCTTAGAGTACAGTACATTCTTTCACCTTTCGAGCAAGGTTGAAGGATTCAAAGCAGCTACAAGCACAGATTGTATAATAGTTACTGCAGCTCCTGATTGTACCTCCAGTTGGCACAATGAAACCAGAAAACAAACGAGTTCCATCGGCCTGAAGTAAAACCTCGTCACCTATAAACAACGCCCCTTCCTTCAGACCCTTCGCAGCCGTCGCTACATATGACACACCGCACACGACCGCGTAAAAAACCACCCCTAAACATTTACTGTTTTACAATTTGTACTTTAAAACTAACAGCTTAGGGTTTAAAGTCGACGAGCAGTGCCCGCGACACGTTGCATTGAGGCTTGAACTTTGACTCCGAATGGCATGCTCCTTTTTTGGTGACAAGTTTTCAACGCATTCTAAATAAAACCTACTTGCTGAGAATTTAAGGTTGAAAAAGTCTTGTCAAACAACTCTTTGTTGAAATATTTTGCCAGAAGTCGGCAAAATGTTCACGTGCGTTATTCCTTTTGTTAAGAGTCTTCGGGGTCTCGCAAACATCCTTCGGCGACGTTACTTGACATTGCATGAATAATAGCTGTTTTAGTTGTAATCCTACGGAACCCTTCTTGAGAAAAGATTTGCTGATGTGTCTGACAACTAAGTAATTCAGGTTGTTGAAAAGATTTAGGTAACTTCATTGTGCTTTTATTCACGTTGGATATATAAAAGTATGAGATATTTTATGTAACGACAGTCGTATCTAAAGTAATGTTATTCCTTCATAAGCAGATTACCTAACAGTTTTGTGTTTGTATAATTGATGTATTAATTTAAATAAGGGAACGTTTTAGTGGCAGTAGAACACTGTGCGCAAGTATACGTCCGGGGAAGTACCGGCACCATTCCTATTTTTACCGCCCAGCAGTTATGTTCACATTACTTAGCAACTTTATGTCTCAGAGAAATGGGTGCAGTGCAGTTCACTCGGTCACTTCTTCCGAGGGTTCCTATTATATACGGTCATGCATTACATATTGGTTAATGACCATAAATCGTTTGACTCTTGTATGTTTTACCGTTTTTACGATAGAGCATAAAGAAAAATAAATAAAAAATTACGTTTCTTGTTTGGGTCCCCTTTTATTATTTTTTTATTATCATCATTTGTTTGACACTCCGGGTATTAATTATTAATATATATTTTATGAAAAATTTTACCGGCCACCTTATACTTATCCATATCACATAATAAATTCTAATAAAAGATACAGGTTGGACGGACGGACGGACAGCGGACAGCCGAGGCTTTGTAATAGGGTCCTGAATTCTAGCCCACCTGATTGTGAAGCGGTAACCCCTGCCTATAACAGATGCATTTCGTCCCTAGTGGCACTGGGTTCACCATCCTGACACAGTTGTCAAGTCTCATGTGCCTGCATACTTGCTTTCAAGGACAACTGCTGGAACCCACTGTTTACCCGTCACTGGAACATCTGTCCCAAACACTTGGCTATTTATTGTTGGTAGGTAGCCATGCGAGCATTAGAAATCCACCAAACCACCATGCCGACGGTGGGGACCGAACCATGCGCCTGCACGGAAGCCCATAGCTATTACCGTTCGCGTATAACTGCTTCAGGATGGTAGCAGTGCATCCCTGGACTAACTTGTTCACTAATAGATTATTAGGACAACGAAAACATATGTATATGATATCAGATATGATAAGTGTTTTGACCACGTAGGTTACCTGCTAGTACGAGTATAATACATATATTATTATGTCTATCATTTTATTATGCGACAACAGTGTAGTAGCATAGATGGTCGTAGTACCGAGGACAATGGTTGTCAAATGTTATTGTTAAGAAGAACAATAGGTGGCCAATCTATATGTTGTGCTCAAAATGAATCTGTTGTAACATTGGCTAAAGGGCCGTTTGCACATTGCTCAGTGCGAGTGTGTAGTTGCAAGTGTTTAGTACTAAACACGTTTGGACAGCAACCGATTAGAGTTTAGTGATTAGTAGTCACACCCTTCACATTTACTCTTTTTTGCAGTGCAGATAGGCGCTTGTAGCACAGCTTGTAGGTAATATGCAGTAGGTAACTATGTCGTTTTTAATAATGACAAAGTGGAGCGAAGAACAAACCTATAAATAGCAAGGATAAACAAAATAATACTAATAATACTGAAATATTCTAATAATACTGAAACTAATAATACTGAAATATTCTATTTCCGATACCTACTGCTGCATTATATAGTGCTTTCAAAATAATTGCGAACGCAATTGTTCGTCGACCAACTTCGGAGGCCAGAACGACACTGAAGTACTAAACAAAACAGCCAAACAGTATTGGACACTACTCGGACTAAACAGCTTTACTTAACACAGCCACTATACAGTGCCACTAAACACTAGTCCATGTGCAAATAGGCCTTTACATAACACGACCTAATAGTTAATACAATACTAGTACTACAAGCTTGAAGTTTCATTAAAATTTCAACAGTGTGTTGTGTTCAAGTAGGTAGTTAATTAGGAAGTTTCAGCGCACGCCGCACTGCATTACAAATATGAATTCTACCTCTAGGTTCACCGTACCAGACGTCTAGATTCCTAATTAGCTTTTAAAGTTTGAAATTGGTTTTCGGTTTCGTCGTAAGATAGTAAGTAGGTAAGTGCTTAGTTTTGTCGTCGCATATGGTAGAGGTATCCGATCAGTAGTTTTATCTAAGAGGTTTACTATGTTAATACATTTTCCTCAGTGATTTTATGGGTGGCAGCCTTTCTCAAAGTATTTAAAATACCCTTACCCAGCTAGATAAACTTGAGCGTCTTCAAAATGTTTGTATTAGATTCATATTTGGTTTACGCAAATATGATCACGTCTCTCAGTTTCGTTCTAAGCTCAATTGGCTGACTGTACGTTTTCGCCGGAATGCTCATATTCTCAGTCTCCTTTACAATATATTGTTTAATCCTACATCCCCACGCTATCTCAAGGAACGTTTTGATTTCCTTCACTGTTCTTCATACACTTTAAGGTCATCAGAAAATCTTACACTTGAAATCCATCCTCATACGAGTTCGTTTTATAGCAAATCTTTCACTATTCAGGCTGCTCGCTTTTTGAATTCTCTTCCTGTATCTATAAGACAAGCACCAACTCTCAGAATGTTCAAGGATCAAGTAAAAAAGTTTCATTTGTCCAATTAATTTTGCACTGCATTTTTGAAAATTTCTAGGCTTTATATGGGATAATATTATGATATGTATCTTTATTTGATTTATTTATATATGTATATCATTATCTATTTATGTATGTTGATATGTATATATATATATATATATATATATATATATATAGACGTAAGTGCCACTGGCCAACAAAGTGGCGTCCAGTATGCGGACGCCAAAAGCAGGTGGACGTCAGTTTAAATGCACTTTTCTCTTCAGAGGACGTCTAATTGGTTGCGGGATGTATATATATGTATATATATATATATATTTTTATGAATTTGTACTTTTTCATTGATAATTGTTAGACTACACCCGCCCCAATAGTTATGTTTATTCAACTCCATCCTAAGGTTGCCTGGTAGAGATCACTTTTAGTGATAAGGCCGCCCATTGTAACACTATGTTATTATTATTTAATTAAATCTTATGATGTAAACTTATTTTAAATGTGGTGTAACAATAAAGAGTTTTCTATTCTATTCTATTCTAAATCGATAATTTTATGTGATTCGCGTGTTGGAGAGGTGAAAATAATAGTTTGGATCCCATACAAGTACGACAAGGGATATTAATTTTGACTTGATCAAAGTATTCTGTTAAGTGTTAAGCGGTAACATCTGCCTATAACACTGCGCCCTCCCTGAGACATAATAAAGTATAGTAGTGTTGTTCATTTATTATAAGTATTTGCTGTAAATCATATGATAATGTTTTCAATAGGCTACAAGCATTTTATCAGCTGAAAAAAAACAGTTACGAGCTGATAAATCTAAAATCTGGCAAACCAGAAGCAAAGATATTAAGCAAAGGGATACATATGCATGTAAAATGTCATAGTAAGGGAACACTTGCTAGTTAAAATATGTATAATGAAACTACATTTGTATGGAAGACACTATGTGCACTCTAGCCTTAAGCAATTCTGTGCCTTAAGGCTGTAATGCAATTTTAATTAATGCAATTTTTAGGGTTCCGTAGTCCTGACAAGGAACAAAACAATAAGGTATGCACACTTTTTATTTTATTTTTGTAATCTAAGTCTGACTCTGAGTTCTGACTCAGTCCACAGTTCACACCAATTTGTTTATAACCCCTTACAGTGCCGCTAGTACTTGAGGTACGAGTACAACTTGAAGGCCTCCCCATGATTAAAATATTTATATTCTGAAGCTCCAAAGGCAAATGTCGAGGGTCTCTTTACGACCCTGTGGCTGTTCCGACAGGGGTGAGTAATTGATTACGATACCACTCACCGGTGAACAGTACATACTGCACTCTAGTCTGTGGCTTTTCGTGGAAAGAAAAAGAGACGGCTATAGAACGGTGCCGTGCAAATATACCTAATCATTTCGTTTAAGAGAAGAGTGCACGGAGTACCTACTTTCCATACAAACATAGTTTCGATATATTTTAAATACTCATTGTTCAAACTCGGTGAAATTTTGTACGCATATTGCTGAGCGTAATATCTATGCTTCTGGTTTGCTAGTTTTTAGATTTATCAGCTCGTAACTGTTTTTTTTCAGCTGATAAAATACTTGTAGCCTATTGAAAACATTATCATATGATTTACAGCAAATAGTTATAATAAATGAACAACACTACTATACTTTATTATGTCTCAGGGAGGGCGCAGTGTTATAGGCAGATGTTACCGCTTAACACCATATCCCACGCGTGCTTTTTCTTTCTCAACCCCATAAAAAACTGGTCTGCTATATTTACAACATTTTATCATTGGCCCTATTTATTATTTACTTTATCCTGAAATGTAAAAAGTACACATGAAGAAATTTACAATCAGTCGTGACAGAAAAATGTCTCAGTCGGTCAAGTAAAATAAAATTTAAAATTACGTTGTATATTATTCATAAACATTTTTCTTTCATAAAAATAACAAACACATACACCACACCTCACATATAAAAAAATATGAAAATAAATTAAAATGCATGTACAAAGTTTTAAGTATCTAAATTAACTTATTGTGTTGAGTCCTTGGAAGAGTCTAGTTACCGCAAACACAGGGAATCCTACTGCGATATGATAAATTTTCGTTATTTAATTAATACTTCTGTTATAATGTAACATGTATGTATGTTATAATGAATATTATGTTCTAAGTTACTATGTATATTATTGTTATATGTCCTTGATGCACAATAAACATTATTATATTATAACAATTTCCATACAAAACTATTTTTCGAATTATTTTTGAAAAAACTTTATTTTACGGAAATCTGGCAAACCAGAAACATAGATATTAGGCTCAAAGACATACATGTGAAGTTTCACCGAGTTTGAACCTTTAGCATCTAAAATATGACAAAACTAGGTTTATAAGGAAAGCGCCACGAGCACTCTAGATGTTGAATGACATACATACAAAAAAGTTGGATATCGGTATGCTGTACAGTTCCCTGCTAAATAATGTGTCGAATGTTCAATAGGTATATACCTGTTAGATGTCGTACGAAACTATTGAGTGAAGGAGTGCCGAATGAGCATAATGTAATGTAGTACCATTCTCACGTTGAATAGGTGTTGCTGTGTATTAGGCACACAGGGCTATAGTATATATCATCATATCAACCGAACGTCCACCGTTGAACAAGGTCTCGTCGATTGGTGAGATTTGCCATAATTTCTACGCTTGGCAGGCGTCTTGGGGATCGCAGTAGAAGTTGTCAGTTCTTCAGAAGGCAATGCATCACACCTTCCGATACTTTTCCTCAATTAGAAATGAGGGAGTGACATTCTAACCCGGCACGCCACGGGGATATGATATAGGGATATAGTGTCAACAAGAACATTTCCGAGGTTTGGGGTCGGGTAGGCGGTTGGCCATAAAATATTAACTAAATAATATAAACAATATATTCATGTCTTATTCTGTATGTTGTTTGAGAAAATATTTGCATCGACCAGGTTGTTTTTATTTCACTGATAACTAAGCCTTTGACCACAATCTCACAATCTCGTAAGTGATGATGTGGTCGAAAATGTTAAATGAGTAAACCTTGGATTGCTGGCACTCGAAGACAGGCTTGTTCTGCTTGAGGGAGGAGGGAGGGTGCTAGCTAGGTGGACCTTGGATTGCTGGCACTCGAAGACAGGCTTGTTCTGCTTGAGGGAGGAGGGAGGGTGCTAGCTAGGTGGACTTCCGTAAAATGCCTTACCACCATGCGGTGAAGCGAGGGCCCGCACCGGGACACAAACCATAAATCTTCGAATTTTGAAGCAAGTATAGCCGAGCGTTAATAGCTATGGACTGCCGTGCTGCAGGTCCACGGTTCGATCCCCACCGCTGGCTTGAGCTTCGCTGTATGGTATAAGGACATTTTGCGAATGTTCGCCTGGTTAGCTACCACCCTCAAATAGCAAATCTATCGCCAAACACCTAAACTGTGTGCTCCGGCAGCGGTTCTTTTGAGCCAGTAAATTCCAGGTACATGAGACTTAACAACTGTACGTTTCAGGGTGATGGGCGCAGTGCAGTTTGTCACTTGTGACGAAATGCATCTGTTACATGCAGAGGTTACTGCTCATCTGGGCCTCGTGCGTGTTCTTTCCCAATTCCATAAAAAAAACTTTCAGCTGCAGATCGCCCTATAGCAGTCCGCCAGTGCCATTGTTTTGTTACAGGGCGATCACTGCCTCAAACATAATTTGTATAAGAGTAAAAAGAAAATTGTGATAAGTTTAGGTCAGCTTCAAGAATTTCCCAGAAGTCCTTTCTAACTTAGCCATCACTATGATCGGTTGTTCTTAAATACCCAGAATATGCAATAGTCCCGTGTCGCGGTAGTCACGCGACTGCATCTGTGTTGCGCGACAACAGCCGCCAACTTTATGGTGTGCTATACTATAACTGTTACCCACTGCTTGCTTGTCGACACGCAAACACTGAACAATTGATGAGAATCAGGTTCAGTTTTGTTACCTCAAATATATTGTTAATTTTATTACACGACTGCAGCGATGCCCAGAAGTAGGTTTATATGTATTTGACATGTGCAGGTCGCTCGTAACTAGTCAACGGATTTTAAGACGTCATTGGATTCTTCTTGATGGCGTGTGTCTCAATGGGTTGGTGGGGTACATAAAATACTTAAAATATCAATAGTAAAAAAAAAGTTCCATGGTCCATGAAACCATTGCGAGATGCGTATTATTATTATTGTGATAGTCCAGCACCGAAATTATGAAATATGAGTACTGATGAAATATGATATCATTATTGCTTTCTGGCTGCATGTCCGAGTCTGTAAGGTCTCTAGCTCGTAATTAAGAATTAAATTCAATTAAATATTTTTTAGGGCGGTTTTAAATATATGTGAAGTCAGTCAAAAAAATATGTTGCAACCTAGCGTGTGGGGCGAGACATCGTGTAAAGCTTATGGCGATGAGTATAAATATATTTTTTATCTATCACAAGTGAAAGTGGAAGTGTTAGAAGAGGAAGACCTACGCGAACGTACTGAAATCAGATTGAAGACGTTCAAAAAAAAAAAGGCCAAGTTAGGAGTACTCTAAACCGACGCTTATGTATGAAAGGATTGATGAGTGTAGATGATGCGGAAAAGGTATGTAAGGATCGTAGCATGTGGAAATCTGTGATCTCTTCCTACCCCGACAGGAAAGAGGCGTGATTTTATGGTATGTGTGTTTGTAATAAAAATGTATAAATGATGAGCCGTCGAAGTTGTGTAGAAAACGCAAATATATATTCTAATTTGGAAGCTGGGACCATAACCTAAATGTATGGTTTTATTTGACGAGCAATTTCAATGTAGAGCTCATCAGGAGCGAGGTCCGACTGGCTCATAGCTGTACCATCATGATTTAAGAAATATAAGATTTCAGAGTATTCCCCGAGACCAATTACTCTTGAGAGCAATCTAGAGTCGCAATCTACCATTTTCTCGGTCCATCAGGCACACAAAGAAGTGACAGATCGCCACCTGCATAACCTGAATGGATCAATGGAGGTCGCGAACAGATTTCACGGATTGTCGCTCGCCGTTCCGGCTCGTTGCCGGACATATTGTCCCGAGCGATGGCTTTCAGTCGGAAATACTGTAAAAAGTTAAGTGGATGTAACGGTCCTATGCGGATAATGGTGGAAATGAACTCGCGGAACGTGGATCGGTTACAGCTTGAGTGAAAACCTTTTTAGATAATGGCGGATTGTGGCCTGTACACTCGGCAGCGTAAGGCCTGTTACACACTATAATGGCAGCCCGAAGCTCACTTGATGTTAAGCGGTAACTGCTGCCTATAACAGATGCATTTTGCTACAAGTGACGAACTGGACTGCGCACGTCACGTTGAGACAAACATGTATTAAGTCTCATGTGTCTGTGATCTGCTGGTCCTCTTAGGTACTTGGCGACGGATTTTCTACTTGTGGTAGTGGATGGTAGCAAGGCGAGCATTCGCAAAATTCCCTTCCAACATTCAATAGGCGCTCAAACGACATAAAGTATTTCTGTTTCATACATCGATCGATAGAGAAAGATGTCAAGATGGTAATAGAGAAATAAAATTATATCTGTGAAAGACATCGAGGGGCTCCAATATCGGAATGTGTCATTTGACGCTCGGATTTCGTAGACTCTATGCTTGATTTATGATGGGTTATTTTTCTGTGTATTATATACTTCGATAAAATATACTAATGCTAATAGTATAGGTATATTTTCGATTATTATATATACTTATACCAATCTGTTCGGAAGAATCTAGATATTGTCATCGAAAAGAAAGGCATCAAATAATTATAAGGCTCTCAATTGGTGTTTTATAAAATATACCAACTATCTCTCTACGATAACATTGCTTGCTCATTGTGTACTCGTGACCCGGCTAGCTCCCCCAATGAGATCCTAAATCAAAAAGCTTAGGCGTACTATGTCAACTGTATAAATAAAGCTGAAAATCCAAGGAAATTAACCGTCAACCTCCGGATATCCTTTTCGTGACGGAAACTTTACGTCCTACATAAAGTTGCTTAGGGCTAATATCCGCTCCAGCTATTTCCTAGTATCAATATCCATTTCAGGCGAATTTCAAAGGCTCTGCTTACCGATGTATCGATTACAATCAACTTATTTCACCCCGTATGTCTGGTGGTATCGAGTCGTGGATGGGACCGCAATAACCGCGCAATCGATACATTCGCCGTGACCGCTGCAGTGTCATTGCGAATTCTAGTTTGCTGCAACCTTGGAAACAGATGTACGCTTTCGCTACCAATTAATGCATTTGTATTTGCATATTGTACTGGTTGTGCCATGAATAGATACATCGAAAAATGTCTTAAGTTATAATAATAACAAATATTTTAAGAAAACATCTAAGTAATATTTTCATGATTCACTTAAATATAAGTCTATAAACTTAAATTGAAATACACTCGAGAGCAATGAATCCGGGTCACTTAAAGAATGTTAAAAATCTCGGAAACTAAAAATGATAGGTTAATGCAATAAATTGTATTTAATAGACAATGTAATACTCCTTAAATGAAAGTAAAAAAAATATGAGTCACCATACATTTTATTAACACAAAATTACATAAAGAAAAAAACTGCTGATCTCTCCTTAAAACAAAAATAGGAAACATGAAATTTTTGAACTTTATTACGATTTTCTTGAATTTTAATACTTCGTATTGCCTCCTCGTGCTTCCATTACTGCGTTTACGCGGTTTGGCATGCTGTACACCAAGTTCCTTATACGATTTTGGGGAATATTCTCCCATTCCTCTGTGAGAGCAATTTTGAGCTCACGAAGCGTGATTGGGGGAGGGTTTCGTTGTTTTACGCATCTGCCTAGCTCGTCCCAAGCATGCTCGATCGGGTTGATATCCGGGCTGCGCGCTGGCCACTCCATACGAGTAATGTTCATCTCTTGAAGGTAGTCATTCACAATCCTACCTGTATGAGGTCGGGCACTGTCATGCATAAATATAGCATCCTCACCTAAATTGACCATAAATGGACCAACGTGATCATTGAGGATTTCTTCCACATATCTTACGCTAGTTAAAGAGCCGTTTTCTATGATCACCAGCTCTGTGCGACTTTCAGAAGAAATTCCGGCCTACACACGTACAGACCCACCACCGTAGGCTACTTTTTCTTCGATGCATGCTTGCTTGAATCTTTCCCCTGGTCTTCGATACACTCTGTGTCTTCCATCGTGCTTGTAGAGCATAAATTTTTATTCGTCGGAGAACATAACTTTTGACCAATCTTCAATACTCCAATTTACGTGGCTCTGGGCATATCTTAGTCTCGAAATACGATGCCCACGCTCCAGTTTAGGGCCGTTTGCAGGTCTAAGGGGTTTTAAGTTAGATTCAGCAAGCCGACGTCTTACTGTCCATGCACTTGGGTTACTTCCTCCGAGGCGTCGAAACTGATTGGTGAGTTCAGTTCCTGTGAGAAAGCGATTTCGAAGCATGGTGTTCACCAAGTATCGGTCTTCTCGTGCTGTGGTACACCTGGTTCTGCCCGTTCCTGGTCTGCGTAGGTTAGAACCAGTTTCTTCGTAACGTCGGAGAACTCTTCGTACTGTTGACAGCGACACACCGACAGTCCTGGCTGTATCGCGCTGACTCCGGCCGGTTTCCAGCATTGTAAGTATTCTGGTGCATTCTTCAGGCGTAAGCGACATAATTTCAGCTTGAATAATGAATATAGAGCACTATCAACATGGTTTATGTACCCACATAAATGACAGATTACAAACAAAAGCAAAACCAAATGCTGTAATTTCGTAGTTCCATCTTCGAAAGTGGCCCTTTTTCAAATTTGATTTTTTTATGATATAACTTTACAATAACTAAGAAGTTTTAATACCTTCATTTAAGGAGTATTACATTGTCTATTAAATACAATTTATTGCATTAACCTAGCATTTTTAGTTTCCGAGATTTTTAGGATTCTTTAAGTGACCCGGATTCATTGCTCTCGAGTGTATAAGTATATCTAGTGGCAATTCCGCCTAATTTTCCTTCTAAGTCGACGTGACGTCACAATTACCACGCAGCCAAACCGGAAGAATTTTCGATGCGTTTCGCTTCTCCACACACAAACACACACACACACACACACCGCTATGACTGAAGAACCAGTGATATGAACGAACCATTTTGCGTCTTTAGATTATTGCATGTAGGGGTAAAAGCGTTGGAGGGGCGTGCATTTTGAGACTGACATATCTGTGTACTTATCTTATACGTTTACGTTTGTACTCGTACCTTAATAGTTTTACTACATACGTTAGTACACTGTGGTTGACAATTTTTCTCTGTGACCCAAACTGATATTGTGACGTGTAAATAATCCTCCACAGTAATCCCCCAATGAAATGATTCCAAGTGACCGCAAATTGATATTAATTAATGCATAATTTATTTATTAATTAATGCATCGTTTGTTTGCTTTGGTTTCAGACTGTCGTCGATCGGGGCTCGGAGTTTTGTGGTGAGTTCATTATTATTGTGGTCATTAATACTAATGGGAAAGTATTGAAGATGTGGGCCATAATATTAACTTCTCTATGCCATATGAAACAAATTATTGAAGTACAAAATTTTATGCCCAAGGCGGGAATCGAACCCGCGTCCTCCGATATCGCGTCGGATGCCTAATACCATCTCGGCCACCTGGGACTTGGCATTTCTACCGATTGTTTTGCATTCTGCATTTGTTTTATATGATTTTCGCTTAGCACGCGATAGTGCTTGTAATCATATTTAGAAATTCTCTATGCCATGCCAGTTATTTTAACGGTTAAGGATAGTGTCTTCGAAGCGCTTTCCGTACTAAGGTATTATCGTATCGTGATAAATATTTCAAATACCAAGTCTTCAAACTCGGTGAAATTTTGCATGGCTGTCATTGAGCGTATCTATTCTTCTAAAAACAAAAGAAAAACTGGCAAACCAAAATGGCATAGTCATTTAGTCTCATGCAATGTTTTACATAATTTGTATAATTGGTATTTAAAATATGTCGAAACTACGTTTGTATGGGACACGCTATATGCACTTTAGTCTTAAAAGATATTAGCATAGAAAAATAATTCATGGGTATGGCAGAAAAACATGAAAGTAGAATAAATGTAGAATAGAGCATTGAGACGCATGATTGGAGTCAAACGGAGTGACAGGATAAGGAATAGTGCGATAAGGGAACGATGTGGTGTGAATGAGGATGTAGTGACAAAAATCGAGAAAGGTATGTTAAGATGGTTTGGACATGTAGAGAGAATGAATGAAATGAGATTGACTAAACAGGTATACGTGGGACAAGTGAACGGAAGTGTTGGAAGGGGAAGAATTAGGCGAACGTTCCGAAGTCAGATTGAAGATGTTCTGAAAAAAGGCCAGGTCAGGAGTACCATAAACCGATGCTAATGTATGAAAGGAATGGTGAGTGTAGATGAAGTGAAAGAGATATGTAAGGATCATAGCAAGTGAAAATCTGTGGTCTCTGCCTACCCCTACGGGAAACCTTGGCAACGTGGCAGTACAATTTAGAATATTTCAATATAAAAATTTGTTTGTGACCTTCATAAGAGCGTCATAGACGCCTAAATTGAATAAATGATATTGTCTTTGACTTGAGAATGAGCATTTTTACTGCTCGAACATCGGTCGGATATCACGACTAAACACCGTGAGTACTAACCGGTATATTTAGTCATAGTGCAGTCTTTCACGATCGTGCGCTCGTAGAGTCATGACCTCCTGAGGATGCTTCGTGTTGAATCCAAAAGCGTCGAAAATTCTTCCGGTTTGGCCGCGTGGCGTTTTTCTGTCGTCACGTCGGCTTGACAGAAAAATTAGGAGGAATTGATACTAGATATATATATATATTAATTTGTAAGTGTTTTATAAAATTATTTTTAAAATATTTGTTATTATTAAATATGGATTTCCGCAAAGTAACGTCTGAATCTATTCATTAGTCATAGGGCCCTATATGTATAAAATAACATATAAAAATAATATTTTGTAAATTTAGATTTAGCGCTTAGCATGCGATAGTACGTATGATCATTAGATATATTATAAAACTTGTCCTAAGATCTGCTTCAATGTAAAGCGTTTAAAGCGTAAATCCTCGCCCACGTGATGTCACGCCGTCCGTCGGGTTGTCCAGGTGCGATGGTGAAAGTAATAGAGAAATGCAGGTGATTCAATCGTACTCATATTATACATGCGAAAATGTAGTCGTTTTTTGAACGATTTAAAAATAGGTACTCAATGCGACAGTTTTTTTGGTCCAGCTCACAACACTCCAATAATTATCAAAAAGTGTTTTCCTATCTTGGTGATAATATAGTCGTTGAGAATGAATGACAATCGATCCCGTAAGTAGCAAGCGTCACAAAAGGATGAAATATTTTTTTTTACTCCTAACCTCCGTGCTTAAGGGCTTTGATAAAATTTTAATTACGGCATGACACCACGACATGACATCACTATATAAAACAAGAATCGAGAAAAAAACTTTTCAATAACGAGCTTTTATTATGTTTTTGTTAATAATAAAAAAAACTAAGTTCCCAGGTTCACCTTACAGCGCCATCAGACCCTGGTAACCATCTAAAAATAAAGTACACGAAACACAACGAGCCAAAACCCTATGGGGTTGCGTCGTTTCATTAGAGTTCCTATGACCACCTTCCAGCTCCATCATCAGACCCTGGTTACCATTAAAAGACAAACTACTCGTCAAGACAATTCAAATGAGGCCAAACTCGACGAGGTTGTGTCGTTTCATTGCAAAGTTCCTGTGGCCACCTTCCAGCTTCATCAGATCAGCACCATGTCATCATAATATTGATCAAGGACCGCCGGAACACACCGTTAGGTGCTTGGCGACAGATTTTCTACTTGAGGGTGGTCGCTAGCCAGGCGTGCAGTTGCAAAATGCCCTTCCACCATGCAAAACTAAAGAATTTTCCTTTTCTAAGAATGAAACTTTCATACCTTCTTACTAGTGAAGCTTTCTTTTCAGTTTGTTTTCGTCGGAGCTTCGATTTATCATTTACCAAATCATCTTAGTTAAGTCATAAACATATGTCACGCACGCATTTCTAAATCATTGGAAACCTTATCGTGTGGTGTCACGTTACCACAGTTATCAACTGCTTGCCAGCATTAGCTGTACGCACTTCAACTGTTGACAGTGACATGGCGTGCCGACATAGTAAAAACAGAAAAGTATGTTAACTCGAGCCTCGTATGAAATTCAAATGGATACTCTCGCTTGGATACGCAGGGTTGTCTACATAAGTTTTAAATATTTATAGTATTTGTATTTTACAACAAAGCTATATACGATTTTTTTTAAATTGACGTACCTATTACATATTTTTTTGAATAGGTAAACACCAAGCACCTAACGGTGTGTTCCGGCAGCTGTCTTTGAAGGCCAGTAATTCTAGGTTAGCCTGAACAACATCTTCGACCACATCAACACTTACCATCAGGTGAGATAGTGGTCAAAGGCTAACCTATCAAAAAAAAAACAATTATTCGCAGCGAGTACTTCTTCACGGTCAAAGATCTGTTTTAATTACTCTACAATTATGAATCCTACCTAAATATCAAATTTTATAAACACTATAATAAGGCAGGTTACGTAACACTAGAACTAGGTATATGACATTAAATTAATCGTAAGGTACTTATTGCATGAAGTTCAATATATTAGAATGATTTTTATGCTTAGATAGAGAGCACAGTGCCAATTTTTTAACTGTACTATTTGCATGAAAGATAATGATTTATAACTTAGTGTGAATAGAAGGTTTATACTTTTATATGTAGCAGGGAAATGAGGAAACTGAGATGGATTCATTCGTGGATTCACTGTTGAAAACGATAATTCTGGATTCGCAGTATTATAGAGCCACCCAAAGATTCTACAATATTTTATATTGCGAGATGTTGACACTTTTGTACAGTACTTAAATAAAGATCGGGCGAGGCGGGTGGTACCGATCGGCACTGAGTGAGCGTGTGACGCGCAGACGGTGACGGTGCGGTCCCTACTAGCGCACGTTTGGCAAGCTGGATATGTCATCCTGTGGCGCGTGCCTACGAGCACGCACACAAACAGGCTGCGTTTGGTACAACTCTACAAAGATATATTACTTTTCTGGTTTTACTATGGTGCCTATGTCGGTTGGCTAATGTATTATAATCTGTGGTCAGGCCTGTAATGGTTAAATGGAACTATCTTTTATGTTTACAGCTTTTGTACATACCGCTTTGTGGGCGTACCGATGAAACTTTCTATTGGAGCTCTCTAAGTATTCAGGATGAATGAAAGCTATTTGTGTGTTAGGTTTTACGTAAATCGAACTAGATGTGACGCAGTCTCTCGTTTTTGTTTGTGTACGGCAAATCTTCGTTTATTTAAGGTTTCTGACATTATTAAGGCTTGGAACTCTAATAGCTCATAATTACATACATGAAATTCTAATGTTTTATAAAGAATGTTTACCCAAAATATTATATATAAAATACATGACATGACGGCCGAAAAAAGAAAGTCATTCAAACCAAGTGTGAAGTCCAAGAGAGTACCAATATTTTCGGGGAGCTTTTATCAGTTTCAGACCATTTTTTTACGAGATCTATGTTGAAACCAAAGACGATCTAGACTTGTTATATATTACGTAGCATTATGTGCTCTTTTTCTACAGCAAGTTCTAAAAACGCCATTTTAAGGGTTCCGTACCCAAAGGGTAAAAACGGGACTCTGTTACTGAGACTTCGCTGTCCGTCCGTCCCTCTGTTACCAGGCTGTACCTCAATAACGGTGATAGCTAGACAGTTGAAATTTTCACAGATGATGTATTTCTGTTGCCGCTATAACAACAAATACAAAAAGTTGGCCATCTGCGAGTCGGACTCGCGCACGTTAAAACAAAAAAAGGTTAAAATATG
The DNA here is from genome assembly GCA_963854805.1 of Plagodis dolabraria. NCBI lineage: Eukaryota > Metazoa > Arthropoda > Insecta > Lepidoptera > Geometridae > Plagodis > Plagodis dolabraria. The sequence continues at coordinate 32,539,939 of OY978447.1, read as the reverse complement.
AAGTTTAATGTTGTATAGCTAATGGTACGGATCCCTTCGTGCGCGAGTCCGACTCGCACTTGGGCGATTTTTCTAAATTGCACTTTTACACCGAGGGTTCCGTACTAATATATAATGTACCCAAATGTATGTGTAACCCGAGGCCCACCTGATGTTAAGCGGATTAACCTCTGCCTATAACAGATACATATCGTCATGTGATGAATTGCACTGCGCCCGTCACACTGAGACATACAGATATTAAAGTCTCATGTGCCTTAATTTATCTGGCTCTCAAGGACTGCTGCCGGAACACACTGTAAATTGCCTGTTTTTCAATAGAGCAATAAGAAAAAAAAACGTTTAAAAATACATGTTTGTTGTATGGGGAACGTCTTTTATTTTAACTTTTTGTTATTATTAGTATTTGTTAGGAAATCCGTATACTTATGTATATTCTGCGAAAATTTCAACCAGCTAAGTATTAGAGTTCTAAAGATGCAGCCCTTTAAAGTTCGGACAGACGGACGGACACCAGTCTTAGTTCCCTTTTCTAGTAGGGAATCCTAGAAACCATAATTTTAATTTCTAGTCCAACATTTCTTCAATCTTTGTGATTTATGATATTCTAATTATAAGCCAAGGTTTTACACGGCCAGACACCGGAGTCTCGTGTGTAAGGTTCCGTCTTGCCTTCTGGAGACGGTACCCTAAAAACCTCTGAGCGGCAACTATTCGAGTCGCGAAGAACGAGTACGTTCGTTATCTCTAGTGGTTCGTTAGGCTTACCTGGCAAAAGGCTTTACTTAAAAACCCTATTCTACCCTTCGAACATGGCAGACCTTTTGGCAGGGGTTGCCTATGGCTGGGCTCTAAAAGCTTTACAATTTAAATTACAACCGGGATACTTGAAAGTAGGTCACGGATAATACATGGTAAGCATCTAAGCATTATTGTTAATTCTCGTAATCCACTCAGGTGGTCCACGGGTCATAATAAGTATACCTACTCGTAGCCCACCCTGGTGGATTAGGTTGGTAGAACGGGAGGACTATTGATTAAAAGCCCGTTTCAGAATGTCATAATAAAGTTTCGGGTTGCTATGCAACACATAAAATAACAGAATAATAGAAATGACAGTTAACATGCAGCGCATTTCAAACTTTAACCGATGGATAGGCTAACTAAATCGATGACTGTGAAACGCAAAGATAGTGTTTTGTTTAATAAATATGTTCTGATGGGTAGTTAATACTTTTCAAATAAATGAGAATATCTAGCGCATTATCTAAACCACAAGTGACTCGATGTTGAGTTAAACGAAGAAACAATACTATTTTTTTATGTAAGTAGGTAATTATTTTACTCCTTTTTTTAAGAATAAGAATAATTTATTTGCTCAAAACATATAACAATATGTTTTATGCTTGATAGGTTAGTCTTTGTCTACTATCTCACCTGATGGTAAGTGATGATGTGGTCGAAGATGCTGTTTGTGTTGTAAAATCTTTCATAAAATATTTACTGTATGACATGGTTGCTACATTATAATTAGAAAAAAGAATGTATTATTTGCATATGATTTTCTGTAGGTATAGTACGAGTATAGACCCAAAACTTGATTCAGCGAAAGCTTAGAGCTGTATTCATGATTATTTTTATTTTATTAGAAGAAAAAAAATTGGAATTATGTTTTCGGATCAGGCATAGTATTTGTCATATTCTTTAGAATATATTTTTCCATATCTGTAAGGTGTATATATATATCTACTGTTTCTAAAAAAAAAAATAAGGAACATAATGGAACCGACTTACTTCGCACAATATTGTGATAATAGGTACTTTTGAACTATCATGGTACCGACTTCAATAAGTTATTTCACAATTTTGAGTGTTGAAGTCGGTTCCTATTTTAGGTAAACATATATTTTCTTTACATTTATACTCACACTTAGACATAGTGTATAATAGAAGCCTACCCGTACAAATGCGCATCAATATTTTACTGCGGAGGGACTCGCTTTTGTGAGTGAACAGAAATAAGTCATCATTACCATTCGAATACAGAGAGTTGAAATACTTAGAGATGTTATATCCGAACGCCACTGCTCTAAAAGCTTACTAGAATTTACCTATATACATACCTACGCACATGTATAAGCAGTTTGTAATGACAAGGAAAGAACGTTCAAATATTATGCGTCATATCTGTTGTTAGAAAGAGATAAATAAGCAATTCGTGTTACCACCGAACCGCCACGAGACGTTCCGATCACCATTATGCTGCGATCTCTTTCACTCTCTCACACCAAACGATACACATATCTCGCTCATCCATTTCATTGAGTTTAGTTCCTAAGATAAAACAAATTTACGATATTTTCTATTTCAACAATAAAAGCAATAATTACGCGTGAAATGAAGAGTTTTCTTATCTCTCACATTGCCTGTATAATTGGTGCAGAGTCTAAAGACACTAGGAAGGTATATTGTCCATAGATTATTCCTAAAAACACGATTAGCGGCGATGTATTCACCGGACGCTCGGAAGTGCAAGACTGGTAGTGACTCAGGTAATTATCCTGAATTCTAGTAAATATGGAGGGCATACAACACATCTAAAGGTAAAAAAATCTTAGTTCGAATAAGGTAATATTATCATAGAACATATAATAATATTATGTACTACGTAATATTATGGCCCCATATCTGTACCACGACGATTGCCTTACAACATTGTACTTACTCTATGGTTATGGCGGCACTTCAGTCGATATTTATCTTTGGCGTTGCAAATAAAAAGAAAACCCCACAAACAAAGTTGACAATGTGAATGTTTTATTCAACCATACAGTGTGTCTGTCGGCTCGGTAATTATGTTATTGGGTTTAGTTTAATTTTCATCGACACAACCGTGTATTTACGGTATTGAAGTATTTTAATGTTCGTCTCGAGGCGCCCAATTGTCCATTGTATACTATAATTAGAAGTTAGTCTCACATTATTGTAGAAGCCGAATAGCTCATGGAGGGTCATGTATATTTGTAAACAAAGACGTTAAATGTATCGAAAATGTTAACTTAGTAACACTGTCTGTAGTACGAGATTGTGAAATTTCAGCTATTGACTTACTAGATTTTGGTATAACTGTTATTTGTATATATCGAACTGGTTTGGCTCATGTCAATGATTTCTTTGCTTGTTTTGAACGACTGCTCGATAAGCTAAGCGAGGACGATACAAAATTTGTCATATTAGGGGACATAAATATTAATGTCATAGGTAAAATTAACTCGGAACAGAAAAAACTTACTGATTTAATGAACACCCATAATATGTATCATGCTGTGGACTTTCCAACCCGTATTACGTCATCAACATCTACTAGCCTTGACATTTTATTCTCAAACCTACCATCTGGGACAGTTCAAGCTGCCCCATTGGCCACCAATCTCAGCGATCATCACGCTGTCCGGGGAGAAGTTACATGTACACAGAGTGCTCCAGAACTTCCCACCCGTCTTGTAAGAGATTTTTCACAGCACAACCGTATGAACTTTGTTGCATCTGTCGACAGCGTCGACTGGTACGAAATTCATAGGCGCAACCAATATGTTGATGAATTTGCTATAGCAGTTACCAATATTATTAAAAATAAATATGACATATGTTTCCCATTAAAACGCAAACCAAACAAAAATCTAGACACGTCGTGGGTTAATTCCGACATAATAAATTTTAAGCAATTACTTTTTGACATAACAGACCTACATAATTCATATCCAAATAATTCCATAATTAATTTGTTTCTGAAAAATCTTAATGAAAAATATGACATACTAATATACAACCAAAAAACAAACTACTATAATAGAATAATACAAAATAGCAATAACGCATCGAAGTCTATGTGGAATATTGTGAACAAAGAAAGGGGAAAGAAGAACGCTCTAAAAATCGATTTTTCTGAAGTAATTAAAGACTCGAAGGGTCAAATGTTTGACACGCTTAAGGAAGCGGTAAATTCAATTAATTCGCGATTTTTGAGTGCATCTGTGGCGTGCGGTGCACCTAAGGCAGACCTTGCTAGTGTAAGCAACTCCTTGGTAGCACTATGCACGCCCGCGGATCGTACTATGAGACTTTTAAATTTTACAACTGATGAAGTATATAACATAGTAACTACACGGATACACCCCAAGCGGACGAAAGATGTACATGGAATATCCATGGAACTTATTAGAATGGCTATATCATCGCTCGCCCCCGTTTTAGCTTTCCTGTTTAATTTATGCCTTAAAAATGGTACGTATCCAACTGCTATGAAGGTAACAAGAGTGGCTCCGATATATAAAGGAAAAGGTAAGCGAGAAGATATGGATGCTTATAGACCTGTGTCCATCATACCTGCTGTGGCAAAAATATTTGAAAATGGTTTGAGTTCGAGGCTCTTAGAGTTTTTGACATCAACGAATGCCCTATCGGATCGCCAGTACGCATACCGTGAAGGTAGATCCACCACCTCTGTAACGAGGGAAGTAGTTCACTGTGTTTTGGCTGCTCGCGAGCGCAGGCAGCATGTTGCTGTTCTATGCTGCGACCTCTCGAAGGCTTTTGACGTCGCAGACCATGAAGTTCTTGCTCTGAAACTTAAGCACTATGGGATTGAGGGTAAAACGTATGCGGTACTGGCTGATATGATGCGGGGTCGCTCTCAGATAGTAGTTTCGGGAGATGGAAAAACATGCTCCGATGCCATGTTTGCCATGATGGGAGTGGCACAGGGCTCATCTGTTTCAAATATTATGTTTTCCCTTCTCCTGAATGATCTGCCTGTGGCTGTGACAAGTGCAAACATATTTATGTACGCTGACGACGTTGCTGCAGTGGTTACAGCACCCACAGTGGATCAGCTAGAACAGAAGCTGAATATTGCGGCGTGTGACTTGGCCCAGTGGTTTCAAATGAACGGCCTAGTATTAAACTTAGCAAAGACACACTTTATCCACTTCTGTCTATCAGGCCACGTTACGAGACCACTATCGGTCTCAGTAGACCAGGTCAAGATAGAGCAAGTAGCTAGTACACCCTTTTTGGGATTTGAAATTGACAGGAGCCTGACGTGGGACAGCCACATTCATAAGGTTTGTGGCAAAATAAGCAGTGCATGCTTTGCACTCAAGAGGGTTTCCAGGGTGGTCTCCGTGGAGGTGGCGCGAGCATGCTATTTCGCTACGGTTCAGTCCGTGATCCAGTACGGCACAGAGCTATGAGGGCGCGCTGCTGATTGGGAGCGCGTCTTCAGAATGCAAAAGCGTGCCGTAAGGGCCATTGTGCGAGTACCACAAGACATCTCTGCGAGACCTTTCTTTGCACAGCTTGGAATCCTCACACTGCCCTCCTTATTAATCCTTCAGGTGGCAGTGTTTGTGAGAAATCACCCTGACCTGTTCAAAAGATACAGAGACGTGCATCACTACAATACTCGCAATGCTGGTAAGCTAATAGCTGTCCCACGCTCCTTGTCAAAGTCAAGCAAGCTGACACATGTTATGGGACCAACAGTATATAATCGACTGCCGGATTACATTTCGGAAGCCGCAAGCTTTACTGCCTTTAAATCGCGCCTAAAGAGCTGGCCACAGATTACCCCCTGGGTAATCTGTGGAGCTGGCTCATCGAGCAAAGTTTTTATTCGCTAGATGAATTTTTTAGTCTGTAAATAAATAATGACTTTACAAGTAGTTTACAATTTTGTAAGAATGATTTTATTTGTATCAACGATTTATGTAATTGATTTATAATCAACAAAGTGCATAGTACAAAAAGTATACCTACATAATTGTGTTGTGTAGCTGTATATAAATTTTTTATTTATCATAAGATTTGACTTGTAAACTAATGTTTATTAATAAATTACTATGACTATGACTATGACTATAATCGTCTGCGAATTGATTCAGCCTTAAATTATTATTTTGTATGTTGCGTTTAGAATATAATATCTCGCTCCGTCGCGTCGGGAACTGCATCAGAGCAGTATTTCAGTCACTGTATTAAATAATAAGAAATGTCATCCAAAATCGATTTATTCCTTGAATGCTCCATTGGATCGTATGCCCGTTATCGATGAGGGAAACAAAAAAAGACGCACACATTTTAATGTTCTTAAATAGATACTCGTAGTTAGCCGCGGTTGCTTGAGCTGTACGTATGCTGGCTACATTTCGGGTAATCACGGCGCCTTTTGTGCGCCCTATTTGTAGCAACAGGCTAATGTGTTGTTGCTGCTCAGTAGGTGCATTATTTCATCAATACCTTTTACGACTTCTAAGAAGCTGGTATAGATCAGACCTTATATTCTTAAAAAAGGCACCATCATCACTAGAAATAACATTGTCGCGTTTCGCCTTCAACACCACAACGGCTATTAATAATATTGCCGCCTTTACTTGTCATTTCATTATTACGTTCCCTTTTATTCAAAGTTTCCTTACGAAAATATAATCCTGCTTGTATTGCCAAAAACCTTTATACGTGCGTATAACAATGGCAATTTTTCCAAAATGATCTGAAAATACTGTTCCGTTAATACAGTTTCCTGCTTCTTTGTATAAAGTTTAACGTTGATATCCCGCCCGTTTATGATAAAGGTCGACCATTGTGAATATGACAGGGCATACAAGACGTCAAAAATGTACTTGATTCCGAATTTGTTTTTATTACAGGTTTGGGCTGTAAGTGGAGTGTTGTGCTATGAATGTTTTTTGGCCACTGTAAACTTTCTTATAAGATAGTTAAATAGCTGTTTTGAAAGTAGTTAAGTTTAATAATCTGTTATACCCTTCGTCACTAGATAAGTACACAGACTAATATAATAAATCGTATCATCAAAAAGTAAAAATGTATTAACTATATTTTTTTCTTTAAATCCTTTCATGGATTGCTTGCGTTTTATGGATTTCACCTTTTTAATATCCTTAATTTTTCGTGTTCCATGAGTCAGTGCTCGATTATGTTTGCTTCGACGAATTTGATACAAGAAATTTAAAATGTCATCAATGGATGTCAGACTCAGTTGGATTTCAAATAATTGTTGCAATTACCAGTAAATCATCCAGGCAAAGGTATTGTGTGTGTGTGGATGTGTGCAGTTCAATATCAAAAAGAGAAAGAAGAGGACGTACCTATTTGCAATATATGTCATTACTCGGCATCATCATACGACTCAACTCACTCAACCAACCCTTGTCGTAAATAAAATGTCCGTCGGCAGTTAGGTTAAATGACTTCATCTTCTCTATTTTTATTGGATGTTGGTCCTTTGCACCGGATTCTTCGCTGCCGAGGTCAGACTAGTCGAAGAGGATTAAAAATTGCAGATTATAAAGTTGCGAAATAGGGCATATAATCGGCATTTAGTATGTATGTCATCATCATATTTATATCATCGTCGTAAATAAAACAACCGTCATCGGTTGAGTCAAATGATTTCATATAATATGTAAACCTTTTATACTGTAGATTGACTCTTTAAGATGGATTTACCGTGACTTTGAATTAAATTCGCTGTTTATTACCTAACTAACATCGAGAGGTATGAATGCACTCTTAACAGATAATTGAAACGAAATACGGTATAGGTATTTTCATGCCAAAATTATGTCATTAGGAGGCTCTCCAGAAATGTTTCAATAAAAGAAATCGACCAGGTATTGTACGTATTACAGTTTTTACGATAGAGCAAAAACAATTGAGTTGAAAAAAAGTTTCTTGTATGGAGAACCAACTTATATTTTTTAATTTTCTTTTTATTGACATCCGTTGAGCAATCCGCCATAATCATAAAAATTGTTCAGTGAAAAAATTGTCAGCTACCCATTACCTGCAGATCAAAAGATACAAACCTGTAATGTTTGGAGTGACGGATAGCTAAGGCTTTGGTAATAGGGTTCCGTTTCCTGATACGGAATCCTAAATACAACACTTCACTTGCAGAAACTGTTTCAATGTTAAGAAAACTAAACAGAACATTACAATCAGTAAATTTCTTAGCATTGCAATTCCTTTGCGCCATGATTTTCTTACGCATATTTTGTACGCAAGCGGATGATTTTTACGCTCCACGCGTCGTTTAGGTTAAAGCGCGTATACTTTGAAGGGCATAATATGCCGCACTGAGATTGTGAAGGAGAAGCTTCTATGGCGGAAAAAATGTGTTTATTTATTTACGGCTGGGGTGAAAATCTATTTCACTATGTAAATAATTAAAAGCGGGTTGAATAATACTAGAATTAGCCTTTTTCTCGATAAATTAAATACGCCTATTTATACTATAGGTTATTTTTTTTTGTAAATAATTACTTACGTCAAATTCATTCAAAATTTAGGAGTATTTTTTGTGATGGGCTGTAATCATCGTTAAAGTAGTAATGGTACCGTATATGTCATGTTTGTAACACTTTCTGCTCTCAGTATGATAAGTCAATATCACAAATTTGCTAAATTAGTATATCACCACAAAGTAATCTCGTGCACTGTTATTAATTTTAAACGTTACGGTCAATTTATAAAGAAAAACTACTATAAGGGCTAAAATTTGAAGCGCTCTTAGCTGAACCGATCAGCAACGTCCGCCGCGGTCATGAGTTGGATGGGTGACCGCTGGTGACATTACTACTGAGCGCTTCCGTGCTTCGGAGGACACGTTAAGCCGTTGGTCCCGGTTGTTGTCTTAGGATGGCAGTCGTTATAGCATGGTGGTAGGGCATTTTCCGAATGCCCGCCTGGCTAGCTACCACCCTCGAGTAGAAAATCTGTCGCCAAGCACCTAACGGTGTGTTCCGGCAGCTGTCCTTGAGAGCAAGTAATTCTAGGTTAGTCTGAACAACATCTTCGACCACATCATCACTTACTTACTAAAAGGCATAAAAAAAAAACAAAAAAAAAACTTTATCTATTTCTGTTACTGAAAATTACAGTCTTTATACCAACAACAACAATCTCTGGACTTATTCAACTCTAATACGAATCTGTAATTTTATTTATACAAGTTGTAATTTATGTAAAATCCAATTTTATGAAGATCGGACCTGACGCTTGCAAGTTCACGTAAAACACAATACATCTTAAAGTATATAAAAAAAAACTACGTCGAAATTCTTAGACTTCCGACTTTTCACCATATGAGTGGGGTTGACATAATAGGAAGTTTCTCTACTGTTTTGTTGCTAGTTATCTCTTTCGAACACACATCTTTCTTCACGCCGTCCATTATCCTTTGGCCTTCCACTACCTCTGCTCAGACTTGAAATTGGAAACTCAATGCTCAATTCATAATGGAGAAACAATTGTATATTTCTTTAGTAAACGTTTTAAAGCAGTGATGTCCGAGAGGTGAGCTATGGACTGCTGCGCAGCAGGTGCATAGTTCGATCCCCACTACCCTTGGCCTTCATCTCATGAAGGAAGGGCATTTTGCGAATGATCGCTTGACAAGCTTCTACCCACCAGTTGAAAATCTGACGTCAAGCATCTAACAGTGTGATCCGGTAGTATTCTTAAAGGGCCAATAATTTAAGGCCGTTTACCATCCTCGACCACATCTTAACTTACCAACAGGTGAGATAGTGGTCAAAACTAGCCCACCAGCTGTAAACAAAAACTACAAATCTAAATAGTTTTATTGAAAGAATTCCTGTTGCAAGCAACTTATTTCATAATCCAAGTTCAAGTGAATGTCCAAGTCCAATCCAAGTTCAAATGAAGGCTTCAAGGTGCAGATGATTCATTTGGGTGAATAAGGAGTGGGTTCTACGAACGATAAAAGCATAAAGCTTAAGTTATTTTATTAGTCATCATAATAATTGAAGTGAAAGTCTGCAGGAATCTTAACCAATTTCCGAACACAATGACTTTTTCTTGGCTATTTTTTGTTTATTGTGAACGTTTGTGTTACATGTTAATAGCGAATGGCGATAATTAACATGTAAGCATTCACTAGCTTCGTTGCATCGTCATGCGTCAGTGTATTTATTTGTCGATAACTACTAATGGATATTGTATAGAAATATGGTCGCTAATTTTGGTCCTCTTTGTATAAGCTCAGGCGCACCACAGGCCATAAAGAGAGTATGGTTCGCAACAAATCCGAAACAACGATATTTGCTGGAATCCAGATTTACCGAATGCGCATTGCGCATATCATCACAAAACACAGTCGGTATTTTTCAACTACACTTTTTTACACTTTTATAATGAGAAATGCAAGTTGAACCAAAAAAAGGTTCCTTTTTTTCCATTTCCTTGCGGTTCGCATGATGAACGAAGACGCAAGTCACTTTTTTCGGGTAAATGGAATATCAACAATATTTATGTCAACATCGCTTCTCAGCATAACATCTGTCATTAATTCTCACAGACGTGTTTCTTTAGAACCGCCTGTTCTATGGTCTGCTTTGTTATCAGCTGACACAGAGCAATCTCGAAGTATCAAAAGGAGTTTTGCTTCTTGACAGCATCAATTTCTGAAATGATGATGATATGTCTATTAGTAGAATAGAATATAATAATATTATTGCCAGTAAAATACAATTTAACAGGAAAGAAATAAAAAATGGAATACAACTATCTAATTTAACTGGCAATTAATCAGCGACGGTATTAAAGATGGAGTCTTATAAGTGTACCAGCTGAAATCGATTGGATCACGACTAGGGTCGGTTTCTTGCTAAGATAAGAACCTCATGCTCCGTCTACACGCAAGGTCTTGCCTGCACGAGATACCGTGTACCGTCTTTTCATAGCTTGCAAATATCGACCTCACATATTTCCGGCCTCGTTGATACAATATTGAATTGAGTGATATTACTGAAATTTTATTTGATTTATATCTATACTAAACTAATATTATAAAGAGGAAAGATTTGTGTTTTTATATGCAACGAATAAACTTAAAAACTACTGGACCGATTTGAATGTAATTTGGTATGGAAATACTTTGAGACTCGGGGAAGGACATACGATACTTTTCATCCAACTGCGCAAAAGAGGTTAATGGTTTTGCGTGATAAGTTGATAACCGACATAAGCGGGCGGAGCCGCGGCCGGTAAGGTAGTTATTTATTTACAGTTTTAAACATTTTATGCTAACGTTTTTACTGTACAATCATTTCACTGGACTGAAGCGCGGCTCAAATGCCCGTCGACACGTACATGTAAAACCGTGCATGCCAGGACTGTACATTTCTAATCCAAGGCTTGCACGAGCTACCGTTTCGCCCTCCACATGTAAGTTAACTGAACCGTACGGGTTAACTTGCAGGCAAGACATTTTGTATGGATAGCACATTAGAGTTGCAACTAATTATAGACTAGTAGATACCCTCTGTAAGCTTGTGCCTTACACCATATCACCAGCATTATGTTCAGAGCAGGATCGTAAACAGCCGAGTTTATTGGACGGCTTCGCTCTACACTACACGTTTTTGAGCACTCTTGCTTTTGAGAGCATTGTCGCGATGCCAGATGCAGTATTTATGCTGCTGCATCTGTTTATCAGTTTATGGTGCTATGTGCTGTATAATGTTTTGTTCGCGTGTTTTATAATGAGAAGGTAATCTGTGTTATTATCTTTATTTCATAATGTGTGTTTACCAAAGGCGTTGGCAGATGTTTTTATGGCCCATTTGATAAGGCGATATTGTCATCTTTCGAGAACAGTGCGAGAGTAAATATTTTCTGTAAGTAAACTCAGATGTACTTACTTATCCGTCCCGGGGATTGAACTAGATACTTTCTGGTTTAGACGTGGCGCTGATGCGGCATCAATGAGGCAGCTTACTCTTGCCGTTCGTCGGCTCGTGCGATCTTTGCATAGTTGTATGTCAAATAATAATTAAAACATTTAATAAAACCGAGGGATCCCCAGACAAGATCTTTTTCTATTTTTTTTTCTGTTGTTTTTGTCGTATTGTAAAGAAGGTATAATACGTACAAGTAAGGGTCAAAATTTGATGTCATTTAAAAAATCTTTTAAAAAAATATAACGAATAATAAAAATAAGCCAAATCCGAGGAATCTAGGAGATCCGGACTCACAGTAAAGAACCCCCTCGATTTATTAGGTAATATGCATTTATAATAATAGGCAAAATATGCTATATGTTGGAACGGATCCCTAGGTATTCGAGTGTGACTCACAATGCATTGCATAGGTTTTACTGTGTTAACTAGCTTAGGCTAGCTTTTGACCACTATCTGACCTGAAGGGAAGTATGGTCGAAGGACAAGGACTCTCAAGGACAGCTGCCGGGGAAACACCGGTGACAGATTTTCTAAATGGGCAGTAGCTCCCGGGTAGCATTCGCAAAATGCCCTATGAGGTGTTGCTAAGCCCTTCACGGCAGTCCACAGCTATCGCTGTTTCATAATCTTTGTCTACGCGGTGGCCTGAAGTATATAATACCTTTGAACTGACGTTCTTTTCACGTCTAGTAGTTTGGTACTATTTATTTCTTGTTCTTTTAATATCGCATCTGTGCAAATACCATAGAGACAATACGTTATTGGTTGTTTGATTTATAAGATTCCAAGTCAGAATAATATGTGTGAAAAGTAATATCTGCCACAAGAAACCACAAAAAAATCCGCAATTCATCTCCATTCGAATCGAAGGCATCCAGACAATCGAACCATTTCAATTCTCGGTTTAATAACGGCACATCAAAGCATCTTTGATTATACCTACGCTACCGAGTTATCATCAGCCAGTTTTGTGTGAGCTATGATAAAGTACAGTTTACCAATAGAAGGGGGTTCGCTGTTGCTGGTATTTGTAATTTGTAGCCGCATATCCTAGAGCTATGGTATCGTGAAATCCATCCTCTCTGCGTTAGGCGGGTGGTGGGAAGGAGAGAGACGGGGTAGGTCAAGGTAGAGCGGCCGGAGTGAAGGCAGTCGTTGGAGAGAGCTCAGCGCGCAGCCTCCGCCGTATCGAGCGACCGCGCCCGCCTCCACGTGTTCCATTCACCGGCAACTATCGCTCTGCCACGTGTGTTCCACCATGCTATCCTCAAAATGGAGTCACTAGTAAGACTAAAAATAGTTTCTAGTACTACAAAAAGCGGCGGCACAGTTGGGCATAGGAAAAAAAGTACTCCTTACAATTAGATAATACGCAGTCCATCCTCAGTAAGTGTGATAAGGATAATAACTCATTCAAATTGTTCTGAATAAAGAACAGATTTTGTGCCGGCAATAAAACTTTGCGGTCCCTTGCGGAGCGGTGATATCATTTGTATTAATGGCGCCCAACATGGGGCTTACAGTTTCGTAGTGGAAATGGTGTAATTTTGAGATTTATACATGTAATAAATCCTTGCATTTGAAAACAGTGATTAAGATTGTAAAGCACCGTTTTCCTATGAGATATTTTGCATGAAAATGTTTTGCAAAAACTTATGCGAAGTTCATTAAAGCGCAACCATTTTCACCGGCAGCGTGGAAAAAGCTGACTTATTTTTTATATTGTGCCTCCATCCGCGTCCGCTCGCTTATAGTGAAACCAGTAGACCATTAATTTCCTCGTCCCTTGATAAATTATTTAACAGCGTTCCTTAATTACGCACTTTCCATTTCACAAATTTACGTACGCTCACAAACACTATATCTCAAGGAACAATGAACTCTCTGTTTTTCTGAACGTTTACTTTGGATCTAATAGCAAGTTCAATCGTATCAAATTGAAATAAACAGGAAAAGCATTTTGTTCGCCGTCAAGTGGAGACTTTTGATGGGTTTTCAGATAAAGAAATCATATTACGCTGAAATACTTTGTTGACAGAGCATCTCTTTGAAGTCTTGATGTGTGTATAATGAGAATCTGTTACGTATGATGTTAATATCGTCCATAGAAATGTTGACGAAAGACTAGACTCTCCGTCGTCAGATCGAGCTAATGGCCTCATTATGAAATTAGGGCATGTAGGAGCATGACCCGGCCAACGTCTAGTATTATAATAAAACACATTATTTTCGACGCGAGACGGAATATGAGAATTATTCAATTTACCTTGAGTGCCTGTTGAAATTTGATTGTGAGCTTCCTCGGTAGTAGAGCCACTAGAGCTGGTTCATTGAAGCTACAAATTGTTTGGTTGCCCGGGCCATAGATTACTGAGTAGTTAGTAGGCGGGCCGGGCCCCCGCGAATTGTACTCTACTAACAAGACAATTGATTTATAATTAGATCACAGTGCTCTGTGGGTTGCGACTTCCTTCGGTGGACCGCTCTCAGAACTATCATTTATTTCGTTATGCTATATGAATAGAAAAAATACCAAGAGCGAGTTGGGGCTTTCTCATGTGTTCCGCAAGTGTTCCGATTGCAACAGCTCGTACAAGAGAAAACGTTTGTTTTGTTGACATCTTCATAACCACATTATAAATCATTGGCGTTTTCAGTAGGTATGTAATTACCAAAATTTCAAAGCTCTAAATAGTTTAGTTTTTGAAATCGACTTCGCCACAAAAATGGTCTAAAACTGACAACTTTGGCAGATAAAATTGACAAGATATATTTTGTAGAAAAATAATAAAAAATACATAATTTCTCGTATAAGTCTAAATTAGCTCTAATCGATAACCCCAGGGTGCTTGAAAGTTTTTTTCTTCTTCGGATATATTGGTAAAATACGAAATGGCTGAAATCAGTACTAATATTATAAATGCGAAAGTAACTCTGTCTGTCTGTCTGTCTGTCTGTCTGTATGTCTGTCTGTTACGCTTTCACGCCAAAACTACTGGACCGATTTGAATGAAATTTGGTATGGAAATAGTTTGAGACCCGGGAAAAAACATAGGATAGTTTTTATCCAACTGCGCAAAAAGAGGTTAATGTTTTTGCGCGATAACCGACATACGCGCGGGCGGAGCCGCGCCCGGAAAGCTAGTATAATATAATTCGTTTAACGCTAAATATCATGATTGCTGCTACTCATTCCGGTGTGCCGGGCTACCTCACCCCCTTCATCCCTTCTGTTCGGTGTGCCGGGCTATCTCCCGTGGGTGTCGTGAGCATCAGACATTTATCGGGACTTCATTTTTATTCTCGCTTGGTGTTTGTCAATGTATCCTCTGATTACCAAAGACCTTACCTTGGACATCACTTTGACCGGATGCCGTTGCTCAATTTGTAAATTTCATGAAGGTGCAAAACGATTCGAAGGACATTTTCCATTGTACGCCATTCTGAATATTGTATACAGTATTGAGTTCGTTCCTTAGAATGAACAACAAACGTATTCTAAATACACGAATGAAAGGCTTCGTCAAACAGAACGCGTTCTTAGCGCGCGTCAGAGCGCTAACCTGACGGCGCGCTATGACGCTGAGTTGTGTTGAACTGCTATGGTAATATACCGTCAAACAGAGCGCCAGCGCTAGCAGTACGCGGCGCTCTGTCGCGGCGTTAGGACGCTTTGACGTCGAGCGTTGTATTTTATTACAAATTTTATTTTAGCGTCCGAGTGAATGTGCACAATGTCTGAAAAATTGATCGAATTAGTAAGAAAAAACCCATGTTTGTACAATATAAAGGATAATTGTTATAAAAATATAACAATTAAATTGAAATTGTGGGAACAAATCGGAAATGAGATAAATGAAACGGGTAAGTAATGTGAATTTTATTGATTAAAATATGACACAAATTTTTCACGAGTTTCGAATGCTGCTGTTGTTGATCTTCTATTTGTTGGTCGATGATTTATTAAAGCACGCATAGGTTCATTTTCCACTTCCGACTCTGGGGTTGAAATTTCTGGTCCTTGTTTTGTTCGTAAGTAATTATGTAAGCAACATGCAGCTTTAATAACATCAATTGCTGTGTCTACATCACAATCAATAGGACGTAAAAAAATGCGCCATTTTTGTGCTAATATCCCAAAAGCATTTTCAACCACCCGACGTGCCCTGCAAAGTCTTTTATTAAAATTTGTTTTTCTTTCGTCTTGTGTGGCTGCAGCTCTTGGGAATGGACGCATCAAATATGTTTTTAAAGCAAAACCTTCATCACCGATAAGTACATGAGGTACGGGCTCCTCGGTTCCTGGAAGAGGTTTATCTGGCAGCAGAGATTTACCATGTATATATTGACGATAAAACACTGAGTTCTCGAATATGCTACTATCACTATTACGCCCGTAACTGCCGACATCGATGACGGTGAATTTGTAACATGGATCGACTATAGCAAGAAGAACTACAGAAAAAAACTTCTTGTAGCAAAAATATTCTGATCCACTATTTTTGGGACACTTTATAGCGACATGTTTTCCATCGATGCTACCGACACAATTCGGGAAGTTCCACGTTTCCCTATAACCTTTCTCTGATTGTTTCCATGTCTCTTCAGTTGGCGATGGCATATATTCTGGTTGTAATGTATTCCAGATTTCTTTACAGACTTCTTTTACAATACCACCAACTGTTGAACGACCTACTCTGAAGGAGAAGGCTATGGTCTGGTGTGAATCACCCGTTGTTAAGTACCTGAAACAAAATAATACATTTTATGTTTATTTTACAGGTGAAGTAGCCAGAAAAAAATGGAAGAGCTTGAGGGACAATTATATGAGATACAAAAAAGAGATTGCAGGTACGACAGGACAAGCTGCAAAAAAATTTACAAAATGGCCTTGGGCTTCACAGTTACAGTTCCTTGACTCAACCTTGACAGATCGAGAAAAATCTTCAAATGTTCGAGAAACTACGCCAGAAGCATCGTCAGATATAGAAACTACAGCGTCAGAGATACAATTACCAGAGACGCCTGAGCCAAAGACACCTCTACCACAGATACCCTCGCCAGAGATACCTCCGTCAGAGACACCTCATGTTAACTCCATAAATCGTACACGAGCTAAAAAAATTAAAAGAAATGAAAGCGAGATAGATAAGGTTATACATTTTATTCAAAATAAAAAGAAACAAGAGTATGATGCCATAGATCATCTATTCAAAAGTTATGCCCAAACATTTAAAAGTTTTTCCAAACCCCAACAGATAAAAGCCAAAGTAGAACTAGCTAAGTTATTTGCAAGCATAGAAGCAGAGGAACTGCAAGAAGACGTCCAGATATTGACCAATTCATCACATTATTCTGTTATAAGTACTGAAGACTCTGTCGCCTATGAAGTAACCAATTCTGGAGCCGAAGATTTATCCCCAGTAACTGTTATAGATCTATCTAATATTGGTTCTTCATCATACCAGCAACAGCCTGAGCAGCTACGACAACCACTACGCGAAATCGATATGCTACATGCGAATAATTTTGGCGCGTCGACATCCTCAGTTGATTTTCATAATGATAACGCAATAAACATGTATTTTAAAAAATAAAATATTTCTTACCTTAGACAGATTACAAGTCTTTCTCTTGTAGAAATAGGCGTCCTCCAGTTTGTGGTACATTTGCTTATTTTTGGGATAAGCAGTTCGTGTAGTTCTTCGAATAAATCTTGAGACATACGAAAATATGTAAAAAAACGATCTTCATGTGATGCAAGCTCGCGACACAACCGATGATATTCTCCTAAATCCTCTCTCTTTTTATTGATGTCGTGCACCCATACTCTTTTTTTCTGATACCGCGATAGAGCATATAAAAGAAACAATTCTTCCACATCTGAATCACTCGACATCTTAATAACGAACAAGCTTTCACATCTTGCTATCGACAGACACTGTGCTAGCGAATGGTACGTTGCGTTAAGGAGCGTTGGGCTCTAGTCAAGTGTGACATGAAAAGAGCGCGACGTTAAAACGCGCCGCTTTAACGCTATTACGCAGCGCTAATTACGCGTCCTGTTTGACAAAGCCTGAAAGGAATAAAGCGCCTATAATGACAGTCACTGTCCCATTGTCAAAGTTCTATTTGTCACTTCCATTCCACAAAACCACTATTTCTTAACTACTCTACTTTCATTTAGCCTTTTTTGTGAAACAATGGCGGCCGTGGCTTCGGTGACAGTGCAGGCTGCGGGCACTAATCCCGTATAAAAGGCTCATTATTAATTATCCTTTGAAAGTAGGTCAAGAGGGATTTGGGGAAGCTGCCGAGATGCATCTGTCACAAGCTGACGCTATCACTTTGTTTAAGGTTAGTGCCCACTTCACGGTTTCCATACAAACGTAGTCTGGTCATATTTTAAATACAAAGTATTCAAACTCAAAGTACAAAGTATTCAACTTCAAACTCGGTAAAATTTTGAATGCATTTCGTTGAGCCTAATATCTATACTTGTTTACCAGTTACCGTTTTATTATTTATTTTTACGTCTAAATGTTAAAATATAAATACCCATTCAAACCGAATATTCCTAATTATTTTGAAAATACAAAATTTTATGGACAGTGCGAATTGGAAAAAAATATATATTAGGCTCAAGGACATGCATGAATTGAACACTTCGGACTAAAGAGGGAGTGATTAAACATTTGGGATTCAATTTTTTTTTAAATATTCTGAGACTAAGTTTGTATGGTAACCGCTACGTGTACACTAACCTTAAAGATATTCAATGTTGTAATTGTTTGGAATAAGTCCAAGTGTACGATAACCGTGCCTCTAGTTACATTACTACTGAGAGCTTCTGTGCTTCGGCACGTTAAGCGGTTGCTGCGTCGGTCCCGGTTGTTATCTTAGGATGGCAGTCGTTTTAACATGGTGCTAGGGCATTTTACAAATGTCCGCCTGGCTAGCTAGCTACCACCCTCAAGTATAAAATCTGCCGACAAGCACCTAACGATGTGTTTCCTACGTTATGACAGCAATCCCTGAGAGCCAGTAAATGTAGGTTAGCCGGAACAACATTTTTCTCCACATCATCAGTTAAGATAGTAGTCAAAAGCTAGCCTATTAAGTATAAATAACTAAAAATAGACATGGTGTCAAGACGGTTCCGATTCTATGAAAATATATGATGTTTTCAGTTTTATGCAATATAGTAGTTGAGTAGGAGTAAAGAGTAAGTATGTTGACTCTCACGGCGCTCACAGGAAGAGATGGCTTTACTGTGCCGAGACTACGCGGTAAAAATACTACTTATCGTTTTTATATAATATTTATGGAAGCCTTAGAGCCAGCGCGGCGGCCGCGCGTGGCATGGATTTGTCCGCGTGCCGCATGACGATCGCAAACCATAACATTCACATGCAGATTCGTCCGTGGATCGGCGCCTGTGAATTATGGGCCTTATGAACAGTCAAGATTCATGACGTTTACCTTCAGGCTTACACTTCAGATTTACTGCTCCATCACTTAAGCAAGCATTTCGTAATATGCCCAAGGTTGCGGCTAGACTCGAGCTAAGGACCGCCTGCTTTGCAGTCTATATTCACTGCCTCTAGGCCATCAGTTGTTTTGTTATATTAATTTTCTTTAAGGAAATTAGACGTCCGTGAGGCACCTCTATGTAAAGATATTTGGTGTGCACAACCTAGTTTGCTGTAACGGGTTTTGGCGGCCTCATCCGGTGTACGGATCGGAATAATCCGGATACCTGCCCGCCAGCGTCCGGAAACGCCGGATACTGGCCGGATATCGGACAGCGCTATCTGCTGACGCCCGTCACCCGGAACGCGTTGAAAGAGTTTATTAATTTGTTTTCATTGCATCGATTTCCTACCTTTCAAGTGGAAGATCGCGCTAAGTAGACATAATCTGTTGCCGGCGTATTATCATACATAAACATCACTATATCCCTGAAGGGGTAGGCACAGATGTCTAAATACCCAATGTTTCGCCAAATATGTTTTGGCACTATGTGAAAAGGGCAAGCCTTTTTCATACAATATTCCTTTGTCATAAAGCTTCAATAACTCTGATCGTACTTAGAACCTTGTTATTCTTAACTCGACTGACTCTGCTAACGAGACATGATCTTATCCTACTGTCATAATTATACATCTAGCAAGAGCCTTTCTTGGTGGGCTTTAAGCAGTGATATTCAAACACACGTGAAGGGCACTGCAGCAAGTGAAATTACTGGGAAAATTAGGCGTATGAACTAACATCTCGGAGTGACGAGCACAGTGTCAAACAAGCCGAAATCGGTGACACTGAAACTGGAACGGACAGGCGTGACGTTTACCTATCGGGCATGCGACAGGCATGGCAGTGGATATCGTTCCATAATACGTTATCATTCTAAGCATGTACGCAAGCATGTTTATTTGCATGTGTCGGTGTGAGGGCACGTGAGAAAAACGGCAGTTTTTTTTCTATTATGACGAATTATTTCAACTTTTTTGAATATCGCGTATCGCAACAATCCTTGATACAATTTTTATTTATAACCAACAATAGTGGCATTAAACTGATTTTCACGCGGCCTCTTATTTGGTTCTTTTTATCGATAAAAAGTTTAAGAAATAAATTTGTTTGCACACTCAATCAGCTCTGGATGATGTATGGAAGTATTTATGTAAGATAGCCCTTCGGTTCAATTAACGGTAACGGTATCTTTAATTGCATGGTGGTAGGGCATTTTGCGAATGCCCGCCTGGCTAGCTACCACCCTCAAGTGGAAAATCTGTCGCCAAGCACCTAACGGTGTGTTCCGGCAGCTGTCCTTGAGAGCCAGTAATTCTAGGTTAGCCTGAACAACATCTTTGACCACATCATCACTTACTATCAGGTGAGATAGTGGTCAAAGGCTAACCTATCAGGCAAAAAAAAAGATAAAGTACAGCAAAATATAGATTTGAAACAAAATCGGATAGTATATCCAGTTGTTGTTTGTTTTACTACCCCTATGGGAAATCCTGTGAATGATTCATCGTTCGTATTTCCTAGGAAAACAATGTCCGCCTTCTATCCGTCCGATCCAATTTTAACTTGAACCGTTTCGCCGGTCAACATCCTCCTGTGTTTATCGGGTAAACTTTGGGTAAAAGATTTTGTTATTTACACAGAATCACGTTACGATGCTTATAGAGATTCAACCTGGGGAGTTTTGGTAGCCTTGGTAACCCAGGTTCTTTTTTCTGTTTCTATCACCTCCCATGGAATAGTGGTGTTGTATTTATATGATGATTTCTAGTCTAATCTATTATAAGTCTAATTTAGTACAAAATTCAGTCTATTTGGATTTAAGTTCGTGGTCACCGGTAGATTCGACCTAGACTTAGACCTTTATACCGCGTGAGCAAGTCTTTGTGTTATTAAGTTATTTATTTACTTAGATATAATTCTATCATCTATATATCTATCTATTCTATCTATAAGTAAAATGGTGGTAAAAATGGTTGTCCTATCTTTTTATTGTGACATAAATGAAAGAGACACAGAGAGAGATTAATGTGATAAAAGCTGAAATAATACTATTTTTCACTTCTTATGCTCGGAAAGTTCTTATTTGTGTCCTATGTAAGCGGACTTTATCACTTTTGTGCACAAAACCCTGATTTTTGTGCACAAGTATACAAAAACATGTTTTATTTAAAATTTATCAAAGAGGTTCAGTTTGTAATATATTTCATGTAAGTATAAACAGTTTAATAATGCCTATGGGCATCATAGATTATATTATCATGATCAGGGGTAATATTAAAGACCCAGACATACATTTAGTTGAAACGATGACACTAAAATAAAATTTAAATAAAGAGATATTGCTTACACTATCATTGTTTCATTTCCTGTCAGTTGAAGTGAAAAGCAGAGTGTATGACTTGTGTAAAAATCAATTAAAAATCAGTCTTCATTTTGACTTGGGCTGTTAAATATCTGGGCTGAAATGACTCGTTTAATGCACTAGTTGTACAACATCCTATTTTCTATGAAGTTTGCCTATATTTAAATCCTGCCAAAAACCGGCACGTTAAGCAACACTATTCATCGCAAACCCTTTATGCCTCGATGACAATAACAACATGGATACCAGCACTAATATAAACACGTACCCATGCATAGTACTTCAAATGAATGGCACAATACTCGTCCCAATCCGAGAGCGTTACAAAGGACGCAGCATTGATTCAACTTCGTCAGAGCAGATAGCTTTGTATGGAAGCAAACACATTTCTCGAGTGGAAACAGAGAATACAAATTCGTCTGTAGAATCACGATTACTTCATAGTTACTCTTATATACTATTCTGTCAAAGTACTGGCAATATATCAATAATACAGTATACGACATTCGATTGGCGATGCAAAATTGAAGACGAACTTTTTGTTCAGATTTGTCAATTATGAAATTGGCAATACAGAATAGATAAGATAACAGCACTGTGTTTAATCTAAATAACAGATCTCAAACCTCGCGCCAAAATGGAAAACAGTTGTGCTAATCTAACAAGAGCATAATACGCATCCTCGAGACCTCTGGTGTTGCGGAAGTTTGTGGGCGACGGTGATCACTTACCATCAGATGAGCCGCCAGCTCGTTTGCCCTCCTATCCCATAAAAAAAAACGACAACAAATAAAATGATTTTGGTACCATAAACAAATCATCAATTCTCGATATTTTTTTTACTATATATTACTGGTAGATATTATTCAAATCAAATCAAATCATTCATTTATTTGCTAGAATACATGTCAAAAGGATCTTAATATTAGTCATACAGATTCAATGGATTCAGTCTGCAAGCAGACGTGCAAATGTTTATTTGAAGCTAATTTATTAATTATAATATTTGTACCTAAAAAATATATATATTTATTTACAATAATCTAATAATTCCTTCACACTATAAAAACAATTGCTAAGAAGCCAGTCAGTTAAACATTTCTTAAATTTCCTTCCATTTAATTGCCTTATGTCATTAGGTATGCAATTATAAATTTTTATACACATATTATAAATGTTTCTTTTGTATAAATCTTTTCGGGCTAGAGGTTCATATAATAGGTTACTGAATTTAGACCTTTGTTGGCGCTTAAATACATCGGAACGTTTTACAAAAAAATCAGGGTGTTGTTTGGCAAATATACACATTTCATTGATGTACATGCAAGGTAGAGGAAGTATTTTGCATGATTTAAAAAGAGGTTTACAACTATCAAGAAACCAGGCTCTATTTATCACCCTAACACACCGTTTCTGTATTTTAAGGCGAGGCTTTCCACGGACTTTAGGTATTTTATGCGAGCGCGACGTATTCATTTACGCGACACAGAGTTGTGTGCGATGCGCCGCGTGCACGCTTTTAGCTCTCCAGGTAAGGTACAGTACAGTCCTACCTACGTAGCGGAGATCACGTCAGTATGACATTTTAGAATGGAATTAACATTTGTCGTGTATTGGTACATACGCCGGAAAAATAATCGGGTCTTGTAGGGGTTCGATCAGTACAGTAGTGTTTATATATCTATACAGTTTATTGTGTACCTACGGTTATTTTAGATGGGTAAATTATCATTCTTAAGAAAAACATTTTTATTTGTGAGAACTACATTAAATTAATATATTAAGGTTCTATTATATTTTTACTAGCTTTCCAGGCGCGGCTCCGCCCGCGCGTTTGTCGGTTATCGCGCAAAAACATTAACCTCTTTTTGCGCAGTTGGATACAAACTATCCCATGTTTTTCCCGGGTCTCAAACTATTTCCATACCAAATTTCATTCAAATCAGTCCAGTAGTTTTGGCGTGAAAGCCTAACAGACAGACAGAGTTACTTTCGCATTTATAATATTAGTACTGACTATAGAGAAAGCCGTTTAATGCACCTATTCATAAATGGTAATTTGGTAATATTATTATATTTTAAATAAATATATATATACATAAACTTCATTAAAAGAACACATTAAATGTCACAACCATGTCATGTGAGATTCCCAGAATTCAGTAACAAGTCTGTCTGTCACAGTTGTCCTATTAATTAATGGCGTCGAGTGATATAGCTGCGTAAAAATAAGTTTGATATTAGTTATTTTGTAAAACGAGTACCCTTATGCTGTCAAGACCGTGGCTCTTAAAATATGTATTTATGAATATGTCTTCGCAGATTTTTATTAATTTGGTGTGTTTAATAACAATTAATCTAGTGATTGTTTTAAGATGGCTACTTTTGTTTAATCTTTGTAGTTATAGCACGGTGCGAACATTTCACATCCATGGACGTCACAACCGTGGTTTTCATAGAACCACGGTTGTGGCGAGTGGCCCATGGTCGAGACAGAATCGTTTAGTTTTAGTTAAGTTTTTTTAAATTATTATTTTCAGACCATGTATTCAACATAATAACAAATCTCAAAGAATTATATCTCGCGTTTAAAATAAAACCAAATTTCACAATATTTTTGATATAATTTAAGCTCATTCCAATGAACTGTTTTGCAAGTTTAATAAAAAAGATATTATCCAAAACGATACTTGTTAAGTTGAGCGCTTATAGAGAGCATTTTTGAAACTAAAAATATGTATCAATTGTCTTGTTTGTGACAGGAGCCCCATTGTAATAAATTTCATAAAGCTGTCCTGTACTGCTAGTGCTCAATTCAAAGTCAATGAGTACAAATCTTACTTCATAATCATCGCTCATTAAGGCAATCATCTTCAGGCAGATATTTGCCTTCTAGCAAAATTGGCCAGAAATAAAAATAAAATTTGCCAGATAGTGTCCATTATTGAAGATACAGTAGAACCATATCCCGTAAAACTAAAAAAAATTAAGTCATAAAACAGGGCAACAGATACTATATTTAGATATAATGTGTCTATACGCGCACTGTTATAAATCAAAATGTTATTTGGAATTAAAAATTAATAAATGAATTTTAAGTTACTATATAAAAGTAGTTTATGAAAATTGTAAGATAAGGTTTTTAACATATTTATAATAAACTCAGTTAGTTAGTATGTGTGTTAGCTTCTGAACCGACTTCAAAAAGTAGGAGGTTCGCAATTAGTCTATATTTTTTATTATGTGTGTTACCTCAGAACTTTTGACTGGATGAACCGATTTTGATAATTCTTTTTTTATTAAAGCTGATACTTGTCGTTTGATTTTTAAATGAAATTGAACGACAAGTATCATGAATGACACTCCAATAACTGAAAAATATTTTCCTATCTTGATGATATTATAGTCTTTGACAGTGAATGACAATCGATCCAGTAAGTAGCAAGAATCACTAAAAAGAGTTTAATTTTTTTTTAACAAAAAATGGAACCAATTTCAACACTCAAGTGTGAAATAACTTGTCGAAGTCGGTTTCATGCGCAAAATATTGTTATACTAGGTACTTTTGAACTATTATGGCACCGACTTCAACAAGTTATTTCACACTTTGGAGTGTTGATGTCGGTTTCATTTTTCGGTAAACATTTTTTTATATTGAGAAATTGCATTAGTATTGGATTTGTTAGTAAATTTAAGTAGTATTTTTTTATAACTATAGAAGTAATATGTAACATTAAGTGATTTTTAATACTAGATGGATATAAATTGAATTATAAGTAAAAACGTAAATCTGGCTGTATGGAAACTCATGTTACGTCACGACTATGGTACTCAATGTCACACCCGAGACTTTGAACTAGTATTTTAATATTTTTCTAGGTTCAATGAGCTTGCGAAAATGTAAAGAGTTTTTATGTGTGATATACATAAAAAAAAATCTAAATATATATTTTATTACAGTTGAGTTGAGAATTCCCCAGATAACAAGTATAAAGAGATACAACAGAATAAATTGAACTCATATTTTTTGGCATTGGACCTAACAATAGTGATAACAATTTACTAACCTTACTTTAACCATTGTGTACATATTAATAGTATATGGTTCGCAAATTGCGTTAAAAACTACACGAGTTAGATATAGTTTCAAACAATCAATTACAACATATCTAGATTCCATTCATCAAAATTGGTTTTCCTGATCCTTCAGGAACCGTTCGGAAAATCGAGATAAAAATTAGAATACGTTTTATGATATATTATCTAAATCCATTCAGCGGTGTTAAGCAAATTTTTGGCGAAAAATGGGCTTGAATTCAGCACTCAAAGGTGCAAAATAACTTGTTGAAGTCGGTACCATGATAGGTCAAAAGTACATATTATTACAATATTGTGCGCATGGTCCCGACTTCAACAAGTTATTTCACACCCTTGAGTGTTAAAGTCGGTTCAATTTTTGGGGTAAAAAAAATTCCCCCATTTTAGTGTCCCTTGCTACTTGCGGATTCGATTGTCATTAATTAGCAATAACTATATCATCAAGATAGGAAAAAACCTTTCAGTTATTGGAGTGTAACTAAAAAACAGATAAGAGTACAACTACACTGCGGTTTCCACAGACGAGTGAAACTAATTCTACACGGTCGTGAACTACAAATATTTGTTAAAGAAGTTGGAGTTGGTTACCCCTCACTATGCTTAAGTTGGTGGGGTGGGCACCTAAAACGTGTTCGCTAAAATAGAGCAAAATTTTTGAGTTCGTCCGTACCTTACTAATAGGCGTGCGCCTAGAGCGCTTGTTATGACTAGTAGTATCCTAATAGATGCAGTGTTCATTATGGCAGACTAAGGGCATCTCGTTTGTGACTGAGGTTAATTAATTATCAGTAATACATAATTAATGATCGATTAAGTGGCTACTGCGGGCTTGCCACAAAGGTGCTAAAATGAATGTTGATGATTTCATTTAATCATAGTCACTGACAACTTTGTGTATCATTCTACTACGAGTATTAATAAATGCATGTTTTTTTTTATAATTATTGATAGGCTAGCCTTGGACTACTATCTCACTTGATGGTTATTAAAGATGTGGTCTAGGATGTTGTTCAGGTTACCCTAGAATTACTCCTAGAACTCTCAAGGACAGGTGCCGGAACACACCGTTAGGTGCTTGGCGACAGATTTTCTTCTTAAGGGTGATAGCTAGCCAGGCGGGCATTCAAAATGCAAAACGCCCTACTACCATGCTGATACTACTGCCATCGTGAGACAACAACCGGGGCCGACGGCTTAAAAAACGGCTTGACCAATTTTGATGAAATTTAAATAGGACCATACGACAAACATTCAAATATAAAAAGAATCATATAAATCGGTTTATCAGTAAAAAGTTCTGAGGTAACAAACATTTAAAATAAATAGACGAATTGAAAACCTCCTCCTTTTTTGAAGTCGGTTAAGAAGCTAAAACACATACTAACTTTTGAATTTATAATATATATATTATTATTATCATATTATAATTAAAAAAGGGTGGAGTAAATCTATACTAAAAATTATAAAGTACAGATTTGATTATATATGGTAATGAAGTTAATACTCAAAGCCCAGTGTATACCCATACACTGGGCTTTGATTATTAACTTCATTATCTTAGACCCTGGGTACGAAATACTAGGCATTTGGCTAAAACTAGATATAAAAACAATAATTTCATTGCATTTTAGCAAGCTTATTGAACCTAGAAAGTTATCAAAAAACTAGTTCAAGTCACGGGTGTGACATCGCATATCATGGTCGTGACGTGACATGAGTTTCCATACAGCCAGATTTATGTTTTTACTTATAATTTAATTTATATCCATCCAGTTTTAAAAATCGCTTAATGTCACTTATTATTTCTATAATCATAAAAAAGACGACTCAAATTTACTAACAAATTCAATACTAAATTCAATAATTTTTTTTTTACCAAAAAATGGGCTTGACTTCAACACTCAAAAGTGCGAAATAACTTGTTGAAGTCGGTACTGTGATAGTTCAAAAGTACCTATTATCACAATATTGTGCACATGGTCCCGACTTCGAAGAGTTATTTCACACTTTTGGGTGTTGAAGTAGGTTTGATAAATAAAAATACTCACCCGTTTTAGTGTCCGTTGCTACTTGCGGGACCGATTGTCATTCATTGGCAATGACTATATCATCAAGATAGGAAAAAACCTTTCAGTTATTGGAGTGTAACTCATAAACGGCTAGATCGATTTTGATGAAATTTAAATAAAATCACACGACAATCATCAACATTCAAATCAAATAAATCATCAAAATCGGTTCGGTAAAAAAAAAAAACGGACAAATTGAGGACCTCCCCCTTTTTTAACTGACTTCCAAAAAAGGAGGAGGTTCTCAATTCGTCTGTTTTTTTTTACGTTTGTTACCTCCGCAACTCTTGACTGTGTGAACCGATTTCAAAAATTCTTTTTTGTTTGAAAGCTGATGCTTGTCGTCTAGTCTCATTTAAATTTTATCAAAATCGTTCAAGTCGTTTTTGAGTTACACTCCAATAACTGAAACATATTGACCTATCTTGATGATATAGTCGTTGACAATGAATGACAATCGATCCCGTAAGCAGCAAGGGTAACTAAAAAGATTCAAAAATAATTTTTTTTACCAAAAAATGGAACCGACTTCAACACCCAAAAGTACAAAATAACCTTTCGAAGAATATTTTGCGCTACTGTGATAATAGGTACTTTGGAACTATCACAGTACCGAGTTCGACAAGTTATTTCAAATTTCCATTTATTTGTAAAAAAAACAGCCCTTTTCTTAATATTAACACACATATTAACCTTCACGATACTAACTTACACTACTTACGAAATCAATTGTCATTCACCGTCAATCAGGAAGTCATCAAGATAAGCGTAACGAGTCGAAAGTTAGCCCAGAGCATGTTTTATTTTGTTGTTTGATATTCATTTTGATCCTGTTCTGTGTGGCGCTGCGTAGATCGAAAAAATTGACACAGGTCCTACGTCGACGAGCTCTGCGAGCGCACTGGCGGTCAAGTGAGCGAGCTCTGATGCCATGAATTCATGTTAAAAAATCATATAAAATTAACATGATAACTTTTTTACATTTTTATTAATGATTTAATTACTTTTATTGATAAGTGATTTATAAAAAAATAATTTAAAATTAAAGATTGGTAAAAAGGGAGTCAAAAATCGTTTTTAAATTCGAAATAGAGGTAACTTTAGGATTTTTTTCTATCGAGTGAAGTTATTTATTATGTGGATCAGATTTATGAATTAACTCAAGAATATGCTTAAAAATAACATATATTTTTTTCAGTTTAATAACCGAGTTTTTTCTTTGAGAAAAGTTAATTCTTGTATGGCGTTTTTTGGCCAGGATCGCCTTAAACACTCGTTCAATGTCTACTGAGTTACCCCACAATATCAAGCCGTAACTAAGCAGAGACGAAACATGACCATGATATGCCACTAACGCGGCTTCAGTAGATACAGTGTGTCTGATTTTCTTTAGAGCAAACACAAAGCGCTCAATTTTTCTTCTATGGAATAGTTGCGTTGTGGCAATCTAGGGTTCGTCTTAACTTTTCTGGTACTTTAGTGAGATAAAGCCGAAGGCATGAAGTCAACGAAAAATACTTAGCACAGACCTAAATTACTGCTCGAACGTGACATAGGAACTGACGCCTCATGGACAAGCATTAAGACTTCGCTGCCTTTTCAATTCTTCAAAAGAAAAGGGGGTAAAATATTGTATGTTATCGACGTGAGCTTCACTTTTGTTACAAGTGGCGCGGTGTCTTTACTTTTTACTTCGTCTTTGAATAAAGGCATTATTTCAGTTCTAATTGGAATCTATAACCCAAACCTATTGCAAGTCTACTGGCTATTGACGTACAATTTCACAGCGAATTTTATTATAAACGAATATTTTTGTTATAGTATGTTTTATCTAATACTTTTTGTTCAATTATCCGTAAGTTTTTATTATCCGTAACCTTTCACCAGAGTGTCCTCATGAGTCTCATAACTTCACCGATTCCTATCTGTTCTGCATCCCCGATCCATTTTCACATAAAAAAATAGTAATTTAATAGAACCCTCCATGTTTAATTTAAATTCGATTTTCAAATTTTGTAAAAGACTCCCTTAGTGCGATACGGGCCTCGCACTGCCAGAGTTCCGTATTGCAACATTTGCAACTGGTCGTAAGAGATAAACAATAATTGTTGGTCTTGATCACAGCTTGAAAACCACATTGTATTCGGCTATTTCAGTATTTATTGGTTACATAGATATTACTAACAATTAAGTCAATTATTATGAAACTCTGTATTTAAGGGCTGTGGATTTTGTTAATAAAGAAAATAAAAATAAAACTCAATATTTAACTTTGAACTTGATATACCGAATTTTGAAGCGCTCGTAGCGAAGTTTGCTTGGCCATTCTGAATCGATCAGCAAAGTTAAGCAACGTCCGCCGCGGTCAGGAGTTGGATGGGTGACCGCTGATGACATTACTACTGAGCGCTTCCGTGCTTCGGAGGGCACGTTAAGCCGTCGGTCCCGGTTGTTGTCTTAAGATGGCAGTCGTTACAGCATGGTGGTAGGGCAATTTGCTAATGCCCGCCTGGCTAGCTACCACCCTCAAGTTGAAAATCTGTCGCCAAGCACCTAACAGTGTGTTCCGCCAGCTGTCCTTGAGAGCCAGTAATTCTAGGTTAGCCTGAACAACATCTTCGACCACATCATCACTTACCATCAGGTGAGATAGTGGTCAAAGACAAACCTATCATGCATAAAAAAAACAAAACTCAAAGTTCTCGTACCTACATTGCCCCTCGCATGCACAGTGCAAAAGATAGTTTCGCTTAAAAGTGTTCCCCAATTTTAATATCAAGGTCGACCCCCCTTCCATTTATTGATGGTTTTAAAAATAATAATTATCTCAAATCATATTTGACTGAAATTTTACAACCAAAGCATATTTTCTAAGTATGTATTTATATCACTTAATTGTCATTTGATTTCAACCATATATATAAAAAAAATGCACCTACGATTATAATAAAAAAAAACACATGATTAAGTATGTCAACGATTTAACATATGATGTATATCATTCGATTTAAATTAATCAACCCCGCTCTCAAGACTTTAACATTTTGAGCTAATAAACAATGAACTCGATATCAGCTGATACCAAAACCCAAGGTCTTTAATTGCTGATTCTTTAAAACTGAATTATATAAGATGCTGTATATCATATATGTTATATGTTCATTATTTTGCTCCGGAATTAAGATTAAATGATCCGGTATATATATATATCCGGACTTAAGAACTTACCAGTTGAGATCGGTCTTGAGAGCATAACTACGATCGGCTTATGCTGTAATTTAAATATCAGCGATATAGCCAAGTGTTTTCATAAATTAAAATAACTTCAATCTGAATTCAGCCGCCGGAACACAGACTTGGCGACAGATTATTGTACTTGAGGACTTGAGGATAGATAAATAGATAATTCTTTATTGTTACACCACTTACTATACAAAAATAACATCAAGAAGAAATCTTACAATAAAGTGTCACAATGGGCGACCTTATCACTAATAGTGATCTCTTCCAGGCAACCTTTGGATAGAGAGGAAATACAAGAATAATAGGATAGTAGATAACCGGCGAGTGTTCGCAAAATACCATGCGGTAAAGCTCTGCCATAAGGCGGGATCTGAATACGCATCCCCTGCGGGTCACTCTATAGCTCATTCAATAAGAAAATATACTTATTTATGAAACTTACATAGGGGCTATCTGATCTAAACTTCATCACAAACATGCCTAGTTCTTATAGTCTGTTACTTTATAATTTTGAATAGTAAAAGTAGAGTGTGCTTCATCGTGACCAGTCTTCTATGGTTTGGCACTATAATGGCTGATCGTTACAATTTTAATGTATTGTTCTGAGCACAATAATGTTCCGACGACTTTCTCCACTATTCTATCAAATCTAGACATGCTGATAAAAACCTAATGGTAGGTCCTCTTTTCTCTCTTCTCTAACATTACCGTTGATAACTCGCGATTCGAACAGATAATGTGTGTTCAAATCGCGTAGAATCACTACTGCCATGTCCTTAATGCAGAAGCTTATGTTTACTCATCGAAAGAATAGGGGTTCGTGGATTAGGCCCATAGTGGTCGACGCACCTGTGGTCGAAGCCCACGGTCAATTTAATCTAAATCAAAGCAACTTTTATTCAAATGTACTGGCAGGCATAAAAATGTTATAAAAAACTATTAACTATATACCTAGCTAGAGTAGATTTATGCAATATATTATATCATAATGATACTTATAAAGTAGATATGCTTTACTTTGAAAGTATGTTTAAAAAAAATAAAAGTCTTAGTTATTTCTCATTACTTATTTATGTCAAATACAAATTTGTAAAAAAATAGTAATCTCAATCACAGTTTTGTTCACCTTTTTTTTTTTTTTTTTTTTTATTGTCATGAGGAAAATGCATTTACACATACGCACCTACCGGGGAGCAGGTGGTTATGTCGGGCTCAGGGTCAGTAGGGACCCCACTACCGACTAAAAACCTCATGGTTTTCCGTCGTCATCGACTAGTGACAGGTGCTGCGGGGTCACTCGCGCTCTCATCCGCAGCCCCCATCGACGTCGCTACCCTATTGAACGGGCCCAGCCTCTGGGAATGACCCCCCCCATTGCCGCTTCGTGGGATGCCCCGGAACACGAGGGCATCCACACCTCATGAGGACCTAACCCTGATGGGGGGTGCCGGCCGTCCCCACAGCCGACACCCCAGGTCCTCTGAGCGGAGACGGAGTGCGAGCACGATCGGCTCGCCTCCGTGTCCGCGCTCTGCGGAGCGGAACAGAGAGAGGATCTCGCTCTCTTTCCCGCTCCTCCGCCTCCCTCTGAGAGACAATCGTCTCGCAGAACGAGGCCACCGCTTCCCACGACCTCTCATCACCGATCATCTTTACGATGATGACCGGCAAGGAGAGGTCGGAACCCACAACCGCGATTAGGGATCGCCGCGGTCCCGCTCCTCCTGGGCATGCCTCCAGTGCATGCTCAGCGGTGTCCTCCAAGCAACTGCACTGGTGCCGGCCGGGGTCGGCTCCCTTCGTGCGACGTTACACAGGTATCTCCCGAAACAGCCATGTCCCGTGAGAACCTGTGTAAGCCTGAAGGTGAGCCTCCCATGTCTTCTTCGGACCCACTCTCCGAGTACGGGCCGGATTGCTGTATTTGTTGTCACCTGTATTTGTTCTATATCAAGAGAATTATTTTACCTAATTATGACAATCAGTCTCAAAAGTAAATAGATAACATTTGAAATGTCTAGTTTTCTTTAAAAATTTAGTAACATTTCAAAATAATCAACTTTAAAAACCTTTAATAAAATTAACAAGCAAAATCATCTCTCTATTTAGTTAATAAATAATAAAATGTTACTTTCTGGTCGAATTTCCACAAAACAAAAGGATTTGTTGTAAAACATGACCATGCATTTTTTTTTTCGTATTGTTCAGTGAACTTGGCAATCATATTTTCATTCTTCCTTGTGGTATTCTTTCGACCCAGTTAGTAGACGTGTAGATTAAAGATGGAAATTAAGATTTCACATGGTAATTTATTATTTACTAACAAAATTAACCAACGTTTTTCGAAATGAAAACTAATAATTATTCAAATAGAAAAGTTTTGATTATTCTTATTTTTGTATATTTGTTTTAATGGCTAAACTCAAAATGTTTTTTTTCCGATAGAAAGCTACATTATTAGCAAATAAGTGACTGCTAACTTAAACACGGGAAACTAAAAGTTTTTTTTAAACCTTTTATTTTCCCGTTTTCCATTAAATTTTTTCCCTTTTAATAACTGCGTCACGTATGCATGGTACGTATGATCTTCTTTGTACGTATGATAATTTGGTAAAGAAAGACTTTTGTCGTTTACTGTAGTTAGTGAAAATAGCACAAAAAAAAAACTAAATTTATTACAATCGGGGGCGTCAGCCACAGGTGCGTCGACCACTGTGGGCCTAAGCCACGAACCCAAGAATAGTCGGTACTAATAACTATATATACATATACATAGTATAAAAAAGAACTAACAGATAATATATATAGAGTTGACATATAATAGGGATTGTTGGTGTGGCGAAAAATATAGTCAGTGTCGTGTATACAATTATTCGTAAGTTATTGTTGCTTATATCTATAGAATCTATCATCAAATCAGTGATTAACATCTCTCTGATGGATATCATAAAAAGCGAGTACTAAAGATAAAGATAAAAATATATTTATTGCTCAAACAAATAGATACATGATACATAAGGTGTGGTCAAACACGAACTTATCATGAATAAAATACAAAACATAAAGTCAGATTTACGAACATGGAATGTATATAAATAGTTTAGTTCCACCATGTTTTGCGGATAAAGCCGTAGAATTTTAGAGATGTAGCTACCAAATTAATAAGAAAATTACAAATTATTATTACGAATTTCGTATATTTAAAAAAAGATATTATTATATCGTCATAAGTATATAACTTCATATGCAATATCATCACCACAGTACTTCCTGGCTTAATAATAATAGGACTGTTCCATATCCTTCTGATGGTTGTCATAGAAAGCGCCGAATGAGAAGCATTCCAGTACATACGCGATACGACACTTACTTAGTATTACTGCAGATTAGGCACACAACACAGCTCTTTTCCATTACGCTATCATAAACTGAAAGGTAGTATACCCGATCCTAGCAACAAGAGCATTCCCAGAGGGAGGGTTGGCGTTAGGCATCAGGCGGATGGCCATAAAACCGAAACCAAAACTAGTTTACATGTTATAGATTCTGTAACTTTTTGCCAATAACTAGATATCTTTATACACCGACGAAGGAGGCCTGGAACTTATGGCACGGGTCTGTATGGACCTAGTTTAGGAACCAGGAGCTCTTTTTACTTGTAATTGTGTAAAATTGCCTGTACAGAAATAAAAAAACAAATATTTACTATTAATTTAGTTACCATTATGTTCATGTGTTGTCTTTTGAATTGCTAGAGAGAACACATTGTACCGACCTCGCATACGTGTGGGATGAGGGTAAGAAAAGATAAGTTCTTCCCTTATAGATAACATGAAAAGCGTAGCACTAATAAACATCACAAAATCAATAACCACGGTTCATCGTTCTTGTATACAATGACTTGCGTTCATGGCGGTGCGGTGTAACGGTGCAAGTGGATCAGAGCGTTCCCATTATACTATACAAGCTTTCCGGGCGCGGCTCCGCCCGCGCATATGTCGGTTATCGCACGAATACATTAACCTCTTTTTGCGCAGTCGGATAAAAACTATCCTATGTTTTTTCCCGGGTCTCAAACTATCTCCATACCAAATTTCATTCAAATCGGTCCAGTAGTTTTGGCGTGAAAGCGTAACAGACAGACAGACAGACAGAGTTACTTTCGCATTTATAATATTAGTACTGATTTAGCCTAACACATACATAACAAGACGTGAACGGGTTCTCCAATAAAGTTTGCATGATTTGTTTATCTAACGTTCAGATGTTGAGATTTATTTTCATTTTGCGTATGCTCGCCTGGCTAGCAAACACCCTCTAGTAGAAAATCTGTCTCCAAGCACCTAGTGTGTTTCGGCAGCAGTCCTTGAGAGCCAATAAAATTAGAGACAAAAACTGTATGTGTCAAGGATGACGGGTGCAGTGGAGTTCGTCACTTGTAACAGAATGCTTGTTGTAGGTAGAGGTTCCCGCTTAACTTCAGTTGAGGCTCGTGCTTGTTCCGTCACAATCACATTAAAAAAAATTACATCAGAAAGAAAGCACGCGTGAAAATATTCTTTTCAATTAATAAATTACCGAAACAATCACATTTTAAAAACATGTATAATAGCTAATCACTCACGTTAGGGATTGAAAACGTGAATCCAGGTGTTTCCGCAATAGATCTCTTGAACCCGTAGTCAATTGATGGGATTGTACAATTAAAAAGTTAGGTAGGTAAACTTCATTCATGCAAATAAACAAATATA
Organism: Plagodis dolabraria; assembly: GCA_963854805.1. NCBI lineage: Eukaryota > Metazoa > Arthropoda > Insecta > Lepidoptera > Geometridae > Plagodis > Plagodis dolabraria. The sequence continues at coordinate 32,504,100 of OY978447.1, read as the reverse complement.
TCAAGGTAAGGTCTATACATTTCAGTCTTTAAACACTTGGCTTATACGAAGAGGTGAGGGCCAAAGTGGACCTATGTGACAAGTGGTGGTCTTTATGTGACACAGTGAAAAACAATTATATCTGAAGATAGGCCGCTTTGGTGCTGACGGCCTTTTAAATATGACGAAACTGCGTTTATATGGAAAGCCTTGCATTGACTAAAAAGACGCAAATTTGAAGTTAAAATTGAATATCATCGCTAAGTGTGATGGTATTTGAAGATAAAACTATACTTTGCGGATAAAAGACAATTCAATGTAATGTCAGAATTACTATTACTTTTATTTATCACTAGAATTGTCGCTTGACTTATGACCTGTCTGGAATAACACGATGATTCTTATATCTAGGTATTTATAGCAATATTCGTCTTTACTTGCCTACTTACGTTTAAAGGTTATTACGATATCAACAACACTGGGAAATTTAAAAAATGTATGACCTTCATACGAGGTCAATATAAATGACTGTTATTCAATAAACTCTTCCATCCTAAACATAGTTCCAGGGGCGATGCAGATCAATGAAAAGACAGCAAGACAGAGGAAATTGTACATTTTATAGGGTTGATGTTTTAAATTTTCAACACGGATTTGTTAAGGATATAATATAGTCACATTTTAGCGTGAGTCACATGTAAAATTTTGAAACGTTTCACAGAAGCTTTGTTCTAGTACTTTAAAAATTTTAACATGGTACTTTTATCCCGATAAAATCTGGAACGTAAATATTCGCCAAAGAACCAAAGTCACCGATAGCTCTCAAAATTTGCAAGTTGAAGTGGCAATGGGCGGGCCACGAACTGATAACCTTTGCGGAAGAAAGGTTCTCGAGTGGGTACCACTTTACACCGGAAGACGTAGAGTTGGTAGGCCCCCCACCAGGTGGACTGACGACATCGTTAAAGTCGCGGGTAGCCAATGGTTACAAGTGCCTTATAGCTGTTCTTTGTGGCTTTCTATGTGGGTGTCCTTTGTTCAACAGTGGACGTCTTCCGGCTGATGATGATGATGACTTTTATCCCAGCAATGAGAACTTAGCTGATTATGTTTAGTGGTTCATAAATCTACGTACACAGACAGGTATCTTCTAGTTATTGAAAATTAAAGTTAAGCGTTCATACATATAGAAAAAATCTTTACTAGCAAGGTAATGGAATTAGATGCAATAAACCTTTAAACAACCATTCTCGTAAATAAACCTATGCAGTCGAAAGCATGACTCACCCGACCAGTTACATATAACCTGTTCATACGAGGAAAGCCTCACGCTTGTATATGGTTATGTTGAACTTGATCTAGATAAGGAGGATTAGGTTTGTTGGCGCACACATCTGTGTAATAGATTTGTAGTGATACACTCGCTTCGAGTAAAAAACACTCTTATACCCCGAAGAGATGACTGATATATTTATTTTTTCATCTTTTAGGCTAGCCTTTGACTCATATCTTCTAAAAGTTGGTTTGGTAAGTGATGTTGTGGTGGAAGATGCTCTGGCTAGCCTAGGAAGGAGAGTGGGTCTCAAGGTCACTGTTGACACTCACATTTGGGAGATAAGCTACAGAATTTCTTCAGGAGGGTGGTAGAGAGTCTGGGGATTTATCAAACCCTATCAACATGCGATGAAGCTCAATCTTGAAACAGGATTCGGAAATATAGAACCCTCTGGGTAGGCACCCATGGCTATCCATTGCTACTGAGCTATCGTTGAGCTTCAATAGATGATAGGAGTAGGCCAGGACCATGGCCAGTGAAAATCGAGTTGATGCAGTAATGGTCCAGTAGTGATGATAAAATACCAGGAATAAAGATAAAATGCCAGTGCCAAGTTTTAGATTAGCAAAGACAAATAAAAGGTCCTTCTTACGCAATTGTGTGCGGTTTTATAATAAATTGCCCAAACATATTACAACGCTCACAGAAAGAAAATTCAAGTTGCACGTGAAGAACATTTTGATAAAGAAATCTTACTACACAGTTTGTGATTACTTAAACGACAAAAACGCTTGGATTGGTTCGCCTCTGCCAAGCTAGCGCCTGTCACCTACGTAATGTAAATAAATATTGTAATAATTTTACTATATAGTATGTACTTAACACATTGTTAAAAAACATTTAAAAGAATGGCCCCGAGTTTCTTGCCCGTTCTTCTCGCAGTGGCTCTATAATTTTTGTTTGCTGAACGTGGCAGTACAATGTAGTATATTTCAATATTAAAATTTGTAATTGACCTTCATAAGAGCGTCGTAGACGCCTAAATTGAATAAATGATTTTGACTTTGACTTTGATGGCTGCTGACCTCCATGCAGCTTATCAAAGCCTTAGACACCGCCGCTTCACGAGGTGCAGGTGGTATCGGAGTGTAACTCAAAAACGGCTAAACCGATTTTCATGAAATTTTATTGGGACCAAACGACAAGCATCAAGCTTTCAAATAAAAAAAATAATTTTCTAAATTCACCACTGAAAAGTTGTGAGGTAATAAACAAAAAAGTCCTATACGACTTTTGGTAAACCATGAAGTTATGTGTGTGTGTGTGTGAATTTCGTTAAATATTCCGAGATGTAAATGTAATATGATTTGTATGTAGTGAAACATGACAATATTCAACCTTGTACTTTAACATGAACACTTAAGAATTAGAACGCGTTTACCTGTTTAGAACAGGTTTGGCCTGATATGGTCACCTGCGATCATCTGCTTTCAGAATGTTCGTTTTTTTACTTGGTCACTAACAAGGACCGATACAGTCGTATCTCATTGCTGTGATCGTAACTCTTAGAAATCTCTCTCTATTTATCGTAAAGAAAGTGGATTAATGTTTCGTAAAGATGCGATGTTAGGGTTCAGCAAGAGACAATGGGAACCTATTGCCATAGTAAAACGATTCAAGTAGTTGGACTTCATACAGCGGTATAAAACACGAAGTGTATGTGTGGGCGACTAAGCGCATGTGCATCAGCACGCACACAATGGCAAATATCTAGCGTGTTTAGAGTGCGTTGATATATTTAAAGAGAATATAATTATTAATATATAAAAGTCGTGACTGTAGGTATCTACGAATTGATATGCTATAGCTTTTCATACTATATACCTATGAAACTTAAAGATATGTAAGCCAACGCTGTCCATCTGTTCGTCCCACATATTACCAATACATAAAATACACATGTTTAATAAAGGATATTATTCAGGACCTTGCGGCTTTTTTCCATGTAAAAAAAATCGGCCAAGTGCGAGTCAGACTCGCGCGCGAATGTTTCCGTACCATTAGCTGTACAAAATAAGACTTCATATTTTAACCTTTTTTTGTTTTAACGTGCGCGAGTCCGCCTCGCACTTTGCCAACTTTTTGTATTTGTTGTTATAGTGGCAACAGAAATACACCATCTGTGAAAATTTCAACTGTCTAGCTATCACCATTCAAAATACAGCCTGGTGACAGACGGACAGACGGACGGACAGCGAAGTCTCAGTAAAAGGTGCCCGTTTTTACCCTTTGGGTACGGAACCCTAAAACTATGTTATCGCTGACCTTGCGTCAATGAAGTTTAAATACACATAAGTATAATATTGTCACAGTTTATCAAAATCAATGCGTATAAAGTTTTGAGATGTTTTTTCGCTTGAAAACTATAGACAACATCAATTTTAGTATTATTATAGTAGATACCTACTACAAAGCAAAACAAAAAATAATAAAAACTAGACAGATTTGAGTTGGTTTCGAGCTAAGGATATATTATTATATATTAGGATATATTATTCCTATATTTACTGAATAAATACGGTTTTGTAATCAATACAAACCTACAACAAATACATTGTGTATTTTATTTTTGTAAAGACGCATGTTCATGTAAACAATACAATACAAAACTCTTTATTGTACACCAATTGAAAAATACAAATAACTAGAAAAACTTAAAACTTAATAACGTAAGTTGAACTATAAATGTCATTTCATCCCTATATTTGTTTTAGAACGGGAGGACAAATGAGAGTCATTTTTAAGTCATATGTCATGTTGGCTCAGCGGTTGGAGCATATTCTGACTGTAGGGTTGCATGGCGCGGGTTTGAATACCTCACATGGACTATAATTTTTCATCGCGTTGTAATCTTTATATATATAAAAATTACGTGTCACGTTGTTTGTCCGCGATGAACTCCTAAACTAGTGAACAGATTTTAAATTTGATTTGCACTCCGTGTGCAATTTGATCCAAATTGAAACTAGGATAGCTAACATCTCAATATATAGTCGCAATTACCCGTGCGAAACCGGGGCGGGCCGCTAGTTTGTAATAAAGTACATTGCATGTTGCTATACACGGAACCCTGAACGTGTGAGCCAGACTAGCTCTTGGTCAATTTTTTTATTGTATGGCGCGTTTGAAAAAGAATCAAGAGTCGTGATCGAGTAATAATAACGTTTTCCTTGTCGATAACATAATATAACAAAGGGGCACAGACGTCCCACTTTGCTTTTTCCTTGTTCATAATCATAAGTCACAAAAAACAAGCGCTCGTAAAACCAAACTGTGGGACAATATACGATTGTTACTTAGTACCTATATCATTTTTACCGTTCATGTCGGTTATTTCTTTTGTACTGTTTCTCGGGTATAAGTTAAAGCATACCAAAATAATTATGATCCGTACTGTGTGGCTTTGTACATATAGAAGCCCAGAAGCTGGAGTCTACACACAGTCATCGTAAATAGTAATAAAAAAAAATTGTAAATAAATATTTTTAAAATCTCATGGTTGTATTCTTGTCTAGGTTTTTTGGAGAAGTTTAACTTATAATTAGAATAAAATGAAATAAACTTGATGTGTAACCATAATGTATATTTATCTACAGCCCTGATAATATATTTTTTTTATCACCAACCAACCGGATATGAGTGGATCGACAGCGAGGCTCAAAATCATTACACTATAAATTATTGATGATGTGAAACTCATGGTCCTTGGGAGCCAGTAATTCTAGGTGAGCCTAAACAACATCTTCGACCATATCCTCACTTACCATCAGGTGAGATACTGGTCAAAGGCTAACCTATAAGGCATAAAAAAAAGCTATTGGTCTCGTCAAAATTAAATGTTTCAAAACTTAATTGCCTACCAGTTTCTTTGTCCTTCCGCGTTGCAAGACCTGTTAGCCTTATTTTCTAACCAGAATGGTAGTAGAAATAGAAATTGCTTCACTTGGACATTCAAACTCCATATATGGATTTGTTTTTGAAAGGATTGCGTTAGAATTTGGTGTTAATTAGCTTGGAGAAAGAACGAATGTAAGCAAAAGTGAATAAACGTTAATCGTGGACTCAATAAATTGCATTAAAAGAGTTAAAAAAAAAACAAATATTGAGCTCAAGTTCATCTCCGTTACCATTCTAGTTGGCTTACATTTCCAACTTCAAGTCAACTTACCATTCTAGTTGGGAAATAATGCCTACGTTTTAAACTTCATGTCCATAAACGGTCCATCTTCTTTGTGCTTCTAGGTCTTGCTAGGGTCTTCTATTATTCCCTATTGCAAATGTGTTTACAGGATGAGAGTAACAGCATAGTATCTTTTTTTTTTTTTTTTTTTTTTTTTTATTTCTGATAGGTAAGCCTTTGACCACAATCTCACCTGATGGTAAGTGACGATGTGGTCGAAGGTGTTAACAGGCTTAACCTAGAATTACTGGCTCTCAAGGACAGCTGCCGGAACATTGACAGCTTTTCTTCTTGAGGGTGGTCCCTAGCCAGGCGGGCATTCGCAAAAATGCCCTTCCACCATACGGTGAAGCTCAAGCCAGCGGCGGTATTCGAACCATGGACCTGCTGCGCGGCAGTCCATAGCCAAAGCCACTGAGCTATCACTGCTTCAAATTCAAAAATCTACAATAATACGCATGCTAAGGAAATGTTATACGTTCACAAATTATGATAGTACATAATAATATATGAGTATGTAAATGTTTCCTTAACATCCTAAAACCTTCATAAGGGTTCCACGGGTTTTCATATTTGAAACAGTACAGCGAAAAAATCCTAAGTCTATGTTTGAAACAGGTTTCTGAATACCGGCCAGTAGTTTTAAAATAAAACATCCCACACAAACGTAACCCTTATTTATATTTTCTCATCATAATTCCATATATACAAAATCAAACATAAATATCTATCGAATATTCCAGCCGGTAACTCCTCTGACTCTTCATCCTGAGCGTGACATGTTTGTATCCGATGCCACCTTCGGTGATGTTGACTGACGCCTCGCTGTTCTGGTAGTCGAAACAGTTGATCGCCTGGAATGAGAACAGGGTCTGTTTATGTGATGTCTTTTCGTGTCATAGACTTTTGAAATGTAAGAAAGTTTTGTTCGTTAACAAAACCGTTGAGGAATGTGGTCGTGACCGGAACTGAAGGTTTAGATTTTACATAAGCAATCAGTATGATAGCTTCGTGGTTTTCATCCAATTCATCAATGAAATAATTTTTTTAAACAGTATCTTTCAAATGAAAGCACGTAAGGTGGGTTTTACCATACTAAAACTACTACAAGCAAAGCTGGCATCTTAAATATATCAGACGAGGTTTTAAGTACTCAAAAGTATGCTGTTGTTGCTCGGTAAATGTGTAACGGCATCGGTAACATGATACTTGATACATATTCAGACACCTTATGTGCTCCTCATCGGTGAATTGTGCAAAAAGAAGCAAACAAACTGCACTGTACTAATCGTATCAAAAACTATTATTCAGAATTAAATGAAATCAAAGAATGCTTGAATGTAACATGTCAATCCTGCTTCGGGAAAGCATTATTAGACAAACCCGGTTTGGTTGCAGATTAAGTGTTTGTTATTGTGGGTTAGTGAACAAGATCTTATATCTTGTACTGACATCATGTCCCACCATTTAAGCTCTGATTTAACAATGTGACAAAGAGCTCCGTTAAACCTTCCCTTTTGAAGTGACCACCTTTGAACGTATGGCTTCTAATTCAAAACGTTACCTGGATTCAAAACCTCATTTGATTGGAAAGTAGTCGTTGGTCTCATCGGCTTTGAACTTGGACCAGTAAAGTGGTAATTTCAAGTTCTTAATTGCTTAGTACAAATCACAATGGTAAGGATACTTATAGATAATATGTTTTAACACGCAATTAAAGTAAGATAACTGAAGATTTTTTATAGCAATAAACAAGAATCGGATTTGCATGTGATCTCACGATATAATCAGGCGTAACCGACCAACATGACCTCCGACCAACATGACATGAATTCGCATGAATTTTCTCAAAACCTTTATCTATAGTTTACCTGTATGGGATGCGATGCGTTGTAAGAGAAGTACTTCACTCGCTTCTGAAGCGGTAGCGCCTCATATTTCACCTTGGTCGTGTACGTCAACTTGACATCGTTCGATTTGTTTCCAAACAGAAAGTTTTTACACAGCACACTATACACTGTCGTCCAAAGCACTAACGCTATTAAGGAATTCTTCATGATTTGATGCGCACGATTCGATTCCGCAGCTTGTTATGGCCACTCTGCAATTATCAGTTACTGTGACGTTGCTTAATGTTATGTTTACACGGAAAACTCGCATGAGTGTTGGGCCTTCACAAATTTCAATAGTTTCTTGAGTGTTGGAATATTTTAAATATATATTTTGTGTTTCGTGTTGTGAAGCAAGGATACGAGCGCGTTGAGCAGACGGATGCCGAATATTGCAGATTTAAAATGTAGGTCTGATCTCTCGCTCCCCTCGCTCCTAGGCAGATTCTTGACTCGTAATAAATGCAGTGATACGCCAATTTATTGGCACTGGTCTACCAACAAGGATGTGCACCAATTTTATATTGCACTGGAATATTCCGCTTACGACTTTTTAACGTTTACTAGCCATAAAGATTACAAACATTTACGGATAAGCTGTTTTAGTATCGGCGCTTTCAAACATAAACCTTGTTATAATTATTAGTGGAAAAGGATTTCTTGAATTTCGAGTAGTGCAGATTTAATATTGAACCTGATGGTTCATGTTGTGTTATCTCGTATAATACGATGATGATATAATGAATCAATCCAAACCAATAATAAATAATATTTAAGTAAATATGGTTTAAGGAAACTATTATTATTTTTGAAATAAAATTTACCGCCTAAAGTAGATACAAAATGTAGCGCATGCTCGAAGAATAAAGACCTCCTGATGATGCTTCATGTGGAACCGAAACGTTTCGAAAACTCTTCCAGTTAGGTAACGTGGTGTTTATGGCGTCATGTCAGCTGGGCAGGAAAAATTGGTGGAATTATCACTAAACTAGACTTACTGTCGAATTATGAGATGTTTTTCTAAAAAACCTATATTTTAATTATTCATTTTTATTTGTAATTAACAATAATTTGTATTCACCAAAACAAAAAAAAACTGTGAAAAAACAAATTGAGAAAAATCGATGCGAAATGTCTCATTATTAAAGGAAAATAAATGTGTAGTGTGTATTTGTGTATGTTTGCTGCTCCTCGAATATTAAAGCTAGTTTTAAATATTTGTTATTTATATATGCCTAGCTGAGCATAAGTACTCGTAGTCGTATGACATGCTTTACTGCGTCATAATCAGGATATGATCTACAAAATAATGTGGACCTCTGAATCTGTTATATGAAACCATGGTTCCAGCAGACAACAGCACTGAGACCTCCCGAAGTAAAAATACTAAACCAGATCCTTTCATTTTAAACAGCTGAATAGTGAGTCTATTTTCCGCGATCTTCACATTGTTTTAAGTAGTATTCACTGCTGTTCAATTTATAGCACCGCTGCGATGACAACAAACGTCAACCGTTATTACTTCATTACAATTGCACCACAATTTATCTGCAATTAGTTGTTCAGTGTGGACGTACCTTTGTCGGACTGCGAATCATGTAAACTATGTTTAAAATAAATATGATGATCTCTTATCTCTTACGGTAATGATAGCAAAGCCAACTTTACATATAGAAATGTATTATCTTTTTCGAGGTCTCCGTTAAGTTGGGGGCATGAGCGTTTTTACACGACTGCCCAAAGAAAAAAGAGTGTTATGTTTTCAGGGTTCATGTATGTATGTTTATGAGTTTCTTTATTCCACCATAACTTCTGAATTTAAGATATGAGATATCGTAAGATTCGTCTTGATAGTGCATGTGACACTAGGTACATAAAAAACAAACTGGCGAATTTAAGACGCCATATTGTGCGATAAAACATTGTTTTTTCTTCTAAACCTTCTACCCACTCGGGTTATCAAAATAAAGAGCTTTTCTTTTGTTTTAATTTATGCTTGTTTGTGTTTGTGATTAGGTATCTCCGACGATAACTTTGTAAACGCCTGATTCGATCATCGAGAAATGATATAGCAAGATAGCTTATATAAATCGAATTTGGGCTGTGGGGATATGAGATATTAAAACCGGACCGAAATTAAAAAAAAAATCATTAAATCTGTCTGTTCTTCATGATTGTATACCTTAAATTTAGATCGTATGTGTATAATCTTAACACAAACGAATAATGACTTGAAGGTCGATAAAATTATTTTTCAATTGGACATGAGAGGTTACTGTACTGTTATAACAGCTGGATCGACCACTGCTGAACACAGCCTCCCCTATTAAGGGGGTGTTTGCCATAATCCCCACGCTTGGCAGACGTCTTGGGGATCGCAGTGTAAGTTGGCAGTTCTTTAGAAGGCGCTGCTGCCCACCTTCCAGTACTTTTCCCTTAGTCTCCTCTTAGGACACCCACGGGATAATATGGGAGGTGCAATTCTAACCCGCCCGGAACCCCACGGGGCGCCGTGAGAGGTTAACCGAGTAGAATATGTTATTTTTGCACCTACACACAAATGTGGGGTGGTGATCACTTTCTAGGGCTCATTGAGTTCAAATATTATATTTATTACAAAAATATTAAGAAATGACACACTCGTACGTCTCATGTGCCTGTAATTTTACTGGTTCTCAAGGACTGCTTCCGGAACACACGGTTAGGTGGTAGGATTTTTTAGGTCCGTTATCTATTGAACTAGTTAGGGAGTCTAAAATTTGTTGGTACTGTATTCTCTTTTTAACTTACAAAATATACTGAAATCGCCGATTATTAAGTATAGTTATAAAAAAAATGTTTTACCTAAAAATAGAACCGACTTCAAATCTCAAAAGTGTGAATTAACTTGTTGAAGACGGTATGTGTGATATGATAGTTCAAAAGTACCTATTATGTTATCACAATATAGTGCGCATGGTACCGACTTCGACAAGTTATTTCACACTTTTGAGTGTTGAAGTCGGTACTATTTTTAGTGACTCATGCTATAAGCTAAGTTGGCCAAGTGCGAGTCAGACTCGCGCACGTTAAAACAAAAAAGGTTTAAATATGAAGTCTAGGTAATGTTGTATAGCTAATGGTACGGAACCCTTCGTGCGCGAGTCCGACTCGCACTTGGCCGATTTTTTCTTTGAAGGGTTGTTGTGTAGCGGTTCTCTAATAAAACGAGGCTCAACTCGCTCTTGACCAGTTTGTAGGTATTATTAACGTTCTTGCTCGCTATGATATGGTTTCTACAAAAAATACTGTGTCCTACTTGAAGTAGAGATATTTGAGTACGTTGCACTTTGTCGTCTCCGGGTCGTTAGGTTTGTTGAACTATTAATTGCACGGTTGTGTTTAGTCCTTGATCAAGGTTTGGGCGGCTTACTGCCAAGTGCTTACCTACCCACTGTTCTCTACCCACTGGGGTCAAGGATCTTTTCAATTATCATCGAAGAAGGACGGATCTTCGGATTATCACAGAAACTAAATAATAACAATTCCCTGCCTTGAACTCTCTCTACTATTTCTCACTATTACTCTGTTCTTTTCCCCCGTGTCCCCCCGTGGAGTGCCGGGTCAGAATAGCACCTCCCCACATTATCCCATGGGTGTCGTAAGAGGCGACTAAGGGAAAAATACTGTAAGGTGGGCAGCAGCGCCTTCTAAAGAACTCCCAACTTACACTGCGATCCCCAAGACGCCTGCCAAGCGTGGGGATTATGGCAAATACCTCCTTAATAGGGGAGGCTGTGTTCAGCAGTGGACGATCCGGCTGTTACAGTACAGTACAGTTTAGTCCTTGATGAAGGTTTGGGCGCCTTACTGCCAAGTACTTACCTGATTGTTCTCAACCGACTGGGTTCAAGGAACTTTTCAATTATCATCGAACAAGGACGGATGTTCGGATTATCACAGAAACTAAATAATAACAATTCCCTGCCTTGAGTTATAGTTATAGTTTACATTAATCTGTTCTTTATGATAGATAGTCGTGGCATTTCAAAGTTTATTTTGTGTTTTAAACGGATATACTTAAAAAGCTTTTTATAGGATAAATGAAATTATATATAAAAAAGAAATATAACTGCAGTACGTATGTAGGTACTGCAATACTTTCGTTGACGCAGTGATAGCCGAGTGGTAATAACTATGTACTGCCGTCAGCCGTGCCGCAGGCCATTGGTTCGATCTTAACCGCTGGCTTGAGCATCACCGCTTGGTGGAAGAACCTTACGAATGCTCGCCTAGCTAGCTACCACCCTCACCTGTTGCCAAGCTAACCTAACAGTGTGTTGCGGCAGTAGTCCTTGTGAGCTAGAAATTATAAAATTACTTGCACATGAGACATAACGACTATGTGTTAAGGCGCTCCTGGCCAGAAAACGCCATACAAGAATTAACTTTTCTCAAAGAAAAAACTCGGTTATTAAACTAAAAAAAATATATGTTATTTTTAGGCATATTCTTGAGTTAATTCATAAATCTGATACACATAATAAATAACTTCACTCGATAGAAAAAAATCCTAAAGTTACCTCTATTTCGAATTTAAAAACGATTTTTGTCTCCCTTTTTACCAATCTTTAATTTTAATTTATTTTTTAATGCATTACTAATCAATAAAAGAAATTAAATCATAAATAAAAATGTTAAAAAGTTATCATGTTAATTTTATATGATTTTTTATCATGAATTCATGGTATCAGAGCTCGCTCACTTGACCGCCAGTGCGCTCGCAGAGCTCGTCGACGTTGGACCTGTGTTAATTTTTGCGACCTACGCAGCGCCACACAGAAAAAGATCAAAATGAATATGAAACACAACAAAATAAAATATGCTCAGGGCTAACTTTTAGAAAATCGACTCGTTACGCTTATCTTGATGACTTCCTGATTGACGGTGAATGACAATAAATTTCGTAAGTAGTGAAAGTTAGTATGGTGAAAGTTATAGTATGTGTGTTAATATTAGGAAAATGGTGTTTTTTTTACAAATAAATGGAACCGAGTTCAACATTGAAATCTTTGAAATAACTTGTCGAACTCGATACCGTGATGGTTCCAAAGAACCTATTATCACAATATTGTGCGCATGGTAACAACTTCAACAAGTTATTTTGGACTTTTGGGTGTAGAAGTCGGTTCCATTTTTTGGTATTATTTTAATGTTTAAATTTTTTTTTAATTAATCTAGCTGAATGCCTATTATTTCGTACCCAGTGTCTAAGACAATGAAGTTAATAATCAAAACTATGCTAGGTATGTTATTTTCATTATAGATTTACTCCACCCTTGTCTAGCTTTGATATGATAAAAATAATATAAATTATAAATTAGAAAGTTAGTATGTGTGTTATTAACCGATTAAAAAAAATACCTAAAAATGGAACCGACTTCAACACCCAAAAGTATAAAATAACTTGTTGAAGTCGGTACCATGATAGTTCCAAAGTACCTATTGTCACAATATTGTGCGTATGGTACCGAGTTCGACGAGTTATTTCGTACTTTTGGGTGTTGAAGTTGGTTCCATTTTTTGGTAAAAAAAAATTTAATCTTTTTAGTGACCCTTGGTACTCACGGGATCGATTGTGATTCATTATCAACGACTATATTATCATGATAGGTCAATATGTTTCAGTTATTGGTGTGTAACTCAAAAACGACTTGACCGATTTTGATAAAATTTAAATGAGACTAGACGACAAGCATCAGCTTTCAAAAAAACATATTTTTTGAAATCGGTTCACCCAGTCAAGAGTTACGGAGGTAACAAACGTAAAAAGAAACAGACGAATCGAGAACCTCCTCCTTTCTTGGAAGTTGGTTAAAAAGGGGGAGGTTCTCAATTTGTCCGTTTTTTATGTTTGTTACCTCAGAACTTTTTACTGGTGAACCGATTTTGATGATTTATTTTATTTGAATGTTGATGCTTGTCGTGTGATCCCATTTAAATTTCATCAAGATCGATCAAGCCGTTTTTTGAGTTACACTCCAATAACTGAAATGTTTTTTCTTATCTTGATGATATAGTCATTGCCAATGAATGACAATCGGTCCCGCAAGTAGCAAGGGACACTAAAACGTGTGAAGATTTTTTTTAACCGAACCTACTTCAACACCCAAAAGTGTGAAATAACTTGTCGAAGTCGGGAACATGCGCACAATATTGTGATAATAGGTACTTTTGAACTATCACAGTACCGACTTCAACAAGTTATTTCGCACTTTTGAGTGTTGAAGTCAAGCCCATTTTTCGGTAAAAAAAAATTTTGTGCGACATTACATAAGTATTGAATTTGTTAGTAAATTTGAGTAGTCTTTTTTTATGATTATAGAAATAATAAGTGACATTAAGCGATTTTTTAAACTGGATGGATATAAATTAAATTATAAGTAAAAACATAAATCTGGCTGTATAGAAACTCATGTCACGTCACGACCATGGTACGCGATGTCACACCCGTGATGTGAACAAGTTTTTTTGATAACTTTCTAGGTTCAATAAGCTTGCTAAAGTGCAATGAAATTATTGTTTTTATATCTAGTTTTAGCCGAATGTCTAGTATTTCGTACCCAGGGTCTAAGATAATGAAGTTAATAATCAAATCTGTACTATATTATTTTTAGTATAGATTTACTCCACCCTTGTTTATTATATGATAATAATAATATATATTATAAATTTGAAAGTAAGTATGTGTGTTAGCTTCTTAACCGACTTCAAAAAAGGAGAAGGTTTTGAATTCGTCTATTTTTTTAAATGTTTGTTACCTCAGAACTTTTACTGATAAACCGATTTATATGTTTTTTTTTATTTGAATGTTTGTGGTGTGGTCCCATTTAAATTTCATCAAAATCGGTATCGCCGTTTTTGAGTTACACTCCAATAACTGAAAGGTATTTTCCTATCTTGATTTTAAATTTAAATTGTTATCACTATTGTTAGGTCCAATGCCAAAAAATATGAGTTAAATTTATTCTGTTGTATTTCTTTATATTTGTTATCTGGGTAATCCTCAACTCAACTGTAATAAAATATATATTTAGATTTTTTTATGTATATCATTATCACACATAAAAACCCTTTACATTTTTGCAAGCTCATTGAACCTAGGAAAATATTAAAATACTAGTTCAAAGTCTCAGGTGTGATATTGAGCAACATAGTCGTGACGTGATATGAGTTTCCATACAGCCGGATTTACGTTTTTTACCCAAAATTCAATTTATATCCATCCAGTATTAAAAATCATTTAATGTTACATATTATTTCTATAATAATAAAAAAATACTACACAAATTTACCAACAAATCCAATTGTAGTTAATTTAGGTGCAGGGTTCCATTGAAAAGGCGCGGAGATAATTCACACAGTATAATAATTCGAAATAAGTACAGTCAAACACAGATTAAGGATATTCACATACTACATCAGTTACTTTCACAAAAACACAATACAAAGTTATTAGCACCGTCCGCGAGTCGCGCGAGAACGCATAGCGCAGGACGAAGCGACACGACCTTGCTCTATATTGCGTAATTGACCACTGGCCTTGGATATTTGCATCGGCCCGCTCCGCGTCGTCGCGAGCGCATCCCTCCGCGCTCTTTGTCCTTCCCCGCTATGGCCCATCGCGAGTCGCGCACGTTGCTTAGTACATAGTAACACAAAACTATTAATAGATTCATCGCGTTGCCTACATTCCACCCCTTTGTTTGAGGGTATGGTTAACCGATAACACTTCCGTCGGTAGGCAACACGACTACTTTAACAACAGGTCGTTTAACAATGCCGTTACACGTTTTAATATCAACGACTCTAATTTGGCCGTCACGTCCAGGATAAACTTCACTTATAACGCCTCTGGGCCAAGAATTTCGAGTTTGATTTTTATCAATAATAAGCACGTCTCCCACTTTTACCGGCCGCGACGCATTCAACCATTTTTGACGCTTCTGAAGCGTCGGCAGATATTCTTTTGTCCAACGTCCCCAGAACATATCCGCCAGTGCCTGTGCTTTACGCCATGACTTTCTAGCATCTAAATCTAATGCATCGAATGTTCCAAGCGTGGAAGCACCCGATTCCGTACCGTACCCAATAATAAATGATTTGGCGTCAGTACTACTGGTGCGGCGGGATCTGTTGCAACATACGTAAGAGGCCTACTGTTCACTAACATTTCTACTTCTGCTAACAATGTATGAAGTACCTCTTCCCTAGGCGTACGTTCGGTAAGTGTGACCTTCAACGCGGTTTTGACAGACCTTACCAAGCGCTCACAACAACCACCCATATGGGGTGCTGCTGGAGCGTTAAACTGCCATGAGATGCCTCGCACGACTGCCTCTTCTTGTAATCTATCATAATCCAAGGTACGCAACGCAGCCTTCAATTCGGCATTAGCACCTACGAAGTTTGTTCCCCGGTCACTAAAAATCACCGACGGTTGCCCGCGTCGAGCTATGAATCGGCGCAAAGCCATGATGGCTGAATCAGCTGAAAGCGAGGAAGCCAGCTCCAGATGTAATGCCCGAGTACTTAAACAAGTAATGAGGACGCCCCACCTCTTTTCCTTGCGCCGTCCAATGGCCACCTCCATCGGACCAAAGTAATCAATCCCGCAGTGGACAAACGCTCGTCTGGTGTTTACAAGTCTCACTGGCGGCAGGTCGCTCATTTTAGGCTCTGCTGGCTGAGCATATTTTATGCGACAGAACTGACATTTTAAGGCTACAGATTTTACAGCTGCTCTAACGTAAGTTACCCAAAACCGTTCTCGAATGCAATTTATGACTGTATTTGTATTTGCATGCAATGCTTTTCTATGGAAATGATTTATCATCAACTGCGTAGTAGGATTATGCCCATCTAAAATTATCGGATGTTTCTCATCAAAACTCAGATGCTCTGCAGCACTTAATCGCCCTCTCACTCTAAGCAGCCCATCATTTTCATACACGAAAGGGTCAAGGTGACGTAACTTACTGCCAGATGGCAGCGGCTTTCCATTCGACATAGCTTTCATCTCATTCAGAAATGATTCACCTTGAGCTTGTTTGATCAGCAACAATTCTGCTTCTCGAAAGAGATCAGCAGACATGGTTCGTTCCCGGCTTTTCCGACACATGCGCACGAACAGAATAACTCTCGCAAATGTTCTTACTGCACGCGTCCAGGAAGAAAACCTATTTACATCAACCAATGGTGTGTAATGTTGAACGACACAAACTCGTTCAACTCGCTCGTCATCAACATTTTCATCATCTTGATACTCGTTCACTGGCCATTTAGCCTTTGGGCTTACAAGGAAAGCAGGTCCATCGAACCACAGTTTAGGATTCGTCGGCCAGTGGAGTTTTGTCGCTTCATCCGCAGGATTTTCTGCTGACGGAACCCAACGCCAATCGTTCGTATTTGATTTTCTATCAATCTCTGCTAGTCGGTGTGACACAAACTTTTGGAAATCACGAGGGTCTGACCTGATCCATTTAAGAACCGTTTTAGAATCAGTCCAGAGATGCTTCCTTGTTATTCTAGAACCGAGTTCTTTAATAACTGTGCATGCTAATCTACATGCTAGGACTGCGGCTTGCAGTTCTAACCTAGGAATTGAAATTACTTTCAAAGGCGCAACACGAGCTTTTCCGACGATCATTGTCGCCTTCAGATGATCTTCTGTGTTCTGACCCACCAGATACGCTACAGCAGCGTATCCCTGCTCGCTTGCATCCCCGAAAACGTGGAGTTCCAAGTCATTAGAGTTGACTAAACCGTACCAACGTGGTAACTGTACGGCGTCCAAGCGACCCACTTCATGTAGCCAGCGCTGCCACTCACATATTTCTGCTTCCTGAAGATTCTCATCCCAGCCTATACCTGATCTCCATATTCTCTGTAAGAGAATTTTTGACCTGATGGTATAGGGATACAGAAATCCTAGTGGGTCAAATATACTCATGATGAACTTGAGATATTGCCGTTTCGTCGGTACTACTGTTCCATTAATGACATCACTTGTCAACTTCTTGAATGACAAGTCAAACTTGAGGATATCGTCCTCGGGTATCCATATCATCCCTAATGTTCGCTCCATGTCACATGGCGATCGGTCTAAGCTTACTTTCCCAGGTACAACAGTTGGTAGCTCAGCACGTAGCTCAGGAGAATTTGTAATCCAGCCCCTTATCACAAAACCACCGGCAGCGTGAATTGCAGATACGTCATCAATCAGCTGACGCGCTTCTTCAACCGACTGTACGCTGTCTAAATAATCATCGACGTAATGATTTTCACGAATAGCCCGTACCGCAAAGGGCTTCAGCTGTTCAAATTCGCTTGCATTTTTATTTAAAATAAATATGGCCGAGGTGGGTGACGACTTGGCCCCAAATATCATTGAGGTCATGACGTAAACATCAGGTTCTTTATCGTAGTCCTGCCCTCGCCACAAGAATAATTGAGCTCCTTGGTCCTCTGCTCGAATTTTCACCCGCATGAACATGTCCGCTATGTCAGCTGTATACGCAATAGGTCCTAGCCTAAATTTTAACAACACACCTAACAAGGAATTCAACAAATCCGGGCCAGACAACAAATTATCATTTAAAGACGTTCCACGATGTACTGCGGCTGCATCGTACACTAATCTTAATTTACCGGGTTTATTCGGGTTAGTAACACCGAAATGTGGCAGATACCACACGGGCTCATTAGGTATTTTTTCAGCCAACCTAGCATAATTTTCGTCTATAAGCCTATCAATCTGCTTAGTATACGCTTCTGCAAACTCAGCGTCCCGTTTCATTTTAGCCTCTATCCCTTGTAACCGTTTAAGCGCATGGTTATAATTGTCCTGCAAATTTATTGTGTCTCGTGCCCAAAGGAGCCCCACCTCCCAGCCATCCTGTATACGGCGGCTGGTGTTGTTCAGGATGTCGAGAGCCCGTTCGGTTTCCACGTTTTTCCTAGACACTTCAGTAATTCCTATTGATTCTAATTCGAATTGTTGTTTGACATATTCATGTAAATCATCTCGCTCTGAAATAAAATGTACAACTTCACTATCTAAGTTGTCAAAAGATCCCACCGGGCCATGAACAACCCACCCTAACTTCGTATATGATGCTACTGGTTGTCCGGATTTACCCCGTCGTATTTCTTGATTCACTATGAGATCCCAGTTATCTTGACCTATCAATAATATGGGTTTGGCACATAACATCTCAGAGCAGTTCAAATCTATTAGATGCCTATATTGAGCTAAGACGCTAGCGGATACAGTCTGGGGCGGCAAATTAAGATTTTCTATAGTGCGTAACTTAATAGTGTGACATACGCCATTTGGACCACGTATAAGTGCATTTACCCTACACGAATTGTTGTCAGTAATAACATGACCGCGGGCACTAACAATTTTCAATGGGGATGCGATACCACTTAACTTAGAACTTATACTACTGTCTACTAATGACACTGTGGCACCGTCATCCAAAAGTGCATAACAGTTATATTCAACATTTTCAATTATTACGGTCACAGGCAATATTTTTAATAATGTTTTTGTAAATCGCTCACCAATATTTGTCACTGACTCAGTGTCCATTACCCTTACTGAAGACGATGATGCATGTTCCCGCGCGTTCAGCGGTGCCCCTGAGGGCGCTACCGCGCTGCCAGGGGCGCGCGAGTCGCGTGGAGCGTGCAGTAAGGAGTGATGCGGTGCCCGACATTTATCGCAACGTTTTGCACCACACTTATAACGCGAATGTCACCAAACACTTAAAACATAACTTATTATCTTTAATATAGTTCCACTTTTCGTCATAACTTTTATTACGAAACACAACACAGTCCGGTAATTCATGACTTTCCGCGCACAAAATACACTTTATTTGCGTTGACGATTGCACTTCAACACTCGTATGCACTCGATCACGCTGGTTCATAGGCGGATATTGGCGCCACTTTGGGGGCCCCGCGGCACTTGCAGGGTTAACTCGGCGAATGTTGGCGTTCGAAGTGTTAACGTTATGCGATGTTGCAGGAGACGGCGACTTTAGTGCGGTATTTATAGGCACGTAATACGAAGATGCTTTTGATAAGTAGCTGAGGAAATCTACGAGTACGATGAGGTTTGGTGATACTCTTAAGTCGGTACTGTATTTACCTTCCTGCTTCATAACATAATCACCGTACTGTGACCTCTGAATCGGTGTTAATTTATTTAACAGTTCGTTAACAATTTGCGGGTTATTAATATAGCCGTCCGCTTTAATATTTTTCAAGAGTGACAAACTATTCCTGACGACTGACGTGAACTTTGCTAATTCCCGGCCACTTTCCGATACGCGGGGAAGACTTTTTATTTTATTAATTGCGCACTCCAATAATAAGTTCGGGTGACCAAACTCCAGCTCCAGTGCGTTAATGATACTATCGGTATCTGATCCTGACCGTAACAAATCCTCCACAGCACATTTCGCTTCACCATACAATGCTGCCTGAATACGAGCAATGTTTTCAAACTCACTAAATTGGTAGGTAGACGTAGTCATCTCGTACATTCTTTTAAATAACAACCAATCCGCAGGGTTTCCGCCAAATGCTGGAAGGTCATAGTTCTTCGGGATAGTTACGAAATGCGTGACCGTTGAAGGACGCGCGGGCGGAGGCGGCGGCGGCGGGGGTGCGTTCACGCTAGCCGCGGCTACGTGCTCGGTCGGTGAGGGGTCCGCGCGGGGTGCGCGGGGTATAGGCGCTTGTATCGGGAGCTTGTTCGTCGGGATTTCGGTGGATATTTCTAGATCTTTCTGTTGAGGGTGATTCGATCTAACCCACTCTTCGACTATTCCCGTTCGTTCAACTGGCATCTCGCATAATAATTCGTCGCTTTCTTCTTCTATCTCCGCTATTTCGAGTGCCAACTTCTTTTGTACTAGGCTCGCTTTAATCTGAGCTAGTTGTACTTCTGCTTCGTATTCAGCTCTACAGCGCAGTGTTTCCCTACTAGCACGGCTCGATCGTGATCGAGTTCCAGACGTGACGCTCCCAGGTCGGCGGCGGTGGTGGTTTTCATCGTCCAAACACACCGCGGCAGATCTAGGCGTTGCTCCGGCTAGTACCTCCTGCTCTCGTTTCGCTTGACCGCGTGTCTCCGGCATTTTCAATCCGTGAAGAAGGACCAGATGTAGTTAATTTAGGTGCAGGGTTCCATTGAAAAGGCGCGGAGATAATTCACACAGTATAATAATTCGAAATAAGTACAGTCAAACACAGATTAAGGATATTCACATACTACATCAGTTACTTTCACAAAAACACAATACAAAGTTATTAGCACCGTCCGCGAATCGCGCGAGAACGCATAGCGCAGGACGAAGCGACACGACCTTGCTCTATATTGCGTAATTGACCACTGGCCTTGGATATTTGCATCGGCCCGCTCCGCGTCGTCGCGAGCGCATCCCTCCGCGCTCTTTGTCCTTCCCCGCTATGGCCCATCGCGAGTCGCGCACGTTGCTTAGTACATAGTAACACAAAACTATTAATAGATTCATCGCGTTGCCTACATCCAATACTTATGCAATGTCTCAATATAAAAAAAATGTTTACCGAAAAATGAAACCGACATCAACACTCAAATGTGTGAAATAACTTGTTGAAGTCGGTACCATCATAGTTCAAAAGTACCTAGTATAACAATATTTTGCGCTTGGAACCGACTTCAACAAGTTATTTCACACTTTTGAGTGTTGAAGTTGGTTCCATTTTTTGGTTTACATTTATTAAAAAAATTTTCAGTGATTCTTGCTACTTACTGGATCGATTATCATTCACTGTCAAAGACTATATCATCAAAATAGGAAAATATTTTTCAGTTATTGGAGTGTAAAACTGATTTTAAAGAAATTGATACTTTTCGATCGAATTCATTTAGAAATCAAACGACAAGTATCAGCTTTTAAATAAAAAAAGTATTATAGAAATCGGTTCACCTTGTCAAAAGTTCTGAGGTAACACACATAATAAAAATATAGACGAATTGCGAACCCCCACTTTTTGAAATCGGTTAATAAGCTTTGCTATTATGAACTGAATTTATTAGAAATTTGTTAAAAACCTTACCTTACAATTTTCATAAACTATTTTTTTAGTAACTTAAAATTAATTTATCAATTTTTAATTCCAAATAACATTTTGATTTATTATAGTGCGCGTATAGACTCATTATATCTAAATATAGTATCTGTTGCCCTGTTTTATGACTTTTTTTTTTATTTTTATGGCATATGGTTCTACTGTATCTTCAATAATAGACACTATCTGACAAATTTTATTTTTATTTCTGGCCAATTTCGCTAGAAGGCACATATCTGCCTGAAGAGCCTTGATGAGCGATGATTATGAAGTAAGAATTTGTACTCATTGACTTTGAATTGAGCACTCTGTAAAGGACAGCTTTATGAAATTTATTACAATGGGGCTCCTGTCACAACCAAGACAATTGATACATATTTTAAGTTTCAAAAATGCTCTCTATAAGCGCTCAACTTAACACGTATCGTTTTGGATAATATCTTTTTTATAAAACTTGCAAAACAGTACATTAGAATGAGCTAAAATGATATCCAAAAATATTGTGGAATTTGGTTTATTTTAAACGCACGACATAATTCTTTGAGATTTGTTATTATGTTGAATACATGGTCTGAAAATAATAATTTAAAAAAACTTAACTAAAACTAAACGATTCTGTCTCGACCATGGGCATTAGGCCATGAAAATCACGGTTGTGACGTCCATGGACGTGAAATGTTCGCATCATGCTATAACCACAAAGATTAAACAAAAATAGCCATCTTAAAACAATCACTAGATTCATTGTTATTAAACACACCATATTAATATTAATCTGCGTAGACATATTCATAAATACATATTTTAAGAGTCACGGTCTTGACAGCATAAGGGTACTCGTTTTACAAAATAACTAATACATAACTTATTCTTACGAAGCTATATAACTCGACGCCATTAGTTAATAGGACAACTGTGACAGACAGACTTGTTACTGAGTTCTGGGAATCTCACATGACATGGTTGTGACATTTAATGTTTCCTTTTGATGAAGTTTATATATATATATATATGTTTGAAATATAATAATATTACCAAATTACCATTTGTGAATAGGTGCATTAAACGGCTTTCTCTATACTAAAAATATAATAGAACCTTAATATATTAATTTAATGTAGTTCTCACAAATAAAAATGTTTTTCTTAAGAATGATAATTTACCCATCTAAAATAACCGTAGGTACACAATGACCCTAACATCCTGTATAGATATATAAACACTACTGTACTGACCGAACCCCTACAGGACCCGATTATTTTTCCGGCGTATGTACCAATACACGACAAAAGTTAATTCCATTCTAAAATGTCATAGGTACTGACGTGATCTCCGTACGTAGGTAGGACTGTACTGTACCTTACCTGGAAAGCTAAAAGCGTGCGCGCGGCGCATCGCACACAACATTGTGTCGCGTAAATGAATACGTCGCGCTCGAATAAAATACCTAAAGTCCGTGGAAAGCCTCGCCTTAAGGAGCAGTGCAGTTTTATTTATTTATTAAGACTGTAAGTCTTGTGTCTATTGTGAACTTACAGCTAAGCCAACACATTCACAATGTCATACGTAACGTAACAACTTAAAGGCGTAATGCTTTTATTCGCTAAATACTACAAACTTAAATAGTTATGATTTTAATAAAATATACATATACATACGGCTAATAGGATCAGTATGTAAGTCAGCATCTTGGACCACGTTTAGAAAGTCGTTTATAAGAGTAATAGCCCTCGCCGTCGGTGCATTGTGCTCGTGCAATGTGTGCATCCCTGAAGGGGGCGCTAATAGTCGGAGTTGGCGCCTCTGGCCCATGCGGATGTAATTCTCGGGCACAAAGTAACCTATCTGAGAGAGCAGAGGGGTTGACAACTTGGTTTCGCATCAATAGACAGTAGTGCATGAGGAGTGAAAGCTTTCGTCTGTGTTCTAGAGACACGAAGCCAACCATACCCAAAAATTCATCACTTGTCCAACAGTTTGTCATTTGTGACGAAATACATCTAGTCAGAGGTTACCGGTCAACATCCAGTGGGCCCCGTGCGGGTTCCGACACAATCTCATAAAAATAAAATATATAGTTTGAGTGTCTGTTTGTGCTATCTCTTAAATCTGTAGCATTTGCATGGATTTTGATGAAATTTGGTTATCATCATCATCGACAGCTGGACATCCACTGTTGAACATAAGCCTCCCCCATCGAAATCAACAACAAACAGGTTCAGAGATACAACCACTGTGGAGCAAGAATGGTCATGCACTGTGCGATCTCAAAGGCATTTCTAGTGACAACTGTAAGGGTTTTTTTCGAAAGGGTGATCAATAGTTGATCACCTTTTCGATGGTGTTGCGGCCATAGGCTACCGTAACTCCTTACCATCAGGTGAGCTACACGCTTGTTTGCGGATGGTGGTATAAAAAATGGATATTCCACATCATCGGCTGCCCGTTGCGTGAGAGCAGAGTCCTACATACTCTTCGTGTCCTCATTCAGCAAATATGACATGTGTAATGCAGAAGTGCAGTCCCGTTAAAAATATTAACTGCTGTATAATTCCTTTCCCAGCGTAATCTAAATCACAAAGCACTTAATCATACAACAGTGCCGCCGCTCGCGGCACTCAATTGGACTAATTAATTGCGTGCCTCCGCTTCATTAACAGTTCATATCTAACCTGTGACTGTAAATACTATGTTGCATTTAAGTTAACTGTGTTACTACTTAGAAGTAAGACTTTATGAATAGTTTTTTTATATCGTATAGTCTAGCCTTGGGGCACTATCTTACTTAAGTGATGATGTGGTCGAAGATGTTTTCTGGCTAACTTAGAATTACTGGCTTTCATGGAAATGTGCCGGAATATCTATCACCTAACGGTGATTGGCGACAGATGTTATAGTTTATGGTGTTAGCTAGCCAGGCGGGCATTCGCAAAATGCCCTACCACCATGCTATTACGACTGTCGTACTAAGACAACAACCGGGGACGATGTCTTAACGTGCCGTCCGAAGCACAGAAGCGCCCAGTAGTAATGTCATTAGCGGTCACCCATCCAAGTTATGTCGCCACTTGACGAACTGCGTCTGTTTAGAATCCGAATCAGTTATCGCTTAACGGCAGGTGGACCTCGAGCATGATCCCTCACGATATTAGATATCGTAAAATGCTTTCCGCTTGTAGTAAGTTACGAGTATATAACCTAACAACAAATTCAAATAAAGTGTTTAAATTTTGAATTTCCTGCCATACACGTCAGCATTTACCCAGATGTCAGGGGCTGGTGATTATATTATACAGAACACATAAAGGGGTATACTTACGAGCGATTACTCTAATGACGCATCAAATGTCAATGCCTCATCAAAGACATTAAAGGTGCTCGAATCGTCGTCTATTTGATCTTTCCAAGCATTACACAATTAGTTAAGTGCTATGGCGCCTCTCACATTAATTTCCATATTCGATATGTGAAGTATGCTGTTGACACATTGGATGGCATGCACTAACATTCTAAACCTATTTTTACTTCTACTTGACATTCTTGCTGTATATGGATTGGATTCTATTATATAGCAACGTAATCAATTATTTCGTTAATATCAGTACTAATATTATATCTGCGAAAGTAACTCTGTCTGTCTGTTACGCTTTCACACCAAAACTACTGGACCGATTTGAATGAAATTTGGTATGGAATTAGTTTGAGACCCGGGAAAAAACATAGGATAGTTTTTATCCAACTGCGCAAAAAGAGGTTAATGTTTTTGCGCGATAACCGACATACGCGCGGGCGGAGCCGCGCCCGGAAAGCTAGTAACATAATACAAAACAACTTTTGAAGAAAGTTTTATATTTATAAACTTTTATCAAACATTAATTATGTAACCTAACTACTGGGGACCTCACTATAACTGGTGGCTTATTGGCGGTAAAGTCTCATAATTGATTTCACATTATATATAGTGACGTCAAACCTCCTAGATTCTATTTGAATAATTTTACCAAGTCTCTATATCTTAGAAAAAATTTAAGCATGCTCGAAAGAAGTTAATTAAATTTAAATTTAACGGCGATCAAATTCAAATTCAAATTCATTCAATTTAGGCGTCTACGATGCTCTTATGAAGGTCACTTACAAATTTTAATATTGAAATATTCTACATTGTACTGCCACGTTCAGCAAAAAAAAATTATAGAGCAACTGCGAGAAGAACGGGCAAGAAACTCGGGGCCATTCTTTTAAACATCTTTTAACAATGTGTTATATACAATATAATATGACTATTACAATATTTGTTCAAATTACGACAGGTGATAGCTTGGCAGAGGCGGAACCTTCCAAGCATCTTTGTCGTTTAAGTAATCACAAAATTCACCACAATTACATAAGTAGGAATAAAAATAACTTAGCGGTTCCAAATGTTTGATTGGCAAAGACAAATAAAAAGTGTCTCTTAGGTTATTGTGTGCGGTTTTATCATAAAGTTCTTAAATACATATATTACAGAGAGAAAATCCTAGCTGAACGTACAAAAAGATTTTATTTAAAAAGCGTATTATAAAATTGCCGATTATTTATGACATAAATGGTTGAGGTGTTCCACCTCTACCAAACCACCGCTAATCAATTATGTAATAAATATTGCAATAATTTTATAATAATAAGACTTACGAATATATTAAAAGAGTAAAGACATATAAAAAGATTGGCCTCGAGTTCCTTGACCGTTCTTCTCGAAGTGGATCTATATATTGTTTGCTGAACGCGGCAGTAGAATATTTGAATAGTATAATGTTGTAGTTGACGTTTATAAGAGCATCGTAGACACCAAAATTGAAGATTTTGACTTCGGCAGTTTTTAACTGTCCAACTTTTATGTGTAGATGTAGGTCAAACACACAAATTACCTATACATTATGACAAACACGTACAATACTATCTCCGTGCAGGATTTTAAAAGCGCAATTAGCTTTAATAAGTTTTTTTTTCGTATCGGAACGCACCGTTAGGTGCTTAGCGACAGATTTTCTACTTGAGGGTGGTCGCTAGCCAGGCGGGCATTCGCAAAAATGCGCTTCCACCATGCGCGGTGAAGCTCAAGCCCGCGGCGAGATTCGAACCATGGACAAAGCCACTGAACTATCACTGCTTCAGACTTCAAGTCTATCACCAAGCACCTATAGCCGGCCTGTTACCGTCGTCCGTCTGTCACTTACCAGCAGGCAGGAAGGTGGTCTAAGTCTATATACGAGTAGTTTTGGAAAGTGTTTTAGCTTGCCTAGTAGCTCTATAAACGACTAACTAGGTTAAGGAACGTCCGCTGCGGTTATTACTTGTATTGGTGACCGCTATTGGCATTTTCTACTAAGCTCGAACAGTCGCGTCGGAACGGCCCCGGTTGTTGTCTTAGGACGGCAGCCGTTATAGCATTGTGGTGCAGTATTTTGCAAATGCCCGTCTCGCCATATACCATCCTCAAATAGAAAATATGACGCCAAGCACCTAACGGTCTATTCCGGAAGGTGTTCTTGAGTGTCAGGAATTCTACGTTAGGTTTCGAAGCGCTCGTAGCGAAGTTTGCTTAACCATTCTGAATCGATCAGCAAAGTTAAGCAACGTCCACCGCGGTCATGAGTTGGATGGGTGACCGCTGGTGACATTACTACTGAGCGCTTCCGTGCTTCGGAGGGCACGTTAAGCCGTCGGTCCCGGTTGTTGTCTTAGGATGGCAGTCGTTAGAGCATGGTGGTAGGGCACTTTGCGATTGCCCGCCTGGCTAGCTACCACCCTCAAGTTGAAAATCTGTCGCCAAGCACCTAACGGTGTGTTCCGGCAGCTGTCCTTGAGAGCCAGTAATTCTAGGTTAGCCTGAACAACATCTTCGACCACATCATCACTTACCATCAGGTGAGATAGTGGTCAAAGGCTAACCTATCAAGCATAAAAAAAAAAAAAAAAAAAAAAAGGTTGACCTCATCATCACTTACTCACGGGTAGGATAGTGGTTAAAAAGCTAGCCTATCAGTAATTAAAAATAGGTATATAATTATACTATAGGGGCGAACTTAATACCAACTACCGGGCATACTGTCTATCTAGTAGAGTAGTAGAGTCTAGTAAGAGTATTCTGTAGGAAAAACAAAATGCTTAAATTCTATAATTGTTTGTTACAGATGTCCCGGTGAAAGTGCGAGCCGTCCACACGCCACCGCCATGGACTCGTAGGCAGAAACCTGCTAAAGTCGCTGCGGTGAGTACCTACTCAACCACGTCCTACTCCTATCTGTTGTTGTCATCAGCGTGGGACGCCGCCAGCCAGCCCGGGAGGTTTATGTACAGTACCGTTTAGTCTTATCATACTAGAATGTACATCGGAGAGATACTAGATACTACTCGAGGGCAAGCGCTCACCGCTGGTAGTAGTGTCTTGCGTGTGCGTCCTATTAGTAATACAAATAAATACAAATAATTTATTTCAAAATCTTTTACCCTATAACATGTAATTAGTTAATTTTTATATATTATATTATTGTACATACCTAGTTATTCCTTAAATTAGTTGAAAGTGTTGTAGGGCACATGTTTTCGTAGGTGAATTCATTTAGATATATAAAACTTTAAAGAGCACTTGAGACATATAGTATCACTTCACTTCATAGTCACTTTTAATACATAAGAATAGCTGATGAGTTATTATAACAAACGTTAACCTAAGTACTCGTATATAAATTTCGTATTATTTTAAGTATGTACATAGAATAACTACGGGCTCGCATACAATTCTACTTCACCTAGTGTTAGTGGACTTCGGATTTGAGAGCGTTTATTCTGATGAAGCTTATCGTGCTGGTCAATTCTGATGGAGCTTAACATGTTGGTCGATTTTGATGGACTTAAAGCCTAGCTCCCCTCCCTCTTATGATAAATTACTTTTTTATTTATTTATTACCATTTGACGACTATCTCACTTGATGAAGTCGAAGGTCGAAGGTGGTATTTATAGCCGAAAGGCTAACCTAGAATTATTGGTTTTCAAGGATAGCTTCCGGAACACACCGCTGCAAGCTTCGCCACGAGCGCTTCAAAAGTTGACAACGAGAAAATATATACAACTAAATATATGTTGTCAACACATCTGTGTGGCACATTATTTATTTATGCTTTTCATATAGTTCGAGCTTCTTAGCGTTCGTCCGGCTGGCTCTTAGCAAATTTTATTATTTATTTGTTTTGTTAAGACGATTGTATGCATAACCTGTTTTGCGATAGAGCTAATAACGAAACGTTTTTGTATGGGTCCACTTAATTTGTTATTTGTAATGTTTACAAAATGTCTAGAACATTTTGTAAACATATATATTGGCCAAAATATTTTCATTACGACATCCAAAATGCTACAGATATGGAACGCTCGTTATATTCTTAACCCGGGCACTGTACAATACGGTACAAGATCTTTATAAAAAGAATTGTTAAATGTATAAACAAACTGATGATAAACTCGACCGCTTGTCCGCCCGTGAGAGCTTTCCGAACCCACCACGATCCGCCAGATGTTTGCATTCGCAAGGAGGTGCTAATTTTAGTTCATCATTAATGCTGTTTGCCACTGACTAACTACGTCTCTCTGAGTACCGAACCGTCTCATAGGTTGTGCCGACTATTGACAGACTATCGACAGTCTATCAAAAGCATATCGATAGTTCACGGCAAATAAATAGTTACGATACATAAAATCTCACACTCGAAATTCACCCACATTCAAGTGCGTTTTATAGCAGATCATTCACAATTCAAGCTACCTGACTGTGGAATTATCTACCGGTATGAAATAGACGTCCACAGTCCTTAAATAAATTAAAATATCAAGTTAAAAAGGCTATCTGACCATGTAATACTGCATGCATTTGGATATATAATATATATAGTCGTATAATATGTATTCGTATATAGCTCTGTCTTTAAATATTTATAACATTGTTTATTTTATTATCTATTATGCTATAGCTACACCCGCTTTCACATGTTAACTCATTTAAAAGTACAACCTAAGGTTGTGTGTTCGAGATTGCTTTGGCGATAAGGCCAATTGTTAAACTAAAATTATTATTTTGTATTTTTGTAGCGTTACAATAAAGTGTATTCTATTCCAATCTATAATACATAGTGTCGTAAGGGCCATCACTTGTTTAATACTCGATAATACAATAGATAGTATCATGCAGTAGCTCGTAAAGTCAGTAGCTTATAAACAATCTATAGTAATTGATAACATCGATAGTAATATCGATAAAACGGGATAAATAAAACGGGATAACTCACGTGAATAAGTCAGATATATTTCAACTAATAGTTATCTTTCTAATATAGCTCTGACTATAGTTTCGTCCACGTCCGTTGGTCTTTTCAAGGAGAGCTCGTGACGCGCGTGTTTACAGTGCAAAGCGAAACTATTTACTAGAATTAGTTGAAAACACTTTAATTCGCATAATTTAAATACTTGTTTGTCATACAGAAGTGTACGTTTTGAACGTTTCCAGTGATTACAGAGGTACTAATTGAGCACTATATCGATAGATTATCGATAGGTACCTATCTACTACTGATTTTCAATATTCCTCTGAAATCGTTCGATTTAAATTGTAAATGATTTTCAAGTTGGACCATCACTAGTGATTACTATCGATAGTTCGACAACACTACTCTTAAGAAGAATGTCGAATGCAATTCTTACAACTCGTTGTTTGTAGTGTTCAGAGACGTTTATGGGTAGTACAGATTGATTTAGTCTTATTCTCTTGTTGGAAGATGTCTGGAACATTCTAAGTATAGAAGATCTTGAATTTGTTATATCAGCTTAGAAATCGCCTTTTATCGAAATTTAGCTTGTATGTATGCCCTAATACTTGACGAAGGAAAAATGTACGAATTGTAGGAGTCCAATTACAAACTAAAAATAAATAATTTTGTTTATTATAAAACTAAAAAAGAATAATGTGTTATTAAGTTATTTCCAATCCTCATATAAGTGGAGTTTTCAAATAGCGTTATCAATTATATATTTGAACTGTAAGCGTCGAATATCTCGAGTATAAATAATAATTTATCTTCTTTGTTTGATTATTCACTATTTTGTCACATGAAATTGGCTAAAAGGTTGGAACTCTTTTAGCCTTTTAGAAAAGACAATAATATATCATGCCATTCCGGAGTCTGGAAATTTACCAACTTTCAACTGAGTTTAATTCCCACAAGAAACAGTTCCGTTTCTCCGGCAATATTTCAGAACGCGGAACAGAGGACGAGGGTTCGATGCCCGCCTTGGGTATACATTTTTTTAAAATTTCATTTGTACTCCAATAATTTGTAAAATATAATATCTCAGAAGTTTGTGCTGTAGTATAGTTTAAGAATTTGCTTAATTATAACGATGAATTTGACCTCATGTTGTCAATGCTGTTCACTGCATTCGATAAACTCTTGCCTTCTTCACCTTCAATACACTGTTTTCATTTATATATAAAGTAGATAGTGATAAGTACTTGTTCGCAAAATCTCAACGAAGTAAAAATGTTGACGAAGACCAGGGGGACGGGACATGCTATTCTAATATGAGCTATAATGACGACACATGCTCGCGGGTTCAATTCCTGCTCGTGGTAAATTTTTCTCTAATATTGTTTTTGTAAGTTTAGCAGGGGTTTTTGCAAAAAATACAACTTTAAGGATAAGCATTTGTGTTTGTGGTAAGGATCTTCACTACGATGACAAACACCACTGGGGCATCAGCGCCAACAACTCAAAGCCCTCTTCCAGAGATAATAGGTGTTCAGCTCAAAACTCAAAACAACCCAAGATGGACATTGCAGGTTTTACACCCTTAACTTAGGAACTGATATAAGTGTTTGTTGTCAGGTGTGAGCGTGCCAGGTCGCGATGGGCGCGTCGGGCGTCTCGGACGAGTACACGCCGCCGCGTCTCTCGCGGCTGCTGCACTCGCTGCCACACATCAACGTGACGCTGCACCGCGTGAACGACACCTTCGCGCCTGACTCGCCCGTCTACCTCGAGGTGAGTCATCGCTCCACTTCTACATTACCCAACCTGGATATAAACGCTGCAACGCTTTAACGACACCATCGCGCCTGACTCGGCCGTCTACATAGTCATCTATTTTGTTCTTGCTGTGTAAACACGGTCTGTCGCGGCTACTGCACTCGCTGCCGTGGTACATATTAACATGAAGCTATACTTACCGCGTTACGACATCTTCACGTCTGACTCTTGTTTACCTCAAGGTGAGTCGACGCTTCCACATTACCGAAACCGGATACGCACGCTGCACCACTAAAACGACACCTTCGCGAATGGCTCACCCATCTATCATCAGGTGTCACATCGCTTCTTTTCAATGTCACCGAGCCTTAGGACATTTCGCATCTGCTGCACCTTAACGTGAAGATGCACGGCGTTAAGGACACCTTCGCGCCTGACTTGCTCGTCTACTTTTAAAGTGAATTATGTCCTTACTTTTCTATGTTATTGTAACGGAACAAGCTCGAGGCCCACCTGATGTTAAGCGGTATCTGCCTATAACAGATACACTTCGTCACAAATCTCGAATTGCACTGCGCCCGTCACCTTGAGACATAGTTCTTAAGTCTCATGTGCCTCTAATTTCACTGGCTCTCAAGGACTGCTGCCGGAACACACCGTTAGGTGCTTGGCGACAAATTTTCTACTTGAGGGTGGTCGCTAGCCAGGCGGGCACTCGCAAAATTCCCTTCCACCATGCGGTGAAGCTCAAGCCCGCGGCGGGATTCGAACCATGGATCTGCTGCACGGCAGTCCATAGCAAATGCCACTGAGCTATCACTGCTTAATTCAATTACTATCATATAAGTAAGTCCGGAGATAAACGCTGCTCATTGCGTCTGTTACGGCTCCTGTATTCGCTGGCTGAGTTACAGATATCTTCACGCCTAACTTGCCCATCCACCTCGAGGTGAGTCATCTCTTATCTTCCAAGCAAGCCTGGACACGCACGCCTCTAACAGCTGCTGAACTCGCACATCATGTTGACGCGTCTACTCGTGTATTTATTTGGATGTTCTGATGGTTTGGATTTTGCTAGATTGTCATTCTGATATGGAAACATCTAAAGAAATATATACTGTTATTAAGCATGTTAATAACATATTTAATGAGTGAAAAATATATTACAGTTACAATAAAGATCGCTTTATTGATTTCAGAGTTTGGGCATCCTGGGCTCCATCCCCGGCGCGTGGCTGATCCTCACACTGACCGTGCTGCTCATATACTTGCTGACGAGATGTTGCGACAGGAAGCAGCGTCCGCCAAAAAGCATTACTGCTCTAAAGGTATTTCTACTTTCAGAACAATACAATATACACACGAATCATGTGTAGAGCTTACGATCAGAGCGTAGATTGTCATGTCTTTTCAGTTAATTGGACGAAGCTGTGATAATTGTTAGGGAGTCTGAAGTGGAGATTAAGAACGTCTTTTTGTTTTCGCATTTGGCTGTCAAGTCCATTAGAGTCAAGTGCAAAGCACTCGTACAGTATTATCTTCTGTTAATGTTCTTATAAAAGTAGTTTCTAAGCACTGATCGTATATTGAAAATGTGGGAATCGTTTTGTAAGTTTTGTTTGTACTTAAATTTACCGTCATTGCGGAATACTCAAGAAATCTGAGCAATTCCGTTGTCGTTGTTTAAAGCAAAAATTTCATCTCTACCAAAACCTTTACCTAAATTAGATACAACAGAACATGTATATTTGTTTCACAAGTTTACTGATTAGCTGATCTTAATGAAAACGATCTGTAGTTGTCTGTCATCAACTAATCAAATAACCGCATCATTGAAAACTAATTGCGTCCCACACCCAAATACATCGGCCGAGCAATTCATCAATGTGTTAAAGCCATTACTCGAGTTCCTGCGGGGTACTCCGCTCTATAAATAGGTCGCACCTACTGCAAACGTAATCAAAATGATTCTCACAGGATTAATAATGTAACAAACAGCTTAATATGAGCGCCACATGTTTGGTTTATGGAGATAGAGGATGATTCAAACACACAGTAGTAAGTCGCCGAATTGCAATCGCCTCGGAGTGTATATAATCCTGAATGAAAGGGCTTGCTTTGCGAAAGGTTGGTCTCACGTTAATATTTTTAACATTTTCAAATTTTTAGACCAATTTTCCACTAAGCATCGTAGTATCGAGAAGGGTGCGTATAAGTAGGAGACGCAGGTTAAACAGGCTGAGGCAAAACTTTCTGTTATAATTTTTTTATACTGGTATTCGCTTAGAAATCCACAGTTTGAAATCATATATTTGCTTAAAATTTCAATAAAATTTAGAAATATAGATTTTTCTCCTGCCCAGGAATTACGGCTTTTATGAAAACAATATTAGTTAGTTTTCCGTTTTGTGCTTTCTCTTTTCCTTTTTCGATATGGTCACTTTCCATCACTTAAGATCGTGTTCGAATGCTTGTCTATCTACATCTTAACTTCTACACTAATATTATAAAGAAGAAAGATTTGTATTTTTTGTGTAATGAATAAACTTAAAAACTACTGAACCGAGTTGGAAAGTTCTTTCACCATTAGATTCCTACATTATCCCTAATGAACATAAGCTTTAGAATATTTTCAAAAATATATTTTTTGAATTTTTGTTAAATGCCTGTGCTGATCTGTGGCCAGCCGTAGGAGTATTGAATCGAAAAAAAAGCTTTTCGTCCATATTCTGAATTTCTTCACACAGGTGAAACCGACAGCGGTTGAAGGACATTTTGCAATTTTCGGCTGTTCGTCTAGCTACAACCCTTAAGTAGAAAATCTGTCGCCATACGTTTGATATATTCCGGCAGCTGTAGTTAACATCTAGTTCCCGTTTTTGTTGATGCCTGATTTTATATCCACACAAGTATCCTTAACAAATCCGTATTGAATTTTCTAAATGGATAACGGCATCCTTATAAAAAGTATTATTTTCACAACTTTTGACTAGTGTCCTGATGTAAACGCTAAAAGTCCCCAAGGGTGGGGATATGCTGAGGGAGTTGATTGAAGGAGCTTTTTTCAGGAGTTGCTCGTTTTTTGAATACCTTTGATTTTTTAACACTATCTCACCTGATGGTAAGTGATGATGTGGTAGAAGATGTATTTCAGGCTAACCTAGAATTGTTGGCTCTCAAGGACAGCTGCCGGAACACACCGTTAGGTACTTAGCGACATATTTTCTACTTGAGGGTGGTAGCTAGCCAGGCGGGCATTCGCAAAATGCCCTATCACCACGCTTTATCGACTGCCATCGTAAGACAACAACCAGCACGTGCACGCTAAGTACTAAGGTCACCCGTCCAAGTCATGACCGAAGCAGACGTTGATTAACTCAGCTGATCAGTTAAGAACGGCTAAGCAAAGTTCACTACGAGGGTTTCAAATCTATTATTATTATAGATCATTATTTAGATGTAGGAAGGCGTTCACAGTTTCGATGGTTTATTTGATAAAGAACAGGATCTATGTCAACCACTCTCCGAACGGTAAACTCCGAGAAAGGATTGGAAATTGGGTCTTTTATGTTCGCAGTCTGCTGTGAAATAAATGGTATCAGATAAAAAAGGTTAGAATGTAAAAACTGCTGAATCAAATCTGCAGATTCAACATCACACCACACTTTTTATATCATAATTGTATACATAAAATTTTTTTTTTACCCAAAAATGGAACCGACTTCAACACTCAATACTGTGAAATAGCTTGTCGAAGTCGATGCCATGGGCACAATATTGTGATAATGGGTACTTTTGAACTTTTTTTTTTATGGGATAGGAGGGCAAACGAGCAGGCGGGTCACCTGATGGTAAGTGATCACCGTCGCCCACAAACATCCGCAATTAATATAAAAAAAATAAAAATAATAATATAATAAATATAATTAACTATCATTTAATAAAAAAAAAACACTCTTTTTAGTGACCCTTGCTACTTACGGGATCGATTGTCATTCACTGTCAATGACTATTTACTTTATTTGTAATTTTGTTAAACGTTTGTTATACGCTTAGCTGTCGAAATGTTTTTCAAGTGTCGTAACTAGATAATTATGATAGTCTTTGACATCTATGTTAAGTACTCACATGTGAATAAGTAATGATGTGGTCGACGATGTTGAGCACTCTGTAGGCTGCTGGGTTTTTTCTCAATGATAGTTACCGCAGAGTATTGTATTGGTAGATGAAATTTGTAACTGACTTTCTACTTCAGTCACTTAGCTTAGCTGATATTATACTCCTTCAAGCTGAAACGGCTAAATCGATTAATAGGAAATTTGGATAGTCTGAAGCAATGATGGCCGCTCAGTAATAGCTCATATGGCATCATATCAATAATACTCATTGGCTTGAGCTTATCCGCATCGTGGAAGGAAATTTTGCGAATGCTGGTCTGGCTAGTCACCTTCCTCAAGTAGACATTCTGTCGCCAAGCACCTAACAGTGAGTTCCAGCAGCAATCCTTTAGAGCCAGTAAAATTTACAGGCATATGAAACTTAACAACTATATATCTCAAAGTGACGAACCCAGAACAATTTGTCATATGTGACGCAATGCATCGGTTATAGGCAGAAGTTACCGCTTAACATCAGGTGGACCTCGTGCTTGTTCCGTCACAATCCCATAAAAGTCTAGATCCTGGATGAACACATATACAGGATAATTTTCACCATCATAATTTTTCATCATTGTTTACGCTGGTGAAACCACAGGGCGCAATTATCAGACTAATCATTACATTCAAAAAATGCTTTGTCCAAATCGAATATATTGTCTATACATTAACTATCTTGGTAATTTTTAGCCTCAGCAAAGAAAGTGTAGTATTTATGTATGTTTATATATATTTTGTCAGATAACACTGATGATACTGTCAGTGCTGTGCTGCGGCGCCATCGGCGTGGGGCTGTTCGGTAACGACGATCTCCACAACGCGATGCTGCAGAGCATCCAGGCGGGCAACCAGCTCGCGCTTCTAGTCAACACTGTCAAGAATCAGGTCTATATTATAATCTTATTTTACACAGCAAATACATAGTTTGGGGGGTCAAGTGCCTTCTTCTTAACCTTGAAATTACAATTTTATTTCACACTATCAAATATCATTAATGTAAGTTTACATAAGAACTTCAACGTAGCCTGCACGTATTGGATCAAGTCAATTGTGCGATATGGCTTGCACTATATGATCATTACTGCTTCATGACGGCTATGGTAGGTACGAATCCTAGTATTGATATTTAGGCTTGAAATCATGAGGTTTGGTAATAGTTTTTAAGAGT
The DNA here is from genome assembly GCA_963854805.1 of Plagodis dolabraria. Taxonomy (NCBI): domain Eukaryota; kingdom Metazoa; phylum Arthropoda; class Insecta; order Lepidoptera; family Geometridae; genus Plagodis; species Plagodis dolabraria. The sequence goes on along the minus strand of OY978447.1, from coordinate 32,467,166 downwards.
GGGGTGTGGGTTGGTTTACAATGTAAAATGGTCGGTTTACAAAAATATAGAATTAGTTTTCCAATGCCGCTTGGCGGTCGCTCCTAATACTGGGTCCGGTTATAATTTCTGAATTGTTTCAATGGTAATGGTGACTTTGTTACGTTACCATTCCGTACAAAAAGGGCTAAACAGAGCCCTAAGTATTAATGAGACTCCGCAGCCTATCTGTCTGTCCGTCGTGTGTACATGTCTCGAGCTAGTAAACGGAATGAATACAAACCTAAAATGTAGATCATATAAGCGGCATTTAATCAATATTGAAAAAAATGCTCTTTTTTGTAAGAAGGTGGGAGTGGGCTTCCTGGTCTTTCATAAATCATACATTATGCTTAGCTCTTCCGATTTTTTGATGATGACACTGGCCCTATTAAATTTATTCTTTTTGAAACACTAAATAGTGATTGAGTTAGTGCATATGTAATGTTGTATTGTCCAGTCGTCGATCCTGGAGGAGGCGATGGGCGGGCGCGCCCGCGCGCCGCTGGCCCGGCTGGCGGACGCGCTGGACGCGCCCATCGCCAACCAGACGGCGCTCGGCACGCTGCTGCGCGCGCTCTCCGTGCTCAGGAACAACGCCAGCGCCGCCGCCGCCGCCGCAGACAACCTGCGCCGCCCGCTCGCCACGCTCAATCTCGACGCATTCATGAAGGTAACTCACGCTCTCTACCACTAGGTTAAACTTTGTAAACGTCTCTGAATACAGTATAGCTATTGACCTAAAGATGCTGTACGAGACGAGCCCTCGCACATATCCGCGATTCGCACTGACAAAGTTACACTCAAGTAATCTAATAATAATTATACCTTTCAATGTACTTATTTTTTTATTTATTTCAGGGAAAACCAACAATTGAAGTAACTTATGTATATAACACTAATAGTAACAGAAAGCTAATTATAGGTTTTCACGTATAGTCAAAACATAATTACAAAGTGTGAGCAATAACAATATCGCTTATGAAACACATTTATGTGGAAAATTAAAATATCTTAAATACCAAGGTATTTAAAATATTTTTAAGAAAGACCTAGAAAACAAAAAAGTTATAATAAAATAATTAACTAATAATATCAAAATTAACTTACAATAATACTCTTTATCTTGTTCCATTAAAAACGTCTTGGCTACTAATACTACGCAAGCCTGGGAGCATCTTCTAGCATTCCCGTACCACGTATTTCACGTGAATTTTGATCCGTCTAACAAAAAATCACTTACTACTAGAGTAAAGGAAAACTGCGTGAAATACAGGGCACGGGAAGAGCAATCTTTTGGCACAACTATAATCATTCCGCCTCTGCGGCGGAATACAAAAACAAATAATTTCGATTCAGCTACTATTAAAATAGTAGAAAACAAAATTACTGATGGTGATATTAAAAACGCGGCACGCATCTTGTTTTCGAGTGATACAATCGCTCCTTTTACATCTGATACGTTGAATTCCCTAATTGAAAAGCATCCGCCTGCAACTGCAGGTCTCCACCTTCCCGAATCTCCTATACAAGACATTGTTGAGGTGACCCCACAGGATGTTTCTGCAGCCGTGGCATCTTTTTTAAGTGGTTCAGCCGGTGGCCTTGATGGCCTCACGCCTCAGCACTTAAAAGATATTTTATCTTTTAGTTCTGGTGAGGTAGGCGAGACACTTTTAAGGGATGTGACGGCTTTGGTTAATTTGATGTTGTCGGGTCAGGTCAACAATGAAATTACCGAAATTCTGTACGGTGCGAATTTATGTGCCCTAAATAAAAAAGATGGTGGTATTAGGCCTATAGCAGTAGGCACCACTTATCGTCGCCTCACAGCCAAATGCGGTTGTAGGAAAAAGGTTGCTTTTTTAAGTAATCTTTTTCAACCACTGCAACTCGGTTTTGGTTCACAGGGTGGCTGTGAGGCTGCTGTACATTCACTTCGCACATTTCTTGATCAAAATTGTGGAGATGTGCTTTTGAAGGTGGATGTTAAAAATGCATTCAACTCTTTAGATAGAGGCACTCTTTTGACTGAAGTGAAAGATAAAATTCCGGAATTATACCCTTTTCTTTGGCAATGCTACGGCAAACCGTCAAAATTAACATACCAAAATAACGTTATTTTATCTTCCGTAGGATGTCAACAGGGTGATCCTCTGGGACCAGCCATTTTTAGCCTTGCGATCCACTCAATAATTCAACGTCTCCAATCAAAACTTAACGTTTGGTATTTGGATGACGGAACCTTAGGAGGCGATGCGAACACGGTTTTGGATGACTTGCGAGTACTTATAGACGATTTTCGTGTTATTGGCCTTGAACTAAATTTTTCTAAATGTGAACTTTTTGTTTGTGATACTTGTCCGGATAAAGTTTCGATTATTGAAAAATTCAACTTACTTGCGCCTAATATAAAATTAGTAGAAAAAAGTTCGCTTCGTCTTTTGGGTTCACCGATTCTTAACGAATCTTTATCACCATTTGTCGAAGAACAAATTCAAAAGTTTAGAAATGCTTCTAGCAGATTATCCAAAATTAACGCCCATATGGCTTTTACAATTATAAGATTTTGCCTTTTCGTTCAAATACTGAATTCCCAAAAATGTTGTCATCTCAGAAACAGTGGGATCGGCCTCTATGCGAGCTAACACGGAAAGATCTTTTAAATACGTGTTCTAGCATCGCAGATCGTGCTCGTATTCTCGCTGTTTCTGTGTGGGAATCCGGTCTTTGGTTACAGGCCATTCCTTCTTACAAAACTGGTAGCCTTATAGATCCATCCGCTTTTCGTCTAGCTATTAGCTTACGCTTGGGTGCAAGGTGTTGTGTTGCACATCACTGCCAGTGTGGTACTGCAGTTGATCAACTCGGTCACCATGGCCTCTCCTGCTCTCGAAGTGCTGGTCGAATTTCCCGCCACGCCAGCCTTAACGATATCATTCGCCGGGCTTTTACCAGCGCCAATGTTCCAGCTATTCTCGAACCGAATGGTCTGATGCGTGACGATGGTAAAAGACCTGACGGCATGACTCTGGTTCCGTGGAAGTTAGGACGGCCCTTAGTGTGGGACGCTACGTGCGTGGACACTTTAGCGTCCGGCTGAGTTTACGATCAACAAAATAGATCCAGATCATTATGCCTGCAGATTTTATTGAATTGATTACTAGGTCGCCATAGAAATGAATTTTGTCTGTAGTTTGTTCCTACAGTGGGAGTACAAATAGGAGGGTTACATCGAGTGATTTCAAAGGGGACGTTAATGGAAATTTTGCTTAGCAGCTCAGGACAATCAATTTTGTTTGTAGTTATTTTTAGTAGAAAAGGTAGGTCGCCAATTTCGCGTCTTTTATATAGTGGAAGAATATATATACAGTAAGGTCAACTCGGCGAAGACCGTCTGTCGGGAAAGATCGTACAACGAGAATTACAACAAATTCAGCAGACTTTCGAAGGTGGCAACACAATCAACCGGTTAATAAAGCCTTTCTAGTTTTTATCCATTGACAGAGATTGCGGTGCGTGTAGCGCAAACGGAAAAAAATAGGTTTTTAATTTAGTATGGTGCGCGACTTGCATTGGGAGTGTACCACATACTATTAAAAATGTTAAAGAGTGTTTAAATCTTAGTTATTTTTCAGATCTATGCAAGTAAATTCATTCTTTATGAATATATCTATGTAATTATTATTTGAAATCAGTATTATACACGTTTTGTACTACGTTATTCTTGATGAAAATAAAAAGTAACCTCTCAATATGTAGTGGGGAAGTCCGTCTAGGTTCTGGAGGGTAATAATGTCATATGCCGGTCTTCGCCACATTCAGAAGTCGTCAACGTTTGGTGTCTAATTAAGCCTTTTTTTCATTACCTTCCTGGTTGGTTACACTTCAAAGTATGTTAAATCGTAATTTCTTTTCGTTTTTGTTAAATGGAAGACTGATTATTTTGTTCAAAAAAACGCAAATAAATTTTGCTAGTAATTTTAGGTTTTACTCAGTAGCGGTTTCTATGGTTAGTAGGTATTTACCTACGATTTTGAATCTCATTATTTTAATAATAAGCACTCGTTTATTTTTTTTCTTATCTTATTTCTAAGTTTATCCAAAACTATTACAAGAAACATTTTTAATTTTATTGATTACATTTTTAAATTTTTGTAATAAAATTGTAATAAAAAATAATTAATTGTTATTCAAGGTGAAATATGTTTTGCACCCCTGGAAGTGCGAAGTATGCCGGTCTTACCCGACAAATGCTGTATCTCGCGAAATAAGCTATTAAAAACCTTATTCCTGAGAGTTAGAGTGCACAAATTAAGATGTTACAATTACTGGCACTCGTACACACTATCTATAACTACAAAAACTGTCGATAACTAAATAAATTTGCCACTAGACGGTCTTATCCGACAAGGAAGCCAAATCCGTCTATTTTCACTGTGTTTACAAAAATGGTTGTTATTCCGTGACCGTTGGTTTCTATGTAATTTTGACATATTTATTGTCAGATCAACTAAATATCTTATTATCTTGTTTAACAAAATTTGACTTAAAGGTTATAGAATAGCCAAAATAAGTCAATTTGTAACTTTTTAAATGAAGTATGCCGGTCTTCGCCGAGTTGACCTTAGTAGTTCGTTTGCTCCAAGTTGCCAGGGAGATTCCAGGAGTTCCAGTGCGCTGCTTCGTTGGTGCGGGCACACGTAAATCTGAACGAAAGTTGGCAACTTGTGCGACGCTGAAACGTGTCGGTGACAACTACGAGTACTTTTATGTTTTTGTTCAATTGCGTTTGTGCAACAAGCAATTTTTGTGTTTTTGATGACAAAATTTGCCAACTTTTGTTTAGTTAGCATTTTTTGTTTAGGCATAGCGCGGCGACGCTTGCCAAAATACTGTCAAACAAAACTCCGGAACTTGTATTCCATACATAATAATTATGATAATATGCATAACAACAATCAACATTTTCAACTTAAAATACATAATTTTAAATACATTTTGATATAGGTATGTACTTTAATCGGACAGACGATTTATATGAAAATATGCGTTTTACCTAAAAAAACTCACAACATAGCCAGACGAGCGTTCGCACAATTCCCTAACATTTGCAAAGTGATGGAAGTTTTCAAGCCGCTCGAAGGCGTCCGACATACATAGACTAACGACTGCAGTTCTAAGACATTAACTGACAGCTTAGCGTGCCCTCTGAAGCACGTGCACGCTCACTATGCCACTTAACTAGCGGTCACCTATCCATGTCATAACCGTGGCGGCCGTTTTTTATCCCCTAGGAGCGCTTTGACAAGTGTGTGGTGTTTAGAATTATACTGTATTGCAGCGTGCATGGGTGTGGGAGGCGGCGCGTTGGGCGGGCGGTATGGCAGGGTGGTGCTGCGGCGGTGCTGTCTGTGTGGCGCTGCTCGCTGCTGCGGCGAGGCGCTCGAGGCGTGCGTTGCTGCTGCTCGCTGTGAGTATACTACAGTGTCTATAAAGCGAATATTAGCGTTTCACTTTTAAACATTTTTAGAAAAAAAATATTCTCATCGCGCCGGTTGAACTGAACCGTCTCATATTGCTTGAAATAATTAAAGTCAAGGGCGATACTTATGTATATAGGAAAACATATGAACCATAAAAGTCAATGACCGAAATTCTTCCTGTCTGGCGACACTACGTTATCATTTACTGACCGTTGTAATTGACAGGTGGGCGCGCTGGGCGCACTGGTGGCGTGCTGGCTGGCGACAGCGGTGCTGGCGGCGGGCGCAGTGGCGGCCGCTGACGCCTGCCAAGCACCCGCTGCAGCCATCGCGCATCACGCGCCGCTCAACCTGCCCACCGATGTGAGAATTCCACTACAACCTTTAAAGCGTTATATTTTTTTTATTGTTGGTTCACAGATCTGGATATACATAAAGATAAACACATTACAAAACATTAATATATATAACATTAATATATATATTAATATACATAAGAAGCAAAGCAACATTTACAAGGCGCGTATCTTGCTTTGAACACAGCATGCTTAAAAGTATTGTGTACAAATAATTTATCTACTAAGGTTTTTAAATGGATAATAGCAGTCTCTTAAGGGAAGAGACTGATGGGTTACAAATGTCAACATTATGACAAATATTGTTCTTATGAACAACATATACGATACAAACAACCATGTGACCGTAGATTGTGCGTGAGAGTCCAAGGCTGAATGTTTTTCGATTAATGAGACGGCTAGAGGGGCGAGTTATATCAAATTCAATTTTCTCAAGCAACAAGGGAAGGGAACTATCTATGTGACGATGGATAAGCTTATAAAGACATACAAGGTCAGCGACGTTCCTTCTCTTTTGGAGTGAGGACATCTCAAAGTGATAGAGTCTAGACTAATCGTATGTCAAATAACTTACTCATGGCGGATAAGATTGAGATTGGTCGGTATTTAGAAACATCCCCAAGATCTCCTTTTTTGTGAATGGGAGTAATATTTGCGACTTTCTTAGTTGGAAAAATTCCACACGACAATGACTTATTAAATATGATGTGTAATGGTTTTGTTAGTTGTGAGGAGCAAGATTTTAAGAATGAAGGAGGAATGGAATCCGGTCCAGGACTCTTATTAGCGTCGAGGAATTTAAGTGAGGTCAAAAAGTCTGATTCGGAGAGGTAACATGAGCTAAGTGTTGTATAATAGCCGCAGGACTCATCGTAGTAACTACCTAAGGTGTTTTGGCTGAAATCACATTGGTAAATAGTGTGATTGGTAATATTCAGAGTATACATCCACAACATGCCGCCCACCCTGCACGCTTTGGCTTTCGAGAAAGATTTCATCCGGTATATCGCAACTGTTTAAACGCAAAGAGTTTATGAACGACCAAAATTATTTAGGGTTATTTTTAATTTGCGTCTTTGCTTCTGACTTCATTATATTTATATTACTAGGTAACATGTATCACAACGTTCACGCAGCATTCGATATGTAAGGTGATCTCTAGGATTTTCATTTAATTTAAACCTACGATGATATTTGGACTTTTCTTTCAACACCCTAATGAAGGGTTTACTTAACCAGAACGGATACTCATTCTTACGAAGTAGGATGTCCTAAGTTGTTATAGAAGTCAGGACATCATAAAAGACGTCTGCTTACCTTGGGGATGGTTAAAAACTAATGATTTTTTGACTTTCGGAGACTTTGGCATATCAATCTTAATGTTTACAGAAATAATTGATACGGGATGATCAAGTTTAACTAATGGTTTAGGACCATTAGATTTTGATACTGACTTAGGTGAATTAGTGATAATGAGATCCAATATTCTGCCACGTGAGTTGGGAATAGAAAACGTTTCATGAAGCGCGTTAAAAAATAATGTGTCAAGGAGAAGGCTGTCTATATTGTCACTTGAAGAGCCAGGGATCAAATAGGCTGAATTTTCATCTTCACCACATGCCCACTGAAGATGTGGTCGATTAAAATCACCAGCCAATAAAAATATTGAATTTCCGAGCATCTTATTTTGTAGAATGCTTGTAATGTTAGTTAATAATTTGTCTCTATGATCATACCTGACTGGTGGAGAAGATATAACGTACAAATACACAAGATAACTACTGAATGAGAGACCAAACCTAATTGTCACCCACAGGTTCTTCCGAGTAGACTCCCATTTAATTTTTCGTATGGGAGCATATTATTTATGTACTGCTACTAAAATACCACCTCCATCACTTTTCGCGGAAATTGTTCATTGGCGGTCGCGTCTTAAGGTGGAATACCTGCTATCAATAACTTTATTGTTGTATGCGGAGTCATTTAGACACGTCTCAGTTAATAGAATAACATCCATGTCTGACTTTAGTACATTCATAAGTATTTCTGAGGTTTTGGTCCTAAGACCTCTAACATTTTGATATGGAATTTTCAGGTTACACAAAGGATTTCTTTTACCTAATGATAACATGACTTCAAATATCTGAAAACCCCCTTGAAAATTCTATGTTTTTGACTATAAATCTCTTGGAGTTAACGTTCTTTTTCAGGAACAGTTTGCCACCTCGCACCTACACAAATTCAAACTTTTTGTCTTTCGCAACTTTAGGACCAGCCGTGCAGTATTTTATTTTCTGGAGACAAGTGTTCACAGACGTAAACTGGTATTTTGTCACCCTCAAGGCCCAGATGAGACGAGTTTAGTTAATCTTTCTGGTGGGTACGCTATTTTTTTACCGCAGCTATGACCTTGTCTCGTACTAAAGGACTCGTAAGCTTCATCACGATACGTCGTGGGCAGTTCGAATCTTGTGTTTTTTTGGATACTCGATGGCAATTTAGAGATCCTGATTCGGCCTCCCACCCTTACAATATAGACAGTAATAGTATGCGAGTAGTTAGTAGTTAGGGCAGTTTCGATAGGTGAATGAAACCTTGTTGTTCGTACGTTGGTTGCAGATGGTGCACTACTACTTGTCGTGCAAGGTGTCCCGCGAGAACGTGCTGACGGCGGAGCTGCGCAACGCGCAACGTGCCGTCGTCGCCGTGCGGCAGGCGCTCGCGGTGCTCGCCAGGGGCGCGCCGCCGCTCTTTAACGATCCAGGTGCTTACACATTGTACCCTAAGTACCCTAAGTACACTACACACGCCACGCCGCGCGCCGCTCTCTCTACATACGCTGAGGGCGGGTTTCACCGGAAAGACTGAACGCGATCAAATCAAGCTGAACGTAGTTCAATCGTTTGTTTGAGTTCAGAGCTCCAGTTATAATTTCATCAACATACATTCAACCAAGTTCAAGCTGATCAAATATTGACTTCAAAACGTTTGGATCTTTAACATGTTCAAGGGATTTCATTGTGATCGACAAATTGCGTCCAATCTTGCAAAAAACATTCCACCGATATTTGTTGCCAAAGAAACTAAACGTGATCAAAATATTACCGGTGAAATTGTTTTCATGTTCAAGTTCAAAACCGGCGCACATGAAAAAATTATGCCACAGAATGAAAATTTCCAAATATCATAATTCTTACTTTTTATGGAGCTAAGTATGACTCAAATTTTGAAAATTAAATACCTGATAACTGAGAGTTGGGATTCGGCAATAAGCTCAGACGAGCGACGGGCGACTGATGGGCAAGCATGACAGATTTCGAAGTATAGTTGAAGTCAGAGTCAAAATCATTTAAGTATTTAATTTAGGCGTCTACGACGCTCTTATGAAGGTCAATTACAAATTTTAATATACTACATTGTACTGCCACGTTCAGCAAACAAAAATTATGGAGCCACTGCGAGAAGAACGGGCAAGAAACTCTGGTGTGTGAATTGATGCCATATTCCTCGATTTTAGTGACATATACGGATACAACATTTTCTAAAAAATTAATACAACATTGGTTGTAGATGTGACAGATTTCAAATTGACACTTGTTGTCATATATCTCGATTTTGAGTTTATTGTGTTGAAAATATTCTAAAAATTACCAGGTATTTAGATACAAATTTTAAACACAAACTGAAAAATATGACATTAAGTGCTACGAATAAATATGTAAAGAAGTATATCTCTCACACAGCTACCGCTTTGATTGCGGACTCATCAGGTTCACATTGAACATAACATACACAATCTTCCAAATTCAATGAGATTGGTTTGGAAACTTGGCGCTTCGAAATGGTCACGTCAAAGTAATGTGTTTGCGCCGCATTGCACTTCTTTAAACACGTCCGACGCGGTAAGCTTTTGCACTCTGCCTTTGTTTGATTTTGACTCACATTTCTTTACATATTTATTCATAGAATCAAGTGTCACATCTAGGACCTATACCCTAGTATTTATTTTTACATTTGCCACCCAAATTGAAAAGTATGACATCAATTGCTACATTGACGTCTGTCAGATCTAAGGCCTTTTCTAGTATTTTTTCGAAAATTTGCAACCCTAATTTGTAATTCAAATGAAATAATATGACATCAAGTGTCACGTATAATATCCAAGTTGATTTTGAATATTTGAAACCCTAATATGCAATTAAAAACGAGCACAATGACATGGAGTACCACATTTGACAGCTGTCACATCTTTTGTCATGTGTTATCTTTTGTCTCTAAATGATTCTCCGCTCTAATTAGTTTGTTTTCATTTGAGTAATTTTTAGAGCCCTAAAGTTTTGCCAAGTTTCGTGTAATTCTGTTGGTTGGATTCAGCTCGCTGCATTGTCCTTCCTAAACAAAACGCCACCCTGGCGGACACGTTTTGACTTTAATATCTCGTATACCATGGAGGCACAAATTCTAGTTTTTGGCCTCAAAGTAACATAAATTGAGCACTTACTTTATTGAAATTTTGAGCCAAATCGATGGTGGTCCCGCGCTGGTTTCGGACATCGTCATAACGTGTATGGTGGTACAGTTGGATGGTTGGTGAGGTTTGGTTTGCGTTTACGTCGAAGGCGAGAGAGAGGTTGTGAGGAGAGCAGTAACAGTAGATAAGATTGTTTGTGTCAGGTCTGCAGCCGGCGCTGGGCGCGCTCGGCGCGGGCACCGGCGAGGCGGAGCGCGCGCTCGTGTCGCTGAGCGGCGCGCTCGAGTGTCGCGTGGCGCGCGCCTCCTTCGTGCAGGGCGCGCGGGCGGCATGCGACGCCGGCCTGCAGGTACGTACTGTACTGTAGTGCACCTACCTACGTATGTAGCGCGCTCGAGTGTCGCCTCCTTCGTGCAGGGCGCGCGGGCGGCCTGCGACGCCGGCCTGCAGGTACGTACTGTACTGTAGTGCACCTACCTACGTATGTAGCGCGCTCGAGTGTCGCCGCCTTCGTGCAGGGCGCGCGGGCGGCCTGCGACGCCGGCCTGCAGGTACGTACTGTACTGTAGTGCACCTACCTACGTATGTAGCGCGCTCGAGTGTCGCCTCCTTCGTGCAGGGCGCGCGGGCGGCCTGCGACGCCGGCCTGCAGGTACGTACTGTACTGTAGTGCACCTACCTACGTATGTAGCGCGCTCGAGTGTCGCCGCCTTCGTGCAGGGCGCGCGGGCGGCCTGCGACGCCGGCCTGCAGGTACGTACTGTACTGTAGTGCACCTACCTACGTATGTAGCGCGCTCGAGTGTCGCCGCCTTCGTGCAGGGCGCGCGGGCGGCCTGCGACGCCGGCCTGCAGGTACGTACTGTACTGTAGTGCACCTACCTACGTATGTAGCGCGCTCGAGTGTCGCCGCCTTCGTGCAGGGCGCGCGGGCGGCCTGCGACGCCGGCCTGCAGGTACGTACTGTACTGTAGTGCACCTACCTACGTATGTAGCGCGCTCGAGTGTGTTATAGGCAGAGATTACCGCTTTACACCAGATGGGCTACGAGCTATTCCATAAAGATTTTATGGAAGAAAAACATTTAAATATGTAACGGGCCCTAATACGCTATCTTGGGGTACTCCGTTGCCTGCCAAATTAATTGGGCTTGCACACAAATCTAATAGAGAAAACGAAGCACTAGTATAATATGTTTGTATGTTATTTTTCAGGCGCTATCGCTGCAGCTATTGGCAGCCATCGCGGCCGGGTTTCTTTTCACGGCGATCGTGCTCGTTGACTCGCACGCTTGGATCTACATTAACACCAAGTAAGGAACAACTCATTGACACTAGCATGGTTAAGGCCCAAAGTTTAACGATCTATTAGGAGCGTGATCTGTTTTTGTATTTATTAGAAAATATTTATAGGAATGCCTTGCTAGTCGGAATTAACGCCAAAGTAAGAACTTAGGAATACCGTAGTCTTTATTAGGTTATTATGACACAGACATCTCAGTAACAGTCCGGAGTCTGAAACAGTACCAGGCAATAGAAAAAGGTTTTCGTCTGATACTAAAAGAAATATAGGTGCTTCGATTTAACCCTTTGGGATGATGGCTATGACGTTAATTGTTTCTTAAAGTAAAATTATTTCCAAAGAACACGATACGAAACAAAGGATGCCTTAGGATTACTTAATCCGCGATGTGTATACGTTGTAATACTTAAACTTTTCGCAATTTACCTCCCTTTTTTTTTTGTTTTCGCACGGAAAGCTTTCAATTCAGGTTCGATATACGTTCGACCAAACCATGGAACACCCTACCAGCATATTAATTACTTTACAGATAAAATCTGAGAAGTTTCAAGGACTAAGTGAATAGGTCTTAATCTTCTAATCTTGAGAAAGTCGTTTTCCATCAGAAAAAATGACTTACTTTTTGTAAAAAAACGTTAGAAACCTTGTTCAGTATTTCATAAAAGAGATGAAGACTAAACTGTTTGGAGTAAATCAATATAGAAACAACATATTTGAGTATGTAATAGGAGAATCGGTCTTGTCTAGTGTAAAATATATGGTCCAGTACGTGCGAAAGCTTCAATAGTGGTTGTCTCCGTTGTTGCAGACGCAGCGGCACGGGCGAGGAGCAGGCGCCCTTCCTGTCGAGCGGCGGCAGCAGCGCCGCCTCCCGCACCCTCCCGCGCCCCGCACCCTTCCCCAACGGCAAGCCCCCCTCCTACTCCGCCGCGGTGCAGCTCATGGACCTGGGGGACCGGGACCATGCCAGGTATGCACTCCTACTCCATACTAGAGGCTAAAATAACAACCAGACGAGGCAATCGAAAATTGTTTTCGGTGTAGTTATTAGTTCTTATCCGGTATTATTTAACATCAAAAATTCAAATCCGAAGACTGTTGAAAATCACGTTTTGACTGACTAAAAGAACTATTTAAATGTATTTTTTGTTTTTATATTTAATTTTAGACTCATAATAAAATACAACCAGAAAAGCTAATACTGTTATTTTCGTATATAAATTATAAAATATACATATATGTTACTTTATAACGTATTTGTAGTTATATATTCAGAAAACTTACACATAGTAGTGGTTCTATAAGTGAAAACTATAAGGTTGCGCGTATCCACCAGAGATGTGCGAGGAAGATGAGCAGTGTGAAATAGAATCCACCAATCGCATCGCTGTATTCAGCCAGGCTAGGGAAATGAAGCGATTCTATTAGTATCTTTTTCCTCGCTCACCGCTCTTCTTCGCAGCCTTATGATGTTGTGTACCAAAGCTATTACAGTCATAGCATTGTCCTAACAGCTATTTTATTTTCCTTGTAAAATGAAATAAAGTGCTAGTGGCTACGGCAATGTCTATGGCCCTTCGTATACAGCTATGTTTAAAGTTTTCTTTACAAAATGTCACTTATATTGAACCAAACATTAAACTTGGCCCAGATAAACACTCTATTGACAATGCTACAGTCTTCCTGGGAATCAAAATAGATTCAACTTTACAGTGGGATCCACATATACATGATCTAGCCGGAAGACTTAGTTCTGCTGCATATGCAGTTTGTAAGATAAGACAGTTAACAGACGTAGCTACTGCTTGTCTAGTTTATTTCGCGTACTTATTGTGTACCGTATTATGTCATATGGTGTATTGCTGTGGGGAGCTGCTGCTGAGATAGAGACAATCTTTATCTTACAAAAGCGTGCAATTTGAGCCACATATGAAATGGATCCTAGGTAATTCCTGAGAGATCTTTTTAAAGTAACTGATATTTGAACTTTACCGAGACTATATAATTATATTGGAAAATGTTATGTATGTTCGTAGAAAAATGAGTAGATTTAAATTAAACAGTGACAATCACGATTACAACTCTAGGAATAAAGATAAAATAGGGATGCCAGGTTTTAGATTAGCAAAGACAAATAAAAAGTCCTTCTTAGGTAATTGCGTGCGGTTTTATAGTAAAGTTCCCAAACATAATTACAACTCTCACAGAAGGGAAATTCAAGTTGCACGTGAAAAACATATTGATTAAGAAATCCTACTTTACAGTTTGTGATTACTGTAACACATTGTTAAAAGACGTTTAAAATAATGGCCCCGAGTTTCTTGCCCGTTCTTCTCGCAGTGGCTCTATAAATTTGTGGCAGTACAATGTAGACTATTTCAATATTAAAATTTGTAATTGACCTTCATAAGAGCGTCTAAGACGCCTAAATTTAATAAATTTGACTTTGACTATGCTAAATCGCTGCACTTGCCGTGCAGTTACGTCGAAACAGATTTTTGAAAAAATTGTGACTTTTTCCTTGCAAATGATAAATTCCGTGGTTCTAATGCCAGATTGTAGTGATTTTAAGTATCCTGGTTCGATCACATCATACTCCGCATGTTTTAACTTTGTGTAAAAGTACCGCATACTATTCTGTTACACCGCCATATGAAAAGGTGTGTTCCGGTAGCTGTCCTTGAGAGCCAGTAATTTTAATTTGACCCAGCACACACCGACCAAATCGTCACTTATCAGAAGATAAGATTGAGGCCAAAGGTTAACTTTACAGTATTAAAAAAACAATTGTAAGGCGAAATTTGAATCATTGAGAATTTACTATGTAAGTAGTGTTATACAGTTTGACGGGCCATCGAGCCACACTATCCACAGTAACGAAGGTGAGAGCGGGCATGTGACTGTTGGCAGGGTGCGCATGTCCGGCAGCGCGACGCTGGGGCGGGGCGCGACGGGCCCCATGGGCGGGGGTGGGGGCGCGGGGCACGCGGGGCACGCGGCGCTGGGCGGGGCACACACGCTGGGCCGTGCGCCCCACAACGGCAAGTACGCGACGCTCAGCAAGCAGTGCAAGACGCTGGAGAGCAACGACTTCTACTGAGACAGGCCCGGCGGCGGCGCCGATACACTACCCACAGGTACGCTATCGCTTTGTTACCTTGCCATAAGGTTTGCGCATGGTTGCTTGACGTAGAACCGAAGACTTTGGTTTGACATTTGTTACTACTACACTTATTAACTTATTAGGTACCGACTAGGCCCCGCGTTATATTTACCGGAATGATTCCGACCAGTTTCGGACTACCAGTTAATTAAATAACTTTATTAAAATAAAATGTTTTTCTTCGCTTCTTGTTGAGATATGGTATTAATAGTTAAATGAGGCAGTGCAGACTTTCCTTTGCAACATTGGCTAGGAAACGGAAGCCAACCATTTTGTTTTTGAATACCATTAGAGTACTTCTGTCGGTAATGTCGTCAGCTCATGTGCTGTTTCTCACTCCACTTCTGAATAAAACGACTGTTAATTCAACTCTTTTACTGCCAATACCTAATATATCTTAACATTTCTCTTTCTTAAATCTTTTCCTCATTACAGAGCATCTTTGCCCCATCCACAATACGTTTTACGATGCGCCTGCTCCGACCTACTTCAATGCAGAGTATACTTATCTAAAGAGATGTAATGTTATGTTGTAGGATCAAGCGGGCGGGTGGCAAGCTTGAACCGCTTCGACCCGAAGTACGCGTCGTTCGGTCCTCGCGCCCCCCGCGCCCCCCTCCGCCCCGCCGCCGCCCCCCCGCAGCCGCAGGCGCTCGCGCTGCACACCTTCTCTGCAGCGCCGCCGCCCCCTCGCTCCGCCGCCGCCCCCTCCGTCGCTCTGCCGCCCATACCCGCCGCCGCCGCCGCTGCCGCAGCAGACAGGCAAGGCGAAAAGTACGCCACTACGGACCGACACGCATCCACAGACAGGCACGCTGAAAAGTACGGCACTCTCGACCGATATTCCTCAGATAAGTACACCCCTGACTCTCGTGACAAACACGCCAACTCCGACAAATACGGATCTGCAGATAAGTCGGACAAACACGCGTCCGGGTCGGACAAACACGCGTCCGGGTCGGACAAACACGCGTCCGGACCGGACAAGTACGCGACTGTGCGGCCCGCCCGTCGCGCCGCCGAGCCGCAGCCTTTGTCCGCGGCCGCTTTGGAGTATAGATCCTTGCAAAGACCGAGACGGCAGCAGCAGGCGAATACAAACACTCAGCACCGAAGGAGACCCGATAGGAATCATTCCCAACAGCACGCGCAACAGCATTCCCAACAGCATGTGCAACACCACGAGCCGAGGGATTTGTACGCGGTCACGGAACTCTAGTATAAGGACACTCGGTTATAAAATCCCGTCGTGAGATCCACGGTCTCGACGGTTACGTTCAAGTTATAACCGTATATAGAGACATTGGTCGGGAATGCAGTTGTAATTGGACCAGCTCGAATAACACGATTGTTGAATATCGGGAAATGAGTTGAAAAGTGTCTGTAGTTTAGCGTTCCGATTGGTCAATCCGTGGAAAGGATTTGGAATGGTTTTTCGTGATTGTTTATCAATCTTACTATCTTTTGCAATCAGTGTAATAGAAATGTAGTCTTTTTGAATTGCTACTGGTGTTTTATCGCAAATACAGTGGGCAGTGAATTTGACGAAATTACTCGAATATGTTATCGAATGTGAAAAAGACTTTCGACTTTTATGTGAACTTAAAATGTGAAAATGAATGATTCGAAACGAATTGAAAAAGTAAATTATCTGAATGATTTTACGAACATTTCTTGTGTAAAGATTGCTCAAAATCTTTGTAATTTATTGTGAATACTGGTCTAATTATTTAACGAAGTTGCTATTGTATACTTACCTAATTTATTTACAGTTTTTGTATTTTCACTTATGTATTTTTGAGTGATTTAGCACAAATATTTTTTAGCTAAAATACTAAAAGGGTTTGAAATCGAAGGCCTATCTTTTGTATCACTAACATTACTGTTCTTTCTACGAATAATTTCCTAGTTCTTTCTATTATATTTTCTGTTTTCAGAATTTATGATATCTATTAATATTTCTTTATTACGCACTTCAAATACATAATTCTGTGTAATTCTTCTCGATTAAGCCCGATGGCTGTGTTTAACTTTAATGACCAATAAATTAAACTAAAAATAACGCTACCTGAGCGTTTCGAGTAACCCTTACTTTTGGACTTGGGACTTTACGCTCAAAAATAGATTGTAAGCACTGAGAATGACGGTAACTAAAAAATGCCAAACATTAGATTAAAAAGAAAGGCGTTATCAGAAGGTTCACTCTGTAGACGTTGTTCTACATATAGATGATACTATAGTCAGATTTAGTTCTAACTTGTGGTTACGCTGTCGTGAGGCTTTGATTGATGAGGTGGTTAAACTTCCTGTACATTGTAAACAGAGTGACAGTGAAATGTATTGGCATGTCACATAGATGGCGTGGCGGCGAAGGCTGGGCCGCAGAGTGTAATATCCAGTATGTGGGAGGCTTAGGTCTGTCACGAGGATGGCAGTTTTGCTACTACCAAGGCAAAGAATCCTTAAATATTATGTCGAACACGCAGGGATGATAAATGCTTGAAACTTTTTGTTGCCAAAGCGCTGTGGTAAATAAGGACCTTAGAACTTGGTAATAGCCTTGACAGCGTTTCGGTGCTATGCGCCAGGCGTGATACCCTTAGTCGACTCGGCCTTGTCTCTAAACGCAAGCGTAACCACAAGTAGTCTCTACTTCTAAGACTATACTCATACTGCCTAAATACGTCTAATTTTCCTAAGACTTTTATAAAGATTTAAAAAAATAAACCTCGAAAACATTTTTGAATCTCTTACAGGACTAACGCTTCGTAAATTTACTTACTAGGCTCAACTTAACGAATAATCCTAAAAAGGACCTAATGTATATACTAGTTATAATTTTTAACTTTTATTAGATAAAATATTAACTTATTTTATTTACAGATAATAATGTTAATTGTAAATAAAATAATTATAAATCATTCCAATGTGTTTGTTAGAATTGGAAATGTTAGAATGAGAATGTAATAGTAAACGATGTAAATAATATGGGTAAAATGGGTTACTACCATTTAAACAATCTGATTTGTGTATCTAGTTGTAATATCTAAAGTACTGCTATGTCTATAACACCATGAAAATAACTCTAATTCTATAATAATAGGTTATTTATAATGTGCTCGTGGTTTCACTTAGGGTTGTGCTGCGGATGTTAGAAATAAACGATAATGTGGACAAGTACTGTATCGATACTTTGGTGTGAGGTCGTCGCGCTGCGTGAAGAAATTAGGTCAATGACCCCCAGCATACATATCTATCAGTTTCCATTCTAGGTGCAGTGTTCTAACACCTTCAATAACATCATCGCTTACCAACAGGAAAAAAATATTCTTTCACACAGAAGTCTGGTATGACAATTATTGTGCGAATGAAAGGGAAATAAGTTACTGACAGATATACTTCTGGGGTCAATGATCGATATTCTTTCTGTACGGGGGTCATGCAAAAACTAAACTATTTAATACAATTCACTTTTTGTGAATGTCCACAGGGACATCTTTTTCAAAGTTTGGGAATATTTTCAAAAACACATCGCTCAGATGAAGCTTAGTATTCTGATCGAGGGTTGCACTGTTATCAATTGGAAACTCTTCCTCTTCCCATACATGCGGGCCAGATCCCAACAAGTGGCGCAAGATTTGATGTGAAAGTCAAGTGTTCCTGTATACCAGACACAGAGTTGTCTATACTGTTACCAGATCTTTGACAGATATTCCGGTACTAAAATTCTGAACAATAGTCAATGCATCAATTAATTTTCAAATTCTGAACACGAAGTAATTTTACAGTACTCGTCAACGTTGACACAAGTGTTTTTCTAGTGTTGCCAGATTGTTGGTTCCACGGCACGGTGTGGTAATAATCACGTTCGCGTCACTTCACGCACGACAAACAGTTGTTTTGAAGACTATTCTAGTGTAAATTATTATTTAGATTGTATCTATAGATAGATTAGATGTGAGAGATAAGGAGGTACCACTTTTTGTCCTATGTATCGTGCAGTTTTGTACCGCAGTATTATAATAGGTGAATTTTGTGAGAATTTACAACGACGTTCGTAAGATTTTTATGATCAACTTGTAATTGTTTAGTTTTAATGTTGCTGTTCACTGGTAACACTAAGTATATTATTTTGGCTCAAAGTTTGATTTTTATGAATTGGTAAATGGCTAGGAATTCAGTGTTTTGTAAGAGAAAATACATGTTTTGAAATAAATTTTCAGTGACAGTTTGGTATTGGGAATTTTACCTGATCAAAAGCCAGCAGGCTTACTATCTATTATATGGGATCTGAAAATGAATCTGTAAGTCTTTAGATACTTATGCATCGTGGATCGTGGACATTACAGGAGTGGTGATATATTTCATGTACGAATACGCTTTGTGAAAGACGGGCATGTATCACTAGTCTTTAACAAAGCAAACTCAAAATCTTAATCTAGTCTCAAGTTTTGAGTCTAGAATGGGTCTTTCACCATTGCAATTGTTTAAAGTGAAAGAAGAATTGAAAGATGTATTTTCTTTTTCTTAGTGATTTTCTCAAGTTTCTTCAAGACAGTTCCAGGTGTAGATAAAACCATTAATCATGTTTTGACTTAGTGATTGTTTTTAAACAATAACAAGGTCTATTTTATTGCTGATAGGTTAGTTACGCTTTGACCACAAAGTACAATACAGAAGACGTACAATATCGAACAAATTAATTGGAACAAGTTTTTTGATTGGCGATTATTATAAGCAATTGAAACATCTAATGAGATATCAGTTAAGATTGTTTGTTTTCTTTCCAAAAAAATTTGTTGCGTATAATTATTTTGTGTATTTTTATATAAAGGAATCATCGGTGAACAGCAACTTTATATTTCATGGTACCATAAGCAGTGTATTCGCCAAAGATAATGCATAATTTTAACTTAACTACGTCAAGTTAGTTATAAGTAAGTTAAGAATTGAGTTTGTACTTTTAAAAACATTGAGAACTTTATCCGTATTTATGTTAGACGTGTTTCGAACTACATTCAGATGGAGTATTCTAAGAACTTGAAGATATAGTCGAGAATAGATTTATTAAAGAAAGGAAACAGTGCCATTCAGTTATTTTTAATAATATGATTTACTTGGTATTCGGATACGGGTTCCAACAAAAAATAATTTGATTTTTCCTATATGAAATGAATAAAAAAAATATTGCATATAATTTAATGAATATATCAGGAAAACATTGAAATAATATAAAAAAATATATCTAGTGACAATTCCGCCTAATTTTCCTGCTAAGCTGACGTGGCACTATAAACTCCACGTAGCCTAACCGGAAGAGTTT
Source organism: Plagodis dolabraria (assembly GCA_963854805.1). NCBI lineage: Eukaryota > Metazoa > Arthropoda > Insecta > Lepidoptera > Geometridae > Plagodis > Plagodis dolabraria. The sequence continues at coordinate 32,447,048 of OY978447.1, read as the reverse complement.
ACGACGCGTTTTGATTCTACACGAAGCATCATCAAGTATTGCCTTTTCAAGCGCACGAACCAGGATTTTAAATTTAATTGTTTTTCTAATATAAAAAAATAATGTTTTTTAAATATATGTTTTTCATTATGAATTTCCGCTAAGTGACCCCTAAATCTATTATATGTACAAGAACTTTTACGCGTCAGTCAAAAGCTGAAAAGAAATTGTACTGTGGATGGTAAATGTCAATAACTTCGCATCCTACTGCATATTGCCTTAAATATATGAATGCTTAGACACTTTATGCCTTCATGTTCTGGGATAAAGCGGCGCTGATTAATAGTGATTCTCTGTCTCTTTACTCAATACGGTTTTTTTAATCGATAAATTATATTTGTTATTAACAAATAATAACAAGCTTTCTTTTTAGAAGGAGATCTCCTCAACACGGCACGTATTATGAACCGGTTCCACACTCTGCAGCCATTCCTGATCCCTACCAGTATGTCTCTTACCCTCTGCTGTAAAATAAATCCCAAAAATTTTAATTCCGTTTTTAATAAACGTTTTTTATTCTTGATCTGTTCAATTTAAATAGGTTGAGACTTTTCGAAACGTCTATTTTCTATTCGGGCTACTATGTCAATGTATTTGTAATATATACACTGTTAATATAGGTATGTGTATTACATCTTTTTTTATTCACTGGAATCCAGTAATATTTGTATAAAAGATGCAAATAGAAGTCGTGGTATTACAGCAAAACTGGTATCTAATGTTATAGAGGAACATCAATGTCTTAAATCTTAAAATATAATTCGTTGGGCCTGTATGTCCGGAACAAAATCCAATCTCGACTTAGTGAAGAATTGAATATCTTACAAACTTCACTCTAATCTTTACTCAGTACTTCGACGAGTAGAATGAGCTTGAGTTCACGCGACAGTTTCTGAATTCGGGACTCAAAGCAGTTATTACATATAAACATATGTGTGGTTTATTTAGAAGACAAATCATATATGAACTGTACATAGCACGAAATAAAGATCAATATACAATGTATATGCAATATCACATTAATGTCCTAGAGACGAAATATGTTTCTGATTATCCATCTTTTTCAATGTAATTAATGCACAATAATGTAATTAAAATAATCGTTATAAATAAAAACATAGTCATTAATGATATAAATTTTTATTTCTCGGGCTTATATTAAATTTTTATGTTTGTAAAGGTGTTATCAATATATTTGTGAAGCAGTGACATAGGAGCGTTTTAAATTATTTTTGAAACATCGGCTGCGTCGATAACAATTTGTCTAAAGTATCAAAACTTAATATAATAATCTCTCTTATTGTCTTCTCTTTCTCTCGTAACCCAAGCGTAGGTTGGTTGACTTAATTGGACGGACACCTCAAAGTAGTCTTTCCACTCTTGTCTTTTAGAGTGAGATGACATGATAACCATTTATTAATGATATTATGAGAGAGAGAGACACACAAAGAGAAATAGTTTTGAATTATTTTCTAACTTCACAAATATGTTGATTGGTGCTGTTTTTGTACAAAGACCACGTGTCGCTTCACATTTCAACACACCAGGCGGACTTCAAGTAGGCGGCTGTTTATTTTTGTTAAATGTCTGATTCTGATATTGTTCATAGATACCATGCCTTTCAGACCGGAACACAGGTATGTGAACTATGTGGCGGTAGAAGTGGTATGGATTGCTAAGCTAAGACCTAAACCCTAAAGTTAGCTGGCTTTAGGCTTTAGGTCCTAGCTTATCCAACGGTCTATGATTTTTCTAACTACAGAACATAATAATTGATAAAAAATGGGGTGTGGCTGTGGTATGGATACGGCTGTTTGTTGTACGTGAATATGTCTCAAAATGGCGGGCTCCCCCCTCCGACACGCGGGATGTGTTACTGTCCCTACTTAGCGAAATAAATTCTTTGATTCCTTAGCTATCGAGTGATGTAATTTAAATTTGGATGGAGATGATAGATATGTTGATGTAACACTAAACTGTATCCCCCGATTTTCTTATCATTCGTTTTTTGGATTGCGTCCATTTAGAAGCGATTTTTAAAGACTATATTCAAAAAAATCATATCACTGATGATTAGACACTGATGGCCAATATGTGGTGGCCAATCGCGAAACCATGCACGGTGACATGGCGTCTACTTATGCTGTCCCCTTGGTGTGTCGGATAGTGAGTGTTTTCAAAACCATACATATATATTGTTTTAAGTTACAAAGTTACCAAAATGGTAATTGTACAAAATTGTAAAAATCCTGTTCAAATGAGTCGATTACAAGTAAACAACCATGTCTCAATAAGTTTTTCATAGTGATGGCATTCGTACAGAAAACAAGAAAAATCTTATTGCGGCAAAGTTGGATAGATTTAATTTTACGATAGATTTTTGTTGTAGCAGGTTTAGTGCCATAACATATTGTTACAAATATCCTTTGATTTTTGAAACATTGACTAAGAAATTGATATGTACATGATTTTGTTTTTGTTTTTAATATATTTAAAGAAGTTTTGATTTTTATATCATGCTTAAATTATTTTTCGAGTCAATTATGGTGCGCCCGAGTATGTTAAATGCATTTTAGATATTGCACGTTGTAGGATATTTCATGACATAGTAAAAGATACATACCCTGGCCGGTGCTTCATTTACATCATTCAGCCTCATCACATTCATCATACACTCTTATTAATAGACATAGTATTGGAAGCAACAGCAGGGATAACAATGACGCGAAGTCTAAATGATGTAGTTTTTTAGTTGTTACCCAAAAAAATAGTAGCAAAAATTTTACTTGTGACTCTATACTATATGCTATACTACCCGTCAAATAACATTTTTCTTCAATTCTACTTATGACAATATGAATTTCCACAGAAATTAACACATTCAAGTGGAGAAAATATGATTTTGGGTTGTCCAGCTGCCTGAGTAAATTCTTCCGTTGGAAATCTCGTTGGTAGTGAGTACTATATCAGTCGGCTGTCAATGTCAATATTGATAAGCTCCGTTGTGTGCCTTTAGCTGCGTCTCCGTAAGGGAAACTTTGGCAACTTGTTGGAAAACTGAAAAGTGCTTGGTGAAGGCCCAGTTTAACAGAAACTTCAGCAACACGTATTGGTACCAAAATAGTTGTCAACTTTTGTGGCTTTATAGGCACCATATTTTTCTTTTCAGTTTGTTTTTACTACATCTAAACACATATCGAGACGGCTCACCCAAAAGTAGCAATTAATTTACCATAAAACTATTTTTGTTGATAGTACAGATGAATTTTAATGATTCAGTACTTAAATTGTTTTTATCAGAAGGCATATGTCATCAAATGTCCTACAACGTTAATTATATATATATAATAAGTGGAATACAAGTGCATACATACCTATCCTAAATTATAAACGGTTGATAGAACATGTGTATGGATTTACTATGAAAATAAACGGATTAACGTAATTATTGTCTATTTTTTAAAGTATCCCTATCAGCATTTTTTAAGCTATTGCATGGATTCTATCGCGGGCCTTGAGCGTGGAGACCGAATTCAGAAATTCCGTAGCGAAAATAACCTAACACTCCCCACTCCGACCGGCACAGCGGTGATACTATAATATTTGATCAGCGCCTCTACACCTACAGTGCGTAAAAGGAACTAAATTTTGGCAGAAAAAAGGGTTTTGACAACTAACGTGTCGAGGTTTATAATTGCATTACCGCGGCAGTCTCCGAGTGCCACACGTCTTTTTTATTTATGTTATGAAGAGATGAGACGTAGAATTCGCCCGTCTGATGATAGGCGTTATTATTATTTCATAAAAAAAGTTAAAAAAATAATTTGTGCTATATTTTATTTCATTTTGAAGGTGGTAAGTAGGTAATTATTATCTCCACTGGATCATCCCCGCACCCGGGCACCCCCACTGGGGCTACGGCAAAGTAGTAATAGGTATGAAGGTTCTATGTCAATTCAAAGTATTACAATAAAACGGCAATTTCATACCTTAACATTTATTATATGATATATACTGCAGAGGCTGGTTACACCCACCAACCAACCCATGGTCTTACCAACCTTGCGGTTATGAAGACCGAAACAGCAGACACTTTGGCTTGCGCCAACGTGTCCTACAAATTATCCCACCTACTATCTATCCTGTACACTCTCCCCCTTCTGGGGCTGTCAAAAGACGGCACAAACGACCTTCGTCGTCTGCAGAGGCTGGTTAGTAGACAGGTGTTCAATAGGAGTCCATTAATTGGTATCACATTGACGACGTGACACCAAAGTCAAACACCCAGTGTTTCGGCAGCAGACCTTGAGAGTCAGTAATTCTAGATTAGCCTGACCAACATCTTCGCCGGCATTATCACCTACCAGGTGTGATAGGGATCTAGAACTAGCCTAGGTATATCAAATAAAAACAATGGGACGTGTATTGGCTTCAGCTGATGTAAACATTAAACTTTATTTAAATTTTACATAATTATTACGCAATTTATAGAAACATGTCTATCATTAACGCATTTATAGGTATGTAAAGTACCTACATGTGTTTACAATTAGCACACGGTATTCATGGATATTCTTCTAATAGGTATTACTATCTACTGAAAAATATCATATTTTCGAGGTCGATTTTGTTTTTAAGGAATATTTGTCATATTTTTGGAGCAAACTTATAGAAAACCGCAGAAGCGGCACCCGTACCTCGAACATGGCATCTTCCTTTGTCATTCGTTACAACGAATCATATACAATGGAAGTGCCGCTGTGTGCATTGTATGCTTGTTTTAAATTTATGCCACATTGTATTGTCGTGACATTAGGACGTATTAAAGCCATAACTTCCTTTTTTTATTTAAATCGATGGAGTAACTAGAAAATGAGACCCTCTTACTGAGTCTCGACTGTCCACAGTGTGCACCCGTCCTAAGATTTTTTTACCTGTAGATCAGTTGTTTGCCCTCCATATTTACTAGACGAATTCAGGGTAATCGCCTGAGTCACTACCAGTCTAGCACTTCCGAGCGTCCGGTGAATACATCGCCGCTAATCGTGTTTTTTTCGGATTAATCTGTGGACAATATGCCTTCCTTGTGTCTTTAGACTCTGCACCAATTATACAAGCACTGTGAGAGATAAGAAAACTGTTCCATTTCACGCGTAATTATTGCTTTTATTGATGAAATAGAAAATATCGACATTTTGTTTTATCTAAGGAACTATTCTCAATGAAATGGATGAGCGAGATATGTGTATCGTTTGGTGTGAGTGAGTGAAAGAGATCGCAGTGTAGTGGTGATCGCAACGTCTCGTGGCGGTTCGGTGGTTACACGAATTGCTTATTTGTCTCTTTCTTACAACAGATATGACGCATAATATTTGAACGTTCTTTCCTTGTCATTACAAACTGCTTATAGATGTGCGTAGGTATGTTCATAGGTAAATTGTAGTAAGCTTTTACAGCAGTGGTATTCGGATATAACAACTAAGTATTTCAACTCTCTGCGTCCGACCTGTAGCTGTAGCTGTATAGACCTCAGAGCTGTAAGCTGTGATTGGGGAACCGACACGCACTATTCTTGCTTATTTTCTATGGCTTCGTATTATACAATTTTAAAAATAGGTTTGTCATAAACTTATAGTACGTAGGAAAGTTTTACTGTTGGACTTTAGGAAATCGCATATCCGTTGTGTTGAGGTGTTTTTCGATGTACTCTTCGGCTTCTTTTTGCATGTCTTCGTCGAAGTACTGCACCCAGCCACCGGACTGACCTGAGGCAATATTGCAGACTTTTAGGCTACGTAATAGGCACTTATTTTTTTTATAGTAAGAAAAATATTTTTTCTTACGTTACAATTTGCATTAAGGAGGTGATTCAGAACAATTATGAGCTTGTAAAGAAATCTAAAAGATTGCATGAAATATGTAAAAATAAGAGAAAATCAGTAATACTTTTCCAAGTTTTCACAGGAATTCGAATGTACGATTTAAACATATGTATTAAACGCTGATATGTTAAGGTTTGTTTTTTTAACATTTGGATATATTTGAGCGTGAGTTAGATGTGAAAACTCGTTAACGCTGAGAAGTTCCAAAAACTATTTTTAACAGCTTTATTTAGATACTTCTTTTACATTTTACATATGAATCATATTAATAATACATAAAATAAAATATTAATCAAATTTGAAAAATCTTAAGCACGGATGTGTTGCCTAAACGCCCATACGTAGCAAATATTTTTCTGAATCTAAGCAATGTTCATCGGGAGAGGAGTTCACCTTTGATGTGACTGAATGTGGGAATTTCCTCTTGGCGTTAACGCCTGGCAGGCATATAGAACTGACAAAATCACAACGTAATGAATTTTACAAATATTGGCATAACAGGCGTTAATGCAAAAAATACAGCATAAGATATTTTTATGATACGACGCGTGATCAATTTTCTGTCCCTTATCCTTTCTACTTATTTGGCTCAACTAATAAGCATAGCAATCCGACGGGGCAATGTAATGTGGCAAGGCAAGTACGTTGTTGGGCGCACTGCTGACTGTTAGTGGGTTAGATAAGTTAGATTAGAGTATTTGCCTAGAGCCTGTAGGTAGGTGCAATATTGTATATTGTTTGTAATCAGTACTAATATTATAAATGTGAAAGTAACTCTGTCTGTCTGTCTGTTACCCTTTCACGCCAAAACTACTGGTTAAGTACTTGTTGGTTAAGTACTTGTTTGGTTTATTGGTGTATTGGTTCTTACGTTATACTCTAGATGTTGCTCTGTACGACGTGGATAATAAAAAAGGATAATATTGAACTGTAACTTACCCCGGTAGCAGATAGCAGTTTTCGTCTTAGCGGAGTGATCCTTTTAATTCTGTGCCGATATTAATATTCCCCAAGAGGGATTACAGCGATGTGTAAAGTTTTGGTATGTGATTACCAACAGTGAGAAGGCTACATGAAGTTAGTATTCATTCGCGGATGGCAATTTGGGTTCAAGAGCATTTATAGAACAATGGACAATGGACAACGTTTTTCTTTACTGACGTGTCCCGGTTCATCGGTTCGTCCCGTTTCATCCATATCCGAAAAGGTTTGAAGAGAGAACGCGTTTCGAAAGTTTCAAGCAGGAAAAGCCGATTTCAGTTTCCACAAGGGGTATAACATTCAAAGACATGGCTTGGGCGGGAATTCGTATTAGTGTGCGAACAGAACTCTTTTGTAGAAGAGGCAGCATGAATGCACTAATATCCCGGGATGAGATCGTAGAGCCTATGATCATTTCTCATCTAGAATCTAAAATGAGAAATCTAAAAATTGCTCGCACACTTTAAGACTGAAATAGCACATGAATAATTATGATTATTTATTCATATGGCAATCACTGAGCAAGTAACATGTAGCAATAGTACAGTTGGCAGCGTCGCTCAGAGTAGAACCTCAACATGCATAGATTATGCTGTTATAATTTTTCTCTACTGTTCCATATGTAAAATAATCTCAGGCAAAATTACTGTCGCAAAATTCAAATCAGGATTCGCGCGCTATTTTTGTTTATAATTTGATTTAGGTACGTAGTATATGTTCTATGATTTAGGTATATGTTTTTAAAAATTGATTTGAATGTGAAGCACAAACTTCTGTCTGGCAAATAGTTTTGAAGCAAATCATTTCGAAATGATTTATGCCTAGCCTAGAAATATTGTAACTTAACTTTTCACTCTCTCCGTCTTTCTGTGAAAAAATCAAAAGTTCCGTAAAAATTAGAATAATTCATAAAAATACCTTTCCTAAGTAAGCTTTTCTCCGGATTCTCTTTGTTCTCCAAAATATTGATGCTTTTCTTCATGTTGGCAAAACTGAGATGATCAGCCAATTGCTGCTTTTGCTCAACAGTGTACTCTTTATCCAGGAAGGCGCATACTTTGTCTATGGACCCTGGTAAGTCCTGAAAACATGCATGAGAATTACTAGGTTACTTAGGTTATATGTAAACGTTGTATAAAAATATTGCCAACCCAATGGCAATGGTCGGAAACTTTTGTCTATTATTTAAACCTTTTGTCTATGGTTGGAATAAAAACTTGGTTTCATGCTTTCTGTAGCTAGTGGAAAGCATCTACACATTCTCCCCGCGAATGTTTAGGGAGAGTGGGATACGGCATTTGATCCAATCAATGAACAAGTGATACTTACTACGTGAACTATTTAGTATAACAGTGCATATTTCTGAAACAAAGTTTTGTAGTATAAGTAAAGGTCCGTCTCTTTCGCGAACAACGTGAAACAAAGTCTCTGTAACTGGATTTGTTGAATGTTTTTTAATAGTCCAAAAAGACGTCGCAAGGAGATGCACCTTTACAGACCTAAGGGTGCATCTCCTTACGGAGTATTTTAGTGCCGCAAAAAGTGAAACGTTTCGCGGTCCCCGTAAAGATCGTCCAATGATGATGAGAACAAATCAATTATTTTTGTGTATCAATCAAAACGACACATAAATAAAAGTTATTAAATAGTTTTGAGGCATTGATAGAGCCCGCAGGTCCACACCCACCGCCAGTCTTGAGTTTCACCGCGTGGCGGAAGTACATTTTGTTAATGTTTTTATGGCTAGCTATAGGCTACAACCCTCAAGTAGAAAAAATAGAAAAATCATTCGCCCAGCACTTAACGGTGTGTTCCGGCAGCAGTCCTTAAGAGCCAGATTTGATACTCGTATATGAAGAGATAGGAACAAATAAGAGACATAACAACAGTATGTCTCAGGGTGATGGGAGCAGTGCAGTTCGTAACGCATGATGAAATGCATCTGTTATAGGCAGAGGTTATAGCTTCGTGCGTCGTGCGTGGTCCGTCACAATCCCATATTTTTTTTTATAACAGTTCACAGTTTTTTTAACCGACTTCCAAAAAAGGAGGAGGTTCTCAATTCGTCTGTATTTTTTGTTTATTTTTTTTTTTATGTTTGTTACCTCAGATCTCTTGACTGGGTGAAACGATTGTGAAAATTCTTTTTTTGTTTGAAGGCTGATGCTTGTCGTTTGGTCCCATTTTAAATTTCATCAAAATCGGTCAAGCCGTTTATGAGTTACTAAAAAGACTGAAAAAAAAATTTTAAACAAAAAATGGAACCGACTTCAACGCCCAAAAGTGTGAAATAACTTGTCGAAGTCGGTACCATGCGCACAATATTGTGATAATAGGTACTTTTAAACCATCATGGTACCGACTTCAACAAGTTATTTCACACTTTTGGGCGTTGAAGTCGGTTCCATTTTTTGTTTAATTTTTTTTTTATACTTTTATAAACATAACGTTTAGTTCACTCAACGGGCCCCGCGACAGGCCTCCCGACGACACCGTGCGATTTGACGCGCCACAAGCAAACTGAAGTCTGCAAGGTCCTTCGAGTTCCTGAGTATTTTACTGAAATGTATAGCTTCCTTTCAATAGGAGTTAGCTACTTCAAAAGGAGAGGCATAATACTACACGTCTTCTGGCTGATGACGATAGCGGTTGTAAAATTCCCGATAAAATGAGTTTAGAATGTATTTATTTTGGAAGAACTGCCACATACACTTAAGTACTTCTAACACTTACCCTTTTCATGTCTTCGTAGAATAAAAACATAAGATTAGGATGGGTGCGCACGTCCCACGCGTTTTTGATATGAGGAAAGATTGGTGAGTGCATTACTGAAACAGAGATTTTTATCATATTAGCTAAAACTAGTTTTAGTGTGTTATTTTTTCGTATTATTTTTAAGTAAGTATGGAGATTTAAGACTGTGTTGTGCCTGTGTAACAAAAACTTAAATTAATCATTTTTGTATTGATTTTCATCGATATCAGTTTAATATTTCTTTATCAATGACAGACGGAAAACAACCTCAAAGACGCATTTTTATTACAGCAGCTGATCAAATATCAGGTAAAACCTAAAATCAGAAGGTGTGCTTGCACACACAATTTATTATGGTGGGTAAAACAACAGTGACTTTCATATACATATAGCTGATAAGGGTTGCCTTTGACTACTACCTCATGCACCTGACGGTAAGTGGTGATGTGTACGGAGATGCTGTTCAGGCTAACCTAGAATTACTGGATTATAAAGACTGCCATCCTGATAACAACTGAGACCGAAGGTTGGAGGAGCCCTATAAGCAGGGAAGCGCTCAGTAGTAGTGCCACTAGCGGACACCCATCCAAGTCATGAACGCAGTGGATTTTGCTTATCTTATTTGATCGGCTACAAACTGCTATAAGCAAGCTACGCTACGAGCACCAACAATAAGTGTTAGAGAAAAATTATCTTTCACGAAGTATGAAGTAAAAACTTTGCAGGTGCTGTGTAATTAAGGTACGAAAGGGATTATGAACGTTAATTATTGTTAATTGCTAATAAAAAATAACTTACTCAAGTCATTTTTGAAGAGGTTCCAGAACTCCTTTATGGTGACGCTGTCATCGAAGTACCCGAACATTTTGTGCGCGAAATGGAAGGACACCACCACGTCACGTGGATCTCTCGCTATATAAAACACCTGGAAATTTTAATTTAAACATTCATTTTGACAGCGAAGGTAATCAGATAAAGCGGCCAATTGAAGATTCTTCGGGATTCAGTATAAGTGTATTTTTTTGACACACCTCAAATTCGACTTAGGTCTCAAAAGGGGCGAAAATGGGCCTGAGGAATCTTTCATATACGCTCGGGAAACGAATATTTTTTTGTCTTTTAGCATCACGACAACGAATTGGCTCTTTGATATAAATGCCGCTTAAAACGTGTTTAGCATGACACACCATTGCACCTGACTTCTGAGATATTCTTCACAGGCTGCCTCGAATAAACTCAATAGGTGTACATATGCAACATCGCAAGTTAATTTTTAAATTTATGATCATTGTCGTATGAGTAGAGTATATACAATTAAAGATTTTATATCCATTTATAATTCTGGTAATAATACAAAATTTAAAACTAACCTTCGCAGTATCCAGTAGTTTTGGGGGTAGAAGCGAAAGCGGCAAGTGAGTTTTGACGTAACGGGGCGAAGGCACACTCGGAAGCGTTCGGAAGTCTTCGATAGTCGCTCGGGGGCCATCACTGTTCCTTGGAGCTTTTTTAATTTCTGCTGCTTGTGTGGGATGTCTGTGAACATAAATGCCATACATAAAGTAGCGTTTTTTAAGATTAAGCGCCCTGGGCCTATAATGTTTGCCGACCCATAAATTAACAGAAAAAGAGAAACTATAAAATAAAATCCTGCTATGTGTCGATGTGAACAGAGAATGATGATAATGTAAAAAAAACAAAATGGCCAAAAAAAACGAGTGTCTAGTCTAGAATAAAAGATAAAAGAATGATAACAAATTATTTTCACTCCAAAATACTGGATTTTTTTTTCACATACACGATAACTGCTTTATGAAGCACAAGCCGGCCTAGCGTAGAGCATTGATCTTACGTTTGGAACGGAGAATTATCAGCTTGAGCCTCTTGATGCGTTACAGCGTAGAACTATCAGAATTGTGAACGACTCCAAGCTTTCCGAACACCTAGACCTACTCAATATATCACTACACTAGTTGCCATCGAAACCAGAGAGCTCATCTAGATGTTAGACATGTGGTGACACATACTGTGCGATTCATGCGATCTTTTTTGCATTAAACCTGCATAATGTAGAATGAGCTTGCTCTCACGGTATTTTCGACAAGCTACAACATGGCTTTTTCAAACGGCAAGTCAACAGAGACCTCATTTGTAATGCCCCAGATGTTGCAGATATCCATATGCGGCATGCAATAATCAGCCGGTTTGCTATTTTGAAAAATAAAGGTCTTTATACCACTGGGTGTATGTAAGTCGAAAGTATTTTGGGTGAGGTACATAGTAGAGGTCTGATGATCTTGGGTGCTGCACGCTCATTAATTATCTTATCCACCTCTGGTGTAGTCAGCATTCAGTCAGTTGTGGTGCAGTTCATAGTTTGGTATTACATAGAGTATATTCCAATATTAAAATTTGCAATTGACCTTCATAAGAGCGTCGTAGACGCCTAAATTGAATAAATGATTTTAACTTTGACTTTGAACCCCTGTTGCGCGTGCCAAGATAGACTCCTATATCTAAAGGAAATATACACCTGTCTATATCCAATAAAAATCTATCACGTTGTGTTCAATTCGTGTCAACAGTGTTCCAGAAAAAACTTGTTTATTCTCTGAAATTATCGTGTTATCTTACTGATAATAGTCAAGGCGTAAAGTTTTAAGGATAAAAATCTTGTTTACTCTTTCAACAATATTTATTTCAGAAAACAGCATAGAAACTGTGACGCTTATATCCTGGCATTTCCGATTCAATATAACTTATACCCCGTTATTATACCTACGTTATTAATACTATCTTATCATTAATATAAGTATGTAGATACGTCAAATTGTCATTATATGATAACTAAGCTTTGGTGATTAGAGATCTTTCAGACTAAAATGCACGCTCCTCCAATGTCTTTACCCCTACATGCAAAATAGTGTTTAGACGCAATATACGCCACTAACATCATGCATAACCATTGTGAAATGGTTAAGAATGTATAAAATAAAATAATTTTATAGAAAATTGGGCCTTTACTTTTATCGATGCAACTGTTCAAACTCTATACTCAATGAGTTGTACCTTAACAACACACACTACATGCTAACGCAAAAAAAAGTTAAGTATTCCAGCCATATTATTTTGTGAAAACATCTAATTAGAATAAAGAAGGAATTTAACTAAACGTCTAATTTAATATTTGGTATTGAGATATTAAGCGATATAAACTATTACACTTACATATTTTAAGTTTTTCCTTTGAGTACTGCTATAAAAAGCGTGACTATAATCTTGACTGTATAGCAAGTAAGTATAGAACACCTCGGTGAACGTATTTTGTCCTGATTGGATGCACTTCAGGTCAGATCATGACTAAGAAGGAACCCTAGCAAATTGGGTATTGGGCGAGCATCTGATGACGGTGAAGAAATAAAAGCGATATGCAAGTGGAAATCGTAGAAGGTGAGATTGAGGAATCGAGCTTCTAAGTCTTCTGGCCCTGAGAGTAGAATTGACGGTCCGGTCAATGATGTAACTTATAGTGCGAGATTTCGGACTCTTTCGTAATTTTAAATTTATTTTTTCCTAGGTGTTATACTAAGATAGTGCTTTTGGTAATTTACCGATTTTTTTATTACTGCTAGATTATTACCCTTTGACCACAATCTTACCTCATGGTAAGTGATGATGCAGCAGAGAACGTTAACACGATTTACCTGGAACTACAGCTGAATGCTCTCAATGACAGCTTTGCTGTTGCTGGAACACACCGTTAGGTACCGACCCTTCTACTCCGTAATTTGTGGGTGCTTGTGCAACTACTACTGCCTACCCAGAAGATAATGTTTTATATTCTGTTGGTTCACAGTATGTACCATTAACAAGTTAGTATGTACAAACGAGGCCAACCTCACTACAAAATGTACCTCAATAATTTGTTTTTTAAGGTGCACCCCACACACTCTCTCTCTCTTACTCTCTCTCTCTCTCTTACTCTCTCTCTCTCTCTCTCTCTCTCTCTTACACTCTCTCTCTCTCTCTTAAACTCACTCTCTCTGTCGTTCATAAGAGGGTTGTAGAAGCCCAAGAAATTGAATAAATGATTTTGCTTTGACCACCCTCGTGATTGAACAGGTTTGTACTTGGGTATAGGTTTTCTACTTGAGGATGGTAGGTGCGAGGCGGGCATTCGCAAATGCCTTACTTTGCGGTGAAGCTAAAGCCCGCGGTGACGGAATGGCTGCTAACGAAATAGGCTTACAAAATTACAACGAAAGGACAAATTTTGCAACTTCTGCCCCCAACTTCTGGAGTTTTACCTTCGCGAATTAGGCGGCACAGTAGTCAGACGCATAGTTTGTTATCTACTGAAATTGCTGAAATTCGTCATACTTTTGAAGGAGTAGGTCCTTCAAAAGTATGACGAATTTCAGTCATGGAACAGTACAAGAAGCGTATATTCTGTGCCTATTAAGATATTCTAGCCCAGGGGTTGTCCAAGTCCCATGAGGTGCCAAAAAGCTATTAAAGTTAATAAGAAGCAGATTTTTTTACCGTACTATAGTGGTTGGTACGACCAAAAATGATTGATTTTAGCAAGCAGGCAGAAAGCCAAAACTTACGACAGTATTTTCTTGTGTAACTTACAAAACTACAACTAAAGGAATAATTTGAACTACGATACATTCCAAATGTTTTTAGAATATCTTGACGATCTTGTTTGCGATTTTATAGTAAAAGTTATAGATTTATGTGTGTCTACTATCTGTTACCTAGGTTATATAATTATGTTCAGGCCCCACCGTTAATGTTTTTGAAGTGTTCGTAGTGTCAAGTCATGCCTGACTTAAATGGTTAAAGCTTTCTCGAACTGCGGAAGAACATGTTGGTCTAAGCTTGGATAGTGACCGCTACTGGCATTCACTAAAGACCGCTACCGTTCTTCGGAGTACACGTTAACCCGTCGGTCCCGGTTGTTGTCTTTAGGTGGTAGTCGTTATTACACGGTAGTGTAGAATTTTACGAATGCCCACAGCTGTCCTTAAGAGCCAGTTTCCATTTTAAGTTAAGCCCATTAAACATTTTAGACCGCAACATTACTTATTAGGTGAGATTGCGGTCAAAGGCTATGTTACACGCGGTAAAAAAATGCTATCTAATTTTGACCTACATACTTATTTCTATCGTCTAATAGTCTATAATGTTCGCATAACTGTGTTCCGATTTGAAGGGTATGGATGCTGGTAAAATTACAGGTTCGTGAGAGTTAACAACTTTATGTCTCAGGGTGATAGGCGCAGTGCAGTTCGTCCCCTCTGAAGAAATGCATCTGTCATACCAGGTGAGTCTTGTGCTGGTTCCATCACTATACCATGAAAAAGATCATTGAATGGACTGATTTGAAAGTGGCTGAGAACTCCAAGGAATTATGTAAATTTAGAGAGATCATGATGAGAGCAATGCGTAGTTACCTACTAATCGCCTAATCTATCCATTATATAATAGTTATCTATGAAGCATTTTCATATATTATCGAATAATTTATGAGAATGCGTCATAATATAATCTACATACAATCGAATAAGCCTACAGTTTATCTGTTGTTATTAACTTTATAATCGTAATTATACTTTCAGTACGTTCAGTGCTAATGTGCCCTAGGTACATTTGCACTGAAGATGTACCTGGGTAAGTTCTACAAATTCAGGATCGATAAGACACCTTTCGACCCTGGTCCATCGCTCATCAAGTGGTAGAATACTTCGTGAAGAAACCCCTAGATGGTCACCAACCCCTTATCAGCCAGTTAGCGCCGTTAACTATGAGTCATTATCAGTAGCCTTCCCCATGGAACACAAAAATGTACGGATACTAGCCAACATTGGCTCCCCGCGATGTAGACTCTGAGCTTGATGATAAAGGCCACAATCAAAATAGAACCAAAAAATGCGTTGCTAAGTGCCATTGGTCACCATTGGTAGCACTGGTTGTCTTTTTAAGACTCACTTGATAGCAAACTCAACTTGGTTACTGAAGATTGTACTGAACTAAAAAAAACTTCTGTTCTCAGTCGCCTATTAAGCAATTTTAGCCCAGTGGTTGTCAAATGACCATGACCCATGAGATAGGTACCAAAAAATCCTATTATAGCTAAGAGTCAAATTTTTGTAACGAACTATGGTAGTTTGTTGGGCCAAAATTATGATTGTTTTTAATTTTTCCCCTAAATTTTGTGTGTCTAATTTCTTGTTGGTTTGGTTTTGACTAATTTTACGTTAGTCCAGCATTTGGACTAACGATGACACGAGCTATAGTTTACAAATAATGATATGCTCGTAGTAGTGTTATTTTGTATTTTCTTGTAAAAGGTGTAAAAAGTAGAGAATTCACCTTACGGATTTGGGTTGCCTCGGCTGACTTTCCTAACAACCGCGCTACACTCGAATTCTTAGTTACGCTCTTGATTTAATATGTCGCCCGTGACGTAAGACATAATTGTTCTATGCCCTTGATGCATAATCAGTACTATAATATTATAAATGTGAAAGTAACTGTCTGTCTGTCTGTTACGCTTTCACGCCAAAACTACTGGACCGATTTGAATTAAATTTGGTATGGAAATAGTTTGAGACTCGGGAAAACACATAGGATAGTTTTTATTCAACTGCGCAAAAAGAGGTAAATGTTTTTGCGCGATAACCGACATAATATGTGCGGGCGGAGCCGCGCCCGGAAAGCTAGTCTGTATATAGTTAGAAGCGATAAAAGTAAAGATATTAAATTATATTATGATAATATATTATATTATATTATATAAAGGTATTCATATATCTTTATACGAGTATGTAAAAGTTACGTGTCACGTTGTTTGTCCGCGATAGACTCCTAAGCTACTAAACCAATTTTAAATTTGATTTGCACACCGTGTGCAATTTGATCCTAATTGAAAGATAGATCTCAATTTATAGTCTTAATTACCTGTGCGAAGCGGGGGCGAGCCGCTAGTAATCTGTATATGATCTTTTTGGATTAGGTAAATGTGATACAAAAAACACTCACTCAATGTAAGCGAACCGTTTGTTGACACCATTATCCTTCAGGGCTTGGTAGTCCAGATTGTTACTGACTAGCCAAACTAGCACTTGGAGCCAAGTTGTGCCTGAAATACAAGAGTATTCTAAAATTTAGGTAGCAGTAGAATGTTTTAGTGGGTTAGTTTAGCGTGGGTTTTGAACATTTCCGAGTGCACCCTACCCTATATAAAATTTGTTGCTAAGTGATTATCGATGTAATTTGGATATTTGAGAGCCAGTGCATGTATTCTATCTTTGATAGCATCATTACTTATCATCAAGAAAGATTGTGGTCAAAAACTAACCTTTTTTTAATGTTGTTGTGACGGAATAAGCTCGAGGCACACCTAATGTTAATCGGACTAACTTCTGCCTATTACAGTTGCATTTCGTAACAAGTCACGAATTGCACTGCGCCCGTCACCTTGAGACATAGTTGTTA
The DNA here is from genome assembly GCA_963854805.1 of Plagodis dolabraria. Lineage (NCBI taxonomy): Eukaryota > Metazoa > Arthropoda > Insecta > Lepidoptera > Geometridae > Plagodis > Plagodis dolabraria. The sequence continues at coordinate 32,429,889 of OY978447.1, read as the reverse complement.
AGTCCCATGTGCCTGTATTTTCACTGGCTCTCAAGGACTGCTTCCGGAACACATCATTAGGTGCTTGGCAACAGATTTTCTACTTGAGGGTGATCGCTAGCCAGGCGGGCATTCGCAAAATGCCCTTCCACCGTGCGGTGAAGCTCAAGCCCTCGGCGGGATTCAAACCATGGCCTGCTGCGCGGCAGTCCATAGCCAATGCCACTGAGCCATCACTGCTTCCCAGGCTGAAAATAAAAAAATAATAATATAATTCTGGGCACAGCATCCCAAAGTGCATGATGGCCTCTGATGCCAGTGGCCATCAACAGTCACTGTCCACACCACAGTCCACCGTTAAACTGTATCTCCTTATTACTGAATAAAGCATTATTATTATTATTATTATTATAAACTAACGTCTCCAACATTAAGAAGGTTATTACAGCAAACTCCCTCTTAGGTTTGCCATAATCCACGCTTCGCAGTAGACGTCTTGAGATTGTAGATGTAAGATGCCAGTTCTTCAGAATGCATTGCTAACCACCGTCTGGTATTTTTTCTTCGTCTTCGCTTATCCCACAATATGGGCAGAAATATGATATATAGAAAATATGCGGGTACATATTAGCCCGGCACCCCCCGGTACTCACCAAACATTTATCAAGATTTTATATTATTTTTGCTGAACGCAGCGCTTTAATGATTTAAAGCGATAACATTTTACTAACTCGTATTTGAATAATAAGTTTCTAGCCCTACTAGTTCCCAAAACGAAAGAAAACAATACAAAAATATTATTTTAAACTAAAGTCGAGTCAGTTGTTTATTGATTATCTTATATCTAAAATAAAACCCGCTTAAGAAAAGTAGAGTTACAATGTTTTTGGTAAGAAAAACCTGTTAGATGTATCTAAGAAATAAAAAAACAAGGCCCCAAGTCTGCTAATGCATATGCATCAACCTGCAGCAGTATGCAATATGCATGTGTAGCAGATGTACACTTGTATGTCTAGCTATAATTTCGCCAATTTAGTGTTTGATAAATTTTAGTGACATCGTAGATAAAATATTTTAAATTTGAATTGTCATCAATATTATAAAGCTTTTAGCAACTTCCCTATTGCTATTTCATATGCAAACGCTGTATATATTGTCGAAGAAAAAAAAAATATGTTCAATATTATTTAATGCAACCTGTTATATTATATGTCCTCAATAAACAGAATGGCGATATGATACCCTGTTTATATGTTATCTGCTGGTGACGAATACAATCGCTGTTGAAAATAATTGTTTTTTATCAGCTTCCTTTGAAAAAAATCTAATAATTTGTCAACACCAAATAAATAATCAGCGGCGAAAACGTTTGTATTGGAGCTAAGCAAAGATTAGGGTATAAAAATATAACAAATAACATATTCACATATGACGCTATTAATTAACTTTTACAAGGCTGTCCTGCAGCGCAAGTACCGAACTTACCGATCGCTAAATTTGACGTTACAATCGTCTAAATTCGATAAAATGGTGTTTGCAAACATCGATATAACCCGTTTTATCGAATTTAGACGATTGTAACGTCAAATTTAGCGATCGGTAAGGTCGGTACTTGCGCTGCTGGTCGCCTAAGCTGAATAAATAGTTTTTATTTTGACATTGCCCTGACACTATGTACCGATCGTATAGAACCCTCAGTATCGACTATAAATATATTCACATAATAACAATACCTTTATATCGTTATGAATTAGATATACCGATATTTCTATTGTGTAATAAGCTGAGATGTCACTATAACCTTTTTGATGTAAAACAAAACAAAAACTATGAATTAGAAAATTCACCAATGGAGTCGCTGCGCTCAGTGAGCATAGGAGAATGAAGCGATCGTATTGGCAGATATTTTCCTCACACACAACATGTTCTTCGCACATCTCTGGTGTACACGCAGAGTAAGCATCTTACCAGATCTTGAGTAAGAAGTGACCCAGACATCTTGGGGGCGGACCTCCAGGTTGTAGATTTCAGCGGCATAGTCTGCGTATCCTGCCATCGCGAGATAGCCCTCTGGACCAACCCTAACGAAAGGCCGGTTGTAATCTAAACAGGCAAATATTTAGATGAACATAAACTGAGGTTAATAATGTCTTTTTAATATTACCGTTCGTAGGTGCCATTGGGCATCTACCCGTCAGAGAAGAGGTTGAGTTTCACCTTTATACAAAATGTAATGAATTAAGGTTAGTAACTAAAAATGTTTATTATATTTGTGCTATACAATGTTTATTAGACAAATAAATAAAATGTATATTTACCTAATTAGAATTTTTGAGGCAATGATAGCCAATTCGTAGGTACCATTGGGCATCTACCCGTTATTGAAGAGATTGAGATTCACCTTTTCCCAAAATCTAATGAATTTGAACGCCGGCTTGAGCTTCATCGCATGGTGGACGGGCATATTGTGAATGCTCACCTGGCTAGCTAATACAGTCAAGTAGAAAATTTGTCTTACTTGCATACCTGAGGGCGGTAGCTAGCTAGCCAGGAGGGCATTAGTCCAACGCTGGCCGCTGCCTCAGAATACTCTCTCGGCTCGCGCGTTGTTGTGGTTAACATTAACCAAACGCTCCTCGTCGCATTGCTCGTCGCATGTAAATATGACTTTCATCATTCCTCTTTAGGAAATACTCTTTATTATGCTGTAGTAGGCGCAACCTTACCTTTATAGTACTTCTTGATTATTTTATCCTCTTCATCCGTAACTTTCTTGATATCATAAGGGAATTGAGATGATGTCATTTTGTGATCTGAAAAAAAAACACGTGTTTATTTGTATATGTTATCCGAAGATAACTTTCAAATGCCGTAATTGATCTTCATAAAATGTAGTGCGAAGTAGGTGTATGTAACTTTTTGCTAAGCGAGCCGACTCCTTTAGTGACATATATGAAAGGACCTGTAAAAGTCAGTACAATGCTGAAATACTATCTCTGAGGTCCATTCTGGGGGTTAAGAATTTTAGTGTAGGCAGTGCGTTTAACAGATCATCTGCAGAAGGAGGAGGCTGTATTATTCTTGTTAAAAATAACTTAAAATTTAAAGAACGCCATGACTTAGTCAGATGTTCTGTCGAACGTGTCTGTGAGGTTGCTTGTGTGGAGGTGGACAGGCATATTGTGTTGTGTGTATATCGACCACCAACAGATGAAGGTCGTGCTCAAAATTTTACAGAATTCTTAGCCACTCTGGAAAGTATACTACTAAAAATTTCTAAATGTAAAAAACCCATATTTGTGTGTGGTGATTTTAATGTAGATATTTTATTGAAATCTAAAAATAAGACTGATCTTATTTCATTGTTTAAGTCATTTAATTTGAAATTTCTATTCTGTGAGCCCACTAGGATAACAGACACTTCAGCTACCTGCATAGACAATATATACTCGAACTGTAAGACTAAACAAAAGTCTATAATGAAGGGTGTTAGATCTGATCATGAGGACCTGGCAATTAGATTTGATGGAAGCAGAGAAACAGCGAGGTATGAAATTGAAAATAGGCCGTTAATAACCAGTAGGCTAGAAATACTCAGTACCAATATAGAAGCTAAGCTTGCCATTACAAGTTTTTCTCATAGTGACCTGAATGACATTTATAATAGTTTATTTTCTTTAGTAAATACTGAGTTTCAAAAAGTTTGTCCAAAAATAAAGAAGCAAGTAAATGGAAAGTTGAAGTTCGGTGATTGGGCAACTACAGGTATTCGAAAAAGTAGAGATTATTTGTTTGATCTGTATAGCAGGAAGAATTTGACATCCTGCAAGCAGTTTTGTGATTATGTTAGGAACTATTCAAAAATGTTTAAGTCTGTTTGCTTGTGTGCTAAATCGCTTTTTATTAGAAACAAAATTAGCAAGTCTAAAAATAAAATAAAAACCATTTGGAAGACTATAAATACTGAGACCGGTAAAAATAAACGTAGAGATTCTACATATGTCTTAAATGTTGAATCAAATATCTGATCCAATACAAGTGGCAAATATATTTGAATTTTTTTTTATAACTTACCCCTAGAAGTCACTAAGTCATTGGATGCATGTCCCGATGTAGCAGAAACTCTGCTAAAACATAATTTCCCCTGCAAACCGCCAGACTTTTCTTTCAGACACACAACAATATTTGAAATTATAAAGACATTTAAAAATTTAAACATTAAGAGCACCGAAGATTTGTGGGGTATGTCAGTTAAAGTGGCAGAGTCTATAATATGCATTATTGCACTATATTTAAAAACAATATTCAATCTTTGTGTTGATAAAGGAAACTTCCCCGACTTAATGAAACAAAGTAAAATCACTCCAATTTTGAAGTCGGGGGTTACATCGGACCCTTGCAATTACAGACCTATTTCTATCTTACCTGTTCTGAGTAAAGTATTCGAAAAAAATATGCTCAAACAACTTCTATCCCATTTTAATGAGCATAATATATTGAATGAGAATCAGTTTGGTTTCACAAAGAGCAGATCCGCAACAGATGCAGGTGCTCAATTGATGTCACATATACTTGAAGCCTGGCAGAGTTCACAGGATGCTATTGCCGTATTCTGTGACCTTTCTAAGGCATTTGACTGTGTAGAGCACCGCACTCTGATTCGAAAACTTTCACATTATGGTATTCGTGGGAAAGCTCTGGATCTTATAAATTCATATCTGTCAGACAGGCTACAGAAGGTTAGAATAAATGGCAATACTTCTTCCGGGTCTTTGATAAGAATAGGAGTACCGCAAGGATCAATTTTAGGACCTTTTCTGTTTCTAGCATATATAAATGATCTGCCTTGCATGGTTAAAAATTTCTGCGATATAGTTTTATTCGCAGATGATACCTCCCTGATTTTTAAAGTAGATAGGAGGGATAGTGAACTTATTCAAGTAAATAATGTGTTATCTATGATCTCTAAGTGGTTCGCGGCTAATAATCTTCTCTTAAATTAAAAAAAGACCAAATGTTTAAAGTTTTCTTTACCAAATGTTACTTATGTTGAACCAAACATTAAGCTTGACCTAGAAAAACTCTCTTTTGACAATGCGACAGTCTTCCTGGGAATTAAAATGGATTCAACTTTATAGTGGAATCCACATATACATGATCTATCCGGAAGACTTAGTTCTGCTGCATATGCAGTTCGTAAGATAAGACAGCTAACAGACGTAGCTACTGCTAGGCTCGTTTATTTCGCGTACTTCCACAGTATTATGTCCTATGGTGTATTGCTGTGGGGAGCTGCTGCTGAGATAGAGACAATCTTTATCTTACAAAAGCGTGCAATTCGAGCCATATATGAAATGGATCCTAGGGAATCCCTGAGAGATCTTTTTAAAGAAATTGATATTTTAACTTTACCAAGTCTGTATATATTTGAAAATATTATGTATGTTCGTATAAATCTGAGCAAATTTAAATCAAACAGTAACAATCACGATTATAACACTAGGAATAAAGATAAAATAGCGGTGCCAGGTTTTAGATTAGCAAAGACAAATAAAAGGTCCTTCTTAGGCAATTGTGTGCGGTTTTATAATAAATTGCCCAAACATATTACAATGCTCACAGAAAGAAAATTCAAGTTGCATGTGAAGAATATTTTGATAAAGAAATCTTACTACACAGTTTGTGATTACATAAACGACAAAAATGCTTGGACTGGTTCGCCTCTGCCAAGCTAGCGCCTGTCACCTACGTAATGTAAATTAAGTATTGTAATAATTTTACTATGTAATAGTATGTACTTAACGCAAAAGAAAACAAATTTCGTTTTCATCACAGCTTATAAAACGCATTATAACGTAATTTAAGATGCCTATCAACTTTTGTTTTTGAGATAGACCCCGTAACAAAAATCTCTAAAATAAAGATCTTTGACGAGACCCCAATTATTTTTTATTTTTCGATGAAGAATTATAAAAATATTACATTTGTAAATTATTCAACGAGCTCTAGACAACGATAATCCATATGCTAGGATGCAAAATTAAATATTTATTCAGCTACCTCTAATATAATTAAAATAATTTAATTGGGTCAACATTCCACACAAAATATCAACTCATTCCTTTTATGAACTAAAACCCAGTGACAATCGCACATACGGACATACAGCGCTATTAATAGGGCATTTTGCCCTTTGGGTATGAAACCCTAAAAATTGCTTTACAAACACAAAAAAACTGTCTCAGACGCAGAATAGTAAAACTTTGTAAACATTTATTATGAACTTGAATAACAGTGTACAATTTCAAAAACTTTATTGGCCCACTTAATTGTCTCCCGTTTTACTTTCAAATGAAACACTTGGAGTCTTTACTGGGATTTAATTAGAACAATCTGAAATTAAATCGATCTGAGACGTGATCAAAGTGGATAAGCGGCTAGGGCGAGAATTGTTTGAAATGTCGTATCTTCGTCGGCCAATATGGGAGATGGTTACTTTGGCCAATGTTGGATGTAATAAAATTGATTGAAACGTTTTTGTTCGAAATTGAACAGATTTAGGATTTACGAACTTAATATTTCGCAAAAGAAAACAAATTTCGTTTTCATCACAGCTTATAAAACGCATTATAACGTAATTTAAGATGCCTATCAACTTTTGTTTTTGAGATAGACCCCGTAACAAAAATCTCTAAAATAAAGATCTTTGACGAGACCCCAATTATTTTTTATTTTTCGATGAAGAATTATAAAAATATTACATTTGTAAATTATTCAACGAGCTCTAGACAACGATAATCCATATGCTAGGATGCAAAATTAAATATTTATTCAGCTACCTCTAATATAATTAAAATAATTTAATTGGGTCAACATTCCACACAAAATATCAACTCATTCCTTTTATGAACTAAAACCCAGTGACAATCGCACAGACGGACATACAGCGCTATTAATAGGGCATTTTGCCCTTTGGGTATGGAACCCTAAAAATTGCTTTACAAACACAAAAAAACTGTCTCAGACGCAGAATAGTAAAACTTTGTGAACATTTATTATGAACTTGAATAACAGTGTACAATTTCAAAAACTTTATTGGCCCTCTTAATTGTCTCCGTTTTACTTTCAAATGAAACACTTGGAGTCTTTACTGGGATTTAATTAGAACAATCTGAAATTAAATCGATCTGAGACGTGATCAAAGTGGATAAGCGGCTAGGGCGAGAATTGTTTGAAATGTCGTATCTTCGTCGGCCAATATGGGAGATGGTTACTTTGGCCAATGTTGGATGTAATAAAATTGATTGAAACGTTTTTGTTCGAAATTGAACAGATTTAGGATTTACGGTTTTTAAACCTTAGTTATCGTACAGTTTATGCGCAATGTCTAAGAGTTATCTAATGTACATGATACAATTTTAATATTTTTATGTTTGCAATAACGCATGCTCTGCGGATTACATTAGAAAATTACAAATTTACGAGAGAGAAAATTTAAGTCATATGCGGGATTCAAATCCGCGTCCATCCACCCCTTTAGCCGATAGACGCGGGTTCGAATCCGGCACATGACTTAAAATTTTCCTCTCGTAAATTTTGAATTGTGTAATACATGATACAATTTAAGACCCAGAGCATAATAAAGGCTACTTATAGTATATAATCGACTAACCCGACAAACCGAAAATAATAGAATTTTGGTTATGTACATATATTGGGAATGAAAATTCACAGCTGGTTATGAAGTTACATGTCTAAAAACGTAAATACCTAGAGAAAAAATCACTTTCAATTGTAACCTAGGTACTTTTTATAAAAATAATAAAAAAAAATATTTTAAAATTTTTTTTTCTCTATAAAAATATTAAACATATATAAAAGTTAGTGTAATAAGGCTATGAACAGCGTTCAATAAATCCTGTTCCTTCCTATGAGGCCGATAAAGGCCGGTATTCCTAAACAAACGTAATACCAAAATAATTTGTAACTCGAGCATATTCATACCAAACTATGTTGCAGATCATGGTGATAGTCTTCAAAATAAAATTTTCACATGTAATACGGTTTCGATTGCTCTAGTCTAGACGAAATCAAACAAGAAGCTAACAAGGTTAATATTTTTCATATGCACTTAGAATACAGTTTCACTTACTTACCTAGACGTTCGGCGGTTGATATCGCACTGTGTGTGTGAAGCAGGATGCACACACTTATTGAATCAATTTTATTAACGTATGTGTATACATGAACCCGTTCGGCTAAAAGCTGTCAGCCAGCGCCACAGTCGCAAATGGCGCTATAGGTATTATTGCTTATTAAATTGAAATACTATTCTTTAAATTACAACGAAGATGAAAACACCTCGTGAATGGGATTATAATTTATAAAACCAATTAGGTACGTTTTGATTGAGTCAGCTCTGTAAGGCCCGGATGTGAGATATATAGTGGATGTCGTTACAGCTAATGATAGCAATTCTGTTGTACGCAATTACTAACTCTATTATCTAATTTAAAAAATCTCATTTTAATTTTAGGATTCCTGAAAGTCATTCTGTTGTTATTTCTAAATAAATTAGCAATTAAAAAAACAGCACATTATAATCCCTAAAGTAAGTATAGTATATACCTACAGCTGAAAATCAATCATACATTTAATTAACTTTGTCGCTACTCAACGTTAGATGGCGCACTTATCAAGCTATTTTCTATAACTTTTTATTCTGTGGTACGTGTTTCTTAGCTAGCTATGGAACTTATATACACTCCACAGTCCATCCTACCGAGAAAGGCGTAACTCAGGAAAAATAAATTATTGGCAGTATAGTAAATGTTTAGTCAGCACCAATTTACGTGTTGATTTATTTTAGGTTAAAACTTCTAAGCGTCCACCTAATTGGGGTTCAACAGAAAAGCAAAACTGCAGATTATACTAAGTTTAGTAACTAAATTACCTACTTATGCTATGGCTCCAACAGTATAAGGAATTTTCGTTTGACATTTCTAAACCTTATTTTACTAAATTTTAGTTTGGTGCCAACAGCATTGCGACCAATATACTGAGATATGCTCAGACTAAGACTTGAAGTCTGTGACTCTTATGCTTATATTCAGATTCACAGAGTTGTCTTTTTTCATTCATTTCAGCCAAGTCAACAGGCAATTCGTTCATTTCAGTCGCTGTGAAAATTTACTAGGCCAGTACTTGTCATTAACTCATTAATTATAGATCGGTTAACACCATAAATATCGAATGAATATTCCTGTAGTTCTCCAAGACAAAACTTTTATTTTAAGTTGATAATATTACGGTAAGTATTCTTTTCAGTTTTCTTCCAATAATATATAAAAACTAATCTGGAATAAAATCATTTACCTGAAGAGTTTTGTTTTGTATTTAATTTATTTTCAATCATCTCAGACCATTGACAAACATTGGCCCAGTTTGAACAGTGTCAAGAAAGAGCAACCGATTCTAGCCCCAATTGACTCGAGACTTAATTGTTCAATGCTCGGAGACGCTTTCAAGTGATCATTACCTCTACATTAAGGTGCTGTTAACAACGAAACCTATCTTGCAATTAATTGCTGTTTTCACTCGGCTTCTTGGATTTAATTACTTTCTTTTTATATTATAGGAGGGTTATGAGATATCATATTTAATTTCTTTGCTAAGATTTCTTACGTACAATTTATATTTATACTAATACTAGCGGCCCGCCCCGGCTTGGCACGGGTAATTACGGCTATAAATTGAGATGTAAGCTATACTATCTTTCAATTTGGATCAAATTGTACACGTTGTGCTAATCAAATTTTAAATTGTAAGTAGTTTAGGAGTCTATAACGGATAAACAACGTGACACGTAATTCTTATATATAAAGATTTTAAAGAGGAAAAATTTATATTTTTGTATGCAACGAATAAAATTAACAAGTGCGCAAAAAGAGGTTAATGATTTAGCGAGATAACCGACAAACACGCGGGCGGTGCCGCGGCCGGAAAGCTAGTGAAGCTTGTTTTCGTGTGTTACTTTGCCCGGCCACTATCAAAAAGCTTAGCTAATAGAATCTTGATATTATTTGGTATAACTTTTAACCTCGATTACGATATGTAATAATTAAGGCAAGCGAATACAACGATAATAGTAAAGCAATAAGCAGCCAAGTGTAATGTAAGTGCCTAGCAATGCAACTATAAAAAATCGGCCAAGTGCGAGTCGGAGTCTTAACAGAAATACATCATCTGTGAAAATTTCAACTGTCTAGCTATCACCGTTCTTGAGATACAGCTTGGTGACAGACGGACGGACGGACGGACAGCGAAGTCTCAGTAATAGGGTCCCGTTTTTACTCTTTGGGTACCCTAAAAAAGGTGTGCTTGTTTTGATCATAAATAATGAATCAGCGTTTTCAGTATATTTTGTTACCTATGGAACATATAAAAATAAAAAAATACTGTTACTGTTCTGTATCACCCAGGTCGTCCAGTACTGAACACAGGCTCCCCTATTAATGAGATATATTCCCACACTTGGCCATAATCCCCACGCTTGGCAGGCGGCTTGGGGATGGCAGGGTAAGATGGCAGTTCTTTAGAAAGCGCTGCTGCCCACTTTCCAGTATTTTCCCCTTAGTCGCCTCTTACGACACGCACGGGATGATATGGGGAGGTGCAATTCCAACCCGGCACTAAAATACAGACACTCCTAATTCTTACCTAATTTACTTATTAAGTAACTTATTGAGATAGTTTTGGAAGGGAACAAGGCTTGCGAGCAATTAGATAGAAGAACCTTTACGAGGTCGACGTTTTTAATTCCTCAGTTTTTTCCGAAACCGAACAAAATCAATTTTTATTGCTGAAGCCGGCGTTGGGATCGCACCCCGGACCTGCAGATAGTGCAGTCCATAGCTGTTACCGCTCGGCCATCGTTGCTTCAAACTTCAAATTTAGAATTTGCAAGTTTGTTCAATATGAGCTAAATCGAATGAAAGGCTGTTGAGATCTTCAAAGAGGTTTGAAATTTTCACGTTGGGCATTGCATAATACTCAAGGATCTTTGTTAACTTTATAAAATACAGCTCTTAACAAAATAGACTACTGACAATTGATAACTTATCTATTTTTTCTTGCTTGCAGACCCCACGAAAATGCCATCTAAGTAAACTTACCAGTGGATGCCTCGCAATCTTAACGGCAGCTTTTATTTACTAAGTTTATAGATTAATAAAAAATTGTAGGTGTTCTTTTTAAAATTCGTTTCACACGAATAAAACACTAGTCGCAAAAGAAAATTTCTACCATTTTATGTATAAGATCTGCACTGGCAAATAATTTAATAAAATATAGGTATTATTCACTGTTTGGTATAACGTTAACAATCTACACAAAAATTCAAAAATTCAGGTTTGTTACTACCTAATAAGAATTTATCGGACAGGAATATAGACAGTTGAGTGAATAGGGCTTCGATTAGGGCCTTTGAATACGAAAGCAAAAAATTAAAACAAAACTATAAGTACTTACAGTAACTTAGTAAACTTGTTCCAAAGCACAACGAAATATTTTATCTCAATGGGCTAAAACTAGTGAATACAGGTCTGTTTAGGACACAGACAAAAACACAAATGGAAAAGAATTCAATAAAAATTCCTCGACCGACTAAAAATGAACGAGTTTTGTTTACATAAAGGTCTACATGTAAAAATAAAAATAAGCTAATACTCGTTTACAACTTTAGAGGTCAACATGTCTGATTTGGTTACATATATCTACCTATATAGAACATCCCTACGGGTTATTCCCAGACTTTCAAAGCCTCGTTCTCGAAATATAAAAGACTAACTTTCCAGCCACGGCTCCGCCCGCGCGTATAACGGTTATCGCGCAAAAACATTAACCTCTTTTTGCGCAGTTGGATAAAAACTGCCTTTGTCCTTTACCGGGTCTCAAAGTACTTACTAAATTTAATAAATCGGTCCAATAGTTTTTAAGTTCATTCATTGCATACAAAAATACAAATCTTTTCTCTTTTAATATAAGTTTTTTTTATGTTATTGTGACGGAACAAGCTCGAGGCCCACCTACATAAAAAAAAACAGCCTGTAGTTTTACCACACCGATCGAAAGATTTCATTATAAGGATTTTTTTTCTCGTGTAACGGTTTCGATTCCCGGTTCAACCATGTAATTATTATCTATGAATGCTATTTAATTTTTTTTTTTAATTCAAATAATGTCTTCTTTCAGTAAAATGTTCCATCTACAATATTCAAGGTACTTTCCCTCCTTGTCGCATCGCCGTGGGACGCCATGTATAGTATAGATATAAATATAGGTAATACGTTTGTTTCCCAAAGCACCACAAAAATAAAAGTAATTATTTTTATTCCCACGGCCTCCATCGCCAATATTTATATTATAAGTACTATAACAACATTCTTTCAGACTATCGTAATACTCGTCTAAGCAAATCACTTTAAATAGCTATAATCTAAGATTTTTTTATCTGTAGATGAGTTGTCTGCCCTCCATATTTACTAGACGAATGCAGGGTAATTACCTGAGTCACTACCAGTCTTGCGAGCGTCCGGTGAATACATCGCCGCTAATCGTGTTATTTAGAAAAACATCTGTGGACAATATGCCTTCCTTGTGTCTTTAGACTCTGCACCAATTATACAGGCACTGTGAAAGATAAGAAAACTGTTTCATTTCACGCGTAATTATTGCTTTCATTGATGAAATAGAAAATATCGTCATTTTGTTTTATGTTAGGAACTAATCGCAATGAAATGGATGAGTGAGATATGTGTGTCCTTTGGTGTGAGAGAGTGAAAGAGATCGCAACATAATGGTGATCGGAACGTCTCGTGGCGGTTAGGTGGTTAAACGAATTGCTTATTTATCTCTTTCTAACAACAGATATGACGCATAATATTTGAACGTTCTTTCCTTGTCATTACAAACTGCATATACATGTGCGTAGGTATGTAGATAGGTAAACTCTAGTAAGCTTTTAGAGCAGTGGTGTTCGGATATAACTACTCTATGTATTTCAAATCTCTGGTTATAATTGCTTCTCTAAGTTCATTTAAGTGAGGGACTTTTTTGGGTTCCGTACATAATGGACTAAACCGAGCCCTATAAATAAGTCTCCGATAACTGTCTGTCTGTTCGTCCGTTCGTAAGGTTCACTAGCTATTAAAAGTTCAAAGTAAGTAATAAGTTCATAACCTGAAATTTCATATGTTATGTAGAATGTTCACCTGATGATTAACATTGGACTAGAAATTAAATAAAATTTTCCAAGAAGGCTCCAATACATGAGAAGAAGAAAAACCTTCTCAGTTCTCATGCTCGTAAAGTGCTTATTTATGCTCAGTTTAAGCGGACTTATACGGATTTTTATGTTCTCGTGCATCAAAGTCTCGTTTTAAGGCACAAATGCATAAAAATGATTATTTTATTTTATGATTATTCAAAAGAAGTCAAGTTTGTGATATAATTCATGTAGTGAATTGGCTTGGGTCTTTCATAATACCCATAGATTGGGTGTATTAATAAAGACCCAGTTAAACATTTTGTCGAAACACAGAAAATATATCATTGTTGATATATCAGTTTCAATTTTTATTAAAGTTAAATTACACTATCATTATTCCATTTCCTTGCAATAGAAATGAAAATTGGAATGTATATTACTAACTAAAACTAACGTGGTTTTCACTCATTTTAGTACATAATACGGGATAACTCACGTGAATACGTCAGATAGCTCCGACAATATTTGCAATCACATTCGGTGGTCTTTTACAAGGAGAGCTCGCGTTGACGTCTCGCTTAGCACTGCGGGCGGCAGCTCTGGCTGTCTAAAAGACTGACTCGCGCTTGGTCTTTTTTTTCTTTAGCCTAAAATACTGTTACAAAATACTATTTAGGTAAACAAATAACTCGTCAATGACGTCACGACTCGAGAAGCAGTTACTCTACATTTAATCGAATTTTCACCTCCTTGACTCGGATCAAATTTCCTGTCAAAATTTAACAAACCTTAATACGCTCTAAAACCCACTTTAAGGTGTTAATAATACGGGTGCTTTTCGCAACAATATTCAAAAGTTGGAAACAATCCATGTACGAATGGATTAGCACGAAATGGCCAAACCAGAGGCATCCAAACGGAAATATTAGATTATTCACGAATCAATAAAGCACTGTGTCCACTAGAAGCTAAAATATCGAATAACCAAAGCCTAGTATGAGTTATCCTATTCAGTCCTTGAGAGCCAGTGAAATTACACAACTATGTCTCAAGGTGACGGGCGCATTGCAATTCTTGACTTGTGACTAAATGCATCTGTTATAGGCAGAGGTTAGTCCGCTTAACATCAGGTGGGCCTCGAGCTTGTTCCGTCACAATAACATAAAAAAAAACTACTTTCATGTGGGAAATATGTTACCAAGCACCTAACGTTGTGTTCCGGGCGCAGTGTTTGAGAGCCAACCATTCTAGGTTAGCATGAACAACATCTTCGACTACATCAACAATGGTAGTCAGAGGCTAGTCCATCAACTATTCCTATATAATAAAAAAAACGTGTTAGACTAACTGCAAGACTCACTAACTGCTTACGTGCCGTTAGAATCAGCGGACAGCCGACAGTAAGTAAAACATTATGTTTCACTAGCATGAGCGAGAAAAACTATTTATTACCGCGAGTATATCTTTTGATATTGTATCGGATGTATATGGTCCTTCCGAAGCCCTGTATGCTAGCCCTAGCACCATAAATATATGCTAGCCTCCAAGTGTGCACCAGCCTCCAATGTTCTCGGATAGCAGCGTGAATTAGCGAAGGCCCGTGCTTGTTAAAGCGAAAGGTTTAACCTAAATAAGCTATTCATAGAAACCGAAGCCAAACTTTGCCTCAACTGTATATATACATGAAAGCCCTTGGCACAGTTGACGTTCTCAACCTGATGGTAAGTGATTATGTTGTCGAAGATGATATTTTGGCTATCTTAGACTTACTGTCAAGGACAGCTGCTGGAACATACCGTTAGGCGAGCATTACCAAAATGTCCTACCACCATTCAAAAAATGAAAAAAGGTACTCACTTTATTACAAGGTAATAAATAAATTATTATTCTTAATAGAAACAAGAAATCATCATTTTAAAAGCCATGTGGTATAAACTCACAATAGATGATCATTAGGTACTTCAATATGCAAGAAAATAGTGCCATTTCTATCATAACAACGATTTTGACCTCTTAGCAACCTCAGTCTCAGTGGTCGATTTCGTCAATTTCTATTGTTATTTCTATTAATATAATTATCTACGATGCGCATGAAATAATAGTAAATTTAGGGGGCTTACTTTTTGTTTCTAATTGCAACCATTCTTCTCTCAGCAAATGCTCTTTTTCTTGTCCCACTGTTTATTTCTTTCACAGTAAGTCTAGCCACTTTCCACTAACACTAAACACTACAAAGTCAAACATATCTACAAATCTCAGGTCGCAATGCAAACGTGAAAATTAAATGCAGGTAGATTTAAGGCTAGTGACACTGACACCTCATTTCGGTATTGCAAATAATTAAAATATTGATAATTGCGTTTAGGAAGCACACAGTGTGAGAATGCGTATTTTGTATTGGAAAAGAAGCTTTATTGATGGAATTTTGGTTGAAGCATTAAAAATCTTGGAAATATTAAAAAAAAAGTGTAGTTTTGAAGGAATAGTATTTTTTTATTACTATTATATTCGATATAATAGCTTTTTGACAAGTTTTCAACGCATCAGTGTTGCTAAAACAAATCAATAAAATAAATCGAAACGTAAATAAATAGAAGTGACTTTTTTTTCGCATACTCTGCGTACATAATATGTAGGTTTATGTAATTTAGTATGTATTAGTAATACTTATTTATTGTTATTCATAAGTGCTGATATCTATTCAATCCATGATAGTTATTGAGTATTTAAGTATATATAATTATATTGTTTGCCAGTGTAACGTCTTTATGATACGTGAAGTAGTTTTTTTTGTTAATAATTGACTTTTATTTACCGTTGCTTGTTTGTTCATGTAAAAAAGACTGACCTTTAATTATATACAAACTCTTTTATTAAAAAGGCTATTTACCGCTGATTGTCGAAAAAACTGATTTTATTTATATAAGCGTTTAGTTTTCTTTGGACAAACGACGACAATTAGTAGGAGTTAATTATTTTTGGAATCCATAATGATGATTGAAGGCTGACCAA
Organism: Plagodis dolabraria; assembly: GCA_963854805.1. Lineage (NCBI taxonomy): Eukaryota > Metazoa > Arthropoda > Insecta > Lepidoptera > Geometridae > Plagodis > Plagodis dolabraria. The sequence goes on along the minus strand of OY978447.1, from coordinate 32,413,631 downwards.
TATATAGTACTAATCTGTGATTATTACAGATATTTAAGTACATAATTATATTGTTTGCTAGTGTAACGTCTTTATGATACTCTTGATACGTGAAGCAAATCCTTTGTTAAAAACGGATTTTTATTTGCCGTTGATTGTTTGTTCATGTAATAAACACTCACCTTTGTTATAATAACTTTTTTATTTATAAGGTATTCCTTTTATCGGTATTTAGATGTAACATTCTATAGCGGAGTAAATAAAACTTGATCCGTGCCATCTTCCCCGTCAAACGCGATACCGGGGTAAATGATACTTAGTGCAGTCCTTGTGAGCCAGTGAAATCACAGTCACATGAGACATAACAACTATATCTCAAAGTGTCAGGCGCAGTGCAATTCGTGACTTGTGACGACATGCATCTGTTATAGGCAGAAGCTAGTCCGCTTAACATCACGTGGGCCTCGAGCATATTACGTAACAATACTATAAAAAAGAAACCAAGTCTTAAGTATCCATTCAGACATCTTACTCCTGAAAACCAGCGTGCATTAGCGTTTTACAATTGTTATGAAGCTGAGCTTCAGGCTTCAGCCCATTCAACTCCATAAATTCACTATAATATATATATTTATAAGTACACATGTAAATTGTATTCCGGCTGCATTACTTGTGAGTGCTTAGTATATATTTCATTTAATTTCATGTATATATTATAAGTATGTATAGTAACAACAAGAAAAGCCGAATTATTGAACTTTACTTCCAAACATGATGCACGCGTTTCGATAACATATCAATTATAGTAAACAATGATAAAATATTCGATGTTTATCTAAATCCAAAATATATAGTTGGTTATTATCAAAATGTGATTCAGCCTTCGATAAAATATGATTCAGCATAAGATTTTTTATCAACTGGCTTTATGAGTGCGTCACATACAAGTCAAGGCTTTTGACATGGCTTGTGACACGTGTCACACCTGTAGCCCTAGCATGTATAACTAATAGAATCAGTGATAGCTCAGTGGCTTTGGCTATGGACTACCGCGCAGCAGGTCATGGTTCGAATCCCGCCGCGGGCTTGAGTTTCATCGCATGGTAGTAGGGCATTTTGCAAATGCTCGCGTGGGTAGCCTACCTCAAGTAGAAAATCTGTCGCAGCACCTAACGGTGTGTTCCGGCAGTTGTCCTTGAGATCCAGTAATTCTAGGTTAAGCCTGTTAACACCTTCGACCACATCATCACTTACCAACAGATGAGATTGTGGTCAAACGCTTACCTATCAGCAATAAAAAAAATATAACTTGTGAAAACGTAACCGTTTCGTTAACGTATCGAAATGTCACCATTTTGTATAGGATTTGATCAGCGCCCCTACAGTGCGTAAAAGGAACTAAATTTTGACAGGTTGAAAGGTTTTGACATCTAACGTGTCGAGATTTTAACATGAACGTTTCGTCACGTAAAAAGTTTTGTATGTAATCGCGAGCACGAACCTTATTTTAACGTAAACTCGAAGAAATAAAACGCCTTAATTGACAAATATCAATCATAGAGGAATTGTATATGCTTGAAAAGAATTCAAACATCTTTTGGAATGAATCATTAGCTCTTAGAAAGAAGGTACAATTAATTTGATTTACGCTGGATAACGTCACTTTTGTAATCCTATCGAGTTCACGTTAGCCAACAAACGATGCGTTGTGACTTGTGCTGTCAATCATCGCCTCCTGCGTAAACGTAAATAACTACTGTAAACTCGATAAGTTTACGTTACGGACTATCGAAATGTTCGTGCTTGGGCTAATGATCCCTCGAGGCTAGTATCTAAGAATCAACGTTCAGTAGGTTCTACCCTACGAATAAATAATGAAAAGAAATGTAATTCAAGCTCAAAAACAACAGATCGCAAACTTTACTGCGGCGGGCGTGGTTTAAAAAGTGTACCGTGCTGCGCTCTCAGTTTGCCGCGTGGGCTTGAGTCATGCGGTGGGGTGGTACCGCGGGAAGTTTCAACTGAATTTATCAATGTTCTTCTGGGTTGTTTAATTCTGCAAAATTATTATAATGTATTGTTTTTTCTGTAGAATTCTGGAGAAGCCATACGGATATGAAATAGATTTCATAAACGAGTAAACAACAATATTTCTGGCACCAACACTTGACTTTCCTGGATAATTTTACGCAACATGAACTTTACATTAAATCAATAAGTAGTTTGGAACATTGTTAGTCAGAATTCTATGTATGAAAGTGCGGGGAATGACGGCGGTGACAACATGACCTTGACGAGATAATCAGATGCGATCATTTCTAAGATCCGATTGAATTTGTAAGTTGTGCGTGTTTAGTTACTTGTGGAGTCGACGAGTCTGAAATCAAAGCGGTCACTGTATGAGAGTTACACTTCTTCACATATTTATTCGTAGGTTCTATCTAACATACAATTTGACGCAGTGATAGACGAGCGGTAATAGCTATGGATGCCGTTTTTGGTTATGTATTATCTTGTTTTCATTTCCAATAGGTATTTATTTTTTATGTTATTGTGATGAAACAAGCAGGAAGCCCGTCTGATGTTAAGTGGACTAACCTCTTCCTATAACATCCGTTGTAGGCAGTATAAAGCATTTAATCATAAGTAACGAACGGCACTGCGCCCGTCATACTAAGACATACTGTTGTTAAGTCTCATGTACCTGTAATTTGATTGAGAGGCGATAATATTAGTTTATTGTATGATATGAAATTACGAGATGGATAAGTCACCCCCCGAAGGTATGTTACTGTCGTGCCTGTCTATTACAGTTAGGGCCCGTTTCAGAATGTCCTAATAAAGTTTCGGGTTGCTATGCAACACATAAAATAACTGAATGATTAAAATTACAGGTAATATGCAGCGCGTTTCAAGCTTTAACCGATAGATAGGCTAAATCGATGACTGTGAAACGCAAAGATAGTGTTTTATTTATTAAATTTGTTCTGGGTAGTAAAACCGGAACTTACTCGAACATTCTGAAACAGGCCCTAACAATATCATTGTTCTGCGTAATGGTACGCACAAACCACGCGTTCAGACTGATCGCTCAATCAGTTTTCTTTACAATTTTGTTTCAGTATTTTTTGTGTCTATCCATTAATGTACGCTCAAATAAGCATTACAATAATATATGCGCAAGAATATTTTAAAACACAAATGAGAAGTTTTTTTTAAAATCCTGATAGGTAAGTGATGATGTGGTCGGAGATGTTGTTCAGGTTAACCTAGAATTACTGGCTCTCAAGGACAGCTGCCGGAACTCACCGCTAGGTGCTTGGCGACAGATTTGCAACTTGAGGGCGGTAGCTAGCAAGGCGGGCATTCGCAAAATGCCCTACCACCGTGCTATAACGACGATCATCCTAAGACAAAAACTGGGACCGATGGCTTAACGTGCCCTCCGAAGCACGTGCACGCTCAGTAGTAATGTCACCAGCGGTCACCCATTCAACTCATGACCGCGGCGGACGTTGCTTAGCTTTGCTGATTGGTTCACAATGGCTAAGCAAACTTCGCTACGAGCGCTTCGAACTGATCGCCAGCTTTAACGTCACCGCGGACGCCGTTGAACTTGTTGGTTTGGCGGTAGCTTTACACTTTATTGTACTGCGGCTGTCACGAGTGTGCCCGAAGTCCGAGGAGACGACCTAGAGCAATAATGACACTACAAGAAGAAGCGATGACTTTGGCATGTTTCTGTTGTTATTAGCCTCATCTATGAGATTTTGGGTGAGTAAACTCAATTACTTAAACGTCAAACTTGAAATTTAGGAACACTATCTAGCAATGAAATTATTGATACCAAGAGTTGACAAAGGACATGCACCAGAATAGCGTTTTACGATAATGATATGTTCTATAATATAATCCATTATGTGGTGCTCTATTTACTTCGTTATTTGTAATAAAATGGCGCTGGATAATTTGCGGGTAAAAGCTTGTATTTTACAAGTTTCTCAGAGTAAGTACCTACCTAATAATGTCTTTAGCAGATGTTACACGAAACGAACTGTATTTTAAATTACTTTATAATTAAAGTTATAACTTATTATTTTGGAGTAATCCGCTACTTGATTTATTGTTACGATTTTCATTAAATATTTCTTGTAATTTTAAGGAATGAAAAGATAAATTATATTCTTAATCATGCCAATATTTCACCCTTAGTGGGGTCAGCACAACATGTACTGAGGTAATATTCTTTCGCTCTGCTTTGATGTGTCAGCAGTGATCTCAGTAGGTTGGTACTTAGGTAATCATACCTACTTTCTTACACATATTATAGCTCACATAGATGAGGGGAGATGATAGCGCCCTCTGTCCCACGAATAAAAGCCCGAATATCTTGGAATCACCTTGTTACTGTGGCATTTAGATTCGAACTCCCCAACCACTCACGGCAACGACTCAAATGCGAGGTCCGTACTGCAGTGATGCCCTTAAGCCCGTTGCCAACTACTCTTTTTATACCAGTACGTTTTCAGCGCTTTACGCCTTCTGTGCCAGTCTTGAGTGGTCAGCGTTGAAGAGGGCCTTCCCTCGCCTAAAATCCGGTGTGGTTGTAATGTGACAGCGGCAAACAACATGTCCTCCGAAAAAAAGGGGTCAATTCATTCCCTATATTTTTGGTCTCGCTATAATCCCAGATCTCCATATTGTGAGACAGACGCTATATGCCTCTAGGTAATTCATGCGGTCCCGGTACATTACCGTGTGACTTGTAAAGGTAATATCAGAAAATAACTAAAATTATTAAAATTAAAATGAAGCGTGGCAAAAAATCCACGCGTATGACAGAGCAGGCAAGCTAACAAAGTATCTACATAATTAACTTTAATCGTATTCGCATTACTTGTGCCTCAAGCCTTTTTTTATAGCATCTCGAATTTTCTTCGTAATCCATCTTCTACGAACAATACCTTTCATTCTAAATTAATTGATACCTCAAAAGCATTTCCATTGACGATAAGGGAAGCTTACTAATCATGAGAACAATACATACCCTAATCGTATCCGAGAATCTGTATTGAATAATATATCCGATGTACTTATATTAGTAACCAATTTCTTCGGTATAATATTCGAATATGTTACTTGGGAGAAAATAATTATGCTGACATTTTGCGAAATGTCTAGACCATGTCTAGATCTAAAAATATAAAATTAATGTGAATAGAGAAGGCTGAGTAAAGAATGATTAAATATTTCATGGTAATACTGCAATTTACAGCGGACTTCTTCTCAAGAGAACTTTCGTTGAAGCTAGCGCAGAGACAACTCAAAATGGTTTGGTCGAATGTTTCTCTTGCCTTCTCATATCTTGTTCTCGTGTTCCATCTTAACTCTCCTACTTATAAGTCGGTTTTAATTCTAATTTCACCACTGTTACGGGCTCGCGTTTTTAGGGTCACCACCCGTAAAAGAAAGAATGATTGTTGGTTTTGAGTTCAGTTTCTAAACACCGTTTTTATCAGCGTTTTCAGTATTCAGGTTATAAGGCACACAATATATCGAAACTTGAGATTCCTGACAGTTTTTGCTGTAACAAAAATGATCTATAATTTACTCCTTTGTCGCCCTTCTATTTATATTTATTTTTTACTTATAGTAAAATATAAAATCATCTTTGTACTGTACTGAATGATGCTGTAGATTCTAGACAATGCCATCCCACATTTATATAGGAGTAGATGTTTTTTTTTTTTATGCCTGATAGGTTAGCCTTTGACCACTATCTCACCTGATGGTAAGTGATGAAGTGGTTGAGGATGTTGTTCAGGCTAACCTAGAGTTACTGGCTCTTAAGGACAGCTGCCGGAACACACCGTTAGGTGCTTGGCGACAGATTTTCAACTTGAGGGTGTTAGCTAGCCAGGTGGACATTCGCAAAGTGCCCTACCACCATGCTGTAACGACTGCTATCCTAAGACAACAACCGGGACCGACGGCTTAACGTGCCCTCCGAAGCACGAAAGCGCTCAGTAGTAATGTCACCAGCTGTCTCCCATCCAAGTCATGACCGCGGCGGACGTTGCTTAACTTTGCTGATCGATTCAGAATGGCTAAGCAAACTTGGCTACGAGCGCTGCAAAAGGTTTTCTTATCATAAATCAGTAAGAGTAAACATGTATAAGCATGTTCCACCGTTGACCGCGTCGTCACTTTCCATCAGGTGAGACTGTGGTCAAAAGCTTACGAGTACTTATCTAATTAAAATAAAAACAAACATGTCTTCCTGAAGAACAGCTCAAACTTATCATATACTTTTACCTAAATTATTTAAATTATACTGAATGAGGATATATGCAACTTAACACATTAATGTTTGGCTTGATGATTGTCATCGACAATGTTGTTACCCAATAACTATTTGTTATTCTTCTCTTTTGTTAGGTCAACGTAAAAAACTAATTGTACTGAACAACTCTTTTATTTTTATTTTTATTTTTATGTGATTTTGAACAAGTGGCCCACCTGATGTTAAGTGGACTAACCTCTGCCTATAACAGATGCATTTCGTCATAAGTCATGAATTGCATTGCGCTCGTCACACTGCGACATAAATTTGTTAAGCATCATGTGCCTGTAATTTTACTGGCTGTCAAGGACTATTGCGGGAACACACTGTTAGGTGCTTAGCGATAGATACTCTACTTTAGGGTGGTAGCTAGCCAGGCGAGCATTCGTAAAATGCCCTTCCACCATGCAGTAAAGCTCGAGCTGGCTGGCGGTGGGAATCGAATCGTGGACCAGTTCATAGCTATTACCTACCGCTTGGCCATCATTGCTTCAAAACTCGTCAGCTTGCTGTCCCTATGTAGTGCAGTGATCGCAGAACGCACTTTGAACTAAGAACTTTTGCTAGACCGCTCGCTGTGGATTCGGCGCCTAGCCACTCCGTTCGGCAGCGGCGTAAAAACTTTTTAAATGGCAAATGTTCTGTGTCGATAGACTGTCTAATTTCAGTTATAAGTTATATTTTCCCTAGACGAAGGGTAATAAACAACATGGCCGAAGCGATCCATTTCGGATACAGCCTGGGAATCCAGGGACGTCGTGAAAGGAAGCCGTGACGTGAAATTAATTAATGTTTCCCGGGACGGTAATGAAGTCCCATTGTTACACCATTTATCACTAAACACGTGTTGTCTGACTTGGTACTATGAGGTCAGATTATATGGAGGTGGTAAAGCAAAACTAATAGGTAGGTGTAGCATAGCTGACTAATACAATATTATGCAGTGAGACTGTCTATGTTACTTTGAACTGGTGAAAAAATATTTACAAAACGAACTGTCAAACGCATTCTCTCGGCAGCGGCTGGACTGTAGACCGAACTTCGGAAAGGTTAAGTAAGGCCAAGATCAAAGAATATACTGCCCTCAACGCCAGCCCAGGCCTATGAACAAGATTGAGTGAGATTGTCTTTCAGTGTTCTTTGGAGGACACTTAGAAATCCCACAAATTGTATATAATCATGTCCAATGAATAATACTCGTAATTACCCTACTTTTGAAACATCCGACTAATTTTAAAATAATTTAAGATAAATCGTACCTGGTACATAGCAACGTCTCATTTGTTTCTGAAGGTTTAGGAAAGGTTTAAAAGAATCCATACTGTAGAACTTGGGGGTATACTCTGTCTATAAAAATCAGAATCATCAAATTCAGTTCATAATCGGTGGAGCAATCGTGTAACAAATATACAAAAAAAGACATAGGTACAGTGAAATTGAGAAGCTCCAACTATTTTCGAAGTCGTTTAAAAATAACGGTTTTACGATTTTCATTAAACTATTTAAATATATTCTTTAGGTTCTGAACTCAGGTTCTGAATTACTATAAAGGAAAATTTTGTTTCGATTCACTAACTAGTTTCCGAGGGAGCGTGCGATATCAGATTACCACGCAGGGGAAGCCGCGGGCGGTTGCCAATGGTGAATATTACTCATATTTTTGTACACATATCTTATCGATGATTAAGGAGTAACTATTACAATATCTATGTCAGTGATGATTACAGTAATAACTATCATTGAAATACTAAGTAGGTACAATCCATCAATAACTGGGCCAGTTGAGATATGCAAAGGGGGACAGCATTTTGGACACTCTACTGGTGGCAATGATGCTTAGCTACAGATGTTCTACTTGACGGTGGTAGCTAGCCAGGCGGGCATTCACAAAATGACCTTCCACCTTGCTATAACGACCGCCATTCTAAGTTTAACAGCCGGTACCGACGCCTTAACGTGCCATCCGAAGCATGTGAACGCTCATTAGTAATGCCACTACTAGCGGTCGACCATCCGTAGATCGACAACAGACGCTGCTTAACCAAGTTCATCGGTTAAAGATCTACTAGGTATTATTATATGTTATATGCTACTAGGCAATCTGAAACACTTTCTAAAAGCACTCGTATATTAGACTATAGTCTCTGACTCAGTGCATCGGTTAAAGAAAGCCACGCTACGAGCGTTTCGAAATCTCACTCGGCAATTATGTGTGTACGGTGTGTTCCGGCAGCTGTCCTTGAGAGCCAGCAAACCTTGGTTAGCCAGAAAAACATCTTCGACCACACCATCATTTACCATCAGGTGAGATAGTGGTCAAAGGCTAATCTATCAGGCATAAAAATAATCAGTGCCCAATACTTCACCTTTTTATGCCACATATTTTAATGCCACATCCTCCAGCTCATGTCTCCATGTGTTCTGTTCAAACAGAGTTATCTCTTACAAATGTGTTCACGTTGTGTGTATAATTACGGTTTGTACACAAAACACAGCATATTAGTAGCGCATGTGTACTACCTCTATTGTCTTAGGTCGCGGATGGACAAGATTGATGGTTGTTTACTTATTCTGATAGCTTTTCCTTCGTTAATGTTATTAGAACCAGGAGTTGAAAGAACTTCTCCTACTCTATGATTAATCGACAAAGCAAGTTCTTGTTTTGCTGTACATGCAAGCTTGATATTCTCGGCGTTGACTTTAACTCACAACTTTGGTTCTTACATCGACGCTCTGGTCTCAGATATAAAGCTAAGTTGAAGGTAAAAAGTTGGGCAGTATCCCAAAAATGAGGTTACACAATCTTTACTCATGATAAAGACAACTACCGTCTTGTTTGGAGTAAGTACCTACTTACTCCAAAGTTCCTACTTGAAACATTTGAGTTACATGGAAGATGTGATATTTAAATAAATGTAGTGCACAGATCAAAATTGGCGCCTTCTCTCACTTCCTAGATGTCATCGGTAGTGAGTGGTCGTTCCCTTTGAGCTGTGTATCTACATTTACTCTAAATACAAGACCTTAAATCAAAGTTAGTCTTAAGACAAGCCAAAAAGTTTATTAGCAAGAACTGACTAGGTAGTTGGAAAATATACTATATATAACTTACTGGGTGTCATATTATTTAATTTCCAGATGTACGCCAATATGACGCAGATACTCGTATAATATACGGTTTCAGTAACAGATATATGAATATATTGTTCAGTCCTACATCCCCGCGCTATCCCAAGGAACGCTTCGATTTCCTTCACTGTTCTTCATACACGTTAAGGTCATCAGAAAATCTCACACTTGAAATCCATCCTCATACGAGTTCGTTTTATAGCAAATCCTTCACTATTCAGGCTGCCCGCTTGTGGAATTCTCTTCCTGTATCAATCAGACAAGCACCGACTCTCAATATGTTCAAGGATCAAGTTAAAAGGTTTTATTTGTCCAATTAATTCACTATATTTTTATATAATTTATAGGTATATGTATATATCATTATCTATTTATGTATGTTGCTATGTATATGTTTATATATATATATATATATATATACATATATATATTATATATATATGTTTATAATTGTATCTGTTTAATTATTATAAAAACCTATATGTATGCTATTTTTTATATATTTGTTTAGAAATTACACTAAAATACGTTTTATTTTAAAATGTTTTTATGAAATTTGACCCGCCTCTATTGTTTTAATTCGTTCAACTCCATCCTAAGGTTGCCTGGTAGAGATCACTTTTAGTGATAAGGCCGCCCATTGTAACACTATGTTATTATAATTTAATGTGTAATCTTTTATATTTCTAAAGTGGTGTAACAATAAAGAGTTATCTATCTATCTATATGAAACTGATACAAAAGGGTACGATTTACTTGATCGGCCAAAATGTGAAGTTCATTGTATGAGTTTGATATTTCAGATACATATCATTCGGACGTGTGCCATGAGTGATAAAGCATATTACAGTTAGGTGACTAAGTGTGTACCACCATCGAATGCATCGTCACTCATGAATCATGGTTACAATCAGTGTAGGTACTGATTTATCTAGATCGCGTACGCAATTATTGATAATCAGCATGTGCAATATGTGCATTGAAATTGAACTTTGTCTTAATCATATATTGTTTTATTATTTATAACAAGCTCTGCGGCTTAATTGATCTGCGGTGCCCCCAAAAGCACTTCCTTCAATCAGATGCAGGCTTGTAGTCAGGTTGAGGGCCGCAAAGTAACCTGTGACGGTCCGAAAATCAGGGGATGCGGGCTCGATTCCCATTCGCGATGAAAAATCGTACTCAATAATGGATGGGACTATATGATTTTTTCAAAAATGTCTATATAATATCACTCATTATGCAGTGTATATATAGGTATATATTAGAATTAATTTACGCGGAAAAGTAGGGTAAAGATAAATCGATTACAGTCAATTAAAAACTTTCCTAGTTAGCCCAACTCCAATATAGAAATCGACTGGGAGCTAATTATTAGTCTTGCAGAGGTTTTCGATAAACTCTCTGAAAGAGATCCGACAATTTTCAGTCTTCCTGGTACACATTTATTCAGTCTTATTACGATGGCGGAAGGAGTATATTTGATTAAATACGTGAGTTAAGAAGTTTGCTAAGAGTTGCCTACAGTTTCAAGTGGCCGTTTGGAATAGGATGTTGGGCAGAGCTTTGAATATGGGTTACCGAGTTAATACCTTAAGTCTTTTGGTGTACTTGACATCGTCCTATTGAAGGTAAAAACTGAGTATAATTGAGGGAGTTTTATTATTTGTACATAAAAGAAATCTTGCTGTTCGAGATCCTTAGCTCGAGTCCCCTATCGCTGTTGGTTGATAAGATTAAGTAAATGCTTAAGTCTCAAAAGAGGGCCGAACGTATAATGTTCATAATGACAGTCAATAATATTATATTCAACATTCTATTAGAGATACATGAAAACAACATAATTGTAACTCAAAATAAAAATCTATTATTATAATTTACGTAATAAAGATAACTATTTAAGCCTAAAACTTAATTAGAGACAGTCACGAGACAAGGCATTTATAATAAAATGTAGCTTTAAATCAGGTTCCAAATAATGTAATAAAATTATAATGACTTTAAAAGGGCATAAAATAGTTTTTAAAATGCCTGTTATTTAGTATATTAGATGTTGGTTCTAACACAATTTAATTCTTGTATTGCAATATATAAAATTAAATTGACGACATTTATGTGTTTACTCTAATTTTCACTCATTTATTTGTCAGAATACACATAATTATTACAGTTTCATGGGTTTAAAATGTTACGAGTACGTCTATGTATTCCACCAGCAAGCAGGCGTATAAGTATTAATGTTTAGATTATATAACTATATGTAATTATTTTTACTTGTATAAATCATTAAAAATTCAGTTATTCTGTTCTCCTGTAAAAACGATTGCTACTTGAACAGTCTGTTATATCCGGCTAAAGGTTTTATGTTTTCAGTTAATTTGCTATAAACGATAATGGCCATGATATTATATTATTTTCATAAATAACTTGCTGGCAACGAGGCTGATAAAATAAGTTTGAATATTATCTTTTTTGTCTTGATAGATCATCATGATGAAACTAATTACGTACTTAAATGTATTCTTCTCAAAGTTATCTTCTCATATGCATTAATTCGTCATATTTTCTAATTTGATTAATCCACAACATAACTCTTTCAATTATACTTCAATTTGCATACAATTTTCGCGAGGGTTCTATATCCATATGGACCTTCAAGATCTAGCTACCGACCGCCGCGTCATCAGGAACTCAATTCACTTGCGTTGCGTAGTAATTATATCCAAGGTCGATACATAGTGATTTTATTATCACCACTATCACCTTGGAACAAATTACGATTACGCTAAAACGATTTCCTAATTATTTCAAAAACGAGGAAAATCAATAAAACCAAATCAACCTGTATGGCAAATTTCGTATGCTCTATGTGGTACCTATTGACTCCAACTTTAGGGTACTGTTTTTTCAACTGGTAAGTCAGTATTTACCACCATCTCACCTTGATACTCCACCACATCGAGGATGTCAAAGAGGCTTAAGCTAGCCTAACCTACTAGTTCTTAAAGTCAGCTGCTGGAAAACACTGTAGAGGTTGGTGACAAATTTTGTACTTGAGAGTGGCATTTGCAAAATATCCCTGCTAAATGCGGCGAAGCATACAGATTTCTACGTAGCAGTCCACAGCTGTTCCCACTGGGCAAATACTGTACCGGATAGGAAGCAACGTATATTTTATCATATCTACTATTAATTGCGCAAGAGAGGAAGATAATACGTGCATTGTAGAAGGAGCTCTTTTAATATATTCCCCGAGTTTGCATTGCAAGACTCATGCACCCATAACCTCTTTCTTTGTAACGCAATGAACTCTGCACCTGAAGGTTTAAGACATGGAATTTTAAGAACAAATTCAAATTCAAATTCCAAATAATTTATTCAATTTAGGCGTCTACGACGCTTTTATGAATGTCAATTACAAATTTTAATATTTAAATATTCTACATTGTACTGCAACGTTCAGCAAAAAAAATTATAGAGCCACTGCGAGAAGAACGGGCAAGAAACTCGGGGCCATTCTTTTAAACGTCTTTTTACAATGTGTTATATACAATACAATTATTACAATATTTGTTTAAATTACGTAAGAGCCATGTGATAGAGTGCAAGTGCAGAGGCAAACCAGTCCAAGCATTTTTATAGTTTAAGTAATTACAAACTGTGTAGTAGGATTTCTTAATCAAAATGTTTTTCACGTGCAATTTGAATTTTCCTTTTGTGAGCATTGTAATACGTTCGGGAATTTTATTATAAAACCGCACACAATTACCTAAAACGGACCTTTTATTTGTCTTTGCTGGTGTTAAACTTGGTACCGTTATTAACAATCGTTAACGATATTAACAGATGCAACTTTTACGTTTATCATCAGGCATACAACCTACTCGGTTATTTGACATACTTTCCATTGTGTAAGATACAACGTTATCATTGCACAAGGCTACATAGATTATGAATTTTGAGATGAATATAAGATAACAATGTTAAGGTGATTTGCTAACGTACGCTTTCCATACAAAAACGATTCACCAATTCGGTCGGTGAATGGTAAAAATTACAACTTTTCAAATTTAAGGTTCAAATTAGTTGCCAATATTTAGCGCATTCGTTCATTATACGGTTACATACGTTTTTAAGCTCAGAATGAGTACATAAGATCTAATACGAAATATGACTCGTTCATGTGATACAGTGGTCACATAGAAGTCCATCAACGATATCACGCTGGGAAATTTCCGTAGAAATAGAAATACCGCGTAAGTTATACTGTTTTAAAAAAGTATATTCCGGTTTAATTAGGAGAAAATAAGTTTTGATGATGCCTCTGACTGATATTGTAAGCTTTCTTATCCCTTCTGTAAACTCCAAACAACAGTTGATTTAAGAAAAAATGAACGAGTCGTAAATATACATACGATAAGAAGTAGTACTCAAGTGCGACCGTCCTTTATCAATTTTCACAAACACATACGTTGAGTGCGAATTGATCTTAGTGCTTGAACTACAGCACGCGCTTCGTGGTTTTAAGTCATATGCCTTTTGTATCTCTAGAATGAGTCACCTAAATTATAATTCCGATAGGGTTTTAGATTTCTGCGTATGTTTTGGTTCTTGAGCTTCGAGAATTATCCAAAACTACTCGAGTCTCAAATAAGGATTAAAAAAAACTACCTACATAAATTCATAAAAAAAAGAACTGACATTTATAGAATCCTCGCGGTATTTGTTATTTTCTGTCATATTCTAGGATTAAGTAAACAATTTATTAACGTTAAATGTTTACACATTCATCTTTCAATTTATAGATTTATAATAGAACAAAATCTCTGCTTATTCGTAGTACACATTGATGGGTGGAAGTGGTGGAGTCTAAGGGTGCCGTTGGGTATAGCGAAGGTCTGTAATTGGGTGTGGCATTATAAATTCAGTAATATTTACTGCTATGCAGGCGACAGTACCGGAGATGCCTCATATACCGGTCGTACTAACATTTCTCGGGAAAATGTTGACGAAGGTCGGAACAAAGTCTGAAGTCGTGACTCTATTAACTCGAAGTGGGGCCCATTGAACTTGTCCACTTTAACCTCAAGCAGATACAAGAAGTTTGCGCGTTTACAGGTAAACTATCCCCCTTTGTTGTTTAAGTGTCTCAAAATGACGGATCCACCGTCGTTCTCTGTCACTTGGAAGGTAAAGCTAAATTAGCCTCTAAGAAGCTTGGAGTGCTCGGTAAGGCTAGACAGAGTACCGGACGTGAAGTAACACTTCAGAGAGCAAGTTCATCCTCACATGTAGTATTGCTCTAACCTATGGGCAGGGGCTTCCCAGTTCTAGCTTTTTCCATTTGACCACATTCAATGCAAAGCTGTATGAGTCGTTGACGATCAAGCTCTCTCCGATCAGCTTGCCTCTTCGGCACTTGTAGAGATGTTGGATCACTTTGACGAAATGTTTCGAGGAACTGGTCCGTAATATCTGCATCTGAATTTCGCTTTAGGACGTCACGACTGATCATGATGTTTTACCAATTTCGTGGTGACGTCTGGAACTCAAAAACCATACCACTATGTGTAACCAACTGCCATTTAAAGTATTTCTGAAAAGCTTAGGAGCCAAAAAAAAGAGTATAGTCTCTTCTCAGATGCCTGCTCCGTATTCTTGATGTCTCTGGTATTGCGGATATCCGTGGGTGACGGTGATGACTTACCGCGGGTACATAAAAGTTCGGCTATTCACCTATCGAATAAAAAAATAAGTAAATATATGTTTTAAGGACATAATTAGCATTAATTTTATAGCTCTACTAACTACGAAATGTTCACGGGTATTACCAAAATTGAGGTTTCATGAATTACATTTTTAGACCCGCATGCAGCACCGTCGTAATCGGTTATTAGTGGTTATGTATGGTTTATTCCCTGGTCGCCTGCCTTGTTCTCCATCTTTGTATGGATAGCGTTTAGTGAGCGTTGTACATGCTGAGGTAAACAACACATTTCTAACAATGTACGCTTCTGATCCGATTTCGCAGAGTTTACTACAGGCAGTTTGAGTTTGATCAATTTCTCAACATCTCAAAGCAATTTGTACTGTCTCGTTTTGAAAGAAATTAATTGATTTCTCCAGCTACTAAAAAAATCGTGTGTAAACCCTAAATAGGTATGTGATTCATGCTGGCTCAGGAAATATAGATCGATACACGCAGATAAGATTGGCAGATATTGTTATTGAAGAACGCTGGCCTGCCGTAAATTATCACAGTTTGTTTCTGAATTTGTGCGAAAACGATCGTTTAGTATTTGTTGTAAAATGGCGCCGTGGCTGGATTTTCCTCATGATTTCGAGAACTGTACCCTGGAAGAAGAGAAGCTTATAAAGAAATGTTTAATAGGTGCGTTTTGTTGTGTTACGTCCGGTGTTTTTTTGTTTCGTGTGTGTTTTGGAGATGTGGTAAGTAGTTCTCTTCTATGTAATATTTATCCATTAATAAAATACATTTGTATTTTAAAAACAATGATATTACTGAAAGAAATCCAAATAAACAAACATCAACATATTATTATTATCAATAAATATTAATTGAACCTACGTATATTAATTATCATTTATAATATTTAACATAAATGAACTCTGCGGATTACAAAATAACCAATTAAGTTTCCGCAGAACATGTGTCTTTGCAAAAATAAAAATATTAATATTAAAATATATATTGCTTCAAATTAACATTAACTAACGTAATATTTAAAATTCGTTAATGTAGTATAATCAATAAATTTATTTAAACATTTATTGCAAGATATTAAATTAATATTAGTAGATATACACAATTGTGTCTATGTAACATAAATAACTGTTTATAAAGAAAAATATTGTAATATCAAGTCGAGTGTTACGTACTGTGTTAATTAAGTGTTTAGGAAGTAAAAAATTATTTATGATTATTAATTTATGGTAAAAGGAAAAGCGCCACATGGTCTGTAATAGATTGTAATGTAATCTTTGGGGTATTTCTCATGGCAAAAACAAAAATATTAAAAAATTAAGTCTTAAAAAATCGTTTATGCACCCCGTCATATCTACCGGGGTATAACTACCCCGGGGTATCTCACACACATATCAGACATATCCAGTACTACTACTGTGTGGAGTCTAGTCGAGTCTGAGGTATTGGAGAATAATTTGATTGAATTTCCAGTCCAATATTCCACTTTGAGTCAACATTTTATAAATAATATTCAAAAATATGTTTGTAGCTCACTCTGTTTACGAGTTACGGACAGACAGACTAGGAAGTCTCATTAATAGACTTTTGCTACATATATTAAAATTTTCATTCAAAATTGAACAAATCACGTAATAAATAAGGATAGGCTTGTTAGATAAATCATCAGGAAAGAGAATACATATTTCGATGACATGAAATATTTATGTTATCATTTGCACAAAGTCCTAAATGATAACGTTTTTATTATTATGGTTTAGATAAATTACACTACACCCACTATATCACCTGAATATTCCACTATGTTCTGATGTAAGCCATGATAAGATGGATAAGTCACCCAGGGCACTTATTCGCTATGACATTAGAGATTCCTTGCAAATAACGCTTGACTTCATAACGTGCCGTAAACTATAACGCATTTTTTTTTAAATTTAAAGCTGATATTTTAGTCTTTGAGCACTATCTCACCTGATGGTAAGTAATAATGTGGTCGAATATGTTGTTTAGGTTAACCTAGCATTACTGAGTCTCAAGAACAGCCACCGGAACACATCGTTAGGTGCTGGGCGACAGATTTAGGGTGTTAGCTAGCCTGGTGGGTATTCGCAAAATGACTTACTATCATGCTATAACGACTGCCATCCTGAGACAACAACCGGGAGCGATGATAGCACGTGCACGCTCAGTATAGTATCTAATTACCACTAGCGGTCACCCATCCAAGTGTATACTACAGAGTAGTTGCTTAAGCTAGTTGGTCGGTCAAGAATGACTAAGCAAGCTCCGCCGAGAGGATGGTTGTCACTGCTGGTGGCTACTGCCACCATCCCTTTTTTCCTCCCTCTCAAACAGTAATGTTCACTTATGTATATACATTACCGTGTTCCAGTACGAAAAGTATGGGTGCCGGTGACATGTGACTTAACAACTTTATGTTTGGGGTGATGGGCAAAGTGCTGTTTGCCATTTGTGACGAACTGCATCTGTTATAGGCTAGAGTTACCGCGATGTTACCGCTTAACACCAGGTGAACCTCGCGCTTGATCCATCACGACAGCAGCATAAAAATATTTTTTTACCAAAATATGGAACCGACTTCAACACCCAAAACTAACTTGTTGAAGTCGGTACCATGATAGTTCAAAAATACCTATTATAGCAATATTGTGCGCATGGTACCAAGTTATTTCACACTTTTGGGTGTTGAAGTCGGTACTATTTTTAGTGACCCTTGCTACTTATGGAATCGATTGTCATTTATTGTCAACGACGAAATCATCAAGATCGCTAAATATTTTTCAGTTATTAGGGTATAACTTAAAAACGACTTGACCGATTTTGATGAAATTTAAATGGAACCAATCGACAAGCATCAGCTTTCGTACAAAAAAAAGAATTTTCAAAATCAGTTGACCCAGTCAAATGTTCTGGGGTTACAAATATAAAACAAAAAAGATAAATAAATATACATGAATTGAGAACATCCTCCTTTTTGGAAGTCGGTTAAAAACATACCTTATGTATATAAAATAAACTCTCATGTTTTTTTGACATAACGTTTATATAATGTCATACCCTTAAAATAGACGTGTAATATACGCATATGAATGAAGCCTTAAAATAGTTGGTGAAAGTTGGATATCAACTGGTTGGCGATACATTAAACATCAGATTAAATATTTAAATTGTCAGGGAAAACGGGGTAAATTGGGAAGAACCCGTACAGTGACGGATCTACCTGACATACATGTTGACAGTTTTTGTAAATGCTACATTTATGAATCATATAACAAGTTGCCTACATGATAAAATTATTGATTAACTTATCTATCGCCTACGATTGTCCTTGTACCTACATGGTATAAATTTTATATCAAAAGGCGTTCCGCACTTAGTAATTTTATTATCCATGTTTTTTATCGATAGCACAGGATAAAATCGATAGGTAATGAAGTCTAGAGTTATAATTATTTACATTTTGACCGACTTCAATAAAGAGAGAAGGTTCTCAATTCGACTCCTTTCGTAACTCTTTACAGGGTGTAGGTACCTATCTTTATGATTTTTTTTATAATCGAGAGCTGATCTTGTTGTCCCATTTAAATTTTAGTGATATCTAACGAGAAGTATTTGAGTTATCCCTAATAATGCGTATTGAATTGGCTTCGACTACATTGATGATGTTCTCATTAACAAATAAAGATATAAATAAAAAAAAAGTATGCCATGGTTTGGAAGAGCATTGCAGACTGCAGTATTTCGATGCGGGCCCTTTCTATGCTAAAAATTTGCGGCATAAACAGCTATATCTTTTGATTGCGTTGGCGTAGAAGTTTGATTTTTTACATCTCAAAAGGACAGTGGACCTGAGTATTTGATATGATTTTCTGCTCGATACCTCCACGCTTTCCTGAGAAAAAGGGTATTTACAGTCAGACGGACAACAAAGTGATCCTATAAGGGTTCCGTTTTTTTCCTTTTGAGGTACAGGAACCCTGAAAATCATCAAAATCTGTGCACCCAGTAAAAAGTTTGGAGATAAAACACACATAAAAAGCAATCGATGAAAACCATATTTTTTTGAATTAATTAATATATCAAGTATCAGTTAAATTTTCCAATAGTCTAGTGAATTGATCATTCAATTCATCTTTTATTGCATTATATATATTGTGGAATGTGTAGTTCGCGGAACAGTACAAACTCAAAGCAAAAGAACATTGGAACCACACACATTGGAACCAGAACGGTATCGAACTATGCGGGTCCAAAGGGGTTTCCTTCCGCGGACGCTTCGATTGTGGAATGAGCTCCCTGCCGCGGTTTTCCCGATGGAGTATAGCATGGGGTTCTTCAAAAAGGGCTTGAAGAGATTTCTTCAGGGTCGGCAACGCGCGAGTGATACCCCTGGTGTTGCAAGCGTCCATAGGCTACGGTAACTGCTTACCATCGGGCGGGCCGTATGCTTGTTTGCTACCTTAGTGGTATAAAAAAAAAGAAGTTAGTACCATCGTAGAATAATACTAATTGTACCCATAGACCTACATCCGAACTAAGTGCATTAGTCCTTAAATTGTACTAATAAATAGTATAGATAGGTATTTGGTAATCTACAATAAAGTGTGACAGTAAATGTATTTACTAGATAAAGATTCAATGAACGCGTCATAAAAAAAAACAGTTTTGTAATGATTATAACGTAAAGTACAAAATCCACTTCTCCTAAATGACGTCGACCAATTTATTCGACATGACAACTACACGACGAATAATTTAAGGGTAGTGTCTTCGTAGCTTTCCATATAAATCAATTATATTTAAAAAAAATAAAATTTAATGTATTGGAGTGGCAAACATGCAGACGGCCCACCTGATGGTAAGCGGTTACCATCGCCTATGGACATTTGCAACACCAGGGGCGTTACCAATGCGTTGCCGACCCTATAAGACTATTTTAACACCCTTTTTGAAGGAATCCATACTGTAGCTCTGCGGGAAAACGCTAGCTGGAAGATAATTCCACATTTTGCAAGTATGCGGTAAGAAGGAACAAATAAATCGAGCTGTGTGAGACTTCCAGGACTAGATTATGTGTGGATGAGCTTTTAACCGGTGACCGTTAT
Organism: Plagodis dolabraria; assembly: GCA_963854805.1. NCBI lineage: Eukaryota > Metazoa > Arthropoda > Insecta > Lepidoptera > Geometridae > Plagodis > Plagodis dolabraria. The sequence goes on along the minus strand of OY978447.1, from coordinate 32,393,329 downwards.
AGCATGGTGGTGTGGCATTTTGCGATTGCCTGTCTGGTTAGCTACCCTGAAGTTGAAAGCCTGTCGCTAAGCACCTAACGGTGTGTTCCAGCAGCTGTCCTTGAAAGCTAGTAATTCTAAGTTAGCCTGAACAATATCTTCGACCACATCATCACTTACCATCAGGTGAAATAATGGTCAAAGGCTAACCATGCATTAAAAAAAGATAATTTACTAAACGACTTCAAAGATGGAGGAGGTTTTATTCGGCTGCTTTCTTGTGTTTTATTACCCAATGATCTTCTATACACAAGGACATACCACGCCATGCAAGAACAAAGCCAAACCATGGCACATGTCTCTAACTTCACTATATGCAGCTTCAACTGCTATGTTCATACATTGCCGCTCTCACTCCAGTCCTTTACAATGCACTCGGTCTATAAGCAGTAATGTAAAACGAATAAACAGTGAAGTTTCATATGGTGATTTTAGGAATTAAGTTGAACAGACTACTGTGGAGTAGCTACGGGCTGGTTTTTTTGAGAGGTTATTTATATGACATTTAAAACATTTTTGTATATTACGAGTACTTATCAGATTTCGTAATGAATAAGTAAGTGTTTTAGTGAATGCGAATTTGATAAATGAGGACCATAAAAAAACAACATTTTTAAACTATATTCATATCTACACAAAATAATCGTGAAACTAAGTGCCCTGGAATAAATTTAATATATTATAAACTTGTCGTTTAGACTTAGCCTTTATATCCAAGGTATCTTTTTGACATATATAATGTAAACGAACATCAATATATTATTGTATGACTGCTTTGGTCAAATCATAATTGTGGCTAAACTGATCTTTTGTGTGTGTATCAACTTGTGTAAATATGTTGACATTCGAGAGATTTTAGTACTTTTAATGTCAAAAAGGTATTGTCATACTTTTTGACATTAAGTAAATTATTATTTTGAGCACGAACTTGCCACCGCTAAGTTTATAGTAATGTGTTATTATTATTTATAAGGATTATTTTATTTGGAACTAAATCTTTTATATAATAAATATATGTTTTTAAATTTTGATATATTAAATTATTTACATAACACTAGGGCTCACATCAGTAATTTTACAGGTTGAGAACGTAGTATAGATAAAGTAGATTTAATTATTCATTCAGATTAGGTACCATTTCTCTGTATTAATATTATAAAAGGTAGCATTAATTTTGAATAAATTAAATTATTATGTTTTCTGTTTTGGTATTTACCACAAAGACCGACCGACGCATAGCATAAGCCGTCTATGTCCTTCAAATCGACTAGTTTATGGAACCACTCTTTATGAGTGGCTGGTGGAAAATATTGAATAGTGTAACACCACACAATTAACAAACTGTCCCTACACATATTCAAGTAATATATGCAACGCCATCTTACGACACCTACGCAGATTCGAACCATAATGTTCACCGCCCTCTATAGTTTATTTCATGCAGACGTTATTAATGGCCTTTAGACATAATACTTTAAGAACAGAGCGACTCTATTGTTTTCATTTCTGACTGTGTGCTTGTGACGTAATTTAGTCTGTCTCTTTCTGATGCGTGGGAGAGAAAGGAGTGGCAATACTTGTTAATAATTTACGATATTATTTGAGAAAATAATGGTTGTACCACATTCTGTACACTTTTTCGCGTATTATCTTTGATAAATATAATAAACTTACCGGTTGTAGGTCACGCCATCTTTTTTTTTTTGTGGTTAGGGTATTATTTCGCTACTTTTTTATGACACACTTCGGCATCCTTACGGCTTTGCGATCAACACACGACTAAAGCGAACAGTGTGCTTACATCGCCTTTAAGCACACTTTTGCCGTTCCGTAAGCAGCGTGCGCCTGATATGTCCTTGTGTATAGAAGGTCATAGGTTTTACCTCATAACTTTTACTGGCTGTACAGATTTTGATGTTTTTTTACGTAAACGTAGTTTAGGCATATTTAAAGAAAAAGTGTTCATAACTTGTTAAAATTTTGCATGCATGTACTTAAATCTATGCTACTGTTTTTCCAGATTCTCGTTAAACTAATAATTTTATCTCTAAATGTGAAAATAAAAATTTCCGTACAAAACTATTTTTCCATATAAATTTGAATGTACACATCCTTACGGAAAACTGACAAATCAGATGCATAGATTTTAGACTCAAAGACATGCATGCATAATTACACGCTATGAAGACACTAACTTTAATAAAACATGGATAACGCTTCAGGTTGAGGTCGGGAGTAGCAAGCAATTTGCAATGCTTGTTTATGGGGGTAGTTAGTAAAACCTATATTGCAATAATATCCGAATAAGTATAGTTCAACTTCTACTAACTATCATTCATTCAACAAGTGAGCTTTCTTATTTAAATATTTTCAAGCACTAACGCATGTTAAGCTAAATTTTTTTTGGTTATTGTATATTTATCATACTGATACAGTTTATAAATAACTTATTTACCATTGTAAAGCGTTTAACGGTCACATGTAACAATCCAATTAAAGATAAACACAGCATGCATAATATATACATAATAGGTTTAGGGTCCGTTTTAGAATGTCCTAATAAAGTTTCGGATTGCTAACAAACACATAAAATAACCGAATGATAAAAATGACAGTTATCATGCAGCGCGTTTCAAGCTTTAACCGATGGATAGGCTAAATCGATGATTGTGAAACGCATAAATAGTGTTTATTTAATAAATAAGTTCTGGGTAGTATAACCGGCACTGACTCGAACATTCTGAAACAGGCCCTTAGTCTACCACTACGCTCCGAACGACAGAATAAGTACGCGAAACAGCTGTTTTGTCGTTTGGTCGAAAGCAACGCGCCACTGCTTAGATTATAGTTGGTACTGATTTTGTGTATGTGAAAATTAATCATGAGTGGAACACATTCAGTTATCGATTTCACACTAAGTACCTCCGGAGTTTTGTTGATATATTAATATCCACCTTATTTCTTCTGTAATCTTTAGTTTATTTGCTGGCCCCAAATACTGGTCTTGAGTACTGTCACTATCCGTTCAACATCATCATGTATTTTCCTTCATTATCTTAATATAATACCAACTAACAGATAACTAATCTGCTGTGTTGTCACTAACACGCTTGTTCTAAAAACTTATAGATTTATTAGATTGAACTCACCAGATTTTCGATGCAGATGGCAGATGTAAGTTGTACGTGCCCTCCCTACCCTACTAGCTCGTTCTTAGATGCAATGAAATTGAATCAGATTTCGATGCAGATGGCAGATATCAGTTGTAAGTGCCCTACTAGCACGTTCTTTTGATGCAGTGGGGGTTGGTTGCGTTGTCACTTCTGAAATGTTAAAAATAAATTACTGTATTCATTTGTATATGACTTTATTTACAATTATTGTTACAAGTACAATCCACTTCGTAAGCTGTTCTAGAAAGGAATCTTGTATTTTTCCCGCGTTTTTCTCCACAATTCAATTCAATTCATTTATTTGCTTGAGTACAGGTACAAAAGATATAAAATATGTAGGAAGTACAACAGTTTCACCATAAACAACCTCATACGAGGTGTGCAGATGTCATTTAAATATATTATTATACAATGAAATTGAGACTTAATAATAATAACGATGTCAAATATTTTTTTAAATTGTCATAATCTATTAAATACCTAATTACAATTCAATTATTTAGCGTGGTAAATGTAGTAGCGATTAGAAGTCGTCTGCAAGAAATCCTTAACTGTATAGAAACTTTGGTTACCAACCACTTTTTTAACTCCGGGTAGAACTTATAATTAGGTAACTCTGTTATAGTTTTTGGAATCGCATTGTAAACGAGAGGCGTCATGTAGGTGCAGTTATTCCTAAACAGTTCTAGTTTAGGGATGGGCATTTTGAGCTGTTCTTGTGTAACTTTCCTCTTACCTAAGCTATTATATTCGGGAAATAAGGCAGAGTTACATCTTACAAACTTCGCCAATTCATATATATAAATGCCTACTACTGTCAACAGATGCTTTGATTTAAAAACAGGCTTACATGATTCAGTCCATTTCAGATTATATACAGCACGAACACATTTTTTCTGTGCTTTGAACACTTTGTTCAAGTGCTTAGAATTTCCCCAGGCAATAATCCCATAATCCCATACATGCCATTCATTCCCGCTAGAGGCGCCGTAGGCGCGTCACAGATAACTCTGAATAATTTCTCACGACCATAGACTCACAATGCAATACTAATATGGATGGCTAACAGTTTTTAACTGTGATCTAAACTATCACTTCAACTTAGGATGTACCAGTGAAAAGTTATATATTTTTATGTTACTATATGTTATATTATATACTGCAAGGAATATTTTGCCATAGCGGTTATTTATATGCAAAAGCAATACGCATACATTATTCTGATAAAAAGTTAAAATATTATGTAAGTGGAACAGTATAGATATGTACATTTTCACGAGATTTTATCTCTGACCTCCGGATAACTGTTATCTCTTATCACAAGGGCTTGTAAAAAGTATCTCGTCCTGTGAGTAGTAACTACTTACAGTTGTCATCGCCCTTTTCCTACTCTTGTCTCACTTTATTTTGGGTGGGTAATATGCTTTCTCATACAACATAAAAGACGTAGAACATATTCGAATAGTATGTTGTTTCTTTGAATTTATTAACAAAACACTAAAAACTATATACAACACTACATCTACTACAAGGCAAGCCATTGCAGGCCCACAGGCAGTCGAAATGCTGAAGTCCACTACCAGTTGGCAGCGTGTCGGCATGCTGGCAGCATTGCCAGCTTGGATCGCAACGCTTATTCGTTGAGCCAAATAGCGTCACATCGACCAGGCGCTTTGATAAGTTATGGAAAATAAGAAGACCTCTCGGCAACATTTGTTTTTTAAACAAAATACTACGTAGGCACTAAATACACTTCAGCCACTAATTCTAGACTCACATACAGTCCACATGCTCCAATCTATGCCCAGCGTGCTGGCATGACAGCATTTAAATATATTACTAACCTACAACCACTGGGCTCTAATGAAGACTGAGACATTAACGCCTATTAAACGAATAAGCTTCCAAATAACAAAGAAAGGATTTTCTATCGTAAGCTAAGTTACTCGTTACATTATTTTATTTTTATCATATTCATGGTAGAAATTTCAAATCACCAGAAACTGGTAGGTGAGCGAAGACCGGAATATATAGATTTTATTAAATAACTAGAATATTCGTTTTAACATGGCAGAATGCTTATTGCCTTAGTTGATTACAAGCAATTGTTACTTATTTTGCTCTTTATGTGAGATGATATAGCTATATTCATAATTATTTAGCCCCAAAAATATTAACACTCCTTTCCTCTTTCGTATATTTCGTCAACCATTAATTTAAAACTTATTTCACCCTGTAATATTCAGTCACACTCAACGCCAGGAATATGTCCACCGTTGGACAAAAGTCTCCCCACAAAGGGAGGATGGGAGTGGTTGTCACAATTCTCACGCTTGGCAGACGTCTTGGGGATCGCTTCGGAATGTGCAGTTCTGCAGGATGCGTTGCTGTCCAACTTCTAGTATTTTTTCCTTTGTCACCTCATTCTACCACATAAAGAAATGGCAGGGAAGGGGGTTTGCGAATCTAATTAATATCTAGTTATTTAATATTTTTAATTTATTTTAAGGTTACACAAGACCTTTCGTGAAATGCGGGAAGCACAAATACGTGATGCCAGATGTTTTTAAAAAGCATGCCGAAATTATCTACAACATGGAGGTGCGCCCCGATGACATTTGGGTCATAACATTTCCTAGATCAGGTATGAAACAGACAAAAATTTATATTGTACAGGTGACTCGTATGATGATAAGGTACTTCCTCTGGTCACCTTTCAAACGTCTTTGTATTGCAACATTATGAAGCATCGGCAGTGCGTGAGTTTTAAAAAGAGATATTTTAATTTTTTTTAACGAATAAAAATAGTTCGAATTGTTTAAATGTTTTCCGCGAGTAATGAAACTCGACCATAAAATAATTAAAACGACACTTCTCAAAACTTTGAAGGGCTGTTGATAGGCATTTCAAGCATCAAATCTGTTTTTTCATCTCAAAAAGCTACGGACCCCATCCACATGATATAGTATACATAATTTACTCCAAGCTTAAGGGTTAATTTTGCCTGATTAATTGCATTTGAGTTGAATTTTATTTAACTTGCTACAGAATGAAAAATGTTTTCCTGACGTCTATTATCTTCTCAACTTGCTTTAGTGATAACAACAAATACTTTATAACCGGCTTACGTCCAAAGATAGGATATAAATACAATATAAACTGGTCTGATAATTTATTTTTTGAGCACTTAGTTCGTAGTATCTTTAATATTATATAAAGTTTGTTATAAACCTTGATATACTTATAGAAATTAGTTTACTTGTTATCGGACACATCATGGCAACACGCTTGTCCGCTATTACGTAATTTATAGGATTAGACCTTCAATTATCTGTCGGAATATTAATTTCTTCTGCTTACTTCTTCACACATAAGCTTAATAATGAATTATTTTTATCATTATTACAGGTACAACTTGGACTCAGGAAATGGTGTGGCTTTTAGAAAATAACTTAGACTATAAGAAATCAAAAGAAAAACCTCTCTACAAAAGGTTTCCTATGCTGGAGTGAGTACCATTTAATTTGTAATGAAAATCTACCTCATCTTTTCTCTTTGTGCAGCGTTTAATTTAAATACAATAAAAGTATTTTCATATCACCACCGAAAATACTCGTATCAAACGTATCTGTATCAGCTGGATTGTCCACTGCTGAACATAGCCTACCCATTGGTGATGATGATGACCCTGATTATGAGTGATTAATGACGATTCACATAATATACATGTACAAACTTTTTGATAATTTATCCCGTAACAATAACCTAAACAATAATAACAAATATTTTTTTTTTGAAAAGTATCTTAAGAAAACATTAAATAACATTTTAATGCAATACTTAAAAAATATAAATAAAATATCTAGTGACAATTCCGCCTAATTTTCCTGTTACGCCCACGTGACGTCACAAACGCCACGCAGCCTAACCGGAAGAATATTCGACTAGTTTCGCTTCTAAACGAAGCATCTTCAGGAGGTCTTGACTCACCGAGCGCACGATCGAGACTAAACTAAGAGTTTTTTCCTTCCGGTTAGGCTGCGTGGCATTTGTGACATTACGTGGGCATTACAGGAAAATTAGGCGGAATTGTCCCTAGATATATTTTTTAATGTGTTTCATTAAAATGTAATTTAATGTTTTCTTAAGATTCTTTTAAAAATATATTTGTTATTATTAAATATGGATTTCCGCAAAGTAACGCCTGAATCTATTCATAACCTAAACAAATTAACAATTTTTTAGCGAACAGAGTTTTTGTCAAGGGCTAGTTTAGTATTCGATAGATCTAGAAATTATAAGAAATAGCGGGATATAATAATAGAATATAGCGGGTAGCGACATAATTATGGACGCACCGTCTCTTATGTCAGTTAAAAAAATAAAATTAGAGTACAAATTCGCATCTATATATTTAATTTCTTTGGCCGGGCGGTTACGGCACCCGGTGCGTATAGTCGGAATATGTAATAATATTTGTTATGTTTATATTTTGCAGACTTACAAGCATGATCCCAGATATTGCATTCGAACTTTTAAAGAGCAACTTTTTGAATCTGGGCAACTTCCAAGGGCTAGGAGATGCGGCCAGAGAGCCAAGCTGGGATATGCTCAAAAACACGAAGTCTCGGCGATTTATCAAAACTCATCTGCCTCTGTCACTACTTCCTCCCAATCTACTCAATAAAGCTAAAGTAGTCTACGTGGCCAGAGATCCAAGGGATGCTATCGTCTCCTTCTATTATTTGCAGAAGATGGTGGCGAAGAGTCTTTTTACAGCAAACTTCACACATTACTGGGAAGCATTTAAGAGAGACACATGTAGGTATACCGAAATTTGTGATAATTATTGCTTTTGCCGTATTAAATCAAATCTCTTACGAAAGCTCCCATGTCCTTTTTTATATTTAGTTGATAGCCTGGCATTTAGCCACCACCTTATCTGATGGTTTGTGATGATGTGGTCGAAGATGTTATTCCGGCTAACCTAGAGTTACTAGCTCTCAAGGACAGCTGCCGGAACACACCGTTAGGTTAGACAGCCGATTTGCTACTTGAAGGTGATAGCCAGGCGGGCATTAAAACGTCTTGCCGTCATGCAAACACGTGCTTTAATAAAAGCAGAAAATCGACATTATTGTTTGATTAAAATGTTTTAGCCGTGAATGGTGAAAGCAAATTAAAAACATTGTCACCTCCAAGAGTCTAATGATAAAAATATTCTAAATGTCACTGTAGAACTGATTGGGGATTCAATAAAAAAACTTCAAATATTAAGGCTCAATATATACCAGAAATGTGCGAGAATGATGAGTGGTTTGCGAGGAAAAAAATTTCCACCGATTGCTTTCATTTCCCTAGCCTCGCCGAGCGATCCTATATTGGAGGATTTTTCCTCGCACACTTTGGTACACGCATCTTTGGTACACATTTCTGGTGAATACCTAAATCTGAAATATTATTGCATTGCCTAAGTGATTACGATTTGTTACTGTGTTAACATAGTTGTGGTATATTATGTTTCAGTGCCATGGAACCCAATTATACCCCACGCAAATGAAGCCTGGATGCAGCGGCACCATCCTAATATGCACTTTATTTTCTACGAAGACATGCTTAAAGTACGTTTTTTATGAATATTATCATTACACAAGTATGCTATATGTTCAAGTTGGTAGTCCAAATGCTTTTACCATTGGTCAACTTGTAGGTAGCGTGCCGGCAGCATTTTGCTACTTTGTCCAATTCATTTTTTTTACAATGTAGGTGCTTAATTGCACCGCTGAATTGCTCTGTCGATATAGCCACGGCGTCCTGCCTCAATGTATATCTCCTAAACTTCTGGCTTCCTTAACATCCAAGAGACAAGTGTCATTCCATCGGGTCTCTTACCATCGTAAAGCACTGTAGCAGAAGGCTATTAGGCTCAAGACTGCAACTTTAACACTTAGTTTCTAGACTTTTAGCAATATCTTATAAGGTCTATCACAATCAGAGCTAAATACTAAAAACTCACCCTACCCAATTATGCATTAAATGTGTATTTTTTTTATAGGATCTACCAGGAGAAATCAAACGCATGTGCCAGTTCCTAAACAAAGATTACTCACAAAACGATATTCTTCATTTATCGCAATACCTCAGCTTCGATAACCTCAGGAAGAACAAAAATGTTAACAACTCGACCAGTGAGGGAAAGGATGATGTGCAGTTTTTACGGAAAGGTAAATAATTTTGTAATAAATCCCTATTTCTTCTTGTAAAAGTCATAAATACCGACCGAAACAGGGAAATTAACGCCTTCTGCAGATCTATTGACTGATACAATACGCGTACTTAAGATGCCTGCTATTGGATAGACAAAAATTGCAGTTAAACCCTTTCTGTGTATCATCAAGATGGATTGGCAGCCACGAGCGTGATCTGAAAGATTACAATAAATCGTCAATAGCAACCTACCACTATAGTCATTCTGGAGAAGGTTTTGGGTTTCTCTGGGCTGGTGACTGCCATATCAAAGTGAGGTATGAGAAATGTGATGCATAGGAATACAGTAACAGAAGTAGTTCAGGTTTGTTGCAAGCGGGAATACGTGGTCTCAGCCCAAACCCTAAATGAAACAGAAGTGGCATCTAAGATTGATACAACCAAACAATTTTATGAGGACATTGACTGTAATAACTCTTTTTAGTATCAGTGGTTTGCTTTTATAGAAGACACTATTATGGAATAGTATTTTTGAATGTTTTTCCACTAAGTGTATTAAAGTAATTAACACTCTGTGTTCCTTTTGTTACAGGTGAAGCTGGAGGCTGGAAAACTCACTTCGACGATAAAATGAAGATTGAAGCTGAAGAGTACCTTATAGAAAGACTGAAAGGACTGACTCTCTCTTATCCTTCTTTTCCTATGTATGAGACAACTTATTTATAACAAGAGTTTCTACTACCGCGACTTAGTCTGTTGGCGATTACGATACAGAAACGTGCTTTTCAGGCTTTACGAATATAATAGAATGCTTTTCGGAATTCAGGATATACCTAATTTTTTTCTGTTAAAAGTTTCGAAGAAGTAATGACCAGCGAAATGTATTATAGTATATGCTTGTTTTTAAATTGCCATGTATGTCAGATATCAGACACGATTTGCGTGGAATAAAAAAATGTTTTATAGTAGGAAACTATTAAATGTATTGGTGAAAATTTAAAATTTACAAGAGGAAAGATTATAGTCATGTGTGGGTTACGAACCCGCATCATCCACCCCTATATCCGGGGTATGCCCTGACCAACAGAGAAGACGTCCGACGTTTAATATGCCTTCCACATTTTAAAGGTTTTTAATAATAATAATAATAATTGTTTATTTCTTAAAAAGACAAGTTTACAAAATATGTTATAATACAAACTCCTGATTCCTACACTAGGTTCTAGAGAACCCGTAAAATAGGTACCAGGACCTCTTTCGTCCGAGTACAGATTTGTTGTTTGCCTTAGTAGTATTCATACAATATTAAATATATATAGTACATTCATAACAAATATTTATATTTTAATAATCTTTAATACTTAAACACAGAGACTAAATGCTATGTTATGTAATATAACTTACTTGCAAAGACTACCATTTCATTTGTTCCATATTGTAATTTGACATTAGTTACCATTATTATAAGGAATATATTTATTTTACGGATATTACTACCTTATAACACGTGTCATTAGAACATGTAAAATACGGTGACAATTTCAGTAGGTGTTTCTTTTAGCGTTACGATATAAATACAATACAATCTAGTCTAAGATTAATTTGATCTCAATAAAAGGTATATATTTCAAGGATGAGGTAAGATTATAACGCATTTTTAAGTAGGTACATAATTTGTACTGAAACTGTTGTCTATTACCCAAAAATATTACTCAAACTTGCCAAAGGCACTTTATGTTCCTTGTTAAATTAATAAGTAGGTAATTAAATAATAAAAATATTTTACTGAATTCGTGATAACTGTGTATATTTTATAAGTATTGTAAATATAGATGTTAAATTTGTAAATATTGTGTATATTATTGCATATTGTCTTTGTGATTGCTTGATGTAACCAAAAAAAAAATTGCTTGTTAACTGGCTGATACCAATCTAAGAAAAAGACACGGATTGAACTTATAATGGTGCCACGGCATAATGGCCTTCAGTTTCGTTTAGACACAAAGCTTGTAATAGTTTTATTTTTGTTTATAGCTGAAAGGTAGCTTTTGACTACTGTCTAACCTGATGGTAAGTGATGATTTGGTTCAGGCTAACCTAAAGTGGCTCTCAAGAACAGCTGCCGGGTGCCAGAACACACCGCTACGTGCATAGCGACAGTTTCTACTTGAGGGTGTAGCATACGCTTGCGTGGCTAGCTACCACCCTCAAGTAGAAACTACCCTAGCACTATGATATATACACTCCAACCCTAAGACAACTACCGGGACATGTCCTACGAAGCACGGGAGCATTCAGTAGTAATGTATCTACTAGCGATCACCCATCCAAAGCATGACCTTAGTTGATCAGTTAAGAACGAAGAAGCAAGCTGCACTACGAGCGCTTTAATGCAAGTAAGTACTACATTACTGATTTTTAAAGCCCAAATCAAGTGTCAAAGTTCGTTATGGGTAACCGAATCCAGCCACGAAACTTAACAAAACTGTACAGCTCACAACAATAGCCCAAACGAAAAAGAAACTACAATATAGGTAGGTGTGTCTTGGTAGTCAGCAAAACACAATAACTAATGACGTTTGTTTGGACATTTTTTATTGAAGAATTTCGTCGTCTACCTAATTGGTTCTACAGAACAGAAACAAAAATGTATAATTTTAATAGGTCCACTACAACTGGCTTGTTATTGACAAGAAAACTCTGACTCCACTGGAGTCATGTCTCCCTGGCCTAAAACTAGAGGTTCGCTGACAACTATTGACGAGGGTGACCATTGCTGTGGGCGAATGACACAAACTATTCTGTTGCATTAATGAAAAACGTGTTCTTTGGTTGATAAAATGATACCGGCTTATACTAATGAGTTTGTAAAAAATCATTGTCTTTTGTCAAACAATCTCATTTGAACACTGCGCTGACACTTTTTTCCCGACTCACACAAGTTAGTTCATAATATGATTCTAGAAGTAAGCTCATTTTATTTTCAACCCACTCTTAGTAACTCTAGGCTATTTCCACTCAGATGGGGTTTGTTAGATTGGTAGGTACGGCAAATTGTAGGGATATTCATATACAAACTATACCGCATGGTAGAAGGGCAATTAAGCACCTAACATTGTGTTCCGGCTAGTTTGTTGTCACAGGGTGATGGGTGCAGTGACGAAATGCATCTGTTATAGGTAGTGGATCCTCATACTTGTTCCGTAACAATAACATTAATCTGGTGTGTTAATAAATGTGTGTGTTATGGTGGCTAGCCAGGCGAGCATTCACAAAATGTCCTTCCACCTGTGTAGTTCAAGCCGGCGCGACGGAAGAAAAATAATTAATATCAGTTTGTAAGCTTTTTCTGCCAGATAACAAACACACAGCGCCATCTGCGAAATTATTTTCAGTACCTTTTAACTATATTAGAAAATGACGCATGCCTTTTGTTTGTTTCCTCAATCATAATTTCATTTCCACTCTTGTGGAAAGGCACCAATGAACCTGTGAATCGAATTCAATTCCAGTCCAAGTTGAAAATTATACAACTTTGATTATTCCTCAAGTTTCAACATTGAGATTATTGTAATACTTACATAACTTATAAAATAGCTTACATTGTAGGATCCCACATGGACTAGCTTGAGCGCTTTCGAAGCCAAAAGCTTATTGAAGCGTAAGCACATCAATCAGATTAGCCTTGTTGTTTATAACTTGTTTAGTTTACAAAGTGTGGGCGTCTTAGCGCTACACTGAAGGTATACATTATCTATTCCCACTCACGGTAATTTACATGTTCCAAAAGAAACAAAAGTTATATAGGTATTAGGAGTTTTACAATGAAAAGTATAAAAAGTTGTCTTTTATTTTCTTTTTTTTTATGCTTGAGAGTTTAGTCTTTGACCACTATCTCACCTGATGGTAAGTGATGATGTGGTCGAAGATGTTTTTCAGGCTAACCTAGAATTACTGGCTCTCAAGGACAACTGCCGGAACACACTGTTAGGTGCTTGGCGACAGATTTTCTACTAGTCGAGCAAGCATAATCCGATCAGCCTGTATCCAGTCCAAATACTACAACTCACTACCGGATGGCAGTTTTCCCAGAAAACTTGCAGCAATACCATGGTCTATTACTATTATTCTGTGTACTGATGTGACCCTGGGGAGTGCTAACAGTCAACTACAGAAATTATTGCGGTCGTAGTTAGTGATAGTATGATGGTAAGGCTTTTGAATACTTGCAAATAGAAAGATGTGTTTGTGTGGCGCAGCTCGTCGAGAGACTGATACCCTTTGAAAATATAGCCTACCGTTCCCGTATCAGGCCTGCCAGCACTATCAGCCACGTCGCCAACCAATTTACCAACAGACTTACAAAAGAAAGCCTTAAAGTGGTATAACACATGTACTTGTACACATGTGTAATGATCAGAACAGCCCTTCGACTCACATGTTTCCAGCCTGGTCGTCGTCTCAAGAATGCCTCGCCCTTCACTTCGTGTCAACAGTCAACACTCGTTTTAGCGGGAAATTTCAATGTGAGTTATCCAAGGACAAAGTACAGAGTCTATTTACCTGCCAATAAATTATTTTATACAATATCTCCGTTCGATGTCTTTGTTCGGAGAGCACCAAAGAATATTAATCACGTTTCAAATTCAAAATCACATTTCTCCTGCTTTCCATGAAAATCACATAATATAGTCACATGAATAAATTACGGTTATTTATTCATGTGCTTTGGTCGCACATGGCTTGCACTTATCTGCAATAGGTCATGATCGAATAGGTGGGTCAAAAAAATCTAAAGAAATTATATAAAAACTAGCTTTCCGGGCGCGGCTCCGCGTATGTCGGTTATCGCGCAAGCACATTAACCTCTTTTTGCGCAGTTGGGTAAAAACAATCCTATGTTTTTTCCCGGGTCTCAAACTATTTCCATACCAAATTTCATTCAAATCGGTCCAGTAGTTTTGGCGCGAAAGCGTAACAGACAGACAGACAGAGTTACTTTCGCATTTATAATATTAGTTCTGATAGTGTCCTTAATTGCATAAAGCGGCTTAAAGATAATATTTATAAATTCAGGGTGGCAATATAACTACGAAAGTATGCGTGTTGTAAAACACTTCTTTCAGTTAGACGAATTCTAGTAGTCTGGTTGATGGCCACACCGCCTCCTATGACGATTAATAATGAAACTACGATTAGTTAGGTAACTCACCGCTACTTACCGGTCCCGGGAATGGAAACATATCCGGCGCGTATACCCGGAAGCTGCGGGCCGGATCCCGCCCTGTGCAAAATTATGTATTTTCTAAAATACCTAGCTGTGATAAGAATACCAATTTTTTCTGCCAAACATGCAAAAGGTTTGAAAAATATTATATATAAAAAGTGCGTTATTATTTGGGTCATATTCCAGAATGCTCCTTAAACAATTCCCATGGAGCGATTGAAGGGTACAAGTTTTTTTTTTATACTGAACTGGGTAGCACTTAACCACTATCTCACCTGATGATGCGGTCGATGATGGAGCGCGCTTACCCAGAAGATACCTGTTGACTCGCGTTTTGAAGACCCCCATATTGTACTTAACCGGAAACACAGACTCAGGCAGGGTATTCCATTCCCTAGCGGCTCGTATAATGAACGAAGAAGCAAATCGCGATGAAATCAAATCAAGTCTAAGCGATCGAACCATGGACTTGCGGCACCGCAGTCCATATCATATCAGTCCATGTCCATATTACCGCTCGCCTATCATGGCTCCAAAATGTGATCTACTAAATAAATCTGCTGAAATTGATATATACCTTTTTACCAATATTTTCAACAAATTCGAAACAACACAAACTCCAAAAAGAAAATCCCCCACTTCCAATTCCCCCTAACTGAATAATAATAATGATAAACAATTCGCAAACTTTTGTCTTCCGGGACATTCTCGACTCTTATCTCATAACTGGGACTGTAAACCGGGACTCGAATAAATCAAAACGGGACAGGGGGAGGTGTCTTAATAATCCGGTACATAAATCATAAGTTTGTTTTGAGACATATCGGTGGGTGCCGGTTTTAGGGAGTGCTTTGTTGAACTGTGATATTGTATGTAAAATATACATTAATGTTTAGGTAGGGGGAAATGGGACATGCTTTTGGGAAGTCGGTTATGCGTGTAAAGTATGGTTGTTGACACTTCACAGAGCTCAATAAATTATTAGTCAGATACTATTGCAAGAATGTGAAAATATAAATAAATAATAATAAGGATTGCCAGAATGCTGGGCACGCTGCCTATTAGAAGTAGCAATTGGACTGCCTGTGAAACTAGAATGACTTGTAGGTTGTCTAAAATCTAAATGCTTTCATTGTAGTAGCTGTAGTGTTGTATCGGTTCGTAGTATTTCGTTAATAAAGCCGGTAAAAAAAACAACGTGAAAATAGATCAATTCCATATTTTAACAATTTTTTTTTTTTTTTTTTAACTTTTTGATGAACGAAATACGCTATGTCATACTTAGTTTTGAAGCGCTCGTAGCTTAGGTTGCTTAGTAGTTCTTCAACGATCTGCTAAGGTCAGCTGCAGTCATGACTTAGATGGGTGACCTGACGCTCGTGGCATAACTAACTAATGAACACCTCCGTGCTTCGCAGGGTAAGTTAGGCAGGGCGACGGCTTTTTAAAAAAATTATGGTGAATGAATACATATAAAATCCTTGAATTAAACTTATGAAATATACGAGTTAATAGTAAAATAACTAGCGACTTTATAATATTGCGGCAAAAAATATACTAACTTCAAAATGAACAAACAAGAACTGTTGTCATAGGTTTCCGCGATTATTATAGTATTATTAAACATGGTAAATACAACTTTAAACTTTTTATTTACTTTTAATGATCGTGGTCACCCTGTGACCACCTCGCGATCACAATCACTGCGAAGTGTTAGAAATAACAATAAATATACGCTGTTTAAATATATTTTTTAAGATGTTTAGTAATTTTAAAATTCTTTTGACTTGATAAGTACTGAGAATTCTTGATGTAAAACGGCAATTAAACATGAAACAAAGTAATAATAGAAACCAATAATTACTAATAATATATATAAAAATAGTCTACCTACCTATTTTAGAAAAACACATCTATTTGGTAACTTCACCTTATTTTCCTGATAAGGCGACGACGTGACGTGACGTGACGTCATAAAAGCCTGAACGAAAGAATTTTCGTCATGTTTTGCTTTTACACGAAGCATCATCAAGCTCGTAAATTTCGTGACTAATAAAAGTTTATGTTTTCTTATAATATTTTTAAATAAATATGTGATTACATAACAGATTGAAACAAGATACGTTAATAAGAACCTACCTACCTATATAAGCGCTTTTTTATGCGTACCTACCTAACATAAGGCTGATAGGCTTGGAGCTGATAGACTACGACATACAACTTTGACCACTATCTCACCTTATGGTGAGTCATGATGTGGTTGAAGATGTTATTCAGGCTAACCAAGAATTTCTGTCTCTCAAAGACAGCCATCGGAACACTTGCTTGGCTACATATTTTCTACTTGAGAGCTTGCCAGACGCGCATTCCAATAATTTAAAGACAATAACCGGAACCATCGGCTTAACGTGTCCTCCAAAGCTGTACACGCTCAGTAGTAATGGCACTAGCGGTCACCCACCCAAGTCATAACAGCTGCGCACTTTTTATTCTATGTTGATCGGTTAAGAACACAGAAAAGAGATTTTATAACTCTATGGTTAAGAACGTCTAAGAAAGCGAGTACTTCACGAGCTACGGTCATAAACAGTGTTGAGAAAAGGGTAAGAAAATGAAGTTTTACAGGCCGCAGCTACCTTTATCACAAAACCCGTAAACCAGATTAATATATTCTACGGTAAAATTTTAAGCAATGGATCATTAGTTCTTATTACACCTTTTGTTTCAAAATTAACTAACATAACACTCCCCTTCCCGCCCCCCGCCTTTCCTCTGCTGCTTTGTTGCCTATTATTATGAGATCTTCTGTGCGTAAATCATTGCATTAATCAGGCGGTGGAAGGTAGAAAGGTGTGCCTATTTTAAAAGCCAGAGGCTGGATTCAATTGGTTCTTGAAAAAATAACTTTTTCATATGAGTCCAAGAGTGGAACTTCCCATAGTTCTTGGTGTATGCTCAATGGCGTCAATGAAAGGAAAAGACGTGAGTACCAGAGTGGCCTATCTTTTGCAGATACAATTGATTTTCATTGTGTCTCAAAAGGCTACTATGGCGATCACCGCCTCATTATGTCCTTGATGAAAAGTAAACCGTATCTCTTGGATTTCGATACATTAATGACGCTGAGAGTCACTACATTAAGTGTCAATAACACACAAAAAAATACAGTCGAATTGAAAACCTACTCCTCTTTTGTAGTCGGCTTAAAACTTTCAAATTTGTCTAGTGGTCTTCTGATCATGACGGTAAAACGGAGCAACTTATATAATTTTTGGGTTCATATTTTCTTTGGTAATAATTAGTTGCTGTAGTTGTCATAGATCCACGATTGGCCACCAGCTTGCATGTTGTTAAGCGATGGTCTCCTGAGGTTAGATCGCGTGGACCTAAAAGATATGAATAATATCTAGGTCTACGTGATCCACTCTGACCTTGAAGACAGCCAGATCTCAGGAAAAACAGAAGAGAGTAGGGAGTTCCAGTCATGCGCAATACGCATTAAGAAATTGGACCGGAATCATTGCGTACGAATTTTAGGAACCTCTAGGGTATTATCGAGGTATTATCCAGGATAAAAATAGAGAAATATATTTGTATGTAGAACCGCACACAGCCTTCCCTTTTAACCACTAGGCTATCTAGACTGGCTCGACTGCGCCGAAATTTTGTGCTATAATTTTATCCGTAATAGGGGATGATTGGCCAATACCTCCGTAGATATTGAAGTCTGTCTCCACGACTTACAATGTTTTATACAGAGATAGGTTCCAAGCGGAACATGCTGGAAGGCTCAGTGAACTGTTATGGCTGACAACACCCTTTGTGGAGCACAATGAAGTTCGTTATTAAGATAAAACCACCGTGTTTAATCGCTACACACATTTCAGCGAACGGTAGGTCAACGTCTTCTTACCCATATTCCATTCGTGTGGAGTAAGAAGAAATATATAATTAGAAAAAAAAAAATAACGGCTAGAACTAATCTGACATTTCTTATATTTAGTCATTCTCAAGCAATCAACTCGCTAAAGCGTCCCCATCTTGCCACCGCGGCGTCTAGACTAGCTTCGACTGCACGGGGGATTTTTATTGGGTTCATGTTCCCACGCATCCTGTTACACCAACCCCGCGATGGACGGGAAGTTTACAGTCATTTCTATCTATACATACCTATTCTCGTTGGTTCTTAGTATTTTAAACACTAAAAGTTTTGAGTGAACCTTTTGCATGCAATGTCCTTGGTTTAGTTAGAAACCCACACAACATGAGGATATAATTGTAAAAATACTGTTTTATGGCAACCCAAAATCCTGATTCCAATCTTCCTGGCAATGCTCAGGTTCGTAGTATAAAACTGGCCTTAAGGGCGATTCCCTATTTTAGGCCACTTTGAAGGTAATGTTCTTATAAGAGGATCATATTTGGATTCAGAATAAAAGCTATGTATGGAAGTTTTGGTAAAAATACCGAGCTTTTGGATTTTCATAACTGATTAACTAATTAGTCCTGAAATATTTACTCTGGAATTATCCCATGCGCATCGTAGATAATTATAACAATGGACGGCACCCCACGGTGGTTTAGAAACAATACTTTTGTAGCAGCAGACAAATTATTTATAACAACAAGTTGCTCTGATGGCCGTCATCCTTTCATGGTTGATATTCCTCCAGTTTGCTCGAAGCGTTTCTCTTCCACATTTATCATCCGTACAGCGAAGGAGTGGAACTCATTGCCCGCGTCTTTGTTTCCCGAACAGTATAATTTGGGAGTCTTCAAGTCTAGAGTGAATAGGTATCTTCTAGGCAAGCATGCTACATCTTGTGCCACATCATTACTTTTCATCAGGTCAGATAACGGCCAAATGCTTGCCTATCATGCATAGAAAAAAATATTTTTAATCTTAATCATATTCAGATAGTTAATAGATTCATGCGTTTACGGAAATTCATATTTAATAATAACATTCTCTATCGTGCGCTCGAAGAGCCAAGATGATGCTTGGTGTAGAAGCGAACGCGTCAAATATTCTTCCGGATGGGCTACGTGGCCTTTATGACGTCATTTCAGTTTAGCAGGAAAATTAGGCGAAATTATTACAACATGTAATTTTTTGCGTTTTTCTAATAGGTTTCCATATTTATATCATTTAAAGTTTTCTTATAATATTTTTTTTATTATTTCTGTCATATTCTTTGCATCATGTTTGTTTCTAAAAGACTTTTCTAATAGAATAAAGTGATAAAATTGATTCTAAATATCAAAAAAAAGAATCTCGCGTATTAAGTGATTAAGTACAACAAATATATGAACTGGCAAATGACATCCTCAAGTAGAAAATCTGTCGCCAAGCGCCTAACGGTGTGTTCCGGCAGCTGTGCTTGAGAGTCAGTAATTTTAGGTTAGCCTGAACAACATTTCAACCACATCGTCACTTACCATCAGGTGAGATAGTGGTATATCAAGTATAAAAAACAAAAAACCGAAAACATTGACATTCACACACTATTATGTGCATTGATGATGTAATGCACCGTAACTGAAACTAACAACAATTTTTAAGTCTCAAAGTACATACGATTAGGATATTCAAAGATCGACATTTTTTTCTTATATCTTGCGATAAGTAAAGTCCAATCCACGAAAAACTATATTTTACGTATATTAAGTCTAAAGCGCTACATAAGTACTGCTTTTGGCGAGCTTGGCGCCCCATAAACTCAATCATGTCAATAAACCCGTCTGAATGCAAATTAAAACACCCTGTGTCATGATTTACTTGCAGTTTGCGCATTTTGTCACATAAAGTAGTGTTGGGCTCGGTAGAGCTGGTTAAGAATACAGCTTCTTGTTTATAAGCAATGTTTCCGTGCATATTCAGCTTTGATTTCTCCCATTATTGCTTCCGCCTGCCACCTTGAAGTAGAAGAGTCTAGCGCCAAAGTCAACTCACGGTAAATCGGATTTATTAGGCAGCTGTCATTGAAAACCAGTTCCCATCTTAGGTCTAATCGCTGATACTTGCCTTCAGGTGAATTGTTAATGTATTATTTTGTAAATATTTCTAGTAAAATATTTTAAGAACATATTAAATTAAAGTTTTAATAAAACACGTAAAAATATAAAAATATATCTACTCGTAGTGACAATTTTATGCCGCCTAATTTTCCTGCTAAGCCGACGTGACGTCACAAACACCACGTAGCCAAACTGGCAGAATTTTTCGACACGTTTCGATTCTACACGAAGCATCCTCAGTAGATCTTTTTACGAGCGCACGAAGCTCGATCGTACGCTTTATACAAATATTAATTTAATGTTATCTTAAAATATTTTAAATACATTTGTTGTTATTATATATGGATTTCAGCAAAGTAATGCCTGAATTTATTCGTTGGTTTGTTTTGTTTAATGCAATAGATATATCTCCGTTTACATGGGACCATAACATATATGAGTGTAGGTGTTTAGTTAGACACCTACCCTTTCAACGATATACAGGGTTATTAGAAAAATACTAACAACCTCTTAGGGTTGACTTCTGCTAGTCCTAGGAAACATTTTGAATTTAAAAGTTTATGTATTTGTGAAGGTGGGTAGTAGCATCTTCTGAAGAACTGACAACTTTTGCTTAGCTACCAGTCGATGTTATGATTATGTATTATCAATTTCAAAAAGTATAAGTTCTTATTTAGCTCGAGTTGAAATATTTGAGCTGAAATCATAATAGCAGTTGAAGCTACCACATCACTAGGTGAAGTAATAAAAGTTTAATTAATTTGGCTCCACACTCAATGGTATATGTGAATGAATGAATACTGTTATTTAAAGTCATAGCATATGAAACTTTTATATATCTCAAAATAGTTGTCTGCATACTGCACAGTCCATGGACTCGGACAATGGCGCGTAAATCAAAAGCGCCTGAGATAAAGAAGACGTTGTGTGCAAACTAAATTTGCGCTTTATTTTTGGGCAGGCGAATTTTGACATGTATAAAATAAACTAAGTAACAGCGGTTATGATGAGTTTGTTTTTAGTAGTATTCCATCGTGTATTTGACCTAACTTATATTTTGTTACGTGAATTTTATAAGGCAGAAAACCAATATTTTGTATATGAACATTTTTATTTATTATTCTCATCTTCCTATTCAAATTCACATAAAACGTTATTTATATTTAGGAGGAGGATGTTGTTTGTCTGTGCGACATTACAACACTACAGACCTTGACTTTGAAGGCCCTATTTAGCCCTGTAATACGATGCATGTATATTCATAGAATGGTAATGAAGTACCTATCTCAAATCCTTTTTAGGGTTCCGCACCCAAAAGGCAAATTGGAGCCCCATTAATAAGACTCCGCTATTTTTCGGTCTGACCGTCTGTCCAGCGTAAAGATAAAGATAAAGATAATATTATTTGCATAAACATGGGTAAATACACAGTAATGCATTGATGTTCAATAAAAGTAAAAGATCCACATGTTTTGCCTTAAAAAGGCGTACAATCATTCGAGATACAAAGGCATGCAGGTAGATTTAGCAGTCAAACATAATGTGAAGAATAATACAATTCACAAAGTAATATACATAAAAAAAAAATGTAGCCAGTAGTTACCTTTATGTCATGTAAGTGATTAAATAACATTGTTAATTAAAATTAATTTTATAAAATTACAAAGGATAAATTTTCATTACAGATAAATTTATAATAGTAGATACCTATTACAGTGCGATCTGATTTGTACCTACGATGTCAGAATGAAAAGGAACCTGAAATGCGAATAGGATGAATGTCAGCAAAAGAGGATAAAATATTTTATTATATATGGTCAGAATCTAAATGTCAAAATGAATTGTGAATTAATTAAAATTTATCAGTCAAGAAATCCTTAACACTGTAATAACATTTATCCGTCAACAAAGATTTCAGCTTGCTTTTAAATACATTACTACTACTGTTTTTCATTGATATTGGGATTTTGTTATAAATGGTTGGCGCCATACACATTAAACTTTTCTTCATTAAAGCTGTATTATGAAGCTGTGATGAAAGTTGGCTATTATCACGCTCATCCCGCTTTATGCTGTCTGCTAATCGTTGAAAAAGTTGAGGATTGTTGATGCGTAACGAGTAAGCTCGTAAACGGAATAAGTAAAAAAACCCTTAAAATTTAAATTTTATGTACAACGTTTAGCTAAGGACTCGAAATTCAATTTCATCATTTTTTAGGGGAGCTCCAAAATCACGAGAAGGTATCCGAAAAAAACATACATGTCGATTGTCATAATCTGGAGCTTCAACACAGTACAAATAAATATCCTATTTCTTTTTCAAAAAAGAATGCGAGTCGTTATATTAATGAATAGCTGCCAGTCTTGACAATTTTAGACAAATTTTTTTACGTCTATCTCACACGAACAATAAACAAAAGAATATTATACTTATTTAGAAATAGTATACCTACTTTGTGGTACTATTAATTAATATACGAGTATAAATAAAAATGTCTGATAAATAATAGGAGTAAAAGTATGAAATTGCCGTTTTATTGTAATAGTTACTTCGAATTGACATAGAACCTTCATGGTTTGAGAATTTTGAGTGAAACTTTTTTAACATGGTACATATGAGATTCTTCTTTTAAAAAATGTGCAACATTCGATTATCGACTTTCATTTGTTTTTTTTATTCAGCTTACACAAGAAAGATGGATGCTTCGAAAATTCGAGTGATTTTTCAATACGAGTTCCGACTCGGAACTAACGCGGCAGAAACAGTTCGCAATATCAATGTTGCGTTTGGAGAGGGGATTGCTAATGAACGCATCGTGCGATTTTGGTTTAAACGCTTTCGTGATGGAAACTTTGATTTGAAAAACGAACCACGTAGAAGAGCGCCCACACATGCAGGTGAATAACAATGCATTGAAAGAGATGGCGGAAGCCGATGCGAGCCAAACTACCCAGGAATTAGCAGTGAAACAGCCCCGACTCATGTATCGAATTTCACCATTATCACGGTAATGTTATCTATATAACATTACCGTGCCATTATTGCTTCATGATAACGGGAGGCCTCATACAGCACGAGAAACCGTTTTAACTCAATTAGAAACCATTCGTCACCCTCGGTATTCGCCAGATCTTGAACCAACCATTTGTTTTCGTGATTTGAAAAATATATTTGAGCAGCTGTTTTCAAATTGTTTTTGGAACTTCTCAACGATACTGAATTTTCACATCTAACTCACGCTAAAATGTGACCAATTATATCCTTGACAAACCCGTCAAGAATATATGTCAGAAAAATTTTTTGACAAAAATAAAATACAGAAAAATTATATAGGCAAAGAGTTTCAGCATTCAGGTGAGAAGTAGGTATTATCTTCCCCTTTTTTTCGCACTTTTTGGACAAACTAAAGTTCGTAGGTGCCACATCTTAGGGTGCAACGCGCAGCGCGCATTGAGTTTGATTGAATATTGTTCAATTCATTAATATATTCTTATTTTCTGTTACAAGCTCCTATTTGATCGAGAAAAATGTGAACCATTCAAATAATTTTCTGTAATATTTGCATAATTAGATAATAACGAATAAACGAATTATGGGTGCCTATATAACATGTTATCGAAAGGCGTGGTCGTATATATGATATTAAGTATTATGTAATCTGTCGAATAGTTTGATAATTTTGCCATTAGAATGATAACTTGGGGACTGCTCGACATAACATCTAACGTCACAGGTGCGTTTACACGATATCAGTAATAGAATTAAAAGATAAATATAATAATAAAAATTGCCGTATTTAAGTCAACTTTTGGGTACCTACTCCTATTAGTTTCAGGTAGGTAGTTATATTTATACCGAGCTGATACTGTTTTAAATGTCGTGATGATGCTAAGCAGCTCAATGATAAGCGGTTGAAAATAGTGACAGCTTATCCTGTAATTGGGACTGAATCTGCAGGACAACTACTGGAACTTGACATACTAGCACCAGCAACTGTGGTTTTGATAAATGTCTTACCACCTTACCTAACCTACTGTACTGTACTACTACTGTAACAGCCGGATCGACCACTGCTGAACACAGCCTCCCCTATTTGGGGGTATTTGCCATAATCCCCACGCTTGGCAGACGTCTTGGGGATCGCAGTGTAAGCTGGCAGTTCTTTAGAAGGCGCTGCTGCCCACCTTCTAGTATTTTTCCCTTATTGTGACGTGACGTGAATATATTACACCCACGGGATGATATGGGGAGGTGCAATTCTAACCCGGCATCCCACGGGGCTACCAAACCTACTATTATGTATTTCAACGATAATCGAAAGAACAAGACAAGCTTTAGTAAAATAGTAGGACTCAAAGGTAACATGGGTTATAAGTATAAGTACTTACGTTTTTTAATAAACATTTTTATCAACTTCCTAATACTTTTCTTTCTTTATTTTAATTTCTTTCTTTTACTGTTCGTGTGTACATTTTTTGTAGGCCAATATATGTGGTATGAGTAGATATAGTTATAGGATAATAAGGCCATTTACCTGGGGTAACGTGGGTAAGTATATTGTACCTTGACAGACCGATATGGATATAAGAAAACTACGTCATGCTTACTATTTCTTAGCTAAGTAATATAGACTAACAAGTCTTTATTAACTTTCATAATTCAACTAAAACTAAAACAAAATTTCGGTACTCGGTAGCCACCTATGTACCTACTAGTACCAGTCATATCACGGTTATATTGTTATCAAAGCAAATAATGATCACGATTCACGACATTGACAAAACATATTTTATAACTATTCCATAAATGTCGTTGTAATCGGTAATAAATAACTAACCCCGTGTAAAACAACAGCTAGATAACTAATACAATAACGTGTCAAATCCAATTGCTCGAAACGAAACGTCCGCGACGAAAACAACAAACTCGTCAGTCTTGTTGCGCCCGCGCCGGCACACACGCGTTTAAATAAAGAATTCAAGATGGCCGCGCGTAATATCATCAACAACCAGACTCTTTTACACATTGCAAGAAGGTCATATAGCTCGGGGACTGACAAAAATGTGGCTTTTCTCGGTCTTGGAAATATGGGAGGATTTATGGCCGCTAATCTTGTCAAAAAGGTAAGGTCAAGAGCAATAGTTCTGCCTGTATTCAATGTTTAATTTATTTATAGTTCATGATAATAATGAATTTACTTGTAAGCGAACGTGTTTTGAATTAAATACCTTTAAGTACGCACTGTAGACTTACTGATAAAATTTCCTCTATCTTTCATCAAACAGATACTGAATTGTTGAATTAGCATTTTAGTATATATGTAAAGAACTATTTAGTTAAGCCTATCTAGGTTTGCGTGAAGGTAAATTTGTATGGCACAGTAGGGGTTAGCATTTTTTCTGTCATAAATATGTCTTTTTTTTTTTTTTATGCTTGATAGGTTAGCCTTTGACCACTATCTCACCTGATGGTAAGTGACGATGTGGTCGAGGATGTGGTTCAGACTAACCTAGAGTTACTGGCTCTCAAGGACAGCTGCTTTTTTTAAATAAGTTATTTATATTTGGTCTTATGTCTTTACATCGTCGTAGTGGTTTACAAATTGAGATTGAATTTGGAATAATAGTTTCAGGTTTTATCCATAGTAGCAAGGATCAGGATCATCTTCGTCCTATTGCCATAATGAACATGATCAGACTACATACTACTAGACTATCATACTATAGCATTAGATGAATGCCCTAATTATTGGATTATATATTTACACCAACTTACCCAGTTCCGGACATTTTGGAAGTCTTTTATCAAACGTGGGGTTCATTCAAGGTGTGAAGTTCTACCATATATAAATTAATTAATATATAAACTGGTCGTATTTAACTCCACAAACATGATTTCGATTCTAGTTTTAAATTATTTCATTAATTTACATTCATTATTCGTCTCATGACATAGGTAGGTAGTGTAGGTGACTACTTACATATACAATATTCATATTTGTCTGGCAAATTCTTGCCTTGGTTTAATGAATTTAAGGCACTTAAGCTGAGTCTTACTTCACTAGTTCATTTGGCTTGATACTATAAAAACCGTACCTTATTACTTAATTATTTTAATAGTTAGGTACCGATATTTATGATAAATCAACTAATTATTCGTGATGATAATTAAAACTAATCAGTTTGACGGTGTCGAACTGACTTGTGCATGATAGCAGATAAAGTGCTACCTATTCATTCACTAAATTCCTACGTTCTTTGCAGCTGTTGCTGGTTTGGTTTGGAATTCTAATAGCAATTGACATTTGACGTAAGATCGATAACTAAATCTGTTCCACCATAATTGATACACTTTGAAACGCAGACAAAAGGAACAGCAATAAAGCGTCTTTCAGGCTGAAAAAAATGTGTTTATCTATCTAATTATCCGCTTATAAAAGTTGCCCCAATCAGAGTCAGCTTCCAAGGCTTAAGTTTAAGCGTTCATCCATAGCTTTTTTCTCACTTCTTCCATTTCGTCGGGCATGACGAGGTCTTCAGATATAAATATTTAAATAACACAACAACAGTAATATTTGTCGTCTGCGTATATACTTAATTATTTCGGGAATAGAATAATTCAGTGTCTATTTTCATGTGTCGTAAAAATAGTGTTGCTGAAAGAACAGATCCCTGAGTAACACTGACATTGATCACCTGTTAATCGGATAATGTATCTTCTAGAACCACAAAATCTTATCACATCTTAAAGTAGTTCAATTTCCATGTGCATAGACTAATTGATAACTTATAAGAAAAAGGTTTCCTAGATGACAGACCCTATCAAAGGTCTTTGGTATGTCTACCAAAATTCTTAACACCTTTCTATGTAATTATGGCTTTAAATGCGCGTGGTGTAGGCGTTTAAATAACTTGTAAAATGCTGCAGAATGACTTAGAGATATCTGGGTATTCACCCTAGCGGGGCACGTCATAAAAGTGGGTGGACGAAAAAAAACTATTCTATATGTATCAAATATAAATTCAAATGCCAGCATAGTGCCAATAATTCAAGCCACTTCAAAATATGAAATGAAAACTTTAAGAAACAGGCTCTATAGAGGCACCCGCATCCAGTACGGAGAAAGATATTCAGCTTAGCAGAATCACTAACATCAGCTTGACTGAAGCCAGGAAAAAGGCTTCTCAAATTGTGAGATTCTTAAATAATTGTCAAACTCAGTCAATGTGAATAAGCATGCAGTCAAATCAGCTCTACTATTCATGCAGAGTACGCAGAGGAACGAAATGAGCCTACTTCATATAAACTGGGGAAAGGCTTAGAAAGATTATTCTTAAAGTTTTTCGTTTGCTGTCATATCTTTGACTAACTGCACTGTCCAATCATACATTTACTCGTTATAATAACCGTTCTTACCTTTGAACTCCTTTGAAGTGATTCAAAATTTATATATACGATATCGATAAATATGTCATGAATGTTGTCTCAAGCTGACTTCGGCTTTTACGCCAAAAAATACTTACGCTTGGTAGAAACAAAATCTGTAGTTGACTTAGGCCCAGCCCAGGGAGATCCCTTATTTGTCGAAGTGTATGAATGTGGTATGTGATGCTGAAACAGTTTTGGAAATCACAATGTTATTAAGAGTGGACGTTATCAAATCTACATGGTTCGTAATTCCTTGTACAATTTGCTAAGAATCAGAAGCAAGATGGGCATAAACTTAACGAAACTATATTCAACAAATAATAGTTTATTTTTTTTAAAAAAGGCAACACCCACTCTCATTTGCCTTACTCTTTATGAAAATGTTTTAAAATGTGACAAAATTAAACAATCGATAGCTTCTTGAGTCTTCTAGGAGTACAAGCCTTCCACTTTTCCATAGAATTTTTGTTTTGACCCTTGCTGTTTCTATGCTGTTCCAACCTCGTGTAGGGTGATGTCCGAAATGTTAACTCTTTTGTCTTGATCGTACATCCAACGGGTTTTCTTGCCGAGATCAGCGAAAAAAATTATTATGCTTATTTTTTTTACTGTATACAATTTGTCCACCACTGCCTTTATCGTCTGCTTCATTTATACACCATCGCCTACTGCTTCGGGGACGTACTTGCATTTATGAGAGTACTAAATGTGTTTATCGCAGTAAAGTTATTCGCCTAAATTCAACAAAATCAATGAACATTTCTAACGTCCAACCTTTAAAACGTTCCGTGCAAAAAGTCCATCTGCATAATTTAACATAATCTTTGAATGAATTGAAAGGATTTTAATTTCAAATTAGTGTAAATGTAGCATTATACGGGTTCCCGATTCAGATTTTTTCATAAATAATTCTGCGCGTTAAAACGAGTCCATATTACGATTGGGAAAATAAATTGAAGATATTTTTTGCGATTACCTTAATATAAAGGATTCTGTACGTAGGTACTCGTACTAATGTGTAGCTCTTAATATGGATTAAAAAGTTATATATACATACGATTATTTTCATTATTAACGTTTCCAAATTTTTTTATGCTTTCGTTTATGTATTTTATAGCAAATGCCTTTAGAAGCAGTGATGACTCAGTGGCATGAGCCCAAATCCCGCCCGCAGGCTTGAACTTCAACGCATGCTGGAAGGGCATTTTGTGACTGCTCTTCTGGCTAGCGACAAGTCTCAAGTAGAAAATCTGTCGCCAAGCACCTAACGGTGTGTTCCGGCAGCAGTCCTTGAGAGCCAAATTACAGGCACAAAGAGACTTAACAGTTATGTCTCGGGTTGACGGGCGCAGGGCAATTTGTGACTTGTGACTAACTTAAAATCATGGAAAAACGGCATATTCACTTTTTCGTATTCTTGTTACTAACACAATTTATTAACTGATGGATTTCAGTAAACAACTTTAGTTTGTAACAAATGTGAATAAGTAATCGCGAAACCACCATGATTTCAATCATATTTTTACACGACTGCCCAAAAAAAGGAGAGTTATGTTTTCAGGGTTCATGTATGTTTGTGAGTTTCCTTATTACAAGGCCACTGGTTTATTAAACCACGGGACTATCATGTGGATCTGGACTCTCCACATATACAGAGATTATATTCATTCTGAGAAGTGGGTCATTTCATCTAAAACATAGTGTCAGTCAATATACGTGAACAATTCGAATCTTCCAGATTTTTTATTGATTTCAATAGTTGTATGCACATTTCACAGATTACACAGATGTTAGTGTTGTCACTGACGATGTATTTTTAGGCTCTGATTCCAGTTTTGTGCTAATGTTCTGTACTGTATCAGTCGGATTGTCCACTGCTGAACACAGCCTCCCCCATTGCCATAATCCCCACGCTTGGCAGGCGTCTCGGGAATTGTGAGACTACCTTGCAGTTCTTATAAACCTGAAGCAGGATTCTTACACCATGGAATCCTAACGCGACAGTCCACACTGGCCGCTGGAAAATTGCTTCCAAAGTTCCAATCACAGAACATTATCCCTTAACATTGGCTGTTTCACAACACAACAATAAATTTATATTTTTTTTATTAATTACTGATCTATAGAGATTATGTGTTAAACTAAAAGTGATTTGATCAGATGTATTGTTCTTTGTCAGGGCTTCACAGTGCGTGGCTACGACCCGTCCAAGGATGCGGTGAATGCCGCAGCCAAGAATGGAGTAACTGGTGCGAGCTCTATCGCAGCAGCGGTCGACGGTGTGGATGTCGTCGTCTCCATCCTGCCCAGCAACAAGATTGTTCTTGAAGCGTATATTGGCATGGATGGTGTGGTACAGCATGTAAGTTTAGCTTTTACAAGGGGTTAGTTGCATTCACCGGAATGTCCAACGTTGAATAAGTTCTCACCCATTGAAGGGAATTGGCCATAATCCCTGCGCTTGGCAGGCGTTTTGGAGGTCGCAGTAGAAGTTGTCAGTTCTTCAGAGGGCGCTGCTTCTCACCTTCCGGTATTTTTCCCTAAGTCACTTCTTTCGACACTCACGGGTAGAAATGGGTGTTGACATTCTAACCCGGCACCCCACGGGTTACATTATACGGTAAATTTTATACAATGTCTGAAGCTTGTATGATACGATAGATCAAAAACAAAAAATGTTGAAAAACACGTTACTTGACCATACAAGTCCCCGATGGGATCCTGTTTTATATAATATATTCTGTGAAAATTTAAATCTGCTAATTAATTAAGGTTTCAATGATTGATAAAGGCTTAAAGGTATATTTCAAGTGTTTTTTTAACCTTTTAAATTCGGACGGATGGCTTAGGATTTAATAGAGTCTTGTTATCTAACACGGTACCCTAAAATATAACATCACAGAGCAACATATCATCTTGTTTGTACTTAGGTATATTCCGGAACAGGTCGGCAGTCTGAAGTCTGAACATGCACGTTCCGCCAAATAATTCTAGTAAGTACCATGTAATGAAGGGCGAGCTATTTCCATCAACAGTATGCTGAGAATCTTTTTTGTTAGAAAAACACACTAACTATCCACACCGAGGATCGAACGAGCATGCAGCATCTCGAGATTGTATAGCTAGCTTTCATCTCGTAATTAACGAAACAATCGACAAACGTCACGAATGAAAGGTACCATCACATCTGCGGCAAGAAATTAAAAATTAAAAATTTTTGAGATATAGCTGATTCGTCACCAATGTATATGATCATGGTACTCTCGAGTTTGAAATAATATTGCTCGTATTATCTTGAAAAGTTATTGAACGGGTTATTTCGAGCATAATTAATGATTTAGTAAAATATATTGATTTCAGGCGCGCAAAGGTGCTCTCCTCATCGACTCCAGTACCGTGGATCCCAACGTGCCCAAACAAATATACCCCGTCGCCATTGAAAAAGGAGTTGGGTTCATCGATGCTCCTGTATCTGGAGGTAAGAACATTTTAAAAGTCGCAATTATTACATATTGGCTAAATCGAGTAAATAATAGGAAGAATAACGAAAACTAGAAGAGTCTAGCATGACGCTTTTTAGGTAGACCATTTTGCGAGTATTGCGTGGCGAGCTACCATCCTCAAGAAGAAAATCTATCTCTCAGCACCTAACAGTGTGTTCCGACAGTCACGGATCGCTAGAGCCAGTAATTTTAGGTTTGAACTGTTAACGCTTTTGACTGCCAATTCACACTAAACCAAATTCACATTCCGAGTAACGGCAAAATAGGAGAGCTTAATTTACAACACCTTAGAGCTATGTGATACACTGTTTTTTGTGAATTATATTCATATCATTCCATTTCGCATTTACAATCAGGGTGAATGGTGCTCAAAGTCAAAACTATTAGCAATAAAAAAAGGATTAAACAAAAACAAACAAAAAAGTTCACCACTTGTGATGAACTGCACTTGTGATGAACTGGGTAGGCTGGCAACACTTGCCAAGGTAACATCTCTGAAGAAAGTGCAGAAAGTTTTAAAGTTTTAATAATATAAAAACTTACATAAGTGATAGTGCAACGTTGTAAACAAACTTCAACTTAACCTATAAACTTGTGGAGGACTGTTTATTGTCGCGGTGAGCTATATTTTCATATTTGTAATCACCAAAATAGAACAAATAGATCGTTACTGGATTCAAAATTCACACACACAGCTGTTTGATATTTTTTGAAAATATACAACAATTTTCACACTAACACCCGTAGAAAGAGAAGGCTACTACATCTTAGCATCTTACTCAGAATCCTTCAATGAGGTTGTCAATCCTGACACACATCTAGTTTGACTTTGACATTTTACACGTTGAAAGAAGCGGTGGGTGCGTTCAGTTCCCGTAACCTTAGCGATAAGAACGACTCGATTAAAAAATTAAAAATCGATTTTAGTGTATTGATTGTGTTGAGATACTATAATCAGAATATCAGTTAAGGCACTATAGAGACGCCTTATTGCAATCATTGCCAGAAGCTCCGATTCAAAAAAATATAAAAATATTATTTGGATACAATGGATAACAACAATGTTAATACAAATTGTAGAATTAAAATTAAACGAGCTCTTTCATTAAGTAATATATCCTTTGAAACCGCTGACACAACCTTTGATGCAAACACTACCACAAGTGAAGTTAACATTTCGACTGACGAAAATATTCCAAAAATTAATATGTTAGAAAAAGAAACACTTGAGTTAAGGACTCAATTAATTTCAGCTCATGCAGAAATTGAAAAACTGCTCTTAGAAAATTTAACTTTGACCAAAACCAATGAAAATATGAAAGAGAACTGTGATAAATTGCAACAAATTATTGACACATATAAAAAAATTCGTTTTGAACCATGCTCAACTCCTAAGAAAAATATTAAAATACGAAGACATCTACAGACAGACAAAATAGAAAATACAGTGCTTCAACATTTGACCTTCCATAATTCTATGACAAATAATACCATACAAGATACAATTATTCACATTACACAAGATATAAACCTACACGATAACATTAACAATACACAAGAAATTGATACAGATATTAAATTAGACAATACAATTCAACTTAGTTTAGAAGAAGACAGTGCAAAAAAGAATAAAGTTATCATAATAGCAGATCAACAAGGCCGAAACTTACAAAAACGCTTCAAAAACTTATAGGACCAGATTACGATGTAATTAGTAAATAAATTATACAACCATTTAACAGATACAATGAAAACTATGACATTTATCAAATTTAAAAATAATTTAATGAAACTATTACTGAACAAATGCTATTATACAATTGACAAATTCTTAAATGATAAAAATCTTGACATTTTACCTAAATAATAATTATTGCATGACATAATGTTAATTAGAATATAATTTATTGTATCATATTGATCTATATAATATTGTACGCCTGAAAAGGTAGCTGTCGATACTTTCACCATTTTGACCAACATGTAACACACAGCTGACAATAAACAATTTTGAATTTTGAATTTGAATTTGAATTTTTTTGCATCTGTTATAGGTAGACGTTAGCTGGTGGGCCTCGAGCTTGTTCCAAAAAAATCCTTTTTTAAATGATGATGATAAATAATACGATCGTCGCGGCCTTAGATAACGATTAAGACCCATTTACTGCAAATTATCGGAATTATCGTTCCATTGAAGTTAAAACAGCAAGTTATATTTATAATTATTATTTAGTAACCGGCTAGGACTCGCGTAATATTTACTTGATTAAATTATAATATTTATTTATTTATGTATTTTTTTTAGCTCATATATATTTATAATTAATAATATTTGTGGAACTGTTTGCACTTGCCCTTTTATATATTCTATTTTAAATACATTCTGGAAGGGAATGGAAGAAAAAAAAATCTTTTTTCACAGTGTGGTGTCTAAAATCCACGAGTTGTTTTTTTTTTGTACCTATTTACTGTCACTTGCACTATCAAGACCAATTTAACAATATTTCATAAATTAAAGTTTTTTAAAATTTGGTTAAGGTGGAAGTGACGAGGTGTGGAGGCAAATAAGGTTCTTTTAAAAAATAAGTTGAGCCGTACTATTACGTTTGTGGCAAAACAAAAAATATTATGTAAATTTTGATCATATTTGTAAGATTCCTATTGATCCCAAAACATGATCACAATCAATTTACGTGATAAAAAAAATTTTTGAACATAGGTCTAAAAATATCTTCTAGCAGTTGGAACTCTAGTATTTATCAACATATCTTGATAAGTTTAATACAAGAGGTGTATTACATATAATTACAAATCCCTATTGTTTTTTTTTTTTTACTTTTGTGTAATATTCATTTATTTAATTATTTTATCGCGAATTTACTCGAGCACACCAGCGCGGCGGTTCCGAGGCAGGCAGTGTTGCGCAAGCGTTGGCACGGGGAGGTTGTGTCGCTCGTAGCTCCGCTCGCGCTTTCGACTGACAACGATCTTGTCTTTGTATTAGTGCATTGACACGCGAGATTCGCAGCTGTGTGCGTGTAATGATTCGCTCGCTGCAGAGGGCCAACTTGATTGCGACGTGAAGTATGCGCGTTGACGCTTTATTATTGGTACTTTGTAGACAAATTTTATTTGAAATTTATCACATATGAAAAGAATCAAAACTTGAAATTGACAATTTTGTAGGTACTCTACAATAGGCGGCCTTATCAATAAGATCAATGAAAGTTTTTTAATTAGGTGCATAATACATGTACAAAATTAATTAGTAATGTCTATAACGCTCTCATGACATAACTGGTAAACTAAAGATAATATTTTTTTTTATAATATGGTAAATAGTTTCCAGCTTTAATACTTTGTATGGTACAAAATGGTTCTCTACTACATTAAGAGTGTGTATGGGACTTCATACATCTTTTGGAGTTCTAAGCTTTGTTGATAAATGTATTAGGTGTTTTGATATAGCTTAATTAATACTGCATAAAGATAACGTCTGCCAACTGAAGATGGATAACTCGAAAATAGTAAGAGATAGATAAGGGAGATTTGCCCATTGGGGATCCCATATAATCCCGTGGGTGTCGTAAGAGCGACTAAGGGAAAACTACTGGAAGGTGGGTGAACCGTTTAGAAGTTATGGTGGAATAAAGAAACTCACAAACATACATACATAAGCATTTGAAGCAGTGATAGCTCAGTGGCTTTGGCTATGGAGTTCCGCGCAGCAGGTCCATGGTTCGAATCCCGACGCGGGCTTGAGCTTCACCGCATGGTGGAAGGGCATTTTTGTGAATGCCCGCCTGGCTAGCGACCACCCTCAAGCAGAAAATCTGTCGCCAAGCACCTAACGGTGTGTTCCGGCAGCTGTCCTTAAGGTGTTAAGCCTGTTAACACCTTCGACCACATCATCACTTAACATCACGTGAGATTGTGGTCAAAGGCTTACCTATCAACCATAAAACTTACCTATCAAAAACAAAACCCTGGAAACATAACACCACTTTGAAAACATAACACTCCTTTTTCGAGTAGTTGTGTAATAAAACTCATGTCTCACTACTTTATTCCAAAACAGTGCGTATATTTATACACAGATAAAAATTATCTATGTGTATAGTTATCATTTCATCTCACTTGCACTCAGTAGACTTCCTATGGCGTGGAAGTGAGATAGGTATAACGACTAACGGCTGGCGTCAACATCAATTAGTTTTTTTTATTAAACCGGGTACCTACATACAAAACTTTGAGTTCATAATGGTTCCATTGAAATGTCATTTGTAATTACAATCTATATAATTGAGACTGTAATCGTTATCAGTGTAACGTTGCATTGCATCACGGAGTTCTGATAACCCAGCCTATATGATAATTGACGACCTTGGTCTCTTGCATCGTATGATTTAATATAATAGGGAAAAAAATATATATGAAGATATGGTGGGCAGGGCATCTCGTCCCAAGGTCCTCTCCCTTAAGGTACTTAGGGATATCTCCTAAACATCCAAGCTCCCTTAGACATGTTTGGGTTCCATACTCAGTATTGGATAAGTTCCCGTTTCCCATCGGTGCTAGCATTGTCATGGGGATAAAAATAATCTCTAATATTTTTTTAATAGTGTGTTCGTGACGCAATTTTTTAAATACAAATTATTTAGCATTTTTGGTGTTTGGGGACACGTGTCCATAGTAATATACCTACGTGCATTACAACCCTTTGGGACCGGATACCATGCCGTATATCGTGCGTGAAGCTATGGGCCTTTCAACGTACAAAAAAAATACAGACGTATTGAGAACCTCCTACTTTTTTGGAAGTCGGTTAAATACGGTAAGAAATGAAATTTTACTAGCTTGTGATCCAAATTTCATTAGCTTGTGATCCAAGGTAAGGTTGAAATATAGTAAGAAGGTATCATCTAGCATCTAGCATAGGGACATGCTGCCAATTGAACTGTCATAGTGAGTGAGTCATGGCTCAATTTTATCCTTTCGTCACAATTTTTCGGACCCTTCTCCGTATATAAAGACTATATGGCTATAACCTATGTCTCTTTATCTATGCGGCTCTACGGACGGGTAGTTACGGGTACGAATCTCGCTTGTAGTTCAATAAAACTGATTGCAATAATTATATTGTTAACAAAAAATATGCCAATTTAATGCAAAATGCATTAAATTGGATATGAATTGGTAGTACTTTTTGATATTTTTATCATTTTAGAATTCATCTATAGATTATATCCCCTTAGTCATGAGAAAATCGAAAAGATTTTGTTGAAAAAAATTGGTTCCATACGAAATAAATAGGTAATAAATTCTTTTAAGTATACCTAAGTACCATTTTACTATACTAAGTTATTTCAGCTGACCTATAAAGTAAAGAAATGCCCCTTATCAGACCCCCAGCACGGCCTTCAAGAAACTAAAAACACAGTCATACCAATTCATTTTTAATTCAGTTATAAAAACGATAAATTTTATCAGCTTGGCAACTAAATAATCACATAATTGCTCAGTAAAAAAACATCTTATCATGAGATAACATTTATCAAAAGAAAATCAAATATTTAGTCTACGCAATCAGTGTTGTTACAAATTCTTTACGAAAATATTTAATTTTACTCGTTCTTGAAAACATTACTGAATATATTTGAATTTATTTTCTTCCTCGTTAGCGACAAGATGCCATATTTTTCTAAAATAAATCTTATGTTATTTTGGTATGTTTTTTTTTTTTTTTTTTTTTTTTTTTTATGCCTGATAGTTTTTGACCACTATCTCACCTGATGGTAAGTGATGATGTGGTCGAAGATGTTGTACAGGCTAACCTAGAATTACTGGCTCTCAAGGACAGCTGCCGGAACACACCGTTAGGTGCTTGGCGACAGATTTTCAACTTGAGGGTGGTAGCTAGCCAGGCGGGCATTCGCAAAGTGCCCTACCACCATGCTGTAACAACTGCCATCCTAAGACAACAACCGGGACCGACGGCTAAACGTGCCCTCCGAAGCACGGAAGCGCTCAGTAGTAATGTCACCAGCGGTCACCCATCCAACTCCTGACCGCGGCGGACGTTGATTAACTTTGCTGATCGATTCAGAAAAGCCAAGCAAACTTCGCTACGAGTGCTTCAAACTGTGCTTATATTGGCGATTACAAATATGTTTTATACGTAATGAAATATGCGCGACACGCACCTCAGAATAGTCCCATACGGACGGATACGCTAATGTACTCGAACCTACTTGTAGCTTTGGACCTAAAGTGCGGAATGAGCCAGGCTCGGTAAGGGGCCTGCCTGAGAAGCTTAGACATACTAGACTACGCTATTTTCTAGATGAATCGCGGCGCTACTGCTTGTTAAATTCAGTTCATTCTGAAAACTTACATTTTTCACTGTCTGGGAGGCTCTTCAATCTTGATGAACACATGAAGGATACCATTCCTGACTAGGGACAGAACTGACGAACTATATTTTAACGTAGTGCTAACGCTGTAACGCCCATGGTGCTATATTTTAACGTTACATCATCAATATGAGCTGTAACATTGTTGAATATTTCTAGACTTATACCAAAATGATCGGCCATTAACCATTTGCATCTAGCGAGTCTCCGTATCTCTCGTCTCACGATGTCGCCGGTCAATTATCTAATAGGCACATTTTTGACGGGCATCATCAGGATATATGTTGAACAGAAAAAATATACAGTACCATGGCCCGCTAAGATTTTCAAAAGTCGTTTATTTTATATCTAACACCATAATTTCAATCCTTCCAGGTGTTATGGGTGCGCAAAATGCCACTCTTGCTTTCATGGCTGGTGGTCGCAAAGAAGATTTTGACCGCTCAATTCCTCACCTACAAGCGATGGGTGCCAAGCAGTTCCACTGTGGAGACATTGGTTCTGGCCAGGTCGCCAAGCTGACCAACAACATGCTGATGGGTATCACTGGCATGGCCACTGCTGAATGCATGCATATGGGTATCAAGTAAGTTGATCCTTCCATATTGTATTTTTATTTTTTTTTGACTTACGATTTACGACATATGACTACCGATTTACAATTTATAATATATGGTATGATATTTTTAATATTTTTAGGTTTGCAAGCATGCTCTGCGGATTACATTACAAAATAACAAATTTACCAGAGGAAAAAATTAAGGCATGTGTGGGTTTTGAACCCTCTTTCATCCATCCCTTTAGCCGGGGTATGCTCTATCCAATTAAGCTAACATGATAATTATCATGTTAGCATTTGTAATTTTGTAATATGGTATGATATCCTATCCAAAATTACTGGCCCTGCTCAGTACATACTGTTAAATGTTGTACACTGTATTTAGTTTGTGGGGGTTCAGAAATTAAGATTTAGAATATCATATATTACATATGTTTCTCGTACGCAGGAGAGGGTAGGCAGAGTGGGGAAAGGAATCCCATTTCTCCCACATTTTTTAGGTTCTGTAGTTAATGAGCAAAACACTGCCCTGTTAATGAGAATCTGCTGGTTGTCTGTGTGAAAGTTAGTCCGTATGCAACGGGTCTTTGGATCGCTCACGAAAGGAGTTACAAACGTGAAAATTTTGTGTAAAACGTTGACTTAAAGACATTATTGGATTTGAAATTAAAGTACATTATTTTTCAGGAAGTTTCCAAAACAATAGAAGAAAACATTTGTTTTTTGTATATAAACTCGGTCCTTGCACGGTAACTTCTTGTGTATTTACTCGTATCTGGAAGTGAAGTGATTAGTATATGAGAGTCGATAATTGACAGAGTCTGCATGACTGCCCTTCCTTAGCACAGAGTATAATAATTATTGCCCATTCTTTAATATCTCAACGAAAGGAAGTTCCGAGAAGATCTTGTTGCATCTTCCAGTTCCATTACGAGAACAGTCATGATGATGTAACAATTATGTATTAAACAGGCTAACAATAATTTTCCAGAGCTGGCCTTGACCCTAAAGTACTCCTGGACGTACTGAACAACTCATCAGCTCGCTCCTGGTCTACTGAGGTCTACTGCCCAGTTCCCGGCCTGGTACCCACAGCCCCTTCAAGCAGAGACTATAAAAATGGATTCAAAAACGAACTTATGGTTAAGGTGAGTACACAAATACAGCTGGTAAAATGCACCATGTAGTCATAAAACGAGCATATTTACTCGGTCAGATGTTAAGCTCAGCCTTAAAAATAGAGACCATCTTCATAACATACGTAAGTGTAGCACTACACAATTCAGGCAAATACCTATCAAAAACTTCACTGGCTGCCTAGAAATGTTACCCATCTTTACGGAATTATATGTAATATTGACTCTTTTTTCCTGATAAGTTTACCTTTCTCCACTACTATGTCATCTCGTTAAGTCAAATCGAAGATGTTAACTGACTAAGCATATTAGTGTAAACAGGCTCCCGGGCATGTCTGCCGATAAACACCATGAGGTGTCCTGTTATCAGATTTCCTACTGAAGGGTGGAAACTAGACCGGAGAAAATGTGCTTTCACCTTGCCAAACACGGACTCTGAGACCAGGAACCCACCAAAACATTAAAGCCATGTCGATCTTCAACGTGGCATATTATGGAAATCCACGATTTTGAATATGAACTTTATGGTCTATGGCACACATTCATCACCATCGCTTCTAACACAATGGCCTCTGGACCAGCTATTCCAGGGAATCAAATTACAGTTTCAGGCTGCATATCTAACAGAAATATGCGAGAAAGATGAGCGGTGTCAGCGGAAGAAATTCACCAATAGGATAATTATCCTAGCATAGCCGAGCGCAGATCTTCCTCATCGTTCATCATCCTCGCACCTAAGATTTTAGTATTTCAACTCTCTGCCTCGCACACCTTTTGTGAATAGGGTACACCGCCTGATAAGTAGCCGGAAAGCTTGGTGGAAAGCTGGCTGAGGGAAATGCAGAAAATGTCCTAAATAGGATGATATAAGACTTCCGTGGGGTGCTGTGATAGAATTACACCCTACCATATATTCAGGTGGGAGTCGTAAGAGGCGACAAAAGAAATATACCAGAAGTTGGGCAACAGCCCTTTCTGAAGAACTACCATCCTATAACTGACTTGAAAAACGGTGGAGTTTCTCAATAAAACTATTCTTTTTTGTGTGTGTATATATACTTACATAACTTTTTAAAGCGTGTACTGATCTTGATGATTTTATATTCGACACCTGGTGATTTAAATTCGAGTGAGATCTGACGAGGAGTATTTGAGTTATTCCTAATAATGGATATTTTATTGGCTTCGACTACATTGATGATGTTCTCATTTTCACTTGTCGATGTAAAATGAACAAAAAAAGATTGTAGGTATATGATGGTTTGGTTTATTTACTTTTAAATGTATTTTTTGTTTTATAATATTTTGAATGAAGTCGCTTTTTTGTTAAAATTTTTACACAACGATTACTCATTCATAATAACTTGCCACGTCTACTGTTGATTGCCTTGACAAACACTTATTTGTATACATTAGCTAACACCAATTACTGTGATGTCGTTAGTGAATTTTGTGTACTAACCGGATCGTTCACTGCCGAACACTACCTCTATGCCGAACCTACTGCCGAATACTCCGCTAAGAAGGGTCTGCCAAAATCCCCACGCTTGGCAGGAGTCTTGGAGATCACAGTGTATGATAGCAGTTTTTCAGAAGGCACTACTGCCCACCTTCCAGTATTTTTCCATTAGCTGCCTATGCGAGTACATGTGGGGTGACATTCTTGCCGAGTACCTCACGAGCACCTGGACAAACGGTGAAGACGGGTAGTGGTAACCTCTGATGATCCGATCAAAATTCTTCTCCATCAGTGAAAGGTTCGTCGTGTTAAGTGGCTGCCCTTTGTCACTTCAACTTGTAAATTTTGAGAACTATTGAGTGCAGATAAACTCTTAGCATAAATTCCTCCATTATATACCAAATACCAAAATATAACGTATACCAAATCCTTTTCAGGACCTGGAACTAGCCAGCGGATTGGCCCTGGGTGTCCGCTCCCCCATTCCACTAGGCGCAGTCGCAACCCAGCTATACCGAATCGTGCAATCACGAGGATATGGCCAGAAGGACTTCTCATACGTCTTCCAGCTGCTTCAAGAAGATGCGAAGAAGAAGTAGAATAAATAATTAAATAAGTACTGCTTTTGTTTAATTTTTTATTTGTAAATATATCGTCACGCCTTTTTTCAATATTTTTTTTAGTCTACTAAGTAGTTATATACTTTCATTTGCAAGCGTTATACGAATTTTAAAGTAAACATAATAAAGACTACTATAACTTCATTTGCAACCGTTGAAGTAATTTAGGCCCCCCAGTAGGTGGACTGACATCATTAAAGTCGCAGGCAGTTCTTTGTGGCGTTCTATGGGGAATCATTTGTTCAACAGTAGACGTTCTGGCTGATAAAGTAGTAATTTGGATCTTAGCCTGAATACAATAAGAACTACTACAATTTAGATAATTTTAAATAATTTTAAGTTTAGACAATTTCTATAGATTCGACACCAATATTATATTAATCTACCTACAGCTAAGGTAGGAATCCTAACACTGTAATATTTGCCTTAAGAAGCTGTCAGATGCTGAAACTTTGTCACTATCAGACTGCGTAGGAGTGAAAGAGAGGCAGCGATGTTGAAATCGCGATCAGTTTATGTAAAATCAGAAAGTAAACCAAACAAAACTAGTAACGTAAATCTAAAATGTAACTTTTCTTGTTTAAATTTTAATTAAATATATTCATAATTCCCCTTCGTTAGAAATAATCAAACGTAAATAATTAAGATATTTAGAGTTCAGTTTAGAGTCAACTTTGCAATTTTAGTCTATAGAGAAAATTATAAGGGAACGTGTTTCGGACTTTTCTTGGTGATCAGGATAAATATATTCATAATTTTCTTACTGGTACAAAATAAATACATTTTGCTAAAAATCTGTAAAGCTATTTAGCACTTGTTTGCGTCTTAACGCTTGCTAACTAATTTTGTAAGTTTTGTATATTAAAAAAGCTACTGATTTCCCACACTACAAAATAAGCCCGCAATTTCGTTTACTTGGATGACATATTATATCCTGTTATTTTGATTTTAAAAATCTACTGAAATGGTTTTGATGAAACTTCTATGAGACTAATCTGAAAGTACTTTAACATTCGTAGACTATTTATAATCAAAACATTTGCAAATTGGTTTATAGATGAAGAGTTCTATGGTAATATACATAAAAAAAAGTATAACCGATTGTGAACCTTCTTTTTTGTAGTCTTTTAAAATGTTGTCCATAAAGTTATTCTACCTAAATAAAAGGCACTGTTTTAAATATCAACACGAACAAATAACTCAGGCACAGTGGATACATGGTTGTGACCAAGGTTACATAAACCCTAGGTAGTCTGCCAGATTCCCAAGCGGTTGCCAGATGACGCGCTATGCCGCGGTCACAAAAAAATATAACGTCATTTTATTCAAATTTGGAACGAATGTCGACTTCAATTTCGTCGCCAGCCACTCCAGCCAGTGCCGTTCATATTTGATTTGCACGAGGACCGCCTAAAATATTACACTAATATTTTCATGATTGGAATTGGGCACGACATAAAAGTGGAATTGAAATTCACTCGATAACTTTATTAAGAGCGTTATATTAATGTTATGTTTTGCGCAACGAAACATAATGAAATTAATTTCTTTAAATTAGGTATACACTTAATTTAAAGATTGCTAGATACTTACTGACTATACCCCTATATGTTTTTACTTACAAAATAAACTGGTATCCAATCTCCAATCCATTAACTAAAGAAAAACCATAACAGAGATTACTTATAATAAGTATTATTCCTACGTATCAAAGTGAAAAACACTTGAAATTGCAGTCACGAAAAAAAAAAATCTTACGGATATAGGTACATACATACTACCGAACTCTGGTAACAAGGCCAGATAAGTACAAGGTTTTATGATCTGTGTTCGTTGTGTCTCTGAACTGCAGGTCAACAAAGGTTAACTTTTAAAAAGTATGAATGTAATACAAAGAGTCCATACTTAATTAGTACCTACTCGTATAATTAGAAGTTAATCATAGCGTCACGTAATTAGACTAGACCGAGAGAGCAGTAGTCTAGAAGTAGATTATGACTTTTTTTAAATGTTATAAAAGTAGGGTATAAATATGGCACTGTCCAACAGTGTCTTATATAGTACGTGATTTTTAATGTTTTGTTTAGAGTGCGCGTTTGATGCTGCAACTTTTAATTTTGTTTGTACGTTGTTACGTGAAAACAACATTGTTTTTTTCACGTTGTTATATATTATAGAAAAACAGATATGACAGTAGGCAATACATATGACAGTAGGCAATACAAGTTATTCAGTCATTGGTATTTGGCGTTGCATATGTTTTTTTACTGTAATTCATTTAAAGGTGCAATTCTTTATGAGACTGAAATTGTATGCATAATTCAATTTTCACCATATCTACTGCTCTCCGTCTACAAATGCTTCATGTGGCTAAATACTCTTCATCAAATATGATAGTCATTCATTAGGGAGAAAAATAAATCATAGAAAAACCAAACCACCAATATTTCGGTATTTTTGTAAAACTAAGAACCACATTGCTTGAATACGACCTGCTCGGTAAAATATCGAACACCTGGCAACCCTACACATTACCCGTACCCTGCGCCCATTGGTAGATCTGTATACATATAAGGTTTTGAAGTAGTGATGGCTGTGGCATAGGCTATGGACTGCCGCGCGGCAGGTCCATGGTTTGAATCCCGCCGC
Organism: Plagodis dolabraria; assembly: GCA_963854805.1. NCBI lineage: Eukaryota > Metazoa > Arthropoda > Insecta > Lepidoptera > Geometridae > Plagodis > Plagodis dolabraria. Next base: position 32,348,897 of record OY978447.1, on the reverse strand, counting down.
GGGCTGAGCTTTACCGCATGGTGGAAGGGCATTTTGCGAATTACCGCCTATAGCTAGTGACCATACTCAAGTAGAAAATTTGTCGCCAAGCACTCAACGATGTGTTCCGGCAGCAATTCTTGAAAGCCAGTAAAATTACAGGCACATGAGACAACAACTATGTCTGTTGGTGACGGGCGCATGTGTTATAGGCAGAGGTTAGTCCGCTTAACATCAGGTGGGCCTCGAGCTTGTTCCGTCATAATAGCATTGAAAAAAAAGTGAGTTATTGCCGCCTTGCCACATTTTTAATTCGTCACATAACCCGTGCCCGTTTTATATACTGTACTATTCAATCAAAATAATATATATCTAGGAAGGTAACTCTTTAAACAACTATGCTTTGAAATCTGAAGATACCATGTCTCATTCCAAAGATGAAAAGTGGGTTTAAGACTAAGTCACACCATTTTTTTGTAAATTTTAAACTAACAAAAGCCAACAAAGACTTGGCAAACCCATCGCTTATATGCCGGTGACTTTCATTTATTACTGCTCACATTAACGTAAGAACTCCTTTGTGTTGAGAAAAATATGATTATGACAGGGTCCGGCCTTCCTATTGTCCTTTATTCGATTTTTTTCCCTCCAAAAGCTCAATATGGCCGACCTTTTTGCTGCCCCTAAGCTCAACGCAAAATTAAAAAAAAGGTTGGTAGTATGTGAAGTCGCCCGGAGCCGTGTTTTTAGGTTAGTAGAAAAGTATTTTATGACGTAATTTGTCGCTGTTAAGCGCGAATGTTTTTTGTGAATAGGTAGCCAGTTTTATTTTTTCGCGGGTCGTGTAAATGTTGCAAGGAAATACTTAGGTATATAATAAAGTGGTTGCCATTAGTAACGAGATATTCCCTATTGTCTCTTTGATTTATCGGCGTCCGCGTCGTTTAGTTTAAAATGATGCAACGATAAAATGTCGAAGGAACAAATTACTCGTTCCGCCAGATATTTGGCTAAGTTAAGCAACCTGTAATTAATTTCTCAATAAAAGTTCCAGTAGAGCCCACAAGAAAGTTTTATCTCGTACCGTAGCGCCTTATTAAAAGTTAATCAAAATTTGGAAGTTTCTCTCGGCTCAGCTCGAAGCGCCAAACTTGGTTCTATCTGGCTCAATCCGGCTCATACTGGTTTCTTGAGTGTGTTCTGTCTGAGATTGTTGTTATATTCGAAATTCAAACTTTCAATTGCTGAAACTTTGCATGGAATTCAATTGTTTAAACTTTATTTTCAGTTTTGTCTCTACTAGGAGCATGTACTGTGTAGGGACAAAGTTTTAATCCTTATTTATAAAATATATTTTACATGAAGCGATATTTTTTTTCAAATTTGGAACAACATTCGTCTTGTTGTAACTACTAAACTAGAAGTATACCTACTGGAAATAATAGAACATAAAAGTTTTTATGTAAAACCATGATTGTGGAAACCTTATAAAATCCAAATGATTTCAATATGACAAATTAATAATTAATAAATTGATCTTCTTACTCACATACTAAAAATACTCAAAAGGCAAAATAAGACTAGTAAATTTTGTTAAGCTCAAGGAAGCCGTTCTCTTTAATATTTGACTCGGGATATTTTGGATAGCGTTCAATAAAAATAGGGATACCCAATAAAATTTCACTTAAACACAAAATTTAAAATTTTCACGTTACGATGTTACAGTTCATTACTTAAAAACATCCTAAGTCAGCCACTAAAACATGGACTTTCAACTGTATGTGGCGGGTTTAAGGGTTAAATACGTTGGCGCTTTCAAAGTTTCTTAAGTTTTCAGTGTTACCATTTCAGAAATTGGAAGTCACTGTCGGCAAGTAATGGTCGATCGTGACGAGAATGCTATTTGAATTTGGGCGATATATACAGTTTATACACTGAAGGTAGGCTGTGGAAAAATTTAGCGTGGCCACCCTTAATTTTCTTTTGTGGGGGAGTTACGTGATTCTAATACAGAGGTGTTTGCTTAAGGTAAATCGAGAATTTGGATTTTGCATAGACGTTTGTTTAATTTTGGTTCGAATTAACCGCAATGGGTTTGCATACGAAATATCTGGGTAAAGTCAACGTTTACGTTTGGCCTTTGAACGTTTTATTGCTGGTTAATTAGAGGAACACTGTTTGGATTGCTTGCCACTGGAACGAAGTTCCGCGGCCCTTTTGTATCAACTCGGATTAACACAGCCATGCATTTTGAAAAATAAACATAGTTTCGTATTAATAATAAATGCATCTCAAAGTTGAGATCGATCTTAAGTTGCAGTTAGTTTCTTTGTGCCATAGCGCAGTATTTTTTCGAAGGCATTATTATTGCTATTCGACATCTGATACAGTTTGCTGGCAGGGTCAATGCCCGCAAACTATGAGTCGCGTGCTCCCGTTGGATTTGGACAGAGCCATAGTTCTCATTGCCTTCGAATTAGAACTCGTCAACTCAATATCTAAAGAGGTCTCGGAGAGTCAAATAGGTCTCTAAAATAGAGCCAATCAGCGACAGTTCAACCACTAGAGGAATGTCACTCGGAAAGTCAACTCAGTATTTAGAGAAGGGTCTATCGGAAAGCCAACTAAGTCAATAGAAAAATGCTTCTCAGATAGTCAACTCAACCTCTAGCATATAGACACTCTGTGAGGCTACAAAAAGAGTCTACAAAATCATCCAAACATCTCTATAATATAAAATTAACTCAACCTCTTTCCCTCCTTGTGCCTTTCTTCAGTCTATGGTTTCAACTCAAAGCGCCAGAGGGGACGCGATCTCCACATGGAAGTGCTCTAGTTGGTATTATTCGATTTCTGTTTACGGTCCAATGGCCTTAATCAGTCATTTCAATTTGGTCCTTTCAGACAACGCATATAAATATTTTAACAGACTTTCAAAAAAAGGAGGAAGATCCATAACTTTTTACTAGATTATCCGATCTGGCTAGTGTATAACTCAAAATTATTCCCATTTCAATTTCATCAACTCAGGTTTTTTAGCAGATTTCATGCTATACCAGTCTGATTTTAATATGGTTATACTCAATGAATATAAATATTTTTATCACTTTAGATTTGTACCGTGGCGATTTTTATTTTTGAGCTCCCGATATTTCTACATAGTTACATGCACCATGATCGCGGGGTGACTGTAGAGACGAGCAGTTGACAAAAATCACGAGCAGACGAAACGGTCTACCCTCTTTCTTAGTCTTTTGCTACGCGTACCACTGGAACTCGAATTCAACTGAAAATTTCGATAAAATACACTCACAGTAGTGACTCTAATAACATGTGCAGTGATACACTGCACATGTTATTAGATTCACTTTTATGCGAACGTGTAACTTTTTGCGAAACTCCTAATACTGGATTCCACGTGCATGCCGGAGAGTTTATAGCCTTCTTCCATATTAAAACCCTTACATTTGGATATTTCAATCGCTTCCTTGACTTATCTGGGAATGTAGCGGCGCTCCGTGGATAGAACCTGTGGATTATGAAATTCGATCCAGTGAGTGATGTACAAAACCGTGATAGTTTAAAAAATAATAGTTATATGTTATGCAAGTCTGCAATGTTGGTATTTGGTGGGGTGACTTTTATTGAAGCCTGAGGAAGCGATGGAGACTAGGGTTGAACCACGAGTAAAGCGTTAAAATATAGTATCATGAGCGTACCGAATGTTTCAAGGGTATGAGATGCAAAATAACTTTGCGACCGAGCGCAACACACAGTTTTTCACCTCATTCGCAGCGAGGAAAATGCTTGGTGCATACAAACGGCTTAAATAATGTAGTATTTTTTGAATCGCTCGTAGCGATGTTTGATGAGCTGTTCTTAACCGATCAGCAAAGTTCGCCGCGGTCATGAGTTGGATGGGTAACCGCCAGTGACATTACTAAGTGTTTCCGTGCTTCGGAAGGCATATTAAGCCGTCGGTACCAGTTGTTGTATTAGGATGGCAGTCGTTATAGCATTGTCGTAGGGCATTTTGCGAATGCCCGCCTGGCTAGCTACCATCCTCAAGTACAAAATCTGTCGCCAAGCACTTAACGGTGTGTTCCGGCAGCTGTCCTTGAGAGCCAGTCATTCTAGGTTAGCCTGAACAACATCTTCGAACACATCATCACGTACCATCAGGTGAGATATTGCTCAAAGGTTAATCTATAAGTAATAAAATAAGTAAATTTAGGTTAATTTATAGTAAAAAATACTTGTATACTGAAATTGATAATATTTAGTCTTAATTTTTCTTGAACATGTTCAAATCTCATAAACCTTTTCCACGCAGATTTCGAACGATAAGTAACACCTTTCCCAGCTTGTCAGGTGAAAATGTATTTGCCAATATGCCTGCCTATACCTCGATGACATGTTAATGCATCAAGATATACGTTGCACTAGAGAAGACATTTGAGACAAAAGTCTCTGCCATTTTTGCTAATTTTAAACTAAAGTGCGCTACAGCGCTTTACGAGATCGGCCTGCAGTCAAGAACTAATTATATCGTCTAACCAAATATCCAAACACGCAGCGCCACAACGCTTGTAGGCTAATGTTTCCCACAAAACTTCGCTTACACCGCGTAAGTAATTGCATCATCTAACCAAACTATTCAAACATGCAGCGCTAGACTACTTTTGAGGTATGGTTTCTCAATATCAAAGACTATCAGCACACAGAACTGACATGGCTTTTGTACCTACGAAACATTGTAAAGAGTATATTAGTTAAAAATAGTAAAATAAAGTTAAAAAAATAAGTATTACTGAGGGTCACTAACTACGCTATTCCGTGTTTGAAAGTAAACAAAGTGTTACTAACTTTTTTAAATCTAGATTTTATATTATGATAATATAATTGCAGTCGGATTGAAATGCTTAAAATAGTAATTAATATCGCACTTAATTAATTCACTTTTCAAATATTTAATCCATATCGTTCCAGCCATTTGGAAGTTATGTTGATAAACAGACACGTCAAACTTTTTTCATCGTGAGTAAAAAATAGGTAATTTACTCAATGTTGCTAGTTGTCATATCTGTCCACTTAATCTATGAATTTCACTCCGTCAACATGGCTGCCTGTGCTGTATCGTGAAGCATTTTCTTTCGCGATTACAAATCGACAAAATAATAAAGTATTCGGGCGTGTTTAATTTCAAAATCTGAACTTACTTGTGAAAAGTGATTCCATTGCTTTTATTTGTTTTTCCCGACTGGTTTCTGCAGTATCTAAGGACGCAGGATGGCATTTTGAATTCACAATTTTCGTCGTAAAGCTCGTGTGGTCTCTATGAGTGCCTAGCTGCGTGTGGATGAGGACATGCCGGCTGGCTTATCCTACCTATTCGACTTTGCTCGTTTGAGATGTCGAGTCCAGTATATAGAGGTCAATGTGTTAATGCAAGTCATGTCGATGGTTACCAGTGCTGTTATGTGTATTGTGGATAAATGAAAGCCGATCGTGTAAGCAGTATACATCAGCGAAAAAAAAACATGGAATCGACTTCTTACACTGATAAATACGTACCATAAAATAGGAGCTCAGTCTTTATTGTATAATTGTGAAGTTAGAACTATTTGTGAAATTGTAAGTAACGTTTTGTTTGGAATATTTACGGATATAGCCCGAAGGACTTGATGACGTTAAACACTCTGCTTTTCACTACTAATATAAGGAGAAAATAAGAAATTTAGATGTTTTATTATATATATTTTGATTATAATAACATTAGTAGTACCTTTTTAAAATTAATGCGGCTATGTCTAAGTAGGAATCGATGACTTACGACTTATCCGTATTTAATTAAACACCGAACTTTTCATTTAAAATATGAAGAGAAGATATAAGAAGAAAAGTGTTTTTCTAAAGTATTAATTGAAAATAATTAATTTCTACTCATGAAGATACATATATAAAATTAATTGAGGAATTAGAACAATTTGTGATTTTTTATTATTAGTTACCCTGCCAAATTATACAGTCTTTGTATAAATTTTAAATTTGAAACATAATGCGTCTCCTTCGGGGGTCATCCTTAATAGGTGTTTTTTTTAATTTACACTGCTTACAAACGGAATTAGAAACTAAAATTTCTGATTATAAAATATGAAATTTTCCATCCTTAGGAAGCAACGTCTTCCCCCCGCTACTCAGATAAATAAACACCACTTTCCGAGCATGAGAAATGAAAATAATATTTTATACTATTCTGTGTTAGAAGTTACAAGATGGTTCAGTTTTTTTATTATTTTTTGTTTAAGAAATCGCGTGTTTCTATGATTACTTCTATGACTTCAATACAACACAGTCAGTTACTGACATAAATGTTAATGCTTTACCAGACTAAATATTGGGTCTCGAATTATAAAACAAGAAGCACAGAACGTCTAGACAGCGCTTTAACAAAATGACGACCATTCAAATAGCACAGCTGCGGCGATTGTACATGAACAAATTAAAAAAACTTGTGCTGTATAATGAACATTTTACTATTTTTTAAGTTTTTATACAAAGGTCATATTCAAATTAGTTTGCAGCTGTTTGAAGTAAATTTAATTTAAAATATCACTACAATAAAGCTGATATGTGAGGTGCCGGGCTAGAATGTCATCCGTTGTCGGATGCTACATTGCTACCTGTGGGTGTCGTAAGAACCTAAAGGTAAAATACCGGAAGGAGGACAGCAGCGCCTTCTGAGGAACTGATATCTTAAACTGAGGCCCCCAAGACGACTGCCTAGCGTGGGGATTATGGCAAACTCCTCCTTAATGGGGGAAGCTGTGTTCAGCAGTACCGTACTGGCTGGAATATATAAGATAGTGTCAGTGGTACAGGCTTCTGGTTGAGGCCGAGACGCCAACAGGTATCTACAGACCATAATAAAACTGCACTGGGTTATTAATGATATCAAAAGAAGATAGGTAGAGTAATCAATTAGAGTTTACTTTGAGTACTTAAGTGTCTCGACCTCGCCATTGCAGACATATTTCGAAAGCTAACGAGCAACCTATTTGAACCAAAATAAATCTTTTTAGCAAGCCATAAAATCAACCTTTTTTACAAGCTTTTATTTATAGTTTCAGCTGTCTCGATGTATGCCATCAAATCTTGCAAATTAAATTTGATCCACTTCCCGGTTACCGATTGAGCTGAAATTTTGCATACATGTGTTAATCGTGTGACAATGCAATATGATGACATGGTGCTGATCTGATGATCGAGCTGGAAGGTGGCCAGAAGAACTTCGCAATGAAACTACACAACCTCATCGTGGTTGGGCTCATTTGAATCAGCTTGACGAGTAGCTTGTCTTTCAGTGGTAAACGGGGTCTGGTGATGAAGCAGGAAGGTGGTCATAAGAACTCAGTAAAGAAATGAAGCACTCACATCGATTTTTATTTTTTATGTTCTCTTTATTATTAACAAGAACATAATAAAAGCTTGTTTTTTTTAAAAAAAAAATATTTAGTTTATATATGAAAAACAAATCTGATATTAATACGGGCTACTTTGTTGCTGGTAGTTATGATGTAGACTTTGAAAATTAAGAGGCCGATGCCGCGCCGGCTTCACAAAGAGCATTCTAGAGTTCTGCGATCTGGTGCTGCTTCACTGTGAAGTATGCAATTACTTGGATGAATGCACACACAACAGCTGTTAGACCGGCGGTCAAAGAGAATGCCCGTTCTGTCGGAGTTCCTATTAAGTGGAACATGTCAAAGTCCGACAATATGGTAAACATATCGAACTAGCGCGAGAACAACCATTGCTTATACTACAAAAATGGGAAGAAGAGAGTGTGTGTATACAGTGACTTAGATTGCAAAACTCAACCGCTAGCTGTGTGTCGTACAGTGACGCGAATTTCAGAACTGGTCTGGTGCCTTAGGTATCATTTTAATAATCTTCCGTAAATCGTTGCACACTTCACTTAAAGAACAATGACTTATTGCCAAAGATGCTAACTAATAGCCATTTTCCGGTTAACCTGATATAATAAATAAACTTTTGATCTTCTTCTAAATTTTCCCCATTATTTGAAAGAAGCTCCAACTAACCAGTACGATTGTTGTTATCTCAGACCAACAAAGAGGTTCCGCCGGTACTGATAGGCAGTAGTAGACTAACCCCACACAAGCACCGGCGGCGCACGTGTTGTCTTTAATTTTGTAAATCTACAATCCACAGACTCCAGGGTCCGTGACTTTTTTTAATTAGGACCCTATATTTAAAACTAATAAGAAATAGGAAACATGCAACATTCTAAACGAGAACAGTTTTAAAAGAAGTTTTTTAATATCTTTAACACTAGCATCCAGAGCAGACCGGTGTCCTCTTGCAGCAACCGTTCACGAGTTGACGTATGTGCCAGCCATCGCCTTCCTCAACCATTTTTGAGGGAAGATGGCGACCAGACACACATCACCGCCGCTAGACAACACCTTTCTATGATGATGACCGCTCCGGATGACGTGCCAAAGATTACAATTTGGGACTACAGTACAGAAATTTTCATTTTTGTTTGTTTCATTCCCCCACGTCACATTGTAACAGGGTCTCCATTACCACGCTGTTTTTTTTTTGGTTGTTATTATGCATTGATTTTGGGGTCGCGATGGAATTTGGTGCGTGTTGTCTTCCAGTCCGCTGCCTCCCAAGTCCCAAGGCGCTCACTTGTTTAATTAAATTCTTGCATAAATAGCTCTAATAAGTTACCTGCATAACGAATTTAAGGTACAATTTTGAAGCAAAGATAGCTGATCGGTTGTACTATGTACTGCGGTGCCGCAGGTCCAAGGTTCGACCCACCTTCAGCGTGAGCTTCACCGCATGATGGGAGGGCATTTTACCGAAGTTCTCTGGCTAGCTACCATCCACAAGTAGAAAATCTGTCGCAGAACACCTAACAGAGTGTTCCGGCAGCAGTCTTTGAGGACCTGTAAAATTACTGGCATATTGAGACTCAACAATTTTATTGTATGTGAAGGGTGAAGGGCGCAGTGCAGTTCGTCACTCGTGACGAAATACATCTGTTATAGGCAGAGGTCACCGATAAACATAAGGTAGGCCTCGTGCTTGTTCCGTCACAATAACAGAATAAAAAAGAAGTAGTTTTTGAAAAATTACAAACTGAAAGCGTAATGAAATGAAATGAAATGAAATGAAATTTGTTTATTTGCACGAAACATGGTACAATAAAGTTATTAGATAATTAGTCACATAGGTTCAGCATGTTTCACCAATAATTGGCATACAAAAAATTATTATAACAATAGAATTACTTATACAGTTACAGTTGCAAACAGAAAAATTAAATATCAATGAATTGAATGCAATTGAATTAAATTAAATAAAATGAATGTCAAGGAATTATAAAATATAAGATGTCAGGACCACAATATTGCAATATCTTAGTCACTTTTAGTCAAATAATAAAACAATACAATACACACATCAAAACCAAAATTTATAATTAAAATCAACTGCATAAGGTATATTGTACAAAATTATATTGTCACTTTTTTAAAATTCATAAATTCTTTGATTGTATAGAAACAGTTTTCAGTCAGCCACAGGTGTAATTTCATTTTAAAATATCTATATGGGAGCTCCCTGATTGCCATAGGAATTTGGTTAAATATTTTAACGCACATGAGATTACAATTTCGACTACATAAGGCAGTATTACATGTGGGCGTACGTAGTCTGGTAGGATCTCTACTAACAAGTCGAGGAAACTTAGTATTTCCTAATTGCTCAAACAAATAAGGATGCTCTTTTACAAAAAGTCCTGCTTGCATGATATACAAGCCAGTTAAAGTTAGTATTTTTAGTTTTTTGAATAGTGGTCTACACGAGTCAAGTGGACCGACACCGCAAACAGCTCTGATACATTTTTTCTGCACGAGGAATGCCTTCGTGACGTTGGTAGAGTTTCCCCAAAGCAGAAGACCATACCTCAGAACTGAAGCCACGTAGCCATGATAGGCAGTGAGTGCAGCACTTTGATTAACTGTACGCCGTAATCGTTTTAGTGCAAATACAAATCGATTTAGTTTGGAACAGACATGCTCAATATGAGTCTTCCAATTACAATGTTGGTCTACATATATGCCAAGAAACTTGTAGTCATCTGTAATTTCTATTTGTTGGCCCTTACACATTACATCAAAATTATTTTTCATTGAATTATAATTACGAAAATTTATATACCTAGTTTTTGAGATATTGGCGCGTAAATTGTTCGATTCTAACCAAGTAACTATAGAGTCAGTAACTATATTTAACAGATCTCTATGTTTATCAGTTGTAGATTTATTGTTGTCACTTACAACAACTGACACATCATCAGCAAAAAGTATACATTTATGGTCAACCACCGACGGTAAGTCATTTATGTAAATTAAAAACAGTAATGGGCCCAATATACTGCCTTGCGGTACACCACTGTCATTAACTTGATAGGCAGATCTATAAAATGTTGAAATGTGCCTATCATTAAGAGAATTTATCTCAACACATTGCTTACGGTCGGTGAGGTAACTATGAAGCCAGTTAAGAACTGGTCCTCTGAGCCCATAATTTTCGCATTTGATTAAAAGCAGTTTATGATTAACGAAATCAAAAGCCTTGCTCATATCAAAGAAGAGCACTGAAATCGGAAAACGTTTATCAATTTGTTCTGCTACCTTACTAATAAGACTGTAAGCCGCTAGAGTTGTTGATTTACCTTTTTGGAAACCATTTTGTTCTTCCTTGATAATATCAAACTTTACCATATAGGTATTAATACGATTGTGCATGGCTTTTTCAAATATTTTCGAAAAGATAGGAATCAAAGTGAAAGGACGGTAATTATCCATGTTAAGTTTATCATCTTTTTTATAAAGAGGTCGAACAATAGACTTTTTAAGTCTCTCCGGGAACAAACCAGAGGAGAAGGAAAGATTTATCAAATACTGTAAAATTGGAGAAATAATCATTGAACATTCCTTAATCACCCGTGTACATATACCGTCAAAACCCACAGCACAAGTATTACTGAGTGACCTTATAATTCTAACTATTTCAGTTTCACTGCACGGTTCAAGGAACATGCTATGGCTTGACAAAGGTATTTTGTACTTGGTTGAAGCGATAGAATCATTGGTAGAGTTTGCTGTAATGCCAATGTAGAAGTTATTAAAAGCTTCTGCAATTTTTAACGGGTCACGCACAATGTTATTAGCAGAAAGAATAGAACTAATACCCGAATACGTCTGCACACAATCAGTCTTATTTTTAACAATTTGCCAAGTAGCTCTACATTTATTTTTTGCTGTTTGTATATGTTTATAATTATTGGCCTGTTGAGAGCTTTGAACGCATTTCCTAAGAAGACAACTATATTTTTGTAATTCAATTTTTTTTTTTTTTGTATTATTTTTGTAAAATTGAAATCGAAGTTGTCGTTTTCGCTTACTAGATTTTCGTATACCAGTAGTAATCCAAGCAGGTGCTGCATTACTACTTTTAATTTTCCTTCGTTCTATTGGAAAACAAAGATTATAAAATAAACTGAAAGTGTCATGGAAATTATTAAAGGCTTCATTAAGATTTTTTGCCTCCAAAACATCGGACCAACTTAATGATGACAAACAATCTTGAAATTTATGAATATGTTCCTTGTTGTAATTTCTTGTCTCTACGTACCAATGCTTTATTATTGTTGGTTTTTTCACTACCGGCATTGATAGAGTTTGGCCAGTGTTGTACGACGGATAGACCTCGCTTCGCATGTGATACAATAAGTATATATTGAGTGAGCGAGTGAGCGAAACAGAATAACGCAATATTGAAATAGCTTGAGCGAAATTTTTAACCGACTTCAAAAAAGGGGGAGGTTCTCAATTCGTCGATATATTTTTTAATGGTTTTTTATTTTTATTACCTTAGAACTTTTGACTGGGTGAACCGATTTTGAGAATTATTTTTTATTTGAAAGCTGATGCTTGTCGTTTGGTCCCATTTCAATTTCATCAAAATCGGTCAAGTTGTTTTTGAGTTACACCTTAATAACTGAAAAATATTGATGATATACTCGTTGTCAATGAATGACAATCGATCCCGTAAGTAGCAACGGTCACTAAATAGAGCGAAAAATAAATTTGACCAAAAAATGGAATGACTTCAACACACAAAAGTGTAAAACAATTCGCCTAGCAGGCGTATATTAAAATTACAAGGTTGCGTCACCATTTACAAGTGTAAACCAATTGCAAAAATGGTCTTGTCTGTAATACAACGCAAGTTGAACTATAGGTGTCGCTCCATTTCGATACGATGGTTGAAGAACGAGAGCAAGAATTAACGTTATGAGTCATTGTGTCATGTTAGCTCAATTGGTTAGAGCATACCCCGGCTAAAGGGGTGGATGGACGCGGGTTCGAATCCCGCACATGACTATATTTTTTTCTCTCGTAAATTTGTAATTTTTAGTGTAAAACAAATTGTCAAAGTCGGTACCATGCGCACAATATTGTCATAATAGTCACTATTGAACTATCATGGTGTTATTTCACACTTTTGAGTGTTGAAGTCAGTTCCATTTTTTGGTAATTTTTTTTCAGAAAACGATGATGTACGTAGTCAGCTATATAAAGAACTAAAACCTTTTTATACCCATAGAAGTCTAGTTACAAGTACACGATCGATAATGTATATAGTTCTCTATATGTACCAACGTTGCTGTAACGTTTTGGATGGTGTTGCCCTAAACTTTGCCAATATAAGTTTACATATTATGCAGTCGCAATGCAGCATACTGGATAGCCCGGGGGTCTTAATTGAATTAATAGTTCGTGGCGAGTTTAATGAGAGACTCCATTTTGCATATAGCTGTGGTGTTTATCTTTGTCATACGAGTTTGGGTTATATTGTACTCGTAATTTAATATTTTACAACATGTATTATTATATTAAATTTAATTTATCTTAATTTATGTATGTTTTTTCGTATCAGTAGGTACTTTAAAAGTACCTTTTGTGTTGAGTACAAAATGTTCTTATGTACCCTTTATGCTATCGTGATGGAACAGGCATGAGGTCCACCTGGTGTTAAGTGGTAACTTCTGGCTATAACAGACGCAGTTCGTCACAAGTGGCGAAGTGCACTGCGCTCAGTTGTTGAGACTAGTGTGCCTGTAATTTTACTGGCTCTCAAGGATTAATGTCAGAACACACTGTTAGATGCTTGGCGACTGATTTTCTACTTGGGAGTAGTAGCTAGCCAGGCGAACATTCGTAAAAAGCCCTCGCACCCTGCACCACCACTGCGGTGAAGCTCAAGCCAGCTTTAATTTGTTTAGTATAATAATATATCAAAAAGTAATATTTCAAACAAAAGTTTTACAGGCATTTTTCTTTTCCTGGAACTATACACAAACACTCGTCTCTCATGGTTGAAATGACAATTGAATTTTTCCAGTTATTAATTTTCTGAGCGCGGAACTGGAAGCCGGCTTTGTTGTGAGAACTTCGCAATGATCGGTTGTAGCTATGTACTGCGGTGCCGCAGGTCCAAGGTTCGACCCACCTTCAGCGTGAGCTTCACCGCATGATGGGAGGGCATTTTACCGAAGTTCTCTGGCTAGCTACCATCCACAAGTAGAAAATCTGTCGCAGAACACCTATCACAGTGTTCCGGCATCAGTCTTTGAGGACCTGTAAAATTACTGGCATTTTGAGACTCAACAATTTTATTGTATGTGAAGGGTGAAGGGCGCAGTGTAGTTCGTCACTCGTGACGAATTACATCTGTTATAGGCAGAGGTCACCGATAAACATAAGGTAGGCCTCGAGCTTGTTCCGTCACGATAAATAAAAAAGAAGTAGTTTTTGAAAAATTACAAACTGAAAGCGTACGACGGATAGAGCTCGCTTCGCATGTGATACAATAATTAAATATTGAGTGAGCGAGTGAGCGAAACAGAATAACGCAATATTGAAATAGCTTGAGTGAAGTTTTTAACCGTCTTCAAAAAAGGAGGAGGTTCTCAATTCGTCGATATATTTTTTAATCGTTTTTTATTTTTATTACCTTAGAACTTTTGACTGGGTGAACCGATTTTGAGAATATTTTTTTATTTGAAAGCTGATGCTTGTCGTTTGGTCCCATTTCAATTTCATCAAAATCGGTCAAGTTTTTTTTGAGTTACACCTTAATAACTGAAAAATATTGATGATATACTCGTTGTCAATTAATGACAATCGATCCCGTAAGTAGCAAGGGTCACTAAATAGAGCGAAAAATAAATTTGACCAAAAAATGGAACGACTTCAACACACAAAAGTGTAAAACAATTCGCCTAGCAGGCGTTATTGCAAACTTAACAATATTAAAATTATAAGGTTGCGTCATCATTTACAAGTTTAAAACCAATTGCAAAATTGGTCTTGTTTGTAGTACAACGCAAGTTGAACTATAGGTGTCGCTCCATTTCGATACGATGGTTGAAGAACGAGAGCAAGAATTAAAGTTATGAGTCATTGTGTCATGTTAGCTCAATTGGTTAGAGCATACCCCGACTAAAGGGGTGGATGGATGCGGGTTCGTATCCCGCACGGGACTATATTTTTTTCTCTCGTAAATTTGTAATTTTTAGTGTAAAACAAATTGTCGAAGTCGGTACCATGCGCACCATATTGTGATAATAGTCACTATTGAACTATCATGGTGTTATTTCACACTTTTGAGTGTTGAAGTCAGTTCCATTTTTTGGTAATTTTTTTTCAGAAAACGATGATGTACGTAGTCAGCTATATAAAGAACTAAAACCTTTTTATACCCATAGAAGTCTAGTTACAAGTACACGATCGATAATGTATATAGTTCTCTATATGTACCAATTTCGCTGTAACGTTTTGGATGGTGTTGCCCTAAACTTTGCCAATATAAGTTTACATATTATGCAGTCGCGATGCAGCATACTGGATAGCCCGGGGGTCTTAATTGAATTAATAGTTCGGGGCGAGTTTAATGAGAGACTCCATTTTGCATATAGCTGTGGTGTTTATCTTTGTCATACGAGTTTGGGTTATATTGTACTCGTAATTCAATATTTATCAACATGTATTATTATATTAAGGGCCTGTTTCAGAATGTTCGAGTAAGTTCTGGATTTACTACCCAGAATATATTTAGTAAATAAAACACTATCTTTGCGTTTCACAGTCATCGATTTAGCCTATCCATCGGTTAAAGCTTGAAACGCGCTGCATATTAACTGTCATTTTTATTATTCAGTTATTTTATGTGGTGCATAGCAACCTGAAACTTTATTAGGACATTCTGAAATGGGCCCTAAATTTAATATATCTTAATTTATGTATGTTTTTTAGTACCAGTAGGTACTTTAAAAGTACCTTTTGTGTTGAGTACAAAATGTTCTTACGTACCGAGTGCCCTTTATGCTATCGTGATGGAACAGGCATGAGGTCCACCTGATGTTAAGTGGTAACCTTTGCCTATAAAAGACGCAGTTCGTCACAAGTGGCGAAGTGCACTGCGCTCAGTTGTTGAGACTAGTGTGCCTGTAATTTTACTGGCTCTCAAGGACTAATGTCAGAACACACTGTTAGCTGTTTGGCGACTGATTTTCTACTTGGGATTGGTAGCTAGTCAGGCGAGCATTCGTAAAAAACCCTCCCACCTTGCACCACCACTGCGGTGAAGCTCAAGCCAGCTTTAATTTGTTTAGTAGATATCAAAATGTAATATTTCAAACAAAAGTTTTACAGGTATTTTTCTTTTCCTGGAACTACGAGTATACACAAACACTCGTCTCTCATGGTTGAAATGACAATTGAATTTTTCCAGTTTTTAATTTTCTGAGCGTGGAACTGGAAGCCGGCTTTGTTGTGAGAACTTCGCAATGGTACGGTTTCTTTTAATATCACGTTTGTTTTACGAGGACTCTGTGTTTTTTTACACGACTGCCCAAAAAAGGAGAGTTATGTTTTCAGGGTTCATGTATGTATGTGTATATGTATTATGTATGTATGTTTTGTGAGTTTCTTTATTCCACATACCTACATTCCATGTGCTTAAATCTGATTTTATGTATCATGTACCCATGTTTTGAACAATAATATATCTTTATCTTTACCATAACTTCTAAACGGCTTAACCGATTTTTTATTACCGGCGGTATGCCTTTATTAAACAAAATACTATGAACTATATACATCACTACAGCTACTACAATAAAAGCATTTAGACACCTATAAGTCATAGCAGACTCATAGGCAGTCCAAATGCTCCAGCCCACTCCCAGTTGGCAGCGTGCCCAGCATGCTGGCAGCATTGCCCCGTTGAATTGAATTGAATTGAATTGAATTGCTTAACCGATTTTGATGTAAGAGATATCGTAGATCCGTCTTGATAACCAAAGTGACACTAGGTATCTAGAAAAGATAGAAAAACAAACTGGTGGATTTAAGACCCCAGAGGTTGAAGCAGTGATGGCTCAGTGGCATTGGCTATGGACTGCCACGCAGCAGGTCCATGGTTCGAATCCCGCCGTGGGCTTGAGCTTCACCGCATGGTGGAAGGGCTTTTTGCGAATGCCCGCCTGCCTAGCGACCACCTTCAAGTAGAAAATCTGTCGCCAAGCACCTAACGGTGTGTTCCGGCAGCAGTCCTTGAGAGCCAGTGAAATTACAGGCACATGATACATAACATCTACATCTCAAGGTGACGGGCGCAGTGCTATTCGTGACTAGTGACGAAATGCATATGTTATAGGCAGAGGTTAGTCCGCTTAACATCAGGTGGGCCTCGAGCTTGTTTCGTCACAATAACATAAAAATAAACGGTCAAATGCGTGTCGAGCCACTCACAATGTAGGGTTCCGTAGAAGCCCGTTATTATAATATAGAACGATTCTGTAGTGCTTTATTCTCCCCCACTTTCTTCCTGCTAAATCTAAGAAATGAGAGTACGATTGCTGCCAAGTTATTTTTCAATTGTTATTCGAAAATTAAACAAAATTCGTTTGTGAATTACAATTGGTACATTGTAAGAATTTGAATGTCATTTAATTTATTTGCTGTAGCATAATTAATTATTGTAAAATAGTTGAAATATATATGAGAGAAAAATAAAAACAATACACCTATATATGCAAGTGTGATAAAATCAAACACCTCAGATACAAACCTTGATACAATTTATTCTGCTTTGCACATTTCACTTATTGTTCACACAGTAATTGGTTAATACGTATATAAACAGAACCACACTGTAAATTATTAACTTATAAACAAGAATACACTGGTAATATATGTTACTCCATCGAGTTCTACCGACCGACTGACTAAGACGATCGTTCTCCCCACCCAGCTAAACATGTCATCGGAAGATATCCAGATAGGTGGGGCCGACCAATCAGAAGGCAGCATAGTACTTAATCAATAGACTTACTGGTAATTGACATATTCGATAAAAGACAAATCAGCAACATAATAATTGTAAATCTTAAAATAATACAAATAATTATAAAAATACCATAAAAATACGGAACATAATTTACAAAATCTTCACATTCGGCCATCCGGCGTCGTGCGAGCTCCTAACGCACGACTATATTCTAATATACACAAACACAACTAATAACAATTTATCACAAAATCATCACATTTGGCTTATCAGAAAATATGAATACTACAACATTATTTAATATCTCAAATAGTTATTCATTAGCTTAAATATTAAATAACTATGCATTAGTTTACTTATTATAAAATTCATTTTAGTAAATAATACGGGATAACTCACGTGAATCAGTCAGATAGCTCCGACTATAGTTTCAACCACATTCGGTGGTCTTTTTCAAGGAGAACTATAGTCGGAGCTATCTGACTGATTCACGTGAGTTATCCCGTATTATTTACTAAAATGAGTGAAAACCACGTTAGTTTTTATAATATTATAAAATTGATTATTTCATGGTTTATATTATTGTAATTTGCTTCATTATTCTTGTCATCACTTTCAGAAAAACTGCTGCTAGAAGACTCCTTCGTTCCATATTTATCCACGGCCTCATTCTATCTGCTTCAGCATCAGACTCTCGCACAAACTGCACTTTCAATGAAAGCCACATAATTTTGATTATTAACCTCCATCTGTAGAAAAAAATATGTGTTATTACATTGCAAGTAGAGATTGTTGCAAAAGATTTTCATGTTCTATGTTGTCTTCTGACTTGTTGAACTTGTTGTCAATAATATGATTGAACTATAAAACATTGATAACGATACAGCTCACAGCTAACAGAGCTCCAGTTTCCAGTGAAAAATTTTAGATCATACAAAAAATATATATGTTTCTGCATGTTATACATTTACCAACAATATTCTGGCTCACATGACCTAGTGAGGTAGGTATACAAAGACTTTCTGTACTAAGCATACTTGGACTGGGAAGGTATACATAGCTTTTATCTATCCTGAGAACACTTAGCCTGTATGGCCTTCCTTAGCGCACATGGCCTAGGAAATCTTAAAAACTTGTAATTTATTCCAAATTCAAATTCATTTATTTACCAAGCACATTTATGGCCTGCAGTAGCCCACATAGCCATCATCTTTTCTAGGCATACATGGCCTGCAATAGCGTACACAGCCACCATCTATTCTAAGCACACATGGCTTGCTGTAGCGTACATAGCCAACATCTATTCTAAGCACACATGGCTTGCAGTAGCGTACATAGCCACCATCTATTCTAGGTACACATAGCCTGCAGTAGCGTACATAGCCGCTATCTATTCTTAGCACACATGGCTTGCAGTAGCGTTCTTAGCCACCATCTATTCTAGACACACATGGCCTGCAGTAGCGTACATAGCCACCATCTATTCTAAGCACACATGGCTTAGAGAGAATTTGAATTTTGATTTTTTGAAGATGTTCTGAAATGTTCAACTATTTCTCTAAAATAATAATAATTTCAAGAAATCAGAATCACATACCTTTATTTGGGCGCAATCCCACCTCTGGGATGTGATAAAATCAAACACCTCAGATACAAACCTTGATACCATTTCTTCTGCTTTCCACATTTCACTTATGGTTCACACAGTAATTGGTCAATACGTATATAAAAAGAATCACACTGTAAATTATTAACTTCAAGAATACACGGGAAATAGAGACGGGAATACTCCATCGAGTTCTACCGACCGACTGACTAAGACGATCGTTTTCCCCACCCAGCTAAACATGTCATCGGAAGATATCCAGATAGGTGGGTCCGACCAATCAGAAGGCAGCATAGTACTTAATCAATAGACTTACTGGTAATTGACACATTCGATAAAAGACAAATCAGCAACTTAATATTTTTAAATCTTAAAATAATACAAATAATTATAAAAATACCATAAAAATACTGAACATAATTTACAAAATCATCACACAAGTAGCTTATAAATGGGCTAAATACTATAAAATACTAGATACTAACTAGTCTGGCCATAAATACTGTAACATAAATACTTTTCAGCTTTAGAATGATTTAGAATTTGGAACGCGTTTATTACTTTAAAATTTTCTTTCGATTTCCCGCTATTTAGTATATTATTTCGTGTTCATTAACAAATAACAATATGAAATGACTTCGAGGTGTTAAAGTAAATAGGATAGCAGTATTCACTTTGTACAAAGTAGGTATTGAGCCGTCGTCACGTCGGTCATATTTCAGACACTTCCAAAGCTTGGTATCAGCCGTATGGTCGTATATCGTAATATCAACAGATACAACAACACTTCCTCTGCGAAGACCATAAAAGATCAGGACAGCCGCGTGACTTCTAACTACAAATTAATGCTATTAAAGCCAGAATTGGTCGAAATCCCATTAGGAAGTAAAAATATTATGATAACTCAACAATAATCTTATTGCGAGAAATGAAACTTCCCGCTAGGAAAATGTGGCGTATTATAAAACAAGACCTGAAGCTCGGTGCTTATCGTCGTTATACAGTACATGCCCTAAATCAATCTTTAAAATTAAAAAGAGTGCCTTGCCCGTTGCGATACGCAAGTGAAGGGCAAAAAAATCTTCTCTTTACCGATGAAAAAATTGAAAAGCACTACAACCAGCAAATTGATGATGTGTGAAATGAAGTGAGCGATGACCGTGGTACGACAAGTACAGACAGCAAACACTTCTAGTGTATGGCGAGGATGAGGTCCAAAAAGTACTTTATACCTATATAAGTCGAATCTATGTACTGTCCTAACTAAATCTATACTAATATTATAAAGAGGAAAGATTTGTATTTTTGTATGCAACGAATAAACTTAAAACCTACTGGACCGTTTTGGATTTAATATAGCATGGAAATGTAATTTAGCATGAAGTTTTTATCCAACTGCGCAAAAAGAGGTTAATGGTTGGAAAGCTAGTCTATTATGTATGGTATAGTTATCGTTTTAAGATTTTTATTTTATATTTAGTTTTCACTGTCAGTCTTTACCCCTTATAAACATTCAACTACTCCATTTGAGTCACTTTAAAGGATTTATTCTATAGATTTTATACTTGGTACAAAATTATCCAACACCCAAGTTAAACGACTATTACTGCTAAACTAATAAAGTTATAACAACCGCTATACTTTTCCTTTAAAGTTTATGAAACGCACTATCAGCTTGAATTTTTACAGATTTTTCAAGCCAGCAGTTTAGCTTTTAGAGGGGGGGGGGGGGGGGGGAAGCCCTGCTGTACAAAAATTTGCACTTTAAAGTTTAATATTTCGTAAATGGAGCATTAAATCGAAAAACAGTATTACCAACCCCTAAGTCATTTTAAAAGACCTATTCAACCATACCAAACACAAAGAGATAGACGGCAAAAAAAAATTTCATCACCACGTCACATGTATGGGAGGTACCATAAAAAAAAATTTTTCAAAATTTTATTTTACCACTTTGTCGGCGTAATTGATTTACATATCCATTCGAAATTACAGTTTCCTAGGACTAACGGTCTCTCTGTAAAATGTCGGACAGACGGACAGACAGACGGACATGATGAAACTATAAGGGTTTCTTGTAAGGACTACGGAACCCTAAAAAGGTAAATAAAAATATTTTTCTTCCAAAACTATCATCAAAAAACAATTCCATAAATATATATAACTTGCAGTTTTAATTTCATTGGAACTGTTGTATATGATCTTAGTGACGGTAGTACCGTAACGATTTATATATATGGCATGTGGGTACTTAAATAAAGTCAGTTGTTTCTTACTTCACAAGTTGGCTGTTTCATTGTCCCTTAATTAATACTATTACATGGTGTCAGGTGTAAAAGGCAAGAAAATATTAGTGAAAAACTATAGTGTTAGATGGGTTTTCACGAGTAAACATGTCAATGAAATCGGAAACAACTCAAGCGAAGGGCAGAGATATGGCGTACACGGCGCTGCAACAGCCGGCCGCCATGAGCGAGGAAGGCAACATGGCTACCAATTGGCGTGAATGGAAGTCAGCGTTTGATTATTATCTAATAGCATCTGGAAAGGAAAATGCCGAGCCCCGGGAAAAGTGCGCGTTATTTTTACATATTATTGGAAAATACGGCCGTGAAATTTTGGAAGATTTAGAATTAAACGAAGAAGCTAAGAGAGATTACGATATATTGGTATCGAAATTTGCACTTTACTGTGATCCCACTCGAAACGTGAACTACGAGCGTCATTTATTTTTTGAAACGTATCAACGTAATGACAGTTTTGATAAGTTTCTGTGTTCATTGAAGCAAAAAAGTAAATCGTGCGATTTTGGCCAGCTACGAAACAGTTTAATTCTGACTCAATTAATCAGAGGGATAAAGGATTCCGGAATGCGGGAACGAATGTTAGCGAAGGACAGGCTGAATGTGGAGGAGGCAGTGTCGTGGTGTCGTGCTGTGGAGACTGCCAGCCGGCAGGCGGAAGCATGCGCCGGAGCGGGCGCGACCGCCGCCGCCGAGCCGCAGCTGGCGCTGGAAGCGGTGCGCGGCGGCCGCGGCGACGACGCGGGCGCTGTGTTTCGGGGCGGAGCCCGCGGTGCTGCTGCATATGGCGCCCTTGCAGGTCACATGCAGAAATCACAGCAATCCTATCGTGCCAGTTCAATTATTACGTGCAGTTATTGTGGCCGTAAGCACGGCATAGGAATTCAGTGTTCAGCACGTAAGGTGAAGTGTTTCAGGTGTGAGCGTATAGGTCATTTCGCGAGAATGTGTCGTGCTAAATTCGTCAGTGAAATCGAAGATGAGGAGCAAATGGAGGACAGCACCGAGTTACGTGAGTCTTTATTGTGTGGTTTATCAATCGATGTACTTGGAGGAGATAATGACTCATGGTTCGAAGATGTTATGGTAGATAATAGAAAAATTAATTTTAAGTTAGATAGCGGAGCGGAGGCGTCCGTAATGTCTTTGCGATCATTTAGAGACGCTGGGTTTAAAGAAGAATTATTGAGAAAAGCTAACTGTGTCTTACGTGAAGTTAGTAAATCTAAGCTACCAGTAGTAGGTTATTTCGAGCCCGTTTTGTGTCACAATGTATTAAAAACTCGGCAGAAAATCTATGTTTTAGATATTAATTGCAATAATTTACTCGGTATTAAGGCTTGTCGCGATCTTAAACTGATAACGCGCAATTTCAGTATGTGCAAAATCTCAGAACTTGAAATTGATGATTCTTTATTTGAAGGAATAGGTTGTTTGCCAAATATTTACAAAATTCAAGTAGATAAAACGGTGGCACCAGTAGTAAACGCATGGAGAAAAGTTCCGATTAAAATTATGCCACGATTGAAACAAGAATTAGATAATTTAGAACAATTAGGTATAATTGTGAAAGAAGATTCGCCTACCGAATGGGTTTCTAATATTGTGATAGTCGAGCGACCTGATAAGCTGCGGATTTGTTTAGACCCTTATCACTTGAACAAGGCTGTGCGCCGTTGCCACTTTCAGCTTCCGACGCTAGAGGAGATCACTAGTAACTTAAGTGGAGCAAAAGTATTTTCAAAGTTAGATGCTAAAAATGGATTTTGGATGTTGAAGCTCGATGAGGAAAGCTCAAAGCTATGTACTTTCACCACTCCGTACGGCAGATGGCGATGGCTGAGAATGCCATTTGGTATTAACTGCGCTCCTGAAATATTTCATCATGAAATGTACAAAATTTTTTCTATGCAAGGTGTGGAAATTTTCGCTGATGATATATTGGTCTGGGGCCGCGATAGAACGGAGCATGACCGTCGGCTTAAAGAAGTGATCAAGAGAGCGGTAGAATACGGGGTCAAATTCAATAAAAAAAAGTGCGTGTTCCGTGCTCCGGAAGTCAATTTTATAGGTCATACGTTAAACAGTTCAGGCATAAGTCCTACGTCCAGTCGTATCCGTGCGATCAACAGTATTGCGAGGCCAGTGGACAAAAAAGAGTTAGAACGTTTTTTAGGTATGACAAATTATTTGGCTAGATTTATACCGAATTATTCTACAATAGGAACTCCGCTGCGGACTTTATTGAAAAAAGATATCGTGTTTGAATGGTCTGGGGTACATGAAGAGGCTTTTGAGCAGTTAAAAAAATTGATAAGCGAGGCTCCTGTTTTGCGTTTCTATTCAGCGCACGAACCGGTTACACTATCTGTGGACGCAAGCGCGCACGGGCTGGGCGCGTGTCTGCTGCAGGGCGGCCGACCCGTCGCTTACGCCGCGCGCACTCTCACGCCTACCGAGACCCGTTGGGCGCAAATTGAGAAAGAAATGCTAGCTATATACTTTGGATGTATGAGATTTCACCAGTTTATATATGGCCACAGCGAAATAATGGTTGAAAGTGACCATAAGCCTCTCGAAACTATATTTCGGAAAGCTCTCAATGAAACGCCGCCGAGACTTCAGCGTATGTTATTAAAATTACAAGCGTACAGGTTAAATGTAGTCTATAAGCCCGGTAAGTATATGCATATTGCAGATGCTTTATCGAGAGCAGCAGTCGACAAAGGCACACACGTAGATGTGTGCGACGATGACGTCACCGTCCATGTTAATGCGATGTATGAGAGTTTGGACGCGACGACGCAGAGGTTAAGAGCAAATTAAATTAGAAACACGGAAGGATGCCATGTTGTCGTCGGTAATGAATTACTATTATAACGGATGGCCAAATGATAAGAGTCAGGTAGCTTCAATAGCTCGACCGTATTGGACGTTCAGGCACGAATTACATGTAATACATGATATCTTGTTACACAACAATAGAGTAGTGATTCCGAGCAGTTTACGTAAAGAAATGCTAAAACGCATACATGAAGGGCACTTAGGCATTGAAAAATGCAAGGCGCGTGCTCGCGAGGCTGTCTGGTGGCCGGGCATGGGCTCGGAGATTGAGGAGTGCGTGCAGCGCTGCGAGACCTGCCAGCGGCACCGCGCCGCGCCTCCGCGGGAGCCCCTCGCACCGCACCCCCTCCCCCATCTGCCATGGGAGGTACTTGCTGCGGATTTATTTGAGATAGAGAAACGTCATTATCTTCTCGTAGTTGACTACTATTCTAAGTTTGTAGAGGTGGTTTATGTGCCTAATTTACGGAGCGATACTGTCATAGTCAAAATGAAGAGTATGTTTTCTCGATTTGGAATACCAAAAAAATTAGTGACTGACAACGGTACACAATTTACTTCCACTGAGTTCGCTGAGTTTACAAAGAAATGGGAATTTGAACACGTGACCAGTTCGCCGCTGTATCCACGTTCCAATGGGCTGGCCGAAAGGAACGTGCAAACTATTAAACGTTTGCTTAAGAAAGCCACCGAAGACAAGACCGAGTGGCAACTAGCTTTACTTAATTTCAGAAATACACCACTATCGGGTGAAACCTATTCGCCGGCACAATTATTAATGGGTAGGTCACTTAAAACTAGATTGCCAGTAGCTCCTCATGTCTTAGCACCGCAATTAATTGATCAAGAAAATGTCCGCAACGTAAGACACTATAAAACACTGACAATGAAACGTTACTACGACAGAGGTACAAAGCCTTCACTCCCATTATCCCCAGGGGAACAGGTTCGCGTAAGAGATGGGAAAGTGTGGAGTAAAGCTCAAGTGGTCAAAGAAGCTGACGGTGATCGTTCCTACTGGGTGAAAGTAGACAACGGTGGTACCTACCGTCGTAATAGGTCTCATATTTTAAAATCTAAATATAAATTAACGCCTAAGTGTGGCTCTTCAGCTCGCTACGACTATATTCCAAACGAAGCAGGTGTAAATAATACCCCAACGGTAGGTGAATCAATATCGACTCAAGCAGGCTCATCATTTTTATCGGAAAACGAGGGAAGGTCCTCAATATCGGCTGCGCCCGTACCTTGCCAGGTAACTCGCAGTGGTAGGGTAGTTAAGCCTTCACAAAGATACATTGTCCACTATTAATATTTAATTACTAAGTACTCTAAACTTATTATTATTATTTACTTTAATTTACAATAGGTTGTTCTATTATTGTATTAAAATATACCTACCTGATAACTCCCTATTAAACATTTTGATAGTTGTATAGCTTAGCGGTAATTAATTCTATATATCAATAAACCTGATATGTTAAGGTCTTTTTCTGTTTGTTTATTTTTAAGATAAGGGAGATGTTGTATATGATCTTAGTGACGGTAGTACCGTAACGATTTATATATATGGCATGTGGGTACTTAAATAAAGTCAGTTGTTTCTTACTTCACAAGTTGGCTGTTTCATTGTCCCTTAATTAATACTATTACAGGAACGATAAACCACTTAATAACTAATTTGCAGTTGGGTTTTTTTACTGTTTTAATTAATTTATATTTTTTACCTAACGTATTTTATTTTGCTACTGACGTTTTTATAAAAGTCAGGGAAAGGGAATCTAATTGAATAACTATGACGTTTGAACGATGGTACTTAATTCACATTATTATTCATTTAATTCAATATACCCCGTGGGGTGCCAGGTTAGAATCGCACCTCCCCATATCATCCCATGGGTGTCGTAAGAGGCGACTAAGGCTAAATACTGGAAGGTGGGCAGCAGCGCCTTCTAAAGAACTGCCAACGTACACTGCGATCACCAAGACGCCTGCCAAGCGTGGGGATTATGGCAAATACCCCCTTAATAGGGGAGGCTGTGTTCAGCAGTAGACGATGCGGCTGATACAGTAAGTCAATATACCGACTGGACATATTCAGGTAAAGAGCTTTGTACAATACAATAAAAAAATATTTTTTTGTTTACCAACCTAATTTACACTTAAGAGTAACTAACATACTTTTTCTAAGGTAGTACAATGGTCAGTCTTATCGCTGTGAAGCGATTTCTTCCAGACAACCTTTGGATGGACATAAACTTAAGGGGGGCGATAGACGGTGCTGAACAATAAATATTGTTTACATACTGTCTAGCTACCATCTAACGGTGTTGTCCAGCATCTTTTCTTGAGAGCCAGTAATTCTAGTCTAGCCTGAACAACATCTTCGACCACATTATCACTTACTGTCAGGTGAGATAGTCGTCAAGAAAGTCGTTCAAGCATAAAAAAAAACTTGAAATATTTTACAACTATACAATTTATAAATCATATCCTTCTCATTTCATATTATATTTTATGACACTTTATGAACAGATTCAAATTCTTTATTGGTATAGATTCGCTTCATAAGTCTATAAATTACATTATAAATATTATTAAATTAATTTACATTCATAATTATTAAATTATGATGTGATGAGTGCGCTGTTGCCCACCTTCCGATATTTTTCCTTTCGTTGGTTCGTACACCCCTCACAGGAAGATATGGAGGGTGTATTTCAAGCCAGGTACCCCATGAGTACGTCACGACTACGGATCGGTACCTGGGTGATCTAAATACAGCTTCTGCTTTAAAATCATCAGGTACTAAGTGAACTAAGTATAAGTACTCAAATCATCTAGATAAATGGGGAAACCTCTGTCAAATTAATGCCACCTAGATGTCGCTAAATTGATGATTTGCACGGAAATATATTTTTCTACATTTCATGAAATAGGGTTTCTGTATGGCATCTGAAAGTCGAGTAAAGATGATAGGAGTTAACAAATACCTGAAGGAGAAAGTTAACTCCTTTTGTGACCCAAGCCTAAATCGATTTATTCACTGAGATCGATCTTAAAATGAAGTATACGACAGATCTCCCATAAATGAAACGTCAAAACTGCATTTTAAATCCAATTTATTATCATCAATACGAGCCTTTGATAACGACCTGTTGAAACAAAATATTATTCACATTTCTACTTCTCTGAACGGACTATTATAAATCTGTCGATAAAATGTCCACAACTCGTAGTTTTAAAAAGCCGTTTACAAAGTATTTCAATTCAAATGCAGCGGCGACATTCTAAACAAACCGTCAAATCCCTGAACATGACAGTTCATATTCCTGAAGCATACCGCGACTCAATAAGGTTACCAGTAAGCTAGGAACAGGGACCTGTGCTCTATATACTAATCCGGGCAGTAGCTGAACTTTATCAATTACAATTTTGCTGTGATTAGTTCTAGAATTTATTCTATAAACCATACACTTTAGAAAAACGATTTATTTAAGTTTCCTCGATAGAAAAGAAACAAATGTATATCTAATAAACTAAATAAACGCTTAGTAAATACGGCGTAAATACTTCTCGGAAAGTCATGAGACTTTGAATAATAATAAAACAACGTGTTTTCTATAACATATAGACATTACATTTTTCAAATAAGTATTTGTTTTTATTATACGAAGGAAATAACTAAATTCACGCAAGTTCCGCCCATTTAAGCCAGAACCGCGACGCTTCCTTCCTGTCCGCTTT
Organism: Plagodis dolabraria; assembly: GCA_963854805.1. Classification (NCBI taxonomy): domain Eukaryota; kingdom Metazoa; phylum Arthropoda; class Insecta; order Lepidoptera; family Geometridae; genus Plagodis; species Plagodis dolabraria. The sequence goes on along the minus strand of OY978447.1, from coordinate 32,320,955 downwards.
AGTACTACTTCGGCCGTCGGACTGGGACGGATGCTACGGATGATTACTAACGCACAAATAACGTATATATAAATTTTTCAAATAGGTATTTGTTTTTATTATACGAAGGAAATAACCAAATTCCCGCAAGTTCGGCCATTTTAGCCAGAACCGCGACGCTTCCTCACTGTCCACTTTAGTACTGTTTCGGTCGTCGGACGGGGACGGATGCTACGGATGATTACTAACGCACACATACGCGGCGCGCATAGAATAAACTCAGTGCACTCTTAACGGATTTTGCCCTCCTTGAGTATTCAGTACAAACATTTTAAGCTGATTGAATGACCTGAATGGCATTTATAAGAGCCAAAATCTAATCAGAACTTATTTTAAGAGATTTACTTTCAAAGAATGTATTAAAAAACTAAAAATACATACATACAATTGCCAGATACTTGATTTCAACTTTAACATATACTTTGTCTGTAGCGCCAAAACTTTTCAAGTATTTGATTATTAAATTAAGTTTCTATAAGTGTCGGAACAATATTTGTATCTCCTTCTTAACGATATTGACGATTTGAAATACTTGAAGGCCATGTCCATCGATAGATAAACTTAATATATTTAACCTGTGCATAATATTTTGAAATGAAAGAATGGCGTCAATATGAAAAAAAAAAACAAATTTTCTAGCAATTTTGGCCTGAGCGATTACCATAAGTGTCATGTTGCAGCGTGCGCTGTTATCATCCTTATTTCAACGCTACTTTGTTTGATTTTCATACTGGCCGGCAACCAGCTGCTAATTTGGATTTTTTTATGGGCTTTGAATACTGCATTACAGTGTACTTCTCAGTTATTTCAGTCACGGATTTACTGCTCCGTAGTAAGACAAACGGCTCGTCGCGTGTTCGCAAGCAAATTTTTTGAGGGTAAAAAGAAAAAATCATACAACGTCATCGCGTTTTGAATTCTAAGCAGCACTCAAACCTGCAATGGGGATAGAAATTCCAAGCAAATACACTTTGACGTGAGAATTTTAATGGGAACTTTTTGTTTTCCATAATTAGAGCAGTTTTTCTCGTGCAGGCAAGTGCGGATTTTTTGGACGAAACTAGTAGGTCCTTGACAGAATGCGTAATGGAATATATAAGATTTGAATTACAATTAAATACTGGACAAACTGCAAACAAAGCAGTTAAAATACTGGAAAGTGATAACGACAGTTGACGCATAAATTACAATAGATTTAATTCAAGAATGAAACTAACTAGAAACTAGTTAATGTTTTAATTACCTGCATCATATGCCTATCCCATGATTCTTATACAGTACTCCTATATTCCGTGTGTATTGGTTATGTACGCTAACAACACAAGATTTTTCACAGCCAATTAATCATAAAAAATCGGCCAAGTGCGAGACGGACTCGCGCATGAAAGGTTCCGTACCATTAGCTATACAACTGGTGCGTTCGTTTTGGCTCGGTTGCGTTTGTAGCAGTTTCAAAGGTGGCATTTGTATCTTAGCGTTCGGAAAGAAGCTTCTGCTATTTTTGACCACCAATGACTGTATGCTATCCGAACGTCTTATACTTATTTTGACAACCGCTGAAAACCTAAATAACGTTTTCTGGAACTGCAGCTAAAGATATAGGTGCAACAACTGAAGCCAAAGATATAGGTCTGTAATTGAATCTTTCGCAGGCATCGCCTGTTCTATTCTTTATGATAGGAACCACAATATTTCTCATAAAATGTTACGGTAGATATGAATGTCCAAGCTGTCAAAAAACGATCACCACGATCCCACGGTAAGACGTGGGTCAAAAATAGCACTTTTATCTGTCATTTGTAGCGTTTGCAAGCTATCCGAAAGGTGAGCGAAAACGATATAAATGCTCACGAAGTCCCAATACGAACGCCCTGTGTGATCATTTTTAGCGTTTGTGAGTGTTATTTTTGGAACTGATAGGCTATCCGAACGCCCTAAACATTACAGACTTCATATTTTAACCTTTTTTTGTTTTAACGTGCGCGAGTCCGACTCGCACTTGGCCAACTTTTTGTACTTGTTGTTATAGTGGCAACAGAAATACATCATCTGTGAAAATTTAAACTGTCTAGCTATCACCGTTTGTATGATACAGCCTGGTGACAGACGGACGGACAGTGACGGACATCGCTCAACCCAATCTCCGCATTGCTTTGTCTGATATATAAACTCACAAACTTATTTATATTATATTTACATGAACCCTGAAAACATAACACTCCTTATAAAAAATTACGTGATCGCGCACATGACTATAAATTTTCCTCTCGTAAATTTGTAACTTTGTAATGTGATCGGCAGAGCATGCGTTATTACAAAAATAAAAATATTATAAATAGAACTCCTTTTTTGGGCAGTCGCGTAATAATAAGTAATTGTAATATCTCCGCAGCTCACCTGGTGAGCACTCGAACTGTTCATTTAAGAGTCAAGTCTCCGATGTCATCTGTAAAATAATATTCGAGTTTCTCCAAATTCCTTAGCGATGCAGTTCTTTTGCGTAATATACCCTTAAATGCATCGACACGCGCTTCCGCTAACATATGTGACGCGCTACAGAATCGAAAAACCCCCAAGAGTTCTCGAAGACCGTTATTTTAATGGACCCACAGAGCACTGAAAGCTCTCTGTGTAGGGCTGGTCCACAGACTGCAAATTGTAAATTGTTTGGGAGTATGCTTTAAAAATAGTAATTCTAGCTTGTTCACTATATTTAGCCAACTTGCAGCCATCATATTGCATCTACTGTCGACGCCATGGGCCCCTTGTCATTACTAGCTGGTCATTAATGTCTTCGGTTGCTAAGATTTTTTTACCTGTAGATCAGTTGTTTGCCGTCCATCTTTACTAGACGAATTCAGGGTAATCGCCTGAGTCACTACCAGTCTAGCACATCCGAGCGTCCGGTGAATACATCGCCGCTAATCGTGTTTTTTCGGAATAATCTGTGGGCAATACACCTTCCTTGTGTCTTTAGACTCTGCACCAATTATACAGGCACTGTGAGAGAGATAAGAAAACTGTTTCATTTCACGCGTAATTATTGCTTTTATTGTTGAAATAGAAAATATCGTTATTTTGTTTTATCTTTGGAACGAATCTCAATGAAATGGATGAGCGAGATATGTGTATCGTTTGGTGTGAGAGAGTGAAAGAGATGCAGCATAATGGTGATCGGAACGTCTCGTGGCGGTTCGGTGGTAACACGAATTGCTTATTTATCTCTTTCTAACAACAGATATGACGCATAATATTTGAACGTTCTTTCCTTGTCATTACAAACTGCTTATAGTTGTCGTAGGTATGTACATAGGTATATTCTAGTAAGCTTTTAGAGCAGTGGTGTTCGGATATAACAACTCTAAGTATTTCAACTCCCTGTTCGGTTGTACTTAAATTACTGCAAAAGATGGATATTTGGTGTAACTATAGGTTTAGAATAAATAGGTTAGAAATGTGTATATCAGAGGACGTTTGAAAAAAGTATCAATTTACAGAAAAGTTGAACATTAAAAGATTGACTGATTTCCAACATTGAAATACATGAAATGTTAGAAATCAGTCAATGGTACCGACTTCGACAAGTTATTTCACAATTTTGGGTGTTGAAGTCGGTACCATGATAGTTCAAAAGTACCTATTATCACAATATTGTGCGCATGGTACCGACTTCGACAAGTTATTTCACACTTTTGGGTGTTGAAGTCGGTACCATGATAGTTCAAAAGTACCTATTATCACAATATTGTGCGCATTACAATTACAATTTTTTCACTCTTTTTAGTGACCCTTGCTACTTACGGTAGTCAAGTAGATAAATATATTTCAGTTATTGGAGTGCAACTCAAAAACTGATTTTGAGGCTTGACTGATTTTGATGAAATTTAAATGGGACTAAACGACAAGCATCATCTTTCAAACGAAAAAAGAATTTACAAAATCGGTTCACCCATTCAATAGTTCTGTGGTAACAAACGTTAAAAAAAACATGAATAGTGAACCTCCTTTTTTGGAAGTCGGTTTAAAAGTAACCGACGCGCACCGTGAGTGAAAATGTTTATACTTTTAAAGTCCAATATTGTTCTTTTTTTTTTTTTTATTGCAGATATTCTAGCCTTTGACCAATATCTCACCTGGTGGTAAGTGATGATGTGGTCGAAGATGTTGTTCAGGCTAGCCTAGAAATTACTGGCTCTCAAGGATAGCTACGATAGCCGGAACACACCGTTAGGTGCTTGGCGACAGATTTCCAACTTGAGGGTGGTAGCTAGCCAGGCGGGCATTCGCAAAATGCCCTACCACCATGCAAAATTCTCATGTAGGTAAGTGACATTGTCTTTATGAGAGTAAATTCTTTGAACAGAATACTGCCTAATTGAGAAACACCATTTTTTTTAATTCGGTTAAAAAGTGAATAAAGCTGTATATAATATTAGTGAGAAACAATCCATATTCAACCTTATCCCAACGAAATAGTATAATTGACCAAGGGTTTGACGTCAACTAGAGATGGTGCAATTACGCGTACCTAAGTAGATAAATACAAGCAGCAAAATGTTGTTGTAAGGTTAAGTGCACAATTTACATCATACCTACAGACCTAAGGTACTTGAGATGCAATTTATTTCCTAGCAAGGAAAATGACTCATGCGATGTTTCCTTATTCCTTAGACCATATAAGTTAAGGTCATTGTTTATTGTGGCAAGTTGAGTGCCTGAAACATTGTATTTTTATTTATTTTTTATGGGATTGTAATGTACAAGCACGAGGTCCACCTGATGGTGAGTAAACTAAACTCTGCCTATAGCAGATACACTTCGTCACAAGTGACGAATTCCACTGCGCCCGTCACACTGAGACACAGCTGTTTTGTCTCATGTGCCTGTAATTTTACTGGCTCTCAAGGACCGCTGTCGGAACTCACTGTCAGATGCTTGGTGACAGACTTTTCTACTTGAGGGTGGTAACTAGGAACGCTAGCATTCGCAAACTGCCCTTCCACCAAACGGTGAAGCTCAAGCCGGCGGTGGGGATTGAACCTGGAATGGGAATGGATCTGCGCTACGGCAGTCCTTTGGTGTTACCGCTCGGCCATCATAGCTTCAGAAGTTTGTTTTTAAAAAAAAAAAAAACTGTAGTCTTGATTAGAGTGTTTTAGTAGCTCTAGCTTGTGATTACTTTAGTTTCCTTCCGGTAGATGTTTACAAAGCATCCAGTAGCCTCTCTGTCAGTGCGATTTCACCGCGAGGATGGACTAGGAACATCGGGATATACGTCTACGTGCGTAAGGGCTCATCCCCATCTTGTGAACTTGTCCCCACAAGTAGTGGTATGAAGCAGTTTCTTTAAAATGCCTATATAAGGTATACGACCATAGAGATATAAAATACTATTTATAAGACTAAGGGCCCGTTTCAGAATGTCCTAATAAAGCTTCGGGTTGCTATGCAACACATAAAATAACTGAATCATAAAAATGACAGTTAACATGCAGCGCGTTCCAAGCTTTAATCAATGGATAGGCTAAACCGATGACTGTGAAAAGCAAAGATAGTCTTTTGTTTATTAAATATGATCTGGGTAGTAAAACCGGAACTTACTCAAACATTCTGAAACAGGCCCTAAGCATAATATATGCATAACGAATAAGCATTGCAATACAAAGGGGCACGCTGCCAACTGGTACTGGGCTGAAGCATTTGGACCACCTATGAGTCTGCTATCACTTATAGGTTGTCTGAATGTTTTTAGTAGCTGTAGTGTTGTATATAGTTCGTAGTGTTTTGTTTAATAAAGGCAGTTTTATACGACGGTGATTGCTTTCAATCCGGCAGAGGTCTGCATGTTTGCAACCCCATTATTATAAAATAACAAATATGTTACCTCAAATAAGTTCCTTAATTATGGGAAAACATCAAATTTTAGTCGATAAATACAGAGCTGTTCATGAGTGCTGCTTGGAGACATGAGTGCTTATTGGAAACAATGAGTGTTGATTGGAAATAATGAGCTTTGATTGGATACGATGAGCGTTGATTGGATACAATGCAAAAATACAAAACAAAACTTTATTAGATTTTAATATCATGTTTACTGCCTTTATCCTGTCAACTGGCTGATATATCAATTACACACCGCCTTAACCATATTTACAACTGATTAAAACTAAAATATCACATCAGACAAAAATAAACATCACAAAATACATAAATAAAGCATCAAATTGGAAATCTCAAATATTAATTTCTAGGAAGGAATCCAACATGGACTCCACTCTTCGACCTCAGGATAAGGTCAGCGCAGAGTACAGGCTCTTTGTTAGAAGGCACCAGCTTGAAATTTCTGATGATGGATGCAATGGTCATCTTCATCTCGAGCATAGCAAACTTTTGCCCTGGAAAAAAATATACATATTTGATAATACGAGTCATGCATGACATATGACAAAAAACTTGTATCTACCTAAACAAAATGTATTTAACTCAAGAGCTTCTATCTAAAAAAATTAAGACAGCTGCATTCCGTGTTAGTTTTCGCTATCATGCATATAAATGGTGGAACAACCTCCCACCGCCTTTAAGAAAACCCATAGCAAAAACAACATTTAAAATCAAACTCAAATCTATGTTACATTTTTTTTTCCTTTATTCAACAAAATACAATGAACTATATACAACACTACAGCTACTACAATAAAAGCATTTAGAGTTTAGACTACCTATAAGTCATAGCAGACTCACAGGCAGTCCAAATGCTCCAGCCCTCTGGCAGCGGGGACCCAATGTCTCTACACCAAACGGCTCAAATATGTAACCTACATACTTGCGCCGCTTGAGTTGCTCCGCCGAAGTAGCCGCTGCGCCCTCAAGTTGGTTTCAGAAAGATGTGACGACGCGACGCTAAAGTGTCTACGCAACTAGCGTCCCACACTAACGGCCGTCCTAACTTCCACGGAACAAGCCATGTCGTTTTACCATAGTCACGCATCAGACCATTCAGTTCGAGAATAGCTGCAACATTGGCGCTGGTAAAAGCCCGGCGAGTGATATCGTGGCAGGAAATTCGAGAGCACTTCGAGAGCAGTGTTACTTGAGAGCCAAAAGTTGTCTTCAAAGCGGAAATTGCGACCATGTGATTACATAATATTAGACATAATTGTGTACAAATTATTCACTAACAAAACGTTCAATTATAATTGTTTAGTAAATAGCATTATATATAAGTCAGGTAATAATCTGCTGTAACTGCTCGGTGGGTGCATAGCTGAAAACCAGCGCGCTGCCATCACCAGCCAGTGGTTCTATGTTGAGCTATGTAATCTTTAAATAAAATAAATGAATTCGTCAAAATTATCCAAACAAAAGGCCAGATACCCATTGGCAGTTGCTTTTCGTTTAATAGGTAGGTAAGTCTGTATTTGTTATTAGGGCGAGCGATTTGAAGCGCTCGTAGCAAAGTTTACTTAGCTGTTCTTAACCGATCATAAAAGTTAAAAAATAATGTTACGCGTATATATAAAATAAATGTAATATAAACATGATGCAATCCGTTAAACATGTAATCTTTTTATGTCACAAATATATAATTTATATTATATACTCCGGTAACGGATTAAATCGTGTTTATTTTATATATATTTTAATTATAGGTACTTACGCGTAAAAATCGCTAATCCCTAACAAGCTATACCTACAATAGTTACGGTGTTGCCAACAAAAACGTATTTGATGTAGGTACGGACAGCCTTGGGTTTAGTAATAGAGTCCTGTTTTCTCCTACGGTACCGTCAAGGCATATAAATATTAATATAATTAAATACACGAACTGAAATACTATATTATAGATAACATTTTGTTTTACGGTACCTTGGGCACGCGGCTTGCCTACATGGAACACAGAATGCATTACAAACAGGTACTAGTGGTCTTTCAGTCTAAAAATGCACGCCCCTCCAATGTCGTCACCCCTACATGTAAAATGGTGTATATACGCAATACACGCAACCTTGCCTATATCATTGCTTCTTCAGTCATTGTATTGTGCGTGCTAGTGCGGACGTGTCTTAGTTCTCACTAAAATCTCTGCACTCACACATATTTAAATAACCACGTTTAGGGGAGGGGCGTGCATTTTTAGAATGAAAAATCTCTACATCCCTGTTAGTATATAATATTATGCTATATAGTGTCGGATAATGCATACTCCACAAAAACTTTGGAAATGGTAGTATTAAAAGAAATAGAAGGCCGGGAATAACCCTATAGGTTTCTGTATCCGTATTAATAAGTAGAAAGTATCCTTTTCTTTAAACTTGTTTAAAATCTCATATTTGTTTGTTCACGCCCGAGTTAAATTGAAAATAATAATATTTTGACTAACCACTTGACACTTCGATCCAGTTGCATAGACCGTGGTCACGGGTAGACCAGTGTACTCGTCGTGACCACGGTTAACGCAATTTGCTTCGAAGACTGGTCTTCTCGTGACCACGGTCAATGCAACTAGATCAAAACGTCGAGGTTAGTCAAAATATTATTATTTGAAAATAAATTCGTGCGTGAATAGACCCGTAAACGATAATTAGATATAATGAAAGTATCCTTGTAAAATCTGGTCCAGTTATTATAATTATATTGACTCAATAATCTGAATATTACATTTATTTTGGCCTAAATATTAAAATGTATGGTTTATGTACTTATTTAAATTTATTTACGACCTATATAACCTTAGACTAAAACGTTAAATTTACATATCGCTGAGGACTTGAATACTATATCTAGCCGATACAGCGCAATCAGATTCATACTTGTGATCACCATTTATAAATATTATATTACCTACTCTCGCAAGCAGTTATATGAATAAGTAAATTACAATATACATTTTTATTTTATTGCTGATAGGTAAGCCTTCGACCACAACCTCACCTGATGGTAAGTGATAGGTGTTAACAGGCTTAACCTAGAATTACTGGCTCTCAAAGACTGCTGCCCGAACACACCGTAAGGTACTTGGCGACAGATTTTCTGCATGAGGGTAGTTGCTAGCCAGGCGGGCATTTGCAAAATGCCCTTCCAGAATGCAGTGAAGCTCCAGCCCGCAAGAAAGTGAAAGTTCTGAATGGGTTCACCCAGTTAAAAGTTCTGAGGTAACAAACATAATAAAATACAGTCAAATTGAGTACCTCCTCCGTTTTTTAAGTCGGTCAAAAAGTAAAAAAATACTTTAAAACATGGTCGTTTTTTCACAGTGAGTTTAGACTCTTTAATGTCGAGAGCGGTGTGATCAAAATGCATAAGAGCGTCGCTTACGCCAAAATTACGTTGGCAGTATGAGCGTTGAAATTGCTCATCTTCGACTTTTCCCAGAGGTGAGTTGGTGTGATACATGTAGGAAATAAATCAGAGTCAATTGCGTCGTAAATGACACTTGTGCCACAAGTCAGCAGAATTTGCGTCATCAATGGTACAATCTGTGTGATACGAATAAATATTGCATTAGTTATTAATTATTATGTAGGTATATAAAATCTATGCAAAAAATATTTCTATATTTTGGACTTACGTTCGCAGTTAATTTATTAATTAAACAACTTTAAACGGTTTAAGTAGCTGGTAGTCGGTGGTCAATCACCCCGTGATCACGATTACTGCAAAATTTTCGGGATAAAAAAAAGATGAATAAACGCGATTTAAACCGTTAAAGTTGTTTAATTACTATGTGTAATAATCGCGAAAACCTAAAGCGAAAAGACCCATCATGTACCTCATGTTCCGTTCTATAGATTTTGTTTTAATTGACCTAATTACAAACACCAATAGCGAGTTGGAAAACAAATTACCGATGCAGTTCCTCGGGCCAGCACTGAACGACATCCAGCTAAAGGCATTCCCGGCTGTCTTCTCGTATCGCTCTGGTCTGAATTCCATCGGGTCCTCGTAGATCTCAGGGTTCCGCTGCATCTGGAGAATGTTTACGATAACAGCCGTGTTCTTGGGGACGAATAGCTCGCCTATTTCTGAAAATAAGAATGAAATATTACATTAAAACACAGATTGGGGGTAATCTGTGCATGCAAATCACGTTTTACTCGGAGAGATTCTGTAAGCCTGATAGAACGTGGCTGTCACATTATTTTGCATTGTGGTAGGGCGTTTTGCAAATGTCCATTTGGCTAGCTACTGCCCTCAAGTAGAAAATCTGTCGCCAAGCACTTAACGGTGTGTTCCAGCAGCTGTCCGTCAGAACAAATTCTAGGTTAGCCTCAACAAAATTTTCGAACGCATCATCACTTACCATCAGGTGAGCTAGTGCTTGTTCAGATGATGTAGTAGACGTTGCAGTGATTGTTGATATGAACCTTATTTAAACGTAGGTTTGTTTGATTTTCGTTACTGGTCAGCGACAAATTGCTAATTTGGGAACACTAAGCCCTGTAATTCTAAAAATGATTACAAGCACCACCGCGTGCTAAGCTAAAATCATATTTTTAACAAATTATTGAAGCACAAAATGTTTACACCCCGGCGGTAATTGAACCCGTGTCCTCCGATTTCGCGCCGGATGCCTAAACCGCTCGCCCACCTGGGCTCGGCTAACTCTGCCAAAATTTCCACCTAGGGAATAAAATTTAATGCTCGAATAATTTGTGAAAAAACATAAGCTCTGTCTTTATATCACAATTACTAACATGAGCGGCGTTAGTCAATGCTATACTATATGATAGGTACCATATATGAATACTAATACTATTATGTAAGTACTGATTCACAACCTTGTATTCTATTACCTAGACAGGAAAAACTAAGGCCAGATAATGACATGATACGGTAGAGTGAACATCACAAATAGGCTATGACATGAGATGGCGTTTATTGCACTATGCGTAACTAACGTTAGTTTATGAATGCCGCTGCACGTGAGCGCGAGAGTCATCGTACTCTTGTCCCAATCAAATGGGGTCGGTATCGTCTTATTTAACAGCTCAAGAAGAAGATAAAAAGTTTCAGCGACGGTTTCATGGCCGACTATTGCTTAGTGCGAAGTACCTTGATTAAGTACCTTGTATTATTATTATACCCAGTACCTTGGGGATAACCAGGGCGCTCAAATGGTTTTAAAGTGCATATAGCGGAGCTTGCCTAGTCGTCTTAACCGATCGACTAGGTTAAGCAACGTCCGACGTCAAGACTTGGATATGAAACTGCTATTGGTAATTACTCACTACAGAACGTTTCCATGCTTCGGTGGGCACGTTTAGTTGTCGAACCCGATTGTTGTCTTAGTATGGCAGTCGTTTTATGTACCTTCGAATGTCTAGATTGACCGGTCAGTCCGGCCTCGAGCTTGTTCCGTCACAATAACAAAAAAAAAGAAACGCACTATTCACTTCTTCAGTACCTATGTTGCTTACGTGCTATACATTGGAACGACCGTAGTTTAGTATCAGTAGAATTCTTTGAGAACCGTTTTGTCTGTGCAGTACCGCCATCATACGTATGTTGGCCGCCAAGCAGTAATATTCACTTTACTGAGTTCTGGTTTGCCTGTCAAATTACAGGCACATGAGAATAAACAGCTTTATCTCTATTTTTTTCAACAATAACTATAGAAGAAGTAAACCAATAACCAATATTATTGGTTATACCTACTATGCCAATCAGAAGCCCATACCCATATAGCATTTTTTTTCTAAATATGATTACAAGCACTATCGCGTGCAAAATGAAAATCATATTTTACAAATTATTGGAGTACAAAATTTTATGCCCAAGGCGGGAATCGAACCCACGTCCTCCGATATCGCGTCGGATGCCTAAACCTCCTCGGCCACCTGCGACTTGGCATTTCTGTCGAAATTTAAAAAGCTTTATCTCTCAGGGTGATGTGCACTGTACAGTTCGTCATTGTGATGAAACTCATCTGATATAGTCAGTTTTTTGTATATTTTTGTGACAAAACAAGCCTGAGGCCCACCTGGTGTTAAGCGATAACCTTTGCCTATAACATCTACTGCACTCGTCATCCTCAGGGTTACAGTTGTTAAGTCCCAAGCCTTCTCAAATAAATGGCTCTCTAGGACTGCTAGCGGAACCACTTAGGAGCTTGTCGACAAATTTACTACATGAGGGTGGTAGCTAGCCAGGCGAGTACTCGCAAAATGGCCTTCCATCATGCAGTTAAGCTAAGCCAAACCGGTGGTGGGGATCGAATCCTAGACTTGCGGCACCGCAGTCTCATATAACTCATATCATTGCTTCATAACCGCCTAAGCGCCTAACATCAGGCGTGGCTCATGCTTGTCCCGTAAACTATTCATATACCTAACATATAAAAACAACCGTATAAATCACGTTTCTATTATATCAGTTATAAACGTATAAATTAGACGATGTTCTGTATAATTATGTCTTTAACTGCACGAGGAGGAAGTTGGACGCAGTATAATTAAAATAATTATATAATTACTCACTTTACAGCATCTCCCATAGGTAACCGAGCTCAATAGGTTATTTTGTTCTAGCCTTTGACCACAATCTGGCCTGATGGTAAGTGATGACGTGGTCGAAGATGTTGTTCATGCTAAACTAGAATTACTGGCTTTTAAGGACAGCTGCCAGAACACACCGTTAAGTGCTTGGCGACAGATTTTCTACTTGAGGGTGGTAGGCGGGCTTTCGCAATATGCCCTACCACCACGCAAAACAATATTTTCGACCACGTCATCATTTACCATTAATCAATCAAAAAACTGGCTAAGAGCAAGCCCAACCTACTTCTTAGACCAATATTCGTTTAGTAAACGTAAATCATTACATCGACCGGAATTTCCACAAAAAGGATTCTCTGTCATTGAGGAGATTTGCCATTATCCCCACACATGGCAGGCGTCTTAGGATCGCAGAAGAAATTGCAATTTCTTCAGAAGACGCTGTTGGAACACGTTCTGGTATTTTTCCTTAGCCGCCGCTTACGACTCCCACGAAAGAAATGGGGATGACATTCTAACCCGGCAGCCCACGAAGCCAAACGTCAATATACAGTTAAAATTGTCTTGCACTGCTTAGCGGAATGTGATGAAAATAGAAGGGAGTAACTGCAAAACTTACTTGTGTCTCGCGTCACATATCTCTCAATAAATGGCACTGAGGGATAGATGCGAAGTGACTCCTTTATAACTTGTTCCAAGTACTGCATATGCTGGAGGTCACTGTAAAAAAAATAGTCTTATTATTTATTACTATTTCTGAAAGGTTAGCCGTTGACGTCGTAGTTTTTATAGAGAATGGTGAACAGACACCGCAACACAAATGCAGTAACATAACGCATATTCCAAAATCTAAAAATCTAAAGTAGGATCTACACAGTTCGAAACCATGGTCGCGAACCATGGTTTACAACTGTGGAGATGATGGTTTGCGACCAAATTACGTTTGACTTTCCAACGCCCTTGGATTGCGAGCATGCGTTGTCAACCGTGGTCAGCAACTACTGTGTAGACGCCGGTTGTAAACCACGCGAGGGCAGTATGCCACTGCAGCCGACGAGAGCGCACGCATGGCGGGAGCGCACGAATAGTGCGTTTTCCTCTTTGAGATACGTAGGTATAAAAGCCACGACCAAATATGCATTATTTATGACATATTTTTCTTCCAAATTTCATACGGAGATAGTAATTTTAAAACGTATAAGTTAAGCGATATCGTGTCTAGTTTGGCCTTCGTTAGATGCGTGTTATCGGCGCGGGTGTTCGAAACACACTGTCGCTCGTCAAGGCCAATGGGCGGAGCTCGTGGTTTCGAACTGTGTGTAGCAAATTCCGACTGTGGTTTGCAACAAGCCGCTCTGACCAAGGCCAATGGGCGGAGCCCGTGGTTTCGAACTGTCTGGCGCAGCTTTAGGTTTCAACACATGATGGCAGTATCGTAAGCAATGATGGCCGAATGGTATGGACTGGGCCAAAGGTGCATTGGAGAAGGGCATTTTGCGAATGTTTATATGGCTAGCTACCACCCTAAAGTCAAACCATCAGTCGCCAAGCACCTAACAGCGTCTTCCGTAAGCAGTCCTTGAAAGCCAGTCAAAGGACACACAAGACTTAACAACTGTATGTCTCATGGTAACGAGGGCCGTGCAATTCGTCAGTTGTGTCGAAATTTATCTGTTATTGGGAGAGGTTAGTCCGCTTAACATCAGGCGGGCCTCCTGCTTTTTCCGTCACAATCCCATGCAAAAGTAAACAGATTTAACCGGCCAACCAAAAAAGGACAAAAATGTTATTTTCCAAAAGCGTCCAAATGTTGGCAGATGCCTGAAGCCAGAAACCTGACTCCCGCTCCACAGAGAGAAGAAGACGAGCATATTCCACCGAAGAAACTGTGTTATATTCACGTGACAGTGCATTTCGCTACGGAGTTATATTTTGGGGAAACCCAGGTGACATATTTAAAGCTTTTAAAGCCCAAAAAAGTGCGTAAGAGCCATATTAGGTCTTAAACGGAGAGACAGCTGTGTACCCTATATTCAAAAGTTTAATGACCCTGCCCTCTCTGTACATATATGAAGTCTCGGTCTTTGCAAGATTGAATTTGTATTTATTTGACACATTACACAGTAAAAGACATCAACATAAAATAAAATCCGTGAAGCCTAACACTGCTTTACTTAGAAATAATATATTTGGTATGATTCCTAAAATTTATTATCATCTACCAATAGAATGATTAAACAGTACAATGACATTTCGAAGAATGATTCCGTGGACCTTTTCAATGGAAGCGTTTGCAAGTTAAAGGCAGTTATCCTTAATTAATCTTTGTGACTGTACAATTAAGTAGTAGATATATTGCAATTCTCTTTTGTAAATTTTATAACTCTGTTTTCTTTTATTTTTGTTCATTTATAACACTAAATTGTAATTTAATTTATAATTCCGATGTTATTATTAATTTATATATGTAAAATCATAATCAAAATTATATTTCGCTCATTTTTCGCATGTAGTCTTCCTCTACAATTGTAATGGCACTTAACATATTCTATATTGTTCTTTACTTGTACTTTGAAACGGTGTGCATTATGTTGGGGATCAAATAAATAAATAATAAATAAATAGCAAATATTATAAGTAATTAAATAATTTAATAAGTCATTTGTACATTTTATAAATACATGTCCATGTTTAAAAAAAAGGCATTTGTGGACTGTTGTAGCTGAGGATAAAAGCGCCAGGAGGGAAATCCTGGAAATATAGCGGATTTTTTTTCTTAATTTATGTATATGTACAGTCATAAAAAACTTTTACCTGTACGTAATGTCTCGGCTCAAATCCTTTCCTAAAATCTGAGTCTGTTCTTCCAAAATTTTATTTTCTATGTCTTTGTGTTTCGAAATACAAAAGAGGCAGTAAACGATTCCCGAAGTCGTTGTATCGTGGCCCTGAAAATAATCAAAACACTGTCAAGTGGGTCAAATAGAACTGTTGGTCGAATGGGGACGATGACGGTGGTAAGTATTGACTGTCGTGCTTGAGGTCCGAGGTTCAAATAATAACCTTCCTCTTTGTATCAATAGTTTCACCTGGACTGGTCAGAGTTTTTCTTCTTAGTAATTCAGTTTTAAGAGCGAACTATGGCCGGTCATCTCTCCATACAAACGTCAAATGATGATCACTCTCTTATCTGAGGTTTTATATCCAGAAATAAGATTTATATCAATTGCATTCTTCATTATCTAGGCTAATATAGTTTAAATTTTTTTAAAAGATCATTAACTTTAGGCTAATATTATTAACTTTATTTTGTGAGCCTCGAAATATTCTTATATATTTTTTTGGATCTCATAACTTTCAATTTAATTATATTTTTAAAAATGCGTAAGGATACAAGCCTAAATAATAAAGAGATCAATTGAAATCATGCTTAATTCTAGATCAAATATGGAAGTGATCATCCTTCGTCGTTTGTGTGGTTCCTACTGCTCGCAAGGCTGAGTACACACACACTGAAGTAATATACTCGTACGTACACTGAGAAGCGCCCCGCCTCTCCGTCCCACCGCTCACACATACCTAAGGCGCGGCCAACTAGTTCCGCGCGCACTATAGTAAATGCGGTCACTTCGTTATTGAGTACATACTGATAAAAAACATTTTTACCGTAGCAAATCTCATGACAGTATACAATAGTTACCGAAAAATCTTTCCCACCGAAAATTCTGGTTAGTTAACTTTTTTTTACATTTCATCGGACTTACTATTGCCTTTGAAACCTGCTCTTTTTGTAATAGAATGTGTAAATAAGGGTCTACATAATTATGTCGATTTAATGAGGTACCCCACATAATTAGACATTATGTAATTAGTTATTCAGGGTGGTACTTAACTTATTTCAAATATACTTATTTGAATAAGAGTTAATGAGCACACTCGAATTTAATTAGGCACCATCCTAATTATACCGAACTGTTCTTGATTTACGAAGGTTTTTGTTTATTTTATGTACAAATTTTACATGGGTTTAGTAATAGGGAAAGTACAGGCAAAATTATTGGTTCAATTTCGGCGTTTGCGACGCTCTAGTTAATTGGAATTGCATAATATGAATTTCACCAGATTCTACCGCCGATTCGATAAAAAGGATATAGTGCCCTTTCGGGAAGACCAGGCAGGAAATTCAAGGCCATTCTTTTTAAAATGGTTATTTTTCGACAAATTCTAAAATAAGTCTCTTATACAATTTATTACAGTTGGTGTTTATTTAAATTACATATGTGACAGCGACTTGGCAGGGATGGAATGTTACTAGTATTTTTTTCAATCTAAACATTCATCAATTTGTTGGTTTTTTTTTACATGATACTTGAATTTCCCCGTTGCGAGAACTGTAATCCTTAGGCATGTTGTTATTTAATCGTACGGTTGTCGTTTAATCAAATGTTGTTATATAAATCGGAGATAATATTTTTATTTGTATTTCAAAAACTAAAATTGGGGACCGATATTCAATATTTTATTTCATCATCATCAGCCGGAAGACGTCCACTGTTGAACAAATGCCTCCCGCATAGAGCGCCACAAAGAACGGCTACTAGCCGCTTGTAACCATTGGCTACCAGCGACTTTCACGATGTCGTCAGTCCACGTAGTGGGGGGCCTACCAACTCTACGTCTTCCGGTGTAGTGTGGTAACCACTCGAGAACCTTTCTTCCCCAACGGTTATCAGTTCGTCGAGCAATGTGGCCCGCCCATTGCCACTTCAACTTGCAAATTCTGAGAGCTATGTCGGTGACTTTGGTTCTTTGGCGAATATCCACGTTCCGGATTTTATCGCGCAAAGAAACTCCGAGCATAGCTCTCTCCATGGCTCGTTGAGCGACTCTGAGCTTGTCCATGAGGGTCACAGTCAAGGACCACGTCTCAGTGCCATAAGTCATCACTGGCAACACACACTGGTTGAAGACTTTGGTCTTCAGGCTCTGCGGGATCTTCGACGAGAAGATGTTGCGTAACTTCCCGAACGCTGCCCATCCGAGTTGGATTCTTCGGGCGACCTCTTTGTCGAAATTGGACCTACCTAACTGGACAGTCTGTCCCAGGTAAATGTAGTGGTCAACAACTTCGAGCGTATCGTTCCCAACAACTACTGGTACGGGTGTAACATGGACATTATACATAATTTTCGTCTTGTCCATGTTCATTTTAAGACCCACCTGCTGGGAAACTACTGAGGTCGCTGAGCATTGTACTGAGTTCTTCAAGCGACTCTGCCATTATGACTATGTCATCGGCGAAACGAAGGTGAGTGATGTATTCGCCATAAATGTTGATGCCGAATTCTTTCCAGTTCAAGAGCTTAAAGACGTCCTCCAACGCATTCGTGAACAGTTTCGGAGAAATAACGTCTCCCTGTCTCACGCCTCGCTGCAGTTGGATTGGTTCCGTGCTCTTGTCTTGTACTCGAATCGACATGGTGGCGTTCCTATACAAACACTTCAGCGCTTCGATGTACCTATAGTCAATTTGGCATCGCTGAAGAGACTGCAGTACGGCCCAGGTTTCGATTGAATCAAAGGCTTTTTCATAGTCCACAAACGCTAAACATAATGGCCGATTATACTCCTCAGTCTTCTGTATACTCTGGCGGAGCGTATGTATGTGGTCTATGGTACTAAAGCCTTTTCGGAACCCGGCTTGTTCGGGAGGCTGGAAGTCATCGAACCTACGAGCAAGACGATTCGTAATGACTCTAGAGAACAGCTTATAAACATGGCTCAGAAGTGAAATGGGCCTGTAGTTCTTCAACAAGGTCCTGTCACCTTTTTTGAAGAACAGTACCACCACACTTCTGCTCCATGCTTCTGGCGTTTTACCTTCAAGGATGACGGAATTAAATAACTTCTGGAGGACTGAGAGTACCGGTTTTCCACCCGCTCTCAGAAGTTCTGTCGTGATTCCGTCATCACCTGGCGCCTTGTTGTTCTTAAGCTGGTTGAGAGCCATTCTAATCTCGTATAGGCTGATGTCCGGGATGTCTTCGGTATAGTGTCGGGTCAGTTTAGCTCTCATGTCCTGAGCTGTACTGACAACGGGTTCTCGTGTCGAGGTGTATAACTGTCCATAAAACCTCTCAAGCTCTCTCAGAATCTCCGGTTTTGATGAGATTATTCTGCCATCGTCGATCTTCAGCTTGGTCATTTGGCTTTGCCCCATAGACGATTTTTTTGCGAATACTTTGGAGCCTTGGTTACGCTCGATCGCGACCTTAATACGATTTGTATTGAAGGCGCGCAAGTCAATATTTTATTTGCCGTGTTGTAATTCTAGTCTGTCACCGTATAATTTATATTAAGTTAAATTCTTTGTTTAGAAATCATAGCGGCCTATATTTGCCTCAACCAAATTCCAACTTCAAATTTACATTACAAATTTGAGGTTATCTGTATATTAAAATATACACTATAAATGACATTAATATAATATGCACATATATTTCAAATCACAGATAATAAGTTTAAAAAAATAAGTTTGTTTTATCAATCTTCTAACAAAACAAACGAACAGTTACGTAATTCGCTCACTCAACGACTTCCAGAAAGTAGCCGTAGTTTCTCGATGCTCAACTACAATAAATAATTTTCCAGATGCAATACTGAGTGAACAATTGAAAATTCACATAATCGCAAAAATAACTTAGTTTTTTTTTTGATATAATCCTAAACGGTCAACCACTTAGCAAAACCACACACTTAGCACCTCATATTGGCAAAAGCTCAACATGCGTGGGGATCGAACCCACGCTATACGTATCGCATTGCGCCGTCTGAAATATGGCCTCCGATGAATATTTTTTTCACCGTCAGTAGGTAGAACGGTATATAATATAATATGATATATTTATATATAGGATTATATTCAAAAAAATAATCTAAGTTCTTTTTGCAATTATGTGAATTTTCAATTGTTCACTCAGTATTGCATCCGGAAAATTATTTATTGTCGTTGATATATATATAACATAACATATAGTAAGTACGACCATCGAAGGCTATGTCGGCTATCTGGAGCGAAAATTATTTTTATAGAAACATAATAATGTAGGCTCTATTAGTGAAATTTGCTCTTTGAGCTATATATGAAAAAAAAAACTCCACCAGTCTAATAGAAAGAATTAGTTAAAATGTTTTAAACACATTATCACCTCAAACATGAAAGTGTCCACTTCTTCTCGTATCGCTTCGTCATCAATTTTCTTTCCATCAATTTCAGAAAGCAGTAATAAGTCCAAGAATGCTTGTTTGTTTTTAATACCTAAAAACACAAAGTTTTACAAAGTAAACAATTTGCTTTTAATAAAAATATTTTATCTTAAAAAACTATCGTAGGAAGTAAGTGGCTAACAATTTTTTTTTTAATTTTACGCCGTAGGTTAGCCTTTGACCACTATCTCACCTGATGGTAAGTGATGATGAGGTCGAAGATGTTGTTCAGGCTAAACTAGAATTACTGGCTCTCACGAAACACACCGTTAGATGCTTGGCGACATTTTTTCTACCTGAGGGTGGTACCTAGCCAGGTGGGCATTCGCAATATGCCCTTAGGGCATTTTGCGCATTCTTTTTTTTATAACGACTGCCATCCTAAGACACACCCGGGACCGACGACTTAATGTGCCCTCCGAAGCACGGAAGCGCTCAGTTGTAATATCACCAGCGGTCACCCATCCAAGTTCCAACTCACGAGCTCGGCGGACGTTGCTTAGCTTTGCTGATCGGTTCAGAATGGCTAAGCAAACTTCGCTAGGAGCGCTTCAAAAATATATCCATTTTACTGAAAACCGGAATGAGAAAAATCTGTTGCAAAGCAACTAACAGTGTATTTAACAACACAGGACGTGTTTAAGTACAGTGGTCAAAAGCCTAGGAGCAATACAATAAAAGCAAGACCCACTGGAGGGTCCACGTTTTCCTGTATAAAGAACGCCTATTGTCATGGAACAAGAAACTAGTACAAACGAGTTAAAACATAACATAGGTACCATACTTACATACAATTATACACAAGGGGTATTCCTTGTTAATATTATCCCTTGTTATTACTTATTATACATATCTTTATAATATATAAAAATTACGTGTCACGTTGTTTGTCCGCGATGGACTCCTTAACTGCTAAACCGATTTTAAATTCGATTTGCACACCGTGTGCAATTTGTTCCAAATTGAAAGATTGGATAGCTTACATCTCAAGTTATATAGTCGCAATTACCCGAGCGAAGCCGGGGCGGGCCTAGTTATGTAATATAACATTAAAATAGGAGTAAGTACCTATGATATACACACATTATACAAACTAGCTACCGCCTGCGGCTTCACACGCGTAAAATTTGGTGATATCACGATTCGAGTACCAATAAAAAACAATTTGTTTGTAAAGCTATCCTTTGTTGCAATGCATTACCTATGCTAAAGAACTTATATGTACTGTATTGCATCAGCCGAATCGTCCACCGCTGAATACAGCCTCCCTCATTGTGGCTTAGGGGGTGCGATAATAGAACGCTTGGCAGGCGTCTTGGGAATCGCAGTATATGGCGCTGCTGCCCCACCTTCTGGTATTTTCCTTTCGTCGCCGTTCACGACTACCAAAAGAAGATATGGAGATGATGCAATTTTCGTCCCAGCATCCCAGGGACAATGTTATTTATATTCTTAATTTAACAAATTCGATCCATTGGTTCAAAAGTAAGTACATATTATACAGTAAAAAATACAGATACTCGGATTTATAACAGTACTAGGACAATTTTTAATAAGAAAATATGAAATGATACTTAAATAAAACACTTAAAAAAGTATATAAACATATACCTATCTAGTGACAATTCCGCCTGATTTTCCTGTAAAGCCTACTTAGTACTAGGATAGTATATGTTATATGTTACCTAGTTCAGAAGCCGGAGGTAAACTAGTAATGTTTTTCCGTTTCAACTCTTCCCGCCTGGCTGCGATAACTTTGTTGGTTTGACCATGTAGAATGCTGAGTGCTTTGTCTTGTCGCCGCTTGTATACCAAATTGAAGCAGTAGTCGTTCCATACGAAAGGGTTCCGCATTCTTTCTGAGATCACTTCTGAAAGGCTGGGAAAGAGCAAATTCAAATTTAGGAAGATGTCCTGAGCTGGAGGTACATACCTTTCCATTGACAGGGGCGCGTCTCTCCGTATTTTAGGATGGTTTCATTTTCTGCTACCCCACCCAAGCGACCATATTTTATACTATAAAAATGCAACGAGAGGAAAATTATGTCTGACCGCTAAGCCAACACGACATAAAATAGTGGTGCCAGGTTTTAGATTAGCAATGACAAATAAAAGGTAGATCTTTCTTAGGTAATTGTGTGCGGTTTTATAATAAAGTTCCCAAACATATTACAATGCTCCAGAAGGAAAATTCAAATTGCACGTGAAAAACATTTTGATAAAGAAATATTACTACACAGTTTGTGATTACTTCAACGACTTTACTATATTTTTTTCTAGACTAATTTGTTCTTTCGTTCTCAACCATCGTATGGGGATCATCATAATATAAAGTTTTACTTGTATGTATCATTAGTATTTACACGCACACCAAGACGCAGTGTAAAAACGAGGTATACCTGTACAAATACGCATAAATAATTTAGTCTGGAGTGGCCTCAGATCAGGAAACTAGGGATATAGGTAATGGAGGAGTGGTGCGTGCGAACGCACCTGGCCTGAGGGTAGTAGGAATCCGCAAAATGCCTTAACACCTAGCAAAAAAATTGCAACTTCTTATCTCGGTGGTACCTAAATAGAGGTCTTTTTCAATACGAGTGCTACCAACATGATTAAGAAGTTCACATATCACTAACACACCCAGACATAAGCAGGCGTGACGTGACATTTGCTCCTAAATTAACTTTCTTTATTTTAGGCATGTTTATACAAAATCCATTGCGTGCTTAATACAAATCAACATGAACGAATCAGTTCTTCCGATAACGCAATATATGAGTGTTTTAAAAGCTTTATCTGTGTGTGTAACCAAGATCGTAGCTATAGGCCGAAGTGCAAACCATTTTTGCATGTGTACGATTAGTAAGTGTATTAGTTTGCAGCGGAAATCTTGGTGTGCGTGGCAAAACATGCGTATGTATGCCATACTAATTGTTTTTATTGATATTATGAAACGAGTGGTGACACTTTTATATGAACAAACTAATCTCCCATGTTTCTCTGATCTGTAGGAGTGGACTTTCGTGAGTGAACTTTGAAGCGCTCGTAGCGAAGTTTGCTTACCCATTCTGTACTGATCAGCATAGTAAAGTAATGTCCGCCGCGGTCATAAGTTGGATGGGTGACCGCTGGTGACATAAGTACTGAGGGCTTCCGTATTTCGGAGGGCACGTTAAGCTGTCGGTCCCGGTTGCTGCCTTAGGATGGCAGTCGTTATAGCATGGTGGTAGGGCATTTTGCAAATGCCCACCTGGCTAGCTACAACCCTCAATCAGAAAATCTAACGCCAAGCACCTAAAGGTGTGTTCCGGCAGCTGTCCTTGAGAGCCAGTAATTCCAGGTTCGCCAGAACAACATCTCTGACCACATCATCACATACCATCAGGTGAGATAGTGGTCAAAGGCTAACCTATCAGGCATAGCAAAAAAGTGAACAGGTTTGTAACCTATACTTTAAACTTGTTTTTAAAACCTTTACGATATGAAATATATATAGGCCCCGGCTTGGCTGTACTGGCCAGCCCTAATGTCAAGGTTTCCAGTTCGCTCTGACGACTGCTATGCCATCCTTAAAAACAACTGAAACTCGGAACTGCTCAATAGTAAATGTCACTGGCGTTCAGCTCCAAAGTAATAAGGCCAAGAGAATGTTGCTTAACCTTGTCGATTGGTAATTACCCAACGAATTGTTTTGGATGTGATCGGTTTTTCCGTTTCGAGGGCTTCGTTAATAAGTTATATTAATGCTTCATTACCAAATTATACTATCTAATGAAGCACTATTATTTTGTATTGCATTATAATTTTAATGTATCAACGTATCACCGAAACTTATCGATTTAAACATATTCGGAAACAGAGTGGACTTGGAATTGCTAATAAAAATTTATATAAACTATAACTATAGCTAATTTCTCGTTGTATTTGTCATATATTAATATATAATTTCTGTAAATATATTTAAACAAACTTTTCATTATTAACAATGGCAAACAGTCCCAAAGTCAAATTCCAAGTTCATTTTCCTTCTGAACAGACACGCTAATAATTTATTTAAAAAAAAATGTTGCTTTTTGGCTTTAATAATTTATATTGGGCTAATTAGATGCGGGATCAAATTCCGCCGGAAACGAACACTATAATAACAAGAATTGGACTGGTTACCCTGAAACACTAAATTTTACGTTCTCAGCATTTTTTAACTAATACTCGTATTGTAATTTGCGCTTAAAACTATTTTATATAATTATTTATTATTTCTATTTTTATGCTGAGTGCAAAATTTGTGTACTGCACTGTATCAGCTGGATTGTCCACTGCTGAACACAGCCTCCCCCACTATGGGAGGGGCAGGTTTACCATAACTGCCCCACACAGTAAAATAAATGCCCCACGCTTGGCAGGCGTCTTAGGGATCGCAGTGTGAGAGATCAGTTACTCAGAAAGCGCTGCTGCCCACATACTGTTGTGTTATCCTTAGTCGCCTCTGAGGACACTCTCGGCTGGGTGACTTTCTAGTCCGGCACCCCACGGGCAAAGTTGTGTACCTGCCCTGATTGTACTTAGAAGGATGCTCAGTTAATATTTTTTTTTAATGTAAGATTATTTTAAAAGTTTCTTGATCTAACAACCAGTTTACAAACCAATAATGAAAAGATAAAATAGATTCAGGCGTTACTTTGTTGAAATCCATATTTAATAATAACAAATATTTTAAAAGTATTTAAGAAAAAATCAAATTAATATTTTGATAAAACACTTAAAAATACAACATATATCTAGTGACAATTCCACCCAATTTTCTTTCGGTTTGGCTGCGTGGCATTTGGCGTCGGCTTAATAGGAAAATTGGGCGGAATTGACATTAGATATATTTTTTAATTATGAAGTGTTTTATTAAAATATTAATTGGATGTTTTCTTAAAATATTTGTTATAATTTAGATTTTTTTTAATATACAAAATCAAGTTAATATATACTGACAATAACCCTCAAGCCTTTATAGTAACTAATGATAGTGAAATAAAATATAACGATAGGAATGCGATAATGGTTACAAATTTAATTGCACTTACTCCTCGATGGCTTTCACATAATCAGAATGGCTGTCATTCTGTGCATTGACTGACACTCCCATTATTGATTCTGTAACAAATATATATCTATTAATTTTACCTAAAATCAGATTTCAGTGAATTTAGGAGAAAATATCTCGCCTGTTTGTGCCTGAATGTTAACACATTCGTTCCATGTGAAAAACTATCTCAGTGGTATCATTTGTATTGAAATACTACCATAATTCCTCAGCCAAACTATCGCCTGTCACCTACGTCATTCAAACAAATATTGTAATAATTTTATTAAATACTAATTATGTGACACATTGTTACAAGACTTTTAAAAGAATGTCCCCGAGTTTCTTGCCCGTTCCTCTCGCAGTGGCTCTATATATTTTAGTGGCAGTACAATGTTGAATATTTCAATATTAACATTTGTAATTGACCTTCATAATCGTAGACGCCTAAATTGAATAAATGACTTTGACTTTAGAAACAGACATCTTGTACCGAGATTAAGTAGTTGCATTTTTTTTGAGTATCTGCTAAGTTAAGCAAATTTGGTTTAAATTAAAAAGCCGGCCAATGGAAGTGATACTATTATGCACCTCAAAATAAAATGAAGTAAACTACGAAAGTTCTTATTTGATTCATGAAAGTTCTAAATAAAAAAAGTCCTAAATTAAATTTATTCTGTGTCATTTCGGGTATTTTAAATCCGATTAGTTGACTTGTAAATTTATGCAATTCTAAAAATATATTTATTATGCAATAATGCGTGCTCTGCGGATTACATTACAAAATTACAAATTTATGAGAGGAAAAATTATAGTCATGTGCGGGATTCGATACTGCGTCATACACCTCTTTAGACGGGGTATGCTCTGAGGGACTGAGCTAACATGATACCTAACTCTAATTTTCCACTCGTTCCTTAACCATCGTATGGGGGATGGAGTGGCAGCTACAACATAGTTGAACTTATGTTGCACTACAAACAAGACTAATTTTTCAATTAGCTTTAAGCTTGTAAATGATGCCGTAACCCTATAATTTTTACTATTAAAATAACGCATACTTTGCGTATTACATTACAAAATTCGAATCCCGCACATGTCTATAAATTTTCTTCTCGTAAATTTGTAATTTTGTTATGAAACTAAACAATATTAAAATATTCTCAAATATTCCCAGGTGTTATAACTATTAGGTACATTAATTACTCATAAATGTACCACGCAATGGGGTTAATTACTTTTTCGCAGAAGGCTGTAAGGCTGTATGTTTGTTACCTGTGAGAAGTCATGTTTACAAACTGGTCTTGATTTTTTCCCTGTATCTCAATCATGGGTGAACTGACCGATCACGTTTCCATACATACGTTGAAGGGTGGTCACTCCCTTATTTGAGGTTTTAGGTATATAATTAAGCATGACATCGATTGATCTCTTCATTACAAGTCTAGATAATTAAGAGATCAATCGATGTAATGCTCAAATAAGATAGCAACGTGACCATCCAGTTCAACCTTAAATATGACTTTTAAGTTCTAGGATATTCTAAGATTATTACCTGAGTAGTTCCAAAAACGAGGTGCTTTCCTTCAAATAAATAATGTGATTCTCGAAAGTAGAAAGATTACACTTTGTTAATATTTTTTTTTAATTATTATAAGTATATCATGGGGTTCACTACGTTTCTTCGAAGCGCTATTTCACCGAATCACTTCTTAACTGTTGTCTGTATTATTATAGTGTAGAATGTGGGTAGCTCCAATAAAGTGAGTTTTGGTCGAACTCGCGTTTTATTCACAACGACTGTGACGATACATCGAACACTTATTTTATCTATATTTCAACTTGCGTAATGTTTGACATATTATAGTACATTTCTATAATATGATATGAAATTGGTCTTTGTACATTATCCTTATATCCATAAATTGAATAAGGTCAAATTAGTCAGTAAATTCTCGGCCAACCACTTATGAGTCGATTTACTAAGTTTCGTAGAAATGATCTCAAAAGACTCCAAATACCGTTCTCTTTTTTTATATCATTTTGAAGGTATATGTACACAATTAATTAAAAAAAGGGAAACCAACTGCTACACTGTAAGGTTTGTAATAACATGTTGAAACCGGCACCCCGGATTCAACCCTAACAGGTTATGTACTCGTCTTATTATGTAAGTACATATTGCAATAAATAAATAAATAAAACACTGATCTCACCTTATCATGGTCCGACTTCACAAGTTATTTCATACTTTTTAATGTTGAAAGTCGGTGCCGTTTTTTTATTAATGCATACTGTTTAGAAGTTAATTCACTCGCCTAAAAAACTGTTCATCGTCGACAAGAGTCACAATAACAATGAATTCATCCAGATATGCAAATAAATGTTTCAGCTAATTGATTTTTACTAAAAAACTACTCAACTGAATAAGACTAGATTTAATATGGCAGTTTAACAATTTCTGTCAAAATTTTCCTACTTCTCCTATTTTTTTTCGGTTTATACGCCTATGTGGTAACCTAAATATTATTTTAGTAATCTGTGAATAGCATAGTAAAATATAATACTAATTCTCTTATCTGTGGCGAATAGTACAAAATCTATGTTTTGTTAGACAACTATAATATGTTTTATTTAATTATTGTTTATAATGCACTTGTTTTGCTGTTCCAAATTAATTTAAAAAAATTAAATGAAATAAACTTCGAACAGAAATATATTTATTGCCTAGGGTGAAAAGCGAAATTTAAATTAGGAAAAAATGTTTTGGCTATATTTTATTTTCCGTACTGGCGTTTTCATTGACGCACGGAGATTGTGGAATTCTCCCATGTTTGACTTTGACCCATCTACAGTGCCACTATGTGACTAAATAAACATAAAACGTCAATGAACACGTTCCTTGCACACTAAATTTATTGTGGCATTGGCTATGGACTGCCGCGCAGCAGGTCCATGGTTCAAATCACGTCGCGGGCTTGAGCCTCACCGCAAGGTGAAAAGGAATTTTGCGAAGGCCCGCCTAGCTAGCGACCACCCTCAAGTAGAAAATCTGTCACCAAGCACCTAACGGTGTGTTCCGGCAGCTGTCCTTGAGAGCCAGTGAAATTACAGGCACAAGAGACTTAACGACTATGTCTCAAGGTTACGGGCGCAGTGCAATTCGTAATTTGTGACGAAAACTGTTATAGGCAGAGGTTATTCCGCTTAACATCAGGTGGGCCTCGAGATTGTTCCGTCACAATGACAATAAAAAAAACTATTCATATTATTATTTTTCAGGATACCTGCTTTGATATAAGAAGGGATATGCTGTAACACTGTCAAATGCCAATACTGTACTTAAAAAAAGTACACCATAAAGGTAATTCATACTGCGTACGCAATGTAATTAATAAGAGAAATTCATACCTGTGACATTATCGAGAGCGGCCAGCGCAATTAAAGGGAACAAATCGAATGGTTCCCCATCAGCCATTTTGGACAATTTCCGTATAAGAACCTTCTCGTTCTTACAGAAAACTGGCAGGAAATTTTGAAGAATATTAAAATGAAACGCGGGTGTAAGAAACTTCCTGTGCTTTTTCCATCTTTGACCTGTAAATAATTGAAAGGGATATATTACATTGGTTTGACTGCCAAAAGCTTTTTCGCATAGTTGTAGGGCATTTTATGATGCCCTCCTTCTCCGCCGAGCACCTAAGAATGTGTTGCGGCAGCTGTCCTTGAGAGTCATTGATTGTAGGTTAGCCTAAAAAACATCTTTAATAGCATCATAACTTACCATCAGGTAAGATAGTGGTCAAAGGCTAGTGCAGCAGCCTTGTAAACACTGCTTACATAATTAATTATAATAAATAAACATATTAACTAACAATAAACATAATTATAAATTTAAATCAACCAAATTATTAAATTCAAACAATATAATATACTCGTAAATGCATAAGAGGCGAAGCCGCGCGGAAAAAATAGTATGCAACGAGCTGTGCATCGAAGCCAGCGCTGCGTCACAGATGCGAACATAGTTACTACGGGAGCAATACGAGGGACGCGGCCGGCCGGTCGCAGAGGCTTTTGACGGTCATTGTAAATGCATTCGCGCGTTCTTTCTTTTGATATCTTTTTAAAATTCATTGTTGTTATTAGTTAACGTTTTTCTTCGGCTCCTTCTATATCTATTATTTGCTGTACGCTTGTTTATTATTGTGAACCAGTGAATAAACTTTATAAATATTTGTGTGTGTTTGAACTAATAACACTACACTAGCCTTTATTGAACTAAAGGAAGAACTTGGAACATAGATAATTTATATCCTGAATAAAAGCTTGGAGCAGCGAGTTCTTTATATTAAAAAGTCTTAACAAAAAATCTTCAAACATAAACTACGTATTAATAGGGATAACTCAGTAGGTACTCGTCAGATCACGCTTAAATTTAAATGGGACCAATCGACAAGCCCCTGCAAATGTAAAAAAATCATCAAAATCGGTACACCCTGTAAAGGGTTATTAAATAAAAATACAGTCGAATTGAGAACCACCTCCCTTTTTGTAGTCGGTTTGAAATATATATTTATATACTGTATCAGCCGGATCGTCCACTGCTGAACACAGCCTCCCCTATTAAGGGGATATTTGGCAAAATCCTCACGCTTGGCAGGCGTCTTGGGGTTCGCAGTGTAAGATAGTAGTTCTTTTAGAAGGTGCTGCTGCCCACCTCCCAGTACTTTTCCCTTAGTCGCCTTTTACGACACCCACGGGATGATATGGGGGGGTGCAATTCTAACCCGGCACCCCACGGGGTTATATTTATATATTTATACGAGCGGCCCCCCGGCTTAGACGTGTAATTACGACTATAAATCAAGATGTAAGCTATCCTATCTTTCAATTTAGATCAAATTGCACACGATGTGGAGATCGAATTTAAAATTGGTTCAGTAGTTTAGGACTCTATCGCGGACAAACAACGGGACACGTAATTTTATATAAAGAATAGGTACTCAAAATTCAGAACCTCTCTTCTATTCGGAAGTCCGTTATAATATTATTTTTTTTTTATGCCTGATAGGTTAGCCTTTGACCACTATCTCACCTGGTGGTAAGTGATGATGTGGTCGAAGATGTTGTACAGGCTAACCTAGAATTACTGGCTCTCAAGGACAGCTGCCGGAACACACCGTTAGGTGCTTGGCGACAGATTTTCAACTTGAGGGTGGTAGCTAGCCAGGCTGGCATTCGCAAAGTGCCCTACCACCATGCTGTAACGACTGCCATCCTAAGACAACCGGGACCGACGGCTTAACGTGCCCTCCGAAGCACGGAAGCGCTCAGTAGTAATGTCACCAGCGGTCACCCATCCAACTCCTGACCGCGGCGGACGTTGCTTAACTTTGCTGATCGATTCAGAATGGCTAAGCAAACTTCGCTACGAGGGCTTCAAATATATTTATTGTAGTATTACCTGAAGCTGTGAGAAGACCTTCACCTAGCCATGGTTTTAAGTAGGTGTAAGACTGTCCTTTAGTTATATAATCTGTGCTCGAACATAAAGGCTGAAACCAAAATGCACGTATTTATTTCAAAGTCGAAGCAGCTGCTAGACTTTTACCACTCTCCCATCTGGTGGTAAGTGCTGATGCAGTCGAAGATGTTGTTTAGGCTAAACTGGCCCTCAAGAACAGCTGCCGAATACAAACTAAGGATCTTGGTGACATATTTTCTGCCTGATGTGGTTGCTAGCCAGGTGGGCATTTGCAGTATGCCCTACCATCATGCTATTACGTACGACTACTATATTAAGATACGAAAGGGCACTTACAGATTAGCATACCTCTGAAAGACGTGGCGTGATCAGTAGTAAATACAATAGTCTAGCGGTTACCCATTCAAGGGCACCCGCCAGCCAAAGCGTAAACCTATTTATAAACTCAACTTGTTATTTAAAAAAAAGTGGCATGTAAATATAGCGTATTATTAGACCTATCGTTTCCGGTTTGAATCCTTTTTATTGGACTAATAATTACAAAGTTTAGTATATAGCATATACGAGTAGCATTCGTTTTTAGGAGTTTGACCGTGTTACTCGAGCGTATTTCGTAGCTCCAGATTTATTAAAAAAATATAGTACACATGTATAAATAACTTCCCATTATAGAAAGTTCATTATATTCCCCATGTTTGTGGTACAATAGAAATATTAAAAACATGCTTATTTTTTTTAAAGAAGTTCCTAAAATTGGGTCTTTCTTTTATATAAAATTACGAGTTTTTGAGGTAGCGTAATTTCAAAACTGTATAATTTAATGAAAATGCACCACAAACTTAGATATTATGATATTGATTAAGTAGGTAAAATATTTTATCCTACTTAAATGTAATAATCATATATGAACAGTAGGTAAAAAACATTGAGTTTTGTTCGCTGTTATTAAAATGAGATTGGAACTGCGTTTGTATGGGGGCGACTTACACTTTCGGGTCTATTCGTGCTCAAATTGTATTAATAAAATCATTTTTTTGAGAAATAGATTAAAATTATATCTATTAAAACCCTTTTAATTCAATACATGAGAACGTAGTAGCTTAAAAATATATATTTTGCACCCTTGCAAAAAGTTAGTTTTTTAGATGTGTTTGTTTTGTATGACTTAATATGTAGGGTACAAATAAATTGACTATAAATCAACACAAATTTGCTACATTATTCGAGCCCTTTTTCTTGCTACTAGCATATTTTGTATTGCCACTAAAATTCATAATAAATTATGTTTTACAAATAACCAGAAGACATAAAAGCGTGTAATTATATCTAAATTTAAAAATAATTTGAAAACATTACTCATTGACAAACAAAAAAAAAAGAGATACGATATACATTTTACTTGGCAGAATACATATTCAAGTTTTCGGATTTTACCCATAATCACCCAAACTCCCTCTTCACTTTTTCCATACATAATACCTCCTATAACTCCTCCTAGGAGAACAATTATGTGCAGTCAGTCACTTAGTCAGTCAGTCAGTGAGTGTATCGTTTAACCAAACTTTATACCATATGATCAGTATTTCGGGCAGCGTGCGTACATAATATTTGTTTTCATTGTACTTTTAACTATAAGGACACATGTGACGTGAGCGCAATTTGATGATATTGCAAAATAAGCCTTAAGCGCTCAGTTGCCCCCTCGCGTTTGTACCGAGCTCAGTACTTCAGCCCACTTCATTAGTGTAACCTTTTTTTACCTAAAATAGTAATTCTGAAAACAAATCACCGAAATGTAGTAATTTAATTACCTTTCCCTTCCTTGGCCCTCCTTCTAGTCAAGAATACGCATATGGAACAACTAAGGGCGCACATAATAAACCTGAAAAGGTGACGTACACGTACACCATCAGTATGAACATTCATAGAACCGTACATAACTATATGGATAACGAACAATATTTTGTGTTGATAATATTTGCATGCTTTATATAAATGAGAATAATAATATACTTTATAAATATGTAATTATTATTATTATTATTATTACCTTTTTAAATATGTAACAATGTGATAAAACCTAATATTCTGCCAAATACATTTGAATTTGGAAATCAACGGTCAGGTCCGGTACCTGCAGCGGTCCTTGAAAACTTGTTACCATTTAAAGTTACGCAGCTATCATTGTCGACCGCATCAGCACTGATCAATAGGTCATTAAAAACAGTTTACCTCAATAAATTTTGGGTGCGACAGCACTATATACCGATCCGAGATCAGGTGCACTCGGGCTGCTGCCCCATATTGAATACTCAGGTTCACTAAAACTTTCACAAAATCTGAAACAAAAAGTATTAGTATTATAACGGTAAGTCCATCTTAAAAAAAAATAAAGGCGTTCAAAATTAATATAAAAATAATTGAATAAGAATAATTTATTATCAAAAACACAATTAGTGACAGTTACACCAAATTATGAAATGCTTACAATTAAAAGTTGATCAGGTATGTCAAGTGGGCCCCAAACTAGGCAAAGGGCAACCTTGGTGATGTAACAAGTAGATTTTTATCACACAGAGTTGTACATGTTCAGGAATCGAAGATATTTCATGAGCTGAATACATATATATAAATGTATATTATGTGCCATTATGAGGATGGTTACTTGACTACATAATGTTTATTTGTGTGAGTATATGCCTCACATAATTTGCATTACTAATGATGACCACCGTTGATGCCCTAATCCTTACGCTTGGCGTTTGGGGATCGCAGTGTAAGTTAGCAGTTCTTCACAAAGCACTGCCCAACTCCTGGTATTTGTTCCTTTGTCGCCTCTTACGCCTCCCACAGGAAAGTGGGAAAAATAAATGAGTCTGATATTAATATCGTTCTCGATCTGTCATAGTGTCTGGTGGAAGGAAAACTGTACAGTTTTGAATGGAATTGGTGATCGATATCGATTTCGTGAGGTATGTGGCACATATACAGTTTAGTTGTATCTTTCTCGAAGTAATTAATTCCCTTTGCTAAGTAGCAGACATCGTTTTGTAGCTATATATCCTCAGCTGTTTAACTAACCTTGAATAATCAACATTAAAATTCGGCTTCAATGACAATACACGTGCAAGTTCAATGTTGAAGGCATTACTTGTTGAAATTTTTCGATTTTGGCTTATTTGTACCGTTAGCAAAAAACCTGTCTAGCGTATTTTCTAATACTATTTGTTACTCTTTGGCATTGTGTTACCATATTCAAAAAAAACATTTCAAAAAGTTAGCGGGGAATAAGATTTTGCAGACCAATCACGTATTTTATTGCCGATACGCTAGCCTTGGAGCACGATCTTATTTGGATTAACTGATGATGTTGTCTTAGGTAGTACACAGTCTTAGAATATAAACTAGTTGTCATGGACAGCTGCCAGAAAACATCCCACAACACGATAGTTACAATAGTAAGATACGTGAATGTCGTATATCCATTAATTTGACTTTGAAATTAATGAGATACAATACAACATACCTAGTATCTCATTATTGACATTCATTGTGAATCGAAATAACTAAATAATAATAGTATTAGTAACATAACGTATATATGCCTATTCTTATACCCATAGGAGTGTAAATTGCAGTATTTTGCAGGAAAGAAATAAGTTATTATTATGCATTTTTATACCAACTGTACTTAATCAAAATTTAACAAAACAACAGTATGTAAAATTAATAACAATCGGGGCAATAGCCACGGTTGGAAAAGAAACTGGGGGCATAAGCTACGGACCCGTTAAATAAATAAAAACAACGTTATTGTTCAATGTTACATTGAAGTATTGGGTTTATTTTTGTCTGACCTGAAATAATCAGGGGTTATCATCTTACTTTGAGCGTTTATATTAACAGTCGAATTCAGTTGATTAGTCTTTATTGGTCAATTCTTTTAATATAATCAAGAAGTTTGCTAACAATATTAGACCTTGCGTTCTTCTAAATTATATATCGTAATATCGTGGGATGTAATTAAAAGGTAAAATGTCTAAGGCAACGGAAGAAAAAACTGCCATAATCCATTTTCCCTACTGATACTTTCCTATCATACCAATAAACACCAAAAGATGGGAAGTGCTATTCTAGTGTGGGATTTTATAGTCCTGGATTCGATTCCAAGATTTTCTGACACAGAAATTGTCGGCAGTCTAGAACAGTGCCCAGTAGATGGCAATAGGCTTGTCACCTATGACGTGTGACTAAGGCATGTACAGCAAAACGTGAGTGTTTAGATAACTCTAGGTAGCTCTTCGGAGAATATGGACGCATCGTTATGCATGATAATTCAAGTTCAAAAAAGTTATTCGATTTGGAGGACTTAGGATGGAAAGACCACGTTTCGCATTTGTCACATGGTTGGTACATTTTAATTAGAAATAAAATTTGTATTGATACATTTTACTATTTACTTATACATTTGTGTCCAATTTTAGAGCTGTATTCATGTTTTTTTTCAATCGAGAGAATATATGGAATCGTGTTTTCGGATCAGGTATACAGAGCGTCCCACGGATATGTCACATGGAGGGAAAGTACCTTGAATATTGTAAATGGAACATTTTGAACTGTCTTTCAGTTCAAAATGTTCCATTTACAATTATTTGAGACATTATTTGAATTAAAAAAAAATGAAACTGCATTCATAGATATTTAAATAATTACATGGTTGAACCGGGAATCGAACCTGTTACTTGGTACATTTTAATTAGAAATAAACCTAAATAACGGGTTCGATTCCCGTTTCAACCTTGATTAATTTTTACTAAATTACATAGTGTCAGAAATAAAAGGAAAACCATAAATTTTAACATTTGATCATTGAAATATGGTACTACGTACGTTAGTAATAATATCTCAATGCCTTTGATGTGAAATTTTGAATTAATTCTTTAAAATCAGCAGGCCGCATTGCGATGGACAAAATAATTTACGCGTCTTTCGGCTCAGGATACGGCTCGATTTGTTGTATACAACCAGGTACTAATCACGTATCATTTTATCATGCACTTAAATAACAGTAAGGAAATTATGCGTTCTTTTCAAGTGCGTATATTTATTAGTAAGAGGTACTTATGATAATGTCAGTTGTATGTCCTTACGGCAACGTCAGCTTTTCATTTTTCTGAATAAAATTTCACATCAAATGTTAAAATTCACGGTCTTCCTCTTATTTCTGACACTACGTTATTTAGCAAAAAATAATACGTATGATGAGGCCTTTTGATCGGTACTATAAACTTACAAGATAATTATTTTTCTCGTGTAACGGGTTCGATTCCCGGTTCAACTATGTAATTATTTAACTATCTATGAAGGCAGTTTAAATTGTTTTTTAAATTCAATTAATGTCTTCTTTCAGTAAAATGTAGCATCTACAATATTCAAGGTACTTTCCTTCCATGTGGCATCGCCGTGGAACGCCCTGTATAAAGTCATAATATTTGTCTTTATTCTCCTTAGGAATATCACAAATTTTACTAACATCTTTACACTCTTTCTATAAAACATACAATGTCCAAAATTTGCCTTTGGAGGCTCACTTCACGCACCATAAAGTATATTATATATTAAACGTTACACCCTATATTTTCGCCCTTATGTCTCTAAACCACAGAGCTATATCTAAATAGATGACGAAAGTGCTATCAGCTAAGTATAATATTATGACGTCACGAGAGCAATTTAGTGTAAATAAATATATGCCACGAGAATTTAATTTGAATACATTCCATGCCGCCACCAAACAGATTCAAAGTTTAACAAATACCATCACCTTGTGCTTACACCACAGACGACGCATTCGCAACGCGTACTGCTGGGCTCAACTCCAACATATAACAAATATTGTTGAAGGTGAAATTTATTTATTATATCAATTTCGTATCTTAAGGGCCTGTTTCAGAATGTTAGAGTAAGTTCCGGTTTTACTACCCAGAACATATTGAATAAATAAAACACAGTCATCGATTTAGCCTATCCATCGGTTAAAGCTTGAAACGCGCTGCATTGCAACTGTCATTTTTATCATTCAGCTATTTTATGTTTGCACAGCAACCCGAAACTTTATTAGGACATTCTGAAACGGGCCCTTAGTATAACAGAGTATTTTTTTTTTATTTTTTTTTACATTAGATGGGTTTGCGTTTGACTCCATCTCACCTGATGGTAAGCGACGATGGAGTCGAAGATGAATCACGCTTGCCCAGAAGAAACCTATTTACTCTTTTTTTGAAAACACCAGGATCATACGCACCTGGAAAGACTGACGATGGGAGAGAGTTCCACTGCTTCGCTGTTCGCAGGATAAAAGAGCTCTGAAAACGCTTTGTACGAACCTGTGGCAAATCGACAGTGAAGGGATGAAAGCTCTCTCCACGTCTAGTAGTCCTATAGTGAAATGGAGAAGACGGTATGACATCATGTAGCTCTTGAGCACATTCACCGAAGTGAATGCGATAGAAAATCGACAAACAGGCTACTTGGCGTCTATGCGACAAACTCAGAAGTTTTTTCCCAACTAGCTTACTGTCACCAATTAGCTTAGTGGCACGCTTTTCTACTGAGTCCAGAGCCGCAAGCTGGTACTTAGCTGAACCGTCCCAGAGGTGGCTGCAGTACTCCATGCATGAGCGCACTTGGGCCTGGTAAAGAGTGAGCAGTTGCGATGGAGTAAAGTAGCGTCTCACTTTGTTCAGTATGCCAAGTTTTTTGGCTGCGGTCTTGGCTTTGGACTCAATAGATTGGCCATAGTTAAGGTTGGAAGATATGTGCATGCCGAGCAACTCAATGCCATTTCCCAACGGTATCGGTTCACCTTGGAAAGACGGAGGAACAACGATACAGTCCCGTTTGGCAGAGAAAAGACAAGCTTGCGTCTTTTTGGTGTTAAAAGCAACCAAATTTACTGCACCCCAATCGGACACCGCTTGTAAAGTGGTATTTGCTCTCTCGATCATGGCAGCTCTTGAAGACTGGATCTCAGATTTCTTGGCTCTAGGATTAGGAATGTATCTCTCCACTACTGTACTATCATCTGCATACCCAACAATACCTGGTGTAAGGAGGTCGTTTATATGCAGAAGAAATAAAGTAGCAGAGAGAACAGAGCCCTGGGGTACTCCGGCATTAATACTCATCTTTTCTGATGAGCAGCCATCTAGGACCACACGAATAAATCTGTTGCTCAAGAAATCGGCGATCCAGTTACAAAAATCTGGTGGGAGGCCATATCTGGGAAGCTTGCTTAATAGGCTGGCGTGCCAAACTCTATCAAAAGCTTTTGATATATCAAGAGTCACTGCCAGAGCCTCACCTTGCCGCTCGATAGCCTCTCCCCAGTAATGAGTGACGTACACCAGAAGGTCCCCAGCAGACCGGTCTCGGCGAAATCCGTACTGGCGGTCACTGAGCAAATCGTTTGTTTCGAGGTAGTCAAGTAACTTGGTGTTTAGTACACGTTCCATGACTTTACAGAAAATGGAAGTGATCGCTATCGGTCTGTAATTACTGGGATCTGTTCGAGAGCCTTTCTTGGGTACAGGCTGCACATTAGCAAGCTTCCATCCCTTTGGTACCTTGCCGGTTCTTAAAGAGAGGCGATACAAGCGCGTCAACACGGGAGCCAGCTCAGGCGCACACACTTTCAAAACTATAGCGGGAATACCATCCGGTCCAGAAGCTTTGTTGACGTCTAGACTCCGCAGCACCTTAAGCACTTCTCTCTGGTGGATTGAGATTTTGCTCATTTCGTATTCGCATTGAGGAACGAGAGTAGGAGTGCTATTACCGGGGTCCATCCGTGAGCTTTCTGCAAAAAGGTTAGCAAATAGATTTGCCTTATCTATTGCAGTGTGAGCTAATGACCCATCTGGTTTCAAGAGCGGAGGGAGAGAGCTGTGACAAAAATTAGCTTCGATCGATTTAGCCAAACTCCAAAAAGCTCTGCTTCCTGAGGGGTGGGATGCTAATTTGGCTCCAATGCGGCTAACTCGATCAAAACTAGCCTGGCGCAATGCTTTGTTATACTGCTTCGTTGCAGCGTTGTAGTCCCGTTTTTTGTCACTGAGAGTTGTTGATTTGGAGACACGCGCTTCAGCCCACGCCTTGTACTTTTCCTGCTTAAGTCTTTCGGCTTTGGCACAGTCAGAGTTGTACCAAGGGTGCGCCGCGGAATTGGGTACCTGGTCACGAAACGGGATATAATATTCCATTCCTTGGTTTATAACATCGCAAATGGCATCAGCACAAATGGACGGGTCTTCAGAAGGGAAACAGACCTGCTGCCAAGGGTAAGCTGCATAAAAGTGTCGCATCTCATCCCAGTCCGCTGAAGTAAAGCGCCACAGTCGTCTGCATTTTTTAGAACTATAATCTGGGGGAGAAAATGTGGCCACAGCGTTAATTAGACAGTGATCAGAATTTCCTATGGGAGCAGATACAGAGACTGAGTATCTATCCGGATCATTGGTTAAGATTAAGTCTAAGCAGTTAGCTGTGTGGCCTTCCACATCGGGTATTCTTGTGGGCTGGTTAACAAGTTGAGTAAGGTCGTGTGATAGCGCAAAGTTGTGCGTTTCACGGCCAGCATGGTCAGTTTTCTGAAAGGGAAACAACCATTCTTGATGGTGAGCGTTAAAGTCCCCTAGGATCACGACTTTGGCTTGAGGATATCTCTGCTGCACAATGTCGACCGAATCGCTCAGGTATTCAAGAAGTCGTGAAGTTTCCAGATCGCCGCTGTGTGATCTGTAAATGCAGGCGTACACGATTTGTTCTTGACCTGTATCCACCAAAGTCCACAGGACGGAAAAAACTGGTGTTTCCAAATTTCGGAGACGTTTGCAACAGATATCGTCACGAACGTAGGAGCACACGCCAGCTCGTGGCTTAAAATTGGTCTCCAGGGTATAACCTGGGTAGTGGAGGTATGTCATGTCAGCTGGATTTTTTATCTGAGTCTCCGTTAAAAAGAGTAGGTGGGGTTTGTTAGTCTCGAGATGATGAAAGACTGATTCGAGATTTGAGTGGAGTCCTCGTATGTTTGAGAGCTGCACTTTTAGTGTGAGGACGTGCATCTGCCGTTTAAACTTACTCTTTTTATTTTTGTTTTTCATGTTTGGTGAAGGTAAATAGGTTTACAGGCTTTATGTGCACGAGATGTTAGGAACTAAATTAATCACGTTTCATTCATATGTATGAATAATAGAACTGAATACTTTATTTTGAGAACATAAATTTATTTTATATTGAGAACAATATTATTAAACAAAAGCTATTACAAAATAAATGAATTTATGAACGATAATTCTGTTGATAGCTTCGATAAAAGGGTATATTTTATCGAAGGTTGATAGTAATAATATTTTAGTAATTTAATTAATATATTTTTTATGCAAAATCACTATTTAAATATGTCGTAGATTATAACAAGGTAGATAATTATGGTAATTTTAATTTATCCTCATATTTTATGTTTCTCTGTAATTTAATTTGAATTCTAATTTGACATTTTTATTTTTTTAATGTGTAATTTAATTTTCTTATTCCATAATTTGCTATTTTATTTAAGATAAATATTGCATGCCCTGAAAAGGCAGATTACATTGAATAAATAATAAGCTATAATATCATTTTACACATGTAATTCAGCAATAAATATACTTCGACTTCGACTTTATATTTATATTGCAAAATATTGGTACCCAAACAAAGTCAGCCCTGTGATACGGCGTACCAATGTAATACATTGGTTTGGGTACCAATATTTTGCAATATAAATATAAAGTCGACGTTTATCTGTGCTATAAGACGTTGCTTCGTACATAATTTCAATATTTTGAGTTCACAGGAAATACTCTGTAGGTTTTGATTTCTTTGCGAGTGTCGAAAATTTACGGCAAACGTCTGTATCTTTTGATCTTTATTGGCTGAGGAGTCTAATTGTTACAGCTCTAAGGGACAGCAGACCTAGGTATTTCATATAAATGTCAGCTAGATACCTCCACCCGTTCCTGAGCAAAAAGGGTCTTGACAGACAGACCGACAACAAAGTGATCTTAAAAGGTTCCGTTTTTTCCTTTTGAGGTACGGAACCCTAAAACACTTGGATCTAAAAAGTCCTTATTAGCTTTTGGTAGAGGGTATAATGTACTACAGTATTACCATATTGTAATACTGTGCAACTAGCAATAAGAATTTCCAGAGGGGGTTGGATTTGACCACCACAGTTTATACGTGGGATAAGGGTAGATGTTCCGAATACGAAAATAATAAAAACAAATAATTGATGATGTCATAGTTATTTGGCTATAAGTTTCTACAGTTATATATGAAGGTCACCTACGCAATACAAAAAATATTGCCGGTTATCCTTCCTTACCTATAATAAATGCAAAAGAACTATGTACCTACTAGCAAACAAACTGTTTACTTATATGGTTTTTGTACAAGTTTTTTGCAGTCACGATTGGTATTGAAATTAACTAATTAAACAACACAGACAGATTTTTTATTCAAGCCCTAAGTAGTAATGTCACTAGCGGTCACCCATCCAAATCATGACAGCATGTTGACGCGGACGTTACTGAACTTACCTGATCGGTTAGAAACGGCTAAATAAACTTACAAGCGCTACGCGAGAAAAAACGACTTAACTCAAAGAAAATTGATAAAATAATGTCAATTTTCTTTGAGTTAAGTCGATTTGATAAGTAATTTTTCTCATCGATCTTGTTGTTTTGCTATTTGAATACCTAGGTCATTATCATTGCGTCGACAAAACAGTCATTAGGTACATTACAAGCCGTGACAAAAATGTTCTATATTTCCAAAACGGATACGCTTACTTTGAAAAGTTTGATCCCATTTGCTAATTCTCGGTAAAAAGAAACAAATACACGAAAATATACCGTACAGGTTTTTCTCATTTGGTATCTTGTTTTATTTGTCAAGGTCAAGAAGCAAATTATCGTAAAAAAATATTTAAACGATTCATTATCTGATTAGGCGCGATAATCGCAGTCCATAGAAATTCAAGGTTATTAAACGTTTTCAAATGTAGGAAACATTGTTGAGGGTATACATCTGTTTTTAAGTATTTTTATTTTTAAAAGAAAGAAAATTTCAATGTTAGGTCATTTTTAGCATAAACCAAATTAGGAATTTAAAAAAAGTGTATTGTGTAGGTACAGTATACTCGTTGGGTGCACGGTTCAAATTGTACCACAGACATCTTCGTGTAGGAGTTGTATAAGATCGGATGCAAGGGAAAAATACCAGAAGGTGCTTTCTGAAAAATTGCCATCTCTCAACTGCGAAACCCAAGGCTCCTACCAAGGTAGAAGATAATGGTTAGGCCCTTTACCCCTGTTGCCGACCAACCTCTTTTGATACTGGCTGTTTTTTGTAATTTGACATAAGAAAATAACTTATTTGAGTATTTTGTAATATGTGTTTAAAAAAGTATTATTTATATACTAAAATTTATATTGTGCTTTTTTTAGTTATCATTTTATGCATCTGTTTTCCGCATCGGTTTCAACCCCCATTGCAAGAGGCATTTCTTCGACGTCTGGGCTGTTCATGTGATGTGATTTGTATGACAATATGATTGACAGTCTTCCATCACGTATTTTTAATGTGGATATTTTGACCACCATCCCACTGATAGTAAGTGATGATGCATTCGATGATGTTATTCAGATTAACATAAAGACAGACTCAAAAAAACTTAGAAATAGATTGTCAAAAACTTACTACTAAATGCTACCAGGATTGTGAGAATTGAAAATTCCTGATATTTGCCTACCGATTCGAAAATGAGGTTTTTATTGTACTCACGTGTCGAATCTCCTAAAAACATCAGCGCATTACCCAACACTGGTATCGGGAATGGTCCTTTGGCATTAATCCGCTTGCAATCATTCAACAGGCAAACCCACGAAACGAGCACTAGTACTAATAATAACACAAACATAAGTAAAAAAATCATTTTGGAAACACGTCCAAAAACAAATACACAGAAATTACTATACTATTTTTTTTATCGTATAAATTCGTAAAAATTTATCTTTTTTTTTTCTGTCGGCGTAACATTGTAAGCGAACAAATGATGGAATCGTACTGAACTTGAAAACTCGTTTACATGCAGTTATAATAGGTTAAGTCATTAAGTAAGGAATAAGTATTCGCATAATAACTCGAACTAATTACATTTAGATCATTAAGTGATCCGCAAGTTATATTCAAGTCTCTCCGCATGTCGATTATTTTCTACGAAAATCAATATCGAAAATTGTGGCGATGTATCAGTGGCGGGGGGAAGGCGATGCGTTATCATTTGTTCGCGAAAAGCATAAATAAAATGAAAATTTTTATACAACATGTTGTGAAACATTTTAACGCAAGTTTCGTGTTTGTTCACATTGGAGTCGAAGTCCTGTCAACGCTGTATACGGTGCCAAACGTAGTGGTGTCTATCATTGTATTTATCCATTACTTATAGTTTTTTATGCCTGATAGGTTAGCCTTTGACTTCTATCTCACCTGATGGTCAGTAAGTACGGAATAAGTACGGAATTCGTACCTGCAACCTCCGTATCTATAGCTGGAACATGCTCTTGTACTGAGTTATCGTAGTGGGTGAGTCATAGTTAAAATGTATCCCGTCGCTCCTATCGTTTATCCGTTTTTAGGAGACGGAGCAACACCTCCAGCCAAACTACAACAAACAAGAATATTTATACACGACTGCCCAAAAAAGGAGTGTTAGTGTTATGTCTTCAGGGCTCATGTATGTACGTATGTATGTTTGTGAGTTTCTTTATTCCAGCATAACTTCTAAGCGGATTAACCGATATAAATGCATGAGATATCGTTAGATTCACGTTGATAGACACTATGTACATAAAAAATACAGACGAATTGAGAACCTCCTCCTTTTTGGAAGTCGGTTAAAAAAACAGGCCAGTTTTAGACGCCATATACAATAGTGCGATTTTTTTTCTTGTAAATCCATCGAGTGGTTATCTAAATAAAGGGCTTTCAAAAACGATTGAATAAATATATATATTTGTAGTTACAATGGAACGATAAGACGTTTACATTTTAATTAATGTATGTATACTTGTTTACTATGACGCAACGCCATTACTCTAAAATTTATTTGAATCTCATGCGTAGTAGGTACAATTTTTTATTTCCTTGTAATTTTGTAATAGCTTGGTGTCGACTAATTTTCATTCGGGTGAAATCAGATCGTATGCACTTTGTCTAAGGTATGTTTTTCGGAGGGGGTTGTCTCCAAGTACGTAGTCTTAGTGGGGTTCGTCCGAGGCTTAAGTATATAATTATAAGAAACTTAAGAGGAAACGACGATTGCGAGAATTATGAAGAACCATCACGAAATCCAGGTTTCGTATTACCCCATTTTCTCACCCAAAACCAAACCGATTCAATATTATTTAGCATTAAAATTTTAAGAAAGGGTATATTATCTAGAATCTAATTATTTATTAATTTTCTCTTACATTAAACTCGAATTAATTGGTTATGTTATCTGATGATGGTGGTGTATATTTAGTGATTTTCATCGTAATATTTTCTTTAGTAATAATTAGTAGCCGTTTAAACGAAAATAACATGGTTTTACGTGTTTAAACTTTGCATATCGGTATCTAATTCATAACAATAAAAAATATTGTTATCTTGTGAATATATTCACAGCCAATCTTCAGCAGTTAAAGCAGGCCTAGATTTTATATAAGAAAAGATTGCTGTAGAGGCATAGGAAGGAAACAGGGGAAAAAATCGTATGGAGAATCGCAGGTTGACTTCCCCTATGTCTCTAAATTAGCTACTTGTCCGTTATTTATA
The DNA here is from genome assembly GCA_963854805.1 of Plagodis dolabraria. Taxonomy (NCBI): domain Eukaryota; kingdom Metazoa; phylum Arthropoda; class Insecta; order Lepidoptera; family Geometridae; genus Plagodis; species Plagodis dolabraria. Next base: position 32,276,671 of record OY978447.1, on the reverse strand, counting down.
ACGACAGGCCAGTACTTAATAAACACATTTTTCATGACATTCTAACCCAGCACCCCACAGGACGGCCATCACCACCAGGTCTTAGTTAAGGTAAAATTAGGGCATTTTTTTCACAGGTGAGTTCATGACTCTCTTTCCAACCTATCGATAGTAAAAAAATACGAGTAGGCAGTATCTTGAAATTTGATTTCAAAAACTAATCAGCCATATAAGGATGTGCCCATTTAGTACTTACACTTATTAATTTCATACAATACGAGTAAATAAGATACGGCGATAAGCAAAGTAAGGAGATGTGTTTAGATTGATGGTAATTACAAAGCGCGAGCCGAGCGAGAGAAGCGAGCATGCCGCGGCAGAGGCCGTTGGAACGCACAAAGCAAATACCTAAACTATTATATTCCGTAAGTTTAAAATTTCTGCAGTTCAGTTTCAGACCGTATTTCACCGTATTGGTGGAATTTGCAGGTCAGGAACCAAAGATGGATAGTAAAGAAGACTGCATGCGGCACTAAGAGATTAATATTGAAACCTAAAGAGATTAATATTGCCATAAAAAATTAATTAACTTGCAGGTCAAATATTTTTTGTAAGGTATTATTGTACCATTATAAAGCTAAGTAATGAATGATGATAACTATTATTTTCCTGATCAATAATCGATCCAGTGATTGTTTACGAGTAAGTATTATTACACTTACAATGTAGTTATTTGTTCTATGCCAGTATTATTTTATTGTTTCGCCAGTAACCTTATAGTGAAAAATGGCATTTTTACACGACTGCCCAAAAAAGGAGTTTCATGTTTTCATTTTTTGTTTGTATGTATGTTCGTGAGTTTCTTTATTCCACCATAACTTCCAAACGGCTTAACCAATTTTAATGTACGAGATATTGTTAGATTATTAAAGAGGTTTCAAATCGATGGCGTGGTAATCTGACTGAGTTATACAACGTTTGTTGAGAAGAATGGTGCTCTATTTCTCATGAAAAATGTCAAAAAATTATTGAGTCAATGCCTCGCCGCCGCCGGTGCGCGGTGTGAGGCATGGACACGCTATAAGCTATTAAATTAGAATAAAGTCTATTAAATGCAAATTTTAAGATTATCACAGTCTAATGTGATTATTTAAGTCACTATTAAATTATTCAGTCATTATTTAAATCACTGATGTGATTTTTTAAGTTTAAGTTAAATTTAAGTTTGTTAAACCATACGCTAGTTCCATTTTAAAAGATTCTCAATGAAACTAGTGTTAAATTTGCTCTCACTAGTACCACATGATTATTTTAGGCACTTGTGAAATTTTTGTAGGGTGTAAAAACACTCAGAGCCGAACTTGGGCTGCCGGGTTAGAATTGCACCTCCCTATTTCTTCCCGTGTGGGTATCGTACAAGTCAACTAAGAGAAAAATACTGGAAGGTGGGCAGCAGCGCCTTCTTAAGAACTATGCCATCTTGCACTGCGATTCCCAAGCCGCCTGCCTAGCGTGGGGATTATAGCAAATACCCCCTACATAGTGGAGGCTGTGTTCAGCGGTGGACGATCCGGTTGATACAGTTAAAAACACTAGATGTAAAAACAAACAGTTGTGAATATTTTGACAGAATACGCCACAAACTAACCAAATCAAACCTTGGAGTACTAGTAGATAAGAAACATATAGAAGACAATGAATAGATTCAGGCGTTACTTTGCGGAAATCCATATTTAATAATAACAAATACTTTTAAAAGTATCCTAATAAACATTAAATAATATTTAAATAGAACACTTTAAAAAGCATAAAATTATATATCTAGTGACAATTCCGCCTAATTTTCCTGTTATCTACGTGACGTCATAAACATCACGCAGCCTAACCGGAAGAATACCCAGGGTATTCTTCCGGTTAGGCTGCGTGATGTTTATGACGTCACGTAGATAACAGGAAAATTAGGCGGAATTGTCACTAGATATATAATTTTATGCTTTTTAAAGTGTTCTATTTAAATATTATTTAATGTTTATTAGGATACTTTTAAAAGTATTTGTTATTATATAGAAGACAGGTTTATTGTATGCAGTATAGCATATCGTTATTAAATTACTAGCTCAAGGATTGCTGTCGATACACACTATTAGGTGTACGGCGACAGATTTTCTATTTGAGAGTGGTAGGTAGCCGAGCATTCGCAAAAATATTTCTTTCGACCATGCAGTTTAAGAGTTGAGACTCCATACAAACGTAATTTCGTCATATTTTAAATACAAAGTGTTCAAACTCGGTGAAACTTTGCATATATGTCCTTAGTTATGTTATTAGGCTCAACCTAATATCTATGCTTCTGGTTTACCAGATTTTCGTAAAATTAAGTATTTTAAAAAATAATTCGAAAAATCGTTTTGTATGGGAATTGTTATTTTATTTACGGATAAAATAATTGATAAATCGAAAAACTAGCAAACCAGAAGCAAAGATATTAGGCTCAGCAATATGCTTACAAAATTTCACCGAGTTTGAAGACTTAATATTCAGAATATGACAAAACTACGTTTGTGTGGAAAGAGAACCTGCCGCACGGCATCACTAACTGTAGCCACACTGCTTAGTGATGCCGTGCGGCATCACTAAGCAATGTGGTGGTTAGAGACTGGTTTTTAAGGTCCTCTCTGAAACTGATATATTTCCTGTATGTGACGATGTAGTCGAAGGAAGTCTTAAGACTGACTTTAGGTGATGTGTATCATTTATAGACGCGAAAACAATTTCGGCACTGAATTTCTACATAGAAAAAACCTTTCATACATAATTTTCTTAATATTTATAGCAAAATTACTTTATTTTATTGGTAAATGGTTTTCCTGCTTTATGCCGTAGCTTAGTTCAATAAAAGAGAGATCAGAAACTCTGCCCTAATTTTCTTCCACCTGGCGCGAACCTTTCAATGATGTTATATTATGAGTAGAGGAGGACATGATTAATGGAATAATTGGTACCTACTCGGTCAATTCGTTATATTTAAGTTATTACGTTACCTAAAACTTTTCACAAAGCCTGTGACCTAAAACCACCTGTAAGCACCTATACGCTCCCGTGTTAGAACACGGGAGCGTATAGGCGCCTGTGAAAAATTGTATTGAGTAAACAAAATAAGATAAAATTCTACATATACAGTGAAATGGTATGAACAGTTATCTTGTAGTTCAAATTACCAAAAAGAAGGAATAAGATTTAATTTATAAGTCAGATAATCTTATTTTACTAGTTATAAGAGGGGTCAGCGTATACTGGTACTAATTGGGTAAAGATCGTAACTTGTCTTTGTTCCACATGGTAGCTGTTGCAAGCTTTGTCTCGTTTTGGCGAAAGCACGTGCAACGTTGTGAAATTCACTTAATTAAAGACGGTGTCGAAGATTTCCAACAAAATTACATAACTTAAATTTCATAAATAATAGAAACATTAAAACAGCAGTCAGTATATAAGCCTAGCAATTATATTTTTGAACAACTCATACCAACAAAGATTTTTGCTATCCCGGCTTAACTTTGCCACTGTTTTTTTAAGGTTTCCTACATAAATACCCACCAGGGAATAAAAAGTTTTACATCGCTTTTTTACCGTCTTCCGAAAAAGGAGGAGGTTCTCATTTTGTCTGTTATTTTTTGTCTTTCTTACACCTCCGAATTTTTGTGTGAGTAAACCGATTTAGAAATTCTTTTTTTGTTTAAAAGCTGATGCTTGTCGGTTGCTACCATTTAAATTTAATAAAAATCGGTCAAGCCATTTTTGAGTTATACTCCAATAACTGAACAACATTTACTTGATGATATAGTCGTTGACAATGAAAGGCAATCGAGCCCGTAAGTAGCAAAGATCACTAAAGAGAGTGAAAAAAACTTTTTAAGCAAAAAATGGAACCGAATTCAACACCCAAGAAAGTAAAATAATTTGACGAAGTCGGTACCAAGCGCACAATATTGTGATAATAGGTACTTTAGAACTATCATGGTACCGACTTCAATAAGTTATTTCACACTTTTGGGAGTTGAAGTCGGTTCCATGTTTTGGTTAATTTATTTTTAAAATGTTTATATAGACCTAGCTATATACGCATCTAAGTCAATAAGTAGGTATCTGCAGAAAATACAATACTGACTATATTATTGTTTTAATATGCAGAACGAAAACTACCTTGATTGTTCAGAGAATTCTAGGTAAAATATAAACATTATTTTTACCGACAAGATTCAAAAGTAATTATCGCAAGTAAAATATGTTCCTACGACTCAGCTCATCCCTACGGTGAGTGTCCGCTTGGTATAATAACTAGTGCGACCTTGAAATAGCCAATGAGAACGCTTTTGTTTTAGTCCCCGCAACCCGCACCTACCTCTAACTTCGGTGAACTCGGATCCGAATAAAAATCTAGTAATGTGGTATCTGTTGAGGGTAATCTGTGCCTAAAACTGAAGGCTTATAAGACCCAGATTAGGAGCTTGTTGCCGTCCAGCACGAAAATCAAACCAATAGCCATTGAAATAAAGCTCAAATCAGCGCATGCTGCAACGTGACAGTTACGGTAATTGCTCCGTCTGAAATGCAAGTAACTTTGAGCACGTAATACTTTTCACTTTGACGACGTTTTTGTATTTAAATACCGTAGGTACAGATTAACATTTTGTTCTAACTTTTTACACAGTAGTTTAGGAGCTACAGACAAAGTATACGTTGAAAATGTAATCAAGGATCTGACGATTCTAAGAATATTGTATCTCATATTTGCATATATTATGAAGAAGATCGCTTTTAAAGTCAGATCTGTTTATATTTATTCCTTATGTCATATCATTTTGCAAGATGCGCAAAAGGGTACAGTACAAATAATTAGCCATTTACCTACTGTACTCGTAGTTGGAGAATAAATAAATCTTCCGACTGTTATAAACAGTACGTTATGAAAACATCATAATGTAATTGGTTCATCGATTTACTTATTCTAGTAGCGCACCAACCAAGTAATGAATTATGTTGATTTAGGGCCCGTTTCAGAATGTCCTAATAAAGTTTCGGGTTGCTATGCAACACATAAAATAACTGAATGATAAAAATGACAGTTAATATGCAGCGCGTTTCAAGCTTTAACCGTTGGATAGGCTAAATCGATGGCTGTGAAACGCAAAGCTAGTGTTTTATTTATTAAATATGTTCTGGATAGTAAAACCGGTACTTACTAGAACATTCTGAAACAGACCCTTAATATATTATGTAATTAACAAATTCTTATTTACCAAAACTTTTATACACTGTTTATGTTGTGGTCACTATATTGTCACGCGGGTGTAGTAATTATATTCTACCCACTTTTAGAATAGGTGTGATGTATTGTTAATTAAAGACAAAATAAAATAAAAAATAAGAAAAAATTGGGATTACTCACGCGGATAAGCCATCTGGCTTATCCGACATAATTCTCATATCGAGATAAGTCCGACAATAGTTCACATCCGATAGTCTTTTTAAAGGAGTGTCCGGGTCACTCACTCAGCACTGTAGGATGCAGCTCGTAGCGCACGCAACGTCGAAGGTTAGCGCGGGGGTTGAGATGCAGTATGTTGCATCGGCGACTCCAGAGGGGAGCACTCTTCATGATCACTGTTGAGGCACTAACTAGTATGGGGGATGTCCCAGCAAAAGGAGCTTACCACATCGTCACTAGACATCTTTAGCATCAACAATATTATTCTCCTTTCCACATCGAATCAGAAGAATCCACTCGACAGCGTTTATCACGATCAAAACTAGTCGGATTTAGCTGGTTTATCTACATGCATAACCCCGTATTTTCTTTTAAAAACGATTCCAAATTCTAGAGCCAAAAACATGTTACCATTTTAAAGTACCACTGAGCGTGTCCTTACAAATACAAAGTGATATACCTAATATTTTTTGTGCTTAGGTCTACGCTACCATCCCTTCGAATTAAAACTGCTCAGTCCTGTGTCACGGCCAGTCCAGACATCTAATTTAACATTCGTAAGGGAAATCGTTTAGCCTGATCCAGTTGGCGTTCACCTTCGCATAACATAGCTCATAACCTTATGAAAAAGAAATTACCAATAAATGGAACCGACTTCAACAACCAAAAGTGTGAAATAACTTATTGAAGTCGGTACCGTGATAGTTCAAAAGTACCTATTATCACAACTTTGTGCGCATGGTACCGACGACTTCGACAAGTTATTTCACACTTTTGAGTGATAAAGTCAGTTCCATTTTTTGTAGATTGTCATTCATCAACGATTATATCATCTAGATAGGAAAATATTTTTCAGTTATTGGAGTGTAACTCAAAAACAGCTGAACCAATTTTGATAAAAATTGATTTAATCGGACCACACACAACATAAAAACAGAGTCATCAAAATCGGCACACCCAGTCAAAAGTTATGAGGTAACAAATATAGAAAAAAATACAGTTGAATTGAGTACCTACCTCATCCTTCTGTCAAAAACACAATCTTATCGCTATACACAACATATTCGCCCATTGATAATAGTTACTGGTCATTAGGTATAAAATGCGCCGAATTAGAATGCTCATGATTGTAGGTACCAGTATTGACTACTGCTCACGGCAAAACGAGTGTTGCTGTACATTGGGCGCAAAATTGATCTTTATACCATTACGATGCTTTTATTAATCGAAACGTAGCGAGCGGGACTCGGTAGCAATTTTGTACTAAGGATTCCTTAGAAGATTTGGCGTGATGATAATGCCTGGCCACAAAACTAAGCAACACCTTTATAACCATGCACATTTGGTTAGGTAAGGAAACTATTCAAACCCTATCAGATAAGGGTAGGAAGATCACGATTACTTGATTCAAGCACTGGCATAATCTAAACCAAGCATACAGTAAAGGGAAAAATTGAAAATAAATTGATCTTGCTCAACTCGCGCGTGAAGTGAGCGCAATCGTTCAGAAGGAACATGATTACGTGCGTGCGAGGATACGAGCTCCGAGAATGTTCACATGCGCGTTTATTTGGATCAAACTCGGCTGAGGATTAGTTTGCAGATCAGGGAGCTGCTATTTGAATTTATTTTATACGAGCTGAACCACCCGTGAGTTTGCCTAAGTGTTATGTAAGTAGTCATACGTTTATAATGATGAAATGGGCCTATATAGACATTGTAAGACCTGACCATTGTAAGAACACGTTTTCAATGAAACACTGAGGCACACTCGGGCAGTTGCTTAGAACCGGTTGTGCACGATCCGCGCTTACAATGCTTACGGTGAGAAGACTGTTACCTATTTAGTTCTTCGGCTAATAAATGAACTATCAACTATCTATACAGATTTGCGTGATAGTATTACGCTAAAATACCTACGTAAAAAGAAGAAAATAAAAGGATCCTGCAGGTGGATACGAAAATTTTGTGTACAAAAAATGTGTACTTGTACTATCTCGCTTGTTGGTGCATCGTGATGTGGCTGAAAATCTCAGACCGTACTTAGAATGGAAACTATCTCTTAGGTTTAAGCTATATTTTACAAATTATTGGAATCAAAATCAAAATCTCACAATTTTATCCCCCGCTTAATTTTTTAACAAATTTAGGAAATTATCTAATTCTATAAATATGCTTTATACTCGTATTATAATATGTTATATATTAGAATATGCTGTAATATAATATAACTAGGTATATTCTATTATATACCTAGTTATACTGACTTATTCAAACTATACCTACCTTAAGAAAACATTGTAATTGTACGATTATTACCTACATTATTATTATTACTATTTTATACTAATTAATGCAGATTGAATCATGTAGCATTGTCTCTTCAAACCTAAGTGTTTTTTTCTATGCTATTGTTAACAGATCTTTTGTAAAAAGTTTGTTGATAATAAAAGGAAAAAATTGTGTAAATTATATGGGTAACAAAACCTAGTATTGAGTTTAAAGCTTTGATAATAACAAATATTTTTAAAAGTATCTTAAGAAGACATTAAATAATATTTAAATAAAACACTTAAACAAGTATAAAAATATATATCTAGTGACAATTCCGCCTAATTTTCCTGTTATCTACGTGACGTCACAAACATCACACAGCCTAACCGGAAGAATATCCGAATAGTTTCGCTTCTAAACGAAGCATTTTCAGGAAGTCTTAACTCACCGAGCACAAGGTCAAGACTCGATCGTGCGCTATATATTTTTATGCTTTTTTAAGTGTTTTATTTAAATATAATAATATTCTCTTAATTTTTTCTTGAGATACTTTTAAAAGTATTTGTTATTATTAAATATGGATTTCCGCAAAGTAACGCCTGAATATATTCATTTAAAGCTTTGCCTCGGAATTTGTACCCCTTCAAATGTGTAAAGCATCGTTCTCTGCGGCCATTACTTGGATGGGTTGTTTTTTTTATGGTATTGAGGTGGTTCAAGCGCGAGGCCCGCAAGATGTTAAGTGGATTAACCTCTGCCTATAACAGATGCATTTCCACACAATTGATGAATTGCCCTTCACCTGGCGTACTACAGTTGTTAAGTCTCATGTGCCTGTAATTTTACTTGCTCCCAAGGACTGCTGCCGGAACACACTGTTAGGAGCTTGGCGACAAATTTTTTACTTGAGGGTGGTAGAAGCGAGCATTCGCAAAATGCCCTTACACTTTTTTCACATTGCATTTTTTATGCGAATAATAATTTATCACCATGGGAAGAAGCTCAAGGTAGCGTTGGATTCGTTGCTCGGCTCGCACAGAGAGCGCAAGCTTATACGAGTACGTGCGTAGCGCAGTGTGAGTAAACCGGTCATACGTGTATCTGATAGTGGTGTCACCATTCAAAACCTCTACCTCTTATCGATATCGATAAATTTCTAAAACAGTTATGGATAAATATCTGGTGAGATCATCATCAAATGATAGCTTAACCAACAAGAGGCCAGCTGATGAGGAAATATGGAGAAGACCGAAGCGCACTGTTAGTGCGAAAAAGTTGCCTGGACATATAAATTTCAATTCATCAAATCGCTTCGAGGAACTATCTACTGACCCCGGCTGCAGTCAAGGTGAGACTCCCCTTCCTACTAAATCAAATGTGAAGACTGCGGGTGACCGAGTTCCTCCAATTGTAGTTGAAGTTAACGACAATTGGTCTCACCAGACCATTACGAGACTTGTCTCTAGCTTTACAAAGAGCTACCATCTCCAATACAAACAAAAAGGCAAAGTAGCTATTCAATGTTACTCGAACGAGAGTCATCGTGTGGTTGTAGAAGGACTCCGAAATCAAAAAATTGGCTTCCATACTTTCACACGTAAAGACGAAAGGAAATTTAAAGTAGTTGTTCGTGGTATACCTACTGAGGCAATAGACACAGTTCGCGAGGAATTGATTACATTAGGTTTTAATGATGTGACAATAACTAAAGTAAAAGGGTTAGTGCCAGACAGCAATATTTCCTGCACCTCACTCTTAATGCTGCTGCCTGCTGGATCCGATATTGTAAAGTTCAAGCTAATCAAACATCTCTGTAATTGTGCCATAACCATAGAGCGATTTAAGCCTAACAACAGATCAGGAACCCAATGTTACCGCTGTCAACGTTTCGGACATGCTTCAAATAATTGCAACCTTCCAAGTCGCTGCGTGAAGTGCATTGGGTCCCATAGTACAAAAGAATGCCCTAAAAAAGAACGCAAAAATCCAGCTCAATGCTGTAATTGTAATGAACCTCATCCAGCCAACTATCGTCAATGTCCTGTAAGATTGAGTTACCTCCTACGCCTTCAACAAAAGAAGGAGCTGCTTAAACAACCCAACAATAAGCCTATAATTGGAACAAAATCAGTGCCGTTACATCAAACTCCTGAAGGTACTTGGGCCAGCGTGACGAGGATCGAAACCCCCAGCGAACAACCCCAAACCCAACATAAGCGTCCATGTAGACTCGGCTACTGATGAAATGTTGGAAATTTTGAATGTTATAAAATCCATAAAATCAAAATTCACCACATGTACTAATATGATGGACAAGGTCATTCTTGTTTTAACCCAACTAGGCCAATATGTATAATACGATCTCAGAACTAAAACTATTATACTGGAATGCGGATGGCATTCGCACAAAAGTTTCTGAACTTACAAATCTTGCGATTAGCGACTTACATTCAGACATAATAGCCATCAGTGAAACAAAACTAAGTAATCGGGTACCATTGTATATACCTGGATATTCCTGTTATCGTCAAGATAAAGTCACACATGGACGGTAAGTTCGCGGTCAAGGGGTTGCTATTTTGGTCAAAACTGATATCGCCCATTCGCAGGTAACTTCACCCAACATGGAACACATGGAAGCAATAGGAATAGAAATCAGAATATCAGCTCAAAATGTTATTATTTTCTCGGTTTACCAATCTCCAAATCTAGCGTTATTACAAAGTGACATAGATTTATTATTGGGTATGGGATCAAGCATAGTATTAGCAGGTGATTTTAATGCACGCCACCATAACTGGGGATGGAACAGATCTATAAACCGCCACGGAAAGACGTTATTTGACCACATGTCATCTAATGAATATTCTATTCATGCGCCATCAGACCCTATTCTGGTGCACTACCAAACGGAACATATACCTGGTACACCCGACATTGTGATAACGTCAAACTTTTGCTCAATTAATAGCATTACTACTGTGCCTGCTTTATCTTCAAATCACTATCCAGTTTTTGTAAAAATTGGTGGAATAGTAAAACGTGATAAACACAGTCATTTCACTTATAAAAACGCAGATTGGAATAAATATCGTTCATACTTAAATAAACATATATCTCTCTCAAGTAAACTATTAAACTCCATTGAAACGATTGATCAACAAGTCGAAATATTAACAAACTCACTTTTAAAAGCCAGGGATTATGCAGTGCCACAAGAACACTCAGATTTAAAACCAAGGCCCCTACCTAAATTTATTAAAAAACTAATTAAAATTAAAGATAACCTACGCAGTCGTGTCCACCGGACCATTAAATTAAGTGATCGTAAACTCCTTAAATCAAAAGTTAATAACTTGCAAGCACGAATCAAAATTGTTGTTCAAGCTTATAACGATAAATATTGGAATAAAAAAATGGTTAAAATTGACAACGATCATTCTGAACTCTGGCGTATAACTAAATCGTTAAAAGACAGTCTTCAACTATTCCTCCACTTATGAAAACAGATAATTGCTTAACTACTTCAGTTGCGGAACAGTGTAATGAACTAGCTTCAGAGTTTAGTGAAAACATGAGATTGACTACTGATTGGTACGATAATGCAACTAGTCAGAGAGTATCTTCTTCTTTGGGCATTCTGAACTCAAATCTAAATATTGACAAACCATCATCTTTATTAACACGACCAATTGAAATTCGTAATCACATCAAATCACTTAAAAATCGTAAAGCTCCTGGTCCTGACAATGTAGATAATATTTTACTCAAAAATATGCCTTAGAAATGTTTGGTGCTCCTGACAAAAATTTTCAATTCCTGTTTAGTAATTAATTACTTTCCTACCATATGGAAAACTGCAAAAGTCATAGCGTTCCCCAAGCCTGGTAAAAATCATAAATTAGCCGTAAATTATCGCCCCATCAGTCTATTACCCACCATAAGCAAATTGTTTGAACGTGTTATCTACGACCGTCTATTATATTTTTTGGGAAAACGATTCATTAATGAACAATTTGGATTCCGTCGTTCTCACTCAACTATTCAACAACTAGCACGCGTTAGTGAACATGTAGCTCATAATTTAAATATGAAACAATCAACGGGGATGTTTCTCTTAGATATAGAAAAAGCATTTGATACCGTGTGGCACAGTGGTCTTTTACATAAGCTTTTATCATCGCATATACCCATTAATTTGGTAAAAATGGTACAATCATATTTAAATAAACGACAATTCAAAGTACACATAGGTAATGAGTCATCTGAACTGTTTTCGATTCCAGCTGGTGTACCCCAAGGTTCAGTATTAAGACCTCTTCTATTTCTGGTGTATCTCAATGACATTCCCAAACAACCTAGAACACATCTGGCATGCTTTGCCGATGATACTGCATCATATTCATCTTCGAATGATGAACAGTTAATAATTAGTAGACTTCAGCTATCAATAAATTTATTATCTCATTATTTCAAGGTATGGAAATTAAAAATTAATGAATATAAAACAGAGGCTATAATGTTCTCAAGAAAGCGCGTACCACCTGATAAAACTTTATGTATATACATATGTATGGCCACAATATTCCCTGGAGTAAATCTGTAAAATATTTAGGTATTCATCTTGACACAAAATTAAACTGGTCAACACACACTAGGTACATTCAATCTAAAGGACTTTGGAACTTTGGAACTTTTATAGTATTTTTTTTAACATTATACACAGACGGCGCGTTTAGTAAGCTCAATCACGTAGAAACGACCTGATTATGCGCCTGCCTTGTGACGACAGCGTATTACATATAAGTAACTATATATTAAGCTGTGTTAATGTAGGAGCTACATTGACACAGCTTAAAATATAGTTATTATTTACTTTAAAAAACTTTGCAAATATCCTTGATGGTTTATGGACCAGTATGTTCCTAGGTGTTGGCATGTCAATTGAAATCTACCTGGCATAATATTCAAGCTTTGGCCTGCCAGTATACAAAAAAACAATAGAGTTGTTAGGCGCATTAATCGGGCCCGGATTGTATACTAATTTATGTATGGACTTGCATGGTGGTATGGCATCGGGTGTGCCCGCTTGGCTAACTACCACCTTCAAGTAGAAACTCTGTCACCAAGCACCTAACATTGTGTCCCGGCAGCAGTGCTTAAGATCCAGTAAAAATGACTGGCGAGACTTAACAACTGTATATATCATACTAGCTTTCCGGGGGCGGCTACCCCCGCGCGCATGTCTCGCAAAAAACATTAACCTCTTTTTGCGCAGTTGGATAAAAACTATCCTATGTTTTTTCCCGGGTCTCAAACTATTTCCATACCAAATTTCATTCAAATCGGTCCGGCAGTTTTGGCGTGAAAGCGTAACAGACAGACAGACAGATTTACTTTCGCATTTATAATATTAGTACTGATATATCTCGGGGCGCTGACAGGGTGTTTAAATCATCTGTTATAGGCAGAGGTTTGGCCTCGTGCTTGTTCCATGACAAATCATAAAAAAAAAGTTTTGCCATACATGTTTTAGTCGTCAGTAATAGAAGGTGACCCTAATGCCATCTGCCGGGAATTTATACCTTAAGTCCGGGCCACTACTGAAAATTACTTTGTTAGAAAAACCCAATAAGTGCTCTGACCCACATCGAACCCCATATCAAAACGTAGCTTGATGGCTCATTTAAACGTAGCTAGATGGCTTGATGGTTTTGAAGTAATAATGGCATTGGCTATGGACTGCCGCGCAGCAGGTCCATGGATCGAATCCCGCTGCGGGCTTGAGCTTCATCGCATGGTGGAAGGGCATTTGCGAATGCCCGCCTGGCTAGCGACCCCCTCAAGTAGAAAATCTGTCGCCAAGCACCCAAAGATGTGTTCCGGCAGCAGTCCTTGAGAGCCAGTGAAATTACAGGCACAATGAGACTTAACAACTATGTCTCAAGGTGACGGGCGCAGTGCAATTCGTGACTTGTGGTTGAAAGCAAAGGTTAGTCCGCTTGGGCCTCGAGCTTGTTCGGTTACAATAACATAAAAAAAAGCAATACTTGGTGTATTGTAATATTCCAACTAAGCCCCAGTTTACGTACGATATATGTGAGAGCGTCACGTGTCTAATTATTGCCATTACGAGTATAATGGCGCGCGAGTGTTTTCTATTGCCGACGTTTTTATTTATGCTTTCAAATAACCGACGACTGTGTACTATTAAATGGGAATTATTCCTTTTGGGCGTTTTATTTTTAAATTTTACGGCCTTTTATGTTGATGTAGGTACTATTTGAACTGGCTCTGCTTGAATACGTTTTAAAAGGGTGAACCATTTTACATAAACACATAATAGATTAACCCTTTTCAGGGTTCCGTACCCAAAGGGTAAAAATGGGACCCTATTATTGAGACTTCGCTGTCCGTCCGTCTGTCACCAAGTCTGTATCTCAAAAACGGTGATATCTAGACAGTTGAAATTATCACAGATGATGTATTTCTGTTGCCGCTATAACAACAAAAAAAAAGTTGGCCAAGAGCGAGTCCGACTCGCGCACGTTAAAACAAAAAAAAGTTAAAATATGAAGTCTAATGTCGTATAGCTAATGGTACCATTCGTGCGCGAGTCCGACTCGCACTTGGCCGATTTTTGTTTTCTTATTTGATATTTGGCTGGTAATTTGGTAACCTGTTGGTAACGGTCACCTTAATTACCAACCAGCATCTGCGATTTCAACCACACGGTTGGTTACAAACAAACCCTTCCGTGAAAAAGCGTTCGAGAAGCGAAGACGTGCCATGGCGAGTAACGAGCAATACAAAATGCAGTATTAATTTATTATTATCATCATGTGTATTTATATATATATACATTATATATATTTTACAACTATCAAGATTTACCACACGACGGTAAGTGGTAACAGTAAGAAAAAATAACATATTTTTTTTCCCATATCGCCTGATGGTAATGCGATATTTTATTTCGTTAGTACGTTTCATTGTAGCTTATCTGGGCAGGCGTTAAAATAATAGTCAAAATAAATTAGGTACAAGCCGTACAACGGTCATATTTTTTTTATACTTAGGACCTAAGATTTTTTTACCTGTAGATCAGTTGTTTGCCCTCTATATTTACTAGACGAATTCAGGGTAATCGCCTGAGTCACTACCAGTCTAGCACTTCCGAGCGTCCGGTGAATACATTGCCGCTAATCGTATTTTTTCGGAATAATCTGTGGACAATACACCTTCCTTGTCTTTAGACTCTGCACCAATTTTACAGGCACTGTTAGAGAAAAGAAAACTGTTTCATTTCACGCGTAATTATTGCTTTTATTGTTGAAATAGAAAATATCGTTATTTTGTTTTATCTCTGGAACGAATCTTAATGAAATGGATGAGCGAGATATGTGTATCGTTTGGTGTGAGAGAGTGAAAGAGATGCAGCATAATGGTGATCGGAACGTCTCGTGGCGGTTCGGTGGTAACACGAATTGCTTATTTATCTCTTTCTAACAACAGATATGACGCATAATATTTTAACGTTCTTTCCTTGTCATTACAAACTGCTTATAGATGTGCGTAGGTATGTACATAGGTAAATTCTAGTAAGCTTTTAGAGCAGTGGTGTTCGGATATAACAACTCTAAGTATTTCAACTCTCTGCTTAGGACTAATAATAGTGCTGAACTTATCACTATACCTAATACCTTCAAGATCAAAAAGAAATCTTGTGAGGCAACAAAATACAAGCCATTATTTTGAACCGCTCAAAGCGTAGCTTGATTAGTCATTCTTAATCGATCAAGCAACATGACTTGAGGCATGGATGGGTAGCCGCTAGTGCCTTTACAACTGAGCACTTCCGTACTCCGGAGGGCACGTTAAGCCGTTATAGCATGGCGGGAGGGCATTTTGCGATTGCCCGCCTGTCTAGCTACTACAAGTAGAAAATCTGTCACCAAACAACTACGGTGTGTTCCGGCAGCTGTCTTTGACAGCCAGTAATTCTAAGTTAGCCTGAACCACATCTCTAACCACATCATTACTTAACATCATCTTGTATTAAAATTAAATTAAAAATATTTCATAAATCGAGTTCACCCGTTTTCGCTGCAGAGATATTCTTAGCCGGTTTACAAGTTATCCGTTCTACAAACATCCGAAAACTTTTCTTACATTTTTCATATTTCGAGGTTGTGGAGCGAATTCGCACATTTTTTTGCTGAACGTGGCAGTCTAGAACGTGGAAGTCAGCGGCAGAATCACTTTGAGGTGAAATTAAAATTCAATTAAAATCCAAAATCATCGTCTACGACGCTCTTATGAAGGTCAATTACAAATTTGAATATTGGTATTCCAATGATATTCCAAAACGATGATTTTGGATTTTAATTGAATTTTAATTTCACCTCAAAGTGATTCTGCCGCTGACTTCATCCACTTGGAATTTGTTTAATTAAGAATCTTGTTGAGCAACAACCCACTTACATAGACGTTAGCAACAACATGCTGCTCAGTTTTTGTTCCGCGGGTCTCCTCTAATCCATTGACCTCTATATACTGGACTCGACATCTCAAACGAGCAAAGTCGAATAGGTAGGACAAGCTAGCCGGCATGTACTCACCCACACGCAGCTGGGCTCTCATAGAAATCACACGCGCTTTTCGACAAAAAATGTGTATTCAAAATGCCATCCTGCGTCCTCAGATACTGCAGAAACCAGTCGGGAAAAACAAATAAAAGCGATGGAATCACTTTTCACATGTAAGTTCAGATTTTGGAATTAAACACGCCCGAATACATTATTATTTTGTCGATTTGTAATCGCGAAAGACAATGCTTCACGTCACGACACAGCATAGGAAGCCATGTTGACGGAGCTGCGGAGTGAAATTCATAGATTAAGTGGACAGATATGTCAACTAGCAACATTGAGTAAAATAGGTAATTTACCTATTTTTGACTCATGATGAAAAAAGTTTGACGTCTGTTTATCAACATAACTCCCAAATGGCTGGAACACTCCAACGAGCATATTTATTATTCCCTTCATAACTATATTATGTCTATTACTCGTAGGTATTCTCTTAAAATAAGTTTGAAAATATTAAAAAAACTTAATTAAAAAATATAATATGTATTACATTTTAATACTCGTATTATTTACTCGTAAGTGTGCAAAATATGGTTAACTGTTTTTAATCTAGATTTTATATTATCACAATACAAAATCTAGATTTAAAAAAGTTAGTAACACTTTGTTTCTATTTCTTTATTTCAATTGTACCTTTACTTTCAAAAACTGAATAGCGTAGTTAGTGACCCTCAGTAATACTTATTTTTTAACTTTATTTTACTATTTTTTAACTAATATACTCTTCACAGTGTTTCGTAGGTACAAAAGCCATGTCCGTTCTGTGTGCTGATAGTCTTTGATATTGAGAAACCATACCTCAAAAGTAGTCTAGCGCTGCATGTTTGAATAGTTTGTTAGATATGATGCAATTAGCTTAAGCGCTGTAAGCGAAGTTTTTTAGGAAACATTAACCTACAAGCGTTGTGGCGCTGCGTGTTTGGATATTTGGTTAGACGATATTATTCATTCCGGACTGCAGTCCGATCTCGTAAAGCGCTGAAGCGCATTTAAGTTTAAAATTAGCAAAAATGGCAGAGACTTTTGTCTCAAATGTCTTCTCTAGTGTAACGTATCTCGATTCTCTAATCCCTTTTATGTTTAAAGCTGGGAATTGAGAGAAACACTTGACCACGCACGTTGATGTGTACAATGTTGCATATTAGAAGCTCACCGGGTGTCTCCTTACCATATCATCTTGCTTACCTGAATGGTAACAGGTATACATCAACGAGTGTTGGCGTCAGTCAGTGGGACACCAATAAATCCGCAGGCAACAATTTTGACAGTTATGTCTGTCACTGTTTTCAGCAAGAGCAAGTATGTATAGACACGAGAATGTATAGACTTTTGTGCTGTTAGAAAAATATATTGTAACGACCTCACATGAGCGAGAGAGTGGTAGGAAGAAGATGGTTAAGCAATTATTTGTGTATAAAACAGGACAACAACTCTATAAAAACCCCAGTTTAGAAACTGAAGCTGCAACAATTATGAAACATGTTTCCATTTCAGCGAAGTGCTCGCGAAAATATGACGGGTTTGTTTGGTGTTGATTGGATTTGTCGCGCCCCGGCCTTGTTGTTCATTCTCGTATATACGGCGAACACCGGCAGTACCTAAAAAACAGTGTTAAAGTACTACCTCGTTGGTAAAAGAATATAGTGTGTAGCGAAGTCTCTTTGAAATCCCAGGTACAGTTTTGTTTTTTTTTCCATCCACCATACGCCCAGGATTTCGCATGATAGTTCAACGCCATTGCCAATAATGACTTAAAAAAAATTCGAAGTGCACCTGAACTTTGTTGGGAACATGGATCTCGCAAAATATAATAACTGCAGCTATATACATATCTTTAAATAAATTTATGTAACGCTAAGGAAATGTTTTAATGACATGGTTTTTTATTTTTTTATTTAATTGCTAGTTCACCGCAAAATAATCCCAAATGCTGTGTCAGAAATACTTAATCTAAATATAAGCCCTACAAAGAGTTAAATAAGTACTGTACTGTATCAGCCGGATTGTCCACTGCTGAACACAGCCTTCCCCGTTACGGGGGAGTTTGCCATAATCCCCGCTCTTGGCAAGCGTCTTGGAGATCGCAGTGTGAGATATCGGTTCCACAGAAAGTGCTGCTGCCCATCTTCCAGTATTTTTCCCTTAGTCGCCTCTTACGACCCCACGGGTATAGACGGCAGGGTGACATTCTAGCCCGACACCCCGAGGTTACTATTTTTAATTAATACACTCGAGAGCAATGAATCCGGGTCACTTAAGGAATCCTAAAAATCTCGGAAACTTAAAATGCTAGGTTAATGCAATAAATTGTATTTAATAGACAATGTAATACTCCTTAAATGAAGGTATTAAAACTTCTTAGTTATTGTAAAGTTATATCATAAAAAAATCAAATTTGAAAAAGGGCCACTTTCGAAGATGGAACTACGAAATTACAGCATTTGGTTTTGCTTTTGTTTGTAATCTGTCATTTATGTGGGTACATAAACCATGTTGATAGTGCTCTATATTCATTATTCAAGCTGAAATTATGTCGCTTACGCCTGAAGAATGCACCAGAATACTTACAATGCTGGAAACCAGCCGGAGTCAGCGCGATACAGCCAGGACTGTCGGTGTGTCGCTGTCAACAGTACAAAGAGTTCTCCGACGTTACGAAGAAACTGGTTCTAACCTACGCAGACCAGGAACGGGCAGAACCAGGTGTACCACAGCACGAGAAGACCGATACTTGGTGAACACCATGCTTCGAAATCGCTTTCTCACAGGAACTGAACTCACCAATCAGTTTCGACGCCTCGGAGGAAGTAACCCAAGTGCATGGACAGTAAGACGTCGGCTTGCTGAATCTAACTTAAAACCCCTTAGACCTGCAAACAGCCCTAAACTGGAGCGTGGGCATCGTATTTCGATACTAAGATATGCCCAGAGCCACGTAAATTGGAGTATTGAAGATTGGTCAAAAGTTATGTTCTCCGACGAATCAAAATTTATGCTCTACAAGCACGATGGAAGACACAGAGTGTATCGAAGACCAGGGGAAAGATTCAAGCAAGCATGCATCGAAGAAAAAGTAGCCTACTGTACTGGGTCTGTACTTGTGTGGGCCGGAATTTCTTCTGAAAGTCGCACAGAGCTGGTGATCATAGAAAACGGCTCTTTAACTAGCGTAAGATATGTGGAAGAAATCCTCAATGATCACGTTGGTCCATTTATGGTCAATTTAGGTGAGGATGCTATATTTATGCATGACAATGCCCGACCTCATACAGGTAGGATTGTGAATGACTACCTTCAAGAGATGAACATTACTCGTATGGAGTGGCCAGCGCGCAGCCCGGATATCAACCCGATCGAGCATGCTTGGGACGAGCTAGGCAGATGCGTAAAACAACGAAACCCTCCCCCAATCACGCTTCGTGAGCTCAAAATTGCTCTCACAGAGGAATGGGAGAATATTCCCCAAAATCGTATAAGGAACTTGGTGTACAGCATGCCAAACCGCGTAAACGCAGTAATGGAAGCACGAGGAGGCAATACGAAGTATTAAAATTCAAGAAAATTGTAATAAAGTTCAAAAATTTCATGTTTCCTATTTTTGTTTTAAGGAGAGATCAGCAGTTTTTTTCTTTATGTAATTTTGTGTTAATAAAATGTATGGTGACTCATATTTTTTTTTACTTTCATTTAAGGAGTATTACATTGTCTATTAAATACAATTTATTGCATTAACCTATCATTTTTAGTTTCCGAGATTTTTAACATTCTTTAAGTGACCCGGATTCATTGCTCTCGAGTGTATATTCAGGCTTTACTTACAATGGAAATCCTGACATAATAATAACAGATAAATAATAATGTGAATGTCTCGATCTTGCGCTCCAAGAGTCAAGACTTCCTGATTATGCTACAAGTAGAAACGAGACGCGTTGAAATATTTGCGGATCGCGGTGTGCTCTATTTGAATAGAGTTTTGAATATTTACATCAAGCAAAGTATTAAAAAATATGAAATAATACATTACAGGCACAAGAGACTTCTAACATCAGGCGAGGACCTGATGTCATAAGTCTTTTACTGTACTTATTCAGTGAAAAACACACTTTTTTTCTGAACAAAAAATATCTCAAAATGTTTGTTAGGACTAGCAGAAGTCAACTCTAAGAGGTTGTTAGCATTTTACCAATAACCCTGTATATATGTGATTTCTTAAAATATGTTTATATGTATATATATATATTTATTTATAGCTTATAGGCTAGCCTGTAACCTAGAATTACTGGGATCTCAAGGACAATTGCCGGAACACACCATTAGGTGTTTGGCGACAGATGTTCTACTTGAGGGTGGTAGCCAGCGAAGCGGGCATTCGCAAAATGCCCTACCATCATTATTATTATTAATGATTTTTATTTCTTGTATGTTCTATTAGTAGTACAAATAGTAGAACACATGGTAAAAACCCTCTTTGACATCATAAAATACCCTTTAAACCTACCATACTAAACTCCAACTCGCGTCCCAGTTACGAAACTTAGGGAAAAAGTTTTAACAACTCAACTTTGTTTGGACTTCCTTTGTTTGAGATGGCAACGGCTAACGATACAACTTGACGAACATTACTTCGATCCTTACACTTGTTTGTTACATGAGACCTTTCTACGGTATTTTTATCCATAAAAGTAAGATTTGCCTTAGTACATAATATCTTCACGCACGCCTGTGTTTCCCAAATTGATCCCCTTTAGTGGCCTGCGTGAACTTAAGGAAAAAACCAGATGGTACCCGAAGGCAGCATCGTCTGTAGAACTGCCATTTACACTGCGATCCCCAAGCTGCCTGCTAGGCGTGCGGATTACGGCTAACTTCCCTTGAAGGCTGTGATCATTAGTGAATGATACACAGTGCAGATATAATTAATACAGTCTGCTTCTTCTTATAGTGCCTCTCCAATTACTGAAGGTTGGCGATCAGCTCTGTACATTTATCTCTGTCTCTCGCGAGGCGAAATAGGTCTGCTGCTCTCGCGATACCAGTCCATTCCCTGATGTTACTCAGCCAAGACTTTTTCCTACCGGCTTTTCTTTTTCCTGCGACCTTCCCCACCATGATGCGTTGTAAAAGTTTGTATCGATCATGACATGACATAATATATGGCCTAGATAAGAAACCATCCTCTGCTTGACGGTGTTCAAAAGCATGCGTTTCCTTCCTACTCGTCGTTAATACAGTAATTATGGATTTATAAGATTTCACACTAATCTGAATTTGATCAGCGCGCTTGGCCACGTGTTATCAAAATGCCCCTATATATTTGGCTCATCGAATAGCATTGCAATCAAATGGGTAGGGCATGCTTTAAACTGGAGCATATGTACTGCCTGTGAGCCTGCAATCTGCAATAGGTCATGGGCTGTCTAAATGCTTTGGTTGTAGTAGCTGTAGTGTTTTATATATATATATATATATCGCAGTGTTTTGTTAACTAAGGTATAAAAAAAACTAAACTAAACATGTGACAACTAATCCCAAACAACCCCCCGTAAACACAGTACAAAATTAGCGGTACAACTAAATGCATAAATTAATTTGAAACTTTGTAACAGAGACACGCTCCACTGAATAGTTGCTATTATGACAAACAGTGGGCTAATTCATGACTTTGCTAATTTGCGAGCGAAATTAATGCAGGTGGTGTTTCCAGTTTTTTACGTCGCATTCACATCTCTGCCGCGAAACCGTTGTAGCAAAACTGCTACCAAACAATGTAAAAAAAATGTTCCTACGAAAGATATATAAGGATATAATAGGAAAAAGGTACTTATATAAAGCGTGGCTTAGTGCGTAGTACCTAGTGATAGAGATCAGTATCACTGGCGTCGTAAGTTTATTATTTTTATAAATTTTGATAACAAAAACGGTTTATTTACTAACAAAAGGGTCAAAATAATGTGAAGAGTGCAATATAACATTCGCTTCACGAT
The DNA here is from genome assembly GCA_963854805.1 of Plagodis dolabraria. Classification (NCBI taxonomy): domain Eukaryota; kingdom Metazoa; phylum Arthropoda; class Insecta; order Lepidoptera; family Geometridae; genus Plagodis; species Plagodis dolabraria. The sequence continues at coordinate 32,254,298 of OY978447.1, read as the reverse complement.
TATTATGTAACTAATATTAAACCTTCGTATCGCAGTGATATATCCCTGATTACCAAATTAAAGCAACTTTGTAGCATAATCGGTTTACAGAATGCCGAAGGATGGAGCTTTTTTTATGTTATCAATTGCCGAGACGGGCATGCCGGTGCCTGATGGTAAGCATCACGTCTGTCCATTACAGTAAGAGTGTTACCATTGTGTTTGACAATGCACTGGCTCGACACTCCGAGACATTCGTTTTTAAGTTTCGTTAGCCCGGTAATTTCAGTTACTACAGTGCCCTTCAAACCTTAAACTCAGCAGTGTGTGTCACACCACTGCTTGTTGGTAGAATATTTGACATTGCAGTGGTACACACCAAGACGACCGAAGAAGGACGGAGATGTGAACATTGCAAATCAAACATCGGCAAAATGGCGTGGAAAAGTACATGCGATGCTGTCTTTTATCTCAAAATCACGTGTTTGTCTGTAATAATAATATAAAATGAATATTATTCGTCCACAAAGGTCATCTAAGAATTTGTTTCCAAATAAAAGTGGCAAAAGATTACAATACGACTTCGAACATGCTTAATGGAAGACAGATGCTGTAAGATGTTGTTAAAAAAAAATAAGTAAGTCTAAATGATGATGTACATAGTCAATTGTGTTAAACGGCTCCCGGAATATGTCATTAAGTGGTTGGCGGCAAGAGAGGATGAGCATTCGCGAAATGCCCTACCATGATGAAATGACGACTGCCATCCCACCAAAGCATAGAAGCCCTCACTAGCAGTCACCCATCTAATTCAGTAGTGACCGCAGTGACAGTGAAAGATGACCTGTCAAGCTTATGATACGTGCGCTTCAATAAGCAGTTTAAAACTAAAGCGAATACGGTTCGCGGCAGATGTAAACGAGGCCTATAGAACAGTTAAATTATCAGTTTAGAGAAAAAAGAGAGAAAAAATCAATCAAATCACTTATGATTCAAATCAGCGAGTGCTACGACGTGCCGGTAATGTTAATATGATACGTCTGAAATTCGTTTAAATTAAAAAAGAATAGTAGTTTATGCAACTGTCATATAATAGAGGGTATTAAAACATGAGTGAAGTTTTTTGAAAAGAGCCGCAGGCGAGTAGATACATTAAATAAAATGCAATATATAAACTAGCGAGTTGCGCGCGCTGCGCGCTCGCCGCAGATAATGTGTACGTAAATTGAATTGAAACCTCCTTGGTCGGGACACATTGTACTTTAATAATTAAAAAAATGTTTTAAAGCATTGTTTTGTTAGGGTAATAATGCTTTAATGTAATTTTCTTAAAGAAGTATGTATATAAAGTGTGCCAATAAAGGTTGGTATTTCATTTCATAATTAGAATATTACCGAATGAGATTATGTCTATAAAACATTTAATAAGCGCGACAATAGCACATTATGGTACAAGTGTGTAATGTTGGTGATCACCGATGAGGCGCCAATGAGACCCGAGCCGTCAGGTGAGTGTCATAGGAGAGCCGAGGCCGGTAATCACGTCGTATGATACACACACGTGTATCATACGACGTTTTTCAACACACTTGTGAAGAAAATAATACTAAATAATAATTTTATATAGGTAATATAATTAACTAGCTTTCCGGGCGCGGCTCCGCCCGCGCGTATGTCGGTTATCGCGAAAAAACATTAACATCTTTTTGCGCAGTGGGATAAAAACTATCCTATGTTTTTTCCCGGGTCTCAAACTATCTCCATACCAAATTTCATTTAAATCGGTCTAGGAGTTTTGGCGTGAAAGCGTAACAGACAGACAGACAGACAGAGTTACTTTCGCATTTATAATATTAGTACTGATTTAACTAACCTTAGTAGCATAGCAGCTTTTATATTACAGCATATTTTTTCGATATCGTCTGACGATAAAACCTTTGATTTCTTGCTTCTCAATCCATTGGATAGTCTCTTTAGATAAACTGACAAATTAGAGTATGTTTTTTAGGGCCCGTTTCAGAATGTCCTAATAAAGTATCGGGTTGCTAAGCAACACATAAAATAACTGAATGATAAAAATGAAAGTTGACATGCAGCGCGTTTCAAGCGATGAATAGGCTAAATCGATGACTGTGAAACGCAGATAGTGTTTTGTTTAATAAATATGTTCTGGTTAGTATAACCGGAACTTACTCGAACATTCTGAAACAGGCGCTAAGTCCACTGCATTCTTTGTTCGGACTGTACTTTAACATTGAGTATAATATACACCACAAGTAGATTTCGATCATAAATTTTTGTTGTACTTAAAAGATAATTTTGCTATTGCATGAAATGTTGGTACGCTAATACATATTTTTCCTTATAGTTTTCAGGTAGTGAACTTTCCATAACGTTAAGGGCTTCACATCTTATATCGGGCGGTGTACAACATAATTCATTTTCTTGATAACTACTTGTAGACATCTTAATTAATAAATAACTATAATTTCAACAGTTAAAACGAGTTGTGAATTATCTTTCGTAATAGCAGGAAACAATAATCAGTTTTCCTATGCAAGCGCGTGGCGATCTACCATAGACTAATCAATGAGATTTCTTTTTTTTTGGCTGATAGTAGATTTTAGCCTCAAAATGGGAAATTTAAAGTTTTCTTTATTACAGAGAAAATAAAAGTTATATTTTAGTAAAAGCTTTATTTATTAAACACATACAAGCTGAAATCATATATTTAAATACGAAGTTGTATGAAATCAGCAAACAACTTCTTTTAATTTTTGTTTTTGAACACGATCTTTTTTGTACCGATACTTTTTTAAGAACAAAGGAACTCAACCAATGATATTAAAAAAAACTATAACACACAGAGTAATTAGCAAGCATTTATTTCTGCACAAGCTTTTTATTGCACCATAAACATTGCGTTCTTTATTTTATATGTAAATGTATATCTGTGAATGTAATTTACCTTGCTAAGCTGTTATCATTATAATTCAGAACGCAAGTGAATTGTAGGTACACATTGCTGCTCGCCTCAACGGCTAAATTACTGATTTCTTAACGAACGAGGCAGTGGTAATCATACAGATTTCTCTATGATTACCTATATAAAAATATACTTTCATCCCTGTTTCAGTCCTATACATATGACAGTGGGGACATGTGATCAGAAATAATAGAAGTTAACGATTATAAGAAAATCAGCTTTATTTGAAAGTTATGTCCACAAACAGTCATAAAAATAAAATATTATGAGCTTATTTTGCATGACAAGGTATCACTGCAGTGTTTTTTCACATTTAGCACAAAAGATTAGAGGTTTTTACTTACAACCTTGTTCTTGACAACGCCTCTGTTTATCCCTGTTTGTAATATAATGACCAAAATTATCAATGCTCTGACAGGTTGTAAAAGAACTTCTGAAGAACCGGGTGTTAGTTTACTTGAAGTTTCGTGCACAATATATTCTAGAATCTCGTCACACAACAAGTTTTCGAATATTTCTACCGCTGATTTTTCTGCTAAGTCCGTAATCATATTTTTCAAACATTGTTTAGCAGTAATTCAGACTGTATTTCAGAATATACTAGTTCACACTTACGCCAAGTGACTGTCTTGCTTGTCCGAGATATGGTTTGAGTTGGATGATTTTCCGCGACGTTATCGATCGTGCACGAAAATTCCACTTGACCATACACTGGCAAAACTCCAATATTGTCGCCAGGACCTTCTTCTATATCAGTCATTTCAACTACCTCATCCATCAGCAATATGGCAACTTCAATGTCATTCAACTCCTCATCACTAGAATCTTCAATTAAGATTTCAGACACCTTCAAAGCTATTTCATACTTTTTTGATGATAATAAAAAAATAAATAATAAAAAATAGAAAATATGAATATATAGCCACACGTATACCTATAAATAACAGAAGTTAACAAATTACATTTTGCTTTTGTTTTCATTTGTGTTATATTTAGTAGAGATCTAAGAATATGTCTTATGAACTTTGAAATAGGTCACATTTTTCTTTTACGGTATATACAATCGGAACTCAATGCTCTCTTCAGTCAACAAAAATGATCACTTTTAAAAAAATACCTTTATAATTAAGTAAACATTTTTTACAGCGAAAAAAATTTTTTTATTTGAAAAATAGTGTAAAAATATGAATTTTATCAGAAATAATAAAATATTAACAGATATTTTTAAAAGTATCTTAAGAAAACATAAAATAATATTTAAATAAAACACTTAAATAAGTATAAAAATATATCTAGTGACAATTCCGCCTAATTTTCCTGTTATCTACGTGACATCACAAACATCACACAGCCTAACCGGAAGAATATCCGACTAGTGTCGCTTCTAAGCGAAGCATCTTCAGGAGGTCTTGAGTCACCGAGCGCACGATCGAGACTCGATCGTGCGCTAGATATATATTTTAATACTTTTTTAAGTGTTTTATTTAAATATTAATGTTTTCTTAAGATGCTTTTAAAAATATTTGTTATTATTAAAATTGGATTTCCGCAAAGTAACGCCTGAATCTATTCATTAGAAATAATAAAAATAAAAGTACGTAAAAATAAATTTTGAAAATAGTGTCCTAAAAATATGACAGTGGGGAGGAATGGGTTCCGCAGCTGTATCAACCTGCTGACAGGTTGTCGGTATTTCTCCTTTATTCTCCTTATTGGATTTTTCCTTATTAAGGGTGAACTGGGCGGTCACTTCTCCATACAAACGTCGTAGGAAGATCACTCCCTTATTTGAGATTTTAGGTCCAGAATTAAGCATAATACCGATTGTCTAGGCTTTTATGATGCCGAAATTTTAAAAAGATGATTAAGTTGAAAGTTATGATCCTCGAAAACGTTATATAAAAATGTTTCGAGGCTCATAACTCTCAAGTTAATTATTTTAATAAAAAAAAAGTTACGATACAAGCCTAGATAATAAAGAAATTAATGGATTTTATGCATTGTTTTGGACCTAAATTCTCAGCCAAGGAGGTGATCACCCTATGACGGCGCGGACGTTTGTATGGAGAACTGACCGGCCAGTTTACCCTTAAGAACGTGTTAATCGTCGTTGCGAGCGCTACCCGCGTTTTATTACCTTTAGTGTCACCTAGCCAAAGGCATCGGAAACTAAAACCCCAACTGTTTTGTTTATTCAACTCCATCCTAAGGTTGCCTGGTAGATATCACTTTTAGTGATAAGGCCGCCCATTGTAACACTATGTTATTATTATTTAATTAAATGTTATGATGTAAACTTTAATATTTTATATGTGGTGTAACAATAAAGAGTTTTCTATCTATCTATCTAAAACATTGTTTTGTTGATTTCTAATTTTAGCAAATGTTTGTTGCTTCTAAAACAAACATAATATTGATAACTCTCCTGAATGTATAAAAAACAAAATATAATAATAATTAAGCAACTTCTAACAGCATAAAAATAGTCATAAGTTTAATATAAGCGTCATTGCTTTCTAAATAAACTTTTTACTCCACGTATGTACTCATAGGATTAAACTTACACTAGTTTGTACATAATGTAAACATTTATTTATTAATAAAGACATTGATGATACATACAATGAAAAATGAAATGAAATCGTCGTAGGCGCAAAATTTTAATTACCTAGGTACTAATATTGAATTTGCCTTTAAAATGACCTAGTAATCAGTAGTGCCCGACTGCCAAGAAAGGGTTATGTTTTCGGGTGTATCTGGTACCTAAATATGTTTGTTTGTAAATTTCTTTATCACCTTGTATCTTGCAAGCGGCTGGATGGATTTCGATAGTTAGGGTATGATTATATTCATCATAAAAATCCATACCTTTTAGGTCTGTAGGAGTTTGAAAAAAAATGGCGGATTTTCGGTTTAAAATATTGTGATTATAATAATTATGTTATCCTTTTAATAATTACTCGTATGTTATCAAAAGTGTTCTAGGACACTAAAAAATCTAAAATAAAATAAATAATTAAAAAAATTAAAACTCGACTGTTCTAAAAATACCGGAACAAAGTTGAATACCTCATTAAGCTTCGTAGTAGGCGGGACTTAATTGGAAATGATATAAGCCCAAAGATAATTAATGGGTTCCGTTTGCAACTAAACTTAATGCGGAATTCTCAATCTTGTTTCAGACTTTTAGTGTAGTCGGGATTCAATTTTTTTTGACTATTTATTCTATTTACGTAAGATTTAAAGATGGAGCTTACAATGCCCTAATAATTAATATCCTCCACGACAAAAGCCTGAATGTACCTAAGTTTTAACTTCGAGGGGCACCACCACTTTCAGCACATAATAAGAAAAGGCCTTAGGGGTCACAATACATCACAATTCAGAATAAAGCTGGCACCGGCCCATTTTTTGTACCTTATAATATAAGAGAAGTGTTTCTTTGTGCTATTGGCTCCAACGCAACGGCTTTTGGCATCAGATCCACAATTTACGACAACGCTGAGATCGAAGGCGAATGTTTTAAATTCCTGTTTTGTCAAGAGCCTGGGAGCTGTTGCCGTCAGCCTCTAGACGTTCGCCTTAGCGGAAAGGTTCAAAGATGCTTCGAATACTCGCGAAGGCTTAGGGTGTTTGTCACACCGAAGTGTAACATGAACGGTTTCTTAGGCCTCACATACGGTGAGACCTCCTCGACATGTTTTAAACCTTGACAGGCGTTTCGCATTTAGTTTTACTACGTGATCTGATTAAGTTTAAACTACTTGCATGATATTTTTTATTGCGAATATTAGGATCGCTCCCGTTGCGTCTCGCTTGATACGAATGCAAATTTTTCGAATGCAAGATCTATATTATGTAATAAAGATTCCGACATTTGAGAAAAAAATCAAGAAACCATCTGTTTTATTCTAAGTTCAAATTAGGCTATTGACGTTACTCACATAGGAAGTGTAATTAAAAAGGTTTTATATATCTATTATCTTATGTAAAGTCAGTAATTATTGGTGACTGATTGGTAAGCCTTATAGACTGCAATTTCACCTGTTGGTAATGATGTCGTTGATGGTGTTAACAGGAAAAATTTACCTAGAATGACTGGCTCTCCTGGACAGCTGTTCGAACTCAACCTTAGGTCCTTAGAGACAGTTTTTCCACTTGAGGGTAGCTCAACGGGCGAGCATCAGATAATGCCCTACCAACATGCGGTGAAGTTCGAGACCGCGGTGGATTTCGAACTTTGGACCTTTGCCAAAAGGCTATCACTGCTTCAAAATCCACAGGTTCAATTTGTAAATGTTACATAACTGATTTTTGGAATAGAAATTGGTATATAATTGGTGTATAATTATTATCTATATATATAACACTCTGTTCTAAATCAATATTGATTTGAACCAAGTTATCAATCTACGATGTTTGTTTTGATGTTAAGTACTAATTATTGTATTTGAATTGAACTATCATCTCACAAATAACTTTGACTTCACAATATAATTCGAGACGTATACGCTAACATCTAGCACTCATCTCCAACATTCAGTGTCCACGTGTTTAATGACACGCAACTGTGTAAATGCGGCCACCCCGGTTCAGCTTTCCAGTTCAGAGTTGCATTGTTGCAATGGTGGAACGGAACGAAATTGTTGCAACTTCGCTTCCCCTCACTATTCATATTTTCCAATTTTATCATTCGCACTCTACTCGTATAATGGGCATTGTGCTGCGCGAAGCTTGGCGGAGGAATTTTACTATTTGTTGTAAATATTGATATTAAAAGAATCGGTGTTGCTTTGTATACGTTGTTGATGGTAGGCTATTTACGACGCGGGTTCTTGAGTGTATGTTCTGTGACACGGGTAAATAGATAGATAACAATTTATTGCGCTTTGAAAATTATTAATACTAGGTACAAGTTTTAAATATCTTAAAAATAGCAAAATCAGCGGAAACAGAATTAAATATATAATATAATTAAATTAATCAATGAATAGGGAATTTTATTTAAAATTAATAGATATATAATGCAATATAGTTTTCCGAGAACCTCAGGCAAATATCCGCATTAGTGACTATTGTTTTTTTTGTCTCATGTTATAACAAATAGTTTAATAATCAAAATTAATTGTAAATTATGTTTCGTTATATGGTTATTAGCACTGTTGTGATAAAATCATATTTACAAAACGTTTACAGCACAAAATTCTTGTCTGGAGTGGGAATCAAACTGGCGTCCCCTGGATTCACGCCGAATGCCCACAAATATAAAATTTGTGGCCAAGCACCTAATAGTGTTTTCCTGCAGCAGTTCTTAAAAACCAGTAAAATCACAGGCATATTTTTAACCATCCTTTAAGATGATTAAAAAGTAATAAAACTGGAACACAAAATTCGGGTCAATCGAGCATGTACCTACAGACAAGGGCAGGGCACTCGGTGTGAATCCACGGGAAGCAGATTCGATTCACGCTCGGAACAAGAAATTTGTGCTCTAATAATTAAGGTAGTAATAAATTAGTAAATATTGAAGTAAATCAGTTTTGTAATGTATAAATAAAATACGGTTTTTATGATACTTCTCTATATCTGTAGTTGTGACACTGAACATTTCAATGAATACGATTTCCGATTAACTCATAGCCCGTTTCAGTTATTTATTCGTAATAATAATAAACTCTTTTGCAAAAAAAAAACGGGCACTTTAGATTTTTTTCTCTACTTCAATAAAGAAATAGGTTTTGTTAATTTGACGATGTATTGGCATGTTTTTTGAAGCATCCTGGCATGATTCTTTAAGTTCCAAATTTAAAATTTAAAGTTATTAAAAGAAAAATAATGATTATTGTGGACTATTCTAAAATTGCCTTCCTTACTAATGGCGCGAATTGCTGAAATGATTTTTAACTGATTACGATATTTTAAAACTTTTTGGATATTTTCTGCAAATTAAACAATTTATTCTTTCTTTTTACTTTAAATACCACTTTTTGATATGAGTGATAAGGGCCGGTAAAATTATAGCCCTACTTGAAGAAGGTTGTTCGCAAACTTACGTGTCTCAGCGGCTAAATGTGAGTCGTTCAACTGTCCAGAGGACTTGGCAACGGTATCAAGAGACTGGTTCGGTCAAAAGAAGACCCGGTTCGGGAAGAAAACGATGCACAGAACCAAGAGATGACCGCTTTTTGGTCAGGCATTGCGTAATCGTAAGGCGTCAAGTGTGGATCTGAACAAGAGCCTTGAAGAAGTAAGAGGAGTAGAAGTTAGCTGGTCAGGAGGAGGCTTTTGGCTGCCAATATCAAGAGTTACCGCCCAGCTCGAGGCCCTAAATTACTCCGTGAGCACCGTGTTGCTCGACTTCAGTTTGCTCGGAACTGTGCTTCATGGACTCTGGAGGACTGGAATAAAGTATTGTTTTCTGATGAAGCTACAATCTCTTTGTGTGGAGAGGACCGACGCCGGCGAGTGCTGCGAAGACCACGGGAACGCTATGCGGAAGTGTGTTTCGAAGAAATCACTCCTTATGGCGGAGGCTCCGTTATGTTTTGGGCAGCAATTAATTCGACGGAGCGTACGGAGTTAGTTTTCATAGAAAATGGAACATTAAATGCACACCGGTACATAATGGAAGTCCTAATTCCATATGCACAACCCACATTGACTGCTCTTGGGGAAGATTCCATTTTTATGGACGATAATGCTCGCCCGCACCGTTCTGGCGACGTGGAAGCGTACATGCAAGGAGTTGGGATACGTCGTTTAGATTGGCCAGCTCGAAGTCCTGATCTCAATCCAATTGAGCATGTGTGGTATGTTCTAAAGAGACAGGTAAGATCAGTGCAACCTGCTCCACAAAACATCAGGGAGCTAAAAAGAGTCATTGCAGAAGAGTGGGAACGTATTCCTCAAAACGTTATGAAAAACATCGTGGAAAGCATGCCCAGAAGGATTCAAGCTGTGATTTTGGCATGAGGAGGTCACATTCGTTATTAGGTTTTTACATTTGTAACTTTATTTAATTAAAAAAGGTAAAAAAAAAACTAGTCTTTATTGCCGACCACTTCTTATTGTTTGGGCGTGTACATCGATTTTAAAGAATCCATCGTTTTTTTTTCTTTTAATTGCTCGAATTCACTTCACGCGCATTAATTTACACGATTATAAGTATACAGACTATACGTCAGAGAAATAAATTTCATTTAATTAACTAAAATCAACCTTAGAACGTAAATTTCCTTAGGTGCCCGTTTTTCTTGCAAAAGGGTGTATATAATAGTTAATTATTTATAATAATTATATACCCTAAGATTACATTGAAAATTAATAACAAAATTTTATATAAGTATGTTACGATAAAAATATAATACATTTACATATACATATTGCCACTACTACATATACATACTGGTAAGCACCTAAAATTATGTCAAAAATACCATAATATCATAATAATTGTTTGTCAAAAGAAATGCTTCAAGCCTTCGTTTAAATATATTTGATCGGTAGACTTCTTCCTTTAAATATTGAGGCCATTCATTAAATATTTTTACTGTTTGGTATTTTGGTGCGTGCTTATATATATTAAGTTTTGGAGTATTTTTTATTATATGATCCATAAATTAACTTCCCAATTGTAACTTATATCTATCAAACATCACGAAATTTTTATTTTTTATTTATTTATAGGTAGTAGATAAATTGCAAGAAAGCCAATTACAGTGTGATTTTGGCGGAACATGCAAGAGGCCCTCTTGATGTTAACCTCTGCCTATAACAGATGCATTTCATCATGTGACGAATTGCACTGCGTCCGTCACACTGATACATATTTATGTAGTTGTTAAGTATCATGTGCCTATATTTTTTATATAATAGTTAGTATTAATCATTATGTCCAAATATTCACAGTGAGAATATGCCTTCGTCTAAATCAAAATTAGGAAATACATTGAGATCCACCGTTCGTCTCAGGTACAGAGCAAGCCAGAGACATACTAATGAAGAGAATGGAACTCGGTCCAGACTTCGCATCGTATAGTCACAATGCACCAAACTTCGACAAATGTCTCGAACTGAGTATTCTTGGGCACTAACTTTGTACTTAAGTACACTGAAACACCGTCAAATATAGTTATGCTACTGTCTAGTACAGGAGTTAGTTTTTATGAATTTGAACATTATAGGGAAAGTTCGTTTCCCGTTGTGTGCAGATTTTTTGAATTTCAATACTTAAAAGTTCACCTCAGGTGTACCATACCATCATACATTGCGAGAATAGCAAAGTCAAATCTACTGCGTACCATAATGTATTACACATCAAAATTTGCGTCTCCAGCAGGGTAGACGTTTATGCAATAAAATCGCACACGTTTTAAAGAATTTTTTTACACCCGATAGCAAAAATTGAACTCTCTTCAAAATTACAGTAGATTTTACACTGAAACACCACTGAAAATATTATTGAATTTTTTTTATGTCGAGCTGTAATCAAACCAACCCTTGGCTCCGGCCGCCTTAACCGTTTGCCATCGAAACTTGGTGTATTGCGGATATCTTAATTTAATACTATCTAATATTTTAGGAAAACTTTGTATTTATATTTTAGAAAAAACACTTAAAAATATTTCTAGTGATAATGCCGCCTAATGTTCCTGCCTATGTTTTAAGCCTACGTGACATCATAAACGCCACGCAGCCAGACCGGAAGAATTTTCAACGCGTTGGATTCTCTACACGAAGCATCAGGTCTTGAAATTCTCGACCGTGCAGTTGAAGAGTCAAGACCAAGATAAAATGCGACAGCTTAAGGTAATTTATTTTTACTAATAATAATAATAGATGCATGATACTAAAAATGGGAACAAATCATACCTACTTTGCCCGCGTTTTCATTTTATGTAAGGTAACTATGCAATATATTTTATAATGTAAAAAGAATACGCCAGCCTAATAAAACTTTACTAAGTACTAACGTATATAAAAAATACCGTAACACAATTTATAAAAGCAAAGTCCATTTCAGACTATATTTTACATAATTAAAAGATTCAGGCCTTACTTTGCGGGAATTACTAATATTAAAAATCTTATATGAACACATTTAGGTAGGTACTAGGTATTTTAGTATATTGGAATACCTTTTAAAATATATGTAAATCAAACAATACTATCTAATTTTCATGCTGAGCCGACGTCATAAAAGCCACGAAATAATATTCGACACGTTTTGCTTCTAAACTGAACATGAGATCTTCACTGATATATCTCTTATTATTACTTACACTCGGGCATCTCTCTCATCTAGTACTAATTTTTGTTCAATTTAACGTGGTCCCATTTCAACGACACATTTTATCTCTATAGATAGTATCTTTGTGTAGACAATAATAACTTTGCTTACGTCTCTTCTACTAACATCTCAAAATACTAAAGTGCTATAGTTCCGAAGCCGGCTGTATTATGCACACGTTGCGTACAATAACCCCCTGATTCAACCCATCACCCCCTTAGTTGTTCAGTTCGTGACAAGTATTGATTTGGAATTGGTTGCTTTACATTTCTGCACTAACTGTAGACTGTCTTCTTGTAGAAGTCAGTCATTTGGGACCTGCTACCTTGTGTATGATTGAGCTGCTAGAATTGTTGTGGCTGGCTTGAAGGATATCCGCATATCTTACGGGGAGAGGATAAAAATCTTCTCACGTCCGCTGCGATCATGACTTGGATGGGTGACCTCTAGTAGCATTACTACTGAGCGCTTTGGAGGGCACATGTCAACAGTCTCAGTTGATGTCTTTAGTGCATTTTGAGAATGCCCGCCTGACTAGCTACTGAGCCTTTATATACAAATGTTTTCGTCAAAGACCTAACGGCGTGTTCCAGAAGCTGTCCTTTAGAGCCAGTAGTTCAAGGTTAATCAGAACAACATCTTTAAACCCATCATCACCTACCATAAGGAGAGATAGCCCCTTACGTTTGCAATGCAAATAAGGTAGATGTAATGTATAATGCGTTTGTGATATGTGTCGATCCGAACGCCGCCTGCCAAGCGTGGGGATTATGGCAACGCCCCCCCCCCCCCCCTTATTGGGGAAGGTTGTGTTCAGCAGTAGACTTTCCGGCTGATACAGTTGTGATATGTGTGTTTCTTTATGTTTTTATGTGAAGGGTCCCCCCCCAACGGTAAATGTTACGACTATCCATTACAGTGGCAGTGCCACTGTCCTCGTTCTGCACGGCACTGTACTACGCTTCCCCCTCCGAGACATTGGTTCTTATGTTCCGTGATATAATATGTAGTATAAACCTTCTTGGTTGGGCGTCTGATACGCTGCCGGTGCCGATCATAAAACCGACGCCAAAGCTTTTTACTATTATGTCATAGTATTGTCCTGTGCGTTGTTAATGTTGATGTGTTGTCCTTTGTGTTGTTAATACATATTGTACCAACCAAATCCTGCAAAAGTCCGGTGGAGATGTACTGTCGGCAGCGGCGAAAAACATCCTTGTCCTCCCTAAAAACATACACTTATCCCACTGCCCAAGCGTGGGAAGATGACGCCCATTGTTGAACGATACATTTTACTAAACTTAATAAATTTTCTCATATTAAACTGTCAACAACTTAGATTTTGGCATGTTTCAGTGTTGTTAATATAAAATCTGAATCTAAATAGATGGCATCAAGTATCAGTTTGACAGCTGTCACATTCAAGACCCATTACCATCGAATTTCACTTTGAAACGGATAAATAAATCACTTTATTGTACATTTAATATAAAACATTGTTATTGATACATGATCTGTAATTTACGACAGATGTCACTTTGATGGAAACACCCAGGTTCAACAACACTCAGGCTAACACTTAAATTTGAATGGCACAACTAGTGCATATTGATTGGTCCATATGGAACTTTTATTCATATGGTAAGTCTCAAGAGAGAAAGATTTATCAGTGACAACGGTAATTATTAATATCCGTGCCCTCCCTCATATGCTGAAAGAAGTAGTAGTATTTAATTTTATAGTCTTTTTAAATTTCCATTACAGCTGAAGGAATATCCAGAATAAAACACACATTCCTAAAGCCAACACTGATATAACGTGAGACTAAAATGCTTAGTTACATTCTCTTGTCCACTAAACAATTATTTGTATAAACTGAGTTTCAAGACAAACAAGATTGTGCAACATTTTCATTATTTACGCTTCCTATTACGTTGGGGAATAACCAGTATATTTATTTCACGCTCCGTGGACATCGCGGTGGCTGGGCATACCTCCTATATATTATATGTACCTGAACACTGTACTGTGTATTGCAGATCATGACGTTGGTGGGGACCAACGTAAACAAAGAAAATATCCTGATAGTCACTGCAATGCCGTTTGTATCACCGCATGGTGGAAGGGCATTTTGCGAATGCCCGCTTAGCTAGCGACCACACTCAAGTAGAAAATCTTTCGCCTAGCACCTAATGGTGTGTTCCGGCAGCAGTCCTTGAGAGCCAGTGAAATTATAGGCACATGAGACAAACAACTATGTCTCAAGGTGACGGGCGCAGTGCAATTTGTGACTTGTGGCGAAATGCATCTGTTATAGGCAGAGGTTAGTCCGCTTAACATCAGCTGGGCCTCGAGCTTGTTCCGTCACAATAACATAAAATAAAAAAAACCTAACATTTTTTAGCTATGCTTTGTATAATCGTCATCTTGAATCTGCCATCTTGGATTTTGACACCTGCCATGGACTACTTTGCGATTGAAGAAGCAATATTTGTATGTTAAGTAACTGAGAAATAATTCAATTAAAACTGCTTAGATCTAGGCACAAAAAAAAATTAATCGCTTTATCGAAAAAAATACAGTACCTAAGTATACGTAATATAGTAAGTAAGGGTTGAAAATGTTTAAACTTCTGAAATAACTGCTAGATATTGAAACTAATTGATGTATGGATCAAACCCATCAATTTAAATAAAAAAGGAAGATAGGGTACGGTCGAATATCACGATAATATAATGTGGAGAAAATTTAACACAAGCATTTAGGGCATGCACACAGATAAACATTGTACATGAAATGTTTCAATGAATGACAAAGACAGGAAGACAAACATGCAGTAGACGCACATACGCACACTACTGAGACTCAATCCGGAGACGTCGCCTGATTTGACATCTCCATGTTCGAGGTATAGGTGCTGTTTCTAAGTTCAATGATTAAACTTAAAAAGAAACATGATCATAAAAGACATAGCCAAAGCCCAGAAATAATTAAATGTTTAGTCTATGGAATGCTATGAAGTTTGTCGTTTGCATATTACAACCAAAGGCGAGAAGAAGAGTATAAATGCCGATACAGAAACCAGCCGAGTGCGTTTTCCCGGGCTATTGTAGGGCCAGGCCCTCGCCCAAAATCCGGTGGAGCTGGACGAACGCACAGGCACCTTTGTCCTCCCTAAAAAAAAAACAGCCGAGTGCGAGTTGGACAACCTCACCAAGGGTTCCGTATCAAAACAGCCTGTAGCGAAATATATTTTTTTTCATGCAGATCGAGAATTTTAGTGGAAGTCCGACACGCACTTGGCCTTTTTAGTATATGTTGTTGACGTTTAATATGGAACTACAATCACAGAAAGCTTGACGTTTGTATATATATTACCATTTTTAGACTAGAACACGAAGAAAAAACTTAAAAAACACGTTTCACGTTTGTATGGAAACCTCGAACTCATTCCCGCTCTAGAGAAGGAAGTAATTAATATGATTTTTCCACCCCCTTAGGTGGGGAACATAGTCTTCCATATGCTACTATAATTAAACACTACTTTCCGAGTATGAGAAATTAAAAAGATTTTACTGAATATTTCACATTTTATTCATAGGTTTTGGCTTGACTCAGTCGCTTTTAGACACCATAGCTTGCAAAGTAAAACGTCATATCGCTCCAGGTGTGTTCATATGTAGGTTTTTTTTATAGCTGATAGTCTAGCCTTTTACCACTATCTCACCTGATGGTAAGTGATGATGTGGTCGAAGATGTTGTTCAGGCTAGCCTAGAATTACTGGCTCTTAAGGACAGCTGCCGGAACGCACCGTTAGGCGCTTGGCGACAGATTTTCTACGTGAGGGTGGTAGCTAGCCAGGCGGGCATTTGCAAAATTCATTGCTGTAATGACTGCTATCGTAAGACAACAACCGGGACCGACAGCTTAACGTGCCCTCCGAAGTACGGAAGCGCTCAGTAGTAATGTCACTAGCCGTCACCCATCCAACTTCTGACCGTGGTGGACGTTGCTTAACTTAGCTGATCGATTTAGAACAGCTCAGCAAACTTTCGCTACGAGCGCTTCAATAGTAGATATCACATCAGTGATTCTTAAAATTACAGCACTTTCTGCTCACTCCACCCTAAACAAGTGTATAGCCAGAACAGTCTGCGACCAAAGCTTCTAAAAAAACCCTCGTACGTGAGCAGAATGTAATCGCGTCGAGAGCGTGTTTACTGCCCTATTTCCGAGAACTCATGTATTCCTAGAAAATGCTATTGGAAAATATCACTTAGGTTGTAGTTTAAACAATGCGGCGAGTAAACATTAATAAGGAGCTGCTACACAGCTGCGGCGTATTGCCCGGTGTTTCTGTGCATTAGGTAATAATATATGAAATAATCCAATGCATTTTGTGACGTGGCCTTCTTAAGCCTGCAGGGACAACATTAAATAACTAACTACTCAAATTTTAACAGTATGTTTGTTTGTAAATTTCTTTATTTCCTCGTACCTTCCAAACGGTATGGAAGGTAATAAATACGGTATAATGATATTCATCTTAAAACCTCAAATATTAGGATTAGATAGGTGTTTGTAAATGATTACGAAATGGTGAATTTTTGGCGCAAAATAGTAATAACGTTAGTAAAAAATAATAAATATATTATACGTATCGCGTTTTTAATTTCCTTTATATTAATACATCAGAATAAAGTAAACAATCTATTGATTTTAATTTCTACTATAGCCCGCTCGAAGAGTCAAGGCCTCCTAATGATGCTTTGTGTTATTTTAACTTTAATGTTTCATAAAATATATTTCAAAATGTTTGTTGTTATTATAATTTGTGTAAAGCTTTGACCCACAGACGAACATTGGACGAGAAATTAAATTATATAAATTGTAGCCCACTGAATAGGCTTAAGGTCTATTTAAATCGTCGCGCCACCTACTCACCACCACACTCCCGACCTGTGCCGCCACGCCGTGCACACCTGTCTACAGCTCCGCCAGTATCTCCCAGTGAGACCGCAATAGTCCCCGCACTATTGCCGTCTCACTCGGGTCATCGTTCCGACGCTAGTTGCAGACCAGTGCCTTGGAATACGCAGTCCTGACGAAGTTTTTGTTTTGTGTGCAGAAGCTGAGCAGCCGCCGAACGCCGAGCAACGCGAGCTACGAGCTCGCCGTGCCGTCGCGCAGAGGCGCTCTAAGACGTCTGGCATTACCACCTACCCAGTCCCTTGTTTCGGACGAACAACATCATATCGGGCTGGTGGTCTTGCTTCGACCGCACTTTTCGGTGCGCATCTCACCACTTTACTATCCGACACAACATAGTAACAGTCGCGTAACAACACACTTTGTGCTGTTAAGCGACGTCGTTCAGGCGTGGGGTAGCGTCAGCCAAACCCGTCTGAACGATCAAATCCGCCATTTGCTGCGGTCGCAGTGTGACACCCTACGGTGACAACGGCCACTGTTGTTGTTTTGGTTTAACCTTGCACCGTGGCCTTTCCCGCTTCACGGGTCAGCCGAAGCAAGCTGGGCTCCGGAATTCTGGCCTTGGGGTCGCCCCTAGTCAAACCCGGAGTAGCGCTTAGGAGCACCCCTCTCCGCCGAGAAAAAAGCTCGGAGAGGGTACACAACTAGGGCACACCGTAGGTACACACTCCCTCTCACACAGTGAGCTCACAAGGTGTGTGAGGGAATTCAAACCCTGGATAGGGCGTCCTGAGTATTCCCCTCAGGATGCAGTCCCGTCCCTCTAACGGTGAGGTGCAGGTCCTTCAGACCTTCGCCCTCCGCCACCCCGATCTATACGTTGCACATATGCAACTCCTAGAAGAGGAAGAGAATGCCCGCTTCACGGACACTCTCATCGCTCCCTCCGGGACTTCAAACCCGGAGGCCAACGTCCCTCCTCTGACCCGGTCCTTCTCAGAGGACAGTCCGCTTTCGCCCGCTCCGGGCCCAGACAACAGACGCACGGTGGCAGCCCCTCCCCGTGAGAGGTCTCGCTCGCGCTCACCGATCGGGAGGCCAGCGAGCACCCGTCCCTCCATCGCCGTTGTAGAGCCCACTTCGGACTCCGAAGCGGAGATGGAGGTAGATCCGAGTCGCGCCTTACGCACTGACTCGGACTCAGATAACGACGGCTATACCGTCGTAGATAGAAAGCGCAAGCGTGCTCCTAAAGCCGCTAGTTGCGCAACTTCCGCCCCTCCCGCCAAGGCACCCGCTAAGGCCCCCGCCTCCGGCAAGAAGCCGACCCCCGCCCCGCGCCCCGCGTCTCCTCCCTCCGCTCCGGCCACCACTGCCGCGTCCCCTCAGGACGCGAGCGCGCGCCGCGAAAAACCGCCTCCGCCCCTGTTCATTCAGGACAAAACCAAATGGGACATGCTGTCCCGTTTAGTTTCGGATCGTGGGATCCATTATACTAATGCCCGCTCCACGCAGCAGGGCATTAAAGTCCAAGTCTCCTCCATTAGCGACCACAGAGCGCTAACAAAACTCCTCCGCAACGAGAGCATAAGTTTTCACACTTATGCGCTCGAAGAGGAGAAAGTCCTCCGAGTGGTCATCCGCGGTGTGCCCAAGGAGGTACATACCGATTCGGTATGTGCCGACCTGAAGGCACAAGACTTCCCCGTACATGCAGTTCACCGCATGTACAGCGGGAAGGACCGCAGTCCCTACGATCTAGTACTCGTAGTACTAGATCGTACTCCTGAAGGCAAGGCCATTTTTAATTTAAAAAAGGTCTGTGGCCTCTCAGGACTCGATGTCCAAGCCCCATACAAGAATGGGAGTCCCTCGCAGTGCCACAACTGCCAACTATACGGGCACGCCTCCCGATTCTGCTTCGCTCGCGCTAGGTGCGTTAAGTGCCTAGGCGATCACGCGACAGCAGCGTGCACTCGCACCCGGGATTCGCCGGACCCACCCAGCTGTGTGTTATGCGGCGCTCAAGGGCATACCGCGAATTACCGTGGTTGCCCTAAAGCACCACGAGTGAACCACAGGGTGGCAAGGCATAGGCCAACCCGTCCCTCTTACGACCGTTACCAACGGGTAAGCCCCAAACTAACGGTAGTACCTGCCTCACAGGTAATACCCGCGCCGCTCCCAGCCCGTAACGCATGGTCTAAACCACCCAGTATGGTTAAGACCGTCGCTACCGCCCGCGCCCCGGCCCGCGCGCCCGCACCCGCGCCCGCACCCGCACCCGCCCGCGCCGCGGCCCCTGCCCGCGCACCGGCCCCGGCTCGCCCCGCGCTCCCGGCACCCGTCGCCAACACCATTCGCGCGCCTCCCCGCGCCGCTTCCCGGCCACAAGCTCCACCTATGCCATTGATGGCTGCCCCTCTTCAAGAGGCAATCAACCTAGTCAGCGATCTGGCTATGTCGGTTGACATCAATGAGGTACAAGAGCTATTCCACAAGATGCAATACGCTCAATCCCCAGCGGACGTGATCCAATACACATTGGAACACGCGAATTTACTTAGCGCCCTTAAGCGCTTCGTTCCCCAGGCCCCTCCCCAGTACAACCACTATGGGTAGTACAACCGAACGCACGAAACCGTACTCAGTTTCGTTAGCGTCATTTAACGCTGACGGCCTCTTCAGACAACGTGACCTCGTCCACGACTTTTGTTGTACCCACCTTATCGATATCATATGCGTGCAGGAAACCTTTCTAAAACCGGGGAAGGCGAACCCTAGGTTTGCCAATTACAGAACGGTACGTGATGATAGAGTGAACTCCCGTGGGGGAGGCACTCTTATCTATTACAAAAGGTCCCTGCACTGCATTCCCCTACCTACCCCGACTCTTGTTAATATGGAAGCATCTTGTTGCCTCCTAGCTATGACTGGTCATCAACCTATAGTCATAGCATCCTGTTACCAAGCTTGCGCAAAGCCGATCGTCCGAGCTGACTTAGAAGCCCTATTCTCATTAGGAAGCGCCGTCATTCTGATTGGCGACTTCAACAGTAAGCACATCCTATGGAATTGTAACGTCAACAATCCCAGAGGTATTGCACTTGAAAACCTAATCGCAGAACTTAACTTTGACATAATTGCGCCCACTGAGCCCACTCACTACCCTTATATGGCAGACCACCGATCTGACTTGCTTGACATGGCACTATTCAGAGGCGTAACACTCCGGTTACGCTCCATAGAAGTGGTTCACGAGCTTCACTCTGACCACCGACCCATTATACTGCGACTAGGTCCCGACCCAACGACTGACCTCCCCCGCCCCACTAAGACGATAGTGAACTGGAAGCAAGTAGGCGATGCCCTAAAGGCTATCAGTTCACCGGACCTAGACAAGATCCCTGACGACATCCTGACAAAAGATGACGTAACCCTTGCGATCGATTCGTTCACCAATCACCTCTCCACCGTAGTAGGTGCATCCGCAAAGGAGGTCATAGTGCCGGACGACCGGCGCCTTGTCATTCCAGCGGATGTGAGACGATTGGTGACGGAGAGTAAAGCAGTGACCCGACATTACGACTCTTACCCCAGTAAAGAGAACAAAACTAAGAAACGCCACTTTGAACGCATGGTTCAAAGTCGCATGTCTGAGTTGCGTGATCAACAATGGGGCGATAAACTTTCAAACCTCGTGCCAAGCCACCATGCTTACTGGGACTTGGCGCGAGGCTTGAAAGGAAGTAACCATAACGACATGCCTCCCTTATACAGACCAGTCCCACTTGTCCCAGCGTTCTTTGACGAAGACAAAGCTGAGTGCCTAGCTGATAGCCTAGAGGCTCAGTGTTCCCCTAACGTAGATCACGTTGACCAAGCTCACCTCGATTCGGTGGATGCTGAAGTCGAACGTAAAAGCTCTGTGGTCACCTCTGAACTCCCACCAATCACCTTAGCGACTTACGCTGAGGTGGAGAGACTGATCAAGGCCCTCCGACCGCGCAAATCCCCCGGTGCCGATGGCATCTCCAACAGGGTTCTTAAAACCCTCTCTCCTCCTCTCATCCATCTCTTAGTCAGCATCTTCAATGCTGCTATGAGCCACTGCTTATTCCCAGACACCTGGAAATGTGCAAATGTCATTGGCATTCACAAACCAGGCAAAAGCTCATCTGACCCCACCAGTTACCGCCCCATCAGCCTCCTCAGTGCCTTAGGCAAACTTTACGAGCGGTTACTTGCAAACCGTCTCCAGTCCCATGCTAAGGAACACCACCTTATCCCAGATGAGCAGTTTGGCTTCAGACCCGGACACTCATGCGTCCAACAGGTGCACCGCCTCACGGAGCACATCATTGAGGGCTTCAATAAGTACCCCAAACCCCAGACTACGCTAGCAGTCTTCCTCGACGTAGCGAAAGCTTTTGACAAAGTCTGGCACAACGGCTTGATCTACAAGCTATACCAATTTGGCGTGCCAGAACGTCTTGTGCTCATCCTACAAGACTTCCTTAAAGCCAGAAGCTTTCGCTATCGCGTGGAAGGCACCCTCTCCTCCCCCCACCCAGTCAGAGCCGGAGTCCCTCAGGGCTCCGTGCTATCACCTATTCTCTTTGCACTGTATACCAGTGACATCCCACGCTCTCAGCCCAAAATATTCCTAGCCCAATATGCGGATGATACCGCCATTTACACCACTGGGTGGCATATCAACAGACAGTCCTATTTCGTCATGCAACGGGCCATCACCGAGATCGGTGACTGGTTCCGAAAATGGCGCATCGCGGTCAACCCAGCTAAAAGCACAGCTATGTGCTTTACTGAGAAGACACGCTCCCCTTACCCGAAACCGCTTATTTTGTTCGACGAACCCATTCCCTGGGTTCCTAGAACAAAATACCTCGGAGTCACCCTTGATCGTCATCTCACCTTTAACGATCACATAACAACCGTCCGAAACAGAGCGGCCTTCATAATGGGTCGCCTTGGTCCCCTACTTCGCAAAGAGAGTAAAATGTCTCTTAGTAATAAGAAGACACTTTACACTGCCTGCATCCGCCCCATCATGACTTACGCATCAGTAGTGTTTAGTCATGCTAGTGAGGCCCACCTTCATAAACTTCAAGTCATCCAAAACCGTTTTCTTCGTAATGCAACCGGCGCCCCGTGGTATATCCGGAACACCGAGTTGCATTGCGACTTAAACCTTCCCTCTCTAGCGCAGTTCAATAAGGACTGCGCCCGCCGATACTTTGATCGAGCGCCCCACCACCCGAACCCATTGGTTGTCCAGGCATCGAACTACTCGACTGCCTCTTCTATCCCATTTTTCAAACCCCCCCGTCGCCGACCACGGCAGGTATTAGACGACCCGGATGACCCCATCGCAGCCATTACATTGGCAGCTTTAGCGTTATCCGCAAGTCGTCGAGGTAAAATCCCCAGGTGTGAGGTAATCAGAGGTCACACAATCAAACACCGAGCTCGCCGGCGAGCTCGAGGCAAAAACAAGGTCACGATAAATTGCTCTCCAAATAGTCAAAGAGTATTATTCAGTAGGGCCCAATTGTGCAACACTGCAGTTGCACAGAGGCATTTTGCTCCGATCCCCCCCATGTCTCTAGACAGCGAGACAAGCCGAGGTCCGAACCACAGTGGTGCCCTTGAGCTCGCTGTCAACCCCTCCTATAGTAGCGGTACGTTTTCGGCGTCCGCAGGAGACGGAGGTAGAAAGCGCTTTTCGCCTTCTACGCCCGTCTCGGGAGAAGTGCCTTCGGCACTTCTCCCTCCCGGGCTATTGTAGGGCCAGGCCCTCGCCCAAAACCCGGTGGAGCTGGACGACCGCACAGGCGGTAGCCAGCATCTATGTCCTCCCTAAAAAAAAAAATACTCACCACCGGCAAAAGCGACTCCACCCGGCACGCGGCGGCAAGAGGAACTAATCTGTTTCGACCATCTTCGAAACAAAAACGTGTACCGCGGGAACAAATGATACATATAATATATAAGCTAAATATAAAAAGGAAGAAGTGAAGTGTGGCAGGAATGGGTGAACCTACGAATATCAGATGTGAGTACCTACCTATTACAATTCCTTAATTCTATCCAGACTTTAGCCTGTAACCCAGAATTTCTTCTATTCAAATTTTAGTTTTTAAATTTAAACGTAAACACCCACAAAGTGATAAGGAGGTGAAAATCTTCTTTTCACGTTAGCATTCGAGATGCCGCTGTTCACAACTGATTGAGTAGAATAAAAATATACCAACCTAGGTTTGATATTTTTTTTAGGTGAGGCTGTCAAACATGTCAATAATTCATTTATGTCGCGAAGTCTATATCACAAACGAGCGCTTGGTCGATGCATTAGAATGCTGGCACTTATTTAGCTCAACGAATAAGCATTGTAATCCAACAGGGCAATGCTGCCAGCTAGGCACACTGCCAACTACCAAGTGGACTGGCACTCCAGCCGTCGTAATCCTTTCCACTCCAGTAGTACCCGTGGCCTGTAGGTTGTCTAAATGCTTCCATTTTAGTAGCTGTAGTGTTGTATATAGTGTTATTTTGTACCGGTGAAATAACAGGCACATGAGAATTAACCAATTTATGTCTGGGTAATGGGCATAGTGCAGTTTGTCAATGGAGCTGAAATACAGAGGTCACTGCATACACCATGTGAGTCTAGTACTTGCTACGTGACACTTAGAAAACGAAAAAATATTCGCTAAACTTATCTTTCATATCGCATCTATACGAAAGAGCATTGGTTTTATTTGTGGAGTTGAAATCGAAATAATATGTTTGTAAGAACAGAGAGATGAGTGTAGACATTTCTATTGTTTACTGGATTGTAAAATTGTTCATTCTGCTCCAAGATTATGTGCGTCTGGAACAAAGATATTTCTTTCTCGTTTGAGCTTTATATCTGCATTGTGATTGAGCATTTTCCATTATTTCTTGACCAGATTTTCCCCTCAGGTAATAAAATTGTCACTCAACCCTAAGCTTTTTTATAACTGATGGGCTTCCTTTGACCACTATATCACCTGATGGTAAGTGATGATGTTGTTCAGGCTAATCTAGAATTACTGGCTCTCTAGGACATCTGCCGGAACACACCGCTAAGTGCTTGGCGACATATTTCTACGTGTGGTAGTTGGACAGGTGGGCAGTCGCAAAATGCAAAATTCAAATTGTTGAATACTGGCAACTGTTTTTAAATGAGAGTTCCCGTTGTAGATCTTATCTAAAAGTGAAGACAAACAATTGGTCTATAGGTATACAACACGACAAGCCACGAGTTAGCCCGTGACGGTCATAGCACTCCCTATAAAATAAGCCAAAATTTTTGTTTACTGGAAAAATTTAGTTATGTCTGTGCTGTATGTATCTGGAGAAAAGTGCTGTAGTACACAGAGCTGTTCTGTGTATATTACTGTACTGTAATTATTTATTATGTTTCAAGAACAGCAGTGATGCAGGTCTGATTTTATTGCAGAACATGCGCCCTGCATGGCTACCTAAATTACATTTTGAACTGTGAATTTGAAGCAAGCAGAAATTACAACTCAAGTTCCCTCTTAGTGTAGGTTCTGCGGATTGAATTAATGTATCTGTAACAGCCGGATCGTCCACTACTGAACACAGCCTCCCTTAAGGAGATATTTGCCATAATCCCCACGCTTGGCAGGCGTCTTGGGGATCGCAGTGTAAGTTGGCAGTTCTTTAGAAGGCGCTGTTGCCCACCTTCCAGTATTTTTCCCTTAGTGGCCTCTTACGACACCCACGGGATGATATGGGGGTTGCAATTCTAACCCGACACCCCACGGGAAACTAATGTATACCAAACTTCTATACTTTAGACAATAAAATGTAAATATTAAATAATTAATATTTTCTATAGGTTTCTGGTATATTATAGGAAATAAACTTAATTATTATTATGTAACTTGTATGTAGAACGCGTAGTTGTTTAATATTTGTATATGGTATTTGTATTGTGCATTATTTATACATAAGACTCGTGAAAGACAGGAGTGCACGTCTCTCACGAGAGTTACACGTGCGAGGTGCCGTAATCCGACCATCCATCTTGATCGCGCCACGGGGAGCCTGAAAAATGACGGCTGTGTGACCCCAGCCTTAGCAAATATCACGTTTTGTATCTGGCTTACAATAATTACTTTGTTTGTCATCCTATCCTTCTATCCATTCTCCTTCCTTCTCATACTATAAATTTGTAAGTTTGTGTATCTATCGCTCACTTCGGATAATTAAAAGCAGTTTGATGAAATTTAGTACATGCTCATTTTTTGGATAAGGACTATTTATTCCAATGTACGGTTTAGTTCCCGAAGGAAGTCGAAAAGTTAAATGTTTTGCATACACAAGCAAAGCCAAAGCACGGATGTTAAGCTTTTTCTAAACAGAAAACTGGCGTCTATTGGTTCCACGATGACAATTTATTGAAGGGCATAGACAAGGGAAGAGGCATATTTCTAAGCTGAACTTAAATTCAGCATTCCATCTTTCAAAATTGTGTTGATAGATTTACTAAGATGATATTTTTAAAATTTGAATCATAACACACGTGAAAATTAGTCTTGATTATAGATTTGTTATTTTCAACTGACTTCTTTAAAAGGGGAGGTTCTTAATTTGACTGTATGTTATAATTTTTTTAAATATATATTTTTTTCAGGTAAAAACAGTCGTTTCATTCATTCACACACTAAGAACTAAAGGACCTACTTTACCATTTCTTGTTATAAATTAGTATTTATTATTGCAAATACATTAATGACGGACCCAGACAACATGAGAATAGGTATTCAATCAAATCAATCGGTTAAGCAGTTTTTGAGTTACACTCCATTATCTGAAAAATATTTTCCTTTGTTGATGATATGACCACAGAAAAGAGAAATCAATAGAAAGGTGAAGGGGGCGTGGCCCGCGAGCCTAACATACTCTAAACAGGAGTATTTACGTCAACGGACTATAATGCTACTGACAGTCGACCCGCGGTTAACGCGCCGCATGCATCTCCGTAAATTTATATGAAAATGCCGCGCTGTGCTGTTATAAGTTGCAGATTTAATAGCGATGCCACAAATGTAAAGAAAGTAGGAATATCCTATCACAGCAAAACATAATAAATTATTCCTAAATGTTTTATATTTCGCTGATGAACAAAGTCGGTGCAATCTGACATATAGTGATTGATGATTTTTTAACGACACATGTTATCGATAAATTGTTAGTCACTAAATGTCACCTCAGTCCAATTTCTAATTTGGAGCTTTCCTGTTAGACCTACGAAAACAAGCACCATCTGTTCCACTGCTTTTAGTGCATATAGAACTTTTATCAGGACGTAAAAATATACGTGCAGATCAGAAGGTCATCAATTAAATTAATAAATGATTCAAATATTTTCAAGAACAGGCACATTTTCAAGGTTAACTTCAACTCTTGTTTTGTGACTTCTTTAGGCACCACCACAATTTCGCCAATGTCACTTAGTTTGATAGACCATCAAACGAAGGAGATTGTTTAGTTTTAATGAGTTATGTCCGGTGAGAACTGGCCAAGGCAAAATTGGTGCTCAAACATAAGATGTTAGTTCATAGCTAGCAAGAAAAGTTGAGAAAATGTCCTTGAAAGTCTGTATAAATGGCATTTGAAGCACAGGAGTCAACTGATTCGTGGCCCACTATACCGGCGTGACCAGAAATCAAGGCTAGGATAACATTTATGCCGTGAGAGCTACATTCGAAAAGGCCATTTCTTATTTTTTAAATAGTTGGGAACCTAGATTTGGACTGAAATGGGTTAGCAAGAATAGATTGGAGGCAGCTTTTGGAGTCTGAAAATATGATAGTTTTGTTCAGATTGTGATATTACAAAAAGGATGCCTTCTAGAACTGCGATGGCTCATATAATGTCAGTAAACAATCTAGTTTTTGAAGAACAGGGTGATTTAAGAGTTGAGCTAATTTAAAAAGGGATTAATCGGAGAGAAACTGTCTGCGAAGGCTAAGAGGAGGTTCTACACACGCAACTTGCATGGCATTGATTGGCATTTCAAGCAGAGTTCATTCACCATGACAGACTAAAGTTACTTTGACAACTTCACAAGATTTTCTTCTTTTTTTTCCGTTTGGATTAGGACAAATGTACAGCAGACTGCGTTGCAGCATCGCGGGGTGTGTTGCAACAACGCAGGCGCGAACGGTACCGGACACGCAAATTTTTAGGTTATGACTTAGGCCCCGTTTCAGAATGTCCTAATAAAGTTTCGGGTTGCTATGCAACTAATAAAATAACTGAATGATAAAATTGACAGTTAACATCGAGCATGGATAGGCTAAAACGATGACTGTGAAACGTAAAGATAGTGTTTTGTTTATTAAATATGTTCTGGGTAGTAAAACCGGAACATACTCGAACATTCTGAAACAGGCCCTCAGTCTTATTTGAAGATGTTCGTTATCATCAATAAAGAGAATATCTCATTGGCTGCCATTCATTGATTTGTTAAAATGTGTAATCGAGAAATACACAAACATCCGTTTTAATTTTTGGCAAAAAATGTATATCTACAAATAGCAGTCGCTGATTATTCAATAAGAACAATTAGTTTCAAGGGAAATACAGTTATTCCCAATTTAATTAGCTGGTAATTACTATAAATTGTGTCGGTCTCCCCGCTTTTCATTCATGTGTACAAACCGGGATGGGTCGGCGGACGATAGCCAGATTTATATAATTACCCTGACACTTGCGTAAATTAGATTCTCATAATCAGATTTTTGGAAGCAAGCATCCTGGATTATACTACAAAAAAACATATTTCTCTACGATAATGGAAATTATTTATATTCAAAAAAATTATATAGTTTAAATATCTTTTCTGTTAAATTTCTTTTAACACCTTTGTCCTGTACGCATGAATTTATTATTTCACTTGGTTTCAGATTACATAAAAAGATTTACATCACATATAATAATTGGATTGATCTTATTTAATTTTAAGAAATGTCAATTAAGTTTTCATACGTAAAAGATGTGAAATAAGGAAAGGCTAGCAGGTCAAATTGGCACAAACCTCTTTATTTGACGCGAATATATCAACAGTAGGCTATACTTCCGCACCCATCCACTACGATAAGAATCTTTTTTATATCTTATTAAATTTGCGCTAACCTGCGGTTACGGCCGCGTAGAATATAACTAAACTTTTAATTTTTGATTTGAGATTGCTTTCATATTCGTTGAAAGAATTCAACGAATATGAAAGCAACATGACATTCTTGTTCACATTTCAATTTATATTGACTGACAACATGTATATTTATTTGAACTCATCTGGAATTTACCTCTAGTTATATATACCACGACTTCAAACATGCCTTTTATTTTTATGAACCCCTATTTGTGCCTATCGCTAGTACCACCCTTCACGCGAATTTCATGTGTTTGTAATAATTTTACTACAAATAAGCAAGCCTATACATATTATATCGAAATTAAGCTGTGCTTCGAAGTAATAGCTTCATTTTATTTTTAACGTTTTCTTCTTATTCAGCATCTTCACTGCTGAAGGTCGTGTCTAGGTCTGAAGTAGTGTTAATCGCTCGATGTACTGAGCTCTTCCACGTGCTTCTGTTGTCAGCGGTCATTTAAGCTTTTGGTATAGACATAATAGTGAGCTATAGGGCTTACTTGCCTGTCATTACTACATATTCAAATGAATATATATATATATAAACTTATTAAAGCACAAACGCACTACATTCCGACCTGTGCCGCCACGCCGTGCACACCTGTCTACAGCTCCGCCAGTATCTCCCAGTGAGACCGCAATAGTCCCCGCACTATTGCCGTCTCACTCGGGTCATCGTTCCGACGCTAGTTGCAGACCAGTGCCTTGGAATACGCAGTCCTGACGAAGTTTTTGTTTTGTGTGCAGAAGCTGAGCAGCCGCCGAACGCCGAGCAACGCGAGCTACGAGCTCGCCGTGCCGTCGCGCAGAGGCGCTCTAAGACGTCAGGCATTACCACCTACCCAAGTCCCTTGTTTCGGACGAACAACATCATATCGGGCTGGTGGTCTTGTTTTGACCGCACTTTTCGGTGCGCATTTCACCACTTTACTACCCGACACAACATAGTAACAGTCGCGTAACAACACACTTTGTGCTGTTAAGCGACGTCGTTCAGGCGTGGGGTAGCGTCAGCCAAACCCGTCTGAACGATCAAATCCGCCATTTGCTGCGGTCGCAGTGTGACACCCTACGGTGACAACGGCCACTGTTGTTGTTTTGGTTTAACCTTGCACCGTGGCCTTTCCCGCTTCACGGGTCAGCCGAAGCAAGCTGGGCTCCGGGATTACTGGCCTTGGGGTCACCCCTAGTCAACCCCGGAGTAGCGCTTAGGAGCACCCCTCTCCGCCGAGAAAAAAGCTCGGAGAGGGTACACAACTAGGGCACACCTTAGGTACACACTCCCTCTCACACAGTGAGCTCACAAGGTGTGTGAGGGAATTCAAACCCTTGATAGGGCGTCCTGAGTATTCCCCTCAGGATGCAGTCCCGTCCCTCTAACGGTGAGGTGCAGGTCCTTCAGACCTTCGCCCTCCGCCACCCCGATCTGTATGTTGCTCATATGCAACTCCTCGAAGAGGAAGCGAGTGCCCGCCTCACGGACACTCTTATTGCTCCCTCCGGGACTTCAATCCCGGAGGCCAACGTCCCTCCTCTGACCCGGTCCTTCTCAGAGGACAGCCCGCTTTCGCCCGCTCCGGGCCCGGATAATAGACGCACGGTGGCAGCCCCTCCCCGTGAGAGGTCTCGCTCGCGCTCACCGATCGGGAGGCCAGCGAGCACCCGTCCCTCCATCGCCGTTGTCGAGCCCACTTCGGACTCCGAAACGGAGATGGAAGTAGATCCGAGTCGCGCCTTACGCACTGACTCGGACTCCGATAACGACGGCTATACCGTCGTTGACCGCAAACGCAAGCGTGCTCCTAAAGCCGCTAGTTGCGCAACTTCCGCCCCTCCCGCCAAGGCACCCGCTAAGGCCCCCGCCTCCGGCAAGAAGCCGACCCCCGCCCCGCGCCCCGCGTCTCCTCCCTCCGCTCCGGCCACCACTGCCGCGTCCCCTCAGGACGCGAGCGCGCGCCGCGAAAAACCGCCTCCGCCCCTGTTCATTCAGGACAAAACCAAATGGGACATGCTGTCCCGTTTAGTTTCGGATCGTGGGATCCACTATACTAATGCCCGCTCCACGCAGCAGGGCATTAAAGTCCAAGTTTCCACCATTAGCGACCACAGAGCGCTAACTAAACTCCTCCGCCACGAGAGCATAAGTTTTCACACTTATGCGCTCGAAGAGGAGAAAGTCCTCCGAGTGGTCATCCGCGGTGTGCCCAAGGAGGTACATACCGATTCGGTATGTGCCGACCTGAAGGCACAAGACTTCCCCGTACATGCAGTTCACCGCATGTACAGCGGGAAGGACCGCAGCCCCTACGATCTAGTACTCGTAGTACTAGATCGTACTCCTGAAGGCAAGGCCATTTTTAATTTAAAAAAGGTCTGTGGCCTCTCAGGACTCGATGTCCAAGCCCCATACAAGAATGGGAGTCCCTCGCAGTGCCATAACTGCCAACTATACGGGCACGCCTCCCGTTTCTGCTTCGCTCGCGCTAGGTGCGTTAAGTGCCTAGGCGATCACGCGACAGCAGCGTGCACTCGCACCCGGGATTCGCCGGACCCACCCAGCTGTGTTTTATGCGGTGCTCATGGGCATACCGCGAATTACCGTGGCTGCCCTAAAGCACCTCGAGTGAACCACAGGGTGGCAAGGCATAGGCCGACCCGTCCCTCTTACGACCGTTACCAACGGGTAAGCCCTAAACTAACGGTAGTACCTGCCCCACAGGTAATACCCGCGCCGCTCCCAGCCCGTAACGCATGGTCTAAACCACCCAGTATGGTTAAGACCGTCGCTACCGCCCGCGCCCCGGCCCGCGCGAACGCACCCGCGCCCGCACCCGCACCCGCCCGCGCCGCGGCCCCTGCCCGCGCACCGGCCCCGGCTCGCCCCGCGCTCCCGGCACCCGTCGCCAACACCATTCGCGCGCCTCCCCGCGCCGCTTCCCGGCCACAAGCCCCACCTATGCCATTGATGGCTGCCCCTCTTCAAGAGGCAATCAACCTAGTCAGCGATCTGGCTATGTCGGTTGACATCAATGAGGTACAAGAGCTATTCCACAAGATGCAATACGCTCAATCCCCAGCGGACGTGATCCAATACACATTGGAACACGCGAATTTACTTAGCGCCCTTAAGCGCTTCGTTCCCCAGGCCCCTCCCCAGTACAACCACTATGGGTAGTACAACCGAACGCACGAAACCGTACTCAGTTTCGTTAGCGTCATTTAACGCTGACGGCCTCTTCAGACAACGTGACCTCGTCCACGACTTTTGTTGTACCCACCTTATCGATATCATATGCGTGCAGGAAACCTTTCTAAAACCGGGGAAGGCGAACCCTAGGTTTGCTAATTACAGAACGGTACGTGATGATAGAGTGAACTCCCGTGGGGGAGGCACTCTTATCTATTACAAAAGGTCCCTGCACTGCATTCCCCTACCTACCCCGACTCTTGTTAATATGGAAGCATCTTGTTGCCTCCTAGCTATGACTGGTCATCAACCTATAGTCATAGCATCCTGTTACCAAGCTTGCGCAAAGCCGATCGTCCGAGCTGACTTAGAAGCCCTATTCTCATTAGGAAGCGCCGTCATTCTGATTGGCGACTTCAACAGTAAGCACATCCTATGGAATTGTAACGTCAACAATCCCAGAGGTATTGCACTTGAAAACCTAATCGCAGAACTTAACTTTGACATAATTGCGCCCACTGAGCCCACTCACTACCCTTATATGGAAAACCACCGAGCTGACTTGCTTGACATGGCACTATTCAGAGGCGTAACACTCCGGTTACGCTCCATAGAAGTGGTTCACGAGCTTCACTCTGACCACCGACCCATTATACTGCGACTAGGTCCCGACCCAACGACTGACCTCCCCCGCCCCACTAAGACGATAGTGAACTGGAAGCAAGTAGGCGATGCCCTAAAGGCTATCAGTTCACCGGACCTAGACAAGATCCCTGACGACATCCTGACAAAAGATGACATAACCCTTGCGATCGATTCGTTCACCAATCACCTCTCCACCGTAGTAGGTGCATCCGCAAAGGAGGTCATAGTGCCGGACGACCGGCGCCTTGTCATTCCAGCGGATGTGAGACGATTGGTGACGGAGAGTAAAGCAGTGACCCGACATTACGACTCTTACCCCAGTAAAGAGAACAAAACTAAGAAACGCCACTTTGAACGCATGGTTCAAAGTCGCATGTCTGAGTTGCGTGATCAACAATGGGGCGATAAACTTTCAAACCTCGTGCCAAGCCACCATGCTTACTGGGACTTGGCGCGAGGCTTGAAAGGAAGTAACCATAACGACATGCCTCCCTTATACAGACCAGTCCCACTAGTCCCAGCGTTCTTTGACGAAGACAAAGCTGAGTGCCTAGCTGATAGCCTAGAGGCTCAGTGTTCCCCTAACGTAGATCACGTTGACCAAGCTCACCTCGATTCGGTGGATGCTGAAGTCGAACGTAAAAGCTCTGTGGTCACCTCTGAACTCCCACCAATCACCTTAGCGACTTACGCTGAGGTGGAGAGACTGATCAAGGCCCTCCGACCGCGCAAATCCCCCGGTGCCGATGGCATCTCCAACAGGGTTCTTAAAACCCTCTCTCCCCCTCTCATCCATCTCTTAGTCAGCATCTTCAATGCTGCTATGAGCCACTGCTTATTCCCAGACACCTGGAAATGTGCAAATGTCATTGGCATTCACAAACCAGGCAAAAGCTCATCTGACCCCACCAGTTACCGCCCCATCAGCCTCCTCAGTGCCTTAGGCAAACTTTACGAGCGGTTACTTGCAAACCGTCTCCAGTCCCATGCTAAGGAACACCACCTTATCCCAGATGAGCAGTTTGGCTTCAGACCCGGACACTCATGCGTCCAACAGGTGCACCGCCTCACGGAGCACATCATTGAGGGCTTCAATAAGTACCCCAAACCCCAGACTACGCTAGCAGTCTTCCTCGACGTAGCGAAAGCTTTTGACAAAGTCTGGCACAACGGCTTGATCTACAAGCTATACCAATTTGGCGTGCCAGAACGTCTTGTGCTCATCCTACAAGACTTCCTTAAAGCCAGAAGCTTTCGCTATCGCGTGGAAGGCACCCTCTCCTCCCCCCACCCAGTCAGAGCCGGAGTCCCTCAGGGCTCCGTGCTATCACCTATTCTCTTTGCACTGTATACCAGTGACATCCCACGCTCTCAGCCCAAAGTATTCCTAGCCCAATATGCGGATGATACCGCCATTTACACCACTGGGTGGCATATCAACAGACAGTCCTATTTCGTCATGCAACGGGCCATCACCGAGATCGGTGACTGGTTCCGAAAATGGCGCATCGCGGTCAACCCAGCTAAAAGCACAGCTATGTGCTTTACTGAGAAGACACGCTCCCCTTACCCGAAACCGCTTATTTTGTTCGACGAACCCATTCCCTGGGTTCCTAGAACAAAATACCTCGGAGTCACCCTTGATCGTCATCTCACCTTTAACGATCACATAACAACCGTCCGTAACAGAGCGGCCTTCATAATGGGTCGCCTTGGTCCCCTACTTCGCAAAGAGAGTAAAATGTCTCTTAGTAATAAGAAGACACTTTACACTGCCTGCATCCGCCCCATCATGACTTACGCATCAGTAGTGTTTAGTCATGCTAGTGAGGCCCACCTTCATAAACTTCAAGTCATCCAAAACCGTTTTCTTCGTAATGCAACCGGCGCCCCGTGGTATATCCGGAACACCGAGTTGCATTGCGACTTAAACCTTCCCTCTCTAGCGCAGTTCAATAAGGACTGCGCCCGCCGATACTTTGATCGAGCGCCCCACCACCCGAACCCATTGGTTGTCCAGGCATCGAACTACTCGACTGCCTCTTCTATCCCATTTTTCAAACCCCCCCGTCGCCGACCACGGCAGGTATTAGACGACCCGGATGACCCCATCGCAGCCATTACGTTGGCAGCTTTAGCGTTATCCGCAAGTCGTCGAGGTAAAATCCCCAGGTGTGAGGTAATCAGAGGTCACACAATCAAACACCGAGCTCGCCGGCGAGCTCGAGGCAAAAACAAGGTCACGATAAATTGCTCTCCAAATAGTCAAAGAGTATTATTCAGTAGGGCCCAATTGTGCAACACTGCAGTTGCACAGAGGCATTTTGCTCCGATCCCCCCCATGTCTCTCGACAGCGAGACAAGCCGAGGTCCGAACCACAGTGGTGCCCTTGAGCTCGCTGTCAACCCCTCCTATAGTAGCGGTACGTTTTCGGCGTCCGCAGGAGACGGAGGTAGAAAGCGCTTTTCGCCTTCTACGCCCGTCTCGGGAGAAGTGCCTTCGGCACTTCTCCCTCCCGGGCTATTGTAGGGCCAGGCCCTCGCCCAAAACCCGGTGGAGCTGGACGACCGCACAGGCGGTAGCCAGCATCTATGTCCTCCCTAAAAAAAATAATAAAAAAAAAAAAAAAAAGCACAAACGCACCTCACATCAACGCATCACCTATAATTCGTTGGAAAAAATTATCGATAAAAATGTACTGCATCACTGGCTAGGATACCACTTTTTGTTCCGAATAAATAAATAAAAATAGGTAAAATTTTACTAGCTATCCCAATGATTATTTTCTCGTAATCCATTTTTGTGCAGTTAATTGTGAACTATTTTTCAATTGTCTATTTATAAATTTTACTAAGAAACGATTTTAAAATTGAATTATATGACTATATGAGACTGCACAATTACTGTACAGATATTGTCGACTGACAACTTTCACCAGATATTAAGGGAATTACCATATATCTGTCTCTTTCACTGAAAGGTATAGCTTGACAAAGTTCACAAGAAATTCGTTTTTACCCCTCTTTAGATGAAATGTCACGTATCATTTACATGTGTTGAACTGGCTACGCTCGTTTTCTAAGGAAACTGAGATGGCTGCCACTCTAAATAGTATTTTATATCTCTATGGATATGACAGTGAATGACAATCGATCCCGTTAGTCGCAAGGGTCACTAAAAAGAGTAATTTTTTTAACCCAAAAAATGGAACTGACTTCATTACTCAAAAAGAAATAACTTGTCGAAGTCGGTACCATGCGCACAATATTGTGATAATAGGCTTTTGAACTATCATGGTATCGACTGCAACAAGTTATTTCACAATTTTGAGTGTTGAAGTCGGTTAAATTTTTTGGCAAAATTTTTTTTCACATAATAAGTATTAAGTAAAATGAAGGGTTGAAGGGATATGGAAAATATCTAAACGAGAGTTTTGTATATTACGCAATTACTCCGCCAATTTTGGTCTGATTTTGATGATTCTTTCATTGTGTATTGTTTACCTCCGAGGTGGTCCCATATTTCATCACTGAAGAATTTCAAGAACTGCCACCTGCGTTCTCCAAAACGTTTGTCAAGCGTGGGGATTATGGCAAACCCTCGACTTAATGTGGAAGATCTTTGTTGCATGGTGGATGTATTTTGGGTGTTGAATAAATTTCTCTTTATTTATAATTATTAGCGCCACTCTGACTCGCATAATAATAATACCAATATTATTATTATGTGTTCGTTAAGTTTAAGTTTGTGTTATAATCACAATATCGCATTGCAACGCTATAAATGTTCCTTAACACTGTGTTTACAATGAAGCAACAATAAAAAACTTCGAATTAAATTCTTTCTATGTACTTTTAATTATTATTTGTCACGATACAGTCGACTCTCGTTAATTCAAACCTGTGATAATTCGAACCTCTATAATTCAAAGTTATCACGAGTTCCCTAGAAAATCTATTCATATTTCAAACTAAATCAATACATGTTTATGCACTTGGTAATTCGAACGAAAAAAACAACGCTACATACGCAAAATGACGCGTTAATTCGAACTTATCGGCTTCAAACACTTGGAAATTCGTAAAATAAGTCACTTGATCCTCTTATAACAAGTCCGAGTAATCCATCCCGCCGCGGAGACATCTAAGTGTATTGCAGAACAAATTCAAGTTTTTATCATCATACACGAGCCTTTGTTTTGGTAATGATTAGTTTGACATAGACTTCCGCACGAATTGGTTTGTTTAGTTAAGTTTCAGTTACTGTACTCATTTGTTCGTTGTATTCAGATAAAATATAAGATGGACCTTAAAAGTTCGAACCATTTGATATTTAAACACTCAATAATTCGTAACATTTTATGAGTCCCTCGAGTTTCAAATTAACGAGAGTCAACTGTATTTTGATTCTTTGATGTGTCCGCCGGCA
Organism: Plagodis dolabraria; assembly: GCA_963854805.1. Lineage (NCBI taxonomy): Eukaryota > Metazoa > Arthropoda > Insecta > Lepidoptera > Geometridae > Plagodis > Plagodis dolabraria. The sequence goes on along the minus strand of OY978447.1, from coordinate 32,217,614 downwards.
ACGAAGAGATTTTAGGGTTGTGTATTCGTATAGCGCATGATCTCATAAAGTTTTATAAAAAATGGCGCCACTAAGTTTGCTTTGAGAGAGCTACGTATTCACTATAAGTAAAACAAAGAGCGTAGGCTGAGTAATAATATCCCATTTTTTTCTTTAAGAATCCTAAAAAATACTTATATCAATGGAACACCAAAATAACTTCAAAATTACTTATATTTATTTATTTATATTTGCGAACACAACTTCGCTACGCTACTTACGGCTTCATTCGTAGCACGACTTTTCATTCCTGCTCGCGTTTTCTAAATACCTACCTACATCTCAAATAGGAACATGAATGAGACGCCCTCGTTTCTCTGCTTGTATGTAGGCAAGCTGGACCAGTATGGATCATACAACTTATATTTTCTTTACTATTATCAATATAGCCTTTAACTTAATCTCACGTAATGGTCTTTTTTATTTTATATTATTGTGAAGAAACAAGCACGAGGCCCACCTGATGTTAAGCGTATTAACCACTGCCTATAACAGATGCATTTCGTCACGTGACAAATTGCACTGCGCCTGTCACATTGAGACATACAGTTGTTAGGTCTCATTTGCCTGTAATTTTTCTGGCTTCTCAACGACTGCTGCCGGAACACACTGCTAAGTGCTTGGCGGCAGATTTTCTTCTTGAGTGTGGTAGCTGCTAGCCAGGCGGCAACACGCGGTCAAGCTCAAGCTGGTGGTGGGGATCGAACCAGGGACATGCTGCACGGCAGTCCATAACTATAAACGCTCATCCATCATTGCTTCCAATCAATGGTATAGGTACGATTATAAAACAATCTTTTATCTAAGTGTGAGCTGGAAGGAACTTTACTCATAACTAATGATAAAAACCTAACGTGGTTTTCACTCAGTTCAGAAAATAATACGGGATAACTCACGTGAATCAGTCAGATAGCTCCGACTATAGAGTGCTAACCGAGACGTCAACGCGGGCGTCCAGAGCACTCGAGTACTGTGGTTTTATCTATTGTGTCTAGTAGGTGTTATAGCTGACCAGATAGGATTCTAATTTTGCGTGAAAAGAGGGCAGCTCTTTTAAGGATTGTTTTGGTCCCTTGCTTCGTGAAAATGGTCATATGTCTGAATTGCAAATAGGATGTCCCTTCTATCACACAGAATATTAAAAATAACACCCCTAGATGTTTCAACGCGGCCCTATCACCTGAAAACTGTTGTTGTCCAGACAGAAAGTTTCGCTGTACTATCAGATTCCTACTATTATCTTCCCCGACTTTGTACAGTGTTTCGATTTTTGGGATGTAATCTCTTTGGTTCCGCTTGAGTAGACCATGGCCACATAGCCCCGTGGGCTGCCGGGTCAGAATTGCACCTCCCCATATCATCCCATGGGTGTCGTACGAGGCAACTAAGGGAAAAATACTGAAAGGTAGGCAGCAGCGCCTTCTAAAGAACTGCCAACTTACACAGTAATCCCCAAGACGCCTACCAAGCGTGGGGATTATGGCAAATACCCCCATAATAGGGGAGGCTGTGTTCAGCAGTAGACGATCCTGTTACAGTAGAGACCATGGCTAGATTTTGAGTAGATCTATGTGGTGAAATATCTGCCATAAAGATTTGATTAAAAAATATTAGTTCCAACCTTTGAAAACCTTTTGTCAGTGACAAATATTAATTATCAAAACTGATAAATGCAACATGAATTGTGACTTCCATAGTTGTCACACCCAAGGCCCACTGCTAGGTATTTTATGTAATTTTTAGGTCCGCCACGAATGCAATGAAATCCAACTATAGGTCTACAAAAAACGCCAAATATTATAAGTAATCCGAGCTGCCAATTCCCTCACAAAATTCAGACTTTTTAATTTTTTGGCTGTTCCTTTGGCTATGCAATCCCAGTATTGCGGCGAATAAAACAAAAAAGAATTATTCAGATCGGCCGAGCCATTTTCGAGTTTTTGCGAAACTAAAGCACGGCAATTTGTTTTTATATACATAGAAATAATATAGATTTGGGTTTATATACTGATGAACTTTATTTTGCAGAAAAACTTTCTCACAATAAAAGTAGGTATAAATTTTTAATACATAAAAAAGGCTCTATGTACCTATTCGGCTCAAATACCTACATTATGATTGGAATACATTACCTATGGAGATTAAATTTTGTCTGTTAACATTATATGACGGGACAACTATCCCGAATTCATCTATTATCGTCGACAATCTCGACCTCCAATCGCGTGTATATAGCCGGTTTTTAAAAATACATTAATATATCTATAGCAATTACAACACAATTACGCTTCAAATATTGCATTGCAATAGAGTGCCAAGTTAGTAAACCCTCCTTCTATTTTTAGGCTACTGTAATGGAACAAGCACGAAGCCCATCTGGTGTTAAGCGGTAACCTTTGCCCATAACAGATGCAATTCGTCACATGTGGCGAACTGCACTGCGCCCATTTTTTTTTTTATTGCTGATTAAGCTTTTGACCACTATCTCACTTAATGGTAAGTGATGATATGGTCGAAGGTGTTAAACAGGCTTAACCAAGAATTAATGGCTCTCAAGAAAAGCTGCCGGAACATACAGTTAGGTGCTAGGCGACCGATTTTCTACTTGAGGGTGGTCGCTAGCCAGGTGGGCATTCGCAAAATGCCCTACCACCATACGGTGAAGCTCAAGCTCGCGACGGTATTCGAACCATGGACCTGCTGCGCGGCAGTCCATAGCCAATGCCACTGAGCTATCACTGCTTCGATTACCCCGAGACATGAAGGCGTTAAGTCTAATGTGCCTGGAATCTCACCGGTACCCATACCCTTCTAACCGGAACATAGTAATGTTGGCCATAGAAATAAGCTATGGCTTTCTGTTCGTGTAAGCAGCATTACTGTTTATACGATTGCTGTGCTAGGACTTGCATTAGCGGTGCATTGCTTGATGTCGGTAGCGCTGCGGAGAAATACAAAAGGAGGGACAAAATACAAGTGATGGAAGAAATGTATTCGAGCTTTACATGGTCTTCAAGCGTTGTTTACCTTGAAATGTATTGTAAGTGATATGTGACTTCGGCTTTGTCAGTTTTGGGATATTTTGTTTATATTCTGACTTAACGCTTATTGATCCTTTGTGACTCATATGTTACTATACTGTACTGTACCGTAACAGTCGGATCGTCCACTGCTGACCACAGCCTGCCCTGTTAGGGGGGTGTTTGCCATAATTCCCACGCTTGGCAGGCGTCCTGGGGATCGCGGTGTAAATTAACAGTTCTTTAGAAGGCGCTGCAGCCCACCTTCCAGTATTTTTCCCTTAGTCGCGTCTTACGACACCAACGGGACGATATGAGGTGGTGCAATTCTAACCCGGCACCCCACGGCGCATGTTACTATGGGAAACTAAAAATAATATACCGGCATATATAACCTTATGGGGTGCCAGCAATAGGATTCTAGAATTGCACACCCCATATTTCCTGTGGGAGTCGTAAAGTTGGCGAAGGGAAATATAGCAGAAGGTGGGCAGAAGCGCCTCTCTGTCAGCATATACTAGGATCCCCAAGCGTTCTGCTAAGATTGGGGATTATGGCAAACCTATTTTTGTTTTTGTTCAATGGCGGAGGTTATGATTCTTTACTTGGTATGATGGTATGTTTTAGACAGATTTGTGGTCGAAGGGCATTTTGCGAATGCACGCCTGGCTAGCTACCACCCTCAGGTAGAAAATCTGTCACCAAGCACCTAAAGGTGTGTTCCGGCAACTGTCTTTGAGAGCCAGCAAAATTACAGGCACATGAGACTTAACAATTGTATGCGTCAGGGTGACGCGGTGCAATTTGTCACTTATGACGAAAAGTATCTGTTATAGACAGAGGATTTTTTTTATGGGATAGGAGGGCAAACGAGCAGGCGGCTCACCTGATGGTAAGTGATCACCGTCGCCCACAAACATCCGCAACACCACAGGTCTCAGATAATACGCTTAGCATCATGTGGGCTTCATGCTTGACAAGTCGCAATCACATTGAAAAAAAAAAACTTAATATTAACAACTATTCATTATTTATTGTAGGTTAATATACCTACAATAAATATTGAATAGTGAATTTTTTAATTAGTGTTTTAGATTATAACGTAGCCTAGTTTTCTTTAACTTGATGATTGTCTACATGAATTATGTACACTCCGACTCCTGTATATTTCCTCTCCATCTAAAGGTTGCCGGGAAGAGATCGCTATTGGTGATAAGGCCGCCCATTGTGACACTTTAGTCAAAGTCATTGTAAGAATTAAATTTATTTTAGTGGTCTAAGTGTAACAATACAGAATTCTCTATCTATCCAACTACGAACGATTTTATTCGGTTTTACATTATGCTAATAATTATCATCGTACATTTTATTATATTAAAAATTAATGATTTCAATACGACCAAGAACTGACGCGCCAGTCGACAGTCTGGTGGTTATAAAATGAACCAACGCCTAACAAAGTGGAGCGACCGAGAAGCGCAGAGAAGATTTTGATCACTACGAGTAGTTTTTTCACTGTGGCTGCATGTGCTGTCAATACCACTAAGTGGTCAAAGTAGCATTAATGACTGATTTGGCACCTTGTGATTGCTTTGTATTCGGTGAAATAAAAATCCACTCAAACGGTTACGTCCGTGGTTACGTTTTCATTGCAAGCATACGCTGGCTGCGTTCGAGCATCCTGTGGAGGAGGTGCCCGCGACTGATCAGAAAAAGTATTTTGAAATTTGGTTCAGATGCATGAAATTATATTATCATTTCCATATAAGTGGTGAAGAGTGCTTTAAAAAGATTTAATTTTCAATATTTTTTTGTTTCGTATAACATACTGTGTGTCCCCTTATAATGGTATTCAAACATTAAATTTAAAATCGTATTGGCCCTCGTCAAAAATCGCTTTATACGAGCGCGAAACTGAACCGTCAATTACCTTGCAGTATAAAAATAAATATAAAACCCACAACTGCCTACCAATTGTGCGCAATAAAACACTATGGGAACACGAGAACGCTTTTATGGCGTACGTTTATGGGAATGAAGGGATGGGACGAGGTCTTAGTTCCACTTTCGGAGCTTCGTACAAACCTTGGAATAATATACACGAGTGAATATGCAATATGTGTCGATGATATACACGTTGAGTTATTAAATTCAACACTGGCAGCTTGAACTTGCATCCAGGCCACAGTTTTATGATGGATTACCATCCTAGAGTAGAAAACCAATCACCAAGCAACTCACGTTATGTGTGGTACTGTACTGTATTGTACCAGCCGAGTTGTCCACTGCTTAACACAACCTTCCAAATTATGGCGGGGATTACCATAATCCCCACGTATCTAGGCGTCTTGGGGATTGCAGTGTAAGAAATCAGTTCCTCAGAGAGATGCTGCCCACCTTTTGGTTTTTTTCGACTTTTACGATGCCTATGGGTAGAAACGGGAGGGTGACATTCTAGCCCGGAACCCCACGGGCTCCATTAGCTATCCTGAAAGCAGTTAGTAAGTAATAAGGAAATAACAGGGTGATTAGCACGGCAGTTTGTCACTTGTAACGAAATGCATCTGTTATAGCCAGAGGTTACCGCTTAACATCAAGTGGGCTTAGTGAATGTTGTACATTCAGTCACAATCCCACACAAAAAAATATAAATATATATATAATAACAGTTTTAGAATTCGGTAAGGAATAGCTTGCTTCAGCAGTGCGTCGGATACGTTTGCGGAGTGAAGAGTTACTGTCTTTCATATATACAAACCATCTGAGGAGGTTTGACTCTGCCTGGCTGTTTTGATCCGAGTTCAGTTTAGATAGTAAATCAAATAAAGTGCTCAATAAACTGTGATTTAGCTTTTTACTGTTAATAAGTCACGCAAAAACAAAATGTTGTACAAATCTCAATTAATAAAAAAGTTAAATAATCCTAACAGCTGCTGAAGCTTTATTGGTAATAAAATCCAATATATTTCAAAGCCGGCGGTCAAGCCTAGATCTACAAGATTTCCTGATGGACCTAATGTTTATTAATTATATATACAAAGATATATGTAATACCCGAGTAAAAATCTTGGCTAGAAATGCCAAACCTAGTGGCCGCGGTGGTTTAGGCATCCGACGCGATATCGGAGGACACGGGTTCGATTCCTGCCTTGGGCATAAAATTATGTACTCCAATAATTTTTGAAACCCAAATTAAAAGTTTTAATTTGTGACTCATAGTGGTATCCTTTGAGCAGCCTCCGCCGAGGTAGGGCAAGCTAGAGTCGCGTTAGCAGTCACTTTCTTGCCCCGGCGTTAGGCCCGATCTCAATTGGGCCTCTGCGCCTGTGGAGGGGCGACCCAGCTCACCATGGCCACCCCCCAAACGTGTGGGGCCGTGCAGGCTAGTAGAGAATCCCCCAACTCTCCACCAGTGACCCCACTACGGAGAAGGGAGGAGGCGGATGAACTGCCGCCTCCTGGTCCCCATTCGTCTGCGCCGAAGTGGGTCAGCTCGGACATCGATAGTCGTATACTTTCCCCATCTCTAGCTATGACTTAGCGTTGCCGCGGATCGGCTAAATTTCCATAATATTGATATTTGGTTTCTATACTGTACAAGTAGCCATAACCGATGGCATTGTCCTCCATACTGACAGCTTTGGCAGGAATTTTGAGCGCTTAGACACAAATACTTAGCTCTAAATTACAACGTTTATAGCAAGTAATTTGAAACTCGCTCGGGCTTACCTCTATACGCTTAAAGCGTTGAATAATTACTTCATTTAGAGTTAAGCCTTAATAAAGCTCTTATCAATTTATCTCACCCATTCGATATCCACACCTTAGTATATGTATTTAGCTCAATAGCAGAATAATTATTATTTTAATGAGCTGCTTTAGCGTGGGGAGAATAAGGGACCTGTAACATGATTGTTTTTTTGGCATATTAGAGCATGCGCAGTAAAAAGTTTAGTTCAGTGTAAGCACTAGAGACAGAAAAGTTGAGCAGTAACGAAAATCTATCCAGCATAAAAATGACAGTCTTAGTGCGTGAAAACTCGCAGTAATATCGATTTTGGCTGCTAACAATAGCAAAAGTATGTACCGAACATAAATGTAACTCTAATCCTGCAGATATGAAGAACTTTAAATTATTTGTTTTGTTTATGTAATGTTGCCATAACATCTCTAAAAAGTAACCAGAAAGTGAATTCTAACCGGACCGGAGACTTATTCCCAGCTGTTCAGTAAGAAGCGAGATTTTAAATTTGGAATCTCCTACTGCCCAGTAAGTATGTATGTACTTACTGAACAGTTAGGTCATCCTCTTTAGATCTGCTTGGAAAAAAAAACATAGTCCCAGACACAGATTAGAGTTTGGCCATTATAACAAAAAGCCCTAATATGAATGTAACCTTCAATATCAATTAAATGAATTTGTTGTTAAACTTTCTTTCATTTTTAGAAATGCATTATACAAGCCTCAACCATTAAGAAAGCCAACCTGGCCTCGTATATAACTGGACCTCACCTGCAGTTCGGTCCGGTATACTCATACTTCACCACGGTTCTAAACACTGTCAGCACTTACACTATATGCACTCAATATAAATTCGGTTTCTGGTGTGTCGCCTTCGGAGGTCGGTAACAGACTGCCGAGTTACCTGCCGTGTCTTGTGACGTAAGCTTCGAAGGCTGAGTCATAGTATCTCAAATGACTATAGACTAGTAGCTACCACAGACTATAATGAAGTGTTGCAAGTCTCGTAGTAAACTAACTACCTCAAATATTTGAGTCACTACATATTATATTATTAGAAATGTATATCTTTAATATCTATATCCTACAGGAAGGCTGACTTACTGGATTCTGCAGTAATGTACTATTACCTAAACGAGTTTTTCCGGGGAAGTCCTACCACTATACTACTTCTACCGATATGCAGTAATGTTCACATTACTGTGTACCAGTTTGAATGGTATAGGTGCCGGTAAAATAACAGGCACATGAGACTCGTGGGATGATTCCCTTATTTTGGTCATTTTGTAGGTGAAACTTGCATATCAATGCATGAACATTTTAGCGAAAAATCCGTGTTAAAGAGTTCTTCGTACGTAGACCTTTGCAGGCCAATAAAACCCTTACACGGTACACTAATATACTTATTATTCCGTACACTCCGCTCACTTATTGGACTACGTCCTTACACCTCGTAAGTTCAAATGACGACTGACTGAGTTTTGTACATTTAACGAGCTCATCGCTTTCTAGGGTTTAGACTCAGTTTAGACTCGCTAGTGCCATCTTGTTTATAATTATAATCCTACAAGCTTAAATTTAAGTGAAACAAAATCAAACAAGTGTACGGACCACGAGTCTGTAGTGTATAGAATGTGTCAATAAAAAAAAAAAACCTACAAGCTTCTTATATACCAAATAATCTTTCTTAAATTTGCCAAACACTCTTAAAATCCATAATTAATATAAATACAATTTTATACGTCGGTTTAATTGAAAACAATATTCATAATGCATAAAACGACATGAAATGTTGGTACTTATCTAAACATTAATCAATTGATATACTTATAAATTATCGAACAAGTTTCCACATGCTTGATTAATAGGTAAATAAAAATAATTGAATGCTGTATTTAAATTATGATTTGGAACTCCTCAAATTGGATTTTCATATCTTACTCACGCTCAAATATGAATATCCTCAACAAAGCTGTACTGATTTTTTAAAATCGAACAACCGCATCCTGTTAAAAGTAATATTTACTTTTTTTTTTCTCTTCTCGCGCTTTTTTATCAAACAAAAGTCGTAGTAACCTCCCAAATCCGCATTGAACTTTGTTTAATTTATATTTTCTTTTATTTTCAGCTCCTTATTGATCTGAAGGTTACGATTCTTGTGATGATCACCGGAATGCAGTGCTGGCATTTGCCCTCCCCAGCAGGCAGACAGAGCATACATAATGAAGAACCAAGGTTACACAATAAACTTGGATACCTAGGTGACGTGCACCACCAGTTTAGTTAACAATAATATGCAGATGATATGGAATAACATGAAAAAGATTATGGAAGAAGATGAATGCTATTGAGATTATATTGGAATCAGAGCAAGAAAGGTTATTAGAATAAACAGTTACAAAAATGAATTTTTTTATTAGAATAATAAGCCCAGTAACTTTTCGTCTAGAAACTTTAAATACAACTCAAACAGAAGCAGAACCAGTTACGGCAGTAATTTTCAATACGCAAGAAGTTGGAACTTCGTAATTTGGTATTGAACTTTTGAATTAATTTTTCAAATGGCTGGATATAGACTGTCAAAGATTTAAGAAGGAACAATTGCAATTTATCTATTTATTTTACTTCTAAATTTAGTTTTTAACTATTGACCAAATAACAATAATGTTACTGGTGGAAACTTTTAGGAATTCATAAGAAAGAGGTGTAGAAGGAACGTGGATACGAAACGCTTACCTCGATTTCTTCTGTTTGCTGGTTCATCAAATCCACCACAGTTCACGAAGAGTTTATGTAGAAAGTTTATAGCTTTATTATTTGACCGGTATTAGTACACACAGTAGATTATTTTTATCACAATCACAGAGACACAAGATGTTTTTTGGGCGGCTTTCAATTGAAGAATGTGAGTATAAGAGTGAAAGCAAGAATGGTTTCTTGAATGCTACTTCACTCAATGTTCGTTCAAAGTCCATCCGTGTGACGTCATGTTTGCGTTTCGTTGGAGGAGGATGGAGGTTGATAGGATGAATAGAGATAGGTAAATATATATATACATTAAAGAAGGTTTGTAAGAATTAAATTATTATTTTTGTTAAACATAAAACAGTATTTGTAATAATGAATATTAGATGGGCACAAAGTACCGATGGCGCAACCAGTTACTAAGTGAGTTCAAGGACGACTGTTGGAAAATATCGTTAGATGTTTTGAGACAGATTATCTAGTATGTGAAAATTATAGCTAACTAGGAGCAAGATTGCCATTCAGATATGCTTGTCGCTTACTATCATAACGCACTAATCCGAATGTTAGTGGTGAGTATACTAAGATCATGAGGGTTAGCGTCAGGCAATATATAATAGTATTTATATCCTCGTGTTGCTTCTGAAAACATCATCACAATTCACACTATTCTTTCTTTGCAACTATTCACATTTTCACACTTTCATACTGTCCAAACTTTCTCACTAATATTTATTAGTATGTCTGTTACCTCTTCACGCTTAAACGGCTGGAATAATTTTGATGGAATTTGGTATGGCGGTATATGAAGCTCTGGATTAACACATAGGATACTTTTCATCATCATCATCATCCATCACCACGCGGGCGAAACCACGGGGTGTAACTAGCAATATTATAAATGCGAACATTTGTCAGTAGGTGATGACTTGAGTGACTGTGTGTTTTTGTTATGATCACGCTAAAATGGCTGAAGGATTTAAATAAAATTTGGTACTAAGATACTTTATAATTTGGATTAAAAATTAGGCTACTATTGATCCCGAAAAGGTGTAGTAATTCCGTGGGACGACCAAATAACTAACATAAGTTTTTTATTGCTTTACTTATAAACGGCTCTGGTTGTGTATGGAATTTGGTGTAAGGATAGCTTAAACTCTGATTTAACCGTAGGTACACAGTCACCCTAACATCTCGCAGATATAACTAACAGATGTACTACTGATTGAACCCCCTATAGAACCCGATTATTTTTCTGGCGTATGTACCAATAGACGACAAAAGCCATTCTAAAATTTCATACATATACAGTGCAGTATTTCACTGGGTATGGTATTAATTGGGTAATTGTAGGTATAAGTCAAATTTTTGTAACAATTTCATGCTCAAACAGATGATAATTTATTTTCGAAATTTGGTGGCAATTTGGTTCAATAAGTAATTTATTAATAAAAAATCATGTAAAATCAATATAAAATTACTAACGTGTACAAACTTTTACAGATCCTGGGGAGCAATTATGTACTACTATTTAAGTGTAAAATTTGCAAACAAACAAACACATTCACATACATATATCCTAAATCACCCAGTCAGAGTTAGGATATATGTGAATGTGTTTGTTTGTTGGTCCTTCACGCTAAAACGGCTGAACTGATTTGAATAAAACTTGAAATATAGGTTTATCCTGAACTTTTTTTACCGGCGGTATGCCTTTTTTAAACAAAATATACGAACAATATACAACACTAGAGCAACTACAGTCCAGGGGACTCTAAATGACCAGGCCCACTAACAGTTGGCAGCGAGTCCAGTATGCTGGCAGAGTTGCCCCGATAGGTTATAATGCTTATTGGTTGAGCTACTCGTAATAAACACATAATACTTTTCTGATCATTTTCATCATTGCCCACGCGGGTGTAACCGTGAAACGCAGCTAGTGACGGTATACACTAGCTGCTACTATTACTATTATACATTATACTTACTATTGCTACTATTTTCTTGAGTCGTCGTTTATTTTGTTAAAAAAAGCCATGATTTACTGACCCCAAAAACAAAAACTGAAACCCCACGAGTTTTACCTGTTAAATGAGTCACTATTAAATTATACTTCAAATAATATTAAAATTCCCGCTCTATGACCTTCATAAGCCCGTTAAACTCGACAATAGGCAATTAATGCAAGGAACAAACTTCGCTCCGACATAGCAATTGAAAGAAAGACAAATTTCTCGAAGTTTCCGCTAAGCATTGTTCAGTTCTTTACAAATTCTGTCCTGAGCCGGTTTTCCTCGACATTCCTGTATTTTAGGATCCTGTTGTTCACTTCTATGAATGGAGAGTTTTATGTTTTGTCGATGTACAGTTCAAGTTTATTATTTGAGAGCTATTCAATCGGTTTTTCCAACTCAAAATACCTACTGTGAAACTACGTACTACCAACATTAGAAACATATCATTCATAAAAAAATTCATCCTGATTATTTGCATTTAAACTGAATATGATGTATATGATGTGAAAAAATATGATAATTTAATTTTTGACTAATTTATTTTATTATATTATATTGTGCAGGCCCTATGTGAACACACCGTTTATGAGTTCGGTAGGTATCCACCTGATGGGCACTGGCACATGTACTGTTGCTGGATTGGAGGGTATGGAGATGTTCTTCCTGAAGAAAAGATTCCTTTAGTATATTGCTTCCTTTATTCTTCTTATAGTTGTTAACCCTATGGAGGCAGGTTCGGTACTACATGCTCCCTGAACAAAAGCTTCCTATTTATATACAAAATCTGAACAATGAACCTCTGTTCCCATCGTCTAAACGGTCACGTACGACCACCAGCGGAGCTATTTGGACCCATTTCTTTCACACTAACATAAAAATAAATCATATGAATTATACAAAGAAATTTCTAACTTAACAAAGGATTCCCTATACTAAATTGTAATAATGTAAACAGTCTATGTTATTATTACGCTACGTGTTAATACAATGCCCTATTTAGTCGTCTTGCACACCTCGTAAACAAAGTCAAGTATAACAAAAACAAAGCTCTTAAGTTCTAATATAAACAATGCAACGCTATGCCTTAACGTAAATATTAATTTCGTCTGTCGTCTTGCACATTTCTCCCGCCGTGTGACGCTGTCACATCTTCTACCGGTGCTGTGACGACTTTGTCCTCAATCGGTAGAATCACCAGTTTTCTCACTGGCCTCCGTAGCACTCCTCCCTTGGTTTTGATGTCGACGGTGCGTACGACTCTGTCTGGCCCAGGATACGCTGCGATGACTTTACCTCGAACCCACATGTTTCGAGGGAGATTGGGGTCAATAAGTTGTACTAAGTCCCCAACTTTAACTGTTGATCCTCGTCCGTGGGGCTCCCGCCGGTTTTGAAGCTCGGGGAGATATTCCCGAATCCATCTAGTCCAGAATATATCTGCCAGTCTTTGTGCAGCCCGCCAGTTAGATTTTGTGGCTGTGTCTTTTTCATCAAAGCTTCCCGGCGTTGGCACTCGGCCTGGTCCCCCCAGTAAGAAGTGGTTGGGAGTGAGGGCTTCTGGGTCTTCTGGATTGACTGATACGTGAGTGAGTGGCCGGCTGTTTACTGTATACTCCACTTCTGCCAGTAGAGTTGTGAGGACTTCTTCTGTTGGATGACGCTCATGCAGGGTTGCTGTTAGAGCTATCTTCACTGAGCGTACCATTCTCTCCCAGGCACCACCCATGAACGGCGCCCCTGGAGGAATGAAGCGCCACGAGATATTCCTTTTCGCTGCTTCTTCTGTAGTTGTTTCGTCGATTGCCTGTCGTAGTTCTTTGTCCGCTGCTTTCAAATTAGTGCCATTGTCTGACCAAATCTGTGTTGGAGAGCCTCTTCTTGCCATCATTCGTCGTAGAGCCATAATTGCTGAACTGGTGCTGAGGGACATGGCTACTTCCAGATGTATTGCTCTCGTGGTCATGCAGGTGAATATAGCGACGTATCTTTTCTGATTGGAGCGTCCTACAGTGACCGTCAGCGGGCCAAAATAGTCTACTCCGGTAAACGTAAATGGGCGCTGGTGATGAGCTAGGCGGCACGACGGTAGATCTCCTGTTCTCGGGTGTGGTGGTACTTGTGTCTTCATCCTACAGTGTAGACATTGACGGAGAATTGTGCGAGTTATGGGACGCACGCGTAATATCCAATACTGTTGACGACACTCGTTAACTGTCGCTTCGACGCCGGCGTGGTGTAGCTGGCGGTGGATTTTCTGTATCCAGAGCTTCACTGTAGGATGATTTCCATCCACTACCATCGGTCTTTTCAAGTTTTCTGGAACTTGCGGCGTGGCCTCGATGCGACTTCTCAACTTCAGAATTCCATCAATGTGTTCGACGCTTAATTGATGAAGTCGACTTTCTTTGTTGACAGCCTTCTGCTTTTTGATGTCTTCTATTTCCTGCGAGAAGCTGTCTTCCTGTGATGAGCGCATGAGAAGTTCTTCCGCTTTTGTTAAGAGTTCCGCTGTGACGGGAAGATACTTCTTTTCTTCTCTTTTGATTTTCTGTCCCTGACGCTGTACTGTTACTGTTTTGTTTGTCTGTCTTTTCCAATTTGGATCTTTCTGTGAGTTCTTCTTGTTTCTCTTATAACAGACCGTTTGTTTAGTGGCCTTGCAGAGTTGAATGAATTGGAGAACTCTTGCTGTTGTGTAGCGCAGTCTCTCCCAGTTAGAGAATCGGGAGACTTCTGGCAGTGCTTCACAGAGCTTCTGCCTCCTTTCTATTACTACGTGATGTATCCTTTCTTCGCCTGTCGGTTCTGTTGACGTTGATGTGGACGCTTCTGTTGGCCAGGAGTCTTCATCTTCATATAGGAACTCTGGTCCTTTGTACCATCGATGTTGTGTGTTGAAGGGTGATGGCACATCTCTCGTTGCGTCATCGGCCACATTCAACTTTGTTGGCACCCATCGCCATTCGTTGACTGTAGAACTCTCTTCTATTGCAGCAAGACGATGAGCCACGTACGGTTTATAAGAGCGTGACCCTGTCTTTATCCAGGTGAGTACAGTTTTGCTATCTGTCCAGAATGTCTTGGAGTCTGGTTTTCTCTCGTGTTCTTCAATGACGGTTTCAGCGAGGCGTGAACCCATGACGGCGGCTTGCAGTTCCAGTCTTGGTATAGAAGTGAGTTTCAATGGTGCCACCTTTGCCTTTGCCAGGATGAGTGATACATTGACATCGCCTTTTGGAGCTACTGTTCTCCAAAACAAGACCGCTGAGTAAGCTGATTCGCTGGCGTCGGTAAATATGTGTAGCTGGACTGAGGTGGCATCGCTGTAATGTAGGTAACATCTCGATATTGACACGTTGCCCAGGTTTCGTAGCTGAATGAGCCAGCTTTGCCAATGTTCTGCGAGGTCTTCATCGATCTCGTCGTCCCAAGCTGTTCCACGACGCCAAACATCTTGCAGAATTTGCTTCGCTCTGATTGTAACTGGTGAAGCGAAGCCAAGTGGGTCAAAAAGTGACATTACTATTTTCAATGCTTCTCTCTTAGTTGGTTTCTTGCCTTCGATCAGTGCTGGTGGGATTCTTGCTAAGTTAAGATTGAAGGCGAACTTGTCACTGGCTGGCTTCCATATCAGACCCAGTACTCTCTCTGTTGTGTCTTCTGTTTTGTAGAGTTCTATGTCTACTTCAGTTTCTATTTCCCCGATGGCTTCAAGGAGTCGTGGTGTGTTTGACTTCCACTGTTGAAATTCGAAGCATGCTTTTTATGGATGTTTCGAACCTCTGTTGTAATGCGTATTGCGTCTTCTAGGCTTCTAAAGCTGTCCAGATAATCATCAACATAGTGCTTCTGTATGATTGCTGTTGTGGCTTCAGGATAGCTTTCTTCGTGCTTCTTGGCATTCAAGTCTTTGACGTAAATTGCTGTTGATGGAGAACTTGATGCCCCGAATATCAATGAAGTCATTCTGTATTCTTCTGGAGGTTGGTCATCTCGTCGGTCTTTGCGCCATAAGTACCGAAGAGCGTCTCTGTCTTCTTCTCTCAGCTTGACTTGCATGAACATTTCTTTTATGTCTGCCGTCACTGCGATCATATGCTGTCTAAAACGCATGACAACCCCTGGTAGTGACTGCAGTAGGTCCGGGCCCTTGAGGAGTAAGTCGTTGAGGGCCACTCCCTTTGTCTTGGCGGCTGCGTCGTGGACTACTCGCAGCTTTTCTGGTTTCATTGGGTTAATCACGCCAAAGTGTGGTAGGTACCATGTTCTGTTTGCAGTCTTTTTCTTCGGTGCTGGCTCGGCGTAACCTTTAGTGACCAGCGCTTCCATTTGTTCTGTGTACTTTTCCTTCAGCTGTGGGTCACGATCAAGTTTCTTTTCGATGCTGAAGAGTCGCTTTAGTGAGTTTCATAATTGTCAGGAAGGGTCACATCTTCTTTTTTCCATAACAGAGCAGTTTTGTATCTTCCTTCTTCTGTGTGGACTGTATTTTTCTGTAAGATACGTAGAGCTTGCTCTTCTGGATCTGTCTTCGGTTTCTTAGGGTTGATGCAAAGTGAGTCCATTGCGAAGTACTGTTTCATCAGATCTTTTAAGTTCTGTTCAACTGGCTCTTCTGTGACGTGAGTGACGAAGTCTATGTTTTTTCCGAGAGTGCGAGTGTGGCTACCGTGCAATACCCATCCCAGTGGCGTGAGAGATGCCACTGGTTGGTTTTTACTCCCTCGTCTGACTTTCGTTGTTAATAGCAGATGCCAGTTGTCTTGGCCAATGAGTATTCTAGGCTTCGCATTTTGATAAGTGATGATGTCGCCTATGTCTCGTAGATGTTTGCATTCTTCAATTCGTTCCTTCGAAACTTCTTGCGGTGATACATGAAGATTCTTTACTGTTCTCGCTTGAATTCTTTCTTTGTGATGGTTGATTCCCTTAATTGTGATATTGACTCTTCGTGACTTCACCTCAGCCGTCTTCATTACGTTGATCGCTTCTATGCGTAGTGGATCGATGGGTCCTGTAGCGCCAATCTCGTTGGCTACGTCGTCGTCGATAAGAGTTACTGTTGACCCATCATCCAGCAGTGCAAATGTGTTAACTGCACCTGCTGCTCCTGACACTGTGATTGGAATGATCTTTAAGTAGGACTGTTTCCTAGTTGAAGTCCAAGCGGAGTTGATGGCTTCTGTTGACCCTTTGTTCTGTTCATTGCTGTTTCCTGCCTTTTCTGTTGCCTTTGTGTAATGCAGCATCCTGTGGTGATAATATTTGCAGCTGTTTATGCCACAGGTTCTCTGTTGGCAGCTGTGGGTCTTGTTTCTGAAGCGAAGACATCCAAAACACAGACGTCGATTCTTCGCAATGTCCCATCTTCCATTTTCATCCGCTTTCTTAAACTTCTCACAATCTGTTGCAGTATGTCCCGTCTCTTCACATACAGGACATCTTGTTGTTGATTGTTTTTCTGTAACTGTGTTCACTTTTTGCTGACGTTTCTGTTGAGTAGGCTGTGTTTGTGAGCCCACTTGTTCGGGTTGTGCGTAAGGTCCGCACAAATCAGCTTCTCTCTTCAAAAACTTATCAAATTTCAGAAGTTCTGGTTCTTTCTTTGGCATTGTTGCAGCAAAGTCGAAGTATCTGAATCTCAGCGTCGGAGTAAGCTTCTCTACCATGGCTTTAGCGACTTCTGGATTGTACAAGTAGTAGATGCAGTTCAATGCTCGAAGAGTAGACACGGCATTTGTCACTTTACTTGAGAATATGCAGATTTCTCTTGGTGACTCTGTTAAGCGCGGCAGTGCTCGAAGTGCGTCTATCTCCATCATGGCAATTGATTCTGGTCTCCCAAATCTTGTTTCCAGAGTTTTAACTATATCGGATGGTTCGGCGTTGGTGATAAGTAGACCATCAACAGCTTCCTTTGCTATTCCTTTCAGGTTTCTCCTCAGGCGATTAATGTTTTCAATCTTTGTAAACATCTTCTCTGTTTCATAGTATGCAGCGCGGAAGTGTAGCCAGTCTTGATGCAAACCATTGAATATTGGTAGTTCGATGAGCTTCGGTTGTTGTGCGGCTTTGACAGCGAGTGTGATTGCCGTAGCCAGTTGTGAGAGATCTGGCTGGGCGTGGGTACTCGCTGTTACTTTCTGTTGTTCAGATTTTTCTTCTGTAATGATTGGTTTCTCCAATCTTCTACTTTCAATCTTGATTGTAGGCTTCAATTTTCTGTCTTCTGTAATGATTGGTTCTTCCAATCTTCTTTCTTCTAACATAGGCTGTGGTTCATCAGCGATTGCTAACATCGTTGGTTCCGGCTGGTTGTTCAGCCAGGTGTTCACGCAAATGTCAGCTTCCATCTTCGAATATACGGAGACGTTGTCTTCATCATCTGAATCCGCTTCTAGTGTGGTGAGTCGAGCTAAGGCTAACTCTACCTGTAGGCGCGCAAACTCTTCTTTGGCTTTCGCTATCTTGTAGGCTTTTGTCTTCGACTTGACGGAGCTCGTACGTCTGTTTGTTTCTGTTAGCTTGCTGGGTTCTAGCAGACAAGCTTTCTTCTGTGTTGCTTCTCGTTCTGTTGGCGGTGCGACCTGTTGAGTAGTAGGCGGAACGCATAGTTGAAAAGCGTCTGTAGGTGATGTTTCAGTATCCGGACCCCCCCTGGGCTTCATTACTTGCTTCATCGTCTTCACTGTTGCCTCCGTCGCAGTTGACTTCGCTACGGAGGCGCTAGTTGCCACAGTTGCCTCTGTTTCCGTCGCGGATGATGCTGTTGCCCTGGAAGTTTCGTCGGTTTCCGTAGTGGCGGTCGCCTCCGCTGAGGAGGACGGCTTTGTTTCCGTCGACGGCTTACGCCCTTTTCCAACTGAGCGTGTAATTGGCATATTGGCTACCAGCACAAATTTCTTCTTTCTTCAATTAAACCTCGAAGATCCGGCTCGAAGGACCGTTAAATGTGCAGGCCCTATGTGAACACACCGTTTATGAGTTCGGTAGGTATCCACCTGATGGGCACTGGCACATGTACTGTTGCTGGATTGGAGGGTATGGAGATGTTCTTCCTGAAGAAAAGATTCCTTTAGTATATTGCTTCCTTTATTCTTCTTATAGTTGTTAACCCTATGGAGGCAGGTTCGGTACTACATGCTCCCTGAACAAAAGCTTCCTATTTATATACAAAATCTGAACAATGAACCTCTGTTCCCATCGTCTAAACGGTCACGTACGACCACCAGCGGAGCTATTTGGACCCATTTCTTTCACACTAACATAAAAATAAATCATATGAATTATACAAAGAAATTTCTAACTTAACAAAGGATTCCCTATACTAAATTGTAATAATGTAAACAGTCTATGTTATTATTACGCTACGTGTTAATACAA
This sequence comes from Plagodis dolabraria, assembly GCA_963854805.1. Lineage (NCBI taxonomy): Eukaryota > Metazoa > Arthropoda > Insecta > Lepidoptera > Geometridae > Plagodis > Plagodis dolabraria. Next base: position 32,198,670 of record OY978447.1, on the reverse strand, counting down.
TGCCCTATTTAGTCGTCTTGCACACCTCGTAAACAAAGTCAAGTATAACAAAAACAAAGCTCTTAAGTTCTAATATAAACAATGAAACGCTATGCCTTAACGTAAATATTAATTTCGTCTGTCGTCTTGCACATATATATTATTGAAACAATATGACTTTATCCATTGACATTTTTATTTCTAATTTGTGACACATGATCATATTTATACATAATCTTATTATTTTTATATTATTTTTTGACATTTCTTTATTCGTTTGAATGAATTGATCATTATTTTTGCCTTAGCTTTTGACGCTATACTTTTAGAAATGTATGTACCTACCTTATAATGTACAAATTAATAATAAGTATAATTGGTTTTACCTTGCTTATAAGAAATAAATAAATAAATAAATGACTGTGTTTGTGCAATTGATTTTTTATTTGTAATACTCGGAAAGTAGTGTTTGTTTGAGCTAGCGGTGAAGCTATCACCGCTCTGCTATCATTGCTTCAAAATTTCTAGTTTTATGCTAGTTCAGCTAGCTGTCTTACAAAAAACATTTATTCAATTTAGACGTCTACGACGCTCTCATGATTCTTATAAATTACAAATTTAATATTGAATTATCCTATATTGTAACGTTGCAACGTTGCCCAATAAAAATGTATATAGCAACTGCAAGAAGAACGGGCAAGAAACTCGGGGCCATTCTTTTAAATGTCTTTTAACAATGTGTTATACTTACTATACCTATAATAACATTAATATAATATTTGTTTAAATAATGTAGGTGACAGGCGATAGCCAGGCATAGGCGGAATTGTTCAAGCATTTTTGTCGTTTAAGTAATCACAAACTGTGTAGTAAGATTTCTTAATCAATATGTTTTTCACGTGCAACTTGAATTTCTCTTCTGTGGGCGGTGTAATATGTTTGGGAACTATAAAACCGCACGCAATTACCAAAGAGGGTCCTTTTAATTGTCTTTGCTATTCTAAAACATGGAACCGCTATTTTATTCCTAGTGTTGTCATCGTGATTCTCATTGTTTAATTTAAATTTACTCATTTTTTACTAACATACATATTTTCAAATATAAGTATACAGACAGAATGTAAAGTTAAAATATCAATTTCTTTAAAAAGATCTCTTAGAGATTCTCTAGGACCCACTTTATATATGGCTCGAATGGCTCGCTTTTGTAAGATAAAGATTGTATCTATCTCAACGGCAGCTCCCCACAGCAATACACTATACGACATAATACTGTGGAAGTATGCGAAATAAACTAGACAAGCAGTAGCTACGTCTGTTAACTGTCTTATCTTACGAACTGCATATGCAGGAGAACTAAGCCTACCGGATAGATCATACATATGCGAATTCCACTGTAAAGTTGAATCTATTTTGATTCCCATAAAGACTGTCGCATTGTCAATAGAGCATTTATCAGTGCCAAGCTTAATGTTTGGTTAAACATAAGTAACATCTCCATGTTTAAGTGTGTAGGTACCTAAACAGAACATTATATCTAAGTAACCTTCGCTTATTTGGCCACTTAACTTTACGATGTTTTCGCTATAGAAGACACTCTGTATAACGTTCTAAGTGCGTCTAAAACTTTTCTTTTATAACTTTTTGCGAAGTTTTATCAAAAAATTCATGAATATGTCGCAGGCGAGCTTTTCAGAGTTTTGAGATGTTTTCGTGCGGTATAAAAGTCAAGATATATTATATTATATTGTATTTGTTAAGCAGTTTTGTAAAATAGTCTGTAGAATTAGTAATTAAACAAATTTCAACGGTTATAGTCACGTATTTATCTTTACAATATTAATTTTATTTTTTTATAGTGCTTTTATTTACAGTATCAGTCACCCCGTCACCATGATAATTGCAAAGTGAAACGTCGGGATAAAAATAATGATCAATATGCATAGTTTAAACTGTTTAATGTTGAATAATTACTTTGTGTAATAATCGCAAAAACCCAAATAGTCTGTAGAGATTTAATTTTATTACCTGCCAATATTTCTTCAACGGAATATTCTTGCATGCATACCTATGCCATGCATATCTAAACATCCCTTTTTATCGCAAAAACTCAAAATTCAAATAGCATTACATAAAAAATAATCTTGAAGTAGATATACAATACAGTGGCTCATAACTCGATGTCCCTCGGGCGAGAAGTTTTTACGTTATTATAGTAATGTGATCATTGTTACTTCATTTTGGTGTTACTTAAGGGCTATATTCGTTTACCACGACGCGGACGGCGGCGCGAGGGGGTAATTTAGTAGGCAGATCATGTTTTGCCTAATATTATATATTCTGTGGGTTTTCTCAGTTTTTCTTTGGTGTCTTCGTGGAGTGAATTGTAGCGGCAGTTTAGCTTGGCAGTTTTTTGAGATATAAAGTAAATAAAAAGGTATTTAATTAAAAAAAAACTGATTCGTCTAGTAACTGACTGGACCAGTAAGTATAATGCTGATTGACGAATCAATCGATTGAAGTGACGAACTGCACTGCGCCCGTCGCCCACAGATATACGATTGATAAGTCTCATGTGCCTGTAATTTCATAATGACTTTCAATGACTCAAATTCAAATTCAAATTCAAAATCATTTATTCAATTTAGGCGTCTACGACGCTCTTGTGAAGGTCAATTACAAATTTTAATATTGAAATATTCTTCATTGTACTGCCACGTTCAGCAAAAAAAGTTTATAGAGCCACTGCGAGAAGAACGGGCAAGAAACTCGGGGCCATTCTTTTAAACGTCTTTTTACAATGTGTTATAAACAATATAATACAATTATTACAATATTTGTTTAAATTACGTAGGAGACATGTGATGGCTTGGCAGAGGTGGACTTTTCCAAGCATTTTTGTCGTTTAAGTAATCACAAACTGTGTAGTAGGATTTCTTCATCAAAATATTTTTCACGTGCAATTTGAATTTTCCTTCTGTGAGCATTGTAATATGTTCGGGAATTTTATTATAAAACCGCACACAATTACCTAAAAAGGACCTTTTATTTGTCTTTGCTAATCTAAAACATGGTACCGTTAATTTATATTTGTTCCTAGTGTTGTAATGATGGTTGTCACTGTTTAATTTAAATTTACTCAAATTTTTCCGAACATACATAATATTTTCAAATATATACAGACTCGGTAAAGTTAATATATCAATTTCTTTAAAAAGATCCCTTAGAGATACCCTAGGATCCATTTCATATATGGCTCGAATTGCACGCTTTTGTAAGATAAAGATTGTCTCTATCTCAGCAGCAGCTCCCCACAGCAATACACCGTACGACATAATACTGTGGAAGTATGCGAAATAAACTAGCCGTGCAGTAGCTACATCTGTTAACTGTCTTATCTTACAAACTGCATATGCAGCAGAACTAAGTCTTCCGGCTAGATCACTAGACTGCTGCCGAAACACACTACTAGGTGCTTCGCAACAGATTTGCTAATTGAAAGTGGCAGCTAGCCAAACGAGCATTCGCAAAATTCCCTTCTACTATGCGATCAAGCATAAGCCGGTCATGGGTATCGAACAAAGGACCTTTTTTTATGTTGTACAACCTTAAATTTCCGCGATACGCGGAGCTAAAATTAAAACTAAGACATGTAACTTACATAAAATTATTTGTCCTTTCAACTCTTGCACCCTCATGCTTTGGGTACATAAGCGACTGGCCTGTTTGCTTAATGTAGTACTCACACGCAGGGGGTGATACACGACAATGTCCACACCAAACTGGTGTTAATCACTTGCCCTTCACTTTTATAATAATTGCAAGGTTTTCTTCAAAGTTCACTTACACTAATTATAGAGTGTTCATCAAACAAATTTCAAAGGGGAAGCACAATTTTCGACATCAAAAACAATTAGAACAAAAACACGAGAAACCGACTTCAACAAGTAGACATCTTCCAAATATCAAAGACAATTCTTCAAAAAAGGTTATTTCTACAAATGTATAACCACAGATCATAAAGCAAGTAGATGGCGCCAACGCGAAGTTGTGTTCGGAACAGACGTCGTTAAGGCTTGTGTCCTCACAGGGCTTTCTATGCAAACGTAGTTTCTTCATTTTGTAAATACCAAGTGTTCAAAGTTGATGAAAATTTGTAGTGTAAAATTTGTGTTTTTATTATGTTATTTTTTATTTTCCGTAAAGATGTGGCTCCTCAAAATCATATAATTAATATCACATTTAGAGATAAAATAAAAAGGCTCAAGAACTTGCACACGAAGCTTTAATAAGTTGAATACATGGTATTTAAAATATGATAAATCTACGTTTGTATGGAAATAGCTCTTTCCATTCAAACTTGTTTCGTTATAGAAGACTAGCCTTAAAAAAATTAAATGATTTGTACACTCTATATATATATAACTTCAATTTAGGGCGAAAGAAGTCGCTTCAGTTCAAGAAAACACTCTTTTTCAGATCACCCTCAAATTTATATGTAAACATGACAAGCACTAGCTATTGAATATACAAATACAAAAAATAATCAAAATCAGAACACCCTGTGAAAAGTTAACACACAAAATAAAACAAATACAGTTGAATTTTGAACCTCGTTTTTTTTTAAGTCGGTTAAAAAATCTCGACTATATTCTTGGATATAAAAAATATTTATTCTACTTTATACGAATAAACGTTATTTGATGCTAAGGTATTCAAATTAACATTTTATGATGCACCGACAACATATTTATATGCCACACCCACCGACCGTGACCTCAGATATGTTGTTTGAAGAAGCGTTTGGAAAATCAACAATACCTTGACACCTGACGAAGTTTAAATATTTATCTCATCTGTCTATCTCGGGCCGGGACATCCTTTATAAGTTGAGCTATCGTGTTTATGAGTCAAGCCTGGCTCACTCCGGATTTTATGTACATGTCACATCGGCGTATCCATCCGGGATTATTCTACGGTGCGTGCCACGTCAGAAGAGATCGGAGCTATGCGTTAGAAAGAGAGCCTTGTAGGTGAATATAAATATTAGGTACTCCGTGCTTTGCAAGCTGAAGTGCGCTTTATTGCTTCGTAGCTAGAGTCGCTTATGTAATGCAATGGGTTTGCGGAGTGATCCTTCTGGTTCTTTTTATTCTGTGGTCACAGTTCAAATAATGCCTTTCTTATCTCTAAACCATCGTACTGGGGAGGACGCGTCATCCATAATCAACCTACAAACATTGATTCTGGAATTAGCTTTAGGGTGGACGCTGACATCTATGGTAAATAATACAATACTACTTACTTATTATTTAAATGCTTATTATGTCCAGTAACTTTGTAATTATAACCATAGTAACTAAAATTCTTACAAAACTATTTTTTGTAATTTCGTAAGATTTTAGAGCCACATAATAGTTTTATCATCGTTATAAATATATTCTACATTCTTCATTATTTCTTTAGTCAAAATGTTTTTATATTTTTGAATTTTGATGTTATTATAAAGACTGTCTTTTGATTCACAGTTTTTACTAAAGCAAAAAGCAGAATTTCAACAACTTATGCACCATGTAAGTTTTTCAATAAAGTGATTATTATCATTATTATTAATACTTTTTTGGTTATGTAAGTATATAAGTCATCTATTTGTACTTGATCATGTAAAACGAGATTCGGAGAATATATTTACGATATTTTTGGGTATTTTTTTTATATTTTGATTGTTTTAGTAGTAACTTATGGTATTCAATAACTTGTTTAAATAATACGAGCAATAACATTTAAGACTCAAGATTTCTATAATAATGTAGATGGTTACCATGTAGCTAAAAGCACGATAAGTCAGGTTTAATATCCCACTACAAACGCGAGTTTCTGCCTTAAACTTGTTTACGATGACGAAACCCAAGCTTATTCGCTTAGCGCTGAATTACAATATAAGAATTATTACGCTGCGTCACTGATGACAGAAGCGTCATTGTCAAGATAAAACAGAGAGAAAATCTAAGCTTGTTTGTAGGAGAAATAATCTCCGGCCCAGTCCGAGACTGACTCGCCCATCGATGGGCCTATTAAATCATAAGAAGCAACACGCAAGATATACCAAAAACCACAGATTAAAATGGACCTCAAGGATCACTCCGCAAAGCCATTCTAATAAATAAGCGACTCTAGCTACATATCAATAAAGTGGACTTGAGCTCGCAAAGCACGAAGAATTTAATATTTATATTCACCTACAAGGCTCTTTCTAACGCACTCATAGCTGAATCTGATCTTTTCTCGATGCGGCACGCACCTTACAATGATCCCGTCCGGACAGATCGTAACTAAAGCGCGGAGTGAGCCAGGCCTGAAAAAACCTATGTTTTTTATTCACTTTGAAACCCTTAGCGTGCCCTGCCCTACCTTTTGCTTTAGTTTTAGTGCCAGTGTGACCCCTACTTACGAGTACCTGGCTATATTCTAAGATACATTATACAAATAAAGCCAACCTAATTTAATATCAATTTATATCATTTAATATCTAGATTATTACTTAATGACTACTGCAAATATTGCTTCTGATAAAGCTGTAGATAAAGTAAGGTCTTGTGTTGAATACTGCTCTCACCTCTGGGACGGTTCTGCCAAATACCAGCTTGAGGCACTTGAGTCGATTGAGAGGCGCGCTAAGAGGTTAATAGGCAGCGACTTTCTGGGTGAGTCTCGGCTACAAAGCCTCGAGCACCGCCGTAAAGTCGCTTCCCTATCGGTCTTTTACCGGATACATTTCGGTGAATGTGCACAAGAACTACGCGACCTAGTTCCGCCCTCCCCCTTTTTCCATCGGACGTCCAGACAGACAGAGAGGCGCCATCCGTACATGGTTGATGATCCCAGGACTCGTACGAAGCGCTTCGCTTCCACTTTTCTCGTGTGTACTGCTAAAGAGTAGAACTTCTTACCGTTGTCAGTTTTTCCCGATGAATTCAACCTGGGTGTCTTCAAATCGAGAGTAAATAGGTTTCTTCTAGGTAAGCGTGCTCCATCATAGACCACATCAATGCTTAACATCAGGCAGGGTGTGGTCAAACGCGAACCTATCTTAAATAAAAAAAAAATAAGGCTTGGGTTGTTTCTTAAAGCCTTATAGCTTTTTTCAGCTTGTCGGAAAACCATGATACGAGTATAATAAAAAAAATTTGAATGTCTTTACTGTAAGCACTCATCGATTTACGCACATATTAATAGGTATATATAATTTTTACACTGTATATATTTTGCAATAAAATTTACTTTCAAGAAGGAACAGGCTTTATTTTGCAATTAAGGTATGTGTTTTACATGGGCCATATTAACCTCAATTTTTTATGTTATAAAAACTTGAAGGGTTACTATATATAGTGAATTGATGTTAGCCGTTAATTATCATGCATCATGTTCACTATAATTACCAAAACAGTGACGAACGTAATATGAGATAAATTCTGCTAGATTGGTAAGTCAATTATGTTTGCTATAGGCCCTATTATATGTCCTAGGTCTTATTTGTGTTACGTAGCTTATTTTGATTTTACCTTAGTTCACTTAAAAAAAGTTTAAAGTTTAAAGTGGCTCAGTGGCATTGGCTATGGACCGCCGCGTAGCAGGTCCTTGGTTTGAATCCCGCCGAGGGCTTGAGCTTCACCGCTTGGTGGAATGGCATTTTGCGAATGCCCGCCTGGCTAGCGACCACCCTCAAGTAGGAAAGTCGCCAAGCATCTAACGGTATGTTCCGGCAGCAGTCCTTGAGAGCCAGTGAAATTATAGTCACGTGAGACTTAACAACCATGTCTCAAGGTGACGGGCGCAGTGCAACTCGTGAGTAGGGGAGAATTGGGGGTTCTGCATCTGCATCGCTCTCGCTTCGCTCGAGCTCGCGATGCATGACCCCCAATTCTCTCCGTTATATAGATCACAACTGGCATTCTTCTTGATATCAATGGGCTAAGTTCGGATCGAGCTGTTTGCACAATCGTCCATCCTTATTGTAACTTTACAAGATTTAAGGATTCTAAGAGTGCTTATGCATTAGGCACCCCTAGTTATTTTTAATCCGAACGGTTATTTTTTAAAATTAAATAGGATAGGATTTTATTAAAAAGATAGGTAATTTTAAAAACATTTATTTTCTACATTCCATTTCTGAAGACAAATTACATTTCTTAGAGCACAGTATGAAGTATGATATACACAACAATAAACATCGGAACATGAAATATACTTTCTATACAAACTTAGTAAACTAGGGCAACCATAATCCTCTAGATCGAAAATACACTTACTAATTCCGTCATACATTATATTATCTTGTTCTAATATTTTCCTTAGCCATCTAACTTTTTCTGAACCTTTGACATATATTTTACAGTTCCTTAAAATTTCTGCAATATAAATCTTATGATAATTATACGGTATAAGTCCTTCTTTCCAATAAATGTGTCTATTTCTTTCAATCCAGCATACTTGTCTTTTTTCTGTTTTTGTTAAGTCATAAAACGGGAAGGGTGGCTTAAATACAAGATTTATTATTTGTTTATCAAATTGTAGTGCTATTTCTTTTACAATGAATTCATTAGAATCAGTTTTGAAACCTTGTACGTCTACAATTGCATTCATGTTAGTTTACGTACAATATTACTTAGTGGTTTGTATTCAACAAGCCGGTCGTTCACAATAAGGCAATAGGCTGCTGTATTATTTGGAATTTCTTGGGCACTTTCAATTTCTAAACGTACATCCACTGGTCCTGATTTTAAATTTTCATTTTGTCGTGAACAGTCTATTATAAACAAAGGAGCTTTCTCTTTAAATTCGTTAATGTTTAACAACGGATCAGCTGGGAGGTTGTAATAAGACTGACGGAATTTGGCATATAATTCGTATAATATATTATACTTATTTTCATCGAACTTTATGTTTAGTGAATCATAAGGATAATATTGGGAATTTAAAAATAATGTAACGTTAGTCAAATTACAGTGATCAAATGTAGAACTATCTTTAGTTTTGTTATTTTTTCTATTAGTTTGTAAACCAAATATAACATATCGAGGCTTTTCTAATTGAGAAGCCGTTTTTACAGACCATGAATGCTTTGTGGTTCTTGGCAACAAAGGATATTCATATAAGTCCCAATTTCTAAAAGCCATTTGTATAGGTTTATCTTTTTCTAGAAATTTAAGTAATGAAAGCCTTTCTCGGTCAGAAACTTTCACATGTGGTACGCGCCATTGAACTCTCAGTATATCTATTTCAATACTGTCATCTTTATCAATAATAACACTGTTATAGTTAGTGCTGCTTCTATTAAGTACCAGTTCATGTTTGCAGTTTAAAATTATTCTATTATAATCTTCAGCAAACCCTAACATTTTATTAAGTGGTATAACAACACTAAAGAAATCATCTTTGGAATTTTGACCATTTATATTCCAACCCCATACAGCAGCAACTTTGCTCTCACCGTAATTCATAGAAATATATGATTTTATAGTAGAAGAAATTCCAGAGTTCCTGATACGATCTATTTCTACGCCATTTATTTCATATCGAATGTCTTGAAACAGATATGATATTGGATTATTAGTAAAATTGACAGGTTTTTTAGTAGGATGGCCTGCAGCATCTTTTCCAGTTACCGTAGCACGTCCTTCGATGTAAATAGAGCTGGCAGATGGTAGTACATATATGTCTTGTTGTTGGATAGATATGCGTATTTCATCATTGGCTTTAAAACTGTTATTGTATGGATTATATGTATGTATTTCGTAACTCTCAATAGAGTTGTCGAAATGTGGTGAATTATCAATATCGAGAATATTCATATTTTGAAACCCAGAGCTCGTAAAAAATCTTTATTCTTTTTTGTTATTTTTTTTACTTTGGGATTTCTGATACGTCTATGCCTTTTGAAAGCATAGCTGATAATACCGTTTTTTAATTTTGGTTTTGGTGATATAATATTATATTTTTTTGTGTTTTGACCAAATACAATCATTTCTGCTTGCGTAGATGAAGGCTCATCTGAATTTCTTCTGCACCGAAATCAATGAGATTGCCTTCTTGATCAACAACTTTTACTGTAATTGATGATATGTTGTTGTCTTTTACGGGAAAATATATAATATTTTTAGGTTTTTCAATAAACCGAAAGCTTGGAGGAACGTTTGGTACAAATTCATAAATAATGTGGGAAGATAAACCATTAATGTACGAGCCGTGTATTAAATCACATTCGATCCTTATGACTGTTGTTGGAAGAATGTTCACTGGATTCTCTGATACATGCCATTTATTAGCTTCTAGTATTTCTTTTCGAAAACCTAACATGTTTCCCATACTATTTATTACTTGGAAATTAACAGGTTTTGTGCAAAAAAGAGAACATTTTGCAGTATTTGAATTGGATTCAATATTGAGTTCACAGTCATCCAATTTGCTATTTAAATAGTCGGCAATGTCTTGTAAATCATAATTTCCATTTGGAATTTTTAATCTTTTATTTTTTTCACCGTAACTAAATATATTGTTAACATCTGATATATTTGGTATAACATTGAAAACAGAGAAATATAATAATCCGCACTCATAGCTATGATTTAAAGATAGAGGTGGATGAAAAGTGGTTTCTAATATAGATTTCTTTCCAGAAAAACTTAATGAGATAGACATAGTCGTAGACTGTTCTACAATTTATACTAAACTGGAGAAAACATAAAACACATCCACTATTTATTTGTTTGTATTACACCAAAACTGTTCTAAAAATTTAAGGCATAAATGACCGCAGTTATACGTATTATTTTTTTGATGATTATTATAGTTATATAGAATGTTTCCCTTCATCATATATTTTATAAATTCCTTAGGCGGCCTCAAGTTCCCATAGCTATCAAAATATTCAATGTAATCGTCAATTTTCACATAGGCTACCCAATGAGTTCCAGGATTTATTGAGCTATCTAAATTGACGACACCACACTCAATAGGATATGGTCTTTTAGGTAAATTATCTCTCATAAAAACACCTCTAAAGTAAGGAATATTATTACAATATTTCAATAAATCTATATTTGTAAGAGCCCGACTAGGCAACCGTTGATTTAGTTTTTTTTTTTTTTAGATAAGTATAATCCAAAACCTTTTTTATATGGTTTAATGCATAGCCCTTTGCCTATAGTTAAACCTTCCAATTTATCATGATGTCTCTTTAACTCCGAAAGACGTTTTTTTGCAGCTTTGTATTCGTTGTACGTTTTAAGGATTCCGGATACTCCACCAGCCAGACTTCCAGCAGCTGATAATCCCGCAAAAATAGGTATTAAAGGAAGAACACCTCCTGATTTTGGTAAAGGAATAATTCGTGGTAGTTTAATAGGTAAATCTTTCGTTAAATCTTTTGCTGCAGCAAATGCCAGTTCTATTGCCATTTTTTTACATTTTGGTTTCATTTTACGAATCTGCTTTTTAGTGTGAGATACAATGCTTTTAAAATTCTTTTTCATTCCAGAACCAGAAGCAACTTTGGCCAACATTGCTTTATTAACCAATGAAGCTGCTATTTTTTCTCCGGGACTAGCATTAGCAGAAGTAGTCCGTGTCTTCGCCATTTTTAGTAAAATTATATCTGCCTTACGCCGTTTATGTAAATTAGATGAATTATTGTAGGCTATATCGTGTTGTTTGCAATATTCGTCCAGCTGATTGATGCCTTTATCCCCACGAGCCAGTCTTTCTTTTAAGCGAGTTCCTGGTCCACAGAAATTATATCCTGGTAGATGAAGTTCAAATGGCAATTTGTTGATTAATCTATTCAGAAGACTATCTTCCGTCATAACCAGATGGAGACTGAATTACAATTATGTATAATCAATCTTTATAAAACATTCGTTTTGTTAATCCAACTGTTTTCACTGGAAGGGAACCCGAGCCATTTAACGTAACACCTTTTAGCTTTTTTTTTCAAAACTTTTTCGACAAGATAAACATCAGGGTGCTGAGTTTTTTGTAGTTCTTGTATATAAAATGCACCTAGTATTGGACGATGCCTCATGTCCGCTAATAAATAAGTTATTGGGTCAGTGTTTTGCACTTTGATGATTTTGAAAATTTCTGTTGACCAATTCGGCGTATACCCTTTTTCAAATGTGCCTTTATATTTACTTATGCGCACATAATCATTGGCATTCAATTTCTTTCTATATTTTTCTTTAGGGATAGAGGTAAGATTCTTTTTGAACCTCTCCAGTAATATATCTTTATTTTTTTGTTTTACTTGTGCTGGAGACATACCAATTGTTCTATGAATGGTATTGTTGTATATGTCAATCACTTTATTAAGAACTTCGTCATACCATATATAGTTTCCTCTGAAACTGAATTCTTTGTAGAGCTTATTTTTCAATGTTCGGATTAATCTTTCTACAATAGATGCTTTTTTAGTAGAGTAAGTGGAGTAGTGATTTATTTTATAACTATCCACAATTTTTTTGAATTTGTCATTATAGAACTCATTGCCTCTGTCCGTTTGTAGGTGTTTAGGCACTCGTCCTTTATGTAATAAAGATTGAAAAGCTCGAGTGACAACTTCTTTTTTTTTACTTTTCAGTGGATATGCCCATGCGTACTTTGAAAAAGTATCGATAACGGCTAAAATAAAATTATGACCACCGTTAAATTTAGAAACAGCTTGCATATCTATTAAATCAGCTTGCCAAAGGTCATCAATATCTTTCATCACAACATGTCTTCGAGGAAAATTTACCCTTGCATATTTATGAATCTCATTTACCACACTTTTTTTGCTCATGTTTATTATAATGTTTAAATATTACTTCTAATTTATTAACTCGATTATTTAATTCAATAAGCAAGTTTGTGTTAGATGAAATTTTATTCAAAATATTAATGAGAGATTTATCAACATATTCTTTGGTTGCGCTGTCATTCAGATCAATTGGATGTTCCAAATTTTTAAGGATCTTATTTTGGGCGTTTAAATTTCCATCACTAGATTGTTTTATAGAACATTCGCTTTGGATTATATAATCTTTTTTCTGTTTTTTATATAGGTGATGGCCGAATTTGTTGACATTCATGTTTGAATGATTCTTAAAGACTAAACAAATATTCGCAACGCTTAGTCATTTTATTCTTTAATTATACCAGCTTCTTTTAACTCTTCTATGATTGAAATAATTTCATTGTCATGATTACTGTTACCAGCATCTCTAGATGCCACCAAAAGCATAAGTCTTTCAATTAATTCATTAGGATCGTCCCAATAAATAAAATCTGTATTTGATTTATAGGTTTTTTTAAAACTTGGGGATTTAACTCCAGTTCCACGCTTGATAGCTTTGTTTTCCACTTCATCTCGATCAAAAAATAAGGGTTTTATAATTTGGCAGTACTTCATGCTTTTGTCTCCTCTTATTTGGCCTAAACGATTAAAATCTCTTTTGTGAGCATTAGTATTGTGTAACATATCTTTATAAACTATTTTATCTCTCTCTGTTACCAAATTTAAATCCGGCTTTTTTTTAAATAAAAGTTCCTTAATACCAGGTGTCATTTCGTAGTTTATATTTCCAAGGGTCATTAAAGAAATTTCATTGTCGCTAGAAGTTTTACCAAAAACCTTAAAAGAGATTGGTATGTTTCCCATGAATAATTGCTTGTTTTCATCCCGTACTCCAAATGGTACATTTAATGTATTATTTTCATCAAGCAAATTTTGTTTTTCTAATATTGATAGAAGGGGAGTGTCTAAATTGGTTACTTTTTTTTCATTTTTAAATGGCGTTGAATGTATTTGTTTTTCTGATTCACTATCGGTTAATGTATTTTCACTTTTAGCAGAGTTATAGCTTTGAAATTTGTCGTCGGGTGAACCGTTGGAATAATTACACAGTGATGAATCATTTGTATCAAAAGTGCATTTAATATCACTTTTATATGAATTAGATTCAGCCATTTTATTAAGAGGATCAGTGAGAGGTTTAAATATTTTATTTAAATTTAAGTTTGTGTTGTCTTCTTCATCCTTTATTTGTTTTATTTTGTTTTTAATTGTTTTAACTGAGGCGAGTATTTGGTGTTTCCATTTTTTTTCCATGTTTTATAACGATGTTACCACATCCATTAAATTATAAGAAATGATGACTTTAGTAGTTATGACTTGTATTTAAATGAAATCAATCGAACTTAATAAATGTATCAAATCCACTTCTGTATCTACCATTATTTAATTCACTATATTTATCTATAATTAAGAATGAGTGCGGATAAGTCCATGTTTTTAAACATATGTTTTTAAATTTGGACCAATCAATGTCTGAATTAACATGTTCATTATAAATATGTTTTAAATTTATATCATCCTGTTTAAAAATTATTAAAAAGTTTGCATTATCTCGTATTAATTGTTTTGGTATTTTCGAATAAGTTTGGGACAAGTAAAAGCAATCTATATTTTTATGCCGTCCCATTGAAAAATAGTTACGTATATTTGTCTGATTCTCGCATGCCACATCGTCAAAAATAAAAACAGAATTTGGTAAAGCAATATCCGGGTCAATAACGTCTTTGTTATCATTAAATATGTTAAATTTTATATCTGGAATTTGATTCAAGATTTCATTTAAAAAGCAGTATTTTGGTTGAAATGTGGTTTTTGAATACAGATAAACATTCTTAAATTTTAAGCCGTTTTTATGTAATAATAAGCCTATCATTACATTGGTCTTTCCACAATTAGATGGACCGCAAATTAGACAGCGAATCGTATTGGGAAGTAATACGCTATGTCTGTTAATTCCGGAATGTGATTTTACTTCTATGTTGTTAATTTCTAAAGTTGTGGGTTGCTTTATCAACCTCATAATGATATCTGACAATACTGTATAGGGTATTTATATTAAATAGATAAATCATTACAATGTCCATTTCTATTGATCGAATGTTAGCGGTTCTAATGTTTGCTTTCCAAGAAATTTAGCTTTTAAAAACAACCTTTGTCCACGTGATCTATTACCAAAAAAGGTAAGTACCTAGTTATATTTTAGTTATTATTTTTGTAATACTTATTAATTCATTGTTGCACCAGCTCCACTGTATAGCAGACAAATTTGCATTGCACTGTTGGTTTACATATATCCTGATTTTGGTAAGTGTTTATTTTAACTTTTTACTAATAATATCAGTTAAAACTAATTGGTAGTTCATATGAAGGTTAATTTAATAAGTATTATTTTATTTTGTTACAGAAACAATGACAAGCATAGTTTTTGCTGACGCTGATCCTTTCTATCTACAAGAGGCTCAAGACATGAATTTAATCTGGAACAGTCATGAACACGATAGATATATTGTTCGAGAAAATAAAGAAACCAATACAAAAAATAAATCATTCAAAACAATTCATAAGAAAGGAAAGTTAAGTTTTAAGAAAAAAATATCACCAGATTCATCATTCGTTGTCAGAAAAATACCAGGAAAAGGACATCACTTAATAAAAATTGAAATCAGTGAAATTAACACCCTAGCAAGTGATGATTGTTGTGTAAGTGTGCAGTATGTAGTTGAGGATAAATATGATAACATTTTAGACGCAACGCAAGATTTAATAAGTAAGATGACAAAAAAGTTATGTGTCCCAGAACCTTTATAAATCTATCTAATTGTATTTATTGATATTTTATTTTATTGTAATATTATTGAATATATAACCTAATAAACATAGTTACGAGTCACGTACTTGTTTTATTTATCTTGCTTACGCAGGGTTTACCTACACATTATTTCGGTGACCGATGTAAATCTGGATTCGGTCGAACACTAACAATAATCTTATAAAATCAGACAGGAATTAGGATAGGTTAAGAAAAATGCAAGGAATGATATTTTATGCGATTTCAATTTATTTCATATATATTTCACATATATTATATATAGCAAATTATAACTTTTACCAGTAAATCAAGACTTACAGACTATATAACTTTACAAATGTATTACTTATAAATATATATATATATATAGTTATTATGTTAGGAATTATAGTAAACATTTACCAAAATAAAACGGTTTTCAGTTGACAAGATATATAATTTTGTCATTATTTACAGTTCAATGTTGCTTTTAAATGTCACTTTTATTATTATGATATATTTCTAATATAATACAATATTATTATAATATATTGCTGTAATGTCCCCAAGGTACAGTTTTTACTATATCTTTCGTGATCTGTCTCTTATCATCTGATTTATTTAAAATCAATTTATTCAACCTCTGAGTAAATATTTTATGATTAATTGATTTAATAATGTACATACTATCTCTAAAATCAATATTCCTAAACAAACATCGTTTATATTTTGCCATGTCAAGTTTCCTCGTTACACATTTTTTTGTGCCTTTGGCTTTCTTAAGTGAAGATGTTTCAGTATTTATGCAATAAAGTTTTGCGCGAAGTCCTGTGAATTCTGTAATTAACTCACCAGCCATTTCATCTTTAAAATATCCAGGTTGTTTAATATTAACATGAGGTATACCATATACATTATCTTCTTTAAAATTACTAGTGTCAAAGTATTGTAGGTTAAGTTTCATATCCTTGTAGAAATCATCAGTCCTTATCAAATATAAAAGACTATCAGTATCTGTGTAGCAAAGGCATATATTTTCTCCATACATTTTTTTCATAATCGCGTAATGGAATCTATATAAATGTCTCTTCGCGAGTTCTAGAACAGTAAAGCCAATATATATTGGTCGGTCTAGATTGATTTGTGTTGGCTGCATTTGAATAGCTACCAAATTTTCTGTAAAAATCGAGAGATTCATAAAATTTGGCGCACTTATATATTTTTCAGCGCCGCAAATTTTATTAGTTCTGTTAGAACAATCTTTCCATACATTAACTAGTTTTACATCAACTTGATTTCTTTTGTTTTCTATCGTTTTACCAAATATAGAGTTATTCTGTTTTTTAAAAAAATCCCTTTCAAATTCGGAAGTTGCATTTTGTCGCAACAATGTGTTTAATTCAATGTAAGGTTTTAGAAATTGTTTCTGATCGAAAGCCAATACTCTGTGTATTTTTAATAGTACAAGTCCGTTTCTCAAACATTCTTTTAAATGAGTATAATGTATGACATATTTATATTTATTATGTAGGTTTGCTATTAGCTTTTGAGATTTTCCATTAGGCGGAATACATTTTTCTGGCGCGAATGGTAAATCAGAATGATGATCATGTATTTGTGGAGGATATTCAAGGTCCACTTCAAGTATGTATCCGCGATTGTTACTATCTGGTATCGATTCAATGTTGTTAAGGGTTTTAATTTCGTCTTCATTTAGAAAGGAAAAATTATTGGTAGGAAGACATTTCATCATCGTATATCCATAAAGATTTACACAATCGAGGTACATTAGATAAGAATTGGGCTCGTATTTATTGTAATTAGACAAATATTTATTATTTGCTTTAGCATTTCTGAGAGAACATTGTGCTAAACCTCCTCTAATGCCTTTTTCAAGCATTTGATACATTTCAACATCGGAAATTAAATCAAGCTCAACTTTTGTAAACAATAACATGGCATCCCAACTTAATGAAGGTGATGATACATAATGACAAGGATCTAAGTTGTAGTAAGTCAAGCTCATTGTTCTGAATTTTTCAAAAACGTCACATAATAATAATACATCGCATTTTAAATATAAATCGGTGTACTCCCCTAAATCTTTTATGTTAAATTCATTCCAAATAGTTTGCGCATGTTCGTAATCTTTATCTGATATATCTTCAGAAGAAAGCCTATTAAAAAAACTACTCTTGTCAGGAAGATTTGGTTCATTATAGCGTTCCATCGAATTCAAATAATCATAGCAATATACTCCTTTTTGACACAATAAATCAAACGATTTACTATCAGGATAATATTTTTTTAAATTTTTAAAGTCACTTTTCTGCAGTGTTTTTACTAACTTATCCAAGCCGCAACTAAGAAAATTGAACGAATCAATAAATTTCAACTGAGCGGCATTGTTGGAATCAATTGGTATAAACTTTGTGATTGATATGTATTTTTCCTTTGTTTTTGAAATAAGATTAATACGTCCTATGATCGCAGATAGCTCGGTAATAAATAAATGACAGTCATATCCGGAAAGATTGTGGAATATGATTGGAATAAATTTACATGTCCTAGCATTCAAATTACATCCCACGTGACTCGGACCTAAATAAGCTGAATCAAAATGATCGTGGTCTGCGCATTTTACGTCATCAGCTACAAATTCCTTTTTACACAAGTGACAGATGGTAGCATGTTTAAACGATGCCAGCTCATTTTCAGTTAGCGGCATCATTTCATGTTTAATTGATATAATTTGATATAATTCCATTACATCATTAGTTAGAGCTTCAATAAATTTTTTTACACAATTTGGGCCCCGATAAGACACAAATTTGTTTAGACTCGGTTTAGACTCACAGCATATGTAATAAGCAAAGCAAGTCGCTTGATGTATTTGCACGTTCTCAACATGTTGTGATTTGCTTTTATCCGAATATTCTTTAAGCAAACTTTCAAAATCACCATATATTACGAAAGGAATTCTACGAGTTCGTTCAACATGCGAAAATAATAACTTACTACCTGGTTGAGGCAGAATTGTTTTTACTCTAGCGCAATCGTGATTTACCAGTTTTTCTTGCGATGGAAAATAAATAAAACATTCGTCACACAAAAAAATTCTGCATTTATGTTGTGTAAGTTGTCTATGTACAAGCTTTCCGAAATCTTTTATCAAACAGAAATGGTTTTTCCCGTTTATCTCAATGAGGAGCAGGCTAATATGCGTCAACTTACGATGTTTTGTTTTGTAGAGGGGACCAGATACTATATTGTTTTTATCCAAACCGTACACATTTACCGAAATTAAAGGATTTATCTTTTCGAATATTTTAATATCATTTAAACTCAAAGGAAAAGTCATTCCTGAAGTGTTCAGAATATGTTTATAATGTGGATATGACGACACTCTATTTGGATTATTTTTTGCTGGATACATATGCGCAATTATGCTCCATAAGAAACATCGATCATCTTTGTTTTGAATGTTTAAACATGATTTGGTGTTTTGAATTTCTCGCGGCAATTTCACGTATGAGCCCGCCCGTAATGGATTGTATTGATTAATATTTAATTCTAAATGACTGATAGAATTTAGTGTCCAACCACTCCCCGACATTTCGAATTCTGAACATTTCGTTATCAGCTTTTGGACACATGTTTTATAAAACGATATCAAATCAGAGTTGTAAAAAATCTTTACAAATGGCACATTAAATGACTTAAGGGCTTTTTCATCATTTTTAGGTAAATAATATGACACAAAAAATTCCATGTTGACTTTTAATGCATTGTGTTGGATCAATGATTTTTTTATTAATTGTAAAACTGAAGTAGAGGCTTTATTCAAAAATTCCTCAGGCAGCATATTATTCGAAATAGGGTTTATTTTATAACTTACAATTCTAGATTTAAATGCACTAGCTATAATCTGCACATCTGGGAACTCAGAGTTGATCAAACAGTTTGATTTATGAATACTACTTTTATAATGCGACGAGATACGAGACACCTCAATATTACACTCTCTACAATATACCATTTTGCCTCACTTGTTCCTTAGTAGGTATACTTGATAACAAACTTGAACTGATAAAAAATATTAAAAAATATAGGTAAATATTTGAGGTATTTACTTAATATAATAGTTGCATGAATTGATATGAAGCGATTAACCTGCCTAGATGTCGGTAATAATATAAATGCATAGTTTCGTAATCTGAGATTTAATTTTACTGTTTGCAATTAGTTTTCAGTAGTATATTTCAGTATTTCAGTTTCTATATTTAAATTTTTCAATATTCCAATATTTCAATATTCCAATATTTCTCATTTATAGTTTTGCTGTAAATAAAACAATCATTAGACATAACATAATAATAACCAGTTAAAATTTTATTCATGAAAATAAAACTTACATTTGTTGATTAAAAAGTATTGTAAATGCTTTCCTATTATAAGGTATAAATAAAATAAAGATAACAGTTAAGTAAAGATAGCTAGATAAAAGTGAAATAATTGAATATTATTGCGTCAGTATGTTAGAACATATTGTTCATTGCGGTATCATGGGATACTTAAATGTATAGTTTGGTAATCCTAGTTTGCAATTTACTGTGTAGATATTATTATAATGTTTGCAATTAGTATTTCAGTTTCTATATTTCAATTTTTCAATATTTCAATTTTCAATATTTCAATATTTCAATATTTCTCATTTTTAGTTTTGCTGTAAATAAAACAATTATTAGACACAAAATAAGAATAACCATTTCAAATTTTATTCATAAAATCTAAAACTAACATTAACTAATTCAAAAGTAGTATATATGCAAGTAATTACCTATTATAAGGTAGAAATAAAAATATCAAGGTAATATAATAAAGTAAAGACAAAATGAAACAATTGCGATTGTACCAATCTGTTAAAACATACTGTTCAATGTAATTTCATGGGATACATTATTGGCTGTATAGCCTTGAATTCATTTTTCCCGGCTTCTACAAGTGTTGACAATGCGCGCCATACAGGTGTTTGGGTGTCAGTACACAATTTTAAAGTAACCAGGGCTCTTTTCCAACGTTCTTCGCTAGGCTGACATTCAGCTTCTCGGGAATTATAGACCCTTAACTCGACGTAATACTCCCCGCCACGTGTGAGATCTCGTTGTGTTGTATACCCGCTCGTTCCGCGCTGTGAAAAGAAGCTCCGCAATGTAGCCGCACGCGCTGGTTTCACCTTGCTGCTTTCTCCGATCTCCTGAAAAAAAATCAAACAAATAATAAGTGACCTTCATACGTAACAGTTTATTGATATAACTGCTGTAACAAAAGTAAGTTACATAAATGTTTACAAAAATAATCTAGCCTGCATTAAACAACGCTTATCCACCATCGTAACTAAAAAAATACCCTGCCTAAGAGGGCCATGGTGCCGTAAACAATCATCACACACACACACTGAGTATCACACCCATAAAAATAAGTAAACGAGCGAATAATATTTTTTCATTACCTGTGTAATCGAGGGCTGCGCCAGAGGTAATTCTACGTCATCCGTGTCCGAGCCAAAGAAATGGGATGTCGTCAACAGTTCTGTTGACACCGCCGCTGGCAGTTTTTTCTTTCTCGATGAAGACCCAGCGCCGCTGCTAGCCGTCCGTTTCTTTGATGCGCCTCCGTCTTTCTTCTTTTCTTGAGCCACCTTTTTTGCAGGAGGTTGTGGTGTAGGTGGAGGTGCTACAGGCTCGGACCCCGCCGGTGTTTCGTCGTCCGATACATCAATCTCATCGGCCCAGAAAGGATTTTGCGACCAGCCCGGCCTGAAAGCAATAATTTAAAATAATTATAATAGAAGATAACTTCGCAACGAGTTAACACAACATTGTTTCTGAACATTGTTTTAGCCTAGCATAGCAAAATGCTTTATAAATAAAAAATCCATGAGTTAACACAAGTTAGTTTGCCGATCAACACAGGTACCTAAGTCACATTACACTTTATACGTTTACATCCTCACACTCACAGTCCACACTTAGTTCAATGACTTGTATAGCGGGTGCCAGAAACATTCACTTCACTCATAATCTCACCTTGAACCAGAAATACAAATTTCCCTTGGGGAAGTAAATTGAGCTTCTGTCAGGAATCGAACCCGAAACTCCCGGTGTAGAAGGCAATTACTTAACAACTACGCCAGCATGGCATCTAATTTTTTCACCGAAGTTATAAGGCAATTTGCACTCACTAATAATTCATTCATACTAACAATAAATACTTTAAGGTCACTTACTTACATAGTTAGGTTCCTTGAAGTTCCGAATATGTAAATAACTGCACTTTTTTTGGATGCTGGAGCGTCGTCGCCCACCACTGAATATCCGCTTTTAAATGTAGATGCACCAAATCAGTCCTATTTATAATCTCATTTTATAAAGATGCATTCACAAGTCGAATCTTGACTAAAACGTACAAAAATAAAAAAACAGAAAGGTTAAAGTTTTAACGATTGTATACCTTAACGATCTTGTAAACAAAGTTCATTTCATCTTGTCAACCGATAAACAAATCTGAATGAGACTTTATGCTGTCGTCAAGGGATGTAAAGCGATGACTGCTGCACATTCTCGAGCAACTGGAAACAAAAATCCTATAAGGAAGTGGCAGGTACTTATACCAATTACGAGTCTTTTAAATTACAGATCTCACTTAACTGGTAAACAACATATTTCAATTGATCACCAGTAATGAGAGAACCTCTCGAATAAAACAATGCTTTTTATGAAAATCCTTATAACTAAATCTTTTAGATATTAGTAGCGAAACAAACATCAATAAGTCGATTTGTATTTTTTGACGATACTAAAAATGTATTGCTACTTAAGTAAATATTTAAAAATCACATAATGTTCTGATCACTACTGTTACCTATTTAGTATTTTTATTAGACATTAATATGTAGGTACCTACGTTAAATTTTAACCAAAACGTATATTATAATTTTAATTATGTAAAATCATGAAACGAAGGTTGTATCTTTGAACCATAGGCCGTCATTTATTTATTTATTCATTATAATCAATCTCTTTTTTAACTTTTTTTATTTTCTATACAAGATGATTACTACAAAACATCAAAAGAACCAAAAGCCCGTAAAGTAACCTATGGATAGTGACAATGGAGTCTTATCGCTAAGAGAAATTCTTTTCAGAAATATTTGTATCGATATAATCACAGTAATATTGTTGTTTGCTAAGAAGCTATTTAATAGTATAGATAGTGAAAAGTATAGATATCTTAGAAAATACTAAAAACAAAAACTTTTAAACTCATAGCCCACACTAAATTCATAGACTTGTATCTTAGGTGCTAGAAACATTCACTTCTTCACACACACACACACAATGACACCCAGAACCAGAAGTGCATATTTTCCTTGATGAGGAGATTTATGCTACTGTCGGGAATCAAACCTAGTACCCGCAACATAGAAGACAAGAACTTACCAACTACGTCAACATGACAGTCTGACTAATCGTATCTTTGATAAAAAAATATGACGAAAAAAATATCGTTGAATCACGTACGCTAGAAAATCCAAATATAGGCTGACTTGATAGCCTAGGTACATAGGACTGCACATATCATTGACATGAGTACAAAATAATAAAATGTAATAATCATAAAAAGTCCCCACTTTATACGTACTCGTACGTACTCTAGGTAACATACCACGGCTGTATAACCCACACTTAAATCGGGATACTATATACCTATGCCTTATAAATGTGTCGGTCGCATCTGTTTCACTAGACAGACAAAGTATTATGTTCTGAACTGATCTGTCTTGAACGGTCTAAAATAAAATGAACTGCTCAGATAAACAAATACAGACTGACCAGATAAAACGATAGCGGTTTATAAGCTAGAGGGAACCTCGCTTTTTTTAATTCAGTGCGACGAATATAGTGAGCGAACATAATACATGTTGTAAAATGCGCTAACGAGACGATTATAGAGAATAAAAACATCTGACACATGATCCGTGCGCAAACAAGTTGTCGGTTCCCTTGTAATTACAATACTACTTATTAATCGTATGTTTGATGTGGATTGGATAGCAGATAATCGAGAGAATTGGGGGTCATGCATCGCGAGCTCGAGCGTAGCGAGAGCGATGCAGATGCAGAACCCCCAATTCTCCCCTACTCTCGTGACTTGTGGCGAAATGCATCTGTTATAGACAAACGTTAGTTTGCTTTATATCAGGTGGTCTTCGAGCTCGTTTCGTCACAACTTAAAAAAAAAAGTTGGACGCGTGGATGTATTACCGTTTTTACACATCAATCTTTGCAACGTCCTTTTGCCTTATGTAGTGGAAAGGAAGGAAGGGAAACCTTTGGTAAGCAGTGGGACGATTGAGGCTGATAATAATAATCGAATATTTTTCGAAACTTTATAATCAACGATGTGTCACTAGTTCTTTATTAGATTCTGTTTCAGATTACTAATCACAACATAATAATATTAGCGTTACATGATTTATGCATCGGTGACGCTATCAAAATTATTTACAAGGAATGATAACATTTTAATTACTCTAACTATGACACATTAACCTTATTTGTCTAAGTGTCCGTTTCAATATTTAATAATAAAATATTATTGTCAAATACGTGCTTATAGAATATCACATCCGTAGAATTTAGCGATTTCAATATTTTGAAAACCTATCCACATTTTTAGATACTGGTAAAAAGATATATTTACATTATATTTTGTTTATTTTTATTATCTTTATCTCAAACGATGCTTAAATATACAAGTTAAACAATACAGTACGTAAAACCTACTGTTTTTGTAACTTATTTATTATTATTTAGTTGGTAGCCATTAATAAATGGGTACATAATACAATTAAGTAGCTAAGAAATTGGGCATCCATTATTTTCGTCATAGAAGTTTAAGTTATTAGAATTTAATTATTTTAGGTTTGTTATATTTTTTTATTTTTTTATTAAACAAAATACTATGAACTATATACAACACTACAGCTACTACAATAAAAGCATTTAGACACCTATAAGTCATAGCAGTCTCATAGGCAGTCCAAATGCTCCAGCCCACTCCCAGTTGGCAGCGTGCCCAGCATGCTGGCAGCATTGCCCCGTTGAATTGCAATGCTTATTCGTTGAGCCAAATATGTGCCAGCATTTTGATCACGCGTCGCATCGACCAAGCGCTCAGATAGGTTTTGGAAAATACGATGAGCTCCCGGTCCCCACGGACCCAACGTCTCTACACCAAACGGCTCAAATATGTAACCCATACCGAGGTTAGCATATTTGCGCCGCTTGAGTTGCTCCGCCGAAGTAGCCGCAGCGCCAGCCCTCACGTTGGTTTCAGAAAGATGTGACGGCGCTAAAGTGTCCACGCACGTAGCGTCCCACACTAAGGGCCGTCCTAACTTCCACGGAACCAGAGTCATGCCGTCAGGTCTTTTACCATCGTCACGCATCAGACCATTCGGTTCGAGAATAGCTGGAACATTGGCGCTGGTAAAAGCCCGGCGAATGATATCGTTAAGGCTGGCGTGGCGGGAAATTCGACCAGCACTTCGAGAGCAGGAGAGGCCATGGTGACCGAGTTGATCAACTGCAGTACCACACTGGCAGTGATGTGCAACACAACACCTTGCACCCAAGCGTAAGCTAATAGCTAGACGAAAAGCGGATGGATCTATAAGGCTACCAGTTTTGTAAGAAGGAATGGCCTGTAACCAAAGACCGGATTCCCACACAGAAACAGCGAGAATACGAGCACGATCTGCGATGCTAGAACACGTATTTAAAAGATCTTTCCGTGTTAGCTCGCATAGGGGCCGATCCCACTGTTTCTGAGATGACAACATTTTTGGGAATTCAGTATTTGGACAAGCCAGTCTCCATGTGTTTTTGGCCTCAGCCAGATATGCTACATCGAAAGAGCCTAAAGATCGTGCAAGAATTTTTTCTACTAATTTGTGTGTACTGTGTACAGAAGACAAAAAAGCTGGTAATGCCACACTAGAAATTTTGCGTATCCCTATGCCCCCCAACCTCACAGGGAGGGAAGCTTGCACCCAAGCCCTATCATCCATCTCAACATTCAAAACCGACACTAACGTATCTTTTACTAAGTTGTCTAAGCTTAACAAAAGCTCACTGTGTTGCCACAGCTGACAACATCTTAAATAGTATGTAAATTTAGGAACGAAAAGGCAAAATCTTATAATTGTAAAAGCCATATGGGCGTTAATTTTGGATAATCTGCTAGAAGCATTCCTAAACTTTTGAATTTGTTCTTCGACAAATGGTGATAAAGATTCGTTAAGAATCGGTGAACCCAAAAGACGAAGCGAACTTTTTTCTACTAATTTTATATTAGGCGCAAGTAAGTTGAATTTTTCAATAATCGAAACTTTATCCGGACAAGTATCACAAACAAAAAGTTCACTTTTAGAAAAATTTAGTTCAAGGCCAATAACACGAAAATCGTCTATAAGTACTCGCAAGTCATCCAAAACCGTGTTCGCATCGCCTCCTAAGGTTCCGTCATCCAAATACCAAACGTTAAGTTTTGATTGGAGACGTTGAATTATTGAGTGGATCGCAAGGCTAAAAATGGCTGGTCCCAGAGGATCACCCTGTTGACATCCTACGGAAGATAAAATAACGTTATTTTGGTATGTTAATTTTGACGGTTTGCCGTAGCATTGCCAAAGAAAAGGGTATAATTCCGGAATTTTATCTTTCACTTCAGTCAAAAGAGTGCCTCTATCTAAAGAGTTGAATGCATTTTTAACATCCACCTTCAAAAGCACATCTCCACAATTTTGATCAAGAAATGTGCGAAGTGAATGTACAGCAGCCTCACAGCCACCCTGTGAACCAAAACCGAGTTGCAGTGCTTGAAAAAGATTACTTAAAAAAGCAAAATTATTTTTTTATTAATTACGCAGTTTGCAATATATATAACTTTACCTGTACATTTATTAAAAACTTTAAATTCCATACAGGATTGTATTCTGGTAGAACACAAATTTCTCCATATTGTTCCTCAATCATTCATAATATCAGGCAACATTTCTCATTGTTTTGGGTCACAATTTGTAAATAAGTACAGAATGTAATTAGCAAATATGTAAGACATGCGATTAAAATATTTGTGAAACCTATACATGATTGTTTACTACATATATTATATTTTTTTTTATTTGTTCATATCTCTGACAGCATTTTGCAAATAAGTTTATAATAAAATATTGTTGCTTATAATTAAGAAATATGTACAAATTATAATTAGCAAGAATTAAGGCTTGTTTAGAATTAAATACAAAACATAATGATAATATTTTTTAGGCTATGGCGACGTATTAAGCAGGACTCTTACCTGATGTGAAGCGGTAACCTCTACCTATAACTTTTAAATAAGAACAATATACAATTAAAGAAGGCATCAACAATTTATTATCATAGAAGTTTAATTGACTAAAATTTAATTATTTGGGTCAATTTAAAAAAAAACGTACCTTTTAACCTCTTTTTTGTCCTCCTCAGTTATTTGTTATTATTACCATAAAATATATACTAATTATTTGACTTTACGATGTGAAATTAACTATCATATATGTGGCACAAAAAAATAATCATAAATATAAAAAGTTTTTTCTATTTATATCAAGTATTACGACGTGGTGCGCCGCGGTCTCATACAAAATATACTGTCCCATCTTGAGAAGCTACCGAACTATACTGATTATATTTTAAACTGTTATTTAATGAGCGTGGAAAAACCAATAGGGATTTCAAACAGGACGCATTAACAAAATAAAATTTAAGTAAATATTTCTAAATATATTTGATATAAAAAAATTAAATGATGTCTCATATTTTTCTCCATTTTGTTATTCAATTTTGTGATCTGATTTTCCATATAATTTTAGTTGTATTTTAATTTTAATACTGGCAGCATTAAATTAATGACAAACTCCCTAATAGATGGCACTACTGCGTTCACGCAGCTATTTTGTCTCTGAACACAGTGAGCGTCGCTGGTGCAGTGATACATTTTGGTCAACATTTCTAGTGCACATTAGGTGTGTACCGGAGGCAATTTCGGCCTCCGGAGATTTTGCGGAGATTTTCTTGAATAACCGGTGTTTCTCCGGTTGTTCTCCGGATAGTCAGTATATTTTATTACTGATGCACAGAAAGTACTTGACATCCAATCGAAGTTAATGTGACCAATAATAGTAGTTTATGCAACTGTCATATAATAGAGGGTATTAAAACATGAGTGTAGTTTTTTGAAACGAGTCGCAGCCGCAGGCGTGTTTCAAAATAAGATTACACGAGTGTTTTAATACCTAATTATATGCAGTTGCATACACTACTTTATTTAATCACATGGCTATAAGCTATTCATGATTTTGCTGGCAAAAGAAAAAGTCTGTTTTTGGTCTATTGGCTAGGAACGCGTTGCGCGCGCAGCGCGCTCTCCACAGATAATGTGTATTTAAATTGCATTGAAACCTCCTTGGACGGGACACATCGTAATTTAATTATTAAAAAAAATAAATTAAACCATTGTTTTGCTAGGAGAATAATGCTTTAATTTAATTTTTTTTAATTTTCTTAAAGAAGTATGAAAATAAAATATGCCAATAAAAGTATGTATTTCATTTCATAATTAGAATATTACCGAATGAGATTATATAAAATATTTTTGAATACAATCCAAGGAAAAAAAATGGTTTTGATTATCATCAAAATACTTACCTACCGAGAACAAGTGTTTTTCGTGGGTAGCATTAACGGAGAGAGCTCAATGGGGTAGTAGTAATAATGGTTTCCCGTGTAGGTTAATAGAAGCAAAACGCATGTATAGTACGAATGAGATGAAATGAAATTAATATTATCATTTTATGATATTCATATGAGTAGTATCGAACAAAGATACATCCCTACCCTAATCGCGCGTTCTGAAATTGTTGCCCATCATATAATCAATTAACCGGTAGTTAATAGAAACACCGATTTGTCTCCGGTACCCATCCCAACCGGTGATTATCCGGTTTTTTGAGAACCGGTGCACACCACAAGTGCACATTGTACCTCTGCAGATTGTGAATCATAAGCTTTTTTAAAGGATTTTATTTATATAATTGGAGTCATCGTATTGTAGAATACATTGTGTGTTACGTGACATAAACAATTAATCGTGTTTCGTTGTTATGAATTATTGGTTATATTAGACATATGTGATTTGTTCAATTTTGTTATATTTTGTGACGGTTTTTTCGTTACGTCACAAAATTGAACGATTAAGCATGAGACGTACTTAAAGAATCTTAATTTTCAGTTTTTTTATGTTTAGCGCATAAATTATCAACAATAAAATAATATTATTAAATAATGATACGCTCGAAGTTGTTGACCATTAGATACATTTACCTGGGACAGACTGGCACACACACACACATTGCTCGACGAACTGATGAAATGGGGAAGAAAGGTTCTCGAGTGGTTACCAGTTACCACGTTACACCGGAAGACGAAGAGTTGGTAGGCCCTTTCACTACTGATGGACTGAGCACATCGTGAAAGTCGCGTGTAGCCAAAGGTTGCAAGCAGCTAATAGCCGTTCTTTGTGGCGTTCTATGTGGGAGCATTCAGATTAAATAAGTTGTAATAAGTCATTTGTACTGTGTTGTGTTACTAAGAATAAATATTGAACATTTAATTATTTTGAATAAATATGAATAGCAGATATTCAATTTATAAGTTCTTACCTAGATATTATAAGATATTTCATTAAAAGTGAGTATATTTAATTTAAAAAAAAACATATTATATCAAGATTATCTTTTATTTTTGTCTTGGTGTGCCCCCTACTTATCAGTTCTATTTTGTTATGTTTTTTGTTACAACAAATATTATACCATTTTGATTCCATTTGTCATGGTACAAAAATTTTGAAATAGACCCATTTATCAGTTGTTGTCCTATTTGTCTACAATAATATTATAAAGAGGAAATACTAAGAACTACTGGACTGAATTAGATGAAATTTAGTATCGAAATAGTTTAAAACCCGGGTACAATAGTTTTTATCCAACTGCGCAAGAAGAGGTTAATGGTTTTGCGCGATAACTGATATAGGTAAGCGCGTGCGGAGCCGCGGCTCGAAAGCTAGTTTAATATATTGAGAATTTCGAATGTTGTGTCCTCTCCACAACCTTAATGTAATTATATGAAAATTTATGAAATAATTATATTACGAGTATAAATTAATTAAAAAAGTAAAAAGCCCGACTGCGAATTATTTCTTTTCGTTCCATTGAAATTGAAACTGCAAGTTATATACATATATTTATAGAATTGTTTTTTAAAGTTCTTCATTTTGATACCCTCGTTGGGTTTGGAAGAATAAAATTGTTATTTTTTTTATGCCTGATAGGTTAGCCTTTGTCCACTATATCACCTGATGGTAAGTGATGATGTGGTCGAGGATATTGTTCAGACTAACCTAGAATTACTGGCTCTCAAAATATGGTGTCTAAAATCCGCCATATGGTGTCTGAAATTTGTTATTAATTTTTGTATGTACCTAGTGTCAGTTGCGATATCACGACGAATCTAACGATATACTTTACAACAAAATCGGTTAACCAGTTTAGAAGTTATGGTGGAATAAAGAAACTCACAATTCACAAACATACATACATACATACATGAACCCTGAAAACATAACTCTCCTTTTTTGTGCAGTCGTGTAATAATAAATTGATCTCAATAATTACCTTTGCTTAATTGTGTCTTAATATACGTACTAAATTACAAATATTTTTTATAAAATCGTGGTATAATATATTTCCAAAACGCATATAAAAATAGATCCCTAAAGATTTTGTAAACTAAGTATCACCTTTGATTTAAATCACATTATTATAAGTCTACAACATACATATGAGTACTATTATTATCTTAAGAGGCTAACATGTCGTTTATCAATAAGGAAGTAAATTACCAATGCTGGTGACTCCAATATTTAGTCACATAAATCTATTACCTACAGTTTTTGATCGCTTTCTTAGAAATTTGTTTAATCCAATTCACAACACGTTACAAGACCAAAATAGTGCATTATCAAATATTTTTAATTTATCATGGTGGTATCCCCTACCACCATTTTGCGAGTGTTCACCTTGGCCTTGGACCTTCCACCCTCAAGCAGCAAATCTGTTGCCGGTAGATGTTTTTGAGAGCCAGCAATCACTATATGTTTAGTCTGTTTAACATATCTATTTATCTTCGACTACATATCACTTGCCGTGGAGTGCCGGGCTAAAATGTCACCCCCATAGGTACCCGTGGGTGTCGTAAGAGGTGACTAAAGGTAATATACTGGAAGGTGGACAGCAGCGCCTTCTGAATCTTCTGATACACTGATATCTTAAGCTACGATCCCCAAGACGCCTACCAAGCCTGGGGATTATGGAAAATCCCGCATTAATGAGGGAGGCTGTGTTCAACAGTGGACGATGCGGCTATTGACATATCTTGTATTGATATACATATCACTTACCATCAGATAAGAGTTTGATAAAAAGTTAGCGTATACGTAATGAAAAATAATCATTATTTCTCCTTATTTAGTAACATTCATAATAATTATTACTTTTTATACATTGGATATGTACAGTGATTACTGAAATATATTGCTTGTTTTTTTCTCAAAGAAGGTTTCATTATGTCAAAACTACTTTGTTTATAAATTTTGGATTAAAACTGACACGTCATCTGAAAACGTCAAATTTAATTGACCGCATTATACGCAACAACCAATGACTGTTTTTTGACTTTGTTTAAATATAATTTACTCAACAAACATTATATTAAAGCTTAAGTATAATCATTGCTTAACTCTTTAACTACCAGGAGAACTGTCCTCTAAAACCAATTATTATTCTAAGTTACTTTGGTGGTTTTTTTAATGATTACAAAAAGTGTAATTTTGAATTGTTGCCTCAATGTTCCATCGTCTGTGTGCGTAGTTCCAATAATATTTTGCACATGATTGTAACCCATCTGGACTGCCCAATTCAAAAGCATTGGGTTGGAGTGGTCACGGGTAGGATTAAATATTGTATGTATAACTTAGTTTTAGTTTACTTACTTAGTTTTTATTTCTCATTTACTAACACTGCTATGGATTTTGTGTCTGAAATAAATAATTTTATTAATAACAGAGAATAGTCGAGCAAGTGTCGCTTACCTACCAATTCGTTATTTAAAATATTATGTTCACTTATTTAAAGTATTACCTATAGGGGTGTGTCTTATTGTACACTCTGTAATATAACAAATTACGAATATTATGTCAAGGAAACAAGTTCAAATATTTAATTTGCTTACCTCCCTAGGTTAGTTTGGTATCTCCCGAGGGCTACAAAATTTAATTAACCCCAAACAAATTCACCAAGCATGTGTGATGAAAGCGTAATGTAATACTGTGCACAAGATTTTTGCTTTGCGCGGGAATAAAATACATTTATTATTGTTAAGCAACGATTAGAAATTGGGTGTGAATTATTAATAAGTGCTATGAATCTAAATACATTATAATATAATACACTAGTCAAATAAACGCCAACTTATAATACTTTGAGAATCTCTGAGAGCTTGAAATAAATAAATAAACATGTAAAAAATACCTTATAAATATCTACTTTCAAAACTAGAATTATAGCCGAAGTCAGTCTTAAAATCTTCATATACGTTAGGACAGTATTTCTTAGCCAGGTTTGCGTATCGAGAATTATCTAGAATTCTAGTGTTACTAGTGACTTTGTTCCACACGTGGTAGACGTAGACCTCTTCAGAGTCCAGAACCCCAGGCTCGAAGTACTCCTGGGCATCTTGCCAGCTGATCGGGTAGAACATTTCAGGGGGGTAGACTTCAAATCCTGAAAATAAAAACAAAGTCTCAATGTACGAAGTGGCAGCAGCCGGCCGGGCAGTGGTCGCCAGTTTTAATGTCAAACCATTTTCGACTATCTATAATGGCACATTAGACTTAACAATTGTATGGTGATAGGCGCAGTGCAGTACATAACTTGTAATAAAATGCATCTGTTATAGGCAGAGGATACTGCCTAACATCGGGTGGGCATCGTGATGGCTCCGTCTCCGTTTTGAAGCAATGATGGCCGAGCGTTTACCGCTATGGAATCCGTGCCCAGGTCCCTGGTTGAATCCCCACTGCCGCCGGCTTGAGCTTCACCGCATGGTGAAAGGGCATTTTCCGAATTTGTTTTTTTTAGCTAGCTAAAAGGTGTTTTTTTAGTTAGGTAAAAGGCTACTCAATTATTTTGGCATATTCCGGCATTATATTATATATCC
Organism: Plagodis dolabraria; assembly: GCA_963854805.1. NCBI lineage: Eukaryota > Metazoa > Arthropoda > Insecta > Lepidoptera > Geometridae > Plagodis > Plagodis dolabraria. The sequence goes on along the minus strand of OY978447.1, from coordinate 32,165,573 downwards.
GGCAGCAGTCCTTGAGAGCCAGGAAAATCACAGGCACATGAGACTTAACAACTGTATAAATCTCAATGTGACGGGCGCAGTGCAATTCGTCACATGACGAAATGTATCTGTTATAGGCAGAGGTTAACATCACCGCATAACATCAGGTGGCTCTCGTGTTTGTTCCGTTATAATCACAAAGAAAAAATCCATATGAAACCAAAAATGCCATTAAAAATATCGATCTAGTATTATTGACCGTGGTCACGACCACCAAGCTCAAACTTTTCCTCGTCATATGCTACTACCACTTTTTGGTTATAGTAGGTATATTTAAATGTATGAAACATATATTTAAATCTATGAACATAATATTTAAATCTATGAACATATAATTAAATCTATGAAACATATAATATTTACCTCTGCAAGTATCAGCAGACATAGTAGACACGTCACCGGAAAAACAGACGTTCTTCAAGATCCTGGTGATGACGCCTGGCCCATTGTGCCCCCATTTGTCACCACGGAAATTGGAAACTAGGTTCCTGTATATAAAAAAAAAAAACATTTATTAAGAGTGTGTCAAATCTTAGAGAAAACATCTTACACCTCAGTTTTGTAAAAGATCTATGCCAGCTCATTCTGAATTGAAAAAAATTATAAAAATAAATTTGAAAAAACGGTACCGACGGCTTAACGTGCCCTCCGAAGCACGGAAGCGCTCAGTAGTAATGTCACCAGCTTTCACCCATCCAAATCATGACCGCGGCGGAAGTTGCTTAACTTTGCTGATCGGTTCAGAACGACTAAGCAAACTTTTCTACGAGCGCTTCAAAATTCTGATCTCAGCAGCTCGACGTATGTAGCCGTAAACACTCGTATTTTCTTAGGTGGCGATTAGAGGTAAAGATGCCTGCCAAGCGTGGAGACTATAGAAAACCCCCCGTAGTGAAGGAGGTTGTGTTCAGCAGTTGACAATTCGGCTAAAACAATACAGTGCAGATGGCCCAGAGGCAATATCTATGAACTGCTGCGCAGGGGATCCACGGTTTGAATCCCACCGCAAGCATAAAATTGGCACCAAGTCGCATGTTGGATAGGGCATTTTGCAAATACTTGCCTGGCGCTGTGGCCTTCAATAAAGAAATATATTGCAGTATACCTAACAGTCCGTCAACTGTCCTTGAGAGCTACTAATCCTTGGTTAAGTCTCTTTGTAAAGGACTGTCTATCCACGACTCATACAACCATAATCACTTAACCACAGATCGAATGGTGTTTAAAGACTAACCAACATGATTAAGTCGCTGACAAGTGTTAAATGGCTTTACTTGAACAGATTTTTACCAAAATTTATTTAGTTTGTAGCAGTGAGAAAAATATATATAAATCTTGATAACATTATCTAAGGCCAAGAAAAGTCCGAAACACGTTTCCTTAAAATTTTCTCGAAAGATTAAAATTGCAAAGTTGATTCTAAATTACGGTTGTAACATATATATGTTGATTATTAACGTATGAATGTGTATGAAGAAATACTTTATCAAGAGGGACAAGAAAAGTTACATTTTCGATTTACGATACTAGTTTCGATAGCATACCAAATCATTTTATGGTGGTCATTATAATATATAATCCTGAATGTAGTTTTATTATATGTTCTATAACCGAATGTAAATCGACAAGCCATGAATCGGTTTACTCTCCAAGAACAACAACCACAACCGATATTCTGATGAAAGCTTTTCCGGCTGTGATTTCCAGGTTGGGTAATTTCTCGTTTAGGTGATTTGCACATGCTAGCCAGATCACCCGATTTGACCATTCTAGACTTGTTTTAATGGGGTTTTTGAAGTCGCGGGTTTACGTAATCAAGTTTAAGACTCTAGAAGCCCTTAAGGAGCGTATTCACCAGGAATGCCAGAACCTGTCACCGAAGTTCCGGCAAGAGTGATGGGATATGCCATAAAACGAGCCCGAAAGGTCATCAACTCTGAGGGCGGCTTTGGACTTGCCTCATATAATTTCTCAACTTGATGGAATAAATTCTAATGAAATAAATAAACAGATTCAACAAGCAGGACCAAAGATTTTCATTGGAAAAAAAATAAAGCAAAAATCATTGGGTGATTACTTTTGTCCACCTTGTTGAATGGTGAGCAAAAGTAGTTACAAGCGCAATTTCACTTAAAGTTTTAAACTTCTTTCCATAGGGATGAGTTTCTACCTAAAGGGATTTAATAGAATTATGTTACTGGCAAGGAATAGGCAACAGATCGTTGCAATAGGTAAATGGCTTTGATAAAACATTGAAACCCTTGTAAATATCGGAAACCTGTTACCTACCTACTATTGCTCGTTTGATAATTATTTATGGTATTGAATGTATGTTTTACCTAATTACAAATCTATTAACATCAGTGATCGCTTTACACTATCTGATAAGTAGATTATGTAGATATATTGGCACTTATTGATGCAATGATAGCCGAGCGGTACCTAATTCTTATGGATTGCCGTGCCGCTGGTCATGGTTTGATCCCGTTACCGTCAGCTTGATCTTCATTGGAAGAACATTTATTGAATGCTTGCTACCAAGTAAACACGGTATGTGGAATAAGATACCATCTGTAGTATTTCGAATCGCTACAGTATCGAAACTTACAAAAATTCTAGTTTTTAACAACATTCAGGATACATATTCAGGTCTTCATATAGTTATTTTTTGTGGTATTGTGACGAATCACTCACGATATCCACATGATGTTAAGCAGTAATCGCTGCCGAAGACAGATGCGTTTCGTCATAAGATTTCATAACGAACTGGGACCTTGTGTTACTACAATCGATTGAACTAATTTGGACATAACTTTGACATCGCTTTATACTATCTGATATTAATTAGTTGGTTAGTTGTGTGCTGGGTTACAATGTCACTCCCTTATTTCTTCGAATATTATCTCAATTATGGAATTGTGAAGCGAGATAGTTCAGTGGCTTTGGCTATGGACTGCCGCGCAGCAGGTCCATGGTTCAAATCCCGCCGCGGGCTTGAGCTTCACTGCATGGTGGAAGGGCATTTTTGCGAATGCCCGCCTGGCTAGCTACCACCCTCAAGTAGAAAATCTGTCGCCAAGCACTTAACGGTTTGTTCCGGCAATTGTCCTTGAGAGCCAGTAATTCTAGGTTAAGCCTGTTAACACCTTCGACCACATCATCACTTACCATCAGGTGAGATTGTGGTCAAAGGTTTACCTATCAGCAACAAAAAAAAAAAAATTAAAAAAAAAACGAATTTTAAAACGGAGATAATTTTCTTGTTCAATGGAATTAGACAATTATGGCACAGCGCTCATTACCCTGAGACTTACAGATATACAGTCCTGTAATGTTTAATCACTTACTGGCTCTAAGGGATAGCTGCTGGAACACCTGTTGTAACAGTTGATTGGCAACAGATTTTCTCATCGTATGAAGCTTAAACATGTGTCGGGATCAGAACCTTGAGCCTTCTGCGCGACAGTACATACCTGGCACTGATATAACGCTGCTTCAAAACCCTTTTATTACGTCAGGGATTAGCTTTGAGTGGCTGTTAGCTATTGACTATCAGTCATACCACAGCACAAGTACAATTCCCTCTTGTATTGTGGAAGATAATCAGCTGATTGTATATAATATTGCAGCTGAATAAATATATAAAATAGTTTGCATCTGGTTAGGCAATAGTTAAAAGGGCAGTGTATAGAAGCCATGGAATGTTATGTAGAAGTTAGGTAACTTAGATATCATTAAGTATATATAATTTGTACATATATAAAATATGGTCAAGTGCCAGTCAAGACTTGCCAGGAGTCTGCATCGATAATTCGTGACAGAAAAATAGTTTGTTGCTTTTCTTTAACATCTTAAAAACTAAAAATATATTTATATTTAACCAACTTCAAAAAATGGAGGAGGTTCTCAACTCGTCTGTTTTTTTTGGTTAAATAGAAGATATCGTGCATAGTCGTACATGACTTGATTTCAAATTCGTAACTAGTTAAGTAGTTGAGACTAAATAGCACTCAATACTTACATAACTAAAATTGATAATAACAAGTTTGATAGGCCCTTTTGAAAGGTGGGTATTTTCTGTACTCATGCCATCTGCATGCGGCCAGTTGTGTGTGATAATTTGCACAACAAGCCATAATTGTTGACAGGCCCTCATTCTTTAATTAATAAGTTAAAAAAAACGGGACACCATTAAATCTAGAAAAATTTAGTACCTACATTTTCGTTTTCGGGTCAACAATCCATATACAATATCTAAATAAGTTTTTAAGGTTTATAACTATCAGCCAGAGACCATGAGATAATAACGGAGTCCTATAAATATAACTTGGTTTTGCTCTTTGGGTACAGCACACTAAAAACCTTAGAAAATTGTTAATATCAATAATATTGACATATTATATCATACCATTGGGGTGCCGGGATAGAATGTCACAATTTCTTCCCGTGGGTGTCGTAAGAGGGATTTAGGGAGGGAAAATACCGAAAGGTGGGAAGCAGCGCCTTCTGAACAACTGACAACTTCCACTGCGATCCCCAAGACAAACGTCAAGCGTGGGGATTATGGCTAATCCCTTCAATTGGGGAGACTTTATACAAAGCTGGACGTTTCGGTTAATGTGATGATGATTAAAACATTCGTATTTTCTGTATTTATCTATAAATAATTATGGGAACGTTATTGATAGGCCAGAAATAATTAATTTAAGTATTGTAGTTTCTACGGTCTTAAAAGTGAATTCAACCATGGTCTTGACCTTAACAGCTTGGCGGTATGCTTGTGCTTGCCTTGATAGTACTCAAAAATTCACCAAACATATTATGTATTTTAACACTACTTACCTATATATATTTATTCCAAATCACCTTGTCTGTTATGCGAGAGCTGGCCTTCAGTCTCCATTTCAATTGTTGCCTACAAGCACCTTTTATCATAATCATCCTTGATCTTGTCAGAGAACAGAAAGGTGAGATTTTTTCAGTCATAACACATACAATAGTACTGACCTGATAGCAACATCAGCGACTGCACGCCCAAGCTGGTCTCTCGAGAATGCCAGAGCTCCTGCAGCTACCGCCAAATCACTTTCCCGCGCCGACCAATTACTATCCAAACTGTTAAAAGACTTAACCACAACCGTGTCCAAATCCAAATACACTCCGCCCCACTTATATAAAGTCAAATATCTTAAAACATCAGACGTGTGAGAAATCCTCCAACGAGTTTTATTCAAGGCACCACTGTTAACTAAAGCTTCTACTGGGGTTCCTTTAGCATATTCCTCTATATGTAACCGAGCGAATCGAACGTTCTTGAACGATTTTAACGTCTTCAAAGGACCTCTATAAGCTGATACTGGTGCTGCGAATAGAACGTAAACATCCCAGTCTGGGTGAGCTCTTGCTGCCGCTTCTACTGCGCAAGCTTGCCTTGCATTCAGTCCCCCTCGACACGACGTCTCGTGGAAAAAGATAGATTCAGGAGAAGGCGAGAATACTCTGCTTTCTGTCGATGGTAGAATATCGTTTTCATCATCGTAATAGCACTTAACGCTTTCCATCGGACTCCAGTACATATATGTATAGTATAAATCTGATGAGAAGTCTGTGTTTATAATAATGATGCAACAGACGATGAGTGTGGCGAGGAGCAGTCTCGTACGCGTAAAAATTCTGCGTATTTTCGATACCATTATGGACTCGTGTGTCGTCCGTCCTTTATCAGACCAAATACTAGACTATCGGCAACGCGGTGAACCACTTTTAACAACGGCTTACCTCATATGTAAACCTGAGTAAAAGGAAATATAGTTCCGTTTGTTTAGGTCTAAGCTTATCGGTCATATCAGCTCAATCTTATCAGTTCACGAGTAAGACGTTCATCAGAACAAGTCAAATGCCGGGAGCGGGTAGACGGGGATGTTTAGACTCCAATTTCATTATATTTCTTATCGTGGTACTTCAATGGCTAAGCGTGGAGATTATGGCAAATACCCCTTAATAGGGGAGGCTGTGTTCAGCAGTGGACGATTCGGCTGTTATAGTACAGTACTTAAAAGTTTCAAATCTATTTGAGTCTAAGATATTTACCCAAAAACAGTTATTCATAACATAACAGAGATGTTTCATAATAAATGTGATAGTTTCAGCCATTAATTCGTAGATGTCCTTACTACAATAAGATTAGAAGCTGTTAAGAGGAAGCTGTGAAGCCTGAAGCGAGTTACCTACGTATAGTATAGAAGTCGCAGTACCTTGCAGCCAAAGATTACACAAATATGACCATTGTCTTTTACGTTTCACTAGTCACAGTTATAACAAACACAGAATGCTTCGAACTGTTCACTTATTTGACGTCCTTTCCGTTGAATAAACAATATAACTTATCGGATTATACCTCGTATCGTTCACATTATTTTCATCCTGACGCGACTTTTTAATTATATTTAATCCGAACAATGAATAATTGAACTGAATTGAATTTATACACATTTCATCGACCTTGGTCACGGATTGACTGGTTGAGATACAAGGTATGAGAATGTTTTTTATCTACCGCCATATTTTTTTCGTATTAGGTACCGCCTTAGTGAGACATAGTTTTTAAAGCGCTCGTAGCGTAGTTTGCTTTACCGATCAGCAAAGTTCAGCAACGTCCGCCGCGGTCATGAGTTGGATGGGTGACCGCTGGTGACATTACTACTGAGGGCTTCCGTGCTTCTAAGGGCACGTATAGCACCGTCGGTCCTGTTGTCTTAGGATGGCAGTCGTTATAGCACGGTGGTATGGAAATTTGCGAATTCCCGCCTGGCTAGCTATCACCCTCATGTAGAAATTCTGTCGCCAAGCACCTAACGGTGTGTTTTGACAGCTGTTCTTGAGAGCCAGTAATTCTAGGTTAGCCTGAACAACATCTTCGACCAGATCATCACTTACCATCAGGTGAGGTAGTTGTCAAAGGATATATAACCTATCGGTCATAAAAAAAGACCTCAGCTCCGCCCGCGTATATGTCGGCTATCGCGCCAAAACATTAGCCTCTTTTTGCGCAGTTGGATAAAAAATATCCCCGGGTCTCAAACTATTTCCATACCAAATCGGTCCAGTAGTTTTGGCGTGAAAGCGGAGTTAATTTCGCATTTATAATATTATGATAAGTAAATATATACGAAATACAATATTTTTAAAATGTTACTTGATGATGTAGGTAACTATTTTTAAGAAATCCCCTACAACCAAATCTGTTTGGGCACTTATAATTGATGGTGGAATAAAAATACTCACATTCTTATATGAACACTAAAACACTCACTTTTCAGCTGTCATGTAAAAAAATTCGACAAGTTATTTCACACTTTTGGGTGTTGTAGTCGGTTCAGTTTTTTTGTTTTACTTTTTTTCACTTTTTTAGTGACCCTTGCTACATACGGGATCGATTGTTATTCCTTGCCAACGACTATATCATCAAGATAGGAAAGTATTTTTCAGTTATTGGAGTGTAACTCAAAAACAGCTTGACCGATTTTGATAAAATTTAAATGGGAACAAACGACAAGCGTCAGCTTTCAAACAAAAAATAATTTTCAGTCAATCGGGTCACCCAGTCAAAAGTTCTGAGGTAACAAACATAAAAAAAATCGGCCAAGTGCGAGTCTACTCGCGCACGAAGGGTTCCGTACCATTAGCTATACAACATTTAACTTCATATTTTAACCTTTTTTGTTTTAACGTGCGCGAGTCCGACTCGCACTTGACCAACTTTTTTTAATACGTTTTTATAGCGGCAACAGAAATACATCATCTGTGAAAATTTCAACTGTCTGGCTATCACCGTTCATGAGATACAGCCTGGTGACAGGCGGACGGACGGACGGACAGCGAAGTCTCAGTATCTTTTTTATGATACGGAACCCTACGTGCGCGAGTCCGACTCGCACTTGGCCGATTTTTGTTTTATGGTACCGACCCTGCACGGTTCCGACAAGAGTAGGGAGAAGAATGACGTAATAGTTGACCCGGACTGGAGTTAATTAACAATGGCCAGCTCTGTATATATTAAAACAAACAGTCCGCACAGCCGACATAATATTGTTCTAAAATTGAAATTTGGATTTCGTTGATTAGAATCGAAACGTGCGGTGGAGCCACACGTTTCGAATACATTATCGATGCCGGGAATGATTTAATCGAGAAGCTGAATTTGGTTGTACCGAATGTATTTTGTAAGCAATGTAACGATTTTAGGGTTGTATATCACATTGAAAATACTTGTATATTCAACAAGCACATAGTATGTAAGGTAAATTTTGAAAACATCGATGCAATAATATTAAATGCATCGGGTTGTAAAACTACAACGTAGCATAATTAGAAATATATATATTGTAATGATATACAATTGATACATTTTTAAGCAATATAACAGGAGGAGGCTTTCAATACGACTTTTTTGTGTGTGTTTTATTACATTTTACATGTTGCACTGATTTTGATGTTTTTTTTTACATTCGAAAGCAGGTGCTTGTCATTTAAATTTCAGTTAGATCTAACCAGTAGTATTTGAGTTATCCCTAATAATGCATATTTATTTGGCTTCGACTACATTGATGATGTTCCTATTAGAGATTACAACCCGGTATGTTTCTCAACCCGGCCAGGCCCGGCTGCATTCGTAGCCAAACGTAGGGCGTCCGTAAGGCCCGGCCGGGTTGTGTTAGCGATGAAACCTTTAAAGTATTCTATGAACATTTTCTATAATATGAATGGAAAAAGGATAATGATTCAAGGTAAATATTTATTTCAAACTGGCTTATGAACAATTACCTATCACAATAAACAGACTCATTCAATTCTCAAAATCACACTTAATATTTTTTTACAATTAATTACTTTTAGTTATGGACGGAGAAGGAACATTAGTATTAGTAATTATTCATTTTTATTATACAGTATCTATTCGGAAACATAGTATTCAACTAAGAAACTAATAACTCAGCTTAAGGTGCTAAACGTGTCTTAACATAACAACTTAAATTAGATACATAAACTTTGCTAGCTTTGTTATAAAAAAACAAATTCTTGTTTCCTGAAAGTGAAGTATTATGTTTTTTCTTAAACTTTGGTTAATGGCTATTAAGACTAGTGAGTGTTACTATTAATAATTCAGTAAATAGCGAAATCTTATTGCCTAGGCTGTACTGTATACGGCCAAACGCAGCGGATGCCTCGCCAACGTATATTCTACGAGTTGGTGCTCCCGCGCCGCGCGCCGCGGCTTACTTACCGGGTCCGGTGACTGGGCCCGGTATGAATGGCCGGGCCAAAAAGGTCATTGCAAACCGGGCCGGGCTCGCCCGGGCGAGGTTTGCTCTCTAGTTCCCATTCACTTGACGATGGATGATGAACAAAAACAACTGTATACGATGGTTTATTTTATTTTTTAGTGCATTTTTGTTTCAGAATATTTTCTATGGTGTTGGTTTTTTAAGTCCTTTTTTAAATTATAATGTTAGGTATGTATGTGTTGTAAATGTTATTTTTAATTACAAACATACGATTTAGATTACTTTATGAATTATCGTATTTTGGTCGTACTGTATTTGCAAAAACATGGCTTAATACCGAATATTAGAAGCTGCAAATATAAAAGTATATTTTTCTAAATACAGTTCTCAGTAAACTTATGTAAAATTTATATTCATACCGATAATGATAGTAAAACTGCAAAAATAAACAAAGAATATTTTTTAAGAAATGTGAAAAAAATTTTTTTTTTGTTTTATTTATTACCTAGAAATTACATTTTTTTTAATATTTCTTATATAAACAAATTAGATAATAGCTAACGGTAATGTGTGATTAGGCCTCATCAGCCTCTTCCTTCATCCCATGGCATAAAGTGCGAAAGAATTTCAGTAATTTAAAAAAAAATCGGCCAATTGCGAATCGAACTCGCGCGCGATACTTTCCTTACCATCATTTATACAACATAAAACACTGTATTATAAACTTTTAGTTTTTACGTGTCCAACTCGCACTTGGCCAATTTTTTGTATTTGTTGTTATAGCGGCAATACAAATACAAAATCTATGAAAATATCAACTGTCTAGCTATCACGGTTAATCACATACAGCCAGGTGACAGACAGACAGACGGACATTAGTACAGAGTCGTCTTAGTAATAGGCTCCCGTTTTTACCCTTTGAGTATGGAACCTTAATAAGCATCTATAAAAAAATTTCATATACAAAAATTGCATTTGTACACAAATGCAATTCGGTAAAAACGGGAGCCTATTACTAAGACGACTAGGAATGGACATCAATATATAATTTTAATACTTTTATTTCAGCTATAACGCATGCTCTTCGGATTTTATATGTAATTTTGTAAAACAATATACATATATAACTTATTTTTAATGCATAACATTTTATTTAAACATCTATTAGAAAATTAGAACCAGGCAATGTTCATACCATAGAGATATAATATACTATTCTCTTTTCTGTGGTTCATACCTTATACTATGGACCGTGAACATTTTTAAATCCTAAGGAGAAGTTTCTATTCCCTAATAAGTACCTTCAGGTAATGTAAATCTTCCAAATTTATCGATTTTCACGTTGGCCCATAGCCTACTCGTACTGTAAAGGCAACAGAAGACTATCTATGAACAATAGTATGTTATTTAAAAACGAAAATACTCCCCTAGCTAAATGATGCTGTATAATGAACTCGCGTCCATAGGCGAAGCCAAATATTTGCGCCGATTGCCATTTGTACGTTAATCAGGCGATAATTGACGGCAATTTAAATATTTACCTCGGCAACGAATAACAGATTTCCCCCCTTGTGTAAACAGGAAAAACAAGCGTGGTGATAAAATCCATGGGACTATTGGCAGCCTCTAGTCCTAGGTATGTCAATTTGATTAAAAACATTGATGAATCGATTTTTTAATAATTTCTGCACACTTCATTTTTTGAGGCAGTGACAGCCGAGTGGTAACAGTAATGGAGTGCCGTGCTCCAGGTCCAAGGTTCAATCCTCACGCTGGCTTGAGCTGCACCGCATGGTGGAAGGTCATTTTGCCAATGCTCGCCTGGCTAGCTTCCACTGTTAAGTAGAAAATCTTTCACCAAGCACCTAACAGTGTTTTCTGGCAGCAGTCCTTGAGAGGTCAATTTTTTTACCTGTAGATCAGTTGTATGCCCTCCATATTTACTAGACGAATTCAGGGTAATTGCCTGAGTCTAGCACTTCCGAGCGTCCGGTGAATACATCGTCGCTAATCGTGTTTTTTCGGAATAATCTGTGGACAGGAATTGTCCTGTCCACAGATAAGGTGTATTGACACCTTCCTTGTGTCTTTAGACTCTGCACCAATTATACAGGCACTGTGAGAAATAAGAAAACTTTTTCATTTCACGCGTAATTATTGCTTTTATTGTTGAAATAGAAAATATCCTTTTTTTGTTTTATGTTAGGAACGAATCTCAATTAAATGGATGAGCGAGATATGTGTATCTAATCGTTTGGTGTGAGAGAGTGAAAGAGATCGCAGCATAATGGTGATCGGAACGTCTCATAGCGGTTCGGTGGTAACACGAATTGCTTATTTATCTCTTTCTAACAACAGATGCAACATATGCATGAGAACAGACGCATAATATTTGAACGTTTTTTCCTTGTCATTACTGCATATACATCGTCACCCTCCCCGCTAACTGCACTATCTCGCAAACTGTCCTATCTACCTGACCATTACCTACGTGTCCGTCTCTTCATTTTGAACAAGTTCTCTCTAACCGTCGTTTGTGTATCGTTTACCGTTTAAAAGATATTCGAGTTTTAAGTTTGGTCTATCTGCTAAAGGAGGCAGTAAATGTTCTCACTACCTGTCGTATGTACATACGACAGTTAGTAAGATTTTTTTCTTTTCTTCACCTCTCAAAATTTCTGTAGTGTGTTCTTAGTGCATTTAGCTAATACTAGACTAATTGTGATATTAAACTTCTGAAAACCTAATTGTAATGAAATAACAGCATTACTTATAGTTTAATGACTGGGACTGTGCTATTAAAGTACTGAAACGTAATTCTAATGAAATAAAGTCATTAGTTATAGATTAAAGACTAATTGTGTCATTAAAGTACTGAAAACCTAATTGTAATTAAAGAAACACATTGGCTATAGTTTAAAGACAGTGATTGTGATATTAAAGTACTGAAAACCTCATTGTAATGAAAGTAACACATTAGCTATATTTTAAAAACAGTGATTGTGATAAAAAAACTACTGAAAACCTAAATGTAATGAAAGAACATCATTACTTATAGTGTAAAGACAATGATTGTGATATTAAAGTACTGAAAACCTAATTGTAATGAAAGAAACACATTGGCTATAGTTGAAAGGCAGTGATTGTGATATTAAAGTACTGAAAACCTCATTGTAATGAAAGAAATACATTAGTTATTGTGCAAAGACAGTGATACGATATTATTGTAATGAAAAATCTCATTAGTTATAGATTAAAGACTAATTGTGATATTAAAGTACTGAAAGCCTAATTGTAATGAAAGAAACACATTGGATATAGTTCAAAGGCAGTGATTGTGATATTAAAGTACTGTAAACCTCATTGTAATGAAAGTAACACATTAGCTAATAGTTTAAAGACAGTGAATGTGATATTAAACAACTGAAAACCTTAATGTAATGAAAGTAACACATTAGCTGATAGTTTAAAGACAGTGATTGTGATATTAAACTACTGAAAACCTTAATGTAATGAAAGAACAACATTACTTATAGTGTAAAGACAGTGATTGTGATATTACAATACTGAAAACCTAATTGTAATGAAAGAAACACAATGGCTATAGTTTAGAGACAGTGATTGTGATATTAAAGTACTGAAAACCTCATTGTAATGAAAGTAACACATTAGCTAATAGTTTAAAGATAGTGATTGTAATATTAAACTACTGAAAACCTAAATGTAATGAAAGAAAATCATTACTTATAATGTAAAGACAGTGATTGTGATATGAATGTACAGAAAACCTAATTGTAATGGAAGAAACAAATTAGTTATAGTTTAAAGACAGTGATTGTGATATTAAACTACTGAAAACTTTAATGTAATGAAAGAACAACATTACTTATAGTGTAAAGACAGGGATTGTGATATCAAAGTACTGAAAACCTAATTGTCATGAAAGAACATCATTACTTATAGTGTAAAGACAATGATTGTGATATTAAAGTACTGAAAACCTAATTGTAATGAAAGAAACACAATGGCTATAGTTTAAAGACAGTGATTGTGATATTAAACTACTGAAAACCTAAATGTAATGAAAAAACATCATTACTTATAATGTAAAGACAGTGATTGTGATATGAATGTACAGAGAACATAATAGTAATGTAAGAAACAAATTAGTTATAGTTTAAATACAGTGATTGTGATATTAAACTACTAAAAACCTTAATGTAATGAAAGAACAACATTACTTATAGTGTAAAGACAGTGATACACTGAAAACCTAATTGTCATGAAAGAACATCATTACTTATAGTTTAATAACTGGGATTATGCTACGTATCTCTAATGAAAGAAACTCATTAGTTTTAGATTAAATAATGTAATGAATGAACATCATTACTTATAGTGTAAAGACAGTGATTGTAATATTAAAAACTGAAAACCTAACTGTAGTGAAAGAAACTCATTAGTAATAGTTTTAATACAGTGATTGTGGTAATAAAGTACCTACAGAAAACCTCACTGTAATGAAAAAAACTCATTATAAAAATGAGTTTATTTGCTAAATTACCTAAAATGTTAAAACATTATTATTGTAACTTGTACCCTATTATTTAGCTAACATATAAACGATCTTATAAGTACTATCAATAAATGAAAATAATATCTGCCGCAACTAACACAAGTTGTAAAACAAAGTTCTCACAGAGTGAACTATCTGCTTCTAATGAATACAAATAAATAAATATATACATTAGGAATATGAACTTTCTACTCAATTAAAGTGTAAAATAAAAGCTTCAATAAAACGTTACTCAATTGATAATAAAGCTAAAACTAACGCAACCACAATAACATTATTGTAGCGCTGAACCGAAAATCGGTTGTCCTGGCAAAGTGTCAATTTTCACTTAGAAAAGTTAGCGGGGAGGGTGACGACATGTGCGTAGGTATATACATAGGTAAATTCTAGTAAGCTTTTAGAGCAGTGGTGTTCGGATATAACTACTCTAAGTATTTCAACGTATTTCAACTCTCTGTTGAGAGGCAGTAAAATGACACGCACATGGACACTTAACAACTGCGTCTCAGTGTGACGGGCGTAATGCAATTCGTGACTTGTGACGAAATGCATCTATTATAGGAAGAGATTAGTCCGCTGATGTTCAGCGGACTAATCTGTTTCTATAATAGAGAGAGCCTCGTGCTTATTTAGTTAAAATCCCATAAAGAAAATCCGTCAGCTTCTGGTCCTAGTTTTGTATATTGGATTGAAAACATGGATTCGTAAATTTTTTTCAACTTTGCTGAATACAAACAGTGGATACACACATAATATAGATATCTGTAACAAGTTTTATTACGATTTTATGCTATTGTGATGGAGTTATACAGATGCAGTTCGTCACAAGTGGCGAACTGCGAATGCGTTTAGACAACCTAAGCGCCACTGTAAGACTACAAGCAGTTCACTACTGTTGTCCTTACTAGTGCACTATCAGTTTTTTTTTATTGCTGATAGGTAAGCCTTTGACCACAATCTCACCTGATGATAAGTGATGATGTGGTCGAAGGGTTTAACAGGCTTAACCTAGAATTACTGGCTCTTAGCGGAACACACCGTTAGGTGCTTGGCGACAGATTTTCTACTTGAGGGTGGTCGCTAGCCAGGCGCGCATTCGCAAAATGCCCTTCCACCATGCGGTGAAGCTCAAGCCCGCGGCGGGATTCTAATCATGGACCTGCTGCGTGGCAGTCCATAGTCAATGCCACTGAGCCATCACTGCTTCAAACCTCCAGCGATCCTAGTATATTGGCAGCATTCAGCATCATAGTCACTTGCCATAACGTCCACCGTCGAACAAATCCTCTCCCATTAGGGGGGTCTACCATAATCGCCATGGTTGGCAGGCGTCTTAGTGATCGCAGTGTAAAATGGCAATTCAAAAAGCAAACCTGAAGCTTTTCAGATCGGTCGCTGATTACTGTGGTGGTACAGGCTAGTGTGATCGTCTAAGTTAAGAGTTATGATATATTGAGAAAGGATTACTTGATTCAGAGATACGAAATCATAGGAGAGCTTTACTTAATGTGATTGTAAATCATCACTCATGTCTTACACAAGTTTTATGTCAGTACATAGGCTGAATGTCCATAAAATAATCACTTTCATATTCCTCCTGGCTTGCTTTAAATAAGAGAGGTCAACAGGTAAATTAATTAAAATAGTTAATTAAATTAATTATATTAGTGTATGCGTTTGATTCATAAGGTATATGTGGAAGAGTTATTTCTAATTAGACCATCCTTAGCAAGTGGCAGGATTCAATACAAGAATGCCTTATTTTATGTGGAAGGAAAGATCATCTCCCCAATAGAAACCAGTCCAAGTAACGTCTAGGGAGACCTACAACGCGGCTCAGCGTACACCGAAGTGTTTTCAGGGCGGAACCAACCTTTTAACCTATCATGAGCTGAGGAGCTCTATTTATTCTCATAGCGAAATAAGCGCTATTTGTATATTTTATCAGCCCTTTTAAAACCATGGATTTATATATATATCTCAAATATCACGTGATTCAACACAAAATTTGTGTTTGCCTGGCCAGGCTTATAGAAATCTATAGGTCGGTTCAGATGAGAGGACGTGTATTGTGACGTATTGTACTGCCGCTTCTAGGCACAACCATGTAATGACTTGTGAAATCTAGGTCCCATATTCTTGTTACAGGCCTTAAAATATAAGACTGTAAAAAGCACGCTCTCCTAAGATATCGTTTTGCAGTTATTCCCTATCATAGTCCAAAAGATATAATATAGATGTTTAGAGTTAATGGAATTGTATACTGTACTTATTTTAATATACTCCCTGTTGATCAGTAACTGGACTCGATCTCCCCTTGCTGTCTGCTCGCAGGACTTTGTGTTGGAGATTATATGACCTATCTATCTAGATTAGATGCTACGTTATAGCCCTAATGAAATAATTTCTGTTATATTACTATCTTAAATTAGGTAAAGAATACTCTATACTCCAGCATATTCTGCTATACTAAATAATTAGACTCAAATATGATTTTACTATCCTAACTGTTATTAACTAAGTAAACTATCGTAAATTATTTATCAAAACAATTATAAATTTATCTCAAGATCTAATTAAGTGTGGATTGCTATTTCAATAGCTAGAGTTCAAATAATCATTTAATTGACTTTAGATTCAATTATTCTTAATATAGGTATATTATATTCTATCTGATTGGATTACTTAATCATAAAATAAAATAAGTTTAATATAGATCATGTTATTTTTTATTATAATGATCTTAAAAGTTGTTGTGGTATTTAAGCGACACTCTTTGATTATTTAAATCATGAAAGTTACATATATATGTATCTATATAAATACACATATATATTAATCACATGACCCGCTATTCATTTCCTAGACTTTAATAAGAGGGAAAAAATGAATAGCGAAATGACAAAAACCTCTTTAGTCGTATTACACAGTACAGTAGAATCAACAAAACATATAATATATGTTAATATACACAATTATTTACAAAATAAAACCATACCCATATGTAATTTTCAACATAACAAGTGATATCTTTGACATGAATATACTAATTGTATGTAGCAAATAAGATATATGTATTCAATAAGGTAATACGATTTAATACTATCATTAATAAATTGACTATTCAATTTAATTTAATTTTCCTTACATCCAATCCTCTGAAATTCCATAAAATATATATTGGGTGTAATTTTAAATTTATCGCTAGAATTAACTCTATAGTATGTTGAGAATAGGATTTATCAACTTTACCGAATGATTGTCTTCTAATATCACTGAATTTAAACTTATGTTGTTAATTTATCAAATAATAATAAAACACTGAAGTTACTGCAGTTTTTAAACTGACTTCCGCGTTAAACCAGCGCTAATCTGTTAATGTTTTCTCCTGTCTCCTCTCTTCGTCTTTGCAAGGTCAGAATTCCATCCCCTCTCTGTATGTAAGGAAACACCCCCATCGTCATCGATTGGTTGATCTAAAATAAAATAAAACAGCCACACATAATTTGTTCTCTGATAGGTTAATTCCAGGATCGGTTAAGTAAACACCCTCGCAACAATATTTTTTATATTTCCCACGGTTTGCAGTTTTGCCAAGCTTCACAAAAAAACTCTCCAACCCAAATTTTTTGTGAGTCTCGTTTTCGAGTGGCCATAAAATCAAGAATAGATTTTGAATGCGTTTGTTTTTATCTTTTAATAGCTTCCCGGCGCCAGACTGTCAATTTTTTGTGTTTTTGTGTTATTTTTAAAAATTCATTTAGGCAGCTCTACTTATTCGTCAAATAAAAAAACTTCGTTGTATGTGTCATATACGAGAATACACTATTACCTATACTATATAATATGTGAGATACCTCCACATTACCTTCTGATATTTTTCCCTTAGTCTCCTCTTTTTTTATGGGATAGGAGGGTTAAGAGCAGGCGGCTTACTTGGTGGCAAGTGATTACCGTCTCCCACAAACATCCGCAACACCAGAGGTCTCTAACGAGTCCCACCGGTAGATATCGGGTTATACATGTCATTAAGCCATAAAACGAATGTAAAATCTTTTACAATAATGTTCTCGAACTTTTTTTACATTAGTTCGGCTAGCCTATGGCCTTTTATTATATTGACTTTCTCACATGCTTGTAAATGTTGATGTGGTCGAAGATGTTGTTCAGGCTTACCTAGAAACTACTGGTTCTCAAGGATAGCTGTTGGACCTCACCGTTAGGTTGTTGGGGATAGGATACCGACTCCACATGATTTAGGGTAAGGGTATGAAAAAGAAGGCCGTACAGTTATCCCAATCATAATATTACTAGAATATATAGTCCCAATTCAATAGTACAAACTAAATTAGTGCAAAGCAAACGTCATTTTAGTTCTACGACGAATTCGTCTAGCCGTCGCCGTCGGGAACAAAGGCGAACAGTTGACTAAATCTCACTAAATTCACCTGAATTCGGCTTAGGCGACGTTCTCACTGTGTTGTTGCGTTCTTATAACGAGTGACAATTTATATGACAGCTGTACCCATATCTATTACAATATTTTTTTGTACTGGAGTATATCGTGAAATGAAGTTTCTTCCCATACAAATGAAATTTCGTTATATTTTAAATATACAAGTGTTCAATTCAAACTCGGTCAAATTTTGCTTCGGTATACTTGAGTCTGCAATAAATGCTTCTAATTTATAAAATTACGTATTTTCAAAATTGTTCGGAAGAATCTTTTTTTTACTATGTAATTTATATTTTCAAATTAATAGAATAAAATAGAATAGATTGAAATTACTTGTGGAAGGAAGACTATGAAAATGGGCAGATTTGAATCAGCGTGGTACTGACTTCGACAAGTTATTTAATATTTTCAGTGTTAGGAGCTGGGTCCGTTATTTATCGGCCAGGCCGGGCCCTGTTCCTAAGTCTATTAATTATTATTATTATATATCATAATTATATAAGATGAAGAATGCGATTATTCTTACCAAAACTAAAACGAATACCATAAGAGAAATATTTTTTAAATTTTTTTTTTATGTTCCTTTACATTAAAAAAAGAGATCAGTCAGCCCTAAATCAGTTCTATACTTATAACATTTGCATTTTAATCACGAAAATTTTAGACTAAACATACACACGGGCACTAATTGCTTAGAGATATAAAATATTACCAAACGTAGTTCCCGACGAGCCAGTTTCTTAGTTTTGCCAAGGATGCCTTTGCACTGATGGCTCAGTGGCATTGGCTATAGACTGCCGCGCAGTAGGTCCATGGTTTGAATCCCGCCGCGGGCTTGAGCTTCACCGCATGATGGAAGGGCATTTTGCGAATTCCCGCCTGGCTAGTGACCACCCTCAAGTAGAAAATCTGTCGCGAAGCACCTAACGGTGTGTTCCGGCAGCAATCCTTGAGAGCCAGTGAAATTACAGAAACATGGACAGGCAGTGAGACTTAACAACTATGTCTCAAGATGACGGGCGCTGTGCAATACGTGAATTGTGACGAAATGCATCTGTTATAGGCAGAGGTTAGTCCGCTTAACAACAGGTGGGCCTCGAGCTTGTCCCGTCATAATAACATTAGAAGCGCTCGTAGCGAAGTGTGCTTAGTCATTCTGAACCGATCAGCAAAGCTGAGCAACGTCTGCCTCGGTCATGAGTTGGATGGGTGACCGCTGGTGACATTACCACTGAGCGCTTCCGTGCTTCGGAGGGCACGTTAAGCCGTCGGTCCCGGTTGTTGTCTTAGGATGGCACTCGTAATAGCATGGTGGTAGGGCATTTTACGAATGCCCGCCTGGCTAGCTACCACCCTCAAGTAGAAAATCTGTCGCCAAGCACCTAACGGGGTGTTCCGGCAGCTGTCCTTGAGAGCCAGTAATTCTAGGTTAGTTTGAACAACATCTTCGACCACATCGTCACTTACCATCAGGTGAGATAGTGGTCAAGGGCTATATTATCAGGCTTAAAAAATAAATAAAAAAACATAGAAAAACAAAAGGATCCGTACGAACTATGAGTGGAAAGCAGTAACGTACGATGGAGCAAAACTTTACAATAAAATACCCACTCACACTCATGAATATACACTCATACAACGTTTTTAGGGTTCCGTACCCAAAGGGTAAAAACGGGGCCCTATTACTGAGACTTCGCCCGTCCGTCCGTCTGCCACCAGGCTGATATCAAGGCTGTATCAAAAAAGGTTAAAATATGAAGTCTAAATGTTGTATAGCTAATGGTACGGAACCCTTCGTGCACGGGTCCGACTCGCACTTGGCCGATTTTTTAAATCTAATTTGCAGGACATATACATAATACATTTTAGCACAACAAAATAAATACGTTGAGTACTTTCCAAACTACGACGTTGTACCTAATATATTTGTTTTGAATTAATGTTCTCATGTAAGTGACGATACTGTCTGTCTTGTTCAAATTCAAATTCTTTATTTAAAAAAAACATGGGTAAGATTTATTATATTTGTTTTGAATTAATGTTCTCATGTAAGTGACGATACTGTCTGTCTTGTTCAAATTCAAATTCTTTATTTAAAAAAAACATGGGTAAGATTTATTATACAAGTACAATAATATACTTATTATACAATGCTTCGTTCGCTATGTTCCAACCTGTTTGAGGTATGCAACATTATTTTATAAAAATACATGCACCTACATATTTAACTAAGCGACTAATACATATTATCAGCCATGCATAGTCTATTTTAAATTTTTATTAATATTTAAGATGTTTTCATTCCAAAATAATTCAATTTATGTGATTAAATTATATAAACAATGACATATCAAAATGTTATGACAATAAATATCTTTAAACCCAAATTTCTGCACCCCTTCAGGGTCTTAAGACACTGCAAATATATGCGTAAGACTAAATGTAATATAATGTAATACTTATAATATAATGTAATATAATGTAATAGTATTGAATTAAAAATAAATTATCGTATGTATATTATTAGTCAATAAGAGAGTCACCTAGCCAAAAGTGACTTCATATTCTGAAAACCTGCGATGACACACGCCAGAAAATAGATAGGTTCCGAACGTGTCCCATATAATCAGCTTTTCCGGTATTCGTCCTGACGCATGAATGAATGAATGATTTTATATGCTAAAGTTTTGGCTACAAGATTGCAGAGTTGTTTATGCATTGTAATACAGTTCCAACAAAACTCTTCGTAAACGGCGTGCATGACGTCTGACGGTAAGACCGAAGTAGCTCAGCTGTTTACGTGTATGATTACTTTAATTATATTGTTACATTTGAAGCGATTGTAGCGTAGTTTACTGTACTGTATAAAAAAAGTTATATCTGGATGCGTTTTTGACGAATTCATGCAACCAAAAACAGCACAATATATCCTACTCGTCATATGAAATATGTACATAAACTTATTTTTGGTGAAAATATCGCGCGGTTATTGTTAAAAAAATAACACACCGTCCATTCGTCACTGCGGCACAGACGCGACTGTCTGCGTACCGAGCGCAGGCCGAGATCGAGGCGCGTAGGTATAATTCGCGTTTCGTCCGTTTCTATGAAGTTGAAATACTGTATAGATAACATTACCGTGACTGTACTGTATCAGCCGGATTGTCCAATGCTGAACACAGCCTCCCCCATCCTCCAGACAGAAGGGGTCCATCATATGCCTCACGCTTAGCAGGTATCTTGGGGACCGCAGTTTAAGATATCAGTTCCTCAGAAGGTGCTGCTGACACCTTCCTGTATTTTACTTTTAGTCGCCTCTGACGTCACCCACAGGTAGCAATAGGACCGGTTGCCGGGTCAAGCGTAGCTTAGTCGTTATTAACCGATATCACACTCTAAAATGATTGAATGCGATCTCAGCTCATGAAGTTGATATATTTAACTGCAGCCTGGCGAAGTTTACAGGAACAGTGCACAAGGTCTGTGAATACATAATTTATCCCCTAAAATTATTCCCCTATTTTTCCTCATGATAATATTAATAATATTATGTTATGTACATTAAGTTCAAGTATAGCATCGCATTGGCTACCAAACTGTCATTATGTTATTTCTATTTTAATAAATATATATAAAAAAATAGTTGCATTACTACTGACCAATTCCGTGCTTCGGTGGCCACTTAGCCGACGGTCCCGGTTGTTGTCTTAGGATAGCAGACGATATTGTATGGCGGTAGGGCATTTTGCGAATTCCCGTCTAAGTACAAAACCTGTCGCCAAGCACCTAACGATGTGTTCCGGCAGCAGTCCTTAAGAGCCATTAACTTCTAGAATAGTACAACATCTTCAACCATATCTGACTTATGATGATAGGTAACTACGATCATAAGTCAGATATTGGTGGAAGGCTATCCTGCCAGCTATAATAATAAGAAAAAATTGGTTTCTCAATAGGACTGCTATCTACAATATTAGAGTCACGACACAGTAGGAACTCGCCTCAATCTCAAATGCAGTGCAAATGTAGTTACAAACTTCACAAAGCGACTGCAACACGACTGAAGCTGAAGACTATCGAACACCGTATCTGATTTGAAACCACATTGATATATCGGTAGGTCTTAACTAAATTGAGTTAGATTTTGGATGCGCTCGTAGCGAACTTTTCTAAGCCGCTCTTAACCGATCAGTTAAGTTATGAAACGTCCGCCGTGGTCATGACTTGGATGGGTGACCGCTAGTGACATTACTACAGAGCGTGCACCTGCTTCGGAGGGCACGTTAAGCCATCGGTATCGGCTGTTGTCTTAGAATGGTAGTCGTTATAGCATGGTGGTAGGTCCGGTATCCGGCCAAACTGCTATCCGTTTCATCTCTAGTACACACTAATAGGAACATTACTGCTTGGCGGTAGTATAATAGGTATGATTGTAGTATTCCCTGGACGAACTCGTAAAAAGAGTTATTTCTACTACTACAACAAAAATGTATAAGTATATACAGTATGTAAGATGTGGTCGAAGGTTAACTAAAAAAAAAAGGAAAGTTTAACTTCCCTAATAAAAATATAATTTTCGGTTTTTTTTTTCTCAGCCCGGGGAAACCTATTAAGAATTCTTGTTTTACAAAGACGTTTTCTTCATTTTACATAAAAAAATATACTGACAGTTGTATACAACGCATTTTATATAACTAGACAACATGTTTATTATGTATCCTACTGTTATAAATAAACATAATAAATAATTTAAAAAATACCTATCATATTAACAAAATTTTTAGTTGGCTGTCACTTCATGAGATGTTTCTACTTCTCTCTTCAGGGGAACTGTCCTTTGTACAACTTGAGACTTTGAGTAATAACTATGACAATAGTGAGACGAGTAAGACGCAGTAGTAAAGGTGTATTACAAACTTCACGCATATAGGGTTGCCACCCATTCAATACGTACCTACGGATTAGGATTCATAAACATTTTGAAACGCTCGTAGCGGAGTCTAACCTAAGTTCTCAACCGATCTACTAGGTTAGGTAACGTTCGCTGCTGTTTACGGAGACCTCATAGTTTTATTTAGAGCCAAAATGTATTTAAATCTGACTTTGCTTTTTGGAACATCTATAATTTCATTTCACAGTGTCTGTGCTTTTGGCTTATGTGTCTAACAAGTACCGAGAATGAATAATTCATTATTTTCAGATTTCTCAAATCTAATCCACATCTAATGTGTTTATAAACTACTGGAGTACAAATTTGTTCCGGGCGGGAATCAAGCCCGTGTCTGTCATTATCATGCCTATTCCACTGGGACCTTACTCTTTCGAGTCGAAACTTTGTACTCCAATGGTATTTAACCGTTATAGAGAACAGTGCGTTCTAAGTAATTTAAAATATAGTTTGAAAAATTGCTCCCGCAAGGACCAATTTCGTAGTGCGGGGCAAAAAACCCTACCTGTTCATGAAAACCTAAAGTGCACAGTACCAGTTACAACCTACTGGTTTGCTTAAATATGTAGCTGGCATTGCCCAAAAAAAAGTTCTCTATGATACTGCACTGTTCTCGTCTCCCTAATACATAAGTTCTTATGTTGCGCCTAATTGCTTGAAAGCAGAAGATAATGATACTGCGATGGTAGAACCCGCACACTTGAAATTCTATAGTGAGCAAGTGAGATGTAATGATTTGTAGCGCCATCTTTGATTCCTTATTTTAATAATCAATGCGCATCAGGAGGTAACGAAAACAATTGAATTACAGTCTTGAAAGCCAGAATTCGGTTATGTGTGATGCTAACAGCTTAAACCGGATTTTACCTATCTACCTCAACGGACTCTTGCTCAACAGGCCTGTAACCTGCTTTCAAATAATAACTGACAACCCTACACGCACACAATGCTCGCATTTAACTGCTCCAGCAATTACTGTACGCGTTGTGGTTACGAATAATTGTCTGCGTGTAGGGGTGTCACGTTTGAGATACGACGCTGCACCCTATTTGTTTACATCGAAGTTCCGTTCGACGTCGAAAATTCTCGAAGGTCTTATGCGAGTTTTGTTTTGAAATACTTTCAATATTGCATCAGTTCTTAGAACAGATCTCTATATCCTTAAGATTAGATAATCAGTTAATTGTTACAAGATGTAGTTTTAATAGCGATCAATGTACAGATAATATTATGATCGTGATATCTATAAACCAATTAAAAAACATGCATCCGGTTTACATATGTTTTTAATTTTTAATAATCTATTGTTATCGGTCTACATCCGCTCCCTTTTTAGTGCCTATTACATAGATAATCTATTTTTTATTCTGATAGGCTAGCCTTTGACCACAATATCACCTGAAGTCGATGATGATGTAGTCCTAATTGTGGTAATAGCTCCCAAAGACAGTTGCCGGAACATCATGAGGTGCTTGTTAACATTTTTGGACAGAGTAGATGAGAGAAGTTTTCCTAATCCATGTTAATCGGCAACTAAGTTGTATTTTCACAGTTTATATCAGAGCACGAGCGCACAAAGAACGTACAGGACCAGAACTTAAATACACACATCAAAAGTGCCTCAGGATCAAGTACGTTTCCGAGTACTTATATCAAGTAATTTTGAAACAGATCTCATTTGGATCAGGGGCAACCTATTGAGGTTGCCCCTATTGAGCATTGGCTCAGATTTATGCGGAGAGTATTGTTTCAGAAGCGATCATATCTTTGCGAAACCGTTTGGGTAATGCCTAATGCACGATAATGCACGTCCACACACGGCTGGAGTCGTTACTCGCACTCTTGGCGATGCTCGCATTAACGTTCTGCCGTGGCCTACTCAATCGCCAAACCTCAACCCCAATGAACATGCATGGGATATGCTACAAAGAAGAGCTCTGCCAAGTATGGGTGCCGTGAATACCCCACAACAGCTTTTTAACTTGTTACACAGAACGTGGCCGGCCATTCCTCAAAGTGATTTTGATGAACTGATTTTAAGCATGCCAAATCGCTATGCTTGTGTGATTAGTGTAAATGGTAGAAACACAGATTACAAATTAATATACGAGTAATTTTACAATAAACATAGCAATGATCCTATTTTTTTTTCGATTTTCTGCCAAACAAGTCAGTTATAGTACTTATAGTTCAAAATATATATGATCCCGAGGCACTTTTGATGTGTGTATTTGCGTACTTACTTGTTTGCAAATACTAAAATATGACTAAGCACGGTTACCCCAGTAACAATAACTTCTTGCTTTATTATATGGCGTGGAAAAAAATATCAGATCATCCAACAGTAAAATATATATAACTTCTTTTCACCAGCTAGTATAATAATCAATGAAATTGACTAAACTACTTGAGGTTTACAGGTCAAGTTATACTGGGTTTGTTCGACGAACCCATTCCCTGGGTTAGTAAAACAAAATATCTTGGAGTCACCCTTGATCGGAATCTCACTTTTAGCGCTCATATCACAACTGTCCGAAACAGGGTGGCCTTTGTAAAGGGTCGCCTAGGTCCCTTACTTCGCAAAGAGAGTAAAATGTCTCTTAGTAATAAGAAGACACTTTACACTGCCTGCATCCGCCCCATCATGACTTACGCATCAGTAGTGTTTAGTCATACTAGTGAGGCCCACCTACATAAGCTTCAAGTCATCCAAAACCGTTTTCTTCGTAATGCAACCGGCGCGGCGCCCCGTGGTATGTCCGGAACAGCGAGTTACATTGCGACCTAAACCTTCCCTCTTTAGCACAGTTCAATAAGGACTGCGCCAGCCGATACTTTGATCGAGCGCCCCACCACCCGAACCCTTTGTTTGTCCAGGCATCGAACTACTCGACTGCCTCCTCCGTCCCACACTTTAAACCCCCCCGTCGCCGACCACGGCAGGTAATCGACGACCCGGATGACCCCATCGCAGCCATTACGTTGGCAGCTTTAGCGCCATCCGCAAGTCATCCAGGTAACATCCCCAGGTATGAGGTATTCAGAGGTTACACAGTCAGACACCGAGCTCGCCGGCGAGCTTGAGACAAAACCAAGGTCCCGATAAAGGTCTCTCCAAATAGTCAAAGAGATTTATTCAGTAGGGCCCAATTGTACAACACTGCAGTTGCACAGAGGCATTTAGCTCCGATCCCCCCCCATGTCTCTCGACAGCGAGACAAGCCGAGGTCCGAACCACAGTGGTGCCCTTGAGCTTGCTGTCAACCCCTCCTATTGTAGCGGCACGTTTTCGGCGTCCGCAGGAGACGGAGGTAGAAGGCGCTTTTCACCTTCTACGCCCGTCTCGGGAGAAGTGCCTTTGGCACTTCACCCTCCCGGGCTATTGTAGGGCCAGGCCCTCGCCCGAAATCCGGTGGAGCTGGACGACCGCACAGGCGGTAGCCAGCATCTCTGTCCTCCCTAAATAAAAATAAAATAAAGTTATACTGGGCAAGCAATAGTCTCATGGACATGCGTTTCACTCCCACTTTCTCTCTTTCTCTAAAGAAATCCTTGTCTATAGGTACACTTGTGTTGTGTTTCGATATGGTGGTTATTTATCCTTGGTATTGGCTGTATTATTGAATCAGTCAGAACATAAATAATATAGCAATACTCATAATATATCAGTAATATGGCGAACTCATTATAGAACTTCGTCTGGAGAAGTACACAGCCAACATACCTTCTACCGCTAAGCAGTTGTTCATATTACTGTGTTCTCATTTAAATAATATGGGTGTCAGTGAAATAGGAGGAACAAGAGACTTTATAACTTAGGGTAATGGGCGCAGTGCAATTCGTCACTTGTGATGTTATTGATTACAGTTTAAAAACAGGGTACCTCGAGCTTATTCCATCATAATAGTATAAGAAATATATACAGGTTATTGGTAAAATGCTAACAACCTCTTAGAGTTAATTTCTGCTAGTCCTAAATAAGATTTTCTAGTACTGTCTGAAACTTTTAAGTTTTGAGTCTCGTAGTGAAAGACAATGCCTATTCCGAGCCAAGTATGCTCGCCGTGGCAGCACTGGACCGCGCCGCGCCCCCTTTGAATAGTTTTGAATATTTACATTGAGCAAAGTAATAATACATTACAGGCACAAGATACTTTTAACATCAGGTGGTAAAAAAAAGCATTTTATCAATAACCCTGTATAACCGCCCCGGCAGAAGTTATAGATCTAATATGAGATTATAGCTCTCTTATTAAATAAGTTGGAAAATGTTAATATACAAAATACAAAATATACAAAATATTTATTTCAGTAAACTTAATCTAATTTACAGTTTATATGTTTGAGACTCTCTTTTAAGTATTAACATACCTGTGTTAGAGGGTCTCGCTCTTCCGTATTAAGATAATTGTGATTAAGTGGTGAATTACAGAGAATTAAAATTTGTATATGAAAAAATGCTTGTTACAATCAAGAATACTTATTAAAAATTAAAGTTAGTATATTATATATATATATATATATATATATATATATATGTTTTAAATATTAGGTTATGTTTTGTATATGTATGTAGAGTGTGAATGAGAGTGTATGTATGTTTATATTACTGTTAATGTGAAAGTATGCGTGTGTGTATTTATAAGTGTAGGCTTGTGTAAGTGTGTGTCAGGAGGATGGTGAGTATGTGAGTAAAAGTATAATGATGTGAATATTAGTATGAATGATTTGATAAATGTGTAAAGTTTACGTTTTAATGCATGTTACGAAACAACTTCTAAAAGCTTTTCAACTTCTTCGTATCTTAGCGTCAATAGCCATTTATTGAGGGATTTTTCGCAATTATAATTATTTAAGGGATATATATTCAAAGTTTTATTTATGGTGTTATAGAGGTAGGTAGATTGCTTAACATACTGTCTCGATGCAAATCGAGAGCAAGTAGTGACTTTAGCAGCTACGCTACCTTTTCTTCTCTTAGTCAGATTAATAGGGTTGAATTTAAGAGATCTATGTAGCTTTAAAACGGCATTTAGGATGTAGAGTTTTCTGACGGATAGCAATCCGGACTCTCGATAAAGCATGTCTGTAGAATATTGGTAGGGCTTCAAATACATTACTTTTAATAAAGATCTCTGTGCTCTTTCGAGTTCCAAGAACTTGGTCTTAGTAGCTCCTCCCCAGACTGGTATACAGTAGTTTTGAATTGATTGTGCTAAAGATAAGTAGATTTGGTTAATTAAGTCTTTTGATGCAACATGACGTAGAATTTAAAAAATCCAGATTAATTTACGAACCCTGGCCATGAGAAGTTCAATGTGAGCATGCCAGGACAAACATTGGTCAATCTCTCCAAGACTCCAAGGTATTTTATGGTTGATACTTTATAGATGTAAGGGCAGTCACATGAAGAGTCAACGAGGTTA
Organism: Plagodis dolabraria; assembly: GCA_963854805.1. Classification (NCBI taxonomy): domain Eukaryota; kingdom Metazoa; phylum Arthropoda; class Insecta; order Lepidoptera; family Geometridae; genus Plagodis; species Plagodis dolabraria. The sequence goes on along the minus strand of OY978447.1, from coordinate 32,136,844 downwards.
CATTTGTGTATTTTGAGGCTATATTCGGAATGAGGTTGGCTGCTATTATATTTACTAAAAGTCATAAAATTGGTTTTAGAGATATTTAGGGTAAGCAAATTCTGGGTAAGCCATTTAGATGTGATAGAGAGTCCTTCTTCGGCTATTTTTTTAACATCATGCCAGGATGTGCCAGTAAAGACGATTGCAGTATCATCAGCATAGGTAAAAATATTCGCGTGCTTAATTTTGAGATTACAGAGGTCATTTATGTAGATCGAGAACAATGTCGGGCCCAGTACGCTTCCTTGAGGCACACCATAACTAATAGTACTATAATCACTAACAAATTCATTCACTTTAACACTTTGCTTACGTTCACGTAAATAGTCTGACAGAAGGGCTAGTGGCATTCCTCGTACCCCAACATTTTCTAGTTTTTTTATAAGTATATCTACAGACACCGTATCAAATGCTTTTTTGAGGTCAAGGAAAGCCGCCAAGCACTTGTTACCACTATCAACTTGTTGCACTATAAGATTACATATAGCTGCAACGGCATCTTCTGTGGAAAATCCTTGTCTAAAACCGTATTGCGAGCATGATAAAATGTTAAATTTATTTAGATAATTTAAGAGTCGGTTATTAATTACTTTTTCTAATATTTTCGAAATAGATGGTAAAACTGATATAGGTCTATAATTATTAATGTCATCTTTCTCTCTGCTTTTAAAGACTGGTGTTACTATAGACTGTTTGAGGAGTTGGGGGAAAATTCCTGTATTGAAACATAAGTTTATTAGATGACATAAAACTGGAATTAAAATATGTTTGGATAGTTTTAAAAATTTAGTAGGTATGTTATCCCATCCAGGTGCACTTTCATTTTTAAGATTCATTATAATATTATGAAGCTCTTTGGGATCTGTTTCTAATAGCACAAAAGATGAAGCTTGACTGGAAGGCAGAGTAAAAGCTGAATATGAATAGTTATTTGTTATATTTTGATGAGATATGCTTTCAGCCAAGGATTTACCAACGTTGGAGAAGAAAAGAAGATATGTTTTCTGATATCGTTTCGCAGTATTTTTTTTCCAAAGTTTTCGCCCACAGTGAAAGTGACAGAAATAGGCAGAAGACACTTATACAAATAATAAAAACTATGCGGTAATATGTTACCTTATGTGTCTCTTACCTAAGATATTTATTTAGTTAGTAAAGTAACATATTTAGTGGTAAAGAAAGACTAAACCTTTAAAAGAGAACCGTGACAACTATTCAACATATTATATAACATGTTGAATAGTTGACAAGAACTATGTCGAGAATCGACAAGAACTTTTTTCTGACTTCGAAAAGTCTCCTTTTGGGTGTAGTTTCTCTATGAAATGAAAATGAAATGAAAAATGAAATGAAATGAAATTGTATTTATTCCAGATTTTTGCATCCAAAGTCTATATGTATCAATATTTTTTTTGCATGTATATACGCTATTATCTTATTATTTTCGTCGATTACTTATTTATATTGAAACTTTCATTACTAAATAAAACTTGAAATTTTTTTTCTATATTATACAGCATATCATCATTGCTATAGTGCATAGACACTCGTCTGCTATAAGTAAATTATATAAGTAGTAATTTTTTACTAAAATTGGCCTTGTGACCTATAAATATTATGATAATTAATCAATATTCAAATCATATTAAGTCAATGAAAATGCAAAACGTTTGTGTGCGAGTAGTACATATTCGTCACCAGCTGGCCAGTTATGATTTTTTAGCAACATATCTGATTTAAATCATAGAAAAATAGTAGTTTTGCGAATAAGTTTTTAGATTTGTAATTAACATAGCTGTTATTTACCGACAAATTTAGTTTAAAACAGCTTTAAATGGTAAATAAATAAGCAGTCGCAAAACTTGTTTTTTCAATGAAATAATTATCAGTAATAAATTACATAATAAACTAGCTGAACGCAGTTACAGTGCAATGGTTGCAAATGGGTATGATAATGAACTAGCATAGGTTTAATTTTATGTTTTAGGTTGAAGTCTCGCAGTAGAGATATAGATAAAATATACACCTAAAACTAAATATTTTCAAGTAACGAAAAATCAAATGTACATCTGGTGAGACTTTAAATCAAATGATTATACCTTAGGTATTCTTTTTATAAAAAAAAGGAAATCTATTCTGTATTCCAATACTTGGAAACAAAGAATGTCATTATCGATACATATACGTATCATATCTTCAGTACGTACATTGCACAATGCACATCTCTCAAATTAAATGCGCTTTAATAAGACGTTCTTGGAAGAGCCAATCAGAGCGCATATTATGATGATTTCGGCTCTTAGGGAGTGTCTTCTCTGTGAAAAGTTTTAGCTCTAGTCAGGTGAGCGTTCGCAAAATATCCTACAATTAAGATACGATTGCCACCTTAAAACAACAAGACCGACGGCATAATATGCCCTTCGAGGCATGCAAGCCCAGTGAATTCCTCTTGCGGTCACTCATGCAAGTGAATACCGCAGTAAACATTGCTAAACCTAGTTGGTCGGTGAAATTTAACTAGGAAAACACCGAAACGAGCGCATTAGTAAAATGTTACGTACCTACGTACTTTTACGCCATTTTAAAGCTACACATCACCATGTTTTCATTCTAAATTCAAATAAACGAGAGATAGAATGGGGAAATCGACACCCCTGTCATCACGTCAACGTTGCATCAAGTTTCGCTGACGTAACGCCACGTATCAACATAACGTATTGAATCGCCCTAATGTGCGTACACCCGAGCAAATAAGCCACCCACCAACTTCCTAAATTTGAATACAATTTGATGAAGAAACTTTTCTGGTCTATTGTACATCATTAAGGGTGCACACAATAGGTAAGGGGAGATATGAGACGCGGAAATGCTACCTTTGTTATCAAAAATGTCGTTTCAATGTAGCGTGTATTTTTGATATTTTTGAGATGTTGTTGACAAGGGGGATGTTGGTAGGGGAAACGTTGTTAGCGGAAGTGAGCTCAGCAAATTTTGACGGGTATTTTTCTTATATTTTTCCTTGTTATCTCGTGTAAACTGATTTAATCAGATTTACCTCTACATTAGGAGCTGAAAAACAAAAAAAAACACAATTAGTAGCTTCAACACAAATTCATATATAATATACTCGTATATATAATATATTTTAAGTAGGCTCTATTAGAGAAAGAATTTTCAGTATTTGAAGAAATTCACGACCGTGCGCTTGAGGAGTCAAGACCTTCTGATGATGCTAGAAGCGATTGCGTCTTTCTAATTCCCTTTTTACTTCTCGCGAAATTCTTTCTTTTTTGGTTGGGCTACGTGGCGCTTATGACTTCATGTCAGATTCACATAAAAATTTGGTGGAATCGACACAAGATATAAAGTTGCAGTAAAACTCTTTGTGCGAGTTAGTTCGGGGAAGTACCTATTTCTTCCGACAAGCTCAGAATATCACTATGTTCTCATTATTGTGTTCTAGTTAGAAGGGTATGGGAGCCAGTGAAATTAAAGGCACATGAGACTTAACAATTACTGTATGTCTCAGGGTGATGAACGCAGTTTAATCACTTGTAACAAAATGCATCTGTTACAAAAAAGGTTACCGCTTAACATCAGGTTGGCATCATGCGTACTCTGTCAAAATCCCATAAAAAAACAGCATGGTACAAAACTTCAACAAATTATTTCATACTCTTCAGTGACAGAAGTCTGTTCCGTTTTAAAAAACCTAATAATATATGGTATTAATCTCGTAAAGAAATTGCAATGGCACACGATACAATTAAAGCATAAAAACATGGCCCAATCATACTCTTCCTTTTACACTCCACGGGTTTGCCATACTGCTGAAAGGGATAACAAGATATAAGCAAGGTTTTTTTATGCTTCACTTGTATTGCCACCGTACCATGAGGCCAGTTGCTAGCCCATTGTGCAGCAATATCTCACTCACAATCACTCTTTTGAAGAAGTGATTGCTCAGTGGCATTGGCTATGGACTGTCATGCAGCAGGTCCATGGTTTGAATCCCGCCGTGGGTTTGAGCTTCAGCCCGCCCGTGGAAGGGCATTTTGCGAATGCCCACCTGGCTAGCGATCACCCTCAAGTAGAAAATCTGTCGCCAAGCAACTAGAGGCGTGTTCCGGCAGCTGTCCTTGAGAGCCAGTTATTCTCGGTTAAACCTGTTAACACCTTCGACTACATCATCACTTACCATCAGGTGAGATTGTGGTCACAGGTTTACCTATCAGTGATTAAAAAAAACTCATACTTATATGGTTACAAATAATTTCTGTCAGCTCCACGTTAGTACTCTAAAAGGTTTCAACGTTATTTATCAAAACCAATAGAAGTAAAAGTCCCCGGACTACGAAAAAAGTACCCGTCGGCCGGGATATTCAATTAATGCTCCGGTAATGAGAGAGTTGGAACGCTGCCAATTCTCAACTACCCTCCGAAACGGGTTTTCAGACGTAAGCAAAGCTTGTGAATACGTTTTTTATTACTTTGACTAACCTGACGAGAGGAGAAGGTTGCATTTTGTTTCAAAGTTTGCTAGCTTTTGAACATAATGACCTAGAAATAGGAGATCATATGTTAGGACCTCGGTGACAGAGTTATTTCTTATTAATATGTAGGAACCATATGATGCTCGTGGGGTGCCGTGTTAGAATGTCACCCTTCCATTTCTACCAGTGGGTTGTAAGAGGCGACTAAAGGTAAAATACCGGAAGGTGGGCAGCAGCGCCTTCTGAGCAACTGATATCTCAAACTGCGATCCAACTTCACATCGGTTCCCCAAGACGCCTGGCAAGCGTGCAGGTTATGGCAAATTCCCCCTAAATGGGGGAGGCTGTGTTCAGCAGTGGACAATCTGATACAGTATACAGTATAATCATATGATGCAGAACCTGAAATAATTATCACCCTCTTTACAAAACTCACTTTTAAATTAATTCATTTAAAAACTTCGCTCATACTATTTATATATTACGTAGTTCTGTTTCGTACACTCGGATGCGAAATGAGGTCTTTCCTTCCTACGCCCTCCTACGTCTGAAATTGTTCAAAGACCACTTCACTTTAAATACAAATATGCAAATGGCAAAGACAATCAAATAAAAAGAACACCTAAACTTACTACAAGATTATATAAAATTTATATGAGAAGTATGTACTATAAAGTATTATAGTTTTTATTTCAAAAACAAAACGTAATCTCGGCAAAGTGCTAATTCCGCCCAAGGGATTTGCACACCACCAAACTTTTAGTATTTTCAGACCATTTCGAGATAAACAATTTTTTTTACAAGTTTTTCGTTTCTTCATTCCAACTTTCCTCCTCCCGAGAGAGTGACGAATAAAAGAATACAAGACGCTGTAGGATTGTTTTATTGTTTTGAAAGATAAAGCAATTTAGTAAGTTTTTCTTTGATTGCCACTGAGCACACAAAAACAAGTTTTTCCATTACAGTTTGGATACATTTTTGAAATGCGTTATTTTACAGTGAGTATAACTCAAGCTGATTGATTATAAGTTAAAACAAATAAAAATTAATTAATAGAGTAAAAAACGTGAATACAATTTATTTATTTTCGTTAAGCGTTTTAAAGTTCCATTGAAATTAAAATTGCAAGTTATATTTATTTATGAAATCGTTTTTTAAAGCTCTTCATTTTGATATCCCACTCGATGAGTAGAGAAGAAAATAAAGTTTTTTTCTCTCGCAATATGGTGTCATAAAATCCGCCAGTGTATTTTTTATAATTTTTATGTACTCAGTACCATGGAGAGAGCTATGCTCGGAGTTTCTTTGCGCGTAAAAATCCGGATTGGATATTCACCAAAGAACCAAAGTCACCGACATAGCTCTCAGAATTTGCAAGTTGAAGTGGCAATGGGCGAGCCACATTGCTCGACGAACCGATAACCGTTGGGAAAGAAAGGTTCTCCAGTGGTTACCACGCTACACCAGAAGACGTAGAGTTGGTAGGCCCTCCACTAGGTGGACTGACGACATCGTGAAAGTCGCTGGTAGCCAATGGTTACAAGCGGCTAATAGCCGTTCTTTGTGGTACTCTATGGGGGAGGCCTTTGTTCAACAGTGGACGTCTTCCGGCTGATGATGATGATGAGTACCATTTGGGTTATCATGACGAAGCCACTGCATAGTGGCTGCATACATCATACCAGCATGCTGGGCACGCTGCCATCTGGTACGGGGCTGGAGCATTTAGACCGCCTTTGAGTCTGCTATGACTTATAGGTTGTCTGAACGCTTTTATTGTAGTAGCTGTATATAGTTCGTAGTATTTTGTTTTTTTGTTTAATAAAGGCATACCGCCGGAAAAAAAGGTACCTACTATATTATTTTCATCCCACCATCTCGGAAAGAGTATTTTTAATCTTGAATATCTGAGTGGAAAAGCCGTTTTTATTCTCTAGAGGATAAAGTAAATTGAATTTAGAACATCGTGTGCACTAAGTTTGTGAATTAAAAAAAACATTAAACCTATTTACTGATACCTCTATGGTGCCGAATATATCATACAACTTTTTTTTAATTTGTTAAAAACTCAGACTCGGAACCTTCTTGGTGTTCTTTTTTCAATTTGCTTTGTACGCGGTTCTTTACGCGGCATTTTTTCACGTCATTGTTAAACCTTATATTAAAAACAAGAAACTTGAAAACAGTTTAAACAAACTTGAAGTTTGTTTGACGCCAACAGAATTGACTGAAACTGTTAATAATGCGCAAATAAGTTTCACCTCGTGCTCTTTTGATTCCCTCGCTAACGCTCAGGATTCTAATTTTGAATCACTCGCTGCGCTCTTGATTCATTTTTAGAATCCTTCGCTTGCTCGGTCATCAAAATTGAACACGCGGTTAAAAAGCAACTTTGCACTCTTGTATAACAAATAACTATTGTTGTTTTTCTGAAAAATTGTGGGTCTCGTACCTTAGAAACTGTCGTTACGCTCAGGATTCTCTTTTTGAATCACTAGCTGTGCTCGCAGTTTAATCCTACAATCCCTCGCTTCCTCAGGATTCAATAAAAGTACTCACGTCAAATAACAACCTTTCATAACAAAAAAAGCAATCAGATAACCTTTTTACAAAAATAATTAGATAAGAAATGATTTCCGTCTAAAAAGGTGATAATTTCCAACCTCTATGGTAACACTAACAAAACATCTCGTGCAAAATTTTAAACAATACAATAAGAAACAAAGTTCAGGTAAATTAGCGTGTTTATTAGCATAGAGAGTGCATTCTCGCACTGTCTTCATTATTTCTATTACTGCCGCGTCGGTGCCCTCGGGAAATGACGGTGCTTGGAAACTGGAATAGGAAATAATGAGAAATACATACCTAACTACATTTCTACATGTAGTTAGATGTTGTTGTATCAAATAATAAAAATATTTAAAATTAATACGTTATACCTTACTGCAAATACATTTTAACATATGGTAGATCTTAAAGTAAGATAATGTCTTGGTGTGTACCTTCACTTTGAAACTATCGCGAGTTTTATACATATTGGGAACCGGCTAGGACCCGCTTTATATTAACCGGAAAGTTTCCCAGACTTTTGAAGCTCTCGTAGCGAAGTCTGCGTCCATTCTGAACCGATCAGTAAAGTTAAGCAACGTCCGCCGCGGTCAAGAGTTTGATGGGCGACCGCTGGTGACATTACTACTGACCTCTTCCGTGCTTCGGAGGGCATGTTAATCCGTCGGTCCCGGTTGTTATCTTACGATGGCAGTCGTTACAGTATGCACGACTGGCTAGCTACCACCCTCAATTAGAAAATCTGTCGCCAAGCACCTAACGTTGTGTTCCGGCTGCTGTCCTTGATAGCCAGTACATAGCCAAAACTATACTAGGCTAGCCTAAGTAATATGTTCGACCACATCATCACTTACCATCAGGTGAGATAGTGGTCAAAGGATAGCCAATCAGGTAATGAATAGATTCAGGCGTTACTTTGCGGAAATCCATATTTAATAATAAATACCTTTAAAAGTATCCCAAAAAAAACATTAAATAATATTTAAATAAAACACTTAAAAAAGCATAAGATTATATATCTAGTGACAATTCCGCCTAATTTTCCTGTTATCTACGTGACGTCACATTTTTTAGGATACTTTTAAAGGTATTTATTATTATAGCCAATCAGCTATAAAAAAAACCAAGTGGCAGACCTTCCAAAGCATCCGGCGCGAAATCGGAATGACGCGGGTTCAATTCCCGCCCGGGGCAAAACATTTTGTATTCCAATATAAATTTATCATATATGTATGTTTATGTCGTATTTATGTATTTATTTTATTTATTATAATAGTATAAGCATTTATCCTTATATTATATTTTATGTACATATACTTATGAGTATTAATTTTGTTTTGTAGTTTTGGTTAATTACTCAGTTAATAATTTGCTAACATGAACTATTTATGCGTAGAATTATTTAGACCATAAGACACCCCGACCAATATATGGACCATATCCCTTATTGATGTGTTGTCTGGAAGAGATCGCTCTGAGCGATAAGACCGCCCATTGATACACTTGGCTTTATGTTTTAGTAATAAGTTTATTGTTGTTATTACGGTGTTGTCAATAAAGAGTTATCTATTGTAACCGCCTCAGTTGAGAACCCCCTTTTTTTTTAATAAAATAAATTTGTTCCATATAATTAAAAACCCAAATATAATAATTAAAAATTAATTAAAAAATTATTTCATAAATTAATAAATAATTATTAATAAGATAACTAAGAAAGAAACATTAACAATAATAAAACTAACTAATACCACCTAACTTAAACTGATCCCAAAACCGATCCTATAACTGAAACTGAACTGATCCTATTTTTGCTTTAACAAAACAATCGTGCTTGACTAAAAATTCTGGTCCCAAATTTTCAAATTACTAAAGAAGCCTATAGTAACATGTAAAATATTTTTCTTTAATCTTAAATTATTGTGATTTGAAATATGGCATGTGAATCGTCTAGTATAGTGGTAGGACCTTAAGAAGTGACCTATTGTAGTAATCCATTTTCTTTTAAGGTAATTAAGAAAGAACTTGTCTAACCTAACAGATAATACTCCTGAATAATATCTACTTAACCTATCATTTAAATCTATCAAATTAAAATTTATAATTAAAATAAGAATCATAAAGATGGACCTATTATACTAGTTATTATACTATAGTATTCTTATAATAAAATAATTGCTAATCATTCAATAAAATTTTGGAATATTATTTGTTCATTTGATGTTGTAAAGAATAGAATTTGAATGTATTATTAGAATAACGTAGACATTCTGAATAAGAGAACAGAGAATATTAAAATTCTCATAAAAATTGGAATTAGGTATCTAAGACCAATTGTAAATTATTAAGACAACTGAAGTCTAAAACTAGGTATATCATTGTAAGAGATGTTACATGAAACATATATTATGTTTCTAGACCATAATTCATAAGTGAAGTACCATTAGAGTATTAAATCGTTAAAAATTAATTAAATTGTTAGAGTATTAATTAATTAAACGGCTAAATAATTTTTGTTGGGGAATAGATAATTGTTTCTTAGAACAAAATAGAAATTACAGGAAATTGAATGAAAACAAATAATATATTTTACAATTAAATAAAGCAGATATATGAATCTTAAATTAATTTGTACAAAACCCAAATCTAATACCACATGTATAAATTATTATTGTAGATAGTTTCAAATTAAAAATAGTTACCGGGAAAACCTGACATGAAATCTAGATAAAATAAATAATATAGAATTTGGCTTAAAATAGCATAAGTATAAATAACTATAAATTAGGTATGTATTGGCTTTTCTAAGGAAAATAATAAGAAACTAGAATTTACTTGAATGATGTACACATAATAATATATTTTCATGGCTCCCTAAGACTTCCCGAGATTCCCTAAAAAAATGCAAAACATATTATAGATTAACTATATGATTATTATGTTTTGTGAGAAAGGCTGACAAAGAAAATATACCAAAAAGTATAATCAATGAATTTCGTAATCACTTTATATTTTAGGCGACTTCAATCATTTGAAGATCTAAATAAAAGACGAGACTAAAATTAATTTAAATTATATATTACAAAATCCGTATTATGTATTTCAAAACGAACTTAAATCTATCGGAAATATAAAGAAAACTATTTGATATTGAATATTATATTCTAAAATACAAATTGACCATTTACTTCCTCAACTTATATTCACAACGTCATATAGTAAAATGGTTATTAATATAAGATAAAGTATTAAACAAAATTGTTTGATGAAATTTGATTAAGTAAATTGAATTATTTTAAAATTGGTCTAATTAAAAGAGTAGGAGAATGGACTATACTGATAGTTCATAGATTATTTTGACTTTGACTTCGACACTATTAAATTTTGAAATTATAACGATTATTGGTAGTAAACTAGCAAATAGGATTTTAAACAATTTGTTATTGTAAGATTTTATTATTTGATAAGTTGCAACTTTGATAGTTAGATGGATCCATCGTATATTAGTTAGCAGTTTTAAGGAAAAGTTCAAATTCTGAAGTGCCAGGGACTTGCAACCCCTGGAGTACGTTTCAGAAGGCCTTCTTTACGGCGCACGACGCCAATGCTCATCGGTTCACTTAGGTAAATCCTTCTCCTTAAATCAAATACTGCTTAGCTTCCTAATTTGAACACATTATTGGATAAATCATAATATCCATATAATGAGTGTCATTGATTGATTATTTCTCAATTTACTTTTACATATTTCGTACACGACATCATGTCTAATTAGTTAATATCATTGATATGATACTGTTCGGTTTGAAATAGAATGTTATTTAAGGTATTGTGGTTCATTCCATATTATTATTTGATTTCAATGAAAAATTTGGTTATTTAGTTTAGGATTTACTTTGTCTAAGTTTTGTAAAATCATGTGTTTGTGATAACAATAGTGAATTATAATTAAACTCTGACTCAAGTACTCAAATATGAATATATAAGGTTTAGAGGAGTTATTTATTTTCCCTCTGATTTTCTCATGTCGAATAGAATATCTTTCATCCTTACAGCAGAAAGACTTATTGAGAATGTGGTCGCATTTACACCAATATTCAACAATGTATCATCATGGTTGAATAGAATTTATATTTCGTATTGTTGTATACATATATAAGAGGACTTACATGCCTCATTCTTGTCGTAAAGGTGTCAATCCATATTGGATGAACAAATTTAAAGCATTCGTTATATCAACTTAAATACTTGAGTAGAATAATCATACACATTTATAAGTTAGTTTAGACAAAATAAATTTTCTGGAACAATATTCACAAGACATTGAGGTAGGATTAGGACTCAAAATCAATATAATTTACTATTTCAGTAGATTAGAACTGATAGACCCAAGAATAAGAGTTTATACTAGTTGAGTAGTGTATCAATCCCGTAAATTTTATAATACTCAAATAATCCAATATAAACTTACGTACATAAATTTTCTCCACATAATTTTTATGCTCTCCATAAATCGTTTTTCTAGTATGATTTCTTTCTAGTATCTTCTCATAGTAGGCAAATCATACCTATTTTTTATATTTTAGATTTAAGCGAAAATTACTTAAAAAATACTATGAGGATTTCGATTTTTCATGTCATTTTGTATTCTTGACAGATCCTCTCAACATTTTCAAACTATTCTATGCCTCTTTCTTTTTAAACATAAAATGAGGTCACAATCTCGTTCCAGATTTAAGACATCAAAAAGGTTAGCATACACAAATATTGACTATAAAAATTTCTTACTTAGGATGAATAATTTATTTCTGATCTTTAGGTTCTGTACCACATTCAATTATATTATTAGTATTTAGTGACGGAACTTCCTACTCAAGGTATGTTCCGTTACACTATCTATCTATCTTTAAGCAAGATTATTCTTGTCTTGGTCTTCTTGTCTTGGTGTGTACCGTTACGTTGTCAGATATTGCGCCTTTACTGTCTGTTATAACATTTCTCTGCTTCGGCACGAATAGCACTGTAGCTAGCAAATTGCTGAGTGAACGAAACATTAGAACTTATGTCTCAGAGCGACGAGCGCAGTATGTGTCGAACAAGAAAGGTGACACTGCTACTGTAATTGAAAAGCTTCGTTATCAGGCGGGTGACTTGTCCGTCACAAGAATCGTTTTCTTTTATTTTTAATATTTATATTATTGCAATAACGCATGCTCTGCGACTTACATTACAAAATTACAAATTAACCACTAAGCTAACATGACAATGAGTCATAATTCAACTCAAAAATTTGTTATTTTTTTCAATTCGTCTAATTACTTATCCTCTATGAAGCACGTTTTCTTGATTATATGACTGTTATCGCAATACTCTGTATTAAACGAGTAATCTTAACTCGCTATAAGTGCTATAAGTGGGGCTGCCATAACATAACGTATTTTACTTCCATGCAGTGGGCCTAGTTTGGTATTTTCTACCTTCGCAGCTTCGCAATCGCGTAAACTCCATTCACTCACAAGTAAAAAACACGACTGCAAATTATTTATTTCCGTTAAACTTTTTATTGTTCATTGAAATTAATACTGCAAGTTAGATATATTTAGTTAGATAGTATAGAGGAGATGTTGGTCATGTTTCAGGAGCTTCAAAAGAGTCAGCTAAAGTGGGTCTAAAAATTAATACAGGAAAAACTAAAATCATGACTAACTTACCAACAACGCACTGCCAACTTCCTCTAGACATTGTTTCTAAATATATCTACCTTGGATATAACGCTGGGTAGCCTGAACCAAACCGCAGAGGTCGAGAGACGCATAGCCCAGGCCTGGGCAGCTTTTGGCGCAAATGGTAACATTCTGCGTAGCAAGCTCTCCATTGGTCTTAAAAAGAAAGTGTTCGAGCAGTGTGTGTTGCCTGTATATACCTATGGAGCAGAGACCATGACCCTGACTGCACACTCCGCAGAAAAATTCCGCGTTGCCCAGAGAGCAATGGAGAGAGCAATGATCGATATCTCTATACGCGACCGGAAAACTAATGCTTGGATACGTTCGAAGACCAAAGTCAGGGACGTGGTGAAGGTCATAACCGAGGGCAAATGGCGATGGATGGATGAATTTTCAAAATCGGTTCACCCAGTCCAGAGTTATGGGGTAACAAACATAATAAAAACAAAACAGATGAATTGAGAACCTCCTACTTTTTTGGAAGTCGGTTAAAAAGACAAGAAATACTTTTTATCCCGAAATTCAGCTTGGTTCTTGAGAAAGGGAATGAAAGTCAAAATATGCACTTATTTGTAATTTATTAACGCATAGTCTAATTTCAATCATTCTTTTTTGTCCCGAATAATTTTGTCCCGAAAATATTTCAAAGTCAATCTTTGAAATAGCTTTAAGACACTAAGCAATAACATACAACCGTCTAACTTGGAACAATTAAAGTCCAAAATCGAATATATAACAAGATTGTGAAGTGTTATCCGAGCAGAAATTATTTTTCCAACACTTTCAACCACATCTTCATTAACCATCATGTAAAATAATTATCAAAGGCTAATCGTCAGTAAAAATCGGCCAAGTGCGAGTCGGAATCGCGCACGAAGGGTTCCGTACCATTAGCTATACAACGTTAGACTTCATATTTTAACCTTTTTTGTTGTGACGTACGCGAGTCCGACTCGCATTTGGCCAATTTTTTGTATTTGTTGTTTTAGCGGCAACAGAAATACATCATCTTTGAAAATTTCAACTGTCTAGCTATCACCATTCTTGAGATACAGCCTGGTGACAGACGGACAGACAGCGAAGTCTCAGTAATAGGGTCCCGTTTTTACGCTTTGTACCCAAAGGGGACCATAATAAATACCTTTTTCCATTACACCAGTTTCTCCCAGTTTCTTGAATTTCCCCGGACTTGGTGTTCAAAGTAGTTCAGGACGTTCTGAAAACATCTAGTGTTTTTTTTTTATAAATCTGAGTTGTTAGATACAGATATTAGTTCAGCGGACAAAATATACGTATATCACCTGAAAACAGTTGTAAACCATCACAATATAATATAACTACCAAGATATTATACTGACGTGTGAGCGGCAGCTGGCAGCCAACCTGATCTGGCAATGTTGCTATTGCGTTAAGTCTGCTATGCGTATACGCTTGCAAAAGACTCCTTTTAGCACGGTGGCTGAAATTTTCACAGCTTGTTTCTTCCTTTCAACAAACCATCTGCGAATCTAGTTAAAAAAATATAATAGTAATGTTAAAAGCTTATACCTACGTTGTACTGAATCCTTATTCTCTAAAATTGGTTTCATTACAAAATTTTTATTGTAATAGAAAGTTGAGATACGGCTCTTCTAATACTCTCCTTATGAAAATTAACGTTTCGTAAAATTCTTATCTTATTTCTGGATCTTTAGCTCTTAGAATTTCTACTCTAATGTCTCTTAGGAGCGACCTCAGTGAGATTATTTCCTCTGAAATATAACACTAACAATCATATTTTACGTGACCCGACTAAGAAAGCCACTTTCTGAATTAAAAAGTTACTTTTGTCTAGGGATTAAAGACCCTAAGTTTTATTAAGATTCTCTGAACGTTGACGCAGCTGCCGAAATGTTTCGTGTTTTGATATTAATTTAAGTTTTGAAGCAATGATGGCGGAGCGGTTATACCTAGCTATGGACTTGGTATGCAGTAGTAATGGCTGTTTTGATCCCACCATCGGTTGAGCTTTACCGTTTGATAGAAGGGCATTTTGCGAATGCTCGCTTGGCTAGCTATACCACCTTTAAGTAGAAAATCTGTCAGCACGCACCGAATGGTTTGTTCCGCTAGCAGTCCTTGAGAGCATGAGACTTAACAACTGACAACTGTATGTCTCAGGGTGACGGGCTCATTGCAGTTAGTCACTTACTTTGTGATGTGATGCATCTGTGATAGGCAGGGGTTATGGACCTCGTGCTTGTTCAGTTGCAATTCCATTTAAGAAAATGTCTCTATTAAGCATATTTTTCGATTCTTCAAAATATGTAGCCTGGTAATATTTAATAGTTTTATTTTATAGTAAAATTATAAAATATTGACACGTGTGAATGGAGAATGTTCGAATTGAATTTGTTACTTAATACTGGTGTAAATTAATGTTCTATGAACTAGTGCATAACTGAATAACGATTTTCAGTCAAAGTTGAAACAGGATAATCGGCTGTGTTATTGATTCGAATCTGAGTATTTCGTACTTTTTTTACCGGTGGTATGCCTTGGTATACTAAACATTACGAACTATTGTTTCTTATATTTACTTCTATTATTCTAATACACGCTTATTAATTATACTACTTGCTTTACAGACACAAGGGTCAGTACTTTTTTCTAAACATCGTTCTCCAGACAGAAAGTTAAAAAAAACACTAACACTTATTTACTAATTGGTTTCGTGTATTTTTTTTTCGAAAATTAATGTATTCAATTTCTATTTTGTGCCCTAATCTGAGGTCATTAATATGTTTTGCATTATATATTTATTTATTTTACTGAGCCGGTTATTTATTTTTTTTCAAATACCCGATACCAGGAGTTACTCTTTCTACTTACTCTATTGATAAAATAAAACAAACAGTACAGCAGGTAACTAACAATACTGTGCTATCCTTGATCCCATCTTGCCAGGTATGTATATCTAACTGGTTAGTGTTAATCCACAGTCTGTATTATCTATATATCTGATAATCTGTATGTGCTGCGCTATAAAAAAAAATTACACTTATGGATTTTTTTTTTGGTTTAAGATGACAAATTCGCTTATTGATGAGAGACTTTGTTACGGACCCGCTCTAAAATAAAATAAAATCATAAAGATATAATGACAATGGTTGTTAAATAAAAAACATATTATATTTAATTTAAGTTGTATATATCACCAGCTTCACAGTATTTCATCGGGGTATCTCCAAGATCCAACACAAACACGCACATCCAAACATTTTTATATGTAATAGTAGCATTACCTACTTCATTTAGTCGTAAGTTTCTGTTGTTTTATTGAGTCATAAAAATGTTTTGATAATATCTATGAATGGTACGATGTTAGTAGTGATTGATAACTGATAACACTTTATTGCACTTAAATTTACAATAAAAGATGATTATTATAAAAAGTACACAACAAAGATAATATCGCAAGATAACCTACGTTATAGATACCTACGTAATACTACATAAATAAGTCAAGATACAATTTTGCACTAACTACAACTGACAAAAATATACGGTTGAACTAACCATGGCACCAGTTAAATATACCACATAACTTTGTTATAAGGAGCAAAACAAGCTCTTTATTACCACCATATGGAATTATTAGTTTGTGGGACACATGCAACGTGGTACGTGTGGTTCCTTTGAGAGTGCCGTCACTTCAGCCCAATGAGCTGCCCCAAAACTCACATATGATCACAGAAATCACAAACACAGTTTTAATAATAAAGTTAAAATCTTCGTTGACCCAGTAGACAGATACGCGGGTGTCACCACTGTAAGGTTCTCAGAAATGTTTATCTTTTATCGTGGCGCACGTCACCCATCAAGGTTACTATTGCGGTTGGCTGAAGTACTGACACTCGGTACAAACGCGGGGGGGCAACTGAGCGCATGAGGCTACTTTTGCAATATCATCAAATTGCGCTCACATTGCATGTGTCCATACAAGTTTAACGTACTTTGTTGGTTAATTTATTTGCCTTTGCATGAGATTATAACCATCCTACGTACATGGTAGGTATCTAAACCAACTATTTGGTTGATGTAACCCTCTACTTTTGTAATTTGATTCAAGATCTATGATTATGTTTACTGTTTTGTGTGTATGCTTAGTCAAATTAGTTTCTAGCTATCCTGTTATCAACAGCTTCTCGGTAACAATAACTGTCTGTCTTTCAGGACTAACATACTTAATTGATTATTTTAACACGAGCTGTTGAACACGAGCTACATATTCTGATTCTCGAAGAAGGACCAATTATTCATGATATACAGACTCACAATTATATAAAACCGTGTATTCAAGTTTCCAAACATTAATAAAAATATTCAGTTTTGTGCAAGACGACAGACGAAATTAATATTTACGTTAAGGCATAGCGTTGCATTGTTTATATTAGAACTTAAGAGCTTTGTTTTTGTTATACTTGACTTTGTTTACGAGGTGTGCAAGACGACTAAATAGGGCATTGTATTAACACGTAGCGTAATAATAACATAGACTGTTTACATTATTACAATTTAGTATAGGGAATCCTTTGTTAAGTTAGAAATTTGTTTGTATAATTCATATGATTTATTTTTATGTTAGTGTGAAAGAAATGGGTCCAAATAGCTCCGCTGGTGGTCGTACGTGACCGTTTAGACTATGGGAACAGAGGTTCATTGTTCAGATTTTGTATATAAGTAGGAAGCCTTTCTTCAGGGAGCATGTAGTACCGAACCTGCCTCCATAGGGTTAACAACTATAAGAAGAATAAAGGAAGCAATATACTGAAAGGAATCTTTTCTTCAGTAAGAACATCTCCATACCCTCCAATCCAGCAACAGTACATGTGCCAGTGCCCATCAGGTGGATACCTACCGAACTCATAAACGGTGTGTTCACATAGGGCCTGCACATTTAATGGTCCTTCGAGCCGGATCTTCGAGGTTTAATTGAAGAAAGAAGAAATTTGTGCTGGTAGCCAATATGCCAATTACACGCTCAGTTGGAAAAGGGCGTAAGCCGTCGACGGAAACAAAGCCGTCCTCCTCAGCGGAGGCGACCGCCACTACGGAAACCGACGAAACTTCCAGGGCAACAGCATCATCCGCGACGGAAACAGAGGCAACTGTGGCAACTAGCGCCTCCGTAGCGAAGTCAACTGCGACGGAGGCAACAGTGAAGACGATGAAGCAAGTAATGAAGCCCAGGGGGGGTCCGGATACTGAAACATCACCTACAGACGCTTTTCAACTATGCGTTCCGCCTACTACTCAACAGGTCGCACCGCCAACAGAACGAGAAGCAACACAGAAGAAAGCTTGTCTGCTAGAACCCAGCAAGCTAACAGAAACAAACAGACGTACGGGCTCCGTCAAGTCGAAGACAAAAGCCTACAAGATAGCGAAAGCCAAAGAAGAGCTTGCGCGCCTAAAGGTAGAGTTAGCCTTAGCTCGACTCACCACACTAGAAGCGGATTCAGATGATGAAGACAACGTCTCCGTATATACGAAGATGGAAGCTGACATTTGCGTGAACACCTGGCTGAACAACCAGCCGGAACCAACGATGTTAGCAATCGCTGATGAACCACAGCCTATGTTAGAAGAAAGAAGATTGGAAGAACCAATCATTACAGAAGACAGAAAATTGAAGCCTACAATCAAGATTGAAAGTAGAAGATTGGAGAAACCAATCATTACAGAAGAAAAATCTGAACAACAGAAAGTAACAGCGAGTACCCACGCCCAGCCAGATCTCTCACAACTGGCTACGGCAATCACACTCGCTGTCAAAGCCGCACAACAACCGAAGCTCATCGAACTACCAATATTCAATGGTTTGCATCAAGACTGGCTACACTTCCGCGCTGCATACTATGAAACAGAGAAGATGTTTACAAAGATTGAAAACATCAATCGCCTGAGGAGAAACCTGAAAGGAATAGCAAAGGAAGCTGTTGATGGTCTACTTATCACCAACGCCGAACCATCCGATATAGTTAAAACTCTGGAAACAAGATTTGGGAGACCAGAATCAATTGCCATGATGGAGATAGACGCACTTCGAGCACTGCCGCGCTTAACAGAGTCACCAAGAGAAATCTGCATATTCTCAAGTAAAGTGACAAATGCCGTGTCTACTCTTCGAGCATTGAACTGCATCTACTACTTGTACAATCCAGAAGTCGCTAAAGCCATGGTAGAGAAGCTTACTCCGACGCTGAGATTCAGATACTTCGACTTTGCTGCAACAATGCCAAAGGAAGAACCAGAACTTCTGAAATTTGATAAGTTCTTGAAGAGAGAAGCTGATTTGTGCGGACCTTACGCACAACCCGAACAAGTGGGCTCACAAACACAGCCTACTCAACAGAAACGTCAGCAAAAAGTGAACACAGTTACAGAAAAACAATCAACAACAAGATGTCCTGTATGTGAAGAGACGGGACATACTGCAACAGATTGTGAGAAGTTTAAGAAAGCGGATGAAAATGGAAGATGGGACATTGCGAAGAATCGACGTCTGTGTTTTGGATGTCTTCGCTTCAGAAACAAGACCCACAGCTGCCAACAGAGAACCTGTGGCCTAAACAGCTGCAAATATTATCACCACAGGATGCTGCATTACACAAAGGCAACAGAAAAGGCAGGAAACAGCAATGAACAGAACAAAGGGTCAACAGAAGCCATCAACTCCGCTTGGACTTCAACTAGGAAACAGTCCTACTTAAAGATCATTCCAATCACAGTGTCAGGAGCAGCAGGTGCAGTTAACACATTTGCACTGCTGGATGATGGGTCAACAGTAACTCTTATCGACGACGACGTAGCCAACGAGATTGGCGCTACAGGACCCATCGATCCACTACGCATAGAAGCGATCAACGAAATGAAGACGGCTGAGGTGAAGTCACGAAGAGTCTATATCACAATTAAGGGAATCAACCATCACAAAGAAAGAATTCAAGCGAGAACAGTAAAGAATCTTCATGTATCACCGCAAGAAGTTTCGAAGGAACGAATTGAAGAATGCAAACATCTACGAGACATAGGCGACATCATCACTTATCAAAATGCAAAGCCTAGAATACTCATTGGCCAAGACAACTGGCATCTGCTATTAACAACGAAAGTCAGACGAGGAAGTAAAAACCAACCAGTGGCATCTCTCACGCCACTGGGATGGGTATTGCACGGTAGCCACACTCGCACTCTCGGAAAAAACATAGACTTCGTCACTCACGTCACAGAAGAGCCAGTTGAACAGAACTTAGAAGATCTGATGAAACAGTACTTCGCAATGGACTCACTTTGCATCAACCCTAAGAAACCGAAGACAGATCCAGAAGAGCAAGCTCTACGTATCTTACAGAAAAATACAGTCCACACAGAAGAAGGAAGATACAAAACTGCTCTGTTATGGAAAAAAGAAGATGTGACCCTTCCTGACAATTATGAAAACTCACTAAAGCGACTCTTCAGCATCGAAAAGAAACTTGATCGTGACCCACAGCTGAAGGAAAAGTACACAGAACAAATGGAAGCGCTGGTCACTAAAGGTTACGCCGAACCAGCACCGAATAAAAAGACTGCAAACAGAACATGGTACCTACCACACTTTGGCGTGATTAACCCAATGAAACCAGAAAAGCTGCGAGTAGTCCACGACGCAGCCGCCAAGACAAAGGGAGTGGCCCTCAACGACTTACTCCTCAAGGGCCCGGACCTACTGCAGTCACTACCAGGGGTTGTCATGCGTTTTAGACAGCATATGATCGCAGTGACGGCAGACATAAAAGAAATGTTCATGCAAGTCAAGCTGAGAGAAGAAGACAGAGACGCTCTTCGGTACTTATGGCGCAAAGACCGACGAGATGACCAACCTCCAGAAGAATACAGAATGACTTCATTGATATTCGGGGCATCAAGTTCTCCATCAACAGCAATTTACGTCAAAGACTTGAATGCCAAGAAGCACGAAGAAAGCTTTCCTGAAGCCACAACAGCAATCATACAGAAGCACTATGTTGATGATTATCTGGACAGCTTTAGAAGCCTAGAAGACGCAATACGCATTACAACAGAGGTTCGAAACATCCATAAAAAAGCATGCTTCGAACTTAAACAGTGGAAGTCAAACACACCACGACTCCTTGAAGCCATCGGGGAAATAGAAACTGAAGTAGACATAGAACTCTACAAAACAGAAGACACAACAGAGAGAGTACTGGGTCTGATATGGAAGCCAGCCAGTGACAAGTTCGCCTTCAATCTTAACTTAGCAAGAATCCCACCAGCACTGATCGAAGGCAAGAAACCAACTAAGAGAGAAGCATTGAAAATAGTAATGTCACTTTTTGACCCACTTGGCTTCGCTTCACCAGTTACAATCAGAGCGAAGCAAATTCTGCAAGATGTTTGGCGTCGTGGAACAGCTTGGGACGACGAGATCGATGAAGACCTCGCAGAACATTGGCAAAGCTGGCTCATTCAGCTACGAAACCTGGGCAACGTGTCAATATCGAGATGTTACCTACATTACAGCGATGCCACCTCAGTCCAGCTACACATATTTACCGACGCCAGCGAATCAGCTTACTCAGCGGTCTTGTTTTGGAGAACAGTAGCTCCAAAAGGCGATGTCAATGTATCACTCATCCTGGCAAAGGCAAAGGTGGCACCATTGAAACTCACTTCTATACCAAGACTGGAACTGCAAGCCGCCGTCATGGGTTCACGCCTCGCTGAAACCGTCATTGAAGAACACGAGAGAAAACCAGACTCCAAGATATTCTGGACTAGATGGATTCGGGAATATCTCCCCGAGCTTCAAAACCGGCGGGAGCCTCACGGACGAGGATCAACAGTTAAAGTTGGGGACTTAGTACAACTTATTGACCCCAATCTCCCTCGAAACATGTGGGTTCGAGGTAAAGTCATCGCAGCGTATCCTGGGCCAGACAGAGTCGTACGCACCGTCGACATCAAAACCAAGGGAGGAGTGCTACGGAGGCCAGTGAGAAAACTGGTGATTCTACCGATTGAGGACAAAGTCGTCACAGCACCGGTAGAAGATGTGACAGCGTCACACGGCGGGAGAAATGTGCAAGACGACAGACGAAATTAATATTTACGTTAAGGCATAGCGTTGCATTGTTTATATTAGAACTTAAGAGCTTTGTTTTTGTTATACTTGACTTTGTTTACGAGGTGTGCAAGACGACTAAATAAGGCATTGTATTAACACGTAGCGTAATAATAACATAGACTGTTTACATTATTACAATTTAGTATAGGGAATCCTTTGTTAAGTTAGAAATTTGTTTGTATAATTCATATGATTTATTTTTATGTTAGTGTGAAAGAAATGGATCCAAATAGCTCCGCTGGTGGTCGTACGTGACCGTTTAGACTATGGGAACAGAGGTTCATTGTTCAGATTTTGTATATAAGTAGGAAGCCTTTCTTCAGGGAGCATGTAGTACCGAACCTGCCTCCATAGGGTTAACAACTATAAGAAGAATAAAGGAAGCAATATACTGAAAGGAATCTTTTCTTCAGTAAGAACATCTCCATACCCTCCAATCCAGCAACAGTACATGTGCCAGTGCCCATCAGGTGGATACCTACCGAACTCATAAACGGTGTGTTCACATAGGGCCTGCACAAGTTTCTTAGATTTGATATAGAGTGACTTCATTATAAGCCGGAGAATATCGTTGGAACAATTCAGGCGGCCGTCGTTCATTTGAACGTGCGGTTTAGTGATATTGTGTTCGTAACTATAACACAGGTTGGATTGTTATCCAACCTGTGTTATAGTTACACGCTAGATATCATTGTACATAAAATATCCAGTATCAGCTCAGAATAATGGCGGTATAGTTTATTTTCTTGATTGGTATTTTTAAGAGTTCGGTTAATTACTGCTTGAGTTAACTAAAATGCTCTCATTTCTACAAGATAACTTCGTTGTTTTGTTAACGACCATAATGATAAAATTTTGTAAAGTGAATACTTTATATTTTTATTTTGTACAACAAGTGCTTACAACTGGCACTCCGTCAATCAAATAAATACACCACTAAGTTGAATTTATTTTTTAAGTACTCCTGTACGATAAACAACTATGTATGTAACACGTTCCATTTACTCATACACGCTTTTGTATATAATCAAATGCGTTCCTTCATAAAGTTTTTGGGCTCAATGTAAAACGGGACAAGCCTATTGGTATCGAAATAAATCTTTTACAGTTCAGCGTTGCAACAGCGTAATAGAAAATATAAATGTTAATTGTTTTTGAACACAGCTTAAAAACTTAAACCTTGATTATTCAAGGTTTTTAATATTTGTTGCTCTAAAAGAAGATATTAAGGTGCATAATGCACCGAAATTAAGAATTAGAACTAGTTCAGATTTACTTAATAACTTAGCAAATCTAATGTCTCTTTTAAATTGATAAATTAAAGTCAAACGTCATATTCAGTTGGCTTAATAATGTCAGTTGGCTTAGCGATTAGAGCATACCCCGACTATAGGGGTAGATGGCGCGAGTTTGAATCCCGCATATGACTATAATCTCTCTCGTTATAATTTTTTTATTCTATCAGACGAGCCTGCGTCCATTATACTGCATAAAAATATTGTTCATTATAGCGTTGCGTCATCGAAAACAATTTTATAGCTACTAGCTACTAAGTTTGCAGTACAACGTTGGAGAATGTTACAAGCCCTGAAAATGCAGTAAGTGCGTTGAAAATGCAGTGGAAGACACTCCTAAAGAAGAGTGGGTCCACCGCTTCTCTTAGTGATCCCATCGAATGCTAATTTGAAAACAGAGGAACGAAGTCTACTACGAATAATAATTTACTTATATAATAGATTGTTTTTCTTTGGTTGGTTTATGATTGTTTAAAAAGTTTCAGAAAAACCCCTGGTACCACTTGCAGAAGTATTTACAAATCGAGACAAACAACTCAATATTCCCGGCACCCGATGTCGGTAATGATACAGCTTCAGCCAGACTATTGAAATAATTAATTTTGCACAGCAATGTACCCCAGTAATGAATGACGTCGAATTAACATTCCATTTTAATTGCAACATTGTTAGGCTTTTCAGGTTTTTTGCGGGATGTCAGCCAGCTTTAGTACCATTGATTTTAACAAACTTCAATAAATAAGTAAAAACACGGTCGGCAAAAAAAAATGTCTTTCTTTCAATTGCTATGTTGGAGCGGAGATTGTTCTCTACGTTTATTGCCGAATTTATTAAAACTTATGAACATTTAGAGACAGACGAATTTTAGAGCAGAGTTCAAGTTTAATTTAGAGGCCATCTGGTAGGATTTGATGCATTTTTTTCACGTTGATGGTGGAGTGTGTTTGGAACGGAATGAGACTTTATCAATATTTCAAATGTATTAACGTGCAAAAGTGATGCGGAAATTAAGTTGGAATTATCATATTATTATTAACACTTTTTAAGTGATTTTATAAAAGATTGTCTTAATGTATTAGATATCAATAATTTTTTCAGTGCCTTCGCGGGGTTCGTTGCATGTTTTAAGATTTAACAAAGATTTAAAGTTTGTCCAGCGCCTTTCCACTGTCTTGTTAACTCGATCCAGAAGACTGAAGCCTCCTTTTGAATGTGTGGATGCAGTAGAGTTATTCTCAGGATAATATCGAGTGCGCAGGTATCGTTTCCGTGCAGCCAGAAATTAGTGAGCATGTAACACGTGTGACAAATCAATGAGAATGTTCATTTGCAACTAGAAACCAACAAAAAATATTCCATATAAATTTTGAGTAACGATTATTTACATATTTAATGTTTCCAAAAGAAAATATGTTGGTGCTGGGAAAACCTACGGAAATGTTGTAGGTTTTCGGTTGTAGTTAGTTTGAGGAGTAAGATACCACAATATGTAAAGATAGACTATAATAACTGTATAACTATGTATAACTACAGAAAACTGTGACTGTGACACAACCATCAGCTCATTTGTTTTTGTAAACATTGATAATAATTTTTTATGTTGTTGTGACGGAACAAGCTCAAAGCCCACCTGCTGTTAAGCGGGCTAACCTCTACATATAACAGATACATTCCGTCACAAGTCACGAACTTCATCTAAATCTTTCAAGGTATCGTTCATTTGTATGTTTATATTCGAACCGCTCGTAGCGAAGTTTGCTTAGCCATTCCGAACCGATCACGTCCGCCACGGTCATGAGTTGGATGGGTGACCGCTAGTGACAATACTACTGAGCGCTTCTTTAGGTTAGCCTTTGACCACTATCTCACCTGATGGTAAGTGATGATGTGGTCGAGGATGTTGTTCAGACAACCTAGAGTTACTGGCTCTCAAGGACAGCTGCCGGAACACACCGTTAGGTGCTTGGCGACAGATTTTCAACTTGAGGGTGGTAGTTAGCCAGGCGGGCATTTGCAAAGTGCCCTACCACCATGCTTCTGTGCTTCGGAGGGCACGTTAAGCCGTCAGTCCCGGTTGTTGTCTTAGTATGGCAGTCGTTATAGCATGGTGGTTAGGCATTTTGCGAATGCCCGCCTGGTTAGCTAACACCCTCAAGTAGAAAATCTGTCGCCAAGCACCTAACTGTGTGTTGCGGCAGCTGTCCTTGAGAGACAGTAAGTCTTATTTCTAAGTAAGCCTGAACAACATCTTCGACCACATCATCACTTACCATCAGGTGAGATAGTGGTCAAAGGCTAAGCTATACTGCATTAAAAAAAATGCCCACTTGGCTACTTTCCACCCTGAAGTAAAAAATCTAACAGTGTGCTCCGAGAGCTGTGTTTCAAAGCTCGTATTATTCTTAAGCTAAAAAACATCTTTAACAACATTATGACATACCATCAGATGAGATCCTTAGTCAAAGATTAGTCACGAGATATAAATAAAAGCAACATTGAAAAATACATTTCCAAGTTAAATACCAAGTTACAAACTTCCAACTTCTTGCCTAAGAAATCACTGCTGTGACGGGTTATACTTGTGTTTGAGTTTAGTTTAAAGTTCTGGGAACGAAACATGCTGCCATTGTGTAATACTAATTCTTCTTCTCACCCTTGTTCCACTTTCATTAATTGTTCAAATTTTTCTGAAGTATTTTTAAAACATATATGCATAGTGCTCGTGGCACTTTCCATATTAACGCAGCTACTTTTGCTACTAACTAGTAAGCAGGGTCTGCTCTGCACGCCTATCATGGCTATGTTTCCTCAGTTCTTCGCTATGGCATCATAATCAGGGGTAATTCAGTTGAAACATTAAGGGTATATTTTAGACGAACGCCCCCATACAAAACGCAGCTCCTATCTCATTTTAATAATAGCGAATAAAACTCAATGATTTTTAACCTACGTAATCACTATCCTAATATTTAGGTTTGTGGTTCATCAGATTTTCATTAAATTATACAGTTTTAAAATTACACTAGCTCAAAAACTCGTAATTTTAGATAAAAGAAAGACCCAACTTTAAGCATCTCTTTCAAGAAAAATAAGCATGTTTTTAATATTTCTATTGCACCACAAACATGGGGAATATAATGAACTTTCTATAATGGGAAGTTATTTATATGTATGTACTATACTTTTTAAATAAATCTGGAACTACGAATAACTGGCTCAAACTCCTAAAAACGAGTGCTATATACCTACGTAACGTTATATAATAAACATTTTAATTATTAGTCCAAAAGAAAAAGGATTTAAGCCATAAACGATAGGTCTAATAATACACTATATTTACATGAGAGTTTTTTTTAATAACAAGTTGAGTTTATATAAAAGTGCACGCTTTGGCTGGCGGGTATATGTCCTTAAGGTTTTTATCTCGCAAAATTTTTTGTAAGATCACTGTGTAGAGCTGAGCCACTAGACAGCTGTAAACCACTGTTTAAAAATAATCGTATTACCTTTACCCTGTCTCTACATTTATGAAATCTGTGTATTTGTACATA
Source organism: Plagodis dolabraria (assembly GCA_963854805.1). Lineage (NCBI taxonomy): Eukaryota > Metazoa > Arthropoda > Insecta > Lepidoptera > Geometridae > Plagodis > Plagodis dolabraria. Next base: position 32,110,000 of record OY978447.1, on the reverse strand, counting down.
ATCACCCACTTTATTTTAAAAAGCATAACCATGTTACATTAAGAGTCAACAATAGATATAAATACAATATATATGTACCGAACCAGATCGTTAAGGTATTTAGTCACAATATTCACTGTATGGCTACAGGCTTATACAATTACCTACCAAAGAGTTTCAAGGAACTGACACTTAGTATATTTTAAAGAAAATTGTTTAACTTTTTAATCGACAAATGCTATTATACCATTGAATATAACATAGAATATATGACTGTATTATTGAAGATTATGTAAATTGATGACATTTTGCAATATTTTATATTGACACTATCATTTTAAAAAAATAATTTTAATAGGGTTACTTATATTAATTGAATTTTAAATTATTTTTTGTAGTTTATATTAATCTGTAGTGTAATTCTTATTATGTGCTACAATTTTTATAAATATTTGTACGCCAGCAGCGGTTGAATATTGGAAATTTACTGGACTGATTATGTACAATATTTACAATATTCTTGTAAATAAATTTATTGTTATTATTATTAACTGAATGTAGCCCGTCGACAAAAAAAAATGAAATTTGTAGTTGTCTCAACAACTACTGATAACATTTTTTTGTTCCGGACAAACATATGGATTTTGCTCCAGCTAAAACTCACTCAGTCAATTATGTAAAAAAAATTTTATGATACTACTATTTTATTTATGTAACTTTATAATACACTATACATTTATGATACCACTATTTTGACATTAAATTCTTGAATCATAAAAACCTATGAAATGTTCAGGTGAATATGATTTCAAAACATACAACCTGGTATCAATATAATACACCGAAATATTAATTTCAAAAAGAGTTGAGTACACTAAGTAAGAGTACCCAAAATGTTCTGTCTAATTCGACATCTACAAGCTAAATTATTAGGCAAATTTACCACTTAGCTAGTAAATTGAAACTCACTGAAGCGTACCTTTGTATGCCTAAAGCGTTGAATAATTAGAGCAGAACCTCGAAAAAGCTTTTATCAATTAACCTTACCCTTTTCGATATCCATAACAAACTTTGTTCACGTATCATAGTTAGTACCTATAATAAGCTACCAACTTCATTTCGAAGTCGAAGAAAATGCCGTTTGTAGTCATCATCACCACCAAGAGCCGGAAGACGTCCGTCGTAGAACAGAGAGCTCCCACGCTAAATGCCACAGAGTTTAATCTTCATGACAAAATTACAAATTTACGAGGAAAAATTTAATCCATGTGCGGGTTTCGAACGCGCGTCCCACCACCCCTTTAGCCGAGGTATGCTCTAACTAACCAATTGAACTAACATGACAAGAGAGTCATAACTCAATTTTTTCCTATCTTCCTTTAACCATCGTATTGGGATGGAGCGACATCTAGTTCTACTTACGTTGTACTACAAACAAGACTAATTTTGCAATCAGCTTTAAACTTGTTAATGATGACGCAACCCTATAATTTTAATATTTTTTATGTTTGCAATAACGCATGCTCCGTTACGCATGTACGTTGAAGTAATCCGCAGATTACTATAATCTTCAGCTGACATACCGCCAGCTTAATGCCTAATGATATCTTAGACAATTTTTTTTCAAAACATAAAAATAATCATCTCAATATGTTTGTTACGACAAGCAGAAGTCAACCCTAAGGGATTGTTAGCATTTTACCAATAGCCCTGTATATTAGCTGTAATCCGCTAACAAAAAGAATACAGAAATATACCCAAGGTCCTGTATTTGTATCTAAAAGCCCATAAATTCCTGTTAAAGTCATCAGTATGAAGGATAAAGCTATCGGTTATAGCTACTTTTACGGTATAGAAACCAAACATCAATATTATGGTAATTCAGCCGATCCAAGGCAACGCTAAGTCATGGCTAGAGATGGGAAACACGTGGTCTTAATAATAGGACAAATATGAACGACGTCAAAATAGTATTGTCATGATTTTCAATGGATTTCTAGATTATTTTATCTGAACCAATATTTTGTTCAATATTTCGGTAGTAACTTTAAGGCTTTCGCGACTTGAACACATAGTTATAAAATAAATAAAAATATAAATGTTTTTATCGCGATTAAGACCCGTTAAATACTTATAACAATATTTCGGTATTTTAAATAGTGGCAACACACACAGGATCACGTGGTAGGTTGTTCAAAATCGACCAATCACTGTTGAGCTTGATCGACCAATCAGAAAAGGTTTACCACTATATCATTTTGGAGGGAAAAATACAGCAGGAAGAAACCAGTCAGTCCGTCGAATGGTCATTCTGGCAAGAGACTTCGAGGCGAAAAGTACTAGCTTGAAATTGTACAAGTTTGGAATAAATTGTATTTGGAAGTATTATCTACAATGGTTTGGAATTTATAAAAGTATACTAAAGCATATATACATTTAGGGCCTATATTAAAAATCAGGGGTTTAACTATACGCAGATAACTTTATGATATACACCATTAAAATTTGATAGGGTTTTACTATCATGAAAAGTCAAATCTCGTGACAGTTTTAGAGTTAGTAAGATTTCTATCGTGGAAATAGAAAAAATCTTTGTCTTGACCATACGACAGGTGTCAACTGGTTTAGGCGTAGAAATAGTGTTTTATTGTCTGTAGCAAAGAGGTCATGTTTGTTTGTAGTTTATGAAGCTGACAAAAACGAAGTCTCATTTCTTATATTCTTGTAAAGTTCTTTGAAAGTCTGCTATTGTGGCGCACGTCACCGATTAAGGTTTATATGTGCGCCCTTGTTCCTTCCATTTGCGTGTTATAGACTGTCTACTGGGGAGGGTAAATAAAAGTTCTACATTTCGGTGATCACCGTTAATTATTATTCCGTCAGCATTACATTTTTAGGTAAATCAATGGTAACACTAATGAGGTGGGCTGAAGTACGGACGATCGGTACAAACGCGGCGGGGCAACTGAGTGCATCAGGCAACCTTTGCAAAACTAGCAAATTGAGCTCACGTTTCATATGCCCCTACATTACTAGTTTAGTGGCACCATGAGCTGAAGATCTTGCTGCTAAAATTTGCTTTTATTGATGTTTTCAATCCCCATATCTCCGTTTTCATGAAAAAGGGACCATAACTGAATCAACAAAAAAAACATTATCATTAAATTACACGAAAATCATTTGAGATATGCAACTTGTAGACAAGAACAACCGGAACTCCGGAAATTCGGAAAAACGGGGAGATTTGGTCAATACAAAAAAACATGTTACACCTTTAATTAGCTTCAGACGATAGTGCCCCATATAGTAGGGTACAACATTTTTTTTTGTATAGGTATAATAATATGTCTACCAATTTTTGGTAAATAAATCAAATGTGTTTCTAATAAGCAATATTTTTAGTTTTGTGGTTACACATGATATGTGAGTTAGAGGCCCTGGACGGATGGACAGACATACAGAAGAGTGTTAATAAAGCTCAAATTTGCTGTTTGGGTACGATAAAAGGTTTCTGTAGAAGCTCTGAGAGCGGGACTTAAACCTCGTCCCATCCCTTCATCCCCATAAACGTACGCCATAAAAGCGTTCTCGTGTTCCCATAGTATTTTATTGCGCACAATTGGTAGGCCGTGGGTTTATATTTATATTTATACCGCAAGGTAATTGACGGTTCAGTTCCGCGCTCGTATAAAGCGATTTTTGACGACATTCTGCGATTTTGAATTTAAGTAAAGAACGTGAACTAAAGTGCTCGTAGCAGAGCTTGCGTGGTTATCCTTAACCGTTATAGAAGGAATACGACATAGTCAAATTCACGTCCTAATATAGAGTGTAGCCTACCAAAATTTGCGTCTCTGGTAGCGCAAATTAACTAGACAGTTTAAATAGTATCGTCCCGTAATAAAATCTTACACCAGACAGCTACAACCTGTTATTGCAAATATTTTTGTAAGAAATTTCGTATATTCGTGTTGTCTTTGTTCGTTTCCTAATTGTGTGGTGTTTTTGTGTATGGTAATTTGCAGTCGCTGGTAGCGGACCGTCCTGCGTTGTTTTTAGGTTTATAGCTTCAGTAAAAAAGTTATCAACGTTTTAAAGTTACAATTTTCAAAATTTCGTTAATTTTCAAAATTTAAAATCAGATTTCAACGTTTTTAAATAGCTCCACGCATCAAAACACGCGGGCCGCGGTCCCCGATCGTGTCCCGTTGGATTGAGCGCGATCGGAGCTATACTTTTTTTAAATATAACAAAATTTAAATAAAATACCTAACTTTAAGATTTACAGTTAATTTACAGTAATTATTTAACCAGTGGTATGTCTTATATATTATGAACTATATACAACACTACAGTTACTACAAGGTAAGCATTTAGGCAACCTACAAGTCATTGCAGACTCACACGAAGTCCAAATGCTCCAGCCTACTATTATTACTAATATCAGCAATGGTAAGATTTACTAAGCTCAATGAAATAAGCATTGCAATCCAACGGGGCAATGCTGCTAAATGCTTTCGTTGTAGTATTTGCACATATATTGTAGTGTTTTGTTAACTTAAAGAACGTCCGCTGCGGTCATTAATTGGCTGAAAGACCGCATGGTGGCAAACTAATGAGCGATTCCGTGCTTCAGAGGATACGCCGTTAAGCCATCGGTCCCTGTTGTCTTAGGATGGTAATCGTAACAGCATGGTGGTAGGGCATGCCTTTTAGGCTAGCAACCACCCTCAAGTAGAAAATGAGTCGCCAAGCAGGTGGATGGACGCGGGTTCGAATCCCGCACATGACTATAATTTTTTTTTTCTCTCGTAAATTTGTAATTTTGTAACAAAAAAATATTAAAATAATATAATGTTAATTTTCCCGCCATAAACAGCAGCGTTCCTAAGTCGGTCTTAACTACTGCATCTAATTTTAAACCTTATATTAAAATTTAATACTATCTATATAGTATTCAATTTTAAATTTTCTTATTTTTATGTTTTCATAGGTTTTTGAAACTTATAAACACATAGTAATTAAACAACTTTCAACAGTTTTTATTTTCTTTTTTTTATGCCTGATAGGTTAGACTTTGCCCACTATCTCACCTGATGGTAAGTGATGATGTGGTCGTTGATGTTGTTCAGGCTAACCTAGAATTACTGGCTCTCAAGGACAGCTGCCGGAACACACCGTTAGGTGCTTGGTGACAGATTTTCTACTTAAGGGTGGTAGCTAGCCAGGCGAATGCCCGCAAAATGCCATACCAACATGCATTAACGACTGCCATCATTAGACGACAACCGGGACCGACGGCTTAGCGTGCCCTCCGAAGCACGGAAGCGCTCAGTAGTAATGTCGCCAACGGTCACCCATCCAACTCATGATCGCGGCGGACGTTGCTTAACTTTGCTGATCGGTTAAGAACAGCTAAGCAAACTTAAACTTAGTTTCATTGTTTCTTGGAGTTATCTAAACAAAAGAAAAACATGCATATGAAAATAGATAAATAACAAAGATTACGTAGACACTTTTCATCTCTTGGCTAACATCAAAGTATGAAAATATTCTCTAAATTGTCTACATAGCCCAAGGCCCAGCTTTGAGTTCGCAGACATTTTGTCTGAAGGGCTTTCCTGTCAAAGTAATAATTATCAAATTTTGTACCGTATTAATAATTGTATGTTAGTAAAGTTATCGTCGATTATCTTTAACTCTACCTTTGATTTCACCCAAATGTGTTGGGAACACATAGTTATAAGTATTTATCGGGACTTAATCGCGATAAAAACATTTATATTTTTATTTATTTACCTCGACGTTTCGACCAAGTTGCATTGGTCGTGGTCACGAGCGGACTGAATATAAATGTTTTTATCGCGATTAAGTCCCGTTAAATACTTATAACTATGTGTTCAAGTCGCGAAAGCCTTAAAGTTACTATGTGTTAGGAAATCAGAGAGTATAATGCATTTACATGTTTCGAAAATATAAATTTAACACTCACACACACTTTCACACTCGCCCTAAAATAAAATATTAATATTAAAAAACGGATTGTGGATTTATTGAAGCAATTAAGTTGGCACCTAATGTTAGTTGTATGTAGTAGATATGGAAGAGCGATAAAAGGAGACTCCTGATACTTGTTTAATGTAACATTAATCTTTGAAACGTAATATAATCATAACGGATTCGAATTTTGAATTATATTTTTATTTTACCTAAAAATGGAACCGACTTTAACACCCAAACGTGTGAAATAACTTGTTGAAGTCGGTACCATGATAGTTCAAAAGTACCTATTATCACAAAATGGTGCACATGGTACCGACTTCGACAAGTTATTTCACACTTTAGGGTGTTGAAGTCAGTTCCATTTTTTGGTAAAAAAAATTTTTGCACTCTTTTTTTTTTTTTTTTTTTTTTTTATGCTGGATAGGTTAGCCTTTGACCACTATCTCACCTGATGGTAAGTGATGATGTGGTCGGAGATGTTGTTCAGGCTAACCTAGAATTACTGGCTCTCAAGGACAGCTGCCGGAACACACCGTTAGGTGCTTGGCGGCAGATTTTCTACTTGAGGGTGGTAGCTAGCCAGGCGGGCATTCGCAAAATGCCCTACCACCATGCTATAACGACTGCTATCCTAAGACAACAACCGGGACCGACGTATTAACGTGCCCTCCGAAGCACGGAAGCGCTCAGTAGTAATGTCACCAGCGGTCACCCATCCAACTCATGACCGCGGCGGACGTTGCTTAACTTTGCTGACCGATTCAGAATGGTTAAGCAAACTTCGCTACGAGCGCTTCGAAAAGTTTTTAGTGACACTTGCTACTTACGGGATCGATTCTCATTAATTGTCAACGACTATATCATCAAGATAGGTAAATATTTTTCAGTTATAGGAGCGTAAATCAAAAACGACTTGACCGATTTTGATGAAATTTAAAATGGGACCAAACGACAATTATCTCCTTTCAAAAAAAAAAGAATTTTCGGTTCATCCAGTCCAGAGTTCTGAGGTAACAAACATTAAAAAAAAAGACGATTTGAGAACCTCCTCCTTGGAAGTCGGTTAAAAAGGAAAACTTTTGATGCTTAAGAATTAATAGATTTTGGTGTATTTACGTTTTGTCCCATTCATACAAAAAACATAAATTCGTCTTTCTGTAGGAACCTATTTCCTAGTAAATTACCCATAGTTATGTCGTGCTCGTAGGAAAGAGTAGTCTAGTAAATTTTCCTTCAAAGAAAAAATAAATTATATCTGATGTAGATAGGATTGCTTAAAAATCGGAAATATAACATGAAAGAGCGCCAAAATACTCCAAGTGGTAATACTGATTTCACTTCTTATAAACAAATCCAGTGAACAGATAGCTTGAATATAATTAATACACTACAGTATTTCATAATTTTATAACAAGAACTATCGAGTGTAAATTCATGCCTTGTAAGTTTTGAGATGCTGGTCACGGATACGCGGGAAGTGTATCTACTATATTTTTAATTATAAGAAATCTAGTAACGAAGTTTTTAGTTTTAGTATACAGTATATTATATGGAAATGCTCTTTCACAAGGTTGCTAGTACGTAATTCTTGTAATATATTTTAGTACCTACGTAATAGTTTTTGTAAAAACTAATATTATGTTAAAAGTTTCGAGGTGGGGGGCCAGGAGTGCCATAGCACAGGATATATATAGTTTAGGCTCCTGTTCCGTTCCAAGACATTTCTTGTAAGAAGTAATTCCAGCATTATCATTAAATAGTTATAGAAACCATTGTGTAAGGAAAAATAAAGATTATAATTATTATTATATTAAAGAAAAATCACATCTACAAATTATTAGAGCAGAAAAAAGTGAAAGTTTCGAAAAAAACGAACCTTATCTCCTACTTTTAATACCACACATTTGTATTTTGCCATTTCTTCTTTGTGTTTCTCCGCAGCGCAACCGACGTCAAGCAATGCACCGCTAATGATGTTCTCCTCGTAGCGTCTTGTAGCAATCGTATTAGCAGTAAGGAATACTGGCCACTAATATCTATTAGAATGTTTAAGAAAGCTAAGATTCAAAATGTAATGAGAGTTATGACTAACACTGATCTCCGCAAGGAACGGCTCTAAGGCATTATCGTCCGTCGCCTCCTATTTCACTTATATTTTCTCGTAGTCCATTTAGCGGGAGGCTTCATCTTGCGATGTATTGTGGTAACCACTTGAAAGTCTTTCTTCCTCATTGGGTATCAGAGCGATTCCTCCAGCCTATTGTTTCTTTAACTTGCAAACTAGTAGGCAATACTACTAAAGAAACGATAAGCAAAAAGTACAATTATAGAGCCACTGAGAGAAAATAAATGTGGTATTAGTTGCCGCTTATCTCAATACTAAACTAAACCGATATTGTGACAAAGTCATCTTCTTTCATTACATTATCAGGTGATAATGTTTCATATTTCAGACACATTTTATTTAATAATGTTAGGTTCGCGGTTGACCACAATTTTTATTTTATTTTATAAATTTTTAATATAATTATTTTTAATATTAACAAATATATTATTTTAAAAGTATATTAAGAAAACATTAAATAACATTGTAATGAAACACTTAAGAAAATATATATCTATAGACAATTCAGCCTAATTTTCCTGCTATGCCCACGTGACGTCACAAATGCCAGGCAGCCTAACCGGAAGAATTGGCCACCAGAATATGCCCGTTTGAGCCAAAATTTTAAGCTTTATTGTTTTTCTATTTTGTAGGTAAATGTTTTTTATCTTCGAGCGTAGAAAAAGATTTTAAGTCTTCTGTAATTAATCTAAAAAGGTTCTTTACTATAATCACTTAGGCTGTTTTTCGTACACTTAGCATTTTCCTCCCTGGAGTGAGGTGAAAAATTGAATATTTCCTTCGACTTCAAAGTTAATTCGAGTCGCGTACATTTAAAGCCTTTGTTACGCATATCTATTTTATATCCTAGAATCCTGCATTACTTAGGCTTTAAAAAATAACAACATTGCAGTTTTGTATAACAAATATCTAATTTTTCTACGATATGTTGCAATACGGAACCCTAAATGATCGCGCTTCAACTCGTACTTAACTAGTTTTGTTTATAATTTTAAACGGCAGAGGTCTCTGTCAGCAAATATCGGAAAATATTTAAGAACGAATTATTACTTATATCGTTACAGTGCCCATACTGGTCTAGCTTCCCTTTTAAGTCCTACAAGCTGAGAAACGAGGGCGTCTTATTCATATGTTCCTATTTGTAATGTAGGTAGGTATTTAGAAAACGCGAGCAGAAAAGAAAAGTCAAGTTACGGATATAGCCGCAGACGCGGTGCAGAGACGTTGTTTTTGTGAGTTAATGAAGCAATTCTATATTCTGGTCTATTACGAGATTGTAATGAAAAAAAAGCTACAACTAATATAAAGCTACTACTATGAATTAAATAAAGTTCACTCTCAATACGCAAAATATGTTTGAAATCTGCGCTTCTGATTCTTTTAAACTATTTTTGATTACGAATAATTATTGAGCACGGAATTTTTGTCAAGATGAAAAATAAAGTCAAATATACGTAGCGTAATATTTTTTTTGGATGCACTAAAATGATTCTCTGAAGAAAAGTTTATTTTAAAGTGAATTAAAAATGGCGAACCGCCCTTTTAACACTCCGTTTGCCCGCGCGGGGCATAAGTGTGCCCCAGTAATATACATTATTTCATAAACCCGAATTCCATGTTCAGCAATAGCTGTCCCTTAAGTCCTGAAATATTTTTCAGTACCACGACGCCCACGTACGGGTTTGTTTTTATCAACAATTTATTTATGCTGGCTCTTTCCTATTTCTCACGTTTTGAATGAGAAAACGACCATTCAAGCAAAACAGCACTGCAGCCGTGCATATATGTCGACCACTAATTATAGTATTATTTTTAATATACGACGGAATAGCAACTTTGTTGGTTGCTAGAACAGCAATGTATGTTTCACCGTGAGTTAACGCTGGTTTTGAAATATACAAAAACGTGTAATGGAATATTAAAAAGTTGGATATTTGAAAAACAGGAAGAAATTAGTTATTGTACTGAATGTACAATTACTGCGAATGTTTACTACAAAATGTTGTCAGTCTATTATTTAAAGTATTATTTATAATTTTATTATTTCAATACTATTATAACGGGATGCTGGGCTCTCATTTCTCCTTTTATCTGTGTTGTTTTTAGGCTGATAATATAGTAAGTAATAATTAATACTTTTGGACAATTTCCACAAAAAAAAAATGGAGGAATGCGTGATTTCTAGCCTAGCATCTCACGTGGTTTCAAATTAAATATTGGCTTAGCCTGAACTAATTTAAACACGGTTATTCAAAGAATACTCACGTAAACATGTAGTATTTTTGATTGATTGTTAAAAGGATGTGACATATTCGTTGGCCCTTCTATTCGTTAAATGAGTTTAGGTGAAATGTTGCTAAACCCCTTTTGCTATTATTTTGAGCTCACAAAATAAATGAACAACCCCTAAAACAAAGTCATTCAAAATCCCACACAAAAATCCACACACTATTTTGATCATATTACTATCAATCGTACTTGCCATTCCATCTGACCTATAAGTTATTAATAGCTTTATCTGATGTATAGGCTAAATTAATGATTGTGAAAAGCAGACAGCTTTTATTCAATAACTAAGTTCTGGGTAGTACAACCAGAATTTATTCGAACATTCTGAAACAGGCTCTTTAAAAAATACGACGATATTTAGTACGTTTCTCTACTTTTAAATTCAGCTACGAGAGAATAACAATTAATACAAGAATTAATGCAGAAATATTTAATTAGGTCTTTATGGAAGATTTTCAGCCAATGACACGCGATAAGTAACATTTTTATTTCTGCACTTAAAACGACTTGTTTGACTTGTTGTATGTGACTCACACGACAATAATAAACCAGTTTAATAATCAAACGACTAACAAATAGGACGTTGTATGGCCGTTCGTTTGGATAGTTAGGTCAGTGTTCAAAATGTTTGTATGCTATTTCGTTATGGATTAAGTCTTTATCGGTCTATATATATCTTTATCATAAGTCGGTCTGATAAAAGATGTACTTATTACGTCGTATTGCGATTTTTAATTAGTTAAACGAGCCTTCTTCTCATCGAGATATAGAAGTATGATTCGTTATGCAACATATGGGCCCTATGTGTCTTGGAGGATAGGCTAGCATGTGATACTTCTTAAAGGCCTCTGACATAGCCTGATGGCTGCGATCCTGTGACAACAACCGAGATCTACAACCTAACTTGCATCGAGAGAGGCAATAAATAGGTAAATGCTATTAGTGGTCACTTAACTAAATTAGTCACCGCAAAGAACATGATTATTTAGTAACAATTAGATAAGCTGTAATACGAGTGCTTCGCTCGACCACAATGTGTTCGACATGTCGACACTGACTGGCAACTGCCAATCAGTGTTAAAATCAAACACATTATCGTTGGAATAAGGCTCATTTTAACTTTATTTAATGTCCTTATAAATTTTCTGAAAATTAAAAATAACATCTGCTTCGGCTGTTCTCAAAATGCAGCGTGCCTAACCACTTAAGTTTTTCAATTAATTTTCCTGTCAAAAAGGCTGTTTTTGATAACAAGGTTTCTTAAACATGTCAGAGTAGCTACAATAAATGATGTTTTACATTCATCAAAATTTCAAATTTAAATTCAAAGCACAAATGACGTCTTGAATTGAAAATTGCCACCAACCAGCGAAATATTCTTATATCTTAATCGACATAGCTCCAGCTCCAAAATACTCGTAGCTCAAAATATGTGGAAATAATATGTTTTACATAAACTGTATTAAGGATGAAACTGTCATTAAGCTGAAAACTGTAGGGTCTATTTTTAAGGGCAATGACTCAAACAAGTTAGCTATAGAACACGTATAGACGTACGACTATTGTATATATATAAGTTCTGGCATGATATTGTATCGCGCACGAATTCCTCTTCAGCATACTATACTTAAATAAAAAAGTGGAACTGACTTTTTACACTGAAAAGTCTTTTTTTTTACAGTTCAACATAGTACCAATTTCAACAATAACTTGTTGAAATCGGTACTATACTTATTCAAAGCATTGGCCTCGCATTATCATGGTCTTACTACCATAAATATTTTTTATATGTAAGCTATTTTATATTTAAACACGAAATGTGAATGTTTCGTGCCCCTAAGGAACAAGACATGCTGACACACGTCCTGCTCAATAGATCTAGAACAAGGTTTTGGCTCAAACGCGTAGCTGTGCCCTCAAATAATTTGAATGTGGACGCTATCCTCTATTGCGTAGGTATCTACGGCACGGCGAAGGCTTCTACGGCGTAGGCCTTTATGAAGTCTGTTAACTTTTTTTTGAACGCACCTTTAGTTGCTTTGCGACAGATTTTCTTCTTGAGGGTGGTAGCTAGCCAAGCGGGCTTGCGCAAAATGCCCTACCACCATGCTATAACGACTGCCATCCTAAGACAACAACCGGGACCGACGACGGCTTAACTTGCCGTCCGAAGCGCGGAAGCGCTCAGTAATAATGTCACTAGCGGTCAGCCATTCAATTCCTGACCGCGGCGAACATTGCTTAACTTAACTGAACGGCTAAGCAAACTTCGCTACGAGCGCTTCAAAATTTACTTATGTAATATTTATTTTGTAAACGCAAATATAAGTTTCATATTGATCATATTTTTTTGTTGTTAGAGTGCCAGTGCCAGAACATCTATTGTACACCCTCTTAAGTGGGATAAGGGTAGATAATGACTACGACAGTTTAACGACCCTTACTTGAACAAAAATCTAAACGATCAATTTCACAGGGATCTCAAAAGATCCCCTGCCTCAGCCAATTACTTAAAGAGCCCATCCCTTAATTATAGCACTTGTCTACATTTTAATTATCAAGACGAATAGCGAGATGTCAGTTTGTTCACCTATTCATTAGTTAATTGCTTGAGCACTTTAATTTAATGAAGAGACAGGTCGGAATATTAATTTACATCATTTTCGGATGGTTTATAAACTCTGGTTGGCTTTTAGATAATTACGTAAAGATATGTGGATACATTTAACAATTATTTATTCTGACGTTTTAAGATTTTATAAATATTCACGATGAGTACAGATAGAAGTCCCTGTCAGAGGTCACAATGATTTATACTATTATGTAAGCTATTTTTATCTATTAAATATGTGTCGCTCATTGTAAAAATGATGTAAGTCCACGATTTTGAAACAATTATTTTCTTATATTATGATGTTATCGCAATAAAGTCATATCCTTTAATGTAAAATTGAAGCGCCTCAAATAAATAGTATTCCATTGATACATTCAGAAAAAATCAGCCAAGTACGAGTCAAATCGAATATTAAAACTTAAACCAATCAAAAAAGAGTACGGATCATGTATCTGTAGTGCGTATTTTATAATGTAAAAAAAAACTACTTGGTGCATTCTTTTTAAATGTTGTATACAATTTAAAAAATATTAACATACGTGCCTTTTTTCTCTAGCAAAGACTATCGTCTCCTACACAAATATCACATTGCAAGTGGCGGACGGACCAAATTAAACTAATGATACTTACGAAAGGTCTTCTTGCAGGATACTCTATGGATGCTGGATTAAGAAACTGTTTGGACATATAGAGAGAATGAATGAAATGAGATTGACTAAACAGGTATACGTGTGACAAGTGAACGGAAGTGTTGGAAGGGGAAGACCTAGGCGAACTTTCCGAAGTCAGATTGAAGATGTTCTGAAAAAAGGCCAGGTCAGGAGTACCATAAACCGACGCTTGTGTATAAAAGGATTGATGAGTGTAGATGAAGCGAGAGAGATATGTAAGGATCGTAGCAAGTGGAAATCTGTGGTCTCTGCCTACCCCTACGGGAAACAGGTGTGATTTACCTAATGTATGTACGTATGTATGTATGTATTGTGACACTGTTAAAAAGGCTTATCCAAAACGAATAAAGGCAAATAAAGACCGGTTTTGTATAACTGAATAAAAAGATTTTAGTTATCAATCCCATTAATCATATATAATATAGTAATATTATATATTTTCTACATTATTCTCCGCTATGTTGAAGTACAAAGAAATTTAATGAGTATATTTTAAGAGATATGACATCTTCCTAAATTTAAGTCTACAAATAATTAAACAGTATCAGAATCAAATACAATTAGGAAAACAATAAAAAATAACGATGTTTGGAAAACATAATTATATCGTAACAGATAAAAATAAAACAGAAGAACAAAGGAACGTCACAATTTTATTAAAAGAAAAAAAGTAAAAGTGGAATAAACAAGAAGGCGGGAAAGTCGCACATTTACAATTCAAGGAGGTTGAAACTTCCCTAATTGATTGTTTCGGAGGTCCCCTAAGCCTGCTTTCAGACAAAAAATATATATGAAAAAGAAAAAAAACGAGGTCAAGTGTGAGACGGATTCGTATGCAAAGGGTTTGAATAAATTCGCGATAAGGCAAGTCATTTTTATTTACCTGCGTATTTCTTTTTTCCTGTCGACTCATTTGTTTTTAAATTATGTGCTCAATTTATTCGCCAACGTTTTCAAAGTTAAAACCTTGTATAATTTAATCAAGAAGTACCACGTGGTAGTTCTCATTAGCAAAAGCTTTTAAAGCGCTCGTAGTGAAGTTTGCTTAGCTGTACTTAACCGATCAGCAAAGTTAAGCACCGTCCGCCGCGGTCATGAGTTGGATGGGTGATCGCTGGTGACATTACTATTGAGCGCTTCCGTGCTTTAAGGGCACGTTAAGCCGTCGGTCCCGGTTGTTGTCTTAGGATGGCAGTCGTTATAGTATGGTGTTAGGGCATTCTGCGAATGCCCGCCTGGTTAGCTACCACCCTCAAGTTAAAAATCACCAAACACCTGTCGATGTGGTCCTGCAGAGCCAGTAACTGTCCTCGAGAGCCAGTAATTCTAGGTTAGCCTGAACAACATCTTCGAACACATCATCACTTACCATCAGGTGAGATACTAGTCAATGGTTAACCTATCAGGCATAAAAAATATAAAAAAAGAGTCTGTCTTGGTGGGTACCATCGCGGTATGAGATATTCTGCCTTGAAGCAGTAGTGTGCAAACACAACATTGGCAAGGCGTAAAAGGTACTGTAGCAAGTGAAATTATTGGGCGAACGAGACATAAGTACTAACCACTTGGAGTGAGTGCAGTGCAGTGTTTGTAGAACAAGGACACTGACACTGCAACTGTAATTATAGACAAGCGTGTTACTGACCATCTTTTTTAGTTGCTTTGTTTAGATTCTAGATTTGCCTAGCTCGGTATGATAAATGGCAGAATGAACTAACCTAGGCAGTCTATTGGTGTATCTATATGTCCGCGTTGATACCACGCTAAAATTAAAAAAATAAGTGACAAGTAACTTACATAAAGATGACTTCAATCTTCCAATACTTGCACCCTCACGCTTACGAATATTTAATGTCAAGATAGGAAAACACTTTCCAGTTAATGGAGTGTAACTTAAAAACGGCTTCTTTTAATTTAATTTAATTTAATTTAAGGAAGTATATCGCTTATGTCCCGCTCTGTATATGTTCAATAACTATTAAAATCGCAGTTTAGTTTTAGTTATAAATGCGTACGTAAATTGGGTTCCAAGTTCCAAATAAGGAACCCCGAAAAGAACTTTTTCAATCAAGCCGTTCCATGTCTTAAAAGTAGGAGTAAAATCAGTATTAACTTAATTTAGAAGTCGATGCCGTTCAGAAACTTATTGGTTTGTCCAGTTTTGTAATTCACTCAGCTCTTTCCTAGAATTAATTAACGGTTTGGAGACAATATTAAAACATTTTCGTCAGGATAATTATACGATAAGGCTCTTAAAAGACTCAAATGAGCAGCTTGTTCCACAGCGTGCCACTTCGCACGCTTCGTCACCATCCGACGACTCGTACATATATAAAAACAAATGTTTATGTATTTTTATTTATGTTATTGTGACCGAACAAGCTCGAGGCCCACCTGATGTTAAGCGGACTAACCTCTGCCTATAACAGATGCATGGCACTTGGCGACAGATTTTCTAAATGAGGGTGGTCGCTAGCCAGGCGGGCATTCGCAGAATGCCCTTCCACCATGCGGTGAATCTCAAGCCCGCGGCGGCATTCGAACCATGGACATGCTGCGCGGCAGTCCATAGCCAATGCCACTGAGTCATCACTGCTTCAAATATATACTAGCGGACCCAGCAAACGTAGTTTTGCCAAATAGAAAATAATATGAAAAATTCGAAAATTAGTTTACGTCCTTTTCAGACCTACTGAAAGTAAACAAATAAATTCACAGATCGGTAAAGCCGTTTCGTAGAAGTTTTGTTACAAACACTGTAACACGAGAATTTTATATATTAGATATTATACACCGGACGATACTTAACACCAAATGTGATTTATGTAATTGTGACGGAGTGAGCACGGGTCCCACCTGATGTTAAGTGGACTAAACTCTGCCTATAAAAGATGCATTTCATCACAAGTGACGAATTGCATTGCGCCCGTCACACTGACACATACAGTTGTTAAGTCTCTTTTAAATATTATTTCTTTTGAATATTGCCAGATAGTTTTACGCAGAAAACATTGAATAGAATAGCGAAGGGTATGGTATCAAAATTAAAAAAGAACCAGGTGCGAGTCAGGCCGCCGGGTTATGAGGGTGCCGGATTGCAACAGCACGTCAAAGAAAAATAATTGCTGCTTATAGTTACAGCTTAAAAACTACGCTATAAATTGCCTTTTTTAGTATTTATTGGTTAACGACAGGAAACATTTCTAAATACCGAAATTTCAGATTTCTAACTTGTTAAGTTTTTGATTTATAAAACGTTTTATAAGAATTTAATCTTGATATTTGTACTACACTCAATACTAAAAAGCAAAAAAAAACTTATAAAGTTGATATAAACTACCTTTTCAAGTACTACGCAGCACACTGAAAAAATATATTAACTGAATTTGAATCAATATTTTCTTTGGGTCATTTTTTTACACAAAATATAAAAAAAAAACAGGTTTGTACCAGAACTATGTAAAATACTATATTATAAATATTAGCTACTACAAAAAAGCATTTAATCAACCTACAAGTCATTGCAGACCCACAGGCAGTCCAAATGCTCCAGCCCACAGGTTTATTACAGTTGTAATAAAATACCTCAAAATGGTGCAATAATAGTGTATTTCAAGAAATATACCCTCCTATGAATCATTGTTCTGGACATTACTTAGCACATTAGTATTTTCTTAACTAATTATCAGTGTTTAATAATCTTACTTGGAGCAAATTATCTTATTTCATTTATTTTCCTAGACACAGTAAGTTAATTTTTCCCTTTACTGACCGTAATTAATGGTGTAGGGACTCCTCTTAAAAAAGCAACACAGATAACTATTCACTTCTTCCCTCCATCGTTTTTCACCGTCCGCGTCTGTTCCAGCAACATTCGTCAATCAAGATGGCGTTCATCATGGTGTCAAATCATGACCATTTATCTAGAGCAACTAAGACCACACTGTCGTTTAACAATCAGATAGACACACACTGAATTAAATATTTAAAGTACTATAGTTATTGCGTTCATTAATTATTTATTCAACATTTTACTACTGTACTAACTAAACTGTGCATTTACGAGCTATATAGATCTATAATAACATATGCACGGACGGACAGATAGACAGACAGACCTATTGATAGTGGAATCTCATAAAAACACAAAAGTATTATTGTCTGCACAAGAATATTGACGTCAATATAAACCGTCTTTTTTCATTCGAGAAATGTTTCCACAGAGCGAAATGCTTTTGTCTAATTTGAAGATTTCTACCGTTTATATAAATTAGCAGTAAAACTATTCACATGTAACCTATAAAATGGTTCAATAAACTGCGGCATTAAACTATCAGACTGTAATAGCCAATTCTAAGTGGCAATATCATAAACCTATGTTCGGTGCCAGCGACATGTTTATCTGAATGGGTTACTAGACCACAACACGAGCTATTAGGCAGTAATGCATGTTTTGTGATTGTAATTGGGTAGCACAGTGAAATGTTTTCAAAAATATCAATGAGCTGTTGACGACTTCCGTATTTTGTGTATGACTCGGCTAAATGCCATAAAGCATCCTCGTTACTTTGAACACTGAAGACCCTGGAGTACATTCTCCAGGTCAGACAGCTGCTGGAATTTTTGGCGAGAGAATTAGTCAAAAGCACACTGTATTCTATAACTGTGTCTGGAAGATGATCATATGCTCGTGTATTAAATGAGACCTTAACTTATCAGACAAAACGTGAGTGTTAAAACTGCTTTCTTCTTTTGGGTTATAAAGGCGTGATCATGTTCATTGTTTTTATGATAAATTATGGACAAGTTTTTAAAAATGTAGTGTGTTATGTCTATAGTGCTAGTGCTAATGTCGAGAAGATACCGATACACGTCAAGAGCCAGAAGATCCAGCGTTGGTCCAGTGTCTTAAGGATCGCAATAGAATCGCGATAGTAGTACTTCAGAAGACGCTGATACCCACCTTCTGGTATTCCCTTCGTCTCTCAATATGATCACTCTCACAGGAAGATATGGAGGAATGAAATTCTAGCCCAGACACCATACAAGCCAAGCGACTGATGGCAAAGGCTCTTAAATACTCCACGGTGTTTATAACTGGATGTACCTTACCCATCAAGCCGAAGAAAAAAAGAAAGTGTAACTTACATACATACATTCGTATGTAGATAGATAGATAGATAGATAACTCTTTATTGTACACCAAAATAACAAAATCATTATAAACAATAACATAAACTTAAGTAATGTTGTACAATTGGCGGTCTTATCGCTAAAACGCGATCTCTTCCAGACAACCTTTGGATGGAGAGAAATTTTGCCATGATAAATGACGGTGGTGTATAATACAAGATTAAAAATAATTAACTTAAATAGGTACTTTATGTAACCTACACTTTATGGTAATAACATTACATAAACATTAATCACACATACAATATACTTAATAATATCTACATAATACATACAATAATATATACATAAATATTCATATATAAATAATAACAATATATATATATATAAACTAATAATGAATGAGACAAACAAAATAAGTATCAACTAATCAACTTTAGAGACGGATTATTAAGCGAGAAGTACCATTCTCTTACTTGATTTTTAAAAATAGTGAGAGACTGTGCTTGCCTTATGGAAACTGGCAATGCATTCCATAAGCGAACTGCTTGGACTGTAAACGATTTATCATAAAAAGAGCTGCTATGCTGAGGCATCTGCAGGCAGAGATTTTCTGATGACCTGAGTGTAAGCGTCCCAGAATGTTCAAAGAATTTAAACCGTTCTTTAAGATAGTGTGGACTGTTGGGGTTAAATAAAACGGTGTACAAAAGGGAAAGAATGTGAGTATTTCGGCGAAGTCGTATAGGAAGCCACTTGAGTTTATTACGAAATTCAGAGACATGATCATATTTGCGAAGACCAAATATGAATCGTATACAAAAGTTTTGAAGTCGCTCAAGTTTATCTAGCTGGTCCTCCGCGAGGTCAAGATAGCAGGCATCGGCGTAATCTAAAACAGGAAGCAAAAGAGATTGCGCAAGCGCAACTTTAGTAGCAGTAGGCAGAAAATTACGCAGTCTTTTAAGAGAACCACCAGACGAAAATAACTTGCAGCTGACGGCTTCAATCTGAGGACCCCACTGAAGACATTCATCCATAGTGATGCCCAAGTTCTTGACACTTTTACTGTAGGGGATAGTGACTCCATTAAATTCTACCCCAGGTAACATTGCCGAATCGACTTTGGCTAACGTTCGTGAGCTCCCGAAAATCATGACCTGAGTTTTACTCGGATTCACTTGTAATCCAAAGGCTTTACTCCACTTAGTAATTTGGCGTAAATTATAATTAGTGACGTCTATAGCAGTATTAAGATCGCTAAGTGAAGCTTGAGTGTAAAATTGGAGATCATCGGCATACAAGTGATAGGGAGAAGTAATATGGTTTGATATAGAATTAATGAAGATTGCAAACAAGAGAGGTGATAACACACCACCTTGAGGAACTCCGGCTGAAGTGTTACACCAAGAAGAAAAGGATTCTTCGAGGCGCACTCTCTGTCGGCGACCATATAAATAACTACGAAACAAATCAACCACTGTTGGAGATATGTTAATGGAGCTTAGTATTGCGAGAAGAATGTCAAAGTTGACATTGTTAAACGCGTTGCTGAAATCCAGCAATGTCAAGACAGTAAGTTTGCCGTTTTCCATGCCAAAACGTATATCGTCGGTGATTTTAAGTAGCGCAGTAACCGTACTGTAACCTGGGCGGAAACCGGACTGAAAAGGATTGAGCAGATTATGTCTGGAAAGGAAATTGCTTATTTGTTTGTGGATAAGCCGCTCAAAGACTTTAGAAAGAAAAGGAAGTATAGAAATAGGGCGATACTCTGAAATGGATGTAGGATTAGCTTTTTTAGGTAATGGGATAATTTGAGCTTCTTTCCATAAGGAAGGAAACAAACTATTTGATACACAAGTATTTAAAATATGACAAAGGATAGGTAGAATTATATCAAGTATAGGGATCAACATGTTTCGACTAATACCGTCTTCTCCGACAGCATTTGATGTAATCGACAAAACGCTCTTCCTAACATCACAAGCAGTGAATTGACTAAAAACAAATGGATCAAGGTCAGGAGTTGAAACTTTAGACAGATGTTGAAGTGTAGAAATTTTGTTTGAATCATCTATACAAAACGATGATGAGAAATGTTTGTTTAGGGCATTTATGTCTAAATTATTTGAAAAAGATTCCTGACGTGATTTGCCAACTCCTAGAGACTTCAGAAACTTCAAAATTTTACATGGATCTCCGTTTTGTATGTACCTTGTTTTATGTACCTACCTATGTAAGTTAACCTAATATTGTTTACTTCTGAGTTATTGTTAATATAGAATCTAAGATATTCTTTACCATGGCACGGTAATGTTTATAGATAACATTACTGTGACCATGGCTTTTATTTCATTGGACCCTATTACCACAGTAAAACGTAAAACCAAAAAAGTAGGTAATTCCACTGGAGCCCCGTAGGAGAATGAAATTAATTTACATATTTATTTATTTAGTTTAGAATAGTAAGCTTACAGTAAAAACCAAGACGCTAACTATCTTAAATAATTATATATACCTAACAACATATATATATTTCACGTATATACACTTAGCCACATTTCGAGCATACTGTTCATGACATCTAAATGACAGGAGCAGTGCTTTCAGGAATTCTCAATAACTTACATAGAAACACTCTTACGCTGTTAACAATGGTTCTCGAATTGTCTATAAAACATCAACTTATTGGAACTCGTGTAGGAAACCATTTAGTGATGACAATGCTTGCTGTAGTATCTGACAAAATAGAAGAAAAGACGGAGGCTCATAAAATATCAAACTGAAGCCACACTTTTATACATGTGTGCGGTAGAAGTGTTGCCATATGAAAGCAAAAATAACTAAATTGTAGGATTTATGGGAGAAACATTTTAGAAGATATAAATATACAGCAAAATCTGTTCGTAAGAATACCTCGCAATAACATAATATTATTTATGAGATTGTGCAATATCATTATAATATTCCACAATCATCACGATTATTATTTAATATGTTCCGCATTTTTTTTTAAATATTCTAGACTTTACGTTCTCTAGGACAATAAATAATTGACTAAGGCTTGTTGGGTTACGTATATGGTATGGTTTCGCCGCAGGTGCCGTTTTTTTGTGTGTTTTTTTAATATTTTTTTGACGGAGTAAGCAGAAAATACATTAAATTCAATACTTACGTGTGAAAAGTAATTCTAGATAACTTTTTCTTCACTGAATATGTTCTGTTTTTGCAGTGTTTTAAGACGCAAGTGGGCATTT
The DNA here is from genome assembly GCA_963854805.1 of Plagodis dolabraria. Taxonomy (NCBI): domain Eukaryota; kingdom Metazoa; phylum Arthropoda; class Insecta; order Lepidoptera; family Geometridae; genus Plagodis; species Plagodis dolabraria. Next base: position 32,087,926 of record OY978447.1, on the reverse strand, counting down.
TTAGTTTATTTATTCCGTTGTGTGACGTGTGTAATGTGCGACGGTCTATCATGAACTCAGAGTAGTCGTGCACGATATATATATGGATATCACAAAAAATATCGATATATGAACACGATATATCGATTCCGATATGTATATCGATACATCAATCGATATTATTCAACCGATACAACACTAGTGATAAGTGAGCTATGCTCACTTGACATGTTTGACCAAAACCTTAACATTTTCAAAAGGGATGTTATCAAAGTTGTTTTTTTATGGCAAATTGATCGTAAACTTTGCTAACACCACTTTGATTTTATCATTTTCTATTAACTTTTAACAGTATAATATAAGTGCATAATGCTAATTATGCTGATCATAATGTGAACACATATTTAGGAATATAGTCCGGCTCGTAAATGTTAACCTATATCATATGTCTATTTTAGTCATTGCATTCTGTTTTGTGTATCAATATAAATAAATAAATAATTGGATACTGATTTATGGTTGGCAACGTATTTAAAAAGTAAAAACACGAATTGTGAATAATTAGCCTTCACAGTTACAAAGGTCATAACAGCATTTTTTATGCAAGCCTATATTTTTAATCCAAGGTGTAGAGAAAAAATATTGCGAATTAAAACAATAAATTTGATTTGTTTCTTTACCCTAGCTGTTTTAACTTATATCAACCTGTCAAATATTTAATATTATAGACTAGCTAATTAAACAAGAAAAACATTTTCTACGATATATCGAAAATATCGATATGTTTCTCCGATATATCGCAAAGTATCGATACAACACTACGATATATTATATCGAAAAAAATATCGATACTTTTTTTGTTTGAACATCCCTAACTCAGAGCAATATGTAAGAAAGAGGGACTCTAAAGAAAATCAAAAGTTATAATAGCCTCTAAGATTTCACTAATAAACATTAGCTTGTTTATATAAAGTATATAACCTTAGTAAGTAGTGATAAGTACACCGACTTTAGAAAACTGCACACTTTTGGAAGCAATCTAAAATGTATGTCTGGCAACACTTTTGTTTACATTTTTATTCGAAATTATAACCTAAATTGCGTTGTTTAATATTAAAGAAAGTACATTATATTCAATACTTACGTGTGTTTTAATACTCAAGATGGTTTTTATTTTATTTATTCTGTTATGTGTGACGTGCATAGCGTGGGATGGTCTATCGTGGATAAGGACAAAATTGGCCAAATTTGATGCTTCATTTTTGATTTTCATTAGACTCCCTCTTTCTTAATCATTTCTCTAAACCTGTAGTCTGGATAAGCTGGATTGTTCATGTCTCTAAGTTGTATCTACTAATACTAAGGTGAGCTGTTCAAAGCTGCGTGATGATGTCCAGGTCAGTTTTAAGGTAGGTAAACCTACTTGACTAACAAATCTTAATGTATACCTACTAAGCAAGGACCAATAATAGGTAAATGTCGCCACGAATTATCACTTTTAATAGTAGAATCACGTTACAATTTTATACGTTTCTTACTTGTGAAGGTGTTCAGAGGTAAGCTATTGTGGTTGGTAACGTGTAACGTATAAAAATCAATCATTTATACATATTTTACTTAAATTCATTAATAGCATAAAAATTAATAGCGCCATCTTAAGATTTTGGGAAGAAACAACACCTATAGCTGCTAGCTTATGCGTGTGTAAGATTTGTAATCAATGCAACACAGCTGATGTACAAAAGCGTCACTAGATGTCACTACGTGTTATGGGTTCGAATTAAATTGCTCTATTTACTATAATTACTTATCTGAGGAATACGCGCAGTAAAATTAAAGTCAAATGACGTGTGAATGGAGCTCGGCCATTTTGATTTCGGAGACTTAGCAAGAAAGAACCGATCGACAAGTTTTTTTTGTAAAAGAGTGCTGCTAAAATGGACTGGAGAGGCATCTCCGGGAAGCCCCCATATAATAAATAAAATGTATCATTAACGGAGCCATCACGTAATAAATCCCAAAATCAGTGATAGCTGTTTGAAGCAGTGATAGCTCAGTGGCTTAGGGTATGGACTGCCGCGCAGCAGGTCCATGGTTCGAATCCCGCCGCGGGCTTGAGCTTCTTCACCGCAAGGTGGCAGGGCATTTTTGCGAATGCCCGCCTGGCTAGCGACCACCTTCAAGTTGAAAATCTGTCGCCAAGCACCTAACGGTGTGTTCCGGCAGCTATCCTTGAGAGCCAGTCATTCTAGGTTAAGCCTGTTAACACCTTCGACCACATCGGCTTACCTACTAGCAATAAAAAAAAAAAAAAAATAATCAGCGAGGTAATTAATATGAATGACCTTATAGGTGCATCGACAAACAGAATTTTAATCCTTGATTTTTTTCTACAGTGCTCCTTAATTGTATTTTTTTAATTTTATTTATATATTATGTACATACTTTAGATGCCTTCTACATAGACTTCTACATTATTTTGTTTGTATTATGAAGACTACCGTCTATGTATTTTTAGTAAAATTTTGTCCTCCAGTTATAGGTCGTCTGGAAGAGATCGCTCTAAGCGATAAGACCGCCTATTGTTACATCATATTTTGTAGTGTTATCTTTATAAGCTTTTTTTTGTGGTGTCTCAATAAAGTGTTATCTATCTATCTATCTATCTATCTTAACTTCTTTTTGAGATACTTACTTAATACAATCCCATAATGGGTATAGAATAAATTAATAGCCGCCACCCCAGGACCTAATCTCAACAAAAACAATGTGAAGAAAATATTATTATTATTATTATTATTGAACCCCTGGTGTTATAAACGTCTATGTATAGACCAATTTGCATCAGGTGAGTCACCTGCCTGGTTTGGCAATTTAAAAAAAAAACTTCTTACTATATCTTTGTAAAGATTTTTACTGTTACATAATTTAAGTAATGAGATGATAACGTTAAGATTACTTTTTTCTCATTAATTTTATTTCGTACAAACAAAAGGCTTTATTTATTGCTATATTTAGCTGGCGTAGGAACACTAGCTTACAAGATACAGTTTGCTAAAAACTAATTTGTGAGGTAGGGCTCTGTTACTATATTGTGAAATAGTACAGCCTACCAATTCCAAAGTTTGTTTGTTACTACTTTGTGTACTGTCATTTATATGTATGACTGTTTGAAATCTATAAACATTATAACTATTAATAATAATATTGCTTTACACTTCTAACCCAAACTAGCATAGTATTATTACATGAACTATGCTAGTACTATACCTAACTATTTAAATTTTAAATTAATTTATGAAACGATTCAATATACGACAGATTTAGCCCTGTAATAGCGCGTTCTAAGTGGCAATGCCATAAACTTAAGTTCGGCGTCAGACACGTGCTTATCTGAATGGCATAGTAAACCACGTAACGTGCTATTACAAGATAACACCTGTTTAGGCGATTGATGATAAGGAAACAGAGTTCACGGTGAAAAGCTTATATTGCAGCTTCTTTTTTTACTCTATAACCGAATTTCTCAGAGAATATCAAAACACTCACAGCGTAGTTTGCTTAGCCGTTCTTAACTTATCAATAAAGTTAAGCAACGTCTGCTGCAGTCTTGACTTGGATGGGTCACCGCTAGTGATATTACTTTTAAGCTCTTCCGTGCTTTGGAAGGTTAAGCCGTTGATACCGGTTGTTGTCCTAAGAGATAGGGCATTTCTAGAAGGCCCGCCACCCACCCTCGTGTAGAAGATCTTATTTTGAGTGTCAGTAATAAAAGATTAGCCTCAACAACATCGTAGACCACTTTATTCACTTGCTATCAGGTTGTCAAAGCTCTAAATAAAATAAAAAATACTCTTATTTTTAAGGTAAACGTATATTTTTTCATTATTTTATATCTCCACAACTTTTAAACCTATGTAAAGGATTATTATGGTTCTGTACCTAAAGGGAAAACGAAGTTCTATTAACGTCTTTCTACAATATTTATGTCTGTTTGTATATTAGTATGGCATGTCTCTAACTCCGGAATCGAAAGTATACGTTTAAAATTCAGATAATGTACACTCATTGTGCAATATTGAGATATAAATTCTAATTAATTATTGCGGTGCACAAAATAGGCCGTGTTTGCGCTTCAATTTGTGTTTGGAATAAAATAAGTATATCTTGAATATCGAAAGTGAATTTATTTTCTTTCTCCTTTTCTTAACTATTTTGCAGATCTTGAGTATATCTTCGTTTTGTGTGAGGTTGTAAAGGTAAAGGCTCATTGTCAAGCCGCCGGAACAGATAAAAAGACAAAATGGCGATGCTTGGTTCTCTGCGCCCCTCTCCGTTCCCCGGTTTCGCCCTAGTGTTGGGGGCATTAGTCCGTTGTAACATTTAGTCGACTCGTAGTGTTGTGGTAGCATCCGCAACAGCCTCGCCCCCCTTGAAAGCTTAGGTTTCAAGAGGTTTCTGGAAATCTTCATAGAATAAAGGACATAGCTTAGATAGCGCTCTTTTAATTGTGCCCTTCTTCGTTACAATATCCACAACTCTGCAAACACCGTCAGGGCCAGGATACAGTTTGGAGACTCTCCCCAATAGCCAATTTATTGGTGGAAGGTGATCCTCTTTGACAATGACCATTTCCCCAATTTGGATTTCTCGTTGCTTCGTCTTCCATTTTGATCGAGGTTGCAGAAGAGAGAGATATTCGTTTGACCATCGGTTCCAGAAGTGCTGCCTTAAGCGTTCAATCAGCTGATATCTATTGATACTGATTCGCTCCAGAGCTGGTGTTGGCAATGACGTTAATGGACGCCCAATTAGGAAATGCCCCGGAGTTAGTGGAGCTAGATCTGATGGATCTGATGACATGGGAGTTAGTGGACGAGAATTCAGTATCGCTTCAACTTGGGTGAATAGAGTTGACAATTCTTCAAATGTTAGACTAGTGTTGCCCGCTATGCGTTTTAAATGAAATTTTGCCGAGCGCACACCTGCCTCCCATATACCGCCAAAATTCGGTGAGTATGGTGGTGAAAATTTAAATGAGATTCCTTCGCTACTGGCAAATTCGCTGATGGTACGGTTGTAGGATAAAAGCATACGATTAAGTTCATTGTTGGCTCCGACAAAATTTTTACCATTATCACAAAATATTGTAACTGGTTTTCCACGTCGGGAAATAAATCTACGTAAGCAGGAGATAAATGCATTTGTACTTAACTCACTAACTATCTCGAGATGTACTGCTTTCGTTGAAAAACAAACATAAATACATAAGTAACATTTAGAAGTTTTAGCACCTCGCCCTTTATGATTTGATATTAAAAAGGGCCCTGCAAAATCACTTCCACAAACTTGAAACGGTGGGGCTGGAGTAACTCTAGACATGGGTAGGTCACCCATAATGGGTTGTAGCGTCTTGGCTTTGATGCGTCTGCAAATGTGGCACTTATTGACAGTGCTGCTAGCTAATGCCCTACCTCCGGTAGGCCAGAACATCTCACGTATAGAACTCAGTAATTGTTGCGGCCCACAGTGCAATAAACGGAGATGTTCATGTTGAAACAACAATTTTGAAAAGGTGTGTTTGCCATTTATTAATATTGGATGTTTTCTTTCATAAGGACACTCTTGTGCGCTGTTGATTCTGCCACCGACAAGCAAGAACCCCTTTTCATCGAGAAATGGATTTAGGGATAAGATTGGAGATTTATTGCTTAAAGTTTTATTTTTGCTTAGTGATTGAATTTCCTTTGAAAATGACAATTGCTGTGATAACTTGGCGAGATTGAGAAGGGAATTGTGCATTTCAGTATGCGAAATGGTGCCTGTTAGTTTAGTATTAGCCCTGATACAGTTTTTAGTGAATCGTAGGACATAAGCAAAAACTCTTTGGAGTTTTGATAGTTTAGAATATTTGTCAAAGGGTACTATGTTATGTTCACATTGTATAGAAAGACTGACTTTCATTTCTGGTATAGCTTCAGCATTATAAACATTTTGAGGCCAATCAGATTCCGGTTTTGTCAAAAAGGGTGGGCCGTGCCACCATAGCTGATTGTCCTTTAATAACTGTGGCTTTAGACCCTTTGTTGAGATATCTGCTGGGTTGACTTTTGTGGGCACATGGCGCCATGAAGATTTATCAGCTAGAGTTCGAATTTCATTGATACGGTTGCACACAAATACTTTTAATGTTTTAGGCTCAGTCTTGAGCCAGCCCAGAACTATCGTGGAATCAGTCCAAAATATAGATTTAGATATGTTTATCTTAAGTGACTTGATTACCTTATCGTGAAGACGCGCGCCTAATTGTGCACCTAGCAATTCCATACGCGGAATAGAGACTTCTGGCTTTATGGGAGCAACCTTTGTCTTAGCACAAAGAAGATTAACAGCTACATTTCCTATGCTATCACTAGATTTTATGTAGATACAAGAGCTGTAGGCCATTTGGGATGCATCTGTAAAACAATGGGCCTCTAGGTAAACTGGGTTGACACATAGCACATGCCTGGGAACTTCAATAGATGCAAAGTAATTTAGATTGTCAATGAATTCACGCCACAAAATATTAATTTCTTCCGGTACAATGTCATCCCAATCTAGTTTTAGCAGCCAAAGTTTTTGCAATATTATTTTAGGGATGATTGTGCAAGCTGATAGTAGACCTAATGGATCAAAGACTTTGCATGATGTTGATAAAATGCTTCGCTTAGTAGGTTTAGGTGGGGGTTTAACATCAGTAGTAAATTGTAGAACGTCAGTAGTAGGTTGCCATTTGAGACCTAATACAGATGATTGTTTGCTAAAGTCTTGACTCAAATTCGTAACGGGAAGATTTTCAAATATGTCTGGAGTATTTGTACGAAATTTGCGCAAGTTAAAGCAGCCCTTTGACAGCTCCTCAGTTAGACCCTCCACTAATGCCTTTAAGCCCAATTTGCTATCATGGCTGATGGCTACGTCATCAACGTACATGCTGTGCCGTATAGCATCAGCAACCTCCTCATTAGTGCATTCGTCAGCCAGTTGTACTAAGCACCGGGTGCTTAAGAAAGCTGATGCAGCAGCTCCGTAAGTATTTAATTGCAAGGTACGTATTGGCTCTGACTCGTTATCTCTCCACAGAATAAGCTGTAGATGCCGTTGTGATGGATCAATTAAAACCTGTCTGTACATTTTCTCAATATCACCAGTGACTACATACCTGTGCTGTCTAAAATTTAACAATATTGATATGAGATCATTCTGTATGACTGGACCTACCAATTGCAAATCATTGAGAGATTTTTTGTTTTCTGTGGGGCATGAAAAATCAAAGACAACTCTAATACGACTGGTTTCACTATTTTCTCGAATTACTGCATGATGAGGTATGTAGCAACCAAACTGAGGACGTTCCACTGCAGTAAGGTGGCCTAATTGTTCATATTCTTTAATAAAATTTGTATAGTCCCTTTTGCTGTTTGTTTTAGATAATCGTTTTTCTAAATTATAAAATCGTTTTTTGGCAATTTGATAAGAATCACCAAGTGTTGTTTCTGGTGATTCCCTCAAAGACAATTTCACTTGAAATCTGCCATCAGGAAGACGCTGTGTTGTTTTAATAAAATGCATTTCACAGTATTCCTCCTCATTAGTTAAGGCTCTACTAGGACTATCAGGTAGATCTTCAAGTTCCCAAAATTTTGCTAGTGATAACTTGATTTCTTGAGAAAAATTGCAATAAACTTTCGAAGTAGGACCATTTCCTATTGATCCGCTTACGAGCCAACCGAGTCTTGAGGAAATCAAAGTGGGTTTGTTTCGCCCTAGTGAGATTTTTTTTCCATTGACAATTTGCCAGAATAAATCTGCTCCTAATAGTACATGTATTTCTGATGGCTTATAGAAAGTAGGATCTGCAAGTTGAACATTTGGCAAGTTGAGAGACTGAGGGTCAACTTCGACACTTGGCAGCTTACTAGTAATTTGAGGAATGACTAGACAAGAAACGTCTACTTGAAATAAGCTTAGTCTAGATTTGATCCCAATTTTACATTTTTTAGTTGTGGTTGCAATTGAATTATTGATTCCGAAGACAGAAATATTTTTTGAATGCTCTAGGGAACTAGCCATATCCATAGTATTGCACATACTTTCAGTTAGAAATGAAGATTGGCTGCCGCAATCTAGTATTGCTTTCGCAGGGTAAGTGATATTTGTTTTAAGATTGACCAACTGAACTTCAGCTGTGCAAAGAAGCACCTGTCCAGGACGAGCCGTGGTGGTGAGCGATACATGAGCAGGTGAGCCTGCATCATCGGTGTTGCTTGGGGTGAGGTTTAGTGAGCTTGTGTTTAGATTTACATTGTTATTTTGTTTATGTAGTAATGTATTATGTCTTTTTTTGCAGAGTTGGCAGGAGCCGAAACGACAATGGAATGGCTGATGGCCAGGACGTAAGCAGTTTACGCATAAATTTAATTTTGATACAGTAGCAATTCTGTCTTCAATTTTCAAATCTTTGAAATTGTTACATTCATAAAGAAAATGTTGTTTATGACAAACTGGACATATCCTTTTATTTGAAACTTCACTTGATTGCTTAGAATTGTTAGAAGTAACAAATGACTTAGTACTTTTGTCAGTTCTATTATTTTGAAATTTGTCTGGCCTTTTGTTATAAGTGCTACCTACCTCAATGGTTTCCAAAACATCGGCTCTATTTCTTAAAAATTTTAAAAAATCATCCAATGTGGGAGCCTCTGGAAAATTATTTTTATGTTCTTCCCATTTGCGACTCGTTGAATTATCCAGCTTGGACGCCATAATGAAAATGACCATAGTGTCCCAGGAACCAGTAGGTTCATTTAAATTACTCAATGCCCTTAGGTTTTTAGTATAATAATCCATCATATAGCGTATTGACCGGTGAGATTCTTTTGACATAGATTCGAATGTGAACAAGGACTTGACATGGTTATTAATAAGAATTCTTGTATTGTTACAGCGTTCACACAATAAATCCCAAGCAATTTTATAATTGTTTGCTGTAAATGGTATTGACTTTATTAAAACGGCAGCACCACTTTGCAGTGATGAACGTAAATAGTGAAATTTGTTAATGAATGGGATATTGTCATTGCTATTTATTAGAGAGTCAAAAGTATTACGATACTCCATCCAGTCTAAGTGGCTTCCACTAAATGTTGGCAAAGAAATTGTAGGTAATTTAAGATTGCTGTTAAAATTGTTGGTAAATGTGTTATCAGATTGAAATTCAATTTTTGCGTTGTCATTTTTACTTCGTATGGCTTCCAAGATATTTTGCGCCGATGCAACTAGACTAAAGAAAGAATTCTCAACTTGTTCACGTTCCTGCAGCTGTTTTTCTAATTCAGATTCAGTTAACTCAAGCTTGCCCTGAATAGCATCAAATTCAACTAAAAGTTTCCTAAAACGCTCCAACTTAAGTTCTAATTCAGTGACTTCCTGTGTTGTTATCAAATCTGATGAAATCTGTTTGTACTTATCCAAATATTTTTGAAAAATAGTAATTCTGCCCTTTATAGTGGCACGCTGTGTAATTAAAATCTTTGTTTCCCTTTCCATATTGAAATAAAACTTCTCTGGAGACAACAATGAACTTTAACCGATGCACTATACATAGAAAATAACAAACCGTATTATTGCAAGCTCATTGCAATAAACCCAAATACTCATCAGCCGTTTGCCCGCAGTGAAGCTCTCATGCAGCTCTGACACGCAGTGCTGAGACAACCAGTGTTATTCACTGCCCAATGCTATGTGTTCCCAGCGATAATTGGCAGGTAGGTGCGAAGCAGGCTGAAAGGTTCAACATATCAAGTTGAATATCTAGTTATATTCTATTGAAATGCTAATGTGGAAAAGATTGGGTCATAATTTGGTAATTTTGCAATGAGCCTAGCTCATAATGCACCAATGTGTCATTGATGGCATGCCATTATAATTGGCAGAATGGAGTAGGTATACTGTTATAGCTAATTTTATGGAACAATTGAACATATGCTATCAATTGATAGATTGATTTAGGTTGAAGATATTTGATGAATTTTTGTAAATATGCCTTATATTACATGGAGTGAATGTAGTGTTTAAATGTACAGCATTCAATGCCTTTATATGGCAAAGTACGTGTGATTAAAACACGTGCTTGGTTGGTGGTCACTTAGCAGCGCGTATAGGCATATTGCGTATGGCTTCGATTGGAGCCTTAGAATAGGCGGAGCTAGACTATTACACCTCAAAATAGTAATCAAAAAAACCTACAAAATAAGTTGAAAAATAGTTACCCAAATGAAGCAAACGACTTACGACCACGAGGTGACGGAACAAAATCTGAGTAACTTCCCTTTTTGAGCGACCAAATAACATTTAAATTAGCCACCAGTCGGAATGTATCGAAGTTGCAGCACTCGTAGCCACCGTAGACCGCTGAAGAGATCGCCGCCACTCTTGTGTGTCGTCTAATTCGTCTTGTCATGTTCAATTTTATCACGTCGGGGTCACCATGTTTGCGCTTCAATTTGTGTTTGGAATAAAATAAGTATATCTTGAATATCGAAAGTGAATTTATTTTCTTTCTCCTTTTCTTAACTATTTTGCAGATCTTGAGTATATCTTCGTTTTGTGTGAGGTTGTAAAGGTAAAGGCTCATTGTCAAGCCGCCGGAACAGATAAAAAGACAAAATGGCGATGCTTGGTTCTCTGCGCCCCTCTCCGTTCCCCGGTTTCGCCCTAGTGTTGGGGGCATTAGTCCGTTGTAACATTTAGTCGACTCGTAGTGTTGTGGTAGCATCCGCAACAGGCCGTCAAAGTTTACAAGAGAAGTGACTTCGCAAAAATGTGGTCATCGTGCAAATGAGAACACACAAATCACTAGAATACTTTAATTTGCTTTATTCTTAATTCATAGTTCATGGGTGGTGACCCCCGAAATGGCATTCGTCCTCCCCTTATAGCCATTCCAATCCACGCCTTGCATAACAATCTCTTCACTATTGATTCCGGATATCGCTGCTTTGGTTACCTCGTCATTATTGTGATACGTTCTTCCTTCACCATGATGTCATCTTTAGGTATACTGCTCCAGAGGCTGCTATCACTTTGCATCATTATGAACACGGTTGATAACACTATTCTTTTAATGAAGAGCCAATATTATACATATATTTTCGTTATTGACTCAAAAGAATACCTAAAACATGTTCAAAAAGCACGCCAGCTCGACAAAAACACGACATAGTTAGCATGCAGCGTTCACCTGACCCAAATATCGCAAATTCCTTAAACTCCCTCTTAAGTCTTGAAAACGCCGGCAAATCCCCACTTTTATGCAAGTTATTAAGAAGATTACGGCAAGTAAGTTGTTGGACTGTAAAAGATTATTGGAGGTGGAACCCTACTCTAGTGATGTAACTTCCACTGTCGATAATTTATCTAGATCTATATATATACATAGTACATAGTAACTGGCATATAGATCTAAGCAAGTACAATATGGTATTGTGAGTGTCCTATAATATTATGCTATATGCATTTGGATAATAATAAAAGTTTCTAAGAAAACACGTTATACGTTTTCGGAGCGCGTAGCGAAGTTTGCTATGCCATTCTGAACCGATCAGCAAAGTTAAGCAACGTCCGCCACGGTCATGAGTTGGAAGGGTGACCGCTGGTGACTACTGAGCACTTCCATGCTTTGGAGGGCACGTTAAGGCGTCGGTCGCGGTTGTTGTCTTAGGATGGCAGTCGTTATGGCATGATAGAAGGGCATTTAGCAAATGGCCGCCTGGCTAGCTAGCGTTAAAGTTACGGCAGAATCATCTTTAACAGACTAGTGTCGAACCGTGATGTCTTGAAGGAATTGAGAGATATATTTGTCTAGAAGTGGGACACATCAGATTAACTTGATAATATCACTTCACACGTACATTAACGTATGTGTCAGGGTGATGAGCGCAGAGCAGTTCGTCACTTGTGACGAAATGCATCCGTTATAGACAGAGGTTACCGCTTAACATCAGGTTGGCTTTGTTCTTATTCAGTCACAATCCCATGAAAAAAAATCGTACGCACCCGAACCGAGCACTTATGAATGATATTCCATTATTTTACATATGCGCATGGAAAATGGAATTGAACTAAAATCCATCGATATTCCTTTAGATCGACATCACTGCGCCTTGGAGACTACTGTATAAATATGGCCATCCTACTTACCGTATAAAGCCGTTGGGCCCTGGGGATTATCCACGTAATTTTACCGATTAGTTTAGGTTTTCTTGAGATTTTACTGACGATATAATTATGGTTACTTTCATAAACTATGTAAACGGACAGCGAAGTCTCAGTAATATAATAAGGTCCCGTTTTTACCCTTTGGGTACGGAACCCTAAAAAAGAAGTGAAATTGCTGCATGTCGCTGATTGGTGGCCGTCATTTTGTGCTTTCATCGGCGATATAGTGTTGCCAGTGACATCGAGATGAATTAGTTTTTTCGCTTTGAGTATGTTGCAAATTGTCCTGGAATATACATGATGGGTAAAATGTTAAAAACCGAAGGAAGTTCTGGGGTATAATAAAAAGAAATATACAATTAAGAAGAAATGTTTATTATAGAGGCTAACTGTAGTGAAATTGCTGCGAGTTGCTGATTAACGGCCGCCATTTTGTTCTGTCATCGGCACTATTGAGTTGCCAGCGATATTGGCGTTTAGAGAATGAAAACATACGAAAGAGATATGTTCTGGCATGGTATATTCCCATTACTGGCATTCTTTACATATGTAGCAAATGATTACTGCATAATCTTCAATGGAGGTTTTATTTTAAAAACTATTGACCTAGCCGGCACGTTGCGATGATACCTAGTATAAAAAAGTTAAATACGCAAAAAATAAACAAAATAAATAAGTTATTGACCATTCATTAAGCAACCAGAGAGCCAAGTTCAGATAAGCAGCAAGTGCTGAATTTTAATCCCGAGAAAACGAAGGATTCTGTAATTGCGAGTGAAAATCTTCCAGATTGTACTAGGCACAAATGCATATTATTTGCTGATGACACTACGGTAGTGGTAAAGTGTGATCATCATAATTCATCTCAAAGCATTGTAAACGAAGCATTGGCTGATATTAGTAGGTGGGCAGATTATAATAACTTAAGTAATGTAAGTAAGACTAAAATAATTCAGTTTGCAACGTGAGCACCGCAATGTGGGCGTGCCGCTAGCGAGCTAAACTTGTTATCACGATGAATAAAGATGTTGTCAGATCAGAATCAATAGAATCACGGCGATCACATGTATACGCTGTTGCTGTTGCGTCCTCTAATGGAGGCGAGAGGTCTTAGTATCTTTTTAGGGTTCCAAATTCTTTTATTATAGCAGAATGGAACCCTTGTTAATTAATAAGACTCTGCTATCCTTATTTCCATTTCTATTTCACGGGTCTACATCTCGTGAACCGAATGAGTTAAAAAATGCTAAGTATATAGTTTTTTTTGTGACGGAACAACAGACACACAGTTGTAAAGTCTTATGTGCCTGTAACATTACTGGCTCTTAGGAACTGCTGCCGGAGTACACTGTTAGGTGCTTGGCGACAGATTTTCTACTTGAGGGTGGTAGCTAGCCAAGCAGACATCCGCAAAATGACCTCCAAGCCGGCGGCGGTGGGAATCGAACCATGGACCTGCTGTACCGCAGTCCACAGTTATAACCACTCGGCTATCATTGCTTTATATTTTTATGTAGAATTTTGACCTAGAAATAAATATTAATTTATTTACTATTTAATTCTAGGTTAGCCTGAACAACATCTTCGACCACATCATCACTAACAATCAGGTGAGATAGTGGTCAAAGGCTAACATATCGAGAATAAAAAAATACTTAAGTAAAAAATGTTAGATTGTAACTTCAAATAAATTAATTTTCAGGGCGGAAGTCCTATAGGAAGGGAGCATAAAAAAACCCTGAATCCGTTCATGTGGAGTGTTATAGTTTGGAACTAATTGAGTAGAGAACGAATACATCATTATACTTAAAAAAATATATAATTGCATCTGAATCTAAGGCAAATTTAAGCCTATTTCAAACACTAATCAAGCTACTTAAGTTATTAATCTGATATATCACCTTTATTTTCAAATTATTTCAATACATTTTTTTTTGTTCGGGAATCGAACAGTCTTATACCTCCTCGTTTCGGCTAGAAGGAGTATGGTTCAAGTGACTTTAGGTATTCGGCGTGAAACCATAGGACGTGGGTTCGATTCCTGTACGAAACGAAAATAAATGTGTGCTGCAATTATCTGTAAATGTGATTTTCACTGATTATGCTGAAGTCATATTTAGTAATACTGAAATATCACTATATATACATATTTTGTAATATTTTCTCTATACATCCATTTACTACTGAAAAATGCTAATTTACAATCTAGTTCTTAAGTTGTGGTCTAAGAAACATTATTTATGTTATGCAGACCTTATAGACCACATCCCGAATTGCACTTACCTGGTTTTATTTTCACCTTGAGCTTGAGCTCTAAATTTTATTCTGCTTAGAAAGTCGAGAACACTTACTTGTACATCTTCAAGTATATAACGAGAACCTGTTTGATCCGAAAGCTTAATATACAGCTAATAATTTTAAAATATTACAGCAGTTTTTATTTCGCGTTGCATTAGCGAAGGCAATGCGTCTGTAAGAACATAATGATTAATACATTTCGTTAATTTTAAGCTAAGCAATACAAATGTAGTAATGACTAGAAATTAAACGAATCAAGTCACTTAAAACACGTAGATAACTTTGCTTAGCATAAAACCGCGGTAAATTCTCATACAACCCACAGTTTGCATTCCTGTATAACGCGGTAAAAACCAGTATTTACTGGACGCGGGCGGTTGTTTCAGGACTTTTTGTGTTGCCGTTTAATCTCGCGAATAAAGTATACCTGTGAACTTAATGAAGTCGGTTTATTAAGCTGTTGAAGGAAATGCTAGAGCTTGTTAATGCAAGATACGGTCTTGAACGTGATTTATAGAGTTAAAAAAATAAAGGCGGTAAAGTGTGTTTAGTTTTTATGATAAATACAGTTTTAAATGTAGGACATAGTGCTGTTAGCCATAAGGCTATCTAAATGGACCATTGTTATTTTAGAGCCTCAAGGATTTTTGAACGAATGTCGATTGGAGATCGTGCATTTAAATCATAAAACGGCTGTGAGCACCTAGGCTATTTAGTGCTTGTCGACGAAGTGGTCTTCGATATATGTTGACTGTAGATGTAGGATTGAGAGACCTCATTTCGCAGACGAGTAAGCGAAACAGAACTAGGCAATATTTAAACACAGTAAGCGGTTTTTTTTTAAATAAATTCATATACTAGTAAGCTTTTTAAAAACGGTTAAATCTTTTGTAAGTTATCACCATGGTTGCCACATAATAGCATATACCAGCTTTGAAGGCGCTATATAATGCATTCGTTAGAAGCAAGCTAGAAAGTAATGCAATTGTTTGGTGTCCAACTGAGGATAAATATGTGCTTAAACTAGAGAAAATCCAAAGGAAATTCATACGATGGCTTATATAGCAATACGGGTATTACGTTGGTTATTCGTTTCTGTATCCGAGCATGTTTTTGCTTGGAATGACGGGATACAACACATTAGAAGTCAGAAGGATCGTAACCCTGCTAGGATATATTTGAAACGTATTGGTGGGCCGCAAGAGCAATCCATCATTGTTAGAAAGGATTCCTATTGCAGCTCCTAGTAACTAATTGAGAGCTCGAAGACATAACGTGTTTGAAATACCGCGCTCCAATTCTGAATCAGGACGTCAGTCGCCTCTTCTACGTGCGCTGCGCTTGCTTAACAATGTTACTCATCAATACCAGAATTTAGATTTATTTCACTGTACATTGAAGGAATTTCTAAGAATGGCTCAAGAGTATTTGGAGTTGTTCCCTTCTAGATAATTAATAATAATAACAATGCTAATGTATATTTTACTATAATGTTATCATATGTTGTCTATAATATAGTATTATTTTGTATAACAACATTAAGCTTTGGGTGGGCGAATTGGGAAACTGTAATGCTCACCCAACAGTCATGTATATATAAATAAATAAATAATAATTGGGAATAAAATTTGTATTAATGCGATTTATTAAATGAACACAAAACTAAATTAAGCGAAATTTTAGAGCTGTATTGGAATCGTGTTTTGAGTTCCAACATAGTATATTTCATAATCTCTAGAATATTATATAATTTATTAATATCATTCAAGGCTTACGCTGTCTGAAAAAACCATGATCAGAATTTGTCTTTTTGAAACTCAGTTCACCTTAATGACAGGATAAAAAAATTATAATAATAATAATAATATAAAATTAATGAAAAATACGCATTTCAAAGGCTCTGCAGCGTATTGTTAGTTATGCATAGAATAAGTCTGGATCTGGGTTTACCGTGGAAATCTTAATCATGAAATCATTTTCGGTTAAAGAAGATTGACGGAAACATTGAGGTAGATGGCAATAATCTTAAAAGATTTACATTTGGAAAGCAATCACAATGTTTTTTTTTTATTGCTGATAGGTAAGCATTTGATCATAATATCACCTGCCGATAAATGATGATGTGATCGAAGGTGTTAACAGGCTTAACCTAGAATTACTGGCTCTTAAGAACAACTGCCGGAACACACCGTTATTGGTGCTAAGCGTCAGATTTTTCTACATGAGGATGGTCGCTAGCCAGGCGGGCATTCGCAAAATGCCCTTCCACCATACGGTGAAGCTCAAGCCTGCGGCGGGATTCGGACCATAGACCTGCTGCGCGGCAGTCCATATCCATTGCCACTGAGCTATCACTGCTTCAAGATTATACTGGTACAGTCAAAATAATCATCATAATATATTTGTTCACTAGCAAACAGAATATATAGAGTAAATATTACACAGGACGTAATAGCTATACATATAGCTTTAAAATGCAAGAACAAAAGTGTTCAGACGACAGCGTCCTTTGAGGGCCGCCGCGACCGCGTATTGTGTTTCAAGTATTCTCGCGAATGTGTTGCAATGTGGTCCAAAAAGAAAGCGTCTTCTGTCCCATTTTTATGATATACATTTACGATACCAAGCTGTCTCGCAAAACGCTGCTATTAGTGGCAACATTACACCTGTTCATCAAAATTGTAGTTCTACCGATTTGACTTGTTTTAAGTAGGGAATATGTACAGGCACCTAACTGAGAGTTTTATTATTTGTCTTCGAAGACCGATCCTAGGACTAGCTTACTTAGCATCTTTGACAAACTAGCAGAGAGTGTAGAAAGTTGAGTGTGTCACATATAAAAAAAGGTTTTACCGATCCCATATGAGTGTAGGAAGTTGATGCCTAAAATACATCCCGACTTTGACATTTGATATGTGACTTTTTTATATAAGCACAAATTCCTTTTTACCGACTTTCAATAAAGGAGTGGGATTACAAAATTCAACTGCATGTTTTTAAAAAAACATTGTCTCGTGAAACGTTATCTAATATAACTTCTGCACAAGACTAACATTAGCGACATTTAAGTAGTGCCGCGCAGTATTAAGGCTCAAGGATACAAATTTTGACTTAGGCATAAATAAAAATAAAATTAATTAAATACATTTCAGCGTTTAACGCACAAGTGGCACTCGTTCCATCTTCATGTGAATCGCCTTTATATTATATACATAAGTAATAAAATAAGAGTAGGACTCGCGCACGAAAGGTTCCGTACCATTAGCTATACAACATTAGACTTCATATTTTAACCTAATATTGTTATAACGTGCGCGAGGCCGACTCGCACTTGCCCAACTTTTTGTATTTTGTTGTTATAGCGGCAACAGAAATACATCATCTGTGAAACTTTCAACTGTCTAGCTATCACCGTTCTTGAGATACAGCCTGGTGACAGACGGACGGACGGATGGACGGACAGGCGGACGGACGGACCGTTTGGACAGTTACGTCTCAGTAATAGAGTTTCGTTTGTACCCTTTGGGTACGGAACCCTAATAATACCATTAATTTTAGGTGGTAGAGGTGACATATATATTATATCTTTCGTACGCGGCTTCGCCCGCATGTACACAGATCATATCGCACTCCCTCGGAAACTAATCAATAAATCAGTATGAAATCTTTATCAGTATTAGGCATCTATTTCTACCTCATTTATTCAAAATTTGTTTAGTCTTACTTCTATAATTCTAATATCTGGAGGTGAGTGCCAACACACACGCTTCCATAACATCAGTAGTATATAAACTACTGGCTTACTATAGTGACAGAAACTCGGATCATTTAAGTATCTCTTATAACCTGTACCACACTCCCGACAAGACTATGGCTAGCGTCGCCTAGAGCCGCGTGGCATTGAGGCTCAACGATGCAAATTATGACTTGGGCACACACGGCGGTGCTCGCTCTGTCGTGTGCATCCGCCTTTATTTTATATACAAATGTTGCGACAGTATTCTTTATACATTTCTGTAGAATATATTATTTCTCATATAAACTTTTCTATTACTTTGGCGACAACCCACAGAAATTGGACTATTCTTCTTTCTCTGCCACTGAAATAATACGTTGTTGAATCATATTCTTTAATTTTGCACTGACAATAATTTTTCATTATATTTTTTTATGTTATTGTGACGGAACAAGCTCGAGGCCAACCTTATGTTAAGCGGACTAACCTCCAACCTCCTGCCTATAACAGATGCATTTCGTCACAAGTCACGAATTGCTCTGCACCTTAATACATAGATGTTAAGTCTCATGTGTCTGTGATTTCACCTGCTGCGCGGCAGTTTATACCACTGAGCCACCACTGCTTCAAAAGTATTCCTGGAAAAGGTTACAATACATATTACTCTCTTTAATATCTCAATCCTCATAAAAGCGGACATAACATCGAATATTTATAAGAAAAGATGGCACCAGTCAGGTATGTGACAATTAAAACCAAGCCAAATCCTCATACAATAAGTACATCGTTGGTAAAGCCACGGGGTATAAGTCATGAAAATATAGTCTTTTGCTAATTAATAAGTGACTCCCACCGCCATGTTCTTATTCAATCACCACGACGCAAAGTTAACATTGCTGTGTTCCCCAAAATAACAATGAAGTTTCTGGCATATTTTGTCTCACGTAGCAATGCTTCAATTTTTCATCAGTCAATAATTTTAACGCTCTAATATCTATATTTCACTAAGGATACTGCATAATGCAGAAGTGGACTGTTCAAGACATTTGTCACCATCAGTCCACCTAAATAAAAAAAAAAATCTTGTTATCAATTCATACCATCACACCTGTAAACTCCCGGAGGTATACGCAAATGTAATACGTAATTCTAGGTTAAGCCTGTTAACACCTTCGACCACAATATCACTTACCACCAAGTGAGATTATGGTCAAAGTCTTACCTATCAGCAATAAAAAAGGAGTCTTAACATATATATTTTTTTACGTTCATATAATATAACTGCTCTCTAAAAACCCAATAACAACTGCAGTCTAGAAAACCCAATAACAACTGCCATTTAGAAAACCCAATAACTACTGCTACCTAGACAACCCAATAATGACTGCTATTAGGAAATACAGAGAATAGCTATATAGAAAACCCAATATCAGTCTGACCTGACAATCGAACTGAAGGGATCAATATCCCAAACAACGTTTTAAGTTACTTGATAAATATTCCAATGTTTTTAAATACCTTAGAAAAACATTGTAAATTAGCAAAGATAATTACCATTATTTAAATTCACAATAGCTAAAAGGCAAACGAAAACTGTTTAATTTACTCAGCGGACTTTTTCAAACAGAAACAGATAAAACCGAATGAAATAAAACTCGGGACCTGTTTCTTCAAACTCAATTATTTAATTCGTAGCGATCGTAAAACACAAGTTTACAAGTGGCTTTTAAATGAGGAAAACATCTTTAAATAACAACCTCAACAATCCCTGCAATATCATTTGTGAAGCAGTTATGGCAATTTTGAATCTTGCAGCGAGCTTGAGCTTTCCCGCATAATGGTAGGGCATTTTACGAATGCTCACCTTGCCTAACAACCACCCTAAGTGTTGTCTTAGTCTTCTCTCGCAGCTGTTATTGAGAGGCACTTCCATATATGTTAAGTCTGTTTAACATCACCCCTTACCAATAAACGAGATGGTGGTCAAATAGCCGAACTTATTAGGTGTAAATAAAAATATTTACATCTAATAGGTTTTATTTACATCTGATTACATCTGAGGTGTGTAAGTCCACGTGTTCCGCGGCTCCCACGAGGTGGTAAAGCGGATATTTTACCGGAGGATGGGGGTGAGAAGAAAAGGACAGCGACCTTTGTAGGGGCTGCGGATGAGTGCATGAACGACCCTGCGGCCGCGCCACCTGTTCCCCTGCGGGTGCATTTGCGTAAATGCAATATCCTCAAAAATCAAGTCCGGCACGTTAGTACTCATCACGAATTTCGCCACTGACTTATTGGTCACATTTTTGAAAATTCAATATCGTCGAAGAAATGTTCCAAAATATATTTTTGAACTAGTTACAGTTCAGATAGTTTTTACCCTTTTTCAAGCAGTTATCAAAAAAATCAACACGGATTAATTGCCAAAGCGTCCGTACTTAACATATATTTTATCTCAATCTGAATAATCATCTAGAGAGGAGTTTATTTTCAAAGTCACCTCAAATTAGGGTAGAAAACATTCCTGGAAACAATTTTGAGGCGCTCGGCGTTCGTAGCGGTGTTTACTGAGCTGTATCAGCTGAATTGTCTACTGCTAAACACAGCCTCCCCCATTATGGGGGGGTTTGCCATAATGTCACGCTTGGCAGGCGTTGGGGACCGTAGTGGGGACATCAGTTCCTCAGAAAGCGCTGCTGCCCATCTTCTGGTGTGTTACCCTTAGTAGCCTTTTACGACATCCACGAGTAGAGATGGGAGGGTGACATTCTAGCCCAGAACCCTACTGGATAAATAAAATTAAATGTATATGAGAGCTTGCTAATTATAATTGTCAATTTTACTGATTGTAGGTGATACGGTTCGCGTGAAGTAGGGATGAACAGTCTGATTTTAAAATCATAGGGTGTGCGCGTGTTTATGTAATTTTCAACTACTGACGCACCAATCGCAGCTGGACATATGCCTGGGCGGTGATTTTATTTATCGAAGTGCAGGTATAAACAATATTATTTTTTAAAATACCTACGTCTTACATTGATACCTCTATATACTTTATCATCTTTAATTTCTTGTTGCGATTTTTAATAATTTTAACCCTTATATTATTTTGTTGTCAGGTGGTAAGCGGAGGCACAGTCTTCACCAACTAGGTTATGCAACGTCCACTGCGGTATGCTAGTAAAAATCAACTGAGCACTTTCGTGTTTCGGAGGGTACGTTTCGCCGTCAGTCCCAGTTGTTGTCTTAGAATAGCAGTAGTTATAGCATAGTTGTAAGGCATTTTGCGATTGCATTTTGCATTAGCTACCTTCAAGTAGAAAATCCGTCACCAAGCTCTGTATGTACCAGCAGCTGTCCTTAAGAGCCAGAAACTCTTGGTTAACTTGAACAACATATTCGAACGCATCATCAGTAACTATCGGTGAAATAGCGGTCGAAGGCTGACTTTTAAGCTATAAGGTAATAAGCTATAAGGTTCCAATCGATCTCACAACTTCAAGCACCCTCTTAACCAAAGAACCTACCAAGCAATGAATTCAAACAACCACTTTAGCACTACTTATCACAAACACTTAGGATGAAATCTTTCAGGTTGGATCCCTCGGGGCTCTTCTAAGGTATTTGTATTTCACCAAAACAAATGTATATAGAAAAAGTCCTTAAGCATAATTCAGCAATACTCAAGTGGCTATTAGACAAAAGTAAAATTTAAACACAAATTATTTGATTGCAGTTTCACATGGTGGAAAACCACAATGCGATCAACATTTAGCCAATGAATATTTACATAATATGAACACTATCAATTATAAGTAGGATCTTTATATACCTTTGGGATGATAACTAGCTTTACGGGTGTCAAATATTATAGAGTTTTCTTCGCCCGCTAAGCTAGCTACCAGCCTCAAGCTGAAAATCTGTCACCGGTACCTGACGGCGTGTTCCAGAACTCATTTTCCATTTTATTTAAAAAGGTGTTTTAGTTGATTCAAGTAAAGAGTCTGTCGCCAAGAATCCAATGTCGTGTTCCGGCAAGTCTCCTTGAAAACCAGTTATTCTTTTCTCACACAATTATTTTACAGGTCGCATTTCTCAACCGATTCTCGTGAATATTTTTGCGTTATAATTACGTGGAATTATTTTTGTCGATTCAGTTGGATTTTTCTCAAAAATGCGTATTGTATTAAAAAAGTAAAAAAAAACTTATTTCTGTTACTAGGTCTTTACCTCACAGAGCCACTAGTGAATAACGTTAACCCCATAATCATATCATCATAATCATCAGCCGGAAGACGTCCACTGTTGAAAAAGGCCTCCCGCTTAGAACAGCACTAAGCACATTTTTTTATGCCTTATAGGTTAGCCTTTGACTACTATCTCACCTGATGGTAAGCGATGATGTGGTCGAAGATTATTATTATTATTATTATTATTCAGGCTAACCTAGAATTACTGGTTCTCAAGGACAGCTGCCCGAACACACCGTTAGGAGCTTGGCGACAGATTTTCTACTTAAGGGTCGTAGCTAGCCAGGCGGCTATTATATTATTATATTTATTAGCAGCTTGCAAGCATTGGCTACCTGTGATTTTACGATTTCGTATTTTTATTTATCACGCTAGAATTGTGGTAAATCTTTTATATTCGTCCTTTTTTTCGCAATATCTACAAGTTTACAATTGTAGAACAACCGAACCATAGAACCTCAAACGTAGACTGAGTTAACCAAACAAGGCAAAAAGGCACAACGAGCACGGCTTCGATCCGGGTTTGCTTTGCCCGGGAACTGAACCTGGTACCTGTGCCGAGAATACTAATAACCTCTCTTTGAGTACTCCAATTGTGATTTTTTACCTTCAGTTGTGATTTGTGCGTGAAACATTGACTTAAATTTGGTCTTTGTACACTTTTCAGAAGCATGTATCAATGAAGTTATTTTATAAAATAAGACATCAATTATCTCACCTGATGTTAAAAGCCTTTTTTTTTATTAGAAACGGAGTATTTACCGTGAATTTCTTTATTTTTGAGCTCTCGATGTTTCGGCACTGTTGCAAGCGCCATGATCACGAGTAAACTGAAGTCTATGCGATTGGATGGTAGGCACTTAGAGCAGACGAACCGGTCTACCCTCTTTCCTGTACGTTTTTACAGTTTTCTCGCTCGCAAATTACAATGTTTTTATGTATGTAAATTGATGAAATATTTACATGACTGTATGGGCTTTCTGAAAATAAAATCTATACACGCGAAGATATCATCAACATTATATTAATAACTTTATAAAGGAGGTTTGTAGTAGTCCCCACGCTTGGCAGGCATCTTGGTGATCGCAGTGTAAGATGGCTGCCCACCTTCATGTATTATTCCTTTCGTCGTCTCATATGACTCCCACCTAAAGATATGGGGGAGGTGGGGGTTGCACCCCCTTACCCCAAGGGGCAGTAAAAAACTATATCATGCATATTAGTAGCAGAAGGAGTCTTGTACTGCCACTATACCAATTAATACCGCCAAGCAGAAATGTTCAAGTTACTGTGTTCCGGTTTGAAGGGTATGGGTGTGGGTGAAATTACAGGTACATTAGACTTTATGTCTCAGGGTGATGGGCGCAGTACAGTTCATGACTTGGGACAAACTGCATTCGTTATAGCGCTAGGTTACCACTTACCAGAGGACCTCGTGCCTGTACCAACACGATAGCATAAAAATAACTCTAGAATACAATATAATTTTATGCTGGACTTATAAAGAGAGGCCAAAGTTAGCTTAATGTGCCTCCAGGGGCATTATTTAAGTTTATTTCGCTATTAACGGTGAATTTTACGCGTTGCTCGTAAGCAATAAAACTTGTAATTTGTTTGGACACTTACTCGCTTAATGATGATTTAGGAAAGTTACAACTTTGCTGAGCTTATGGTACAAGCTTTACGATGTACAAGTACATAAAATAAATGATATAAGCCTGGGGTTGCTACAAAGCTTGGCTTTGTTGCGTTAGAACCCATTTTAACAGACTTCCAAACAGGAAGATGTTGCTACTCAGCTCAATAATATAATAGCCCACAGTGACAATGGTTATGGACGCAGTGACAGCAGGTCCAGGGTTCGAATCCCGCAGCGAACTGAGCACGTTCGCAACACGGTGTGTTCAATGACTCACTTAAGATTAGGTGGGTTTATGATGAAACGCTAACTTAACATCAATATATTATAATTCTAGGTTGGCTTGAACAACATCTTGGACCACATCATCACTTACCATCAGGTGAGATAGTGGTCAAAGGCTAACCTAACAGGCATAATAAAAAAAATAAAATAAAATATATCTTTTTGTATTTAACGCTTCCTAATATAGTAAGCATGAGTAACTTGTGTGAAAGAATGGATGAGATATATTTATACTGTTTATTAATGAATTAATACAATTTATTATTTAATTAAACAGTTAAATAAATGACTAAGACGAGAAGATGTATCACCTAGACAAAAATATAACACTTTATTATACACTAAACCTAATAAAAACGTGAGCTTAATATTAGCTTGTAGCCGTGGGGTGCCGGGCTAGAATGTCACCATCCCATCTCTTCCCGTGGGTGTCGTAGGAGGCGACTAAGGGAAAAATACCGGAAGGTAGGCAGCGGCACCGTCTAAGAAATTTACAACCATAACTGCGATCCCCAAGACGCCTGCCAAGCGTGGGGGTTATGGCCCAAGCCTAACATCCCGCAGAGACCAGAGTCTAATGTGTGTTGCCAGTGATGACTCATGGTACTGAGACGTGGTCCTTAACTGTGGCCCTTAGGTTAAGCTCAGAGTCGCTCAACGAGCTAAGGAGAGAGCTTTGCTAGGAGTTTCTTTGCGCGATAAAATCCGGAACGTGGATATTCGCCAAAGAAACAAAGTCACCGACATACCTCTCGGAATTTGCAAGTTGAAGTGGCAATGGGCGGGCCACTTGCTCGACGAACTGTTAACCGATGGGGAAGAAAGGTTCTCGAGTGGATGGACTGATGAAACTGAAAGTTGTTGAATCGGCTAAAGCTAGAATAGTAGCTTTCCAAGACAGTTGCTGGAACATATCTAAGCGGACTAAGCGAAAGATTTTCTACTTGAGAATTGATACTAGGTAAGACCGTCCATTATACTAACATAGTTTTGCACTAGTATAAGTAGCACAAGACTTCGGTAAATTATGTTTATGTATATTCAGTGTGCATTTTGTATTGTACTTGTTACATACTATACACTTTTTTTTATACTATTACACAGAAATATGGTGCATAATACTATATATAAATTTGCTAACGACTATGTAGTAGTGATTATTAATTAAGAACTGCAATATATTTTCACTTGGTTTTATGTTTTAGTGATAAGTTTATTTTTGTTATTATGGTGTTGTCAATAAAGTGTTATCTATCTATCTATCTATCTATATTTCAATTCAGCGCCAATGAGTGCGCTGGCAGAATTTAAATTATTGCCTCGTTTTTTGTTACAAATTTGATATAAACGCCTTGCGCGTCCTTTTTGTACTAAAAATGAAAGACATTATAAAACTTATTGAAAACTTTTTGGTCATAAAAAAGATTGTAATAAGTATAAGTTTCTTGATTTAATTTTCGGCCGGACCGCCTGTATGAGCTCTAGTAGCATGGTATTTATGTCTTTTATTTATGTTATTCATTATGTGTGTAAATGTACTTTTTTTACCTTGTTGGTATGTAATAAAGAGTATTCGTATTGTATCGTATTAGATCTTTTTGTTCCCACAAGTAAAAAGTTGGTCGCTAAGCACCTAACAGTTTAACGTTGTCTTAGGTTTTCACGATTATTACATTTAGAAATGAACAATTTGAAATGTTTTAATTATTTAGAAACGGGCATTATTTCTATAGTGAAGTTCCAAACCCTTTGCAGTGATCGCGGACATTGGCGCGGATAATAAGTTTTTTTAGTAACTTGACTTATTAAGATCTGTTTATACTACCATCTTAAACTTTATTTATTTTCATAAGTGGCCCTGTTACTGTACCCTGAGCAAAGCCTCAGGGGTTTGTGTCCCTATGCACGAAATATTCGCTTACAGTGTCCAGAGGTCTTGCAGATTTGTGTCGGCCATGGCACTTA
Organism: Plagodis dolabraria; assembly: GCA_963854805.1. NCBI lineage: Eukaryota > Metazoa > Arthropoda > Insecta > Lepidoptera > Geometridae > Plagodis > Plagodis dolabraria. The sequence goes on along the minus strand of OY978447.1, from coordinate 32,061,513 downwards.
ATTAACTCGATAACAGGCTCCCAATCAGGTTATGCTTGCCAACCATCATCTCTATTGAAATTTGGCCATTTTTTTATTTCAATAGCCTAACGCGTAACATTCTTGGCATACCGGGACTCTCGGGTGAGGATTTATGGAATATCGAAACGAATGTAGTGGTTGGGTTTTTCCTGAGCACGTAAAGTATTTTTTATGCCTGATAGTTTAGCCATTGATCACTATTTCACCCGATTGTAAGTGATGATTTGGTTGATGATGTTGTTCAGGCTGACCTGAAATTACTGGACAGCTGCTGGAGTTAGGTGCTTGGCGACAGATTTTCTACTTGAGGATGGTAGCTAGCCAGACGAACATTTGCAAAATGCTATTAACCAATAGGGAAACTCATGACCGCGGCGGACGTTGCTTTAACTTAGCTGATCGGTTGAGAACGGCTAAGGAAACTTCGCCCCGAGGTTTATTACAGGAGTTGTATTAGTGAACCTTTTCCTATTCTAGGCTGTCTGTTTATCACCTGCGCTCAAATCATCACTTACCATCGGATAAAATTGTAGTCAACCTAAAATAAATAAAAGTTTGAACAAAACAATCCACAACATTGTTATATAAAACATGGCTGACGGAGCTGTAATCCGTAACAGAATTCTAAATTTTATCAATAAACTGAACAAACACCTCACTCACATCCTCAACGAGTGTTCCCATCAACAATGTATTAGCTCGTTTCGGAATGCTAGCAACTTGGTGCTCGCGTGATTTACGGCGCAATAAATAATAAGTATCGAATAGCGGCAACACTGGCCCGGTTAGCGAAGCGAAGTTTATATTTAACACTGTTCAGAATTAATGTTTTGAGCTGGAAAATCGGCTTTGGCAGTAATTACGAAGTTACTCTAGTGGTTGTTAAGCTTTTTTAGGTATTAACGTTGGATTTTTTTCTTGTTACATATGTGCCTATATTTATTTATTTGACTAACTTTTGTACAACTTTTGCCAAGTATTTCTAATATATGTGTAAACCGGGATCCCGGTTGGCGGATTAACAGAAATATTCTTAGACTTGTGGAGATCCGATTTACAAAATGCTAACTGTAAATAGTAGGGATCCTTAGTAACTACAATGAAAAAAATATGATAATACTCCACGATAACGCCAAGTGTATAAATCTTGAAATGAAGCCTGAAACCAACTTTGGCGCCAAAATATAACGTCACGTATTGATAATCTCGTAACTACTTAAATATATTTAACAACTATGAAGCTGAAATTCTGCTTGTGTATAAACAATAAGTTAATAATTTAAAATTAATAGTATGCAACACAATTTAAAGGTGATGGTTAAAATATTTGGAAAAATAATATTATGAACGTGCATATAATAACTATTATCGCAAAAGCATAGCCTTCTAGATAAAAATCTGATAGGTACGTGATTTTGTGGAATCACTTAAAAGAAAACATAGTATTTTGACGTTTCGTATTTCTCGGTTTTTCCTCTAAACCTCAGTCGATTCAATACTTTTTTTGGCATTAAAGATTTAAAAATGCTTTTATATGGACTGCCTCGCAATCCATATATCTATAATATAGTGTTGATCAAAAGTAAACGAAGTAAACAACAAACAAGAAAATATTTATATCATAAATTTTGTCAAATTTAAACAAATAAAACATTATTTTAATTGACTACACATTATGACTGTCTGTACGCCAAGTAAGTACTCAATGGTATGGTTCTGACAGCTGACAATTCTGACAGTTTCTTAATCTATGTTGAAGCTGTTAACCGTCTTCGACCAACGCTAACCATCAGAGATTGTGGCAAAAAATATTGTTGAAATATTACTTAAACCAACATTTCATCATAAAATGAAATAGGAACCCTATAAATCGGAGAACAACAATAAAAGTTAAAAGTTTGCGCAGTTTTTCACAGTTTAAGCGTCTTCTGCATACCTATCATATTGCAAATCTTATCTGTTGTTTTCAACGGTATAAATATAGCCCACCTGGTACCGGCCGATTTGTTCTGATATATTATGGCAGTATTACAACTGTACAATTCGAAGTTCGATCTTCTTTCTCCTGCCTCGAACCCGCGCTTTTGAAATTGGCATAACATTCATAGTGATATCTATCAGTGACATGATAGGGATCGTTGTTGAGTTCCCGCCATGGGCATAAACTTCATGGTCGAAGAGAATAATTGCGAACGCTCAAGTAGAAAGCTTTTCGTCGAGCATCTAACGTTGTTTTTGACCTAGCTTATTGTCAAAAGTAAAGTAACTAGTCGTCAAAAGCTAATAACCCCGGACGACTTCGTAAACTTAATTAACCTATTACCCGTACAAAATTATAACCTTGGACAAAATTCTAGGTTAGCCTGAACAACATCTTCGACCACATCATCACTTACCATCAGGTGAGATAGTGGTATATATAAGGCATTAAAAAAAAAAATGTCCAATTTTGTCGTATTTGACATATAGCTGTAAAATATATGATTCAGTATCATTTTTTTACAGTTTTATTAGATTATGTAATAATATGCATATATACATTCACCATTGTGCACCTGTAGTCATCTACAACGTTTATATAGTCTTTCTTCAGGTATATCCACCCGCACCTTCTTCATACGTTCTTTGCCCATGTATCTGTTTACAATCCATTCCTATCACCTCTACCACCAAGCAGTAATTCTGCATTATGTCTCAAGGTGAAAAACGCAGTGCTGTGGCGAAATGCATCTATTAGAGGCAGTTATCTCTAATAGATGCAGATCCTTAACCTAATTATATTAAAAAGAAACATATTTATTGTATATTTCTAAATATGATTACAAGCACTATCGCGTGCTAAGCGAAAATCATATTTTACAAATTTTTGGAGTACAAAATTGTATGCCCGAGGCGGGAAACGAACCCTCGTCCGATATCGGAGGATGCCTAAACCTCCTCGGCCACCTGGACTCAGCATTTCTAGCCGAAATTCGATTCCCGCCTTGGCCATAAAATTTTGTATTCCAATAATTTGTAAAATATGATATTTATTGTATAGTTCTTCATCCCTCTTCCTAAATCGCTTTTTGTTGAGGAGGGAAATAACTCTCCACTTGTAAGTGAGTGATAGCACTGCATATTGCTGAGCATAACCCTTTTGCCTTATGACTGTTATTAATTTTTATTATTCTGTACATATTTTTATTTTGTAATAAGGCAATAAATTGATATTTTATTTATTTATTTATTCATTTTATAAATATAAACAGTATTATCATTTATTTTTTTTAATACTTTGACTTATTGTATTATTATTGTTTTATTTTTAGTTTATTGGAATACTTCTTATAATTATATTTGATTATACTAACCTTTGATTACGATTTCACTAATATTTAATGACCGTTATAATGTGATTATTTGATTTTAATGTATTTTGATATAATGTTACTAATGATATGTTTGAATGTACATTTTATGGTTTAATAACTGAAATAAATAATAATAATAATCATTCCATTTCAGCCAGCTGTATTGAATAAAAACTTTTTTTCCTAAAAATGGAACGCACAAAATGATTGTGATAATAGGCACTTTTGTACTATCATAGTACCGACTTCAACAAGTTATTTCATACTTGTGAGTGTTGTAGTCAGTTCCATTTTTAGGTAAAATTTTTTTTACTCCTTTAAGTGACCCTTGGTACTGACGGGATCGGTTGTCATTCACTGTCAAGGACTATATCATCAAGATAGAAAAATATTTTTCAGTTATTGGAGTGTAACTCAAAAACGGCTTGACCGATTATAATGACATTTAAATGGGACTATACGACAAGCATCAGCTTTCAAATAAAACAAGAATTATTGAAATTCATTGACCCAGTCAAAAGTTATGAGAAAACAAACATAAAAAACACAGATGATTGAGAACCTCCTCTTTTCGTATAAATAAGAATCATTTTCAAAGGATATCAAGTTTGCTTTGTTTATTTTTATTAATACATACTCGTAGTTGTTAAGTTTCATATGCCTGTAATTTCACTGGCTCTCAAGGACTGCTGTCGGAGCACATCGTTAGGTGCTTGGCGACAGATTTTCTACTTGAGGGTGTAGCTAGCCAGGCGGACATTCGCAAAATGCCCTACCACCATGCTATAACGACTGCCATCCTAAGACAACAACCGGGACCGACGGCTTAACGTGGCCTCCGAGGCACGGAAGCGTTCAGTAGTAATGTCACTAGCGGTCACCCATCCAACCAATTTAAGAATTTTATCGATACCCCATAACTCCGTTATTAATAGATTCAAGTATTTAAAAATTAACGTAGCACATTTGAAACCTAAAATCATTACCTACAAAACTTTTGGGTAGTTGTGTAAGACTGCTGATACCCCGCGTGTCGTAATTGTTTTATTGTTGGAGATATATAAAAGGGTGCAATACCCTAAAACATTAAATTTCTATAAAATGAATGTTCATTTTTATACCATTTGATTCAAAACATTGCACTTATAAAAAAAATCGGCCAAGTGCGAGTCGGACTCGCGCACGAAGGGTTCCGTACCATTAGTACAACATTAGACTTCATATTTCAACCTTTTTTGTTTTACCGTGCGCGAGTCCGACTCGCACTTGGGAATTTTTTTGTATTTGTTGTTATAGCGACAACAGAAATACATCATCTTTAAAAATTTCAACTGTCTAGCTATCACCGTTCTTGAGATACAGCCTGGTCAAATCAGGCGATGCGTCCTGATTGATTCTCAGTAGTGTGGGTGTCTGAGTCTACTGCATGCTTCCTGTCTTTTCTCATCCTGTCTTTGTCATACATTAAAACGTATCATATACATCGAATATATCGAAGCAATGATAGCTCAGTGGCTTTGGGTATGGACTGCCGCGCAGCAGGTCCATGGTTCGAATCCCGCCGCGGGCTTGAGCTTCACCGCATGGTGGAAGGGCATTTTTGCAAATGCCCGCCTGGCTAGCGACCACCCTCAAGGAGAAAATCTGTCGCCAAGCACCTAACGGTGTGTTCCGGCAGCTGTCCTTGACAGCCAGTCATTCTAGGTTGAGCCTGTTAACACCTTCGACTACATCATCACTTACCATCAGGTGAGATTGTGGTCAAAGGCTTACCTATCAGCTATAAAAAAAAAATACAATGGAAGTGTAGCTGTGTGCATTGTGTGCTTGTGTTAAATTTTCTCCATATCGTAATGTTGTGATATTAGAGCGTACATATTCCTATTTATATTTAAATCAATGATCGAGAAGTTATATTTTTTTTTTGAATTATTCAAATATTTACAATAACAGACTTTTTTTTTTTTTTTTTAATCTTTATTATTTAAGGACTTTTGAACAACATGTTCATGTCAGCCCTGTAATTACCTTATCATAATATATAAACACAAACCAAAAATTATAACTAAAGTGTGCACAGCACGGTAACCTCTTAACTAGCTTTTCTATACCTAATGTTCTATAATGTACTCGTACTTATAGTTAATATACTAAATTATAAATCATTTTTGCTTCATTAGAATTAGGTACAGATAATAAACAATGAAAAATACCGATATTATTTACAGTAATATTCAACTCGGTTATTATTTTTTCTCGTTCAGCTTTGTTGCGGCCACATTCCACCAAGACATGGTACGCATCCTCCGGCTTATTACAGAGCTCACAGTTAGGTGACTCGACCTTTCCCATCAAGTACGCAAATTTGTTAAGTGGCATGTGCCCGGAACGAAGTCTGTGAGCAGCAACAATCTGCTTTCTGCTTATGTTACCTAAAAACCATGGTGAACTAGGGGGTTGGCTCTGAATTATTTTATACCATAGCCCTTTGGTTTTTGACCGTTCATCAAAATATTCCCGCCAGTTATCAAAACAAAGTTTTTTATAGATGTACATAATTTCTGAATACATTGGTAGAATAAATACTTCAGTGCCATGCGTCGCGGCAGACTTTGCCAAATGGTCAACTTCTTCGTTCCCTGCTATTCCTATATGTGACGGTATCCACTGCAATACAACCTTTACATTGTTTTTGTTAAAGTCATGTAAATATTTTAAAATTTTGAATGCTATCGATACTCCAACGTACCCCACACCACATCGTAATATATGTTGTAGTGCGCTCTTACTGTCGCTGAATATAACAATACTCGTGTTAGCGGTGACTTCGTGCTGAATGTGGTTTAGGGCTTCCGAAATTGCCAACAGTTCTAAAGTCATAATTGACACATTGGATAAATTTTTAAAGCATTCTCCTTCTTTTCTATTTGAATTATAATAAGCGGCTCCGGATTTATCGGCGCTTTTTGACCCGTCTGTGAATATTCTATACCAGTTGCTATACTTCATATTTATCTCGCCTAAAACTTCATTTTTTAACGCGCTTAGATTGTAGTTTCTTTTAGCATTCCGTACGCAGTCTAAATAAGGTCTGATAAAGCATCTTGTGTTAATTTTGGATGGCCAATCTTCCAACAAAAACATTTCTAGGGGATATGAAGATTTAATTTTTTCTTGTTTAATATGATCAAGCGTCTTGGAAAGCAAAGGTTTCTTTTTATTATTCCAGTAATTATTGGAGTGTAAACTGCTCAGAGTATTTAAGAGCTGTGTAGTCTCTCCATTACACCAAGATTTTGCTTTTAAACAGAACTTAAAAGCCAGATACTTTCGTCTGATAAATAATGGAGGTATACATATCTCGCTCTCCATCACGTGAATTGGAGTTGTTTTAACAAAACCGCCTATAATTCTTAAAGCTTGATTTTGGACCTTGTCGACTTTACTAATATGTACGCTTGCACTATTATCATATAGAAAGGAACCAAAATCTATACGACTTCTTATAAGGTTAATATAAAGTCGCCGTAAGTGCTTAGGATGTACACCCCAACTAGTACCTGCCAAAACTTTTAATATATTCAAAAATCTTTGAGTCTTTTCATATACTTCTTTAATATGTCTGTTCCATCGAAGTGAACGATCTAGCCATATACCTAAGTATTTTATGTTTTCTTCACAGTTTAAATTGGTGTCATTAATTTTCAGCTGAATATGGTGCTTTCTCCGCCCTCTACTAAATAAACAGAATTTGGATTTAGTTGGTGAAATATCTAACCCTATACTATGAACAATATCTGACATCATATTTAGGGCATGTTGTATGTCTTTAACGCAGTTATCTATTTTACTATTGCTGGTATATATAACAAAATCATCCGCAAACTGTTCAATTTTAATATGCATATTAATGTTCTTACAAATTTCATGCGTCACAATATTAAACAAAAGTGGAGAGATAGGATCTCCCTGAGCCAAACCCTTTGAGGTCCATCTCTCCACTTCTACTGTTGTTCCCGTTTCGTCTTTTATTTTTAAATGTCTTTCCTTCAAGAATCCCCATAAGTAGTTTGTTATGTTCGACCCTACATTTAATTGATCTAGAGTTGATATAACTTTATCGATAAGTACATTATTATATGCATTTTCGAGATCTAGAAAACATGCTAATGTAGGAAAATTTCTAGTAAAACCGATCTGAGTGTATGTAACTAAACGTGTCACAGAATCCAAGCATGATTGCGCTTTTCTAAAACCGGTTGTAAATGATGATAATATATGTTTGTTTTCGATATACCATTCAAGTCTCTTGCAAATCATGGAGTGAAATATTTTTGAAATACAAGACATTAATGATATGGGTCTTAATTTAACACCATTATTATTATTGAGAATTTTAGGGATAGGTATTATTTTAATGTCTCTCCATTGATGTGGAACATAACCAGTACAATAAATACTGTTATAAAGGGATAATAATAATGTTTTTCCTGTCTCTGGTAAATTATATAACATGGAGTATGTTATATTATCCTCACCAGATGCTGTATCTTTCTGTTTTAGGCATGCCAATAATTCCTGCATTTCAAAGTTTTGGTCTAGTTGACGACGATACAAGTTCTGGTTTATTAATTCCTACAAAGTCTGGAGCTAATTGAAGCAATAGCTCAGCCTTTTTGTCGTTCGATAGGTGAACTTTATGTTGCCTAATTCCCTTAATCCATCTCATTCGTTGCCACATCTCGGGCATGGAAGTAGCTACGTTAGTTGAATCACACCAGCCTCGCCAATTTTCAGTCCTAGCATGTGAAATATCCTGCTTAACTATTGCATTCTTATCCTCCAATACCGTCAAATTATCAGGCGTAGGATTACGTCTAAATGAACTTAAGGCTAACCTTCTTTGGGCTGTAACTTTAGACAAGTGTTCGTTCCAGTATGGCTTTGGTTTGAAGTTACTCGCTGGATCCTCACAAATCCTTAACCAAGGAATGCTTCTATCTGCCGCCTCATTGATTATACATACAAAATTATCATACATTTCTTGCACACTACCAGAACTACTAGGTTTTTTATGTAAAATCTCATCAATAAATTCGCTGTAAATAATCCAATTAGCTTTTTTAAAGTTACGTTTTTTAGTAAATTTAGGCGTATTTGTATATGATGAGCTTATTTTAATAACAAAATGATCACTGCCTAGATTTTCATTTAGTACCTGCCAATTAAAGTGAATTGCAATATCCGAGGAAACGAAACTGATATCTGGCGATGTGATCTGCACTTTATTATTTACACGTTTAATCCTAGTAGCACTCCCTGAATTCAATGAGATAAAGCCTTGGTCTGTAGATGAATCAAAAATTTGCATACCTCTTGTGTTTACTTTATACGACCAGTTGGTATGATGTGCGTTAAAATCACCTGCTATAATAGTTTTATCGTGAAATAAAGAAAATAGTTCTTCCCAGTCAGTTTGAATAGTGCGCACAGATGATGGACAGTAAACGGCAATTAGATTATTAAGATACTTACAGTTTAAAATCTTCATTGCTAATACTTCTATCTCAGAGTTACTAATACCTATAGAAACAATTTCAATTTTTATAGATTTGTGTATTAATATGGCAACTCCACCATAGTGGTCTTCTCTGTCACGCCTATGAATACTATACTCACTTATATTTATATAGTCATCGTCACTTAACCAAGTTTCACTCAATACAGCTATATGAACCTTATGTTGATATAATAAACACTCAAATTCTGCCTTTTTGGGTTTTATGCTCTGAGAATTCCACTGAACTATGTTTAAAAAATTCCTATCCATCTTATTGCTATCCATTTTTTATTATGGACAGGAATTTGTCAACACAATTCCCGAACTTAAATATCTCTGCTATGTAAATATAGCATTCTTCTACAATGACAGATAAAAAGTTAGTGATCTTCTCTTGGAGCATATTTTCTGATAAAACAATTTCTCTTAATCTACTAAATAGTCTCATAAAATTAAATCTTTTCTTTTTATTGTTTCCTTCTTCTGTTCTTATTTCCTGATCTTTTTGTAATTTTTCTCCAGTTTTTATATCTGACTCCATACTAGTGTTTTCTATATTTTTCATGGTATTAGTATTCCCCTTTTTAAGTTTTTTCTTACTTTTTATATTAACTCCTTTCCCTCGCAAAATAATAGATTCATTTGCAGAACTTTCTTCTCCTAAATCATTACTATCCGCATATAATAGTGTATTTTTGCTTAATAAAGCTTCTTTATAGCTATGATTTTCAGTTTCAGGGAAGTAAGTTTGCTGTGGTATTTCGTCTGAAAATCTACTTTTTTCTTCCTGTATGAGTCCTGTGACCTCTTTCTCATCATTTTTTTCTTTTGCTTGGTACATCTCGTAAGCCCTTTTATATGTACAATTTTCCTTAGTCATTATACTCCTTATATCCTTTTCCTTCTTAAAAACAGGACACTTAGATTTTTCTAAGGACATATGTTTTCCTTTACAATTTATGCACGAGAATTCCTTTGTCTCACAATTGGCATGTTCGGAACCACATTTAGGGCAAAACTGTCTATTCAATGGACAATACCTCACGACATGGCCGTACCTCCAACAGCCTGAACATTGGGTGACAGGGAAGGTGTATGGCTCAACGACTAACCTGCAACCATATGCTATAACATATGGAGGTGTAGTAGAACCTTTAAAACATATCCGAATGGTTTCGCTGTCCACCCATTTCCCTTCGTCGTTCTGTCTCTTTAAGCGCTTTACTGACTCGATATCATATTCTGATTTTAATACTTTCTCAACTTCCTTAATATCCATATCAATTTCTATTTGTCGCACTATTCCATAGCTCAAGCGTACTTGGTCTGACCTTTGACATTTAAAGCCTTTGTTTATCAACTCGTCACAGCTCAACAAAGCATTTGCACATTCCTCTGATTCAAAGGTAATAACCGCTTTGTAGGTATTTTTATATTTAACTTTAATAACTTCCTTAATATTTTGGCTTCTTAATAGTTTAGCCAAGCCCATTTGTTTTGGTAATGGTCCCATAGAACTTATGGTCACCTCATATGTCTTGTATTCTGACTTCGTCACGTTATCCTGAGTATGGTTCACGGTCTCGCTAATCAATGATTCATTATCGTATCCATTTCTCGGCATAGTTTTATATATCTTCTTAGGTTTTCTCGTAACTTCTATGAACCCGTCATCCGCTTCGTCAGACCCGCTACTTCTCAATCTCTTGAGTCGCTGCACCTGAGCATCCGATAACAAATCCTCTATCTCATTAATCTCATTGTCTTGCTCACAAACGCTGTGATCCGACGCGTCACACATGATTGCGTCGAACAATAATGCACCGCACGGTATGCGTGCGCTCGCTACACCGCACTCCGCGCCACTGAATAACAGACTTATTCAATACCTATTTTCAATGCAGCCAGCATGCGATATTTCTAAAAAGTTATTCGCAATTCCACCCCTGACAGGAGTATAAAATATATTTCAAATTTAGAATACAACTTTGAATTTGGAACTGTAATCGAATTGCTTGTGTGCGATGATCGAATTTTAAACGTAACTAGATATTTATTTTGAAGTTTGGAACAATCAATGAATATTCGGTGCTGTAGGTACCTAAGTAAATTGTACTCAAGTATTAATGACCTCTAGACGGTAATACTTTGATCCGTGGGTCTTAAGCCAAAAAACCAGTATACTTCATCAATCTAGGTTAAAGTGGTAGGTGGATAAATTGTATATCATAGATAATAAAATGTTATAGGCTTATGTTATGATAACCCGGCATCATGCTGACAGAAATATTATACTTTATGCATCCAATATTATCACAATTATGTTAAATTTTTGATATGGAAATATTTTTTCTTAAGTAAATACCTTAATCTTATATAATATGCAAAGGGGTCATAATGACCCACCCTAACATAATAAGTAAGAAGTGCGATTTTTCTATGAAGATCATTATTATTATTAATTCAGATAAAATCCATAATACAAGTCGATAAATGTTAGAGCATATAGAATTATATATACTAAATTTATATTAAATTTAAATTCTTATAATCGCATTAAACTAATTAAGGTTTTTCTCCCATCATACCCTGCTATTATGATATACTTATTCTGTAAAGGGCAGGCAGACCTGGCCGCTATCATTTGCAGAATGCTGTTGTGACTGTCTCGCACTCGCTGCTGTAGGGAAGCAACTACATTTATTTTATTTTTATTTATTTAAAAAACAGTCAATGTGGCTTACAGACTAAATCCAAAACACTATCATGTCAATTAATAATACAGAGATAATATATAGCGTAGGTAATCAATAAATAATATTATGAAGAATAAATGCAAGTACAAATGCAAGAATAAATGCAATAAATGCAACATTATACATACTTTATTAAATAATAAACTGTGTTGTTACGCCAGTTTTTAAAATATGAAGGTTTCTATAATAAGTAACATAGTGTCACGATGGGTGATGGCGTTAAGTAGGGTGCTGCTAAGCACCCCACTTAACCCATGGTAGGAAATGGGTATGATATGTTTATTAGGCCACATTAGGTTGCACAGCCGCACACTACTACCTGAAGTTAGATAAACTGGAGGGAGTCACTGGCCAGAATAGAATACGCGATCCGGATCTCATATATGGCGGTCTTGAAGTCGTCGGCTGTCTGCTCAGGATCCCGGTAGCAGTGTCGTGGTTTTGTCCTCGGGTTGATTCAATGAAAGGAATCCCTTGAGGGATTCATACCCTTCATAACAAGTATTTAAATATTAATATAGATGGTATTTTGCACGTGACGAGTGTTTCGTGCCAATTTCATAGAAGAATGTATGTACGCCACAGATTAACACTAGTTAGTTAGAGCTAACTGCGTTAAAGAGATAAGGAATTTGTTTAGCGTTCCTTCACTGGTTTTCGAAGCTAGCGCTTTTAATCCTAAAACACTTTTGAATGTACGCAAGCTATGGGTTCCGCACGTAGTTAATTATAATAATTAGTAATATTTACGTAAGTTTATAATTTTAAGTAATATGTAAGTTAGTAATTAAACACTGCAGTGATCGTGGTCAGTCACCCTGCGGCCACAATCACTGCAAAGTTTTTGAAACGTCGGGACAAAAATAATGATAAATATACGCGATTTAAACCGTTTAAGGTTGTTTAATTACCATGTGTAACAATCGCGAAAACCTATGGACAACAATATGTAAGTTAGTTAAGGTATTTTGAAATGTATTTGTAACTTATGATTATTATGTGTTGTTTAATATTACGAATAAGACTAATATTTAAGTAACGACGTTAGGCGCAACGTTACAGTGGCATTATCACTTAAAGTGATCTCTACCAGGCAATCTCAGGATAGATTTGAACAAACAAAACAAATGGGGGCGGGTGCTTTAGGTACAAAGCTACAGAAACATTGGAGTATCCGTCCAGACGGGATCAACGTGCGTACCGCGTCAGAGGAGATAGAGACAGAGCTATACGTGGCTATGCGATATAAACAGAAACGCCTTGTAGGAGAATATAAAAAGGTAGTAGGTACTCCGTGCTTTGCGAGTTGAAGTGCACTTTATTGCTTCGTTACTAGAGTCGCTTATTTATTGGTATGACTTTACGGAGTATTCTTTCAGGTGGTTTTTATTCTATGCCATAAAGAAGATTTTGTTCGTACCGAAATTTTAAATCCTTAAGGCTATCTATTACTCTATGAGTACGTAAATTCGGCATGCGAGAGTTGCTGTCTATGCGCACAACGCGGCGCTGCGCTCTAGTTGCACAGCGTGCTCTCAGTACACCGAGCGTCGAATAGCTCAATGTCACGTCACACACAGTGCAACTAAAACAGTTGATTGACTCCAGGAGGTCTACTGCCAAAAACGAAGTTCAAAGTTTCGTTTGAAGGATCGCACTTTTTCTTACCACGAAACACTTTCGGATCCAAATTTCGATAAATTCGTACTTCGTGAATTGAAATAATATTGCCCGTATTTTACCCGACTCCCAAATGTTATTTGGAATTTATAATTTCGTATTTAGATATTAAGTTGATTATGGATTAATGATAATCTCGTAATAGATACGCCCTACTTTTTCGTCTGTCGTAGAGTTATCGTTTGCTGCGAAAATACTTTGCTTCGACAAAACTTGCTGCATTCCATTTTTACACATTTTCGTTTTTAACTAAGAAGCTATGTACCAAGTATAAATGAGCACCTACACAGGTATGCTATTTCATAGGATAGTTTATACATTGTAAATTTTATCCCTCATTAGCAGCATACATCACAAAAATGAAATTAACTTATTTTATACCCGTATAATGGTGATGCGCTTGGTGGTGGAAGAAAAAGTTATGGAGTCTGAACATGAATGTAGGTATATACAAGAGTCGCTGTTACAACATATTAAATCATTATTGTGTTTTCAAGAATATGTTTACTTAATTTAGGTACACGTTGCATGGTTGTTCGTAGAAAGCAGCGCGAGAAACAGGAACTTCAAAAAAGAAGAGTTACGTGTATCATGGTTCTGCCTCTTCAAAAAATAAAAACATTCTGACAAACGTTGTATTGAACACATGGGCTTATCTACTAATGTAAGGCTCATGGTTGCATTCTCGTTTTTATATTCGAAGTAGAATTTACTAAAGAGTTTATAGTGTTAGGCATTATTCCAATAGGTTCTTTGTTCGTCGATGACACAACCATCACTGTGAAAAACATTTGTTTACTTGAAAATAAATCATAGAATACATTGAATTCTACAAACACATACATGAATAAATAGTTTATTAATTATCAAAACATTCTTCTTCTCAAATTCTTTTTGGTTTTTAATTTATATACCAACTATTTTTTTATATCTCAACTATTTTTGTTGTTTCTTATTTTATTATCTTACAGTTCAAACACCACACGGTATTATTTATTTGCTTATTGAGTATTATTATCATGAAATAATAAAGTTGCTGTTTAAATTTTGAATGAAGTTTGTAATGTACCGCTCCATAATATAAGTAACGCTAGTTGTCTCATATCATCCCGTGGGTGTCGTAAGAGGCGGCTAAGGGAAATTTACTGGAAGGTGGGCAGCAGCGCCTTCAAATGATCTGCCAACTTACACTGCGATCCCCAAGCCGCCTGCCATGCGTGAAGACTCTAGTCACTACAATTTAAGATATTAATGATTAAAAAAATCTAACATTCACGAAACGATAATAGTATAGAACTATCCAATAAACTACTTACATACCTATTTTAAATAAATTTAGATTTAAATTTATGTTTAAGAATTAGTTTTTTAATCAACTTAAAAAATATGGAGGAAAGTTATAATCACGTATATTTTTTTATGTTACTGGATCATGCAAATCCAGTAAAAAGTAACGCTTAAGCGTATCGTTATGAATATTTTATGTTGAGCAGCATATACCTACAAATGAGTGTTCTAGTAGTTCGTAAGTTACACTCAATTTACTTAATGAAATTATTTGCTAAATGAGCCTATAACTAACAATTACTACTCTTGCTGATGTTAACCAATATTGTGGGTGACAACTTGTCTTAGACGTATATTTAAGATACTAAAAATGTTGAAATAAAATTAATTAAACGTCACTGACTCCTTTTTGAAGCACTCGTAGCGAAGTGTGCTTAGCCATTCTGAACCGATCAGCAAAGCTAAGCAACGTCCGCCTCAGTCATGCGTTGGATGGGTGACCAACTGACCACTGGTGACATTACTACTGAGCGATTCCGTGCTTCGGACGGCACGTTAAGCCGTCAATCCCGGTTGTTGTCTAAGGATGGCAGTCGTTATAGCATGGTGGTAAGACATTTTGCGAATGCCCGTCTGGCTAGCTACCACTCTCAAGTAGAAAATCTGTCACCAAGCACCTAAGGGTGTGTTCCGGCAGCTGTACTAGAGAGCCAGTAATTCTAGGTTAGTCTGAACAACTTCTTCGACAACATCACTTACCATCAGGTCAAAAGGCTAACCTATCAGGCACAAAAAAAATATAAAAAATTACAACAAAAAAGATGAAAGAAACTTGTGGAAGTCGGACAATGATACTGTGAGCTCAGAGGGTTTTGAATCTGCATGGTATCGACTTTCACAAGTTATTTCATACTTTTTCGCGTATGAAATTTATGTAGTTACGTTTATAAAAAATATTTTCTAAAACTCCTCTAAATTTATTTGACGTATGCTTTCTCCTAGTAGTGAATAATTAGGGTGAACATTGTCGTTATTGTTTTCATAATCAGGGTAAATGTTTATGTTGTCATCTTGAATTTTTAAGTTTCTAATGGACATACCAAGCTCATTTCTGCTGTCTATGATTTCGGGCAGTAAGCATTTCATATTAAATTTTATTAATTTTGGTCTCACCTTAGTTTCCAAAAATGTAACCTTGAATCTGGTAATACCAAATTGAGTTTTTGTTTACAGAAGTAGTTCTAATGTGTTTATTATATATATATATTAGAGTTGCCGCGAATAGTTGTTATAGCGAATAGTCGAATACCGATTAATCGCCATTCACTTTGGCGAATAGTCGAATAACTCGACATTACTATTCGACATCAATAAGGCACATTAAAAATATTTCTAACTTCTTCTAAGGTTGTGAGAAAAGAAAGCAATAAAGTTAAGGAAATTTGTTTCATGTCATACATCATATATATGTATAGGTACATATATGTAACGTAGTAATTAAATTTATTATTTAATTATTATTAACTAATTTAATTTCATGAATATGATAGGCACAGGCACATATTACAGATAATAATTAATACTGTGTATTGTTTTATTAAGGAAAATAATAAAAATATATTATTTTTAACTCCTTAGTTTTTTGTTCGATAAAAGTTTATTTTAGACGACTATTCGCCGAATGCCGAATAATAGCTATACTATTCGGTATTCGACGAATATCAAAAAAAATGTCGAGTAATGCCGAATACCGAATAATAATGAGTATTCGCGGCAACTTTAATATATATATATATATATATATAATTATTTATTATATTTTTTAAATAACATTTCGCATAAACTTTATTCTGCAGTTGAATAAAACATCTTGAAGAAAATATAGGAATATTTATTGCTAAAAACAACTCCTCGATCTGAGAAAATCCTATACCAGAACCTATAACTCCCGTGGTGTTATCTTTCTTGTTTTCAGATGAAATCAAACAAACTTCTTTACACATTTTGCACTCAAATTTGTATATTGATATAAGTTAATGTCTTCTCTCACCAATCAAGAAGAAGTTGTTTGATTTACATTCAAACAAATTATTGGGGTGTTCTTTTTCTTGAAGTTGTTTTAAAAAGTAGGAGATGTCAATTATTCGCCGTCCCGATATAGGTTGAAAATAGTCTTATATTTATCCATTTGAATAATAAACGCGTCCTCGTTGCCATCAATTTCTCTGTAACACCATAAAATAAGATATAAAGATAGTATGACGAAAATTATTCCTATTAAATTCCAGTTTTAGAATTCAGTCCTTATTCTAATATAGAATAAGTAAAAAGCCCAAATTTACACTTATTTTAATATACTTAAGGCAATAATCGTACTCGTTCGTTTTAACGGGCATAACGTAGAATTACTGGCTCTTAAGGACAGCTGCTAGATACATGGTTAGGTGCTAGGCGACAGATTTTGTACTTGAAAGGATTGGAGCAAGTCAAGCAGGCATTCTTAAAATTCTCAACCGTCCGCAGTCCTTGAGAGCCACTGAAATTACAAGCACATGAGACTTAACAACTATGTTTCAAACAATTCAAAGTGACGGGCGCAGTGCAATTCGTGACTTGTGACGAAATGCATCTGTTATAGGCAGAGGTTAGTCCACTTAACATCAGGTGGGTAGGCCTCGACCTTATTCCGTCACAATAACATAAAAAAACTTAGTTGTCTGAAAAAAATCACCACTTTTTCAAACTGAAAAGTTGACTGAATCTACAATATCTGAGAGCCATGCATACCTAGTCATAATGTTAAGTGTTTTGAAGGATTACTAGAAATAGTAACTGTTTACCTCATTTTGAACCTACTGTTATGTTTAGACTGTGGTCAATAGAAATAAATAAACAAACAAAAATTACTTACCATATTTCAATTCCCATTTTCTTTTGCCTTCAACCGTGATTTAGAGTGTAGTTTATTTTCTTTATTTGCCATTTCCAGAAATCAACCAAAAAAAAATATTGTCTCATAAGTTTTCATAAAATATTTACACAACGGGAAATAAACACAATCACAGTCTATCTAATGCCTCTAATGTTCTAATAGAGATATTTACACTATGAGGAATAAACACTATGTCATAATTATATGCTATCACTAAATAATAATTATTTACAATTTATTGTGTATCCTCATGATATTTGTTTACGCAGATACCAAGAAGTGCGCGCGCAAAAATTTGACACAGATCTTGTCTTGGTGACGTCCCGCGGGACACTGACGAGCGACGTTTGGATATATTATCACTTAAATATTCGATTTAAAAAAGAATAGATTTAATGAGAAAAAAGGATCGCTTTAGTTGTATTTCAAATTAAATTACCTACAAAATGGTGTAAGTTATATATTAAGTGGAGTATTAGTACCTGTTAAAAATGAAATTTGGCCGGTAAAAAAACCGCAAATCGAACTTAGTTCACTATTTTTTTCTATCGAGAAAATTTACTCGTATCGTGATTTGAACGAATACACAATAAGGAGAAAGAATGTAACTAAAACATATATTTATTTCAGATTTGAAATGTTCTTCTTTGTTTATAAAAAACAACATCTACTTTAGGCAAAAACGGGAATACCCGACCTTAATTTGTTTAGTTTTTGAGATAGACCACGAACAAATGGTCTAACTTTGAATATTTTGATTGCCCCCTTTATATGAAAACAATAATATATAAATACATGTTCAATCTATTCAATGAGCCCTAGACGATGGTTCTTTAATGGTGGACCATTATTATATGTTATATGGCTGGAGTTCCAAAAAGTTTTTACTGCTACCACATTATGTATTGGAGTCCTTCTAAAAATTTTTTTATTAAATTTCTAGTTTAATGTTCTTTGGGTCATAATATAATACAAAATTTCAGGTATGTAACTTATACCGCTTACAAGCAATAGACCATGTGACACACTCGGATCTAGACGGTCATACAGACAGCGAATTCTCATTCAAATTCATTAATTTCAGGTAAAATTACCCTTAAATTCTTTCAACATGCATCGAAATAAATAATAACATAGAAAAATTATGAAGGGTTAGTTAGAAATAGGACTCCATACTGATCATTGAATACAGGACCCTAAAAAGAAATCAAAAAATAAAGAAATCTCTCTCTTTCATGTAATAAATAAAACATTAAGCCTCATATAATAAATGCATCTCAAAGTTGAGATCGATCGATGCAATATGTGACAGATTGTAAACAAATCAGCCAAGTGCGAGTCAGACTCGCGCACGAAGGGTTCCGTACCATTAGCTATACAACATTAGACTTCATATTTTAACCTTTTTTTGTTTTAACGTGCGCTAGTCCGACTCGCACTTGGGCAAATTATTGTATTTGTTGTTATAGTGGCAACAGTAATACATCATCTGTGAAAATTTCAACTGTCTAGCTATCACCGTTCTTGAGATACAGCCTGGTGACAGATGGACTTACGGGCGGACAGCGAAGTCTCAGTAATAGGGTCCCGTTTTTACCGTTTGGGTACGGAACCCTAAAAACTAAACATCAAAACTGTACCAACTTTTTTTATAGATGTTGACTGCCGTTGTCGGCTGTTCTACTCCACCGGAGTTTATGCGAGGTAAGGTTTTCTTTCTTAATATGAGCTTAATCTTACCAGAATGAAAAAATCAAATTGAATCAGCTTCAACAAAATATTTACGAAAAAGGAAAATTCTTCCATTTCTTACATTGCACTCTCTGTAAAACATCTCAGTCTGTGATGGCTCCAGTCACAGACCATTGAAATAAGACTAATTCAGCGTTGTATAGGAAACGTTGGAAAACTGAAAAATTGAAAAGAAGCTTTCCACTGAAACGGGGAAGCACAATGCCTTCTCGACTATCCTGACTCTTTTGTACTTTCTTCATTCCTTCCCATTGCTGTGGTAGTATTTGCAAGAATGAAACTTATTTTATAAAGACAAGTATTGATATTGTTAGTGATTTTACATTGTTTATAATTTATTTATGCATAAATGCTGATGGCTGAATGCCTAAAAAATATATTTTTTTTAAATAAAAATGGTTCCCCATACGAGAAACGTGATAACTATTTTTCTTTTTGCTTCATCTCAAAAACGGTAATACATACAAACTTGATACAAATTTGTTCAATTCTTAACCTATAGCAACAAAAACTTAAAAGACAGCCTTGTTAAGGGTCTCGATCTACATAAAGCGCTGGTTGCGAAGTTTACTTAGCCATTCTGAACCGATCAGCGAAGTTAAGCAATGTCCGCCTCGGTCATGACTTGGATGGATGACCGCTGGAGACATTACTACTGAGCTTCGGAGAGCACGTTAAGCCGTCGGTCCCGGTTGTTGTCTTAGGATGGCAGTCGTAATAACATGGTGGTAAGGTATTTAGCGAATGCCTGCCTGGCTAGCTACCACCCTCAAGTAGAAAATCTGTCGCCAAGCACCTTACGGTGTGTTCCGGCAGCTGTCCTTGAGAGCCAGTAATTGTAGGATAGCCTGATCAACATCTTCAACCACATCATCACTTACCATCAGGTGAGATAGTGGTAAAAGACTATCATGCATAAAAAAAACAATTTATTGGTATATTTATTGTTGCTACGGAAGCAATGATGGCCGAGGGGTAATAGTTATGGACTGTCGTGCCGCAGGTTCGTGGTTCAATCCCCATCACCGCAGGCTTGAGCTTCACCGCATGGTGGAAGGGCATTTTGCGAGTGCTCACCTGGCTTGTGACCACCCTCAAGTAGAAAATCTGTCGCCAAGCACATAATAGTGTGTTCCGGCAGCAGTCCTTGAGAGCCAATGAAATTACAGGCACATGAGACTTGAACAACTATGTCTCAAGATGATGGGCGCAGTGCAATTCGTGACTTGTGACGAAATGAATCTGTTATAGGCAGAGGTTAGTCCACTTAACAACAGGTGACCCTCGAGATTGTTCCGTCACAATAACATTAAAAAAACCGTCGGTGTCCGAGTACAGCTCGCGCTTGGCCATGTGTTTTTTAAGGTTCTTTCTTATATGTTAATTTGATGTTTCCTAAATTTTTTTTTTTTTTTATGCCTTATAGGTTAGCCTTTGACCACTATCTCACCTGATGGTAAGTGATGATGTGGTCGAAGATGTTGTACAGGCTAACCTAGAATTACTGGCTCTCAAGGACAGCTGCCGGAACACACCGTTAGGTGCTTGGCGACAGATTTTTCAACTTGAGGGTGGTAGCTAGCCAGGCGGGCATTCGCAAAGTGCCCTACCACCATGCTGTAACGACTGCCATCCTAAGACAACAACCGGGACCGACGGCTTAACGTGCCCTCCGAAGCACGGAAGCGCTCAGTAGTAATGTCATCAGCGGTCACCCATCCAACTCCTGACCGCGGCGGACGTTGCTTAACTTTGCTGATCGATTCAGAATGGCTAAGCAAGCTAAGCTACGAGCGCTTCAAAATTTTTATCATTGTTAAATAGTATTCTTGTAACTCAGCGTTGTAACCATAGAGATATAAAATGCTTTCTCTTTTCTGTGGTTGTAACGCTCTAGCAGCTTCTAAGCGCCGCGAGGCGATGATGGCGAGGCAGGTGATGCTGATACGGTCATCCAAATATAATAGAGGTAGTATTCATGCGTGGCTCTGTAATTTTAAAACGCTCGTAGCGTAGCTTGCTTAGTCGATCTTAACCATTCAACTAAGTTAAGAAACGTCCGCTACCATGTCTTGTAGAATAGACCGCTAGTGGTTTAGTGCTGAGTGCTTCTGTGCTTCAGAGGGCACGTTAAACTACCAATCCCGGTTATCGTCTTAGGAAATATAGCTTGGCGGTGGAGCATTTTGCTTGCCTGGATAGCTACCACCCTCAAGTACAAATCTTTCGCCAGGTTCCTAATGGTGGGTTCCAGCAGCTGTCCTTGAGAGCCAGTAGTAATTCTAGGTTAACCTCATAAACATCTTCGGCCATAACATCACATACTATCAGGTGAGTAAGTGTGGTAAGTGGTCAAAGGCCAGCCTATCAACTTTAAAAGTTATAAGCAAAAATATGTTTATATCTCGATAGTGCGGTCGTAGAGTCAAGACCTCCTGAGGATGCTTCGTGTAGAAACGAAATGCGTCAAAATTCTTCCGGTTTGGCTGCGTGGCGCTTGTGACGTCACGTCGGCTTAATAGGAAAATTGACCGAAATTGTCACTAGATGTATTGTATTTACATATTTTCTATATGTTTTATTAAACTATGTCTTCTTAAAATATTTTATAAATATTTGTTATAAAAAAATATGGATTTCCGCAAAGTAACGCCTGAATCTGTTCATTAAAAGTATGTACGTAGCGCGTTGTTTTCTCGTCTGGGAGAAGAGAAGTGTCGTGTTTTCAGGAATAAATAACTTTGACTTAGCCGTCAGTACCACACATTAAGAGGCTTACATCGCAGCTCTTGTCTAACACATTTTCGGTGCTTAGAGCTAATCCTAAATGTTTCTAAGCTTACCGAGGTTGAGTTCGATAAGTCAATTAGTTTAGGATTCAGGGGTCAGTCTAGACAACGGATCATGTTTTGGTAGAATTATACAATTTATTTACACGATTTACGAGTGCTATCATATGCTAAGCGGATAGCGCATTAACACAGTTTAGAACACACATTTTTTGAGATTGCGCTGGGATACTTTCTTTGGCTATCTCAGCAGGAAGTGTTTCAATATTTGCTATGAGATTAATAGCAGAATTGCAAATTTTGAGGACAAAGGACAAGAATTCCATATTTTATTTCCAAAATTTATAGATCATTAGCATTCCAGCCGCGTATGTCGGCTATCACGCAAAAAAATAACTTATTTTTGCGCAGCTAAATAAAAACTTTTATATGCACATCTCCGGGTGTTAAACTACTTCCATACCAAATTTCATCTAAATCGGTCCAGTAGTTTGAAAGTTTATTCGTTGCATACCAAAATACAAATCTTTCCTCTTTATAATAGCTATATGAGACAAGAGTAATGTATGGTGACACGCGAAAATAAAATGAAATGGAGCATTGCCTGTGGGTCTTAATTGGCCTTTAGGTTGCCTAAATGCCTTCATTGTAGTACCAGCTACGGTTTTTATTATCAAACCTTTATTAAGAAAACACTACTAAATATATACAAATTTGTAGTATTTTGTTGATAAAAAAAAAACCAAAGCTTATTTATACTAAAGCATTACCAAAAAGAAAAGGCACCAGGCAGACGGGTAAAAGTAAAAAAGAGACAAAACGTGTGGTCTTATTTAATTATGAAATAAGCTAAAACACACACACACAAACATATTTACCGACTACACAGGATTGGAATAAGGAAAGGAAGACGGTAATCTAGCACCTGACTCGATTTAATTTAACTAAAACTAAGAATCATTCATCGAACTTTAAATCCAGCTGGCTGTGAAACTCCCCAATGCTGAGCAATTAACACATCGCCTGCCCTATTAGGTAAGTAAAAGTTCCCGGAACAAAAAACAATAAAAACTCAGTTCCACGTCCAAAGTCTGAAAGTTAATTAAACCCCGGGCAGAACACACGTTTAACTTAGAACTTACTTACTTAAGGGTGTATTTGCACTAAACTACCGAATAGGTTATAAAGCGCGACTGCACTCTTTAGCGTAGTATCTCGCTAGTTCCCAAAGCGCTCGAAGCGGAGCTTACCTCATCGATCGACCGAGATAAGATCTAATAAATTCAATAATTCGTAAAAAGTATTCCTAAATTTTGCGAACTGTATTGCGTAATCGAGTAAAATTCGTTGAGGACTTAGCTGCAAAATCAAACATTAATTATCCCGCCAGACATCTGCGGCCACCATAAACATAATCAACATCATCAGCGGGAGATGCCTACTGTTGAACACACGCCACCCTCATGAGTCGCTAAAAAGAACGGCTATTAACCGCTACCCGCAGGCCATAAAGGCCACATCTCATTGCCATTTCGCATAGTGGCCACCACAATATAAGGTGATTATTAGTCAATATTTTATTAACCAGCGGTATGCATTTAATAGAAAAATACTAAGAACTATATACAGCACTACAGCTAATACAATAAACGCATTTAGAAAAATAATTACTAGTAAATAATTGTTTACATATTAAGACAGCATTTCATCAACAGCGCGAGAATCTTTGATACAATCTCAATGTTTCAATCTTGTTATGTAAATTTTAAACACTAAATCTAAAACGGAAGAAGATATAATAACAAGATGATTTCAATAGTTCATTGTATACCAAGGGGAGAAAATGATCTATTGCTGTTCGAGAGTATTATTTAAGTCCGAAAATAAAACCAGTATAAGTTTTCTCGTATTTGTCTCGAGACTTCACAGGAAGAAAGTTCTTTATGACTTTTTGAACTATATTTTTTATTTCTGGTGGCATCATCATTATGAAATCGTCACTCTCACTATAATTATAATGACATTTAGGAAAATAATTTGTAATAATTAAAAGCGTACTCTTAAATTATCAAATAAGTATAAAACTAAATTTAACATACCAATACCAATTGGCGCTCTATTTTCGCAATGCAGAAAAAGGTTGCCAAACTCCTTACATTAAAATCGAGCACAAAGAAACCCCACCTCTTTTTTATAATTATTTGAAATAAAACCATTTTGAGATTTGACATTTGTATTTTTTTATGTTCGCAGCTATAAAAAAGAACGCTAGCAGGACAGGTATGGATTTTCATGCAAAATGCCTTCACTGCTACGGAGGGCCGGAATAAAATTCCATATAACTTTTCCCGCCGCACATTTATAAGGTAGAAATGACGAACTTTATAACCCGTTTTTGAACGAGCAATGAGATATATTTTGAGTGGGTGTGGTATAAAGGTTTTTTGTAAGTAAGTATATGATTGCATAAAAATCAAGAAGATCCTGTATTTTCGGGTACAGAAACCGAAGTCTAGTCGTATTTCTTGTTTATTTTTAACTAAATAATTACTTACCAAAACTTGATATCATGATCTAAGGATAGGTTCCGTTTTTAAAAACTATATTGCGACTACTAGCAAAAAGTATTGCTTTGTTGGAACAAAGCCTTATTCTTTAACCTTTACATGTAGTATTGTATAATGAGGATTGATTCTGAAGCATATGTTATTTATTATATTTTATACCACACCCACTCATAAACTGTCTCATTAGTCATTTAGAAACGTGTAATAAAGTTTTTAAACATTTCTCCTTTATAAATGTACGGCGAGGAAAGATATATGGAATTTCGAGAGTTTTAAGAAAATTCATTCCTGCCCTGCTAGCGCATTTTTGTTTTTTTAGCTGCTTACAAAAAAAATACAATCGTCAAATCTCAAAAAGGTTTAGATTTGACGATTGAATTTTTTGTAAATAATAATCAAATTATATAATCCATCTATATCATCTAATATATCAAATAAATTGAAAAAAAAGGTGGGATTTTTTCGTACTCAATTTTCAATGAAAGGAGGTTGGTAACCTTTCAGCACGGCAATTTATTTGTTTTGTTAAATTATGTTCTTTACTAAATTTTAACAATACAATTTTAATTATTGTAAATAGGTATTTTTCCAAAATGTCATCTGATAGTAGAAGTGACGATTTTATACAGATGACGCCGCCATATGTACACCAATATAATACAGAAGATTTGTATTTTTGTACGTAACAAATAAACTTAAAAACTACTGAACCGATTTGGATGAAATTTGAGACCCATGGACCCATTATGGAAATAGTTTGAGACCTATGAAAGGACATAGGATACTTTTTTATCCAACTGCGCAAAAAGAAGTTAATGGTTTTGCGCGATAACAGTAACACGCGCGCGGGCGGAGTCGCGGCCGGAAAGCTAGTATTATATACAATAACAATTTTCCCTATGCACGCAGTACCTATTTGTTTAATTATCAGAGGAGTTTTTTGTATTTTTTTTATCAATTTATAATTTAATGTTGTCTTAGGTTTTCGCGATTGTTACACATAGTAATTAAACAACTTTAAACGGTTTAAATCGCGTATATTTATCATGATAAATATAAATACCGTTTAAAGTTGTTTAATTTATAATATATTTAGTTGTTTGTTTGTCACTGATAACAGAGATATTTGGTCCGTTTCGGTAGGCACTAACTCCACAAAAAAAAATTACTATGCGACCTAGTCGCGCATACAATATAAAACATTAAACTAAGCTAAAGATGTTCTATTCTGTCTATGGTATATCATTTCGAACTCACAGAAATACCTCAACGAGTAGTTAAAAAGTATTTACGTAATATAATGAGAGAAATTCGTACAAAAAATACTTTTACATTTTTCTCTTCGTTTCTATTTGGAATTTGTATAAAACGCAATAGCTAGCAAAAAGCGGCTAGATTACACCTGTCACGTATTTTAGCTCCAAAACAGTTAATCCGATGCAAATGGATCCAATGGTAACAAAATCGGTGCCTTCTATTAAACTACGCAACTGCGCTGGTGGTAAACGGTCTTATTTATTTAGGGTTCGGAACAAACATAAAGAACCTGCTTATAAGTACAGGGTTATTGGAAAAATCCTAGAGATATTTTTTTTCTCCTTGGGGTTGAAACTACTAGTCGGAGCTATCTGACTGATTCACGTGAGTTATCTTGTATTATTTACTAAAATGAGTGAAAACCACGTAAGTTTTTATAATATTTTTTTGTTTTTTTCTATGTATTTGTTTGTGTTTTTTTTTGTGACTGAATATGTACGAGGAACACCTGATGTTTAAAAGGCTCTTGTGCCTTTAATGTATTATTTTTGTTTAAAAACTTATTTATAACATAATATGCAAGTCCTGAAAGCTAAATTTGAAATACTCTTCAAATCCCACCAGGTAGTCTTTGAGACGTGTCAAATTTTGGAGGGCTTTGAACTATGATTTCATAAGTAATGACCTAGTTAAAGAATATCAATAAATCATATGGAAACATAATTTGTATGTTCTTGTTTCGTGTGGGAAGTGGCAACCTCTCACGCGGTCTAGTGCCGTCTACTCTTCCCTGAGTTAAGAGACGCTCCATGGACAGGCTGAAGCAGCCAGCTTTAAAACGTGTCCGAAGAATGCAAAACTCAGAGACGCTGCTCAATGCCAAGTTCTAGAAGTATTCAGACGTTTATGCAATACTCGATCCGGATATAATACGTACCTGAAGTGACAACGATGACATACTTACTTACTACGATGACGCATCGACCCAAGCTGGATCCTGGCCTCCGATAACAAGAGACGCCATTCCTTGCGGTCTTGTGCTCTTTCTTGCCACTGGATTGCATTCAGTTTTCGCAGGTCATCCTCAACCTGGTCCTTCCAGCGGTACTTGGGGCGCCCGACCGGCCGTCGGCATGAAATATTGTAAAAAAAACAATCATTTTAAAGGCGAAAGTGTTTCTTTCGTTCCAGAGTGGCACGAAGGATTCTACAGTAGAATTATGAGCGTAGCGAGCGATTCTAAATAAGAATCTAGAGTGCAGCGAGGGATTCAAAGTTATTCGATCTTAAAATAGTTGTTGGCTTCCGAGGTGCACACCATACTGTTTATCACCCTCGATGAGAATATAAGTAAGTACAACTGAAGTTTGAAGCGCTCGTAGCCAAGTTTGCTTAGCCATTCTGAATCGATCAGCAAAGTTAAGCAACGTCCGCCGCGGTCATGACTTGGATGGGTGACCGCTGGTTGGGCATTACTACTGAGCGCTTCCGTGCTTCGGAGGGCACGTTAAGCCGTCGGTCCCGGTTGTTGTCTTAGGATAGCAGTCGTTACAGCATGGTGGTAGGGCACTTTGCAAATGCCCGCCTGGCTAGCTACCACCCTCAAGTTGAAAATCTGTCGCCAAGCACCTAACGGTGTGTTCCGGCAGCTGTCCTTGAGAGCCAGTAACTCTAGGTTAGTCTGAACAACATCCTCGACCACATCATCACTTACCATCAGGTGAGATAGTGGTCAAAGGCTAACCTATCAGGCATAAAAAAAAAAAAAAAAAACTTATGAATTAAATTATTACTTAGATAAATTCGTAAAAATAATACATAGCATAGACATTAGATGCTAATGTTTCTCTTTGAACAATAATTATGGAAGTGAATCGTAACAATTTGACCACCTCCATCCGTTACTGTTGTCGGTTTATTCATAGCTTAAAAATTAGTAATAGTCTTAGAAAACGTCGCCTCGGGATGTAATTTTTGAGGAACTATACTTATTATATTTTAGTTGATAAAACATAAAGAAACAGCCTGTAACTTGTTCATACAATGTTTGTGATTGATCTCTTTGGTGTTTGGAACTTTTACTAAAAGACACATTCTAAATTCAAATCACTTTCAGTCCCTAAGTGAATAAAAATCTATTTTAGTCCTTGTTTACAAAGAACAAAATAGCTTTTTTAGAATAGATGTGATAAATATTTTTTTACGGGCTGTTGGATTGCATGAGAGATTTCAGACTTTTTTGGGCAGTTTTTCATAGATTAATTAAATCAACTCCTGTATAAACTTATTGAAAACAAAGTTCAATAAGATGTGCCTTAATTTTTCTCAAGCCAGAGTTATATATGAAGAAATACATATGTTAAGAGACGACCTCTTGAAGATTAAGTTTTGAAATACTCCTCAACTATCAGACTTAGTTCAAAGCTAGCTTTGCAACGTTCCATTTCTTTGAGTGGTAGCTGCGGTTCAAAGCGATGACCTCGTTAAAGCACCTTACCCGTAACGGCATACATCTCTTCGTATCGCATTCAAAATACGCTGGTAGATTCTCCAATTACACCAATTGCTATTCATGGCTGTACTCGTTCCATTTTTATTGTCCTTTCGTAACTGCGCTCTAATTCTCGCTTTTTTAACGATCAATCGATCGTATCCTCATTCAACTTCAATTGCTTTTATTTTTCTGTGAAAGGTTTTTTACACTGTCCTTTTATACCTACGTCGTTTCGTTATGTCTACCTTTTCTTTTCTATAAAAGTAGATACGTCGCAGCCAAATAGCTTAATCAGCTGTTCGATAAGCAGCCTAGCATTTTACTGTATTTAACAATTTACCATTCAACATTAAAATGGTTAAAATACATTTTCATACTATAAACAACATATAATAAACATTTTATGAATATTTTTTGAATACAAATTTAAATAGTAGTAAGAAATATTTTTAAAATATTTTAAGAAAAGATTAAATTAATATTCTAGAAAAATACTCAAAATATATATATACTATTGACGATTCTGGGCCGCTACTACAAATCAAGTTCGTTTTTCGTGTTACAAGTGACACTATAGACAACGAAAATCGAATTTGCGGTACGAAATTCGTTATTTCATATAATCTATGGTCGGATCGCATTGGTCAAATCGTGCCCTCCAGGGAATCTCCTATACTACTCTGAGAACGCTATTAAGCCTCAATCAATTTTAAGTCTTAAGTGAGAGATATTAAAGAACTTTTTCACATGGTAAGAGTGACAGTCCTATACGTAGTTGTCAGCGAGAGGTGTCGCTACTGTTCTAGAACTTAGATACTCGTATTTAAAATGTACGTTAATTTCTTTGTTTTCCATAGGTACTTATATCCTCAATAGTATTTGTGTTCTTTCTGCATATTTTGAAACTCGACTTTGACTACTTACCTATGAATAAATTATAATTTCATATTTTGAAAATGTACAAACCATACGAAACAAATTAAAAACATAATCTTATTCAGATTCTACACAGGCAAATGCTGGCTAGTCTATGCTACGAGCGAAGTTAAATAAAAGTAGCCAATACGTGTTTACGGATACCTTTCTTTCGGACCCGAAGTTTGAAACTTCGACGAATTAGAGTAGGG
This sequence comes from Plagodis dolabraria, assembly GCA_963854805.1. Taxonomy (NCBI): domain Eukaryota; kingdom Metazoa; phylum Arthropoda; class Insecta; order Lepidoptera; family Geometridae; genus Plagodis; species Plagodis dolabraria. Next base: position 32,031,938 of record OY978447.1, on the reverse strand, counting down.
GACCTGGATCGTGCACTCCAAGAGTCAAGACCTCCTGTGGTGTTCAGCAGTGGACAATCCGGCTGGCACAGTATATTTTTGTAATTATTAAGTATTTTTCTAAAAAAATATTTTAAAATATCTTTAAAATATTTGTTATTATTAAATATGTATTTCCGCAAAGTAACGCCTGAATCTATCCATTAACATGAAATGTTTTGAAATAAGCAATCAACAGATCAAGTTTTACATTATTTATTTTTGTGTCTTTCAATAAGTTTTTTCACTAATGTCTTTCTCTTTATAACATGCCACGTAAACACAGCGTATTACCGAACTTTATTTTTGTTGGCCATTTTGTCTTTTTGTTTGCTTTTCCCGATATTTTCTCCTGAACTGGTGGGTTGTGAAGGGAACTTCTCAGTTTTATTTGAGTTTAGTTCGATTGGGCGAGACGGTTCAGTAGTTAGGGCTTTGAGCTAATTTAGTTGGCAGTCGGGGTAAGTTCAACATAGTTATGTTTGAGTAGATATTTGAGTAAGCAAGCATTTTTTGTACACCTTGAGATTTAATATCCCAATTTTTATACCGCACAGACTAGAATAGGAACTTAAATACATACTAGCAAAAAGCTGAGCTCAACGAGAGCTCGCGTTTTATTTAACTGTCTGATTCTAGGTGCCATCTAGTATTAAGTAGAATAACTACGATGTATTTTAGTATTGAATTAAATTCTGTTGCAGCGATGGTAATTCTTTAGTTTTCTAACAGATGGCGTTAGTAGTACAATAAAATTTTATCCAATGAATACAAAATTGTAAGTGTTATTTTTTTTAATGGTTATTTAATCATAATAGGGGTGATAGTTTTTCAGTGTACTAAAGTGTGTAATAAAACCTTCAAGTTGTGGGATTGTGATAGGCTCGCTCCGCTCGCTCTTGTAATCGTGCTTGTATTCCCCGAAGGCGTAAGCAGGTGTGTAAATACCTACGTTTCACCAATTAAGTTTTGGTCCCATGTAATATGCGGCGAGCCTATTGCCATTCCCCGGGCGTAGTTTCTGGGGCATACATTTCTCTAGCACACTGGACGAAACACAAGGAACTTATTACAAATAATATGTTTACGAAGACAGGAACACAAAAGGCACTTAGTTGATATACAGTCCTTTTGTGTGTCTAATGCTCACAACACCCTACTCACGTTGACGTAAGAAGTGGCATGTTGCTCGTTTATCGCACTTTTCCCTTAGTCGCCTTTTACGTCACCCACGGGATGAAATAGGGAGGTGACATTCTAACCCGGTAGTCTTGACCTGTGGGGGTCAATAAAATGGAAGATTAGGCATGTATAAACCTAGGTTAGCCTGAACAACAGCTTTGACCACATCATCATATACCGTCAGGTGAGATAGTAGTGAAAGGTTAACCTATCAGGCATAAAAAAAATTAGGCATGATAATATTTTGATATTTTGAGGTATACGGTTACCCTCATCTTGGCCGTGTATTTTCTCTTACAACATAGAAAAAGATAGCACAACAATGTGTTTTAGTAATGTTTGTCCTTCCGCTTTTCTGATGCCAACTATCGTTGATCTAGTACCCCCTACCGTTAAGGTTTTGTAATCTACCGTTTAAAGACTCAAGGCTGCTATGTATTGAAGTTTAATTAACAGAAAAATCCAATAATTGAGGCAGTTATTCAGATCAAAAACCAATATTTTGTACTAATTTGTTTTACAGAAAATCAATTTGATTTTATAAGAACGCATTGGTAGCTGTAAATTATTGGATGTTGGAAAAAAAAATCTAATTTGATTGCGGAATATTTGTGATAGGCATAATGTTTCAAATCGTGAGTGGTTATATTTTTGTTAATACCCACTCAAGATTGGAAATATTATGTTTTTTAACTTAGGTACTTCAAAAAGGTTATCAATTCGACTTGTGTGTTACCTAATACATTTTTATTGAGATACTGATTTTGATAACTTTTTATATACCTGCAGGGTTATTGAAAATATCCTACAACCTCTTATGGTTGACTTCGATGAAACCTAACAAACATCTTTATAAATTTACAAATCATGTCAACATCTTTAGTTGTATGTTTTTATTATTTTGCTGTTTTATTATTTCCATTCAATAATTAATTCGCTCAATCTATTTGAACGTCGCGTGGCGGACCCCCGCGCGCTTGCCGTTGCCGTGGCGATTGCTCTGGGCTTGTGGGAGTAGAGATCCGCGCCACGCCGGCGTGCCGCCGCCGAGTTACCTCGGCGCGCCGCCGCCGCCGCCGGGTCATGAACAAATTCGCGCCGACGTCGAAAATCAATTTAGAGTTTTCTGCCGTGAGGTGCATTACCCTGGATAGCTGAGGTGTGGGGGAGTGCTCCGACCGGAATCCGAACTGCTCCGGTCGGGACTTCATGTGAGGGGCTATCCGACTTAAGAAGAGGCGTTCAAAGACTTTTGAAATGCATGTAAGTAGGCCTGTAATTCTCGGGTCTCCAAACGTCTTTGCCGGGTTTCGGGAACATATCCACGTGGCTCATTTTTCATTGAGGGGGTAAGTGCTCCGTGCGCAGGATCCCGTTAAATAGGCGCGTGATAGCTGCCGTGGTTTTAGAGGACAGGTGACGGATCACTGTCCAATATCTTCTTCTGTGTTTTATGGGACACTGAAGTATTCATCGAGGAACTGTTCCACAGAGTCTGAGTGTTCTCTGTTCACTGTGGGATTGGGCTTGAATAAGTTCTCAAGGGATTGGGCAAATATTTCTGCCATGTCCTCTGCTCTGTATCTCAAGTTGCAAGTTTTGTGGAAAAGACAACGAATTGGTTCTGAGTGTTTCCTAAGTTGCCTGCAGAGTTTGTGGAGTGAGGCCCAGTTCTGTGGATGGGGTCTCATTAATGTTGCCAGGTTTTTCTGAGCAGGCGTTTTTCTTTTATGAGCTCTCTTATACAGCGGGGGAGGATGGGCAATCTCGATTCTTCTTAGGGATTTTCTTTAATTGTGGAGGTATGAAGTGCCTTCTGCGTGCATTGAGTGATCTCTTCTGCAAGATTGTCCACTTCTGATGGGGTTGTGACATTCCTTGAAGTTGAGGTATCTCATGCGGTTTTCATAAACTTAGGCCAGTCGATTTTGGGCTTTTGTGTAAGTTTGTGTATCGGTTGGTGGCAAGATCCTGTTTCTTCAATATTTTGACTAATTAATTTGAGTAGGAACTTACTTGTATGCAAGAAAATAAACATTTACCCTTTTAGTACATATACAGCAGATTTAATTTTTCTATTCCACCATATAAGTAAAAAAATCAATAGCACGCCGGCTACGCCGCGCCGCGCCGGGTACGTTTACCAGCGCGCCGCTGCCGACTTTCATGACCGCGGCGCGGACCTCTACCACCGAACCGCCACGAGACGTTCCGATCATGCTGCGATCTCTTTCACTCTCTCACACCAAACGATACACATATCTCGCTCATCCATTTCATTGACATTCGTTCTAAGATAAAACAAAATGACGATATTTTCTGTTTTAACAATAAAAGCTATAATTACGCGTGAAATTAAACAGTTTTCTTATCTCTCACAGTGCCTGTATAATTGGTGCCGAGTCTAAGACACAAGGAAGGCATATTGTCCACAGATTATTCATAAAAAACACGATTAGCGGCGATTGATGTATTCACCGGATGCTCGGAAGTGCAAGACTGGTAAGTACTACTAGTACTCAGGTAATTACCCTGAATTCGTCTAGTAAATATGGAAGGCATACAAATCATCTACAGGTAAAAAAATCTTAGATAGTTAGGTACGCGTTCTATTAAAAACTACCACCTCTTTTGGAGGTCGGTAAACAAAGGGTGTCGACCTTTGAAGGTGCACATAATGTGATGATCTGCATACCTAGTAGGTACTTAATTCATATTTGCAAGGAAACGTTTTCATTCGTATTCTAAATAACATTCATACAAGTACAAGGTACAATACCATTCGAAAAGCTTCCGAATCCGAGAGAAAACTGTACCTAGATAGGTACTCTGGAAAATACACTTACACACATTACGTACGTACTTACCTACTTACGAACACCTGACTTTAACATGTAGTAAAAAGTTAAAACATTTACATTATTGTAAAAAGTGTGTTTTGTTTTTATCCCAATCCGCAGCGTGAGTACGATGAGACGCGCCACGAGCGACGATTGTTCGTTAGTTATAATTTGAATAATATTACTTGTATCAAAAAGGGGCGCCCCCTGCCGCTTAACGCGCCGACGCCGATGCGACGCCGAAACTGACACCTATTCCGACACCGACGCCTATTCCAACAATGACACCGACGCCGACGCAGACACCTATTCCAACAATGACACCGACGCCGCCGCCGACGCCGATGCGACGCCGAAACTAACACCTATTCCGACACCTACGCCTATTCCAACAATGACACCGACGCAGACGCCGACACCTATTCCAACAATGACACCGACGCCGACGCCGACGCCGATGCGACGCCGAAACTGACACCTATTCCGACACCGACGCCTATTCCAACAATGACTCCGACGCCGACGCCGACACCTTTTCCAACAATGACACCGACGGCGACGCCGACGCCGACACCTATTCCAACAACGACACCGACGCCGACGCCGATGCGACGCCGAAACTGACACCTATTCCGACGCCGACACCTTTTCCAACAATGACACCGACGGCGACGCCGACGCCGACACCTATTCCAACAACGACACCGACGCCGACGCCGATGCGACGCCGAAACTGACACCTATTCCGACACCGACGCCTATTCCAACAATGACACCGACGCAGACGCCGACACCTATTCCAACAATGACACCGACGCCGACGCCGACGCCGACGCCGACGTGGATGCGACGCCGAAACTGACACCTATTCCGACACCGACGCCGACGCCGACACCTATTCCAACAATGACACCGACGCCGACGCCAACGCCGACACCTATTCCAACAATGACACCGACGCAGACGCTGACACCTATTCCAACAATGACACCGACGCTGACGCCGACGCCGATGCGACGCCGAAACTGACACCAATTCCGACACCGACGCCTATTCCAACAATGACACCGACGCCGACGCCGACACCTATTCCAACAATGACACCGACGCCGACGCCGATGCGACGCCGAAACTGACACCTATTCCGACACCGACGCCTATTCCAACAATGACACCGACGCAGACGCCGACACCTATTCCAAAAATGACACCGACGCCGACGCCGACGCCGATGCGACGCCGAAACTGCACCTATTCCGACACCGACGCCTATTCTAACAATGACACTGACGCCGACGCCGACACCTATTCCAACAATGACACCGACGCCGACGCCGACACTGACACCAATTCCGACACCGACGCCTATTCCAACAATGACACCGACGCCGACGCCGACACCTATTCCAACAATGACACCGACGCCGACGCCGATGCGACGCCGAAACTGACACCTATTCCGACACCGACGCCTATTCCAACAATGACACCAACGCAGACGCCGACACCTATTCCAACAATGACACCGACGCCGACGCCGACGCCAATGCGACGCCGAAACTGCACCTATTCCGACACCGACGCCTATTCTAACAATGACACTGACGCCGACGCCGACGCCGACACCTATTCCAACAATGACTCCGACGCCGACGCCGACACCTATTCCAACAATGACACCGACGCCGACGCCGACGCCGACACCTATTCCAACAACGACACCTACGCCGACGCCGATGCGACGCCGAAACTGACACCTATTCCGACACCGACGCCTATTCCAACAACGACACCGACGCTGACGCAGACACCTATTCCAACAATGACACCGACGCCGATGCGACGCCGAAACTGACACCTATTCCGACACCGACGCCTATTCCAACAATGACACCGATGCCGACGCCGTCACCTATTCCAACAATGACACCGACGCCGACGCCGACGCCGATGCGACGCCGAAACTGACACCAATTCCGACACCGACGCCTATTCCAACAATGACACCGACGCCGACGCCGACACCTATTCCAACAATGACACCGACGCCGACGCCGATGCGACGCCGAAACTGACACCTATTCCGGCACCGACGCCTATTCCAACAATGACACCGACGCAGACGCCGACACCTATTCCAAAAATGACACCGACGCCGACGCCGACGCCGATGCGACGCCGAAACTGCACCTATTCCGACACCGACGCCTATTCTAACAATGACACTGACGCCGACGCCGACACCTATTCCAACAATGACACCGGCGCCGCCGCCGACACCTATGCCAACAATGACACCGACGCCTACGCCGACACCTATTCCAACAATGACACCGCCGCCGACGCCGACGCCGATGCGACCGCCGAAACTGACACCTATTCCGACACCGACGCCTATTCCAACAATGACACCGACGCTGACGGAGACACCTATTCCAACAATGACACCGACGCCGACGCTGACGCCGATGCGACGCCGAAACTGACACCTATTCCGACACCGACGCCTATTCCAACAATGACACCGACGCCGACGCCGATGCGACGCCGAAACTGACACCTATTCCGGCACCGACGCCTATTCCAACAATGACACCGACGCAGACGCCGACACCTATTCCAAAAATGACACCGACGCCGACGCTGACGCCGATGCGACGCCGAAACTGAAACCTATTCCGACACCGACGCCTATTCCAACAATGACACCGACGCCGACGCCGATGCGACGCCGAAACTGACACCTATTCCGGCACCGACGCCTATTCCAACAATGACACCGACGCAGACGCCGACACCTATTCCAAAAATGACACCGACGCCGACGCCGACGCCGATGCGACGCCGAAACTGCACCTATTCCGACACCGACGCCTATTCTAACAATGACACTGACGCCGACGCCGACACCTATTCCAACAATGACACCGACGCCGCCGCCGACACCTATGCCAACAATGACACCGACGCCTACGCCGACACCTATTCCAACAATGACACCGACGCCGACGCCGACGCCGATGCGACCGCCGAAACTGACACCTATTCCGACACCGACGCCTATTCCAACAATGACACCGACGCTGACGCAGACACCTATTCCAACAATGACACCGACGCCGACGCTGACGCCGATGCGACGCCGAAACTGACACCTATTCCGACACCGACGCCTATTCCAACAATGACACCGACGCCGACGCCGACGCCGATGCGACGCCGAAACTGACACCAATTCCGACACCGACGCCTATTCCAACAATGACACCGACGCCGACGCCGACGCCGATGCGACGCCGAAACTGACACCTATTCTGACACCGACGCCGATGCTGTCACCAATTTTAACACCGACACCTTGCTCATGCGGTTTTCATAAACTTAGGCCAGTCGATTTTGGGCTTTTGTGGAAGTTTGTGTATCGGTTGGTGGCAAGATCCTGTTTCTTCAATATTTTGACTAATTAATTTGAGTAGGAACTTACTTGTATGCAAGAAAATAAACATTTACCCTTTTAGTACATATACAGCAGATTTAATTTTTCTATTCCACCATATAGGTAAAAAAATCAATAGCACGCCGGCTACGCCGCGCCGCGCCGGGTACGTTTACCAGCGCGCCGCTGCCGACTTTCATGACCGCGGCGCGGACCTCTATGTGGGAGGCATTATTGCTAATTTCGTTTACTACGAGACACAACAGAACTTAAAAAAGTCCGACAGTAGAAAAAAAAAGCTGTTATTTTCTGTAAAATGTTTTAGGTTTTGCGTAAAATCTTAGAACTAAAGTTATAACTGTTGAGCTAAACGGGGGCAGTCCACGGAGTGTTGTTAGCATTTTTTCAATAACCCTGTATATTTGAAAGCCGGTACTTGTCATGTGTCCCCAATTAATATTGAGTTAGATCTGATGGTTAGTATTTGAGTTATCCCTAATAATGCATATTGAATTGGCTTCAACTGCATTGTTGATGTTCTCATTTTCACTCTTAGATGTACAGTGAACAATAAAAACTGTATACGATGGTTTGGAAGAGCATTGTTGCTTTTGAGGGGGTCCTTTTCTAGTTTGGTGATCTTCTGTTGAAGTTCTTCGCAGACATACAATAGAACTCTTCAATAAATGACAGCAAATCTGTCATGTTTGCTGCAATCATTTATTTAACTACTTTAAGTGCGTTTTTTAGTTTTAGAATATTTAAAGTTTGAAGTAGATTTTTCTATGTCAAAATGTTTGATTGCTAACATAGTGGCCATACAAACCCTCTAGGGATAGTAATAAACTACTGGCAGACGGTTCACTGCCGTAAAACAAAAATAATCTTAATTTGATCATTGCCATATTATTTTTTCTTGGGTGTTAAACACGTACATTTAAAATGTTCATATCCGTAACCGGAGGATACCCGGAGCTGGATAATCAGTGACAAATGTTCATTTTTATATCCTTCAAAAGTCCTTTTTTTGGCTACAAATTTAAGCGCTTCTCATTAGCGTAACAAAACAAATAAAGTAACTTTTTACCTCAACAATATCTCCAGTTTATCAACTCAGCACAAAATAAAATTAAAGTACGTCAAACCTTCAGCCGGATTTAGTGCGACTTTAAATTTAATGTTGCCGATCTTGCAATGTTATAATGATCCTGTCTTTTGGTAGTGAAATGTGGTCAAATTAAGAAACGAAGGCGTTATTAAAACTTTTCGGTGAAACGGCGCAGTTGTTTAACTTTTGAAAATTTGTATCTATGTATTTCACAAGAATCGGTTGAAAAATGCGACCTGTTGAAGAGAACAGCTGGATATCCACCGGATAGACATACGAATGCATTTTTGCCGAAGCTTAATCGGAGACGAGTGACTTTTGCTTCACGCTCGCTTAGTCAAAAATTGTAATATGAATAACAGTTGCTGATGTAGCACTGCGATATCATACTGTAATCTACCTCTAGCACAGTAGATATATGGACCCAACATTTGTACTGTGCCTCTAGTATTTGGGCACACTAAATTGTTCATGATAAAGTACAATTATCATCACAAAATATATGTTCTCAAGTATATATCTATCGCTTGCCTTAAACGAGAATAAACCACAATATTCACAGTTGATCACTCCACTATTCATCTGAATCGCTCAAAATTCCAACCATTTTATTCAGTAATTACAGCCGGTCGTAAAAAATGCTCTAAGCATCCGAGTCCAGTCGTAAACGTGCAAATAAACGTCTTTTTCACAGTGTGACGCAGTTACTAAGGATTTCACTAGTTTCTTATTTATTATGTCGTGATATAACAAGCACGTGACTTGACTGGTTAGCTCTGCATATGACAATATGCAGAGCTAGCTTCACTTTACATCGACAAGTGAAAATGAGAACAGCAACAATGCAGTTGAAGCCAATTCAATATGCATTATTAGGGATAACTCAAATACTAACCATCAGATCTAACTCAAATTTAATTGGGGGCACATGACAAGCACCAGCTTTCAAATATACGGGGTTATTGAAAAAATGCTAACAACACTCCGTGGACTGCCCCCGTTTAGCTCAACAGTTATAACTTTAGTTCTAAGATTTTACTCAAAACCTAAAACTTTTTCAGAAAATAACAGCAACTTTTTCTAGTACTGTCGGACTCCTTTAAGTTCGTAGTAAACGAAATCAGCAATAATGATCACAAAGCCCAGAGCAAACCACGAGTAGCCCTGCACTTCATGTCCTGGCTAGCTCAGTCTCTTTTAGAATGGTCTCAGAGACTCTTTAATATTTCTTTACTCTATGAAGATGGGGGCAGGTGAATTACAACCACAGGATGTCTCCTGTAGATAGAGTAATGAAATATTAAAGAGTCTCTGAGACCATTCTAAAAGAGACTGAGCTAGCCAGGACATGAAGTGCAGGGCTGCTCGTGGTTTGTTGAGCTAGAATGTCATCTCCCATCTCGTCCCGTGGGTGCCGTATGAGGCGAATATGGGAATAATACTGGAAGGTGGGCCGCATCGCCTACTAAGGAAATGTCACCTTATTCTACGATTCATAAAACGCCTGCCCAGCCGAATGGTTATGGTAAACCCCTACTTAATGAAGAAGGCTGTGTCTGCAGTGGACGATGCGGCTCATACATTTATATAGTTTATATAGTTACGTACTAGTTTAACAAATTATTACAATCTTCAGTCTTTTAAAGGTTCACGAATGAGATTCATATAACCCGTAAACAACGGATCTATTCACGAAAATCAAATTGTTTCGATAAACCTTGACGTTTTTGTCTAGTTGCATCGATTGTGGTCGCTAAGTGAAAGTGACCTCGTGACCATGGTCGTACTCCTTGACCCGTTGTTTATACGCATTATACGAATCTCATTCATAAAAGTCACACTGATTTATTGACGGAAGATGGTAATCATTTGTTATACACGTACCTATGTAACTGTAACTGTTATGAAATTATTGATGTATTTCCCTCCCAATGTGAAGGTAAGAAAACGGAATCTTCTGGTGGCACATTGAAGTCCCCAACGGAATTGGTGAATTCAATGTCGTCAAAGTTTGATCAGCTGCGTAGTACACCAACCAGTTTGGAGAACTTGGTCTCTTGTAGCCAACCTACTGCCTATTTACTTAAATTTCGTAGTCAATAGGCCTTTTCCTTTATCTTCAGATGCGAAACTTGCCTACCCTCGGCAAGGGGCACTTAACGACCAACACGCGCAAGTCTTGCAAGGACGGGGCGCGATGACGCTTGAGAAGATCTCATCACAATTTTCTTGTAGTTTTTTCATACTTAATTAAATTATAACACCCACTCATTCATTTGTTTGCTCAGAGTCCCATTGTATTAATGATATCGCTATGAAGGTAAAGATATTATATTAACTAATGTATGAAAAAAAATATTTTTTTTAGTGTGATGAAAGTACCTTTGTTTTTTTTTTCAGTTTTGAAGCACTAGTATCGAAGTTTGCTTAGCCGTTCTTAACTGATCAGCTAAGTTAAGCAACGTATACCACGGTCATGACTTGGATGGGTGACCGCTAGTGACATTACTACTCACAAATTGATCCAGAAATTGTCATATTTATGATAATTATAATTTATTTCGTCAAAATATAATTAATTACCTCAGTGATTTGTCTATGTAGTGTGTTGGACTTCGTGTCTGTGAATTACATGTGAGAATGAATAAATAAATAAATAAATACTGAGCGTGCACGTGCTCCGGAGGGCACGTCACGCCGTCGGTCGTACCCAGTTGTTGTCTAAAGACTGCAGTCGTTATTGCTTGGTAGTAGGGGCACAGGGTTTTTAAGTGAATGTGATAGACACTATCCAATAATGTTGAGTTGTGTGATAGAGATTAAGTGATAAGACCACCTATTATTTCACCTAGTCAAGTTATATATTTAGTTGATAGTTTTAATATAAATTAAGCTTGGTGTTAAAATAAAGAGTTTACCTATCACTCTATTTTTTCGGAAACTTAGCAAACCAGAAGCATGGATATTAGGCTCAGGGATATGCATGCCAAATTTCACAGAGTTAGAACACTTGGTATTTAAAATATGACAAAGCTACGTTTGTATTGAAAGCGTTTCTTGTTCTTTGTTTCTTTCTAACACTTCCCGTAAATAAAATCGCGGCATAAACATCAAAAGCTCAACTCTCTCAAGTTCATTTGAGTTAGGTTATCTAGATGTTCAATATCTATGGACGGAAATGCAATACCTCTAGTATTTGACATCTCGAAGGAGCATCTATCCATTTAGTGTGATTTAGTTCACTGTCCACATAAATACATTGTATACAAGTTACAACGTCGAATAGTAAAGCCCGGAATACCAGCACAGGTGTTTGCATTGTCTTGAATATTCATGGCTCTAGAATCTCAAGCAATAAATTTGTTATGCCTTATCTATCTGTTGATGATAAACTTGTTTCTGTTGTATATTAGACTTTGCGGGAAGTTTTGTTTGAAGTTATTCGTTTATGGTTAAACTTATCTGGGTCACTAAATTATTTGGTATAAAATAAAGTAAATATCTATGGCAGTTATTTCGATGTTGGAAAGCTTTTAATATGCGGTAATATTATATGATATGTTGTATATTATCATATATAATGTGATCAAATCATATAACATTGATCATATATCAATGTTATATGATTTGAAATTTGTAAATTTATTAAAAGTTTGATAATATTCAGATATAGTATTAAATTCTTATATAAATTTTATTCCTGTTAGTCTTTAATCGCTATCTCACTTGATGGTAAGTTATGATGCGATCGAAGATACTATTCTAGCCAAACTAGGATAACTGGTCCTCAAGAACAGCTGCCAGAACACAGGCTGGGCGTCAGATTTTCTGCAAAATGCTCTACCAACGTCATACGATTGCTATCCTAAAACAACAACAACTCGCTCCATTCGAAGCACTGAGCACAGTAAATGCCACGAGCGGTCACCCATCCACGTTATCACCTTTTATTGGGCAGTTGTGTAAAAAATACAAAGTTTCTAAACCATTTACATAATAAATCATCAAAGAAAATATAATCAATTTAATAACATTGCTCCTTTATTTTATAGATGAAAATGTTAAAACAAATGAGAGGCAATTTTCCCATACGTGCCTATTCAGAAAATATATACTGTACCTCACATCCAATCAACCTATTGATGCAATATGTGTGCCAACTTCCGTAGAAGCTGTTATGAAAAGAATTTCGACGTTCAATGGCACTAAGTACGTTCAGGGTTTTCAAACTAAGCTCTTACATATATTTTCAGCATTCCAACATTCATACCTTCTTGTTCCAAAATCTGTCTGGCTCCAATTAGTGGGGCTTATCGCTAATCTCCCAGAACAAACCGAAAATAACAACACCATGTGAGGTACACCCTGTACACAGTGTAGAATTAGTCAGAAAGATTACTTCTTGATTTTTTGTATTATGAATTTGTCTGACTGCGAGATATGAAATGGTGCCACAGGTTGTATTTTCAGTTTAATTATAAGTGCCCGTGACAAAAGTTAATCAAAAAAGTCTTATAGAACGTTTGTAGAATTTGTAAAATTATTATGTGTTCTTATTAGTAAGTTAATATCCAAAAATGTTATTCTTTGTTTGCACCACCGTGTTACTTGAAATGTGATACTGTCCGTACAAAGGTTGTCTGGAAGAAATCGCTATATGCGATAAGAAAGCCCATTGCACAACCATAGTCTAAGAGTAATATTTACAAGATTATTTAAATGTATATTCGCTGTGCAATAAGGAGTTTTGTATATTATAGTAAAATTACTTAAACGACACGATAAACAGTCTATTGATTGATTTAAAAAGCCCACTGACATCTAGTGGGCATATTTCCGAACAAGTTGTGAAAGTCCTTGATTTCGAAATAATGATCTATTTTAAGTTCAGGTTGATGTTCATGTCAAAATTGATAACTGAATTATTAAGACCTATCTTCTTGTTCCACTTTTATGTACATATATGTTTCCTATCATATCTATTGCATCTAATCCCATTACCTGTTACATATCTCGTTCTTCAAAGATTCCATCCACCTACTCTTTATATGTGATTAATGATGCCTATTTAACATCAAAACTTCAGAAGTAAACAAAAACATTTCACTGGTCGTAATCGAGAATACTAACATACTCTTCTAAAACTGCTACCGTCGACAGCTGGTAATACTGCAACATTTATGCCCATCTGCCAACGTTGTGTGAGCGCGAGAAATGAACCTATCGTTTGTAATATTTTGATTGCTGTATAATTCACCTGAATTCGGTCCTGGCACATTATTTGAGTACCAATAAATTCGATGACCGACATAAAATAAATCTATTGAAAGTAGTTTATCTTCTTGTTCTTAACTGTGGCACTACAGTGCAAGGATTAACAGACGCCCCGAATTCATTTTAATTACATAGCTATTTGTATAGTTTAAGAGATTTACTGACGGCTTTGGCAGTTTTTCACCAGGAGTTTCCTGTTCAAGCACTTTAAGCGGATTACGATAAAATAGGGATAATAACTGACAATCTGTAGACATAATTAAATCTCTCACTTGATGCTATGATTTTCATCTCTATAGCTAAACCTCTAGATAGTAAGAGCTAACCAACCCAAACGATGGCGGGTAAAAACTCGATAGTGTTATTTATAAACTGAAAAGCTATAAATAATAACAAACTTTTTAAATAAGTATTTTTATGTTTGCAATAACGCATCTGCGGATTACACATAACATCCCGCACATGACTTAAATTTATTTTTATTATACCTGATATGCTAGCCTTTGACCACTATTTCACCTGATGATAAGTGATGATGTGGTCGAAGATGTTGTTCAGGCTAACCTGGAATTACTGACTCTCAAGGACAGCTACCGGAACACACCGTTAGGTGCTTGGCGACAGGTTTTCTACTTGAGGGTGCTAGCCAGACGGGCATTCGCAAAATGCCCTACCACCATGCTATAACGACTGCCATCCTAAGACAACAACCGGGACCGACGGCTTAATGTGCCCACCGAAGCACGTGCACGCTCAGTAGTAATGTCTCCAGCGGTCACCCATCCAACTCCTGACCGAGGCGGACGTTGCATAGCTTTGCTGATCGGTTCAGAATGGCTAAGCAAACTTCGCTATGGGCGCTTCAAAATAATAATAATTAGTAATTTTGTAATAACAGACTTATTTTTTGTAATATTATTAATCATCTACTACTACTGTTACTCTTTTTTTTTTTTTTATTGCCTATGGCTAGCCTTTGACCACTATCTTACCTGATGGTAAGTGATGATGTGGTCGAAGATGTTGTTCAGGCTAGCCTAGAATGACTGGCTCTCAAGGATAGCTGCCGGAACACAGCGTTAGGTGCTTGGCGACAGATTTTCAACTTGAGGGTGGTAGCTAGCCAGGCGGGCATTCGCAAAATGCCCTACCACCATGCAAACTATACATATCCACAATACTCACAACTGTGATATCCACCGAAACTCATTAAAATAACATTTCTGACGGTAGTAGAAAATATTTTTTAATAACTCATGTGACACAAATAAAACCAATTAGTTACCCCGTGGCCACGATCACTGCAGTGTTTGAAACGTCGCGTCGGGACAAAAATCATGATAAATATACGCGATTTAAACCATTTAAAATTGTTTAATTACTACCTATGTGTAATAATCGCGAAAACTTAAGACAACATTATGTATAGGTATATACAAAGACAGGTCATAAGTTCTGTCACATGTTTAATATGAAATAATTAAGACATGTTTATTATTGACGTAAACATTTATATACCAAAATGAACTTAATAAAAAACAGATTCTTTTGCTAATAAAGTTTATTCAAAATCATGCCGCGATTTTTAATACATGCCTTCAATATGTATGCGCTACTCAATCCTAGTACTATGGTTAAGAACGAGTGGACAAATTAGACTTATGTGTTAGTCATGTTGGCTCAGCGGTCAGAACATGCCACGGCTATAGGGGTGGATGGCGCGGACTTGAATCTTGCACATGACTATAATTTTTTCTCTTTTAATTTTATAATTTATATATACGTTTTCGTATATATTCGTAATTTTTTCGTACATTTTCAGTTTTGGAAGTTGGTTCCCCTTTTTTTTTAAACACAACTCACTTGACTAATTAGAGGTACTATTTGCTCTTTTTATAAAAAAAAAACTGCGTCTTTATAGTAATATAATCCATGAGGACTATATGTAGGCACAATAATTACCGTTAGTACGAAAACGTGAAATACTAATTTGATAAGAAAACCTCCGCATGGGTGATTGCTGAAATAAAGTTTGTACCATATGACATCAAATTGTACCACTCAAACCAGTGATGGATTCCTAACGAGGACATGGCATGTCGGTAATGGATCCCATAAAACTATGGAAATTATAGTTTCGTACCTTTGATATGTATTCGGGCAAATTGCTACTAATTTGGAAGGGACCGCTCGGGCCAATTTAGAGTTATTTATGAGTTAAAAATGTATATTTCTACTTGAATCTACCTGAATGACGAAGGGCTCGTAGCCAAGTTTGCTTAGCCATCGATCAACAAAGTTAAGCAACGTCCGCCGCGGTCATGACTTGGATGGGTGACCGCTAGTGACATTAATACTGAGCGCTTCCGTGCTTCGGAGGGCACGTTAAGCCGTCGGTCCCGGTTGTTATCTTAGGATAGCAGTCGTTACAGCATGGTGGTAGGGCACTTTGCAAATATCCACCTGGCTAGCTACCACTCTCAAGTTGAAAATCTGTCGCCAAGCACCTAAAAGTGTGTTCCGGCAGCTGTCCTTGAGAGCCAGTAGCTCTAGGTTAGTCTGAACAACATCCTCGACCACATCATCACTTACCATCAGGTTAGATAGTCGTCAAAGGCTAACCTATCAGGAATAAAAAAAAAAAATGAATGTCGCTTAAACATACATATAAGACGACGATGGAGGCTGCGTCTTGAACATTGGTCGATGCTACTGATACAGTAGAGTACACACATTTAAGCAATGATGGCCGAGCGGTCATTGATATGAACTACCGAACCGCAGGACCATGGTTCGCTCCTCACCACTGGTTTGACCATCACCGCATTTTTTTTATGCCTTATAGGTTAGCCTTTGACCACTTACTCACCTAATGGTAAGTGATGATGTGGTCGAAGATATTGTTCAGGCTAACCAAGAATTACTCTCAAGGACAAGCAGCCGGAACACACCGTTAGGTGTTTGGCGACAGGATTTCTACTTGAGGGTGGTAGCTAGCCAGGTGGGCATTCGCTAAATGCCCTACCACCATGCAGCTGTAGTATACAGCTCAGTATTTACTACTGTTATATCTACTGTGGTATATTTACTGTTTAGTTCAAATATTTTTGAATTCTATCTATTTTAAAACCTGTATCAATACTTTGTTTGTAATAAGTTTGTGAAAGGAAGTTTTGTTATTTATTTATTTCCATACATAAATCTATCTTAACAGGTATACACACCCAATACAATAGAGTAGCTATTTATACACATTTAATATATATATGTATATATTTTTTTTGTATCTAATTCCTAATTCCTATTACACAGAACATGTAATGCGACTTTTGTAAATTCGCTCAGATCACAACAAAATAGGTTATGTTATGTTACAAATCTTGCGTAATTCTTGATAATTGATGAATTTCTAAACCAATGTCAATATCTATAAACCAACTTAAGTATCTTTAATCGATACATACGATTTTCCAATTGGAAGACAGCGTTTTTGTGAAAAGTATTAAATTACAGAAATTTTCTTGCATTTCGGACGAAGCGGAACCACTGAGAGGTCGCGTACACTTTCAACACCTCTAGAACCATTATTCTAGGAATAAAAATGAAACAAGTGTAAAGACAAGCACTTTCCAAGCTTCAAAATTCTCAACCAAGCCAAGACTTTGCAATCAAAATATTCGAAAGGGCAATTGAGGTTATTCCTTTTCAGGCAATAATTGCGTACACACATATTCTTTTTTTTATGTTATTGTGACGGAACAAGCTCGAGGCCCACCTGATGTGAAGCGGACTAACCTCTGCCTATAACAGATGCATTTCGTCGCAAGTCACGAATTGCACTGCGCCCGTCACCTTGAGACATAGTTGTTCAGTCTCATGCCTGAAATTCACTGGCTCTCAAAAACACACCGTTAGGTGCTTGGTGACAGATTTTCTACTTGAGGGTGGTCACTAGCCAGGCGGGCATTCGCAAAATGCCCTTCCACCATGCGGCGAAGCTCAAGCCTGCGGCGGGATCCGAACCATGGGCCTGCTGCGCGGCAGTCCATACCACTGAGCCTGCACTGCTTCATTCCGCACAATGTTTTCAACGAACAACGGAAATAGCTGAGTGTGAACAATCAGGTCTCCATATCTACCATCAGTTCATTGAGTTACTTCACAATAAAATGAAGGTAAAACTATCCATCAAGGCGTTTTGTTAAGTCATGACAAACACTTTGAAACGCCTTTGTAAAACGTAGCAACACAACATAACGAATACGGAAGGGGCCAGCGAGGTACCAGGTGCCTCGTCAGTGTTAAAACACATTCAGTAGCTATATGCTTGATTGATTGCTTTTGGCCCCAGCACATCAACGTTTTAGGAAAGGCGAAAAGTAAACAGAGCGCGCTACGCAATGTTAATCATATAATATATAAGGCATATTTTCTACTGAGTAAAGTGAAGTTTTGTTGAAAATATCGAAATTTTGTAACTGTTGATCAAAGCAAGCAAATTTTGAAGCTTATTTTATAACCTTTTTTTCAGTTAAATTTTTACCAGTATCTACCTATTTTAAGGGCTGGCGTTTACCTTGACCAGATAATTAATATTGTATTTCAAAGCTAATGTTGCCAGCTTTGTGGGTACCATACCCATGGACAGTGACTTGAACTATGTTTTCTACATATGATTGCCTTCTAGTAGGAAACAGAGCTATCAATTTTGATAGCGCAAGTGACACTAGGTATATGAAAAAAACTAACTGGTGGATTTTTGACTCCATATTGTGAGATAAAAAATGTTTTCTTCCAAACCGAACAAGTGGGTCATTAAAATGAAGGGCTTTCAAAAACGATTCCATAAATATATATATAACTTGCAGTTTTAATTCTAATGGAACTTAAAACGCTGAACGAAAATAAATAAGTTGCATTCGAGTTTTTTTACATTTTTATTTAACTTATACTTGTTGTACTAATATGTATAGGCTTCTGTGGCTTGGACCACCCTATTTTACTTCAATATGCCCATGAATATTTGAAAAAAAAAACCGTTTAAAGTGATTTGTCACCGGTCACCGTCCCCTGCCATCCATCATGCAGGCCCGTGAATTATTTCCTTTGTACAGCATTATGACAGCGCACCTGCTGCCCCACTGTAATGTTCAATGAATCAATAAGAATGCCTTTATTATATGCGTAGTCACATAATTAGAATGCATCCTAAACAATGGGCAATGACACGTTTTAACTTGCTTGCATTTTACTTGTAGTTCCCCTCAACTGTCCAAACCGGGCACCCGGTTATTATTTGGTCTACTCAAACTAAATGGATGAAAATGTTATTTTTGCATGGTGCAAGTGATATATTGGGGTATGGGAATATGAGGGTTATAAGTTAAGTTATTGGAAAACGTCTTAGTACTTACTTAAGAAAAACGTCACGGGGCGTCGAGGGATAAAAAGCTTGAGCAGATGCGTGCACGGCTCGAGCGTACCCTCTACAGATGAGTGGACGTTGTAGGGATAAAAATTACGTGTCACTTTGTTTGTCCGCGATGGACTCCTAAACTACTGCACCGATTTTAAATTTCATTGTGCAAATTGATCTAAATTGAAAGATAGGATAGCTTACATCTCAATTTATAGTCGCAATTACCCGTGCGAAGCCGGGGCGGGCTGCTATTTAGACTATAAAAATAACAGCTTTATCTTATAGTTTTCCTGAAAGCTCGCAAACCAACAGTTAAATTACAGAGTAGGAAATGCCTTCCATTGATATTAATAAACTCCGCGTAGAAAACGTAGTACGGTGTGCTACACTTTAGTCGTACAAAAGGGGTCCTTTAGAATCCTAACCATGTTATCACTTATAAGTGACAACGAGAGCACCTCTTTGGAGGGTTGGTTTCAGTCGGGTGGCCAGGCATAAAACCGAAGCCAAAATCTTTAACTTTAAATTTTTTTGTATGCCTGACATAATAACTTATTCTACACCATTTTTTGATATATCCGAAGACAATTTATTTTCACAATTCATATTTTGAATTGTTGTTAGTATTTTACTTACATATATAGTCCATAACCAGACCCATTATCATCTATTTGCTCTCATTTTTTTATTTTTTTTTTATGCCTGATAGTTTAGCCTTTGACCACTATCTCACATGATGGTAAGCAATCATGTCATCAACGATGTTGTTCAGTCTAACTTAGAATTATTTTTAACAATGATTTTCTTGTTCTGTGTTTAAGTCTGCCTGAAATTTGAATTTTTGTATGGAGTAAATGTGAAATTAAATTTAGGTGTTAATGTGATGATTACTGATGATAAAAAGTCCAAATGCTCCAGCCCACTACCAGTTGGCAGCGTGCCCAGCATGCTGGCAGCATTGCAACGTTGAATTGCAGTGCTTATTCGTTGAGCCAAATAGGTGCCAGCATTTTGATCACGCGACTCATTGTCCAAGAGCTGTGATAAATTTTGGAAAATACGATGAGCTCCTGGTCCTCACGGACCCTACGTCTCTACGCCAAACGGCTTAAATATGTAACTACTACCGAGGCGAGGTTAGCATACTTGCGCCGCGCCGATTGAGTTGCGCGGCCGAAGTAGCCGCGGCGCCAGCCCTCACGTTGGTTTTAGAAAGATGTGAAGGCGCTATAGTGTCTCCGCATGTAAAGACCCACATTAAGGGCTGCCCTCATTTCTACGGAACTAAAAATAAACTAAGATATTAATTAAACTCTTTTATCATCACTTTTTTCCTAATTTACTTACGAATAAACTTTTCACTGCGAGAAACAATCTTGTTGTCAACGGCAGCCATGATAACACATAACAAAATGCTTCCAGCGCCTCTATCAGTAATTAATGTACCTATGATCAAATAATATTGACTATTGCATGAAGTAGCTTCGCGTTTAGTTGACCATATCGACAAAGAATTTCTTATCATTGATCTGGCCAAGGTACATGATGTAACCAACAGACAGTAAAACATTTCATGAAATGCGATCACTTCTTGAAATTGGGAATTGAAGCGCTCTTAACGTAGTTTGCTTGTGGTTCTTAACCGATTAACTAAGTTAACCAACGTCCGCCGCGGTCATGAGTTGGATGGGTGACCGCTCTAGTGACATTACTACTGAACGCTTCCGTGCTTCAGGGGGCACGTAAAGCCGTTGCTCCTGGTTGTTGTCTTAGGAGGGTAGGCGTTATAGCATGGTGGTATATAGGGCATTTTGGGCATGTCTGCCTGGCTAGCTACCACCCTCAAGAAGAAAATCTGCCGCCAAATACATAACGACATAGTAGGCAGCTGTCCTTGAGAGCCAGTAATTATCGGTTAGCCTGAATAACATCTTTGATCACATCATCACTTCCTATCAGGTGAGATAGCGATCAAAGATGAACGAAGAGCCTTTCCGATTAAAAAAAAATCTTGAGAATTTCATATATGGGCAATTCTATAACGTGGCCACGACATGCGACACTTAAACAAAGGCACGCTTAAAAAAATTACCTGTATAAAATATTCGATCGTAAAATGTAGATTCTTTCTGTGTCTGTTATTTCAGTCAGAACCTTGTATTTCTGGTTTTACTCTGAGTTGGTAGAATTAATAAAATGAATTCATGTCAATCACTTAGAGCTAGAGCATTATTCATATCATTTTAAAGTCGTTCAATGTTGAACTCTAATTGTAAGACGACTATTTGCCACGTGTATCAAATTCAGCTACCCGCAGAATTAAAGTTGTCTTCAGACTACCTGTAAGGGCACCTCTAGCTCACGTTTCCCAGTTTGAGTTGAAGACCATTCGAGAATCTTCTTTCACTATCGCATCGGGTACTGATTCCAATATTAATAAACGTGAAAGTTGAAACGCCTCATGCCTCACATTGCAAGATGTTATTCGCTCCCAAAAATCGAGCCAAAGGCATGTCATTGCCATCTACCGTACACAGTTTGAGGAGATTTCACTTTGAATCCCGTCAATCTCCACTATTGGCAATGTATAGTGTGAAAAAATTATACCCATTTTCTGACTGTCACACGGTCTTCTGGAATCGAACCCGGAACAATTGAGGGCTTTTATTTTCTATGGCCATTCAAACACTTTATGTGAGTTATTGTCTTCGTACAAATACTGTGAAATGGTATTCTGCATGCCACTTTCAAAGTTGACGGCACGTTACGGACAAGATATCTGTGTGTTTCGAACTGTCAGAGAAAAGCGGCTCAACAACAACTTCCGTGGTATAGTAGTATGGTCTCTGTGGAGTAAAAGTAATATACTATGGGTTCCTCTATGGTGAATTGAGGGTAAGCATTACATTTTGTGACGGAAGAAGCTCGAGGCCCACCTGATGTTAAGCAGACAAACCTCTGCCTATAACAGATGAATTTTACCTTGTAGGTATGTCACCTTGTGACATAGTTGTTAAGTCTCATTGTGCCTGTAATTTTACTGGCTCTCAAGGACTGCTGTCGGAACACATGTTTCGGTGCTTGGCGACAGATTTTCTACTTGAGGGTGGTCGCTAACCAGGACGGTATTCGCAAAATGCCCTTCCACCACGATGCTCTAGCCCGCGGCGGGATTCGAAACTTGGTAGCTAGCCAGGCTAGCTAGTAGAAAATCTGTCGCCAAGCACCTAACGGTGTGTTCGGGCAGTAATCCTTGAGGGCCAGTAATTCTAAGCTAGCCTGAACAACATCTTCGACCACATCATCACTTACCATCAGGTGAGATAGTGGTCAAAGGCTAGCCTATCATCTATAAAAAAAATCGTGTCATAGGCATTAAGGTTTTTTAGTGGATTCAGTGTTGCTATCACTTAAAATAAAAAACCAGTTAATTTGTACAAAATATATTTATATTTAACAACATTACCAATGAGTAAATAATAAGCTAATGAACAACAAGTTACTAATACTGATACAAAAAAAACTTGTTTCGTAGTGTTAACTGATGTTGAGCATTTTGACCTACGTATTACTTTAAGGGGGCAGTGATAGAGATGGATACTTTCAAATTACAATTAATTTCATAGAATAAAAACATGTCGATAAGCAGTAATTGGATATTAAGTGCTAATAAGCTTTGTATACACTGCTGTTCACGCTCCAAATTTGTTAGAGTGAAGGAGTTTAATTGTATCATTGTGAACTTCAAAAATGGTCTGGATTTGATAGACCGTATGCCTGTATGAACATTTTTATATTAGCCTCATCGTTGACCCCAACAACAATTAGCTTCAGGTGAGATGACGATCTAGATATAAAAAAAAATATTGCGTCTTATGCTGACTCTTCTTGTTCTTGTTCTGTTGGAAAGAAAGGTTATACGGATACGTTTCAATACAAAATTTAGTTTCTTTTTATCTTTGTTCTAAGGAAAATCACTTGTTCTTTATACAAGATTTTAACTAATAACTAATAAGATAATATCCGAGGCTAATAATAATATAATATCGTGCTATAAAATATTATGTAATAAAATCGGTCTGTTTTTTTAGTTTCCAAATTTTTCGTATAACTATCAATTTATCTGTATACGTATCTAATAATGAAAAAATTTAAAAAAAAAAATTGCCTTGGTATGCATTTGAATTAGGAAAGTTGATCACCGTTTATGAAGATTGTCGCAAGTACTATAACATCATAACTTGGATCTTTATCAGACTTGAAGACCATAAAGATGTAGTTGAAAATCAGTGCCAACATTTATTATAATCCTATGAACTAAAAATATAATTGTCTAGACATATTAAGATAATTCTGCATCCTACGTGTTTGAAGTTCATTCACATTTTGGTTTTGTAAAAGTTTTCTAACAGATATGTTTAAAAAATATAATAAGGCGGCAGGACTTGAACCAAAGGTTCATGTGCCAAAAGCAACTGTCTTTATTATCATATGAGTTAATCAATACGGCAAAGACAGAAGAGTTAAGTGAATTTTATTTTCCTATATCAGCAATGTAGACGTGAACCAACAGTGTAGAACAAGCATTACTTGAAAATAACATTCTGATGTATTTATTAAATTTGCAAAATATCACAACTATTTAATAAATATACAGCTAAATTGTGCACATACCCTTATAGTATAACTATTTTATAACAAACATCCTGTGATGATTTTACAGATTTTTTTCGTAATTCCTTAATATCTCTTAGGTTCTAAATTATTTACAATGTTATAACTCAGTTTGTTTAAAGCTACGCGTACATTATTGTAAGAATAGATCTTCAACGTTAATTTAAAACCTGTACCATCAAGTACAGCTATTTTACATTAATCATTTTGAAAAAAATCATAGAATTTTTTGTATATAATCTAAACAAATGCCCACGTTTCCACCATGTCCAGAATCTGGTCAAAAGCACCAATATACTCAATGCGATGTGGCTCTGAATTGCGAAGGACATTCATAGGAAGAGATACAAAACTGAACAGAGCTCGAGGCCTTTCTCTCGCAAACGTTAGTCTTAGGGCCCGTTTCAGAATGTCCTAATAAAGTTTCGGGTAGCTATGCAACACATAAAATAACTGAATGATAAAAATGACAGTTAACATGCAGCGCGTTTCAAGCTTTAACCGATGGATAGGCTAAATCGATTACTGTGAAACGAATAGATATATTCGAAGCGCTCGTAGCGAAGTTTGCTTGGCCATTCTGGATCGATCAGCAAAGTTAAGCAACGTCCGCCGCGGTCAGGAGTTGGATGGGTGACCGCTGGTGACAGTACTACTGAGCGCTTCCTTGCTTCGGAGGGCACGTTAAGCCGTCGGTCCCGGTTGTTGTCTTAGGATGGCAGCCGTTACAGCATGGTGGTAGGGCACTTTGCGAATGCCCGCCTGGCTAGCTACCACCCTCAAGTTGAAAATCTGTCGCCAAGCACCTAACGGTGTGTTCCGGCAGCTGTCCTTGAGAGCCAGTAATTCTAGGTTAGCCTGCACAACATCTTCGACCACATCATCACTTACCATCAGGTGAGATAGTGGTCAAAGGCTAACCTGCATGTTTTATTTATTAAATATGTTCTGGGTAGTAAAACCGGAACTTACTCGAACATTCCGAAACAGGCCCTTAGTCCCGGATATTTTTTCTAACTTTACAGCGCGATAGTCCTACTGCTTTGACGGCAACCGGTACGAAATCGTATCACCAGATTTCAGGCAGGTATACTACGTGTTCTTCTATAGAGGCTACTTTTGCTTCAATACCCACATACTGCTGGGTGGTGGGGAGGAGAAAGAATGAAAATGTGTTCACACCTCCCTTTCCAGCGTGGTACCAGATTAAGGTATTAGCCACGGAGTACCAAGACACGTGCATGGCATTTGCTTTATAAAATATACCGTTTCAATTATTGCGAGTCTAGAGAGAGAAAGATTTCCTCTTCTAAAAATCATCATTATTATGTACGCATAACTTTAAAATACTATATCCAATATGATATAATTCAATAATTTGGCAGTCAGTCAAATTGCTTCACTTCATCTCAAAAATAACTGAGCCAAGTTCTACAAAGTACTAAGTTTCAAGTGCTCGTTACAAAGGAAAACTTAGATTGCTTTTTTAACACAGGTCAGCGTTTAGCGATAGAAACTTGACACGTTAAGTAATATTAAGATTTTTCCTTAGAAAGTCACACTTTTGTTACTTGAGTGTCCTCATTTTACTTTTTAATATCGTGTAACATTCACCTTATTCGGGTTGTACAAAATGTACGCCTAGGGTTCTAATTGATAATGACTTAATTTTATGGCTACTATCACCTTTTCCTAACCTATGATCGTTCGTTTGAAGCATCCATTAAATGATTGAGATTAGGTATAGTGTATATACAATAATTACAATAGCTTGAGCGCTTTAGATTGTCACCCTCAAAACAACCTTCGCATATAAACTGACGAACAAAAACCAGTTACACGTAACTAGAAGCTGATAGTGAAATACTTCAGGAATAAAGGATTTGCACTTTAATAATTATAGTAGTCACAAGAAATTGTTCGCACATTAAATATCATAGCTATAGTTATTACGTACACTGGGATTTAACACCAGTGAAGTATAAGATCTGGCCTGAGTAGATTCACTAATTAATTCTGGGTATATGCCTCCATTGTGTATAAACACACAACTTGGCTGAGTATTTGAAAGAGGGTGGCGCTCAATATAGCGTCTGTCAATGCAGAGTCCAATCCATGGGAAGTTCCCTGGAAGCTGTTCTAGAGTGAAGCCCTGGCGGTGCGTGCGGCGCACCGCGGGCCGCATGTCAGTAATCCAGGGATTCCTCGTCTGGAGATCGCTTACGGCAACACAAGCGCCAAGCAGCGCCCAGCGCGCAAATAGCCAGAGCAATTGCCAATCCAGCTCCCAAAGCTGGACCAGTCCAGTCACCACTCCCAGCATTCCTCTTCCCCGCACAGAGCTCAGGAGCTTCATCATTCAACTGCCCTAACGGTATACCTCCTAACGCATCCAAATATCCCAATCTTCTCAGACTATCTTCTGAGTACGCCTCTTTCTGCCTTTTCTCTTCAGCTGTCCAGAACTTCCTCTCACTTGAAGTCACATTCGGACAATTCACAACACCGTTGCATATTAATCTAGCTGGTATACACAAACCTTCATCGCCAGGGCAAATAAAATCACAACCATAACTAGAATCTGAAGACTTAGAGCTGTCCGTCAGACGAGAAGTCATCAGCGATCCATCAACGTTTCTAGGCAAATGATAAAGGCCAGTCCATATAATTTTGAAAGTTGCTCTAGCTGGTGATGCGCTACCAATAAAGACAATTCTAATTGATCTGGTCTTTTCTTTTTCAATTACTAATGGGTCATCCAAAGATTCGAACCCAAGTTCACCAGCTGAGAATATGGGTAGTTTCTCTGTCTCGGAAACGTTGCCTCCACATATTGAAAGGTAAGGTTCAACTCTCCCTGGTAAGTAAATCTGAATATTTCCATCCTCACAATGACGTGATGCAAACTTAACGCTCTCGAAGCGTAGGAATATGTCCTTTTTCTCCTCAATTTCTAGATCCCAAATGCATTGAATCCTTTTTGGAGGTTCTGTATATCCCAGAGCTTCTAGATGTGGATATACAATTTCACCATCAGAAGTAGCTGCTGCTAGAATAGCAGGTCCACAAAGGGGACCATGAACGAACTCATACCTTGCTTCGAAGAGTGGTGACGGATTTTTGAAGTACGAAGCAGCTGCATGAGCGTTATCTACTATCAACTGTAAATTAAGTGTTTCTCCGGATGAAACAACTCTATACGGTTTAGCTCGAGAAACTGTGTTGGCATGTTTAGCGCAAATACAAGAGCCAACCGCTTTCTGGACTGCCAAATGAAGTGGTAACGGAGTAGTGCTTACTCCAATAGCTGAACTGTTGGCAGCTTTCCCAGGAATGGGCTCCCAAATGATTAGCTTATCGGCTCGATCCTCATAGCAGTTTTGACAGGATACTGGCGTATATGGATGTTCCTGCAACAATTTAATTTGTTACTGGCTAATGAATATATGTTGAGCTAGCACTAATTTGCGTGGAGACATCTAAGGACTAGACAAATAAGGGACTCAAGTGGTAGTAGTTAACCCCCATATTATATAGTTTTATCACACGTTAAGAACGTCATTTAATTTTAGTAATTTGTAAACCAAAACTTTTGCAAAATGTTGGCTGGATAAGAGACAAATCATATTTGGAATTCGATTGTAAAGCTAATAAATAGCTTAGTTTTTTTGAACAGTGATGGCTCAATGGCATTGGCTATGGACTGCCACGCAGCTATTCCATGGTTCGAATAACGCCGCAGGCTTGAGTTTCACCGCATGGTAGAAGGGCATTTAGCAATTGCTTGCCTGGCTAGCCACCACCCTCAAGTAGAAAATCTGTCACCAAGCACCTAACGCTGCGTTCCGGCAACAGTCCTTGTGGGCCAGTAAAATTACAGACACATGAGACTTAACAACTATGTCTGAAGGTAACGGGCGCAGTGCAATTCGTGACTTGTGACGAAATGCATCTTTTATAGGCAAAGGTTAGCCCGCTTAACATCAGGTGGGCCTCGAGCTTGTTCCGTAACAATAAAATTAATTAAAAAAACTTAATACGATCATTATGAATAAATTATTGGATTCATGATTACTAACAGATGAAATAATTGACCTTCATAAGAGCGTCGTAGACGCCTAAATTGAACAAATTATTTCGAATTATATATTTAAGGGAACGGGTGCAGTGCAGTTCGTACTTGTGACTAATTGACAGAGGTTATCGCTTGAAATCAGGTGCGCTTCATAAAACAGGTAAAATGATCAAAGCAGGTAAATTAAAAACACTACGTTTAATAAAATATTTTGATACCTACAATAACTATCTGGTTGGAAACCAATAATGTGTACATTAATTTTGTTCGATGTAACATAACCTGCCTTATTTCCACGACTGAAATTTCATTACGGCTCATTAGCCACTAATGTTTACAATAGGCTTGTCTGACGTGAATTAAATTAATGAAAACATACTTAGTTGAATTTTGTGTGAGTAAATTTCAATATTTTGGTAGCAATAAAAGGACTACTAGTCTTTTGATATTTTACTTTGGTTTCTGGTGATAAATATTTTGAGAACATGATTCGCAACTTATAGATATTTATAAGTTGTAATCTTAGATATTGCTTCGTAGTGGCTGATTTAGTACATAAGTTGGTACTCACCGAACCAACGCGGTTACCATCTAAAAGAATAGGATAACCATATAATGAGACAGCAATGGGTATGTACTGTGTCTGTACTCTATTCCCTAGCCTATGATTACTACTCACTTTTTTAATAGCTGTAGAAATTATAATGAAATTTGCCTTTTACTTTTTATTACGTACGGAGCTACATATTTCTTCGGCCTCGAAAAAAATATACTTTTTTACGGGGCTTGAGCACTGTTAAGCGAGAGATGTCCGAGGACCGCACAATTTAAGCTGGTAGTTAATGTAAATATAGGCGCAGATGCCTTGTCTAACTTACTTACTTCCCAGTAAAGCGTAATTAAAACCATTTGCGTCGTTGGGCTGATGAGCCAACTAAAGCTGGTTTATATCTGTTTTCATAGGAGTTATCAGCTTTTACTCGCAACTGCCGCTCAATGGCGCGCATGTTGCTATCGTAATTTACTAAGAATCTGCTTTCCTAGGCGCCATACAGACAGAGTGCAGGCGAAATCACGGACAGAAACTAGAAGATATTAAACCCAAAGCAAAATAAAGACTCACCTTAAAATTGACATTCAAAACGGTCAAGATGACTCTTGCGTAGATCCTCTTATCAGTCACGAATCTATACAAGCAGTGAACATCTTCTCCGGGTGGTGCCTGTTTGTAGACCAAGGTGTTGAGAGGAGACCGGAGCCGACCAGCTCGCTGCTTCCAGGACGCGATTACTTCATCACACGCTGTGCCGGCTACTGGCTCGCCGAAGCGGGTGTTGTTGAAGAAGTCGTAATGGGCCCAGTAATAGAGAGAAGATCTGTTAGTAAAAAAGATGAAAAAATGAATAATGGCTATTCGCTTGAAGCCGCGTCATGACCGACTGAGCTAACATGACATATGATTCATAACTCGAGTTTTTCCTCTCGTTCTATAACCATCGTATGGGGATGGAGCGTCACCTATATAGTCCACACCTGTAGTTTGTATAGTTTGTAGTAGACCGTAAGTTGAACTATAGGTGTCGTTCCATCCCCATACGATGTTTAAGGAACGGCAGGAAAAATTACAGTTATGAGTCATATGTTATGTTAGCTCAGTCAGAGCATAACCCGGATACAGGGGCAGATGACACGACTTCAAATCCTGCACATGACTATAATTTTTCCTCTCGTAAATTTGTATCATTTTGATATTGTTAAGAGACCATCAAAATACTTTTTCTTATTTGATAGTTTTGATCGGGCGATTGTCACTCTAGGTTTTGAAAAGAAATCAACACTGAAACGTTGAAGGTATTAACTTTTATTCTGTCATAAAGGCTGCGCACTTAATATATTTTATGATAATTTAATTCACCAGGATGAAAAAGAGTCAGGTTTTATAATTTAAGGATTTCTTCAGCTGTTTTATGAAGTTTTACAATTTCGTTCGCCTTTTTCTCTGTTAGACTTACCCACTGTAGCTTCCAGTTTTACTTTCAAACCGAACAAACATGGCGTTGCCAGTAGACACGAAGTCATGTTTCTCCATTGGTCTACTGAAGGTGTCACAAAAGGTCTTGATGATGCGTGCGTCATCAGGTCTTGGAGCATCGTAGAGAGTGAGGGATTCCCCGCAATCACCCGTCCAGGGGACTATGGGAGATTCGATCCGGTTGATTCGGAAGCTGGTAAAAACAAATTCAAAATTAATAAAAACTAAATTTGAAACTAAATGATTATAAATATTCACTAAGATGTGTATTTCAGCAGGTAGCAGATAAGAAGTTTAAAGAAAAGTTCCGACTACTGAAAAAATATTTCTAGGAATATATTGGTATGTATCGTTTTGTGAATATGCCTTTTAAACATATGTGAACACTTGTGTAAAGAAGTGTCATTTTGCGTACTTGTCTCCGTATGGTATCTGGCTTTATGCGTGAAATTTTGAAAACCATTTTTTCTTTCATCAAATCATTTTTTTATTTGCCAGAATACAATATCGATAAGTCAAGTACAGCATTCAGCCTGCAAGCAGGCGTGCAAATATTAAATCATTATTTATTTCAGTGAAAAATCATTTTTGTCGCAGTTAAACTCCATAAATACAATAGTTATGTAATCGGCTTAAAAACATATTTTTTCTCTGTGAAATTCAATCACTTTATGAATATTTATAGATTCCTGTTGTTTAAAAAGGCAAGTGTAAATGGAGTGTCAATAATAAGAAAGACTTGAAATATACACTGGCACCTTTTTGAAATTTGTTTTATAATTATATATTTCGACGTTTTAAGTACCTTGGAAAATACAGCCTCACAACTTGTCCCGGAAACCCTTGCATCAGGTAAGTGCAAGACGTGTGGGGTGGGTACCAGTGAGCCACAGACAGGAAAATTCCCTCCGTGTCACCGGATTTCTTCAAAGACTCTGCCGTGAGCAGCCAGTCACAGGTGCCCACGCGTGACCCCGGGGCTTCCACGTGCCCGGGCCAGTTTCCCACGTTGAAATGGAAGCCGGTGTTTAAGAGGGGTCCTGTGAGAAAACACATATTACTTAAAATATCAATTTTATTTCTGACTTTAGAATCCCATGTGGTTATAAGGTGGAAGTCACTTTTTCACAAGTTCTATGGTAATGAGTCACTTCAAAAGCATGGGCACACAAGGATACTGAAAATCATTGTGCTATATATTCCTTTCTATGTTTTTACTAGTCTCTTATAACCAATTGTATAAATGTGTTCTGCAGGAACGTTTATTGATTGCTTTACTTCTCTCTAATTGGAAACCACCCAATAAGTTTTCTTTTTTATTGCTGATAGATTTTAGATTTTTAGATACCACTATCTCACCTGATGGAAAGTGACGATGTGGTCGCAGATGTTAACAGGCTTGATCTAAAATTGCTGGCTCTCAAGGATAGCTGCCGGAACACTGTTAGATGCTTGGCGACAGATTTTCTACATGAGGGTAGTCGCTAGCCAGGCGGGCATACCTAAAATGCCTTTCCACCATGCAGTGAAGCTCAAGCCCGCGGCGGTATTCGAACCATGGATGTGCTGCGCGGCAGTCCATAGCCAATGCCACTGAGCCATCACTGCTTCAAATTGAAAAATTTAATATTTTTTGTTGATACAATAAATGTCTAGGTGACAATTCCATCCGGGTAAACCTTATGCTCCTTATGAGCAAAATAACAAACTGAGTGTGATGTAATCAAACGCAACCCATAGAAAACAAAATCACACCTAACAAAAAAGATTTTACTTACATCGCTAAAACGTAGATAAATACATATTTTTAGACCCTTGAGTATTTTCAAACTTCGATTGCTTCAGCAAATATTCCACGGCCGCTTTTATAAAACGTAAGACAATTTGGGATTTTTGGTGAGGTTGCAAAACCCCCATCGAAACGCGGCCCAAATATATTTTTTCCTGTAACAGCTTTCTCAATTTTACCTCGGGGAGCTATTACAGCAGTTATTTACAGGTGCCTTGTTGATTTTTATTACAGGGAAATTCAATGAGCATCATTTCAAAATACGGCAAATAAAATGGCGTGTATAAACTCGCTAAGAATAAATTAGCTCACAAGTGTAAATTAAGACCGAGAATAATAATATTTGGAATGAACAGCAGCTACGGAATATTTTTGTATATGTTCACTTTATTTGTTTACTATCAGTGAGTACAAATTCAAGCATCCTCAGGAGATCTTGACTCTACGAGCGCACGATCAAGAATATGTAGAGTCAAGATCTCCTGATGCTTCGTGTAGAAGCGAAAGTAGAAGCGTAGAAAATTCTTCCGGTTTGGCTGCGTCACATTTGTGACGTCACGTCGGCTTAACAGGAAAATTAAGTGACATTGTCACTATAAGTAGTCTGTTTTTTTTAACAAACGAGTACTGAGTATGTCTCTCGCAAATTTACGATATTGGCAGAGTGAGATGGATGATTGCCGTCATTGGTCAATGTCTTTGTTTTTGTTTTGAAATTGTCAAGGCCCGTTCATATTGAATACTTTTACTGAAGAAAATTATACGTTTTTATTTCGTGATTTAAATTTGCATGGTAAGTATATTCGTAATAAATTTTCTGTTCGCGTTATTGTGTTTTACTTGTGTATCAACATTATGTACTACAACATGTAAATCAAATAATTCTACTACAATTCTTGGAATCTTAAAATTTTTTGAGTAGATAAAAATGGCGGTCATATCTCAATTATGTAATAACCAAGATAGAAACAAAAATGTACGGAGTCGACAATCATGTACAAAATATGTTAAAGCAATTTATTATTGACATATCTGCAGAAAGTTCGTCAGAAGGATGACCAAAATTTTTAAGATAACAAAAATTAACGGTGGTTGATTTGAATGGTCTATTTAGCTTTTTAGCTTCAGCCTTCATACATTTTATAACTTTTGCTATATCCTGCCATAGCCCTTCCCTTGAGACCAAACGAATTCAATTGGGTTGATCGCACAGTGATACGTCGGCAAACGTATGACGAGGCAATTTGTTGACTTAGCAACAACATTTTTTCCGAAACGATCTTTGTTTTGCTTACCCTAATTCAAAAGTTGCAACTTTAATATTGATTCGTTACAAGCTGCGAATAAATATGTATTCATTATTTATTCGTAGGTTACAAGCAATATTTTTCGACGCGCAGGTAGTCGAAGACTCAACTGAATGTACCTGCAACTACAGAGTTCGTGTGGAACGGGCTTTATGCTGATTACGCGGGCCTATTAGCAACGCAGTAAAATTTCGGTACTCATTTGCAAAAAAAAATAGACTATAGTTATATTTTTATATTTGTTGAGTGTTATATTAAAATTTTAATTCAATGATTTCTTAAAATATTAATTATTATTAAATATAGATTTCTGCAAAGTAACGCCTGAATCTATTCAATTCATTAGTAATTGTTAGTATAATTTTTATTTGACATTTTATTTATTTTATAATTTTTATTTGATCTAAAATGTAGGAAATATACCAGCATTTGAAATGTGGATCAAGTGAAAATTTCAGTTGATTGATTGTATTTAATACAATGCTATTATATACAACGAATATACTGAAGACAGACAGCGTCTGTGCACATGTGTAATAACATGCTGAATTTTTCTCCTTTTGCCCACAGTATTTATTTATATTGAATCATCTTTCCTTTTCTCTCAATGTAAATTTAGAAATATTTTTATGTTGTTTTATCTGGTGTATTGGTCGCCATTGTTGTTTCATTGTATATGTTTTGTGTGGCAATAAACAATTTTTGATTTGATTTGATTTGATAAAAAAGTTTTTTTTGGTAGGTTTATAAGACGATCTGACATAGTATAATTTCGGTAGAAGTACGTCTTCATTAACTATTTTCGTTTCATATATTACGTTGTAAAGAGGAAAGAGAAAATTCGTAACAGGTGCGACGACAAGCGAAGCGACGAAGAGCTCGATGCTCACGAGCGGCAGTGGCCGGAGATGCGCCTGAAGATGAATTTTCAGAGATTTCATAGTATCTTATCACTAGGTATGCCTTTATTAAACAAAATACTATGAACTATATACAACACTACAGCTACTACAATAAAAGCATTTAGACACCTATAAGTCATAGCAGACTCATAGGCAGTCCAAATGCTCCAGCCCACTCCCAGTTGGCAGCGTGCCCAGCATAACATATCATATCACTAGGTTAACTTACATAGTTTATTGTTGTTGTTAGAGAATAGTTTTTGGGTTTTAGAGGTGTATCGTACTTTTATATATACAATGTTACAAAAATTTAGTTTGTTTTCGTTTTTATTACGTACATATTTTTTCTTTAAATTAATGAAATAATCATTGTAGTAAATTTTTATATTTAATAAGTGTTTGTATTTCATGTGGAGTAAATTATATTATTCAACTGTCTTTAAATTTCTGTATAAAGTTTATTATACGATTAATGTTTATACTAGATAAATTGGTAATATAACAAAGGTTTCAATTAATTCTGTTGTTTTTCTAAATTTTTATTTCGATTTTATTTTTGTATAATTACCACAATGTAATGAAAATCAACGTTGACATACCATACAAAGAGATCATAAGGTCCTTGAGAATCAACGAAATAATTGTAAATAATAAAAATAACGTTATGAACCCGTCTTCTTTTTTGAATGTAAATAACTAGTTCTAATTTTTTAATACGCTTAAGCATGTTCCCTAAATACATGCTGAATTGCAGGGTTTTGTTATATCTATATGTGCAATTGTCGCTGTTATTTTGAGATATTGAGATTAAATGTACCATTCATTAAACTCCTTAGTTCGGAGTACCTAATATTGAGATATTGAGATTAAATGTACCATTCATTAGCTCCTTAGTTCGGAGAACCTAATATTAAGATATTGAGATTAAATGTACCATTCATTAAACTCCTTAGTTTGGAGTACCTAATATTGAGATATTGAGATTAAATGTACCATTCATTAAACTCCTTAGTTCGGAGAACCTAATAGTCAAGGTATACTGTAACAAAGACTCACCAGCAGGAGAACTGACGAACTCCACAAAGAGATCCTGCGAAGTCCCAATGATGGAATACGGGAACTTGCCCATGCCGCAGAAGGTGCCAATGACTGCTGCAGATTCATCTTTGCCATCGTAGATCTTGATGTAGTCATACGGACAGTTTTCTGAACCTGTAAAAGATTTTCAAAGCTATAGTAAATCAATACGTTGTAGGTTTTGTTGTGCCCCGTGGGGGTGCCGGGTTAGAATTGCACCTCCCCATATCATCCCGTGGGTGTCGTAAAAGGCGAATAAGGGAAAATACTGGAAGGTGGGCAGCAGCGCCTTCTAAAGAACTGCCAACTTACACTGCGATCGCCAAGACGTCTGCCAAGCGTGGGGATTATGGCAAATACCCCCCCTTTATAGGGGAGGCTGTGTTCAGCATTGGACGATCCAGCTGTTACAGTCAGTCTACACTCTACAGTGAGGTTCTTGTTGGGTATCATGGGGGAGTCAGTCTGCCTCAACGCGTTAGAGTACAAACATTACTTATAGATTAAGACTAGTGTTTTCATAGCCCTTTCCATACAAACGTAGTTTCGCCATATTTTTGTTATAGTTATATTTGATACTAAAATGTCTCGGAGTGACGAGTGCAGTTGATTGTTATATAAAATGGTGATATTGCAGCTTGCTCATAAGGCAGGCCGGTCATGATACTTATCATCAAGCGGTTGCCATATCCATCTCGGTAGGTACTTTACTACATAAAAAAACATGTGTGAAACGATATGGAACAAAACGAAAACTAGCACAACTAAATTCATTGCTTTGAGAAAAAGCTTCGATCTGACAGAGGCTATACATAGATGATGATGGTCACTTCGATAGCAAACACATCAATGCGAAGACTTTTTAGATACGGTATCAACTTTTACGTTTGTCACGTCTTTGTTTAATATTTTTTCTGTTGAAGGACGTGAAGCTTTGTAACATACCCCAACATACTGTTATGGAAAGCGCATTTATTAATGTGTGTATAGTTTGTGATGTCTAAATCTATTCTAACTTAATATATTCTGACTAGACTACTTAAATATATGTGAAGCACATGCCCACGTCCCTTGCTCCACCCAGACAGACAAACTAGGTCAGAGAAAAAGAAAGATCATGGCAGGCAGTGGTTTTCTTCTGCAAATCGGTAATGGTGCAGAAGCCTGCTTCTTCTTCTTCAGGGAGGGCGACTTCCATGCTGCTCCGCTCCAGCGCAGACGAATGAGGGTGAGGAGGCCGCAGTTCGCCCGCCTCTTCCCTTCTCCATAGTGGGTCACTGGTAGAGGTTCGCGAGGTTCTCTGCCATGAGAGGTTTGCACGGCTCCACATGTTTGGAGCCTGCAAACCTCTCCACGAGCGCAGAATACCAATAGAGTTCGGGCCTACCGCCGGCCTGTATGCTAACGCGAACCTATCTTGCTTCATCTCAGCGGAGGCCTGCTCGTGAGGGGGTTTTAATGATTGCAAATCCCATACACTTTTTTCAACGCCCCCGTGAAGGAGGATAGTGCAAAGGCATTTCTTCCTCTCAAAAACAGGTAGAGAAATTAGGTGAAGCACGTTACCCATTGCAACGTTTATGACATTTTTCATAAGGAAGTAGTGCATGCTTCGCGATGGTGACACAAATTGAGTTTATAGGAAAACATCGTAAACCTACTTACGTTCGAAACTGAAATTACAACCAAGTGAGTTGTGTCGGTTATAAAATTTAAAAAACGTCGCCACTTCGAGAGTGCGATGGACTATTAAGTGCTTGGATGTCATAAAGTGCTTATTCAGTCACAAACTCATGGAAAAAAAATCAATAAAAATAAATATAAAAAAACATTCATCTCAAAATGTTTGTTTGAACTAGCAGAAGTCAACTCTAATAGGTTGTTAGCATTTTTACAATTATCCTGCATAAGGAAAGCAAGTTATTATATGGGTGTCCAGTAATTAATGGATAACCCCGCGGGTACTCGTGGGAGGCACCGGGGTCAATCAGGAAAACATATTTAAAAAAAACTATCTGAAGCAATCTGGTTTTTTTAAATTTTTTTTATATGTTTGAGATTGACCCCGGTTCCCCCCACGAGTACCCTCGGGGTTGTCTATTAAGTACCGCACATTTTTGAAATAAATTTCTTATTTACAATTTTTTTTGTTTTGGGAAAAATAAGACTAAAGAAACGTAGGTGGCCATAACTCAGTAATTTGACAACAAAAAAATTGAGTGTGATACCATTAAAGAAACATCATGAAATCGGCATGTTTTTAAAGCTGATGGCCACCCAGGTCCCCATACATTTTTTTTTACCACAGGTCCTCAAACTTTATCATTACAAAATGGAAAACTTCAATTGTTATTTTTAAGTATTTAAAAAAAATTAACAGTTGCAGCCAGAAACACTTTGTAACTTGCGATGAAAACGCCAACTATTCACGGTTATTCCCAGAAAAAAACAAATCATTGTTATTGAATTTGTAGTCAAGGTGCTCAAAAATGTGAACAAAGGTATCAAATCTCAAACATATCAAAACATTTTTTTAAAAAACCAGACTGCTTCAGATAGTTTTTTTTTAATATTTTTTCCTGATTAACCCCGGTGCCCCCCACGAGTACCCGTGGGGTTATCCATTAATTACCGGACACCCTGTATATTACATGTTTCGCTCACGGGGCTAGAATGACGCCTGCCAAGGGTGGGGATTATGGAAACCCCCTCCCTCCTAATGGGAGAGGAAGTGTGCAGCAGTGAACACATGTTTCGTTATACGACACTATGAATGAAAATACAGGATTAAACACTATTACGACTAACTTTCGTGCTTCGTAATAACTTGGCAAGAAATGGAGGTATCCATTTCATGCTCTGTGCATAATATCATCAAAGTTAGTTCGTAAACACTAAGTTCTCACAGTATGAAAGCGTTCATAATGATGTTTAAAAGTAACAGGTCAATCTTCTTTAGATCTCATGAATTGTTTTATCTTTGATGTCATTTATCTATTTGTATGTAAATACCAAGTAGATAAGAGAGCAACGGCATATGCCTAAAAATATTATGTATATATTTTCGCTACAGTTCAACCCTTTTTTTATAAATGGTTATTTGTTAGTAAGACTGCAAAGATGTTATTACGCGCAAGTACTTGAATTGAAACCTTGAGAATTCATATTTTACAAATTATTGGAAACCCGCGTACTCCGATATCGCGTCGGATGCCTAAACCACCTCGGCCACCTGGGCCTTGGCATTTTAGCCGTAATTTTGTACTCCAATTGTATTACTTTAATCGTCATTGGGGACGGTGAAAATTGTACTCCAATAATTTGTAAAATATGATTTTCGTTTAGCACGCGTTGGTAACTGTTATCATATTTAGAAATACTGAAGAAATCATTTCCTCAGGTTTCAGGACTCTAGCATTAAACCATTAAATATTGAGCGTAACAAAGGTTTCCGATGTACGAAGAAAAATACCTTTGCTGCTAAGCAAACGCATAATTTCTCATCTCCTTACTTTATTATAAAGGAAATGAGTGTTTATTTAATAACAAAAAAATATTTAAATATTGTTTTTTTATTTTTTACCTCACAAGCTCGTAAAGTCTATTCGAAATTTGCAAGGAAAAATGCTTTTATCCGCTAGCGTGGAAAAGGTTTTTAAAATTCGACACAAAAAAGTACCAGAACAATAAATAAACTTTAATTTTTACATATACACACGTAAGTTATTTCACTTAGATTTTAACTGTAACTCAAATTCACTACATCACATGTTTTTTTGCACCTAGCAGTTTCCTCGCGTAACGAAGCGAAAAATTAGGTGTCACGCACGGTAGCAAAATTCTTTTGCGGCTCATACCTTTGAAACCATCGATACGCTCAGGATTCTATATTTTAACGACTCGCATTGCTCTTGTTTCAATCCTCCAAAGTACGTTATTATTGTTATGTAAATATGCGGGAAGGAAACGTGTATGAAAATCCATTGTAAATGTTGAACTGTCGGTTACTTCTCCATACAAACTTCAAAGGGTGATCAGTCCCTTATTTGAGGTTTTTAGTACAAAAGTAAGAGTAATGTCGATATATCTATTCATCAGACTTGTATCGTTATAAATTTGTATAATGATTTGTTTGTGTACTTCAAGAAAGTTAGAAGCCTCAAAAAAATTACCTGAAAATAATGCAAAGGTCAATTTAGGTTAAATATCTTTTTACATGTTCCGTACAATAATAACGTAGATAATGAAGATATCAATTGATATCATGCTTAGTTTTAGTGTTTTTCCTTTCGTCACCTCTGACGATTCACACCGGAAATTATAGTAATATATAATATTATATATAAATACCTAAAATTTACTGAGACTAATATTTCCTGAAAAGCAAAATGAGATATAACATTTCACGCCATACAGCACTCAGATAAATCAAACAGTTAACATCGGTCACGGCGTACGACAAAAGTGAATTCGTGATTTGAACAAGTATAAATTAATTAAAAATAAAAAAAAAAATAATGCAAATTGTTTATTTTTGTAAAAAAAAATATATCACTCCATTGATGGTCAAACTGCAAGTTATGTATATTTATGGAAACGTTCTAAAGCCCTTAATTTTAAAACCACCCCTTGATAGGTTTGGAAGAAAAAATAACTTATAATATGGCGTATGGAATCATGTAGTGTTTTTATGTACCTAATATCCCTTGCGCTATCAAGCAAATCTAATGATATCTCATACATTAAAATCGGTTAAGCCGTTTAGAAGTTATGGTGGAATAAAGATATTCACAAACATACATACTTATTATGTAGGTACGTAATATCCTCTCGTAAATTTGTAATTTTGCAATATATATATATATATATATACAATACATAAACCCTGTAAATATAACACTACCTCTTTGGGTACTTGTGTAAGCTTGACATGCACCTCTAATGGCTTACCTCAACTGTCACATACTTCTACTACGCAACATTGGCATTACCCTTATTATATTTGAAACTAAAACCATGTCGTTACTTCGTAAGGACGCGTTCAACAATCTGTTTAATATATCAATCTTTTTGGATCCGAAGCTGTATACCATATCATGTATTTAAGCATAATTGTAATATACAGTTAAGATAATAGAAACTATACTGACCTCCTACTCTTGTTATGCATTGAAATTCTAAATGGAACCCAAGGGTGTCCGGTTTGAGATTCGGAACTCGGATACAGAATGCTTTGGAGTGCAATATATATATATATATATATATACTAGTTGTAATAAAATAGATGATACAAAAATAAAGACAGACCCTCACGAAGCACCTCAGGTGTAGTTTACTAAGTTGCTTTAACCGATTAATTAAGTTAAGCAACTTCCGCCGCGGTCAAGTTTTTATTGAGTGACATTACTACTAAGAGGTTCCGTACTAGAACGGCACGTTAAGCCATCAGTAGCAGCTGTTGTCTTAGGACGGTAGTCGTTATTTAGCATAGTGGAAGGGTAATTTGCGAACATTCGTCTGGCTAGCTGCCACCCTAAAGAAGAAAATCTGTCGCCAAGTACCTAGCTGTGTGTTTCGGCAGCTGTTCTTGAGGGTCTGTTATTCCTGGAAAACAGCATCTTCGACCACATCACTTTCCATTAGACCAGGTGAGATAGTGATCAAAGACTTGCCCATCAGCTACAGATTAAAAAAACAAACAATTCTATTTTTGAAATGTGATTGTGTCGTTATCTGTTATCATTATTGGTTTACGAAACTTTTTCTTATCTAAATTAAAATCGCTTATAAGAAAAGTAACATATAAAAGCGCTTATTTAAATAAATTGATAACATAATAGGTGTCATCTCTCTGTCACCTAAAACGCTTGTAATTACCGGTTTCATCTCAATAATAGTACACAATATACACAATATACACAATATTTAATTTGCAAATGCGAAAATTGATCAGAAATCATGATAGTAAAATGTGTTCTTCGGATAATATCCTTAGTTATATAACGTCTTTGAATATAAACGTTTTTTCGCGACATCACGAGCAGGCGGAGCTACTTACAGGGATTGTGTGAAGCGACATGTTAAATTGAACAGACGTTTTAATAACGTGCTCGCGGAGAAACATTTCGTAAAATAAACCCTTTCAGAGATGTTTCAGCTCTTTGACGAGCAATTATGTGGAAATTTTCTTAAGATGCTTGGTGTAACATCTTTCATGTGACACATTGTTGGTTATGTGACTTATTTAAATAAGTATTTTAAAATATGCTTGTAGAGTAGTTTGCATCGTCATTTTTAACCACTCCACTAGGTCAAGCAACGTCTGCTGCAGTCTTGACAGAGGTGTGTGACCGCTATTGGCATTATTGCTGAGCGCTTCCCTGAGAGCATGTGAAGCCATCGGTCCTGGTTGTCGTCTTAGGATGGCAGTAGTTATAGCATTGGCAATAGCCAATAACCGGCTGGTTGCCTACCAGTCTCATGTAGAAAGCCCAGGCGGATATTCACAAAACACCCTATCGCCATGCAGTGTCGGATCAGAGTTTTCAAGCCGCCTAAAAGCTAACGGCTGCTGTCCTAAAACAACAACGGGACCAACGGCTTAACGTACCCTCCAGAGGTCAGAAGCTTTTAATAGTAAGTGCCATTAGAGGTGGACCATACAAACAGTGACCGCAGAAAACATTTCAAAACCATGTTTAACGGTAACGATCGACTTAGCAAGCTCGTGAATTCGTTGTAACACTCGTTACTGTATCAGCTGGATGGTCCAGTCTAAATACACCCTCACCTATTACAAGAGAATTTGGCATAAACTTTAAGGCGGGCAGGATGCTTTGGGATCGCAGTGTGAGATAGCAGTTCTTCAGAAGGCGCTGCTACCCAGGTTCTGGTATTTTGCCTTTTATCGCCTTTTATGATTCCCACAGCAAGATATTGGGAGTGAAATTCTAGCCAGGCACCCCCCTGAGCTTGGGATAAGGAAAGGAAAATGAAAACTAGCTAATATTGATACATCTATGATCTATAGGCAAGCCGCGGTGCTAACCTTTGCAAGAATTTAATATCCCCCGTCCTCGCAAAGTTCAGAATTGGATCCTATTATTGGATACTCGTTATTTATTATGCCAATAAATTTCTCCACCACCTTGCTCTCTGGAATTATGTTGAAATAATTGAAGGGAGAATTCAGGGTTTTAAAGGTAAAGGACGTCATTTACCCTTGATTTTACCAAGCAATAAGATTAATAATGTGGACTCTACACAAATTATCTAAATTTAAATTATCTAAACTATGTAGTTTTTATTCTGTTTATACCCACATATCTACGTAACTTTTAAAATGGCCATTATACAAATAGGATTATTCTATTCAATCAATTTAATATGTCGTGCATTATAATGTACCTGGTGTCACTTGCGCTGTCAAGACAAATCTAACGACATCTCTTACATTGAAATCGGTTGCACCGTTAGGAAGTTATGGTACCCTAAAAACATACCTCTTCTTTTTTTGGGCAGTCGTGTAAAAATCGTGTATGTAGGTTGCTACGAATTCATTTGCTATTTATACTTATAGATAAAGACTACGCTTTGTATCCAGACTAGAGCAGGCATTTAGATTTCTTACGTGCCTCGAGCCATTTTACTTTTCTAGTTTTACTTTGCTATTACCACTCGGTTGTCATTGCTTCATAAGCTTAAGAACATATACCCGCCAGCCAAAGCGTGAACTTTTATATAAAGTCAACTTGTTATTAAAAAAAAAAAACTCGCATGTAAATATAGTGTATATTATTAGACCTATCGTTTCTGGCTTAAATCCTTTTCTTTTGGACTAATAATTATTTTTTTAGGGTTCCGTAGTCCTGACAAGGAACCCTTATAGTTTCGTCATGTCCGTCTGTCTGTCCGTCTGTCCGAGGTTTTGCAGAGAGACCGTTAGTCCTAGGAAGCTGTAATTTCGTGTGGATATGTAAATCAATTACGCCAACAAAGTGGTAAAACAAAATTTTGAAAAATATTTTTTTTATGATACCTCCCAAACATGTGACGTGGGGATGAAATTTGTTTTCGTCGTCTATCTCTTCGTGTGTGGTATAGTTGAATAGGTCTTTTAAAATGACTTAGGGTTTGCTATTACTGTTTTTTGATTTAATGCTCCATTTACGAAATATTAAACTTTAAAGTGCACATTTTTGTTCCAGCAGGGCGTCCCCCCCCCCTCTAAAAGCTAAACTGCTGGCTTGAAAAATCTGTAAAAATTCAAGTGATAGTTCGTTTCATGAACTTTAAAGGAATAGTATAGCTGTTAAGATAACTTTATTGGTTTAGCAGTAATAGTCGTTTAACTTGTGTGTTGGATAATTTTGTACCAAATATAAAATCTATAGAATAAATCCTTTAAAGTGACTCAGATTAAGTAGTTGTTTATAAGAGGTAAAGACTGACATTGAAAACTAAATATAAAATAAAAATCTTAAAACAATAACTATACCATACATAATAGACTAGCTTTCCAGCCGCGGCTCCAACCGCGCGTATTGCGGTTATCGCGCAAAACCATTAACCTCTTTTCTTCTTAGTTTAACAGCATTAATTTGTAGTTCGAAGACACGCGGCTACCCTGATCTTTTATGGTCTTCGACAGAGGAAATGTTGTTATATCTGTTGATATTACGATATACGACCATACGGCTGATACCAAACTTTAGAAGTGTCTGGAATATGACCCACGCGACGACGGTTCAATACCTACTTTGTACAAGGCGAATACTGCTATCCTATTTACTTTAACAGCTCGAAGTCATTTCATATTGTTATTTGATAATGAACACAAAATAATATACTAAATGGCGCGAAATCGAAAGAAAATTTTAAAGTAATAAACGCGTTCCAAATTCTAAAGCTGAAAAGTTTGTATGTTACAGTATTTATGGCCAGACTAGTTATTATCTAGTATGATAGCCCATTTATAAGCTTACTTGTGAGATGATTTTGTAAATTATGTTCAGTATTTTTATGGTATTTTTATAATAATTATTCGTATTATTATTTACAAATATTAAGTTGCTGATTTGTCTCTTATCGAATGTGTCAATTACCAGTTAGTCTATTGATTAAGTACTATGCTGCCTTCTGATTGGTCGGCCCCACCTATCTGGATATCTTCCGATGACATGTTTAGCTGGGTGGGGAGAACGATCGTCTAAGTCAGTCGGTCGGTAGAACTCGATGGAGTGACATCTATTACCCGTGTATTCTTCAATTGTGATTCTGTTTATATACGTATTGACCAATTACTGTGTGAACCATAAGTGAAATGTGTAAAGCAGAATAAATTGTATCTGAGGTGTTTGATTTTATCACATCTCAGAGGTGGGATGACGCCCAAATAAAGGTATGAGATTCTGATTTCATGAAATTATTCATGGTCATTTATCTTTTATGGTCTTCGACAGAGGAAATGTTGTTATATCTGTTGATATTACGATATACGACCATACGGCTGATACCAAGCTTTAGAAGTGTCTGGAATATGACCCACGCGACGACGGTTCAATACCTACTTTGTACAAGGCGAATACTGCTATCCTATTTACTTTAACAGCTCGAAGTCATTTCATATTGTTATTTGATAATGAACACAAAATAATATA
Organism: Plagodis dolabraria; assembly: GCA_963854805.1. NCBI lineage: Eukaryota > Metazoa > Arthropoda > Insecta > Lepidoptera > Geometridae > Plagodis > Plagodis dolabraria. The sequence goes on along the minus strand of OY978447.1, from coordinate 31,987,146 downwards.
CTAAATGGCGCGAAATCGAAAGAAAATTTTAAAGTAATAAACGCGTTCCAAATTCTAGAGCTGAAAAGTTTGTATGTTACAGTATTTATGGCCAGACTAGTTATTATCTAGTATGATAGCCCATTTATAAGCTTACTTGTGAGATGATTTTGTAAATTATGTTCAGTATTTTTATGGTATTTTTATAATAATTATTCGTATTATTATTTACAAATATTAAGTTGCTGATTTGTCTCTTATCGAATGTGTCAATTATCAGTTAGTCTATTGATTAAGTACTATGCTGCCTTCTGATTGGTCGGCCCCACCTATCTGGATATCTTCCGATGACATGTTTAGCTGGGTGGGGAGAACGATCGTCTAAGTCAGTCGGTCGGTAGAACTCGATGGAGTGACATCTATTACCCGTGTATTCTTCAATTGTGATTCTGTTTATATACGTATTGACCAATTACTGTGTGAACCATAAGTGAAATGTGTAAAGCAGAATAAATTGTATCTGAGGTGTTTGATTTTATCACATCTCAGAGGTGGGATGACGCCCAAATAAAGGTATGAGATTCTGATTTCATGAAATTATTCATGGTCATTTATCTTTTATGGTCTTCGACAGAGGAAATGTTGTTATATCTGTTGATATTACGATATACGACCATACGGCTGATACCAAGCTTTAGAAGTGTCTGGAATATGACCCACGCGACGACGGTTCAATACCTACTTTGTACAAGGCGAATACTGCTATCCTATTTACTTTAACAGCTCGAAGTCATTTCATATTGTTATTTGATAATGAACACAAAATAATATACTAAATGGCGCGAAATCGAAAGAAAATTTTAAAGTAATAAACGCGTTCCAAATTCTAGAGCTGAAAAGTTTGTATGTTACAGTATTTATGGCCAGACTAGTTATTATCTAGTATGATAGCCCATTTATAAGCTTACTTGTGAGATGATTTTGTAAATTATGTTCAGTATTTTTATGGTATTTTTATAATAATTATTCGTATTATTATTTACAAATATTAAGTTGCTGATTTGTCTCTTATCGAATGTGTCAATTACCAGTTAGTCTATTGATTAAGTACTATGCTGCCTTCTGATTGGTCGGCCCCACCTATCTGGATATCTTCCGATGACATGTTTAGCTGGGTGGGGAGAACGATCGTCTAAGTCAGTCGGTCGGTAGAACTCGATGGAGTGACATCTATTACCCGTGTATTCTTCAATTGTGATTCTGTTTATATACGTATTGACCAATTACTGTGTGAACCATAAGTGAAATGTGTAAAGCAGAATAAATTGTATCTGAGGTGTTTGATTTTATCACATCTCAGAGGTGGGATGACGCCCAAATAAAGGTATGTGATTCTGATTTCATGAAATTATTATTATTTTAGGGAAATAGTTGAACAGTTCAGAACATCTTAAAAAAATCAAAATTCAAATTCTCTGTAAGCCATGTGTGCTTAGAATAGATGATGGCTATGTACGCTACTGCAGGCCATGTGTGCCTAGAATAGATGGTGGCTATGAACGCTACTGCAAACCATGTGTGCTTAGAATAGATAGTGGCTATGTACGCTACTGCAGGCCATGTATGCCTAGAAAAGATTATGGCTATGTGCGCTACTGCAGGCCATAAACGTGCTTGGTAAATAAATTGTTCAATCCATTTAATCGAATTGAACATATATAATTATAAATTTAAAATGTCTTATCTTTAGTCGAGTGATTAGTAGCACATCACTATAATGTACTCACAACAATAGCGATAAGTACCTAATTTTTTTTCTCTTCCATTTTGTACGCTGTTCTATATAGCAGTCGTATCTATTGTAAAATTTGAAATAAATAGTAATTGCTATTCAAAAATATTCTTGGCCTTTTTATCCTACAGGCCAATTGTGGTCCTTGAAGTTTTAAGAAACCAGTGTCAGTGTTTTCTAAGATATTACGTGTTTTTAGCGACTTGCTATATCTTGTCGTTGAACCCACGCCATCTTCGGTCGGCGTTGGCGCCGGTGCCGGAGGCCGGAGCATCAAGAAAACATTTTCTCGCATATTTCGCGCTATACGCGAGTTGCGGGAAGTCTATTTCGGCGCAATATCGTCGAGTCTACAGTGTATGGTCAAAATTATATACTATATTTTGAGGTTCAGATTCATTGCATTTTCCATAATTCAGCTTTGAAGTCTGTCATTGGCCATAGACACAGAATTGATCGTCAACGTCAAGTCAAAGGTATTGTCACTCAAGGATTTAAAGAAGACGAAGAAGATCGTATGTAAACAAAGGTGGAGGCGATATAATTTTGCGTTTCTTAATCAATATTTACAAAAATCACAGTAAGAAAAGTAAGTGTGCGGTTACTCCTTAAAGTTGTGCTTGTGTTTTGTACATTAAAGTGTTCCTGCGTATGCGCTATAGCGCTATTTCGATATACCTAGTGCGACTGTGTTGCAGTGTCTACAAATTTCACAATGCCCACTTCAGAGCACGAACTGAAGCGCCTGCGCGCCCAGCGAGGACAGTGTAAATCTACTATTACCAGAATCGAAAACTTTATTAGTGATCCTATCAACCTAGCTTCGTCCACAATTGATACCTTAGAGGCGCGTCGTGAAAAACTTCAAAGCACTTTAAAAGTTTATGAAAGTGTGCATTTAGACATTCTCAACCTGGATGATGAAGCTCTAGAGGAAGTAGGTGTCATTGAAGAAAAATATTTTTACGTGCTAGGAAAAATTAATGCTGCTTTACGGCAATTAACAAATAAAGTTGAGTCAGAAAAGCATTCTATATCCACTTGTAAACTACCTAGTATTGACCTTTCATCCTATGATGGTAAGGATTTGACTAAATTTAAACCTTTTATGGATCTGTTTAAGGCTGTGATAGACAAAAACAAAGCTTTGTCAAATGTTCAGAAGTTATTTTACCTACGTAAGTATTTAATTGGTGATGCATTATCAGTAATATTAAATTTACCACTTGTCAATGAGTCATACCCAGAAGCTATCCTATTGTTGGAACAGAGATTTGACAACCCATTACGCATGGTATCTAACCATATAAGCTTTCTTTTGGATATTCCCCAGATGCAAAAGGGTACAGCAGCTTGTATTAGATCATTTGTCTCCGATGTTTGTCAACAACTTCATGCTGTAAAGAACCTTGAGCAACCCGTTGAAAGTTGGGATATGCTCTTGATATCAATACCATCTAGGAAGCTTGATAGCTATACAAATCGTGCTTACCATCTTGATCGTTCTTCTAATGATTTACCAACTATTAATGACTTTATCCTTTCTAGAAAAAAGAGCAATTGCATTAGAAGATAGTTCTTCACCAAAAAATACCTCCTATGAAGGTAAGCCAAAATCCTATTTCAATAATTCAAAGGTTTCCTATCTTGCTACTAAATCCAATTCAAAACCAAATTGTTTATTTTGTAAATCATGAGCACCCTATTTACTCATGCCCAAAATTTAAAATGTCTCCAATTGCTATAAGGCTTAAATTTATAACTGACAATAAATTATGCAACATATGTTTGAGAGCGCACCCGGACACATGTAAGTATTCATTTAAATGTAAAGTTTGTAAAAGTAACCATAATACACTTTTGCATCAGGAAGAGCCAAAAGAAGTGCCAGTCAATACTGCGCTTCATTCAAATATTTCCTCCAATACCAATGTATTGTTACCAACTATAGCGGTAAAGCTTATTGACAAAAATGGTCATGTTATTTATGTAAAAGCCCTCTTAGACAGTGGCAGCCAATCTTCTCTTGTCAAAAAGTCACTTGTAGACCAACTTGATTTGATTCCTATGACTCAAAAAACAAATATCATTGGACTTGGCAACTATAACAATGAAGCCAATAGTTTTGTTAACATTTTGTTATCCACATTGTATAATAATATAACACATAGTGTCAAATTTCATATTGTAAATTCAATTACAGCAAAATTACCTCAAAATTATATGAATATTTCAAATTTAGTACTTCCTGAGAATATAAAGCTAGCTGATGTGAATTTCAATATGCCTTCTGAGGTTTCAATGTTGTTAGGTGCAGACTTTTATTTTAATATTTTACTAGATGGAAATATGAAGTTAAACAATGGTTTTGTCCTACAAAATACTTTGTATGGTTATGTTGTTGCCGGCTCGGTTCAATATTCACCTAAGGACTATGTTTCCAATATTATCGTCCAGTGGCACTAATACCAGTACTTAGAAAAGTCTTTGAAAAAGTCATATACCGCAAACTATATAACTATTTAGAGCAAAATGAAATATTAACTGATAAACAGTATGGCTTTAGAAAAACTAAAAATATAAATCTGGCCATCTATAATTATCTATACAAGGTGACAACAAACATGAATGTAAGAAAAAAAACGGTGGCACTGTATTTAGATATGACTAAAGCTTTCGAGCACGTAAACCACAAAATCCTTCTAAATAAATTATATACTTACGGGGTCAGGGGAAATGCGCAGAAACTAATTGAGTCATATTTAAAAAACAGAAAGCAAGTGACGCAAATAAACAGACTTTCTACACTTACAAATACCGAAATAATGTTTCAATCCAATATGTGCACTGTTCGCTGTGGAGTACCACAAGGTAGTGTCTTAGGACCATTATTATTTTTATGTTACATAAATGATTTTCCAAATGTGACATGTAATCATATGACCCTTTTTGCTGATGATAGCACAATTTTATTTGAAAATGACGACTATAATAGATTAAGTATTGACATTAACAACACACTTACAACACTAATTCAATGGTTAACTTCAAACCACTTAAATATTAATTTGGATAAAACATACATAATGAATTTTAAACAGCAACATTTAGAATATATTAACCTGGACATTAATTATTTAGGACAAACAGTAAACGAAATTGACTTCACAAAATTTTTAGGATTAATTATTGACAATGAATTGAAGTGGAAGGAACAAATTGACAACATTTGCAAAAGGCTACATCAATATTCCTACGCTTTGTATAAATTAAGCAGAGTTGTAGATAAACAAACGGTATTGACAGTGTATCATGCCAAGGTTGCCTCAATCTTGAGGTACGGAATTATGTTTTGGGGTAATTCTACTGACGAAATACGGGTATTTAGGGCACAAAAACGATGTGTCAGAGCAATAGTAGGTATAAAACAAACAGACTCCTGCAAAGAACACTTTAAAAACTTGCGAATTTTAACCATGCCATCACTTTATATAAGTGAGGTTGCTACATTTGCAAAACAAAATATGGACTTGTTTGCGCGTTATGTTGTAGGTAGTCGGCGAGAGGGGAAATTACGTCACCTACCAGCCAAAACAAGTCTCCAGCGCAAAAGCATATTCTGCATGTTGCCTATTATATATAACAAAATTTCATCAAATATAAGTGCTGAAGATAATGTGGTGACTTTCAAAAAGGCATTAAATACATTTTTAATAGAGAAAGCTTATTATAATATTGACGAATTTTTAAAGGATAAATTATAAGTATTTGTGTTTTATTTTGTAATAGTGTAAAGTAAATGTTTGTTATAATTTATAAATAGGTAAATTTATTATTGTGTTTTATAATTTAACATCGATTTGACATTTTATCTATTTAATGAATGATTTGTTTGAATTTGATATGTATAAGGTAGTCATAATAATTTAATAATGTTATTTTTCAAAGTTTTTATCTAAATATCTTGCATGCAATGATAGCAGAGATAGCGGACAACTCTATTTATAAGACCATTACTTGTAATATACCTATTCTCGCAAGACTATAAATGAATAAATGAATAAATTAATTTAGTGTCTAATTTTGTGACAGCAGGAACAACATAACAATATTGAAGAAATTATGGAAAAATTTTGGATGTCAGAAAAAATACCTGAAGTGAAAAATAGTCAAACAATTGCATTTCAAAAAGCTGAAGAATGTTTTGTAAATTCAGTCAAGTATGAGAATAACCAATTTTCAGTTGATATTCCATTAGTTGCCCCATTAGAGCAGTTGCAATTGGGTGACTCATTTTCACTGCACTTCAAAGGTTTCATACATTAGAAAAGAAGTTTAGATCAGATACTGTATACTTTGAAAAATATAAAGCCTTTATTGATGAGTATGTGCGACTCGGACATGCCAAATCTGTTGATATTGCCAAGTATGATGTCTATAATGACCCGGTATATTTGCTTCCACACCATGCTGTGCTAAATGATAGTAGTAAGACTACCAAACTGCGTGTAGTATTCTCAGGTAATATGAAATCTAGAAATGGTCATTCTATAAATGACGTCATGTTAAATGGACCTATAGTCCAAAGTAAATTATTTGACATACTTACATTTTTCCGTACCTATAAGTACACACTCATGTGTGATATTGAAAAAATGTTCAGGATGTGTTTCATAAATGAAAAATTCAGGCCTTTACAAAACATTTTATGGCGAGATAATGTTCAGATCTTCATATTTAAGATTTAAGCTGATGGATAACTATAAAATAATTTTGTAGTATTCATATTATCTGATTAGCCGAATGTGATGATTTTGTGACAAATTGTTATTAGTTGTGTTTGTGTATATTAGAATATAGTCGTGCGTCAGGAGCTCGCACGACGCCGGATGGCCGAATGTGATGATTTTGTAAATTATGTATGGTATTTTTATAATTATCTGTATTATTTTAAGATTTACAAATATTATGTTGCTGATTTGTCTTTTATCGAATGTGTCAATTACCAGTAAGTCTATTGATTAAGTACTATGCTGCCTTCTGAATTGGAATTGGATTAATAACGAAAAAAATATAGTGGGGAAAACAATCGTCTAAGTCAGTCGGTCGGTAGAACTCGATGGAGTAACATCTATTACCCGTGTATTCTTGAAGTTAATTATTTACAGTGTGATTCTGTTTATATACGTATTAACCAATTACTGTGTGAACCATAAGTGAAATGTGCAAAGCAGAATAAATTGTATCAAGGTTTGTATCTGAGGTGTTTGATTTTATCACACTTGCATATATAGGTGTATAGTTTTTATTTTTCTTTCATATATATTTCAACTATTTTATAATACAATAATTATTTATGCTACAGCAAATAAATTAAATGAAATTCAAATTCTTACAATGTAACAACGGATTCTGGATCGCACTATCATTATGTTTTCATTCAATTATCTACCTATAGAATTCACAAACGAATTTTGTTTAATTTTCGAATAACAATTGAAAAATAACTTACCTACTCTTATCTCTTAGATTTAGCAGGAAGAAAGTGGGGGAGAATAAAGAACTACAGAATCGTCCTATATTATGATAACGGGCTTCTACGGAACCCTACATTGTGCGTGGCTCGACACGCATTTGACCGTTTATTATTATATAGCGTTTAGTAAATAGCACTCGTTTTTAGGAGTTTGAGCCAGTTATTCGTAGCTCCAAATTTATTTCAAAAGTATAGTACACATGTATAAATAACTTCCCATTATAGAAAGTTCATTATATTCCTCATGCTTGTGGTGCAATAGAAATATTAAAAACATGCTTATTTTTCTTGAATGAGATGCTTAATGTTGGGTCTTTCTTTTATCTAAAATTACGAGTTTTTGAGCTAGTGTAATTTCAAAACTGTATAATTTAATGAAAATCTGATGCACCGCAAACCTAAATATTAGGGTAGTGATTACGTAGGTAAAAAATCATTGAGTTTTATTCGCTATTATTAAAATGAGATTGGAGCTGCGTTTTGTATGGGGGCGTTCGTCTAAAATATACCCTTAAGGACAGCTGCCGGGCCAATTTTTCTTCTTGAGGTTTTTTTTTTTTTTTTTTTTTTTAATTTTAAATCTACACTCCACAGACTCCAGGGTCCGTGACTTTTTTAAACTATGACATAATTTATTAGTAAACAAGAAATATTAAATAGGAAACATGCAACGTTCCAAGGGGGAACAGTATTAAAAGTTTTTTATTTTTCTTGTTTTTTCCGTTAATGTCATTAGCACCAGCATCCAGAGCAGACCAGTATCCTCTAGTAGCACCCGTTCACGAGATGACGCATGTGCCAGCCATCTGGCACATGTCAACCATTTTTGAGGGAAGATGGCGACCCGACACACTACACCGCCGCTAGACAATACCTTTCTGAGCATGACCGCTCCGGATACCCGTGCCAACTTGAGGTTGGTAGCTACTTAGGTCTGCATTCGCAAAATGCCCTACCATTGTTATAACGACTGCCATCCTAAGATAACCACCGGGACTAATGGTCAGAGAAGCGCTCAGTAGTAATATCACTATCGGTCATACAAAGTATAGACAGCATCGGGCGTTACTTAACATAATTGATTGGTTGTCTAGAAAAACTTAGCAAGCTACGCTACGAGGATTCAAAATTTAATTGGCCAAGTTGGCGCTCTTTTGCAGGTTCGTCGGTTATCAACCCACTACTATTCAAATAACGAGCTAATTCAAAAAATAAGATAACGCTGGTCGCTGATACATTTCCGCGTGCGGAAGCAGAAAGTTGGATATTATAACGCGCTTGTACTGGCTCTGGTCACGAAATAAAATTATTGCTAATTACACGGAAGCCGCGCGTTCAATTTTGTGGGAGCTCGTTTTGTGGGACCTTATTAAACTAGGTATAAAGATTAAGAGTAAGATTTCTAGCAGAATTTGTATATACAAAGTTACTGTTGGATGTAATTGATGGATTTAGCATTTTTTTCAATATATATTTTTTTTTTGAAAAAATGCTAAATCCATCAATTACATTCCTTACAAATAGTATATTGAGTAAAAATATATTTCAAAGTTCAAGTCTCAATATCATCATCATCATCAACAGAGATAAAGTCCACCGCTGAACAAAGGCCCCGTTAGGGCGAGTTTGCCATAATCTCAACGCTTGGCAGGCGTCTAGAGATTCGCAGTTTTACATGGCCCTCTTACGGCTCCTACACTTTTTTTGCTTGGTGGTTGTGGGACAGGTGTGCCGCCATTAATGATGTGATCCAGCAGCGGCGTGTCAGTTTCCATTCTAGGTTATACCTGCTTACCATCTTCCACCACTTCATCATTTACCTTCAGGTGAGATAGTTGTCATATGATGTCTTAAAATTTTAACATATTTTTTTTTAATGCTGATAGGCTAGCTTTTGAGCACAATTTCACCTTATGGTAAGTGATGATTTGGTCAAAGGTGTTAACAGGCTTAACCTATAATTAATAGCTCGCAAGGACAGCTGCCGGAACATATTGTTAGGTGCTTGGCGACAGATATTCTACATGAGGGTGGTCGCTAGCCAAAAATTTAAAATCATACAGACACAGTGGCGGATAGTTAGCTAATTATGATATAAATACTTACTGAAATTGTGTATATACATACACCCACAATAGAGAATATAATACGTATATTTTTAAAAGGGACCAGTACGTTCAATAAAATAAAGTACAACACAAAGATAACGTCGACAATACACTAATCTACTTAAAGGACAGACGGACAGCCCTGATTGTCCATGCAGGGTCAACAGGGACCTCTAGGACTCAATTGAACCTTTTATCTAAATTGGATTGAGCCAACTGTTTGTTGGATTGATGTTTTATAAGGTCTATGCCGACTATATTACTACGCTACACAACACACTACACTCTGTGACTGAGAAATCGTTAGTATAAACACCCTCGCTGCCTCGTCGGTAGAATATCAAAATTGTTTATAAACTCTAAGTCCTGCGTTTGCTGCTGATATTGAGTTTTTCTAACAAAAAACAATATAAGTCGCAGTGTGGACTCTAGAATTGTGCAATTGCTCGGTTGATGGCATATGCTTGGTGATGGCTCAGAGGCATTGGCTATGGACTGCCGTGCAGCAGGTCCATGGTTCGCCGTTCATCCCGCCGCGAGCTTGAGCTTCACCGCATGGTGGAAGGTCATTTTGCGAATGCTCACCTGGCTAGGGACCACCGTCAAATAGAAAACCTGTCGCTAAGCACCTAACGGTGTGTTCCGGCAGCAATACTTGAGAGCCAAACTTTTTGGGTAAAACAATGCAATGAGTAAAGTTATTGTTCTGATATCAGTTTGGATATTTTCTAAGAATTTGTTACTTAATATGGTGTCACAATTTTTAAGTGTAAAATACGTCATGTCAAGCAATTGCCTGTACGCACAGATATGCCTAGTCAGCGATGTCCTTTATAGGACTTGGTGACTCAATTTGTCGGCCACACATGGTACGTTAGTCTCATACTAATTAGAAAAGGAACAAATTCCGAATAATGTTTACCCAATGTAATAAGCTACGAGATAGGAAATAAGGGAAGAGAATTTTTGATCTTCATCGTTTAGTATTCTGTGCTTCCGTGGTTTATTTACGTGTCTCTCTGGTATATATCTGGCTAATTAGGTATCAATGTAGTCGTATTTGAAATAGTAATACGAATACGTTAAAATTATATTACTTGGCCTGATCATAGATAGTAGCAAACTATGTGTTGTATGGGAACGGGAATGAGCTAGAATGTATTTTGTTGTGCTTGGTAACAGATTTTCTACTTGTGCTAGGTAAGCATTCAACTTGCCCTAAAGAAATGTGTTCAAATCAATGAAATTACGAATTCATTTGAATTTATTTTGAGATGTTCACAAATCAAATTTTGTATTGCTGTTAGTGTATTTATTGTGAGTAAGTTACACATCAAACAATCATTAGGGTGTTTAATATTTGGCCCGAATTCTTGTTGTAAGTATTTTGAGTAAACTACACATCAAACAATCTAATCTATTAGATACTAATCTATCTGTTTTTTTTATATAATCGGTAGGTACATAATTATTATAAATGTTGGTTTCAGAGGTTGGGGTTGGTGATGATGAAATCTATCTTATGAGTCAGTTTATTCCAATTGGTTTAGCAATTTCAGATTGAAGGAAACAAACACACACACATCTTCACATACTGTCACAGATATTTTAGTGTAACGATAATTTACATTCATAAAATAGATCATACAGTCATGTTTCCATCGCAATTTAGTTACCGTTAAATACTTTATAATTAAGGATTTTAAGTCACTTATGGATCTTGAAGTTTGTTTCTATTTCGCCTTTCGAACTATTATTCGAGTTTCTGGTAATAAGGTACATATTGTGACACATATGTACCTTATTACCAGACACCATATAACCTAAGTATCTTCTGAATAATGATAAGAAATTGTAGTATTCACTCACCCGAAGTGATAGGTCTCATGGGGCACGTCATGATGTTCTCGCACCTCTGTCCATCGATATTGAACTCCTCGTTTTCAATGTACAGCTTTATGTATGGAAGTCGTGTGTTGAGATGGTATCTGTCAAAAAAGTGACAAGATTACTCAAGATCCGTTAGGTACAAAATCACAAATTCACGAGAGGAAACATTTGGGTCATGTGTGGGATACGAACCCGCGTCCATCCACCCTTTTAACCGGGGTATGCCCAGACCAATTGAACTAACATGAACAATGAGTCATAACTAATTTTTTTTCTCTAGTCAATTTGTAATTTTGTAATGTTATCCGCATAGCATGCGTTGTTGCAAACATAAAAATATTAAAAATCCATTAGGTACAGTTTTTCGCTTATCACAATATTTGGTTTATTTCAATTGTCATTGTAATCTAGGCAGGTAACGATGAATATAACTTTAAACTTTACATGGTCCCAGTGGGGTGCTGGCTCCCCGTAGGATGTCGGCCTGGAGTTGCATCTCCCTTTTTTTCCTGTGGTTGTCGTAAGAAGCGACAAAAGGAACATTACCAGAAGCTGGGCAGCAGCGCCTTCTGAAGAATTATCTTACACTGTGTTCCCTAAGATGCATGAAAAGCGTGAAGATTACGGCAAACCCTCTCTGATTGGGGAGGTCTTATTTCACGAAAAGTATTACATTATTTGAATGGCAGAAATGTATTACTGATTTAAAAAGGAAAACTGTTTGAAAATTCATAACGTTCTCTGACATTAATGCTCTCGCAAAAGGAGTCATGGTAGGACAGTTGTATGCAGTGTTTTGGTAAGTATGCAACCAATCAAAAGCATGAAAATTTCGAGTGCTAATTGCAGCTGGTATCTCAAAAACAAGATGTAGGTAGGGAGCACTTGAGCCAAAAATGTCAAAGGGAACGGAAAGAATATTTTCATGACACCTGTCAAACATATAAATTGTCCTTTGTCCGATGTCACATTGCCTACAATAATAATAAATAATAATAGCTCATTGTTAAGAAAAATTTCAAAATAAAAATAGACTAAAAATTCGATATAAAAAAAAATCAATACATTGTTAATCAGGTCACAATAGCAACCCAGTGCTTATACATTGCAGTCTGCATAAGTCTATCGGCCAAACTTCTAATGATTAGATTTTTACACATGTCAACCCTTGACATGAACGATGCTATCCTTTTGCGCTGTATAGCGTTGAATGAGTACACGGGATACAGTGAACATTTCAGACGCACTGCAATACCATTTCAGGCCCATAAGATGCCTGAAAATGTTATTGTATGCCACACGTATCCCGTGATGATACGTGATATTCTTGGTGTAGTTAGTCCAAAGTTGACTTGTGTAAAATGTCTGACAGAAAGACCTAAATAGCTTAATTTTCACGTCAGGCGCCGCTTTATAAAATTTTCTGGCAACCATGTTGTCTACCACACAAAGAGATCGCCTTTGTCTCTCTATGTCTCCATCATCTGACTGATTGGAGGTTACGATATGACCAAGGTATTTGAATTTATTCACTACGGCTATCGGCTGTCCAGCGATACAGATTTCTGGCATAAATTCCGGTCCCTTCCCCGACCTAAATATCATCATCTCCGTTTTTTGGTACTGTAAGTCATATCATGTTCATGCGCAAATTGTTCACAGATACCAATTAGCTTTCGGAGGCCCTTGATAATACACTCAATGTGAAAAAAACAGTTTATACATATTTGTAAATTATTGGAACACAAAATTTCTCACTTTGGCGGGAATAGAAACCGCGTCCCCAGTTTTACCAGATGCCTTAACCACTGCGCCATAATACCTGTAATAATGTGTAAATGTGATTTACGCTCAGCAGACGATAGTGCTCAGAATCAAATTTAAATTATTGTTGAAATAATTTTGCTCAGAATACTAATTTCACAAATCTAAGAATACAAATAGTAACAAACAATAAGAAATACATAGTAGCAAATTAAAGCTTTCAAACTGTACTTAAATCTTTAATATCAACTTAACGAAAATCATCGTCTGATTGAAAAATAACTTTACCAATTTTGTCTAAATTGAACGAGAATAGAAAGTGACCGGGACAGGGCGTTCAACTGTTGAAAGGACGTTCCTGAATGACAATACCACAGTAGATATGTCATTCATGTTTTGGCAATAAAATATTTATTATACCACAGTAGTATAATAAATCTATTATTGCAATACTGTTTGGTTAGAAATGGCAAGGTACTCATTTTGGTCATTATTAGAGTTCCGTATGCAAAGGGCAAAATGGAGCTATATTAAGAGCCTTTACTTTCTGTTTATCTGTCCAATTATGTGACGGATCTCTAGCGTAGACACGGAATGCGTTAATTACAAACTTGAAATAGTGACATATTTTGTAAACTTTGACCCAAATATGAATATTGAACTATTATGAAAAAAAACAGAAATCGAAAAAAAAGCGTTAGAAAATCAAATTGCACCTTTAAGTGGGAGGTGTCATCACATCATCATATATGTTTTTTTTTACAATTGTATATATATGAGGAGAGCCGTCATCTTAGACAATTATAGACCATGCATGTTACGGAGTCTATCTCAAAAACAAAACTAGTTAGCTATCTGAAATTTCTATATAATGTGTACCATTTTGAAGCGCTCGTAGCGAAGTTTGCTTAGCCATTCTGAATCGATCAGCAAAGTTAAGCAACGTCCGCCGCGGTCAGGAGTTGGATGGGTGACCGCTGGTGACATTACTACTGAGCGCTTCCGTGCTTCGGAGGGCACGTTAAGCCGTCGGTCCCGGTTGTTGTCTTAGGATGGCAGTCGTTACAGCATGGTGGTAGGGCACTTTGCGAAGCCCGCCTGGCTAGCTACCACCCTCAAGTTGAAAATCTGTCGCCAAGCACCTAACGGTGTGTTCCGGCAGCTGTCCTTGAGAGCCAGTAATTCTAGGTTAGCCTGTACAACATCTTCGACCACATCATCACTTACCATCAGGTGAGATAGTGGTCAAAGGCTAACCTATCAGGCATAAATAAACCATATCCTGTATTTAACCAACAAATAATGTATATGCTTATTTATAAATACGATGACACAGATTTATATTAACAAACAACATTGACGCATGCTAGGCAAAAACATTGAAATTTTTGTATAGAAAAAGATGACTTTCAGTGGAACTTGTACCCGCAACCCTAGAAAACCATTGTTAGCAAGTTTAAAGGAAATGTAGTCTTGTTTGTAGGTCAACTCAGATTGACCGATAAATGTCACTCCGTCCACGTTGTCTTTGTACTTTGTTCATAATAATGGACATAACTATTTCGAACTACACATAACACTAATATTTTAATGTTTGCAATAACGCATGCTTTGCGGATTACATTACCAATTTACGAGAGGATAAATTTAAGTCATGTGTAGAATTCGAACCCGCGTCCATTCACCTCTTTAGCCGGGGTACGCTCTGACCAATTGAGCCTCATACAAATAAATTTTATATTGTAATTTTTTTACTCTTGAAACGTACCTTATTGAGAATGAAATGGGACAAACGCTATCTTACGAAAATAATATTTATTAGGTACATTTGTAGTGTAACGATTCACTGCAAGCTAAAATAAAATTAATTTTAACAGTTTTGTTTCGTTTCAGAACTAACAAGCAACACGCTTTTACGAATTTAAATCCTGAAAATGCGGAGCCCATCTCGTAATTTATCAGTTGTTTTTTTACGTAGCCGCCTTTTGATAGGTAAGTTACGTGGTTTTCGTTACAGACTTTGAATACAATTTCAAGCTTAACTTAGAATTTCTCAAAAAAAAACTGACGAAACACACCGTTAGGTGTGTGCTTCACGAATTTTTTGCTTGAGAGCAGTAGCTAGCTCGGTCAGCATTCGCAAAGACATGTGGTGGAACTCAAGCCCTCGACGAGATTCGAATTATAGATCCACTGCGCGGCTGTCCATAGTTATTGCCAATGAGCTATCACTGCTTCAATAGAAATTTAAGGCGTGTAAAATCTAGCGTATCGCTTGTGAGTTCGGAAATGAAATAAAAGTCAGTCAAATATATATTTAATTTTATCTTGCGATTACTCATTACCTACAGATATAATCAGTATTTTCGTAAGATAGCGTTTGTCCCATTTCCGTCTTAGCAATTAACAGTTCACTTCAAGTTTAAAATATAATTGATAAAGTTATTTAGAACAAACTATTCGCATAGTCATCAAATATATTAGTATACATTTACGTATGGTTTGAAATATTTTGGTCCATATTTTATGAACAAAGTACAAAAACGACGAGGACGGAGTGACAGTAATCGGCCAATCTGAGTTGACCTTCAAACAAGAATATATTTTCTTTAACTTGCTAACAATGGCATTATGGGTGCAAGTTTCATTGGATGCTATCTTTACCTTTTTTATATTCATTTATAGCTGATAAGCTACTAGCCTTTGACCACTATCTCATCTGATGGTAAGTGATGATATGGTCGAAGATGTTGTTCAGGCTAACCTGCAATTACTGGCTCTCAAGAACAGCTGCCGGAACACACCGTTAGGTGCTTTGTACCTATAAACTAAAAACTAATATTAAGAAAAACGGTTCGAGGTGGGCGGCCATGAGTGCTATAGCACAGGATCAACCTATCCTTCCTGTTCCTTCCCAAGATATTTCTCGTAATAAGTTATTCCAGCATTATCCTTTTTTAGTTATAGAAACTATCACGGAAGGAAAAATAAAGTTTATCATTATTATTATTTCCTACATTATACCTGTACATATTGCACATATAAAACTTTGAGTTATGAACAATCTGCTCATCTAAACATTTATTAGTAGGCATTATCATCCCTACGGTACTCAAGTCAAACTACTTTTCTGCGTTTACTATGGCCTTAGTTTTATTCAAAGCGCTCCAGAAACTATAACAGTCCTCATTGTTTGAAAAGTTTTGTTCAATTATTCTTACGATTACGTCCGCATAGACGAGTGCAAACAACGTATTCTTCGCAGATGTAATATCCCGCTCAGAAACTATCATCTACTTCCATCCAACTTCACTGGTATTTGCAGAGAACTATTTGGCTAAGTACAATATCGATTCGCCAATCCGTTTGTTTAGGCTTACTTTGCAAACTGTTTATCGTCTTTGCCTGATACATATAGCTACAAGTATTGAAATTCCAACAGAGAATAAAACAAAAATGGAGTGTAAAATTTGTACATAAATGGTAGAAGATGCGTGTAATCTAATTAAAAAATCAAACACCACAATTACATCAGTAGCGAGCCAGGAAATCTTTATACCATAAATATATCAATGACATAGAATAATTATATTTATTTGTAGATGACAGTAACAAATTGTCAAATAAACATTTTACGTTTTCCATGTTTACTTTGTATATAGGGTCATTGTGCCCCTTTAAGCCTGTCAGTTGAGTTGCTACCTATAACAGAATATAAAAAAGTATATTTAACTTATCAAAAATTAATTTATCATATCTCTTCTTATTGCTTGTATAGGTACTCAATTTTATAGGAAATAAAAATATCGTGCATATTTATTACATATAATATTATAGTTCGAAGTATAAATTGTACTAGTTTTCTTCGGAAAATGCCTGTTGCCATCCAGGTCTAACTAGTTTTCATCAATATTGTTTTTTTGATGAATATAACAGGAAGTAGGTAACTATATTAATTTGGGTAACTCATTATCCACTTCCTACTCTTATCCTGCAGAGTTTCATGCTTCTAACTTCAGAAACATAAGACCTATATACAAAATTGGAGGCCCAATTTGTCCCCTTTAATTCAGCCCTGTTTTTAAATCTGGTTAAGCTGATGTCTTCTATTTATAAACTATCTACCAGCCAAATTTCAGCTTTGTAGGCCAAGTAGTCATCAAAACTTCGTATTTAGTTACTCACTTTGATATACTGTACCCTGGTTTCCACAATCCCCACGTTTGGCAGGTGGCTTGGAGATCAGAAACTATGATAGTAGTTCTTCAGAAGGCGTTGCTGTCCACCTTCTGGTATTTGTCTTTTAGTCGCCTCTTTCGTTTTTTTTCATTTTGGTTTGTTTGGTTTGGTGAAGTTTGGGGAGATGCAATTTTAGCCCAGCATGCCACGGGACGATATAACATCTAGATTATAATCTAACATATATAACACTAAATCATAAAAGCGGCCAAGCGTAATTTGCACTCCCGCTAAGAATCTCGAACTGTATGTAAAACAACCGTTTTTATGGTATATTAATAGCTGGTATTGGAACCCTTGGTGTCTGTGAGACTGCGAGCAACATAATAAAGTGGACGAATGCTACATGTGGCAGCGACCCCACTTACCGTGCGATAATGTCAGGAAGAAGTATAATATATTACTTAACGTACCTGCAATGCAAGTTCCTTGGGTAAACCCCTGGGTAAGCAGCTGATTGGACGTAACACGTCTGAAGTCTACAGTCCCTGAACACGCGTTCGCAGTAAGACCTGAGGACACAAGTAAGAAAATATATAGAGGAATTTACCCAATTTATGAAGTACTAGCTTTCCGGGCGCGGCTCCGCCCGCGCGTATGTCGGTTATCGCGCGAAAACATTAACCTCTTTTTGCGCAGTCGGATAAAAACTATCCTATGTTTTTTCCCGGGTCTCAAACTATCTCCATACCAAATTTCATTTAAATCGGTCCAGTAGTTTTGGCGTGAAAGCGTAACAGACAGACAGACAGACAGACAGAGTTACTTTCGCATTTATAATACTAGCTTTCCGGGCTCGGCTCCGCCCGCGCGTATGTCGGTTATCGCGCAACACAGACAGACAGACAGACAGACAGAGTTACTTTCGCATTTATAATATTAGTACTGATTAGTACTCATGTACTTCTTATCTTATGCATCTGAAATTTGGTAATTAGCGAAACATGTTGACCGTTTTTCAATGCATGATGCAGTAAAATGTAGTAACGACTCCAAGCGCCATATACATGAAACGTTAAGACATTCAAAGACACCACGCAGAGCTACATATGTTTTGCAAAAAATAAATTAATTTGAGATTTTTTTTGCTCTGTATAGTAGAATACCGTGTAGTATTCAAAATATTTATAAATAACTGTTACCCCGATGTTAATCAAATTGATTTTTCTGCTTACGGTTGCCTGGAAGAGATTGCTGCCCAGCAATAAGGCCGCCGATTGTACTATCTTTTTGTATCTTAAGATGAAATATTTTGTTAGTTCTATTAATTGTAAAAGAAAGTACAATAAAGTGTTATCTATCTATTTTTTTTAAATCATACTTTTCTAGCATGTCGCATCTAATATCACCACCATAATAGTCAAAGCTGAAAAACGAAGATATGCATGTACCAAATTATTAAGTTTCATGATTAAGGTAATCAAAAAAACTGGGACCGACTTCCAACACGATAATATAAAAGTCGGACCATGAGAATGTGAGGCCTGTGTTTGAATCAGCATGCTATTGACTTCCACTAGTTATTTTATACTTTTCGGTGGTGGAAGTCGGTTCCTGTTTTATATTTTATTTTTCATGAAAACGTTGACTACCTAGGTACTAATATCGATGGTATAACATCGATGGCAATATTGTATAATACCTGATTGATGAAACTTTTCCTGCTTTTTGTCTTTTTATTATGAACTAGCTTTCCGGGCGCCGCTCCGCCCGCGCGTATGTCGGTTATCGCGCGAAAAAATTAACCTCTTTTTGCGCAGTCGGATAAAAACTATCCTATGTTTTTTCCCGGGTCTCAAACTATCTCCATACCAAATTTCATTCAAATTGGTCCAGTAGTTTTGGCGTGAAAGCGTAACAGACAGACAGATAGACAGACAGACAGACAGACAGACAGAGTTACTTTCGCATTTATAATATTATTACTGATTACTGATTACTGATTACTGATAATAGTACTGATATTTACAATGGGAATTTTGTAGTTTTTGTTTTATCCTTTCACCTCAGTATTGGAATAGATCTATTCCAGCTCAGTTTGAATTGAAAAAAATATACAAAATAAATTTGAAAAACAAAAATGTATATAAAAAAAATAATAAATAACCATAAAATTTTAATTTTTAAATAAGTATTTTAAAATTAAGGGGGTAAAAATGCGGGCCCCATAAGTAAAAAAAAATTGTATATAAAAATAATAATAAATAACCATAAAATTTTAATTTTAATATATTTTAAAATTAAGGGGGTCAAAATGCGGGCCCCATACACTAAACGACTATTAGAATGTAAACATAAAACTTTTGCTTATTTTATACTCAAATAATATGGAATTTCGATGAAATTCTATAAAACAGTAGAAACAATTTTACACAGTAGGTATATTTTTCCTCGCCTACATTTAAGTATATACTCACGATTTCACAGCACAACTATCCCAATAAATCGACGTCTCAATACTCCGACTACTCATCACTCCGAATAAATCAAGTTGGGGCCCCGCAATTACTTAACAGGCTTATCCCGAACGTCGCAAACGTAGAATCATTCAGCGGCCAAATGGTCCACTTTGGGGTATACGTGACCAGAATTGCGTATAAATCGCGCGGAATAGTCGCCGAGTGCCGCCTGCTCACCTATTATTGCACGGGGTGATGTACGCTCGGTAATCAAGCTTTCGGATTAAAGTGACTGTTGCTAGTTCGGCATTTTCGAGTGGTTTAGGGTGACGGAGTTTTTATGATAGAATAGTGTGACGATTGTGGTAGTATTGTGAGCCGTTTCTCGGTCAAATATGTTAGGTTAATTTTGGGTAGAATGCCAAATTGTAGGAAAAAGTATGGTTGTTTTGTTTACCTTGGAGAATTCTTAGGTGTAGTTATATAGATCCGTAAAATAATAATTTAATTCCCGTATAATAACTTAATGGTAAAAAAATGCATGTATTTTTTTTTTTATGCCTGATAAGTTAGCCTTTGACCACTATCTCACCTGATGATAAGTGATGATGTGGTCGAGGATGTTGTTCAGGCTAACCTAGAGTTACTGGCTGTCAAGGACAGCTGCCGGAACACACCGTTAGGTGCTTGGCGACAGATTTTCAACTTGAGGGTGGTAGCTAGCCAGTCGGGCATTCGCAAAGTGCCCTACCACCATGCTGTAACGACTGCTATCCTAAGACAACAACCGGGACCGACGGCTTAACGTGCCCTCCGAAGCACGGAAGCGCTCAGTAGTAATGTCACCAGCAGTCACCCATCCAAGTCATGACCGCGGCGGACGTTGCTTAACTTTGCTGCTCGATTCAGAATGGCTAAGCAAACTTGGCTACGAGTGCTTCAAAATTGCCTTGGTTTTATGGCGTTCTAATCCCAATCTTTTTTGATAATACCATCACTTCGTTTCAGGATCAGAGCGTTTAGACAGTGAAAATTTATGTTATATGCACAACGTACAGCAAATACCTTACTAACACAGACATGAGCGGTGAGAGGCAGTAATAAAATATATTTTTAAAATATATTTTAAGAAAACATTATATTAATATATTAGAACAATACTTAAAACATACATATTATTATATCTAGTGAAAATTCCGCCTAATTTTACTCTTAAGCAGACTTGAAATTATAAACGCCACATAGCCAAACCAAATGAGAATGACGATTTTCTCGATCGTGCATTTCCCGATCCCCGTGGGGTGTCAGGTTAGAATTGCACCTCCCCATATCATCCCATGGGTGTCGTAAGAGGCGACTAAGGGAAAAATACTGGGAGGTGGGCAGCAGCACCTTCTAAAGAACTGCCAACTTACACTGCGATCCCCAAAACGCCTGCCAAGCGTGGTGATTATGGCAAATACCCCCTTAATAGGGGAGGCTGTGTTCAGCAGTGGGCAGTTACTGTAGGCGTTATATTCACTAGATATATTTTTACATTTTGTAGTGTTTCTTTAAATTATCAATGTCATATTTTCTTAAAATATTTTTAAAGTATTTGTCATTATTAAATATGGATTTCAGAAAAGACATCCAACAAGAGGATAGAACAGATATAGAATAGTTCTTATACTTAACTGACTTTATATTGAACCCAATTTAAAAATACTCAAAAACATTGCAATCATGCGTCATCGAGTGCAAAATAAATTCAAATATAACTCGACATATTGTAAATAAAGAGTATTTCCAATATTAAACATTCACAACCCCTGCTTTGTGACTTACTAAATCACCCTAAGCGTCTCCCTTTGACTTCGTACCCTATATTTAAATTATCTAGCAAATGGCAAGACTGGCTTCAAAGCGCACGTGATGAGAATATCAAACAAATGGTTCGAAATATCGCCATTGTCTGACTTTGGGGTGAGGACTGAATACCGTGAAATGACGCTACTTTTCGGTATTACGTGTAAACGACGGGTAAAAGGTTATGACGGCACATGTGTATTTCTATTTTAGAAAAAATATTCACTGCTGCTGGAATTTTTTAGTACTTTGGTATCAAAGTACGTGAGGATGTCGAACATCTATAGATTATTTATCCAGATGGAATAATTTGGTTACTTTTGTGTTACCGATAGCCTTTGTACAACCATTACCTGGTCAATCGACCAAGATTCCTGTTGAGAAGTGATAAAGTACAAAAGATACAATATCTTAAGGACAGTGGCTGGAATGCAAGGTTAAGTGCTTGGTGACAGACTTTCTACTGGAGATTTGCTAGCCAAGTGCTTGCAAAATGCTCTACCAGAATGCAAAGTGACGAAGTCAAACTTTTCAAACTTTGACTTGATGGTCGAACGTGCTCTCTGAAAGCGCTTGATAGTTAATTATAATAGCAGACACCCATCTAAGGAAAGAATTGGAGACGATACGAGACTAAAAAGTAAAACTTCACACTATTCTTAATTGCCAAGTGAGGTGAATCACTATAGGTTTTGTATTATTATGGACAACCCAGATGGATTAGATCATAATCAAACCAAGATATGATTTGTTTATCATGGTAAAAAACCTCATTACCTGCTAATGATTCATTGACAACAAATATAAATTTAGGTTGTATGCTGAATAATACTCATACTATATTTTTCTGAGGAATTAATTTCCGTTAAATTTGCACCGTTATCAGTCCCGCTTTTGAGTGATCTTTTTGTCATGTTACTGAGTCTGGGAGGTGGAAATTTTTCATTAAACGCGGGAAATCTTTTGTGAGCATGTTCTTTGTCATTACTTTGTCGAGCTTGATGAAAGGAATTCCGGAGAATTTCAAATTTTTCGGTATTTTTATGGATTCATGAATTCTTGGGAATGTCTTTGTTATAATTGTCTATTTAAAATGAAAGTCGTACATCAGATATTATTAAATACATCAACTAACTAAATTATTGAAAAACTTTATCTTACTTCTCTCTTTTGCCCGCTGCACACACAAATATTACAGTATCAATGAAATAATAGTTAATTGTTCAAAATGTTCCCGCACACCCCTACTACTATTGTACTTCTTTGATATCCTACTCTCACTAATCTAGTTTACTTACATATTTGAGTTAATTAAATTGGCCAAGTATTAGATGGACCTTGGGTTCCGTACTAACACGGAACAGAATGAACAGTTTAAGATCCTTAGTGCGGGCAAGACCGGGGAGTCTTACTTGGCTGATTTCTATTATTTGATTTTCTATTATTGTATGTGGGTCTCCACTTTATATTAAACTTTTTGTTTTTACGGTAGGACGGTCGGACATACAGCCGATGCTAATTAAAGGGGTCCTTTAAGGATCCATTATGTAAGATGTAAAACTGAGGAAAAGGGTGGGAACAAAAGGGATCCATTCGCTCCTTAATATATCTACAGGATATTATGATCGAAACTAAAATTTTACCAATGTGACTTATTTTAATTCAGTGTTTACGATTGTAAACAAAATTTGTAAGGAATCTTATTAAAATACCTATTATTCCATTCATAAATTAGTAGTTTACTTAGAGACAATTTCCAGCAGTATGGTTGTCTATGCATCGTCCCCTTACGACAGGTAATATATTCACTAATTTCATTTAACGGGACCGATGCTTAATTAAAATATTGTTTGTCCTCCTTTTAAGGAGAAATATGGTAAAATGTATGATCGTGCCCCCCCCCCCCCACCCTCTCCCTCTGAGTTGGGGTATAAATGGTAGTAATGAATTTTGACCGTCCTAAGGCACGATTATTAGCATAGTGTACCACAGTCTTGGTAAACAATTTGTAAATGTAATAAACGTAGGCACTTAGTGTTTAAACATCAAGAACGCGTATTGTTGTTTTTGTGAATTAACTTTTAAATGTTTTTTGTATATGTGTTCCAACTCAAATAACAGTCGATTCAAGGAGGGAAGGAGGGTACTATGACCCTTTGCGCCTCAAGCGTTTTGTTCCCAAGCTAATAAACGAATATTGTTATAAATTTTTTTTATAATATTGTATATTATTAAAATTTTGTCATTACACGTCGAACTATGTTATCATAAGTAGGTACCTACATAATATTGTATTCTATGGAATTTACTTTAGTATGGTAAGGGAAAAAATGTGCTGAATATATTACTTTCGAACCTAATGTCCCCTAAATTAGTATTGCAAAGAACTTAAAACTGACATACCATTTACAAAATGGTGTTAGAAAAAATAGAAAAAGATTTTTGATAGTGGTAAGTTGTTTTGCAAAACGCTCTATTAGCTAGCTACTTGCTCTGTCGCCAGGCACGTAACAGTTGTGTTCTGGCAGCTCTCCTTGAGAGCCAGTAGTCCATGTTAAGCTTGCTTGCCTCTTCCAGTGCATAGTGAGCTTGTGGTCATAAGCTGATGATGATAAAAAACTGGAGGCCCTTAAAGTTATTGCCTTCATATTATCGCTATCATTATTAAACGTGTTTTCGTCATATTTTAAATACGAACTTTGTGTATTTTAGCATGCATGTTCTAAAGCCTAATTCTAGACTAGACTATATTTTAGAAACCGTTGTGTAGCGCACTTGAAAGTCATGTTGACGACACAGTGTATCATACTACAGTTGTTCAACTAACACCTTTAGATCATATTCTAGAATTTATTTAAATTTTCAGGGACAGGCGGTACGGCTAAATCTATGCAAATATCAACCTTTATCTGAGTTATATATATGAAATGGGTCATATTGTATTACCTACTCACGATCCTCGGGGCTATTGTATCGATTGGAAACGTTTCGGGCGCGCTGATTAGTTTACTGTTGGATCATAATTTATTCAAGCCCGTAGGCATTTGTATAGTTCTATTGTTATGAAAGCTATGATGGATCAATACTGAATATTATATATCATCCAATATGAAAGCACCGTGTTATTGTAGTTGGATCAGTAGGGGAGCAAATAGTAGAATGTACAACGAGTGTAGGTATACATCATTTTAACCGAGATGTTTAACAGCCCGGCCCAAGACGAAGGCTGGTACTTTAGTCAAAGCTAAAATGAGTTTTTGGTACGAGCCATATACTCGTATTTTCACAGAATTCCAAAGAACCGAAACAAGTAATTTAAATAATCTACTTAAAAAAATAATTAAAATGATATTTGAACAATGTTCTATATAATTTTTTTGTCAAAATTTATGTCAATTAATGATGTGAAAGTAACTCTGTCTGTCTGTCATGCCAAAACTACTGGACAGATTTGAATGAAATTTGGTATGGAAATAGTTTGAGACCCGGGAAAAAACATAGGATAGTTTTTATCCAACTGCGCATAAGAGGTTAGTGTTTTTTGCGCGATAACCGACATACGTGCGGGCGGAGCCGCGCCCGGAAAGATAGTCAGTACTAATATTATAAATGCGAAAGTAACTCGGTCTGTCTGTCTGTCTGTCTGTTACGCTTTCACGCCAAAACTACTGGACCGATTTGAATGAAATTTGGTATGGAGATAGTTTGAGACCCGGGAAAAACATAGGATAGTTTTTATCCGACTGCGCAAAAAGAGGTTAATGTTTTCGCGCGATAACCGACATACGCGCGGGCGGAGCCGCGCCCGGAAAGCTAGTATGAAATATATTAGAAACTGAAAAACTTTTAACAGTATTTAAATAAAATTATCATTTTTATGCACCTGCGCTTAAAAACCAACTTTGGTGCACTAGAACATAACGAGCTATTTTAGTCCGCTTACTCTGAGCATGAACAAATCCTAAAAAACATGAAAAGTGAAAATAATATTTTTTACAGGGAGAACGCCACGTTGAACCTAGTGCGTAGGGAAGGTTTATAATATTACGTAGTACGTCACCCGAGGAAAGATCATATTAAAGTAGTAATATATTCTATCTTTTATCTCCGTCTATAAGAAAAATACGAGTTCACATATTGCGAATTTTACATTTTATTTTAATACGACTAGCTGCTATTTGGTCTTCTAACAGACAGTAACTATTTCTTAGCAATATATTCACGTCAGGAACTATATTTATGTTTCTATTACATTTATTACTATTTTCTGTGAATGCCTCTTGCAGAAAAAACTTACTTTGCTCGCTCTTAAGGTGTTCAGAGTTCTTCAAATAAGTTGGGATTATATTGAAACGATGTAACTATTATCGGTTGGAGCGCTTACCTAGATTGGCTTTTTTTATTGCTGATAGGTAAGCCTTTGACCACAATCTCGAATGGTAAGTGATGATATGGTCGAAGATGTTAACAAGCTTAACCTATAATTACTGGCTCTCAAGGACAGCTGCCGGAAAACACCGTTACGTGCTTAGCGACAGATTTTCTACTTGGGGGTGGTTGCTAGCCAGGCGGGCATTCGCAAAAATGCCCTACCACCATGCGATGAAGCTCAAGCCCGCGGTGGGATTCGATTCATGGACCTGCTGCGCGGCAGTCCATAGTCAATACAACTGAGCCATAATTGCTTAAAAATACAAAAGTTTAATGAATAGATTCAGGCGTTACTTTGCGGAAATCCATATTTAATAATAACAAATACTTTTAAAAGTATCCTAAAAAACATTAAATAATATTTAAATAAAACACTTAAAAAAGCATAAAATTATATATCTAGTGACAATTCCGCCTAATTTTCCTGTTATCTACGTGACGTCATAAACATCACGCAGCCTAACCGGAAGAATACCCGACTAGTTTCGCTTCTAAACGAAGCATCTTCAGGAGGTCTTGACTTACCGAGCGCACGATCGAGACTTCTCGAAGACTCGAAGACTCGCTTCGTTTAGAAGCGAAACTAGTCGGGTATTCTTCCGGTTAGGCTGCGTGATGTTTATGACGTCACGTAGATAACAGGAAAATTAGGCGGAATTGTCACTAGATATATAATTTTATGCTTTTTTAAGTGTTTTATTTAAATATTATTTAATGTTTTTTAGGATACTTTTAAAAGTATTTGTTATTATACAAAAGTTTGTTTATCTCTGCATTGAGCGCGGCTATCACGTCTTTGAATCCGTGATAGCCGAGCGACCTATGGACTGCCACGTCGCAGGTCCACTTGGCCAGTTGTAGGGATCACCCTACAACTGGCTTGAGCTTTACCGAATGGTGAGAGGGCATTTTGCGAATATTTTCCAAGCTAGCTACCACATTCATGTCATCCGTAGAAAGTCTGTTGTCAAGCACCTTACAGTGTGTCAAAGCAGCAATTCTTGAGAGGCAGTTAAGTAATAAAACAGGCACATGAAAATTAACTACTGTATGTCTATGAGCGTAGTGTAGTTCATCAATTATGACGATATGCATCAATAAGCAGTGGTTACCGTTTAACCTCAGGTGGGCATCTTGCATGTTCCGTCTGACAGGCCCAAAAACATAGTAGTAAATCTCCGAAAATGTGGTTGGACTGGTGGTCTCGACTTTCATCACTGGCTGTATTGTTCTATTTCATCATTGAAAATACGTGTATAAAGTCTTAAACAATTTCCGAGAAGTAACGAGTCCTTATCACTATCGACAACTGTTTCGGCTTCTACCGGATATGTTCTCACCCTTATCGAGGCGCTCTCTCACTACGATTTTTATGGTCTATAGTTTAACTGACGAGCTCGTCAGCCTTAAAAAAGCTATAAAATTCTCAGAAATGCTGTTAGGCGTTTTCAGGGTTGTTTGCCAAAAAATCCATTCGTGTGTTTTAGGAGCTGCCCTTGAGATCTATCTCCATTTATACGTCTGGCTTTATTGTACCAGTTAATCAACTTCAGGTTTAGCCTTAAAGAAACCATATGACCGCTACCTTACACTGAGAAAAAAATTAAATGTAGCGAAGTCTTTTCACAGTGTATGTGTAGTTTTATCTAAAATACGTAATCTACAGCCGTAAAAATGTTGGATAATACAAAATAATGTTGAAGCGTATCGACACGTCACTTAGTTACAACATGTTGTGTACTGATCTTGCCGTTAAATACGTACCCGTCTGTCGGGTCCGTCAAGAAGACTCAACATACGTAACCGATATAGGCAGATACATTCTAGGAAGTAGTCCATGGATATGACGTCACAGATAGAACATTACATTATGCTGTCGCATCTTTATAAATGTACTCCAACATTAACAGGATGACACAAACGTCTTGACTAAAAAAAATAATGTTTCAAGTAGTTTGCGTCGTGACTATAAGTAGATCGTCTATTTATTGTAAGTATTTTGGAAACAGACTCCTACTGTGAGTACCCAACAACAAGGTATAAGTAGACAATCTCCTATATGAACGTAGCTTGATGCATGATGTAGGTACGTAGAAAACATTATTAGTTACATTTAAGTAGACTGCGCTAAGACTCCTTACTGTACGTAGGCCGATGCACGATATAAGTAAGCGAATTATGCAAGCTCCTTCCAGTACGTAGGCTGATGCATGATTTCGTAAGAAAGATCTTTACCACAGCAGTGAGCAGCTTCAAGGTTGACGTAGAAAAACTATTTGTCGTACGTGAATTTATGCTCAATAAATTAACGTAAAATTCATTTAAGTAACCTACTTACTGCGCGTAGGCCTATGCGTGATGAACGTAGGGAACATCATTAAACGTTTTTAGACATACTGCATTTGAACATTATTTAAATGTTACGGGCGCAATAATATACTGTTCCCTCGACATTTTAAAGATTGTTTTACGACAGAAGATCAGTGTTGCCAGATGCCGAATAAAAAAATACGAAAGCAATGTATCATAAACGCTGATTTTCGACCATTGCTTATTTCAATATTTCTTCATTTACAATCAAATTTGCGCTCGTACTCATGTTCGTATAAAATACAAACAAATCAATTGTTATACGCGTGCAAATAAATAAAAACTAGTTACTCTGCACTGAAACCCCATATTTCGATTTGGTACTTCTTTAGTTATGTCTATTATGTGCATTTGTACTTTTAGTTTGTGCCTCATTTTTTACATCACATACAACATATATATAACGTTGCTTATATCGGTATCGTTACGTGGTGTTTTCATCATAATAGTTCAATAAGCACAGAAATAATAAAAAGTAATACATTGATGAGATGATTTATAGTATACTCTTGACTATATAGAATAAAAAATTGATATAAGGTTTTTTTTCTGTTATTTTTAAAAAATATGTTTGGTACCTACTGCATCCCGCAGTATCATTCACGTAGGCAATAATGAAAAGTGATGATGGTCATGATGATTATGATAGTAAGAAGTTTGCTTTGTGTTTATCTAAGACCTAAACTATCTATATTTCTATTTATATTTCAGTTTCATCCAAAGTGGTCCAGCAATTTCAGCGTATATATATATATATATATATATATATATATACAAATATAACAAATATACATTCTCGTCCTTACTTACTAACCTTAGTATTTCTAATGAATCAATTCAGGCGTTACTTTGCGGAAATATAATAATATCAAATATTTTGAAAATATTAAAAAAACATTAAATTAATATTTTAACAAAACTCTTAAAAACTATTAAAATATAACTAGTGACGATTTCGCCTAATTTTCCTGTTAAGCCGACGTGACGTCACAAACACGTGAGTCGAGAAGGTGCGATCGTGCACTCGTATAGTCAAGACCTCCTGAGGATGCTTCGTGTAAAAGCGACACGCGTCAAACGGTTTGACTGCGTGTTGTTTGTGACGTCACGTCGGCTTAGCAAGAAAAATAGGCGGAATCGACATTGGATATATTTTTATATTTTTAAGTGTTTTATTAAAACTTAGCATTACTAATGTTACTGTTCTTGACCAGGAAAAATTACATATTTTTTTATTTATAACAGCATTTAGCCACATTCTCACCTGAAGATTTTGGTATTTCCTAATCTAGCCATACTAATTGTAAAACAGAGCTTTTGAGGGTGTAAGGAAGTGTTCAGTTTTTTTTATAAATATTTAATCTAATACTACTAAACATGGATTGTTTTGTCTACATGGATGAAACCGCGGGGAGCAATTGTTATTATAATAGTTTTTGAAAAGTCTAAGCAATGCATCAATGATATCAAAGTTAATATCTAATTGTATTAATATTTAAATATTTTTATGTGAATACTCGGCTGATTTTGATTTACACGCTGGCAATACTGGCTGGAGCGTAATGCAACAGCTATAATATGAGTTTTCTGCGAGACCGTGGCAATCGCGTCACGCGCGCATGTAAATGTTTTCAACAGTGATTATTTATAAAAAATCTTTTATTAATAACATAGTAAAATTTATTTATTTAATATGCTTATTTACTGTCTTATTACAGGTGCAGCCTGCATATAGAATAATTACTTAAATCGTGCATCAGCCTTTGTACAGCTAGGTTGTATACGTAAACCTTAGTGCAGTTTACTAATGGTTTGGATCTTTTCTTCGTATAGAATGCATCAATCTATGTAGAGTAGGGTGCACAAATTGTAATCCAATGCGCATAAATAAACCAGGAGCAACCTTCATATAGTAAAGAGGTTTACCTTTGTATACTACAAATGGTGCTCTTATTAACATCTTAAGTGTAATAATGGTCCAAGTTTATGTACATATGTAATATCCATACTCTACATAGGCGAATGCATGATAAATATATTAAAAATCCTTACTATTAGTAGGTTGTGCCAAAATTGACGTAGGCAACCTCTTTACTATAATACAGCCGATGCATGATACATATGAGGATCATCCCTACAGTAAATGGGCTGCACCACGATTGACGTACGCAACCTCTTTACTGTACGTAGGACGATGCATTATAAATATAAGGAACATCCTTACTATAAGTAGGCTGCATCAAGATTAACGTACGCAATCTCCTTACTGTATGTAGGCCACTACATGACAAACGTATGGAACATACTTACCATAAGTAGCCTGCATCAAGATTGGTGTACATAACCTCCTTCCTGTAAGTAGGCTGATACATGAGATACGTAGGGATCATCTTTACTATAAGTAGGCTGCATCAAATTTGACTTACGGTACCTCCTTACTGTACATAGGCCGATACATGACTAACGCAGGGAACATCTTTGCCATAAGTAGGCTCCAACAATATTGACGTAGGCCACCACCTTACTGTACGTAGTTCAATACATGGTAAACGTAGGGAACATCTTTACCATAAATAGGCTGTACCAAAGCTGATGTAGGCAACCTCCTTACAGTACGTAAGCTGACGCATGTTAAACGCCAGAATCACCTTTACCATTAATAGGCTGTAGCAAGTTTGACGTAGACTACCTCCATATAGTAAACATAATAAACGTAGGAAACATACTTATCGTAAGTAGGCTGCACCAGGATCTACGTAAGTAACATCCTTACTTTGTCAAGATGTTACATACTTATTTGCATGACAGTACATCATTGAATGAATGAATGAACGAATGATTTTCATACATTATTGTAATGTAGAATGCTCGTTACAGCAAGGCCATTATACGTCATGTTGTCTCATCTTTATGTACGCTAGTCACGTTTTAAACAAGAAATACGTATGCTGAGGCTAAAATTACGTATGTCAAAACATGAAATTTTTCTCAGTGTACCTGTTAGTAAGTGATGATGTGGTCAAAGGTTTAGGTAGTAGAGCATTTTGCGGATGCCCACCAGGTTAGCTACCGCCCTCAATAGTAGAATATATTAAGTCATGAAGCACTTAAAGGTGTGCTTCGGCAGATGTTCTTGCGAGCCAGTAATTCTAGGTTAGCCAATTAGCCTGAAAAATATCTTGGACCACATAATCACTTATCGTTAGGTAAGATAATGGCCACAAGCCAGTCCATAATATATAAATAAAATACAAAAACTTTAATTTTCCAACGTTGGCTGTGTTTCAGGGTCGACAGAACAGTTTATTT
The DNA here is from genome assembly GCA_963854805.1 of Plagodis dolabraria. Lineage (NCBI taxonomy): Eukaryota > Metazoa > Arthropoda > Insecta > Lepidoptera > Geometridae > Plagodis > Plagodis dolabraria. The sequence goes on along the minus strand of OY978447.1, from coordinate 31,955,481 downwards.
ACTAGGAAGTTAGCCAGGCAAGTATTGTTAAAATACCCAACTGTTAAATTATGACCACTGTTACTGGGCTGTCTTGGTATTGGTAGTTTTCATATGTACATTATTATTTTATAAATAAACAGAATAACAAGTTATAATACTTGAACTTACCCTGCAACAACTTCACCTCTTCTGTTTGGATAAAGCTCTGGATGTTGTCCGTACCTCAGGTATACTTCAAACTGTTGTTCGGCTCTAGAAAGAAGAAAAGAAAACATGAAAAAGATTACAGTAGTAGTCTCAGAACGAATTCCAATAGTCTGCCTGATGGCCGCACTGTCCCCTATGGCGGGGATATAGTCGTATTAAAATAAATCACATGTAAAATTAGATCACCAAATTGCATATTCTGCCATTATCTCAGTGTTAAATTGGTAAAAGCACCTGGAGCACAGAGTAGGAAGGAGCACCTTCAATTCCCGTCCGAATTGATAATTTTTAGTTCTATATGCACATGTCACAATAATAATTCGAACAAGGGTTGTCTCATTGTCTGCCTAACACGCAGCTATTCTCAACAAATATTTTATGCAATGATATATGCATGTAGCTTGGGCGCATAATTTTCTATATTCTTTCACTATCTATTTGAATGAACCTAGAAAGTACATTAGCTATGCAGGAGTGAAAATATTTTGCAAATGTACTGAAGTACTGTCTCGTATTTGTTTCATGATTTCAGTTACTAATTAGACTAGAGTGCTCGTGGGGCTTTCCATACAAACGTAGTTTTGTTATATTTTAAATATTATGTGACTCACTGATACTTTTCATGAATGGCCTTAAGCCTAATATCTGTGCTTCTGGTTTGCCAGATTTCCGTAAAATATTCGAAAAATCATTTTGTATGGGATTTGTTATTTTGACATTTAGGGATAAAATAAAAAATAAATCGAAAAACTGGCAAACCAGAAGCATAGATATTAGACTAAGCAACATGCATACAACATTTCACCGATTTTGAACACTGAGTATTTAAACTATGACATAAATACGTTTGTATGCAAAGCGCTAAGTGCACTTACGAAATAAGGATAAACAAGCTGCAAACAGCCGAATCTAGAAAAGGATAAGTACAATCAATGTTACTCTAAGTCAATGCATTAGAAAATGTAACGAATATCATGAAGTGTTATATCTCGTAATAACACTAAAATCTCCCACCCTATTTTTAATGCACACATTAGGAAAAGTTATAAGATCAAGGTTTATACTATAAGTATAAAAAAACTCCCATGCGTCTACATGTCTTCCTTTACGAAAATAAAACAAGAAACTATCTGGCCTTGTTTTAACGTCGAAAGAGAAGTTAAACAAGGAGATCCAATCTCTCTCGCCTAAATTGTTTACAACTACTCGTATTTTAGAGGCCATGTTTCGAAAACTAGACTGGGTTTAATAATAACAGAGGACGACTTGATCATCTTATCTTTCCAGACGATATTGTGCTTTTGGCTGAAAACTATGACTGCCTACATTATACACTCGAGAGCAATGAATCCGGGTCACAATAAAGAATGTTAAAAATCTCGGAAACTAAAAATGATAGGTTAATGCAATAAATTGTATTTAATAGACAATGTAATACTCCTTAAATGAAAGTAAAAAAAATATGAGTCACCATACATTTTATTAACACAAAATTACATAAAGAAAAAAACTGCTGATCTCTCCTTAAAACAAAAATACGAAACATGAAATTTTTGAACTTTATTACGATTTTCTTGAATTTTAATACTTCGTATTGCCTCCTCGTGCTTCCATTACTGCGTTTACGTGGTTTGGCATGCTGTACACCAAGTTCCTTATACGATTTTGGGGAATATTCTCCCATTCCTCTGTGAAAGCAATTTTGAGCTCACGAAGCGTAATTGGGGGAGGGTTTCGTTGTTTTACGCATCTGCCTAGCTCGTCCCAAGCATGCTCGATCGGGTTGATATCCGGGCTGCGCGCTGGCCACTCCATACGAGTAATGTTCATCTCTTGAAGGTAGTCATTCACAATCCTACCTGTATGAGGTCAGGCATTGTCATGCATAAATATAGCATCCTCACCTAAATTGACCATACATGGACCAACGTGATCATTGAGGATTTCTTCCACATATCTTACGCTAGTTAAAGAGCCGTTTTCTATGATCACCAGCTCTGTGCGACTTTCAGAAGAAATTCCGGCCCACACAAGTACAGACCCACCACCGTAGGCTACTTTTTCTTCGATGCATGCTTGCTTGAATCTTTCCCCTGGTCTTCGATACACTCTGTGTCTTCCATCGTGCTTGTAGAGCATAAATTTTGATTCGTCGGAGAACATAACTTTTGACCAATCTTCAATACTCCAATTTACGTGGCTCTGGGCATATCTTAGTCTCGAAATACGATGCCCACGCTCCAGTTTAGGGCCGTTTGCAGGTCTAAGGGGTTTTAAGTTAGATTCAGCAAGCCGACGTCTTACTGTCCATGCACTTGGGTTACTTCCTCCGAGACGTCGAAACTGATTGGTGAGTTCAGTTCCTGTGAGAAAGCGATTTCAAAGCATGGTGTTCACCAAGTATCGGTCTTCTCGTGCTGTGGTACACCTGGTTCTGCCCGTTCCTGGTCTGCGTAGGTTAGAACCAGTTTCTTCGTAACGTCGGAGAACTCTTTGTACTGTTGACAGCGACACACCGACAGTCCTGGCTGTATCGCGCTGACTCCGGCCGGTTTCTAGCATTGTAAGTATTCTGGTGCATTCTTCAGGCGTAAGCGACATAATTTCAGCTTGAATAATGAATATAGAGCACTATCAACATGGTTTATGTACCCACATAAATGACAAAACAACAAAAGCAAAACCAAATGCTGTAATTTCGTAGTTCCATCTTCGAAAGTGGCCCTTTTTCAAATTTGATTTTTTTATGATATAACTTAACAATAACTAAGAAGTTTTAATACCTTCATTTAAGGAGTATTACATTGTCTATTAAATACAATTTATTGCATTAACCTATCATTTTTAGTTTCCGAGATTTTTAACATTCTTTATTGTGACCCGGATTCATTGCTCTCGAGTGTATATTAAACACACTAGATATCGAAAGCCGCCAAAAAGGTTTACATACTGTCTTAAAGGTGAATGGAGAGCTTGCACACCTTGAATTAGGTATTATAAAATATGTCAGTAACTTCTCGGGCATACGATCTATTTTCAAGAAGCAACCGATAATGATTTTACGGATAACTATTCTATGGAAAAACTACTGGATGCACAAAAACATATAAAAAGTAAACTTCCTCTGTATCTTACGAAGCAGATTGAGGACATCACAATCCTAGCATCTGTTCTATAAGGATATCTAATCTGGGCTCTGACGAAAAAATTAAGTGAACAAAGTTTTTATTTTTAGTAAATAATACGGGATAACTCACGTGAATCAGTCAGATAGCTCCGACTATAGTTTAGCTATCTGACTGATTCACGTGAGTTATCCCGTATTATTTACTAAAAATGAGTGAAAACCACGTTAGTTTTTATAATAAAGTTTTTTTTTCAGAGAACAACTGGAAGTTCAATGCTAGGGCTCAAATTACACAACTGAGTCAAAAACAATGTTATTGGAAACAGTACTAAAATCATTGATGCAGCTAACATGCTCTGTCAATTGAGTAGGATGTGGTCTGGTCACATTGCAAGGAGCACAGATGGACGCTGGAGCGAACAAAATTTGAATTTGTGTCCACAAGAAATGCAAAGCGTAAAAACAGCAGAAGAGACGTGGACGAGACTCGGGCAAGATAGGTCTACGTACAAGTTTTGGTTGGCCGAACCCAATTAAAAAAAAATCAAAGTAATAAGGAATTTTAACCCATAATAACTTTAAAGTTATTTCTGATCTCAGTAGGAAGATAACATAATATATATAAATTATAAACAATGAGTTGTTAGAACACAGTTCGTTCGAGTATTACCTTGAATCAAAACTGAAGTATGTTTGATCCGTGAAGTTATCGGCGTGAAAGACAATCTTCACGAAGTTGGTCTCCGAAATGAAGGTCTGGGGTTGCTCAATCTCACCGCAGAACAGACCTGGTTCTTTTCTGTTTGAGACGTCTGTTTTTGCGTTGCCATCTACTATCTGGAGGAAGAAAATAAACAAGGTTAAGTAAAGTCATTATTAATATCACAACATATTATTCAATAGTTTATTGGCAATATTGAAAAATAACACTATCCAACACTACAGCTACGTACTACATCTCGTACAATAATGTATTTGGTAAGTCTATGCGATGCAAAATCCTAACAAAGTTAAGCCCTACTGACAATTCAATCATAGAGCTTTTACAGCATTATAGCGTCATTGTAACTGTTATGTACGTCTTTTTAGTACCGTACCCAAAGGGTAAAAACGGGACCCTAATACTGAGACTTCGCTGTCCGTCCGTCCGTCTGTCACCAGGCTGTATCTCAAGAACGTTGATAGCTAGACAGCTGCAATTTTCACAGATGATATATATTTCTATTGCCGCTATAACAATAAATACAAAAAGTTGGCCAAGTGCGAGTCGGACTCGCGCACGTTAAAACAAGAAAAGGTTAAAATATGAAGTCTAATGTTGTAATAGCTAATGGTACGGAACCCTTTGTCACGAAATAGAATAGTAGTGTGACTTAAAGGGTGACTTAAAGGGTGACTTAAAAAAGAATGATAAAAATAAAAGAGGGAAAGTATAGAATAATTATAATATCATTTAAAACATAAAAGGTTGGGCTCTCGTTATATCTCACTTAATTATAGGAATGTATAAAATTAGCCTACAAAGAAAGTTAAAAAATAAATAGGAAATAAAAATAAAGAGAAAATCTAGCCGGCGGAATTTATGTGGAACCAGGAGCGCTTCGCCAGGAACGTAGAATAGATAGCAGCAGAGCAGAAGCGGGTGCGCCTCTTTGCAGGAGAATGGAGGCAGGCACACCTCACCAACACTTCGCCAGGAACGTGCGTAGAGAGCAGCAGAGTAGACGCGGGTGCGCCTCTCTGCATGTAGGAGAGTGGAGGCAAGCAGAGGTAGGAGGGCCTCGCCACAGGAAAGAGGAGGCAGGTACACCTCACCAGCACCTGGTCACCTTGATTTGCTGGTCCGCGTATGTGTTTGTGGACTGACTCCGGTGAGCTGGTGGGAGAGAAAGGAATTAAGAACGGAGATAAGGGTGGCCGCGCTTGAGGGGCTTCGCCACGTAGCTCCCACCAACTTCAGGAGCACCGGATGTAGGGCCGCGTCGAGAGGGCTGCGCCAGTCTAGTCTTCCAGTGTTGGACCAGCAATCTTCTCAGGTGACTTCAGTTGTTCAGTGAGGGTTTCTTCCTGTACTGTATTTTAATTTTAGACTTTCTTGAAATCCAAGCAAAGAATGATCGAAGAAGCCGAATGTTCCGTTTATATAGGGCCGCCTGGCTTTAAAATCGGAACCAAGAACATTAGGTTTTAATTCTTAGTTGCTAGCAATATTTGACATAAAATCACCAAATTTTGAATGCAACCTCATAAATTTTAGAAGAAATCGTCGTTTGACAACGCAATTTTGACTCAAGACAGTGTCATTTTTGACATGTTTACATTTGTGGAAAACCCAAAATATGAGGATAAATACTATGAATATAGTAAAAACAAACATACCAACGTATAGAGAAAAATGCGACTGATATAATATCAAAAATCACAAAAATAAGTGATTTAGGCTATAAAACAGGTAACCGTTGTAATTACTATCATAAAAATACTGTTTCTAGATAGAACAATGCATTCCACACATCACCAGCTAAAAATTTCATAAAATCATTCATTTTTCACACAGAAACATCAACTCGGAAATGTATGATGTTGCTACGAAAACCTATCTAGTTTTCTTGATTTGGCTTGCAAAGCCCTAAGCAAACAAAGGAAAAGTTATCAGCATGTCTAGAACCAAAAATCAGCACAAATCTGCGTCATATTCTATTCATTTTGTAAATTTTCAGATAAAAGCTTCAGTGTCCAGGATAATAAGGACTTAATAAAGTCGCAAAGAGCATATAACGAGATGAAATAAACCTATATATATGAAAATCAAAAGTAAAAGAATAGTACCACTCAAGTAGCAAAGATATATAAACACAAGAACTTATTTACGAGAAACAACTAAAATCTACGTGGAAAAACTACCATAAGAACCATCTAGAGCTCAATAAGAATCCCTATAACTATACGTACAACGAAACGTGCGCATAATATGAGTAATATGTACATATTCGAGTGAGGCAGTGCTGAGTATATAATGTACCAAGTTGCAGACATATACCTACGTTTAGAATGAAATCAAGGATAAAGCATCATCAGATAAATTATGGAAATGATTGTTAGTACAAACTATATTATTATTACACAAAAGAAAAGCTTAGTGAAAAATTAAAACCCCACACCTTCGTGAGCGAGTCCGACTCGCACTTGGCCGATTTTTTTTTACTTCTATTGTAACCTTATTTGTGAATATTGACAATGTTCCACAGTAACTCACAAATCGTTATTTGTATTACTAGATACTAAGGTGGTAGGCTCCCCAGTAGATGCATGGCCTAACGACATCGTAAAAGTCACGGGTAGCCAAAAAAAGTAGCTAGACGTTCTTTGTGGAGTTTTATGGGGTTATTTATTCAATAGTGGACATCTTCCGGCTGATTATGATGATGACAATGATGATGTTACTAGAAGTCAAAATAACATTTTGTTCCGCAATGTTACTACGTATATTTCATTCAAAGAATTATATATAACTAAATTACAACGAAAGAAAATTTCCACTACATGTGGAATTTTCAAAACGCAACTATCCGTCCCTATAGCTGGAACATGCTTAGCCAATTGACCTATCGTAGTGAGTGAGCCAAAGCTCATATTTATATTTTCGTTCCTATTGTATAACCGCTTTATATGGACAGAGTGTTTCGTTGTAGTTTAGTAAGCTTATTCGTTCAGCAGGCGCTAATGAAAAACGTACAATGTTAGAATTTATTTAAATATTTTACCTGACTAACGGAATCTATCAGAAGCACCATCCAGAAAAAAGAAAAGAATACTCCCATAAAAAACAAATTTGAATATTTCTCCCGCTAACGGTCCGACGACAATTAACCTATTTCGAACAGGTGTGACGAAAAAGTAAGTAAACAATTTTGAATTAAGAAACTTATGTCTCAAATAGTAATTAAACAACTTTAAACGGTTAAATCGCGTATATTTTTCATTATTTTCGTGACCACGATCACTGCAAAGTGTTTGAAACGTCGGGATAAAATAATGAAAAATATACGCGATTTAAACAGTTTCAAGTTGTTTCTTTTTAATTACTATGTGTAACAATCGCGAAAACCTAAGACAACGTAATTCTCAAATCATGAAAGTTAGCAAAGTAGAATTAATGACACTAACGACTTGAAGACTGGAGCGTCAATTGATTGGCTTATTAAAACTCCGTCACGTTCCAACTCGTTCCATCCATAATCAGATCCAAATAGCCAGTTTGGGAACAAACTCCGGTGATCCGGTATTTCCTCGGATATTTCCGGTAATTACTCAGCAGAATTGGATCCAAAGTTAGTGAGTTCTTTCCGTCAGTCGAGTTCAAAAATTAATTAGTAGAATTGGAATAGCGCGAGTCAATTAAGAAGTTTGACGAGGTTAAAAGGGTGAAGGCTTTGAGGTAGAGGAATTGCCGCCATATTTATTACAAAATGTAGGGTGTAATGAAACAAATGTTTTGGTTGTAAGTATAGTATCTTCTAGTTTAAATTTGAAAAGCTGACTGGTCCGCTGCTGACTGGCGCGTGGTATTTGTTTATACATAATATCATCATCTTTTAGTTTTACAACAAGAAAACATTATTAAAAGAACTAAAGAGGTTTATCTATATAAACAGGTTTTGCAAGATTAATGTTTTTAAATATGACGACAAACACTATCGCGGGCGGAAATCACAATTACTGGTTGATGGCAGCAACGTCTCGATAATGGTTCATCACCATCACCTGGAAGACGTCCACTCTACAAATGCCTCCCCCATGTAGCTCCACAAAGAACGGCTATTAGCCGCTGTGTACGAGCGAATTTCACGATGTCATCAGTCCACGTAGTGGGGGACCACTCGCGAACCTTTCTTCCCCATCGGTCATAAGTTCATCGAGCAATGTGGCTTGCCCATTGCCACTTCAACTTGCAAATTCTGAAAGCTATGTCGGTGACTTTGGTTCTTTGGCAAATATCCACGTTCTGGATTTTATCGCACAAAAAATCTCCGAGAATAATTATCTCCATAGCTCAACTCCATATTATACATAACACTATAATGGTTATATTAATAAAATTAGAGCACAAAATTTCGGATCAGTCCAGCCAGTCTTGACAGCTCCGTGGTTAAGACATTCGGTGCATAAAACCGGGGGACAAGAGTTCGATACCCGCTTAAGATTGTAACATAAAAAATTGTAAATTATTACGTTTTGGTCACGCGTAATAGGGTACAAGACTAATGATTTCCAATATCCGCATCGCCCGTCTTAGTAAGCCGGGGATTAAAACTAGGAACCCAAGATCAAAAAGTAACGCCGTATGCACATTGACTAACGAAGTTCCTAATTCCGTCTATGAATGGGATGTAATTTTCAAATACATTTATTCGTCCTACCCGATTTAATTGTCTGTCTCTGCCACGTATTTGTAAGATGTGGAATGCTCTTCCACCTGAGGTTTTTCCTCAGGTCTACAATCTCAACCGCTAAAATAGGCAACTCACCAGTAATGCTGCGGATATTACAGGTGTTCATAGGCGGCGGTGACCACTTACCATCAGATGGACCGTCTGGTTGTGTGTCAACTTAAGAATAAAAAAAATATTACAAATACTAACCGACACTAAAAAGGCACTCAGAATAATACGCTGTAGGACTAAGTAGTAAGAAAAATTTAACATTATAGGAAAAATTGATATTAAATTACCACTTTGATTATGAGAAATAGACAATAAAATCATTTTCAAAAAACAAACTTATTAATTTTTCTTAATGAGAGTAAAGATGATTTTAACATAATAGTTAATAATGAAATGATATAAATTATTCTTATATTTTGCATGCTTTTTTTATTTTTTTTTATGCCTTATAGGTCAGCCTTTGACCACTATCTCACCTGATGGTAAGTGATGATGTGGTCGAAGATGTTGTTCAGGCTAACCTAGAATTACTGGCTCTCAAGGACAGCTGCCGGAACACACCGTTAGGTGCTTGGCGACAGATTTTCAACTTGAGGGTGGTAGCTAGCCAGGCGGGCATTCGCAAAATGCCCTACCACCATGCTATAACGACTGCCGTCCTAAAACAACAACCGGGACCGACGGCTTAACGTGCCCTCCGAAGCACGGAAGCGCTCAGTAGTAATGCCCAACCAGCGGTCACCCATCCAAGTCCTGACCGCGGCGGACGTTGCTTAACTTTGCTGATCGATTCAGAATGGCTAAGCAAACTTCGCTACGAGCGCTTCACGAATGCTCCGCTTAAAGCGTGCCAATCCAAAATGATTATACACCGTTAACAAATCATAATATATATTATATACCCATGTTTTGCTAAATAAATATTCATGAAAGTCGAATAGGAATTTATTAAGCAAAAATATATTTCTCTATTCCATCCATCGCTACAGGTTCAGTAGCATTCAAAGAGAACAAATATACTTGAATGAGGGGAGACATAGTTGAAATCTACAGTGATTATGTTGACTAATCCCATTGGTTTATTAGGGATCGTAAAGATAACAGATTACCTATAAATTTGTCTTATTAAGGAGCGTATAAAGAATATTCGTAACCTCCCACATAGTCTTATTTGGGATTGTAAAGATTATACTTTACCTCTAAATTTTTCTTATTACGGATCGTAGATTATGCGTTACCTCAAAGTGGGGCGCTAACAGCTTGTATTGTTAATAATCTAATGGGTTATCTGGAAGAGATCGCTTTGAGCGATAAGACTTGTTTGTTATAGTTGTTAAAATTATGGTGATTCAATAATAAGTTCATGTATATTATAAGTCAAGTAATCATAAGTCAAGTAGGTATATTAAATGTCATTCCTTATTTTCGTCCAAAAATATTTAAACGTTTTTTTCGTTTCTAAAGTTATCTAAAACTACATAAAGCAAAAAACACGTGATATTTTAGAAAAAAAAAACAAACGATGACTTAATTTAACGCTTTTTATTACTTTTCTTGTTTAAGCTGCGTCCATACGAAGAGTGTTATTGGTATTCATTTCTCTTACATTTGCAGAAAATAAAAATTTACGGGCATATAGAATTTTTGGAAAACGCTTAATTGAAAAATAAATAGGAGTTTATATATACACCTAGTATATATAAACGCACGTTTATGAGAAATATATTGTAATTTACGTTGAAGATTAAACCATACTTTTAAAATATATACTAGATGTGTGCAATATGCTGATGGCGTATCGATTACCACTTCAGATTTTCTTTGGATTCAAATAAGTCCACGTGCATAGTTCATCCATACACATATCCCTTTCCACCACAGATTGGTAAAGGAAATGTGAATGACTTGAACCCACTGAAACCCCACCGTGAGCAGTCCTTCACTGAGGTTGGGCAAGATAGGATCGCGTTAGCATTCACCATATTGCCCTGGCAGTAGACCCAAACTCAATCGAGCCTCCGTGCCTGTGAAGGTGCAACCTTGCTCAACAAGGCACCCACACGTGTGAGGCCGTGCTAGTCGGTGGGGAATCCCCCGACTCTCCACCAGTGACCCTAATACGAATAAGCGCAAACTGCCGCCACCTAGACCCCATTCGTCTACGCCGGAGCTGGATCATGGAAATCACCCTCCCTGACTCACTTCACAGCCTTTTCCTGCGCCAATATCGCTTCACAGAATATTTTTTTTCCATATTTTCACCAAATTCTTCACCGCCGTGGAAGTTACCATATTATTAGCAAGTTATCAGTTTATTAAACTGACGTATGCGTACCAATACAGCTTCATATAAAAAGTTCATAAAAAAAAAAATATTACTCTTATTAGACAAAGGTAAAGTACTATTTTTCATTAGAAAAACGTAAGCGTGAATGAAAGTTTCCATGATGTGAAAGTACACATAATGAGCCAAGATAGAGTTCAAAGTACCATCACCTAGACTTCTAGAGCTCTGAGCATCATAAATTGAGCGCGGTCTCGTTATAGCGGAAGCGGAAGTCCCGGGGAGACCGGAAGCGCAGGAATAAAAACAAAACACACAGTTTGGGAGTTAGGAAGTAGTTCGGCGGTGCGGTTAGAGGGCGGGAACTTTTTGTTTGCTCGGTGTGTTTTTGCTATTTTGCAATATTTTTCTGTTTTAACAAGTTTTTATTTTTGTTTTATTGTGTGTATAAATTTGTCATCGTTATAAACTAACGTTCTGATGTGATAGAGAATTGAAATTCGAGTATATTGGTATAGTTGTTTTCTAATGCTTTAGTTACGATGGGACTGGTTGAATTGAATTTTCATTTGCGTCAGCTGAATTCATGGCGTCATAATTTACAATACTTTTGGACACTGGTGACAAAGGCCAGGATATCTTGTTGGTTACAGAGATTTAAAAAATCTTTGTATATACCTTGATTGGTAAAAATAACCTTAATTAACAAATATGCCGCAATTTTCAAAATATATTAAATGTATTTTTATACATTACAGACGCTATAATATAACGGGGCAATATTTTCGGCATAATGCATACGCTTTTGTATGCTTGATAGGTTAGCCTTTGACCATTATCTCACCTGACGGTAGTGATGATGTGGTCGAAGATGTTGTTCAGGCTAACCTAGAATTTGAAATAAAGAATTTGAGCTACATATAGGCTAGCAACGGCCACTATGCTGATCAACTGCTTTTGGTAGAAGCTGTAGCTTGTAGTGTGTTTCATTACTGTGAGACTATTCCGTTACTATTAGATAACGACAAAAAAAATCATACCTGTAAGTATCCTTTATGACATGTAGTTCCGTTGATAAGAGTGCCGACTTTGAACTTCTTAAAACGTATCCTTAGAATCCAGTCTTTTGGTGAACCTCGGAATGCTCGAAACCTGCAAAAAACACATTTAGATTAGAAATGGTTGTCATTGAACTCAATTTTACTGGATAGTACGTCATATTGTGGTCAAACACAGTATATAAACAGGCTTAATACAGAATACAAACTGGCTCTCTAAGACAGCTTGCAGAATTAAGTGCTGGGTGACAGATTTCCACTTGAAGGTGATGTTTAAAAACGAATGTAGCTTAGACTGATATAGAGAAGGCTTCTCCCTACGTCCATTCATATGCATATTCAACACTATTACTTATATTCTTCACTAGCTTCGCCTCATGGTTTTACCTACGTAAATGATGATGAAACGTGATGATGATGATAAAAAGTATCCCATGTAAGCCTTAAACTGTATATATACTAGCGGCCCGCCCCGGCTTCGCATGGATAATTGCGACTATAAATTGAGATGTAAGCTATCCTATCTTTCAATTTGGATCAAATTGCACATGGTGTGCAAATCAAATTTAAGATCGGTTCAGTAGTTTAAGAGTCCAAAACAACGTGAAACTTAATTTTTATATATATACGGATATATGACTATATGATAACTATATGACTTAAACTATCTATGTTCCAAAATTGATCCCCACAAGTTCAACAATTTTTGCTTGAAGGAGTATCAAACATGCGCTTTTATTTACCGAGTGAAATTTCACCGAAGTTTTTCTTTTTTTTAATGAGCAGAGGAAGCGCCATGATTAACCAGACCTAAACCAGGCAGACAACCAGCTTGTTTCAGCACTAAGTAGTATAAGTCGTGATCGTACCTATAAGTGCAAGTGAGCGGACGTCCGAAGTTTTCCGGAGTCACTGGAGGCGATGAAACATCATCGTAAATGTCGACTGTCTTGTTGCAATGGTCTCTTTTTGGATCTGGGAACAAGAAGAAGTGAAAGTTATTATTTTGTGTACCTATATAAACATTTAACTCAAAAATGCTTGCAATCTATTTATATAGCTGATAGGCTAGCCTTTGACCACTATCTCATTTGATGGTAAGTGATGATGTGGTCGAAGATGTTGTTCAGGCTAGCCTAAATTACCGGTTCTCAAGGACAGCTGCCGGAAAACACCGTTAGGTGCTTGGCGATAGATTTTCTACATGAGGATGGTAGCTAGCCAGGCGAGTATTCGCAAAATACCCAACCACCATGCTGTAACGACTGCCATCGTAAGACAACAACCGGGACCGACGGCTTAACGTGCCCTCCGAAGCACGAAAGCGCTCAGTAGTATTGCCACTAGTGGTCACCCATCCAACTCCTGGCCGCAGCGGACGTTGCTTAACTTAGCTGATTGATTAAGAAAACTTCACTACGAGAGCGTTATTATATAAATAACCTTCTTTGAGAAAAGTCGACATTTTTGCTCTATTCGAACAGGCGCCAGCAAAGTTGTATGACACTAGATTATGGACACTAGATGGACTGACGACATCATAAAAGTCGCGGGTAGCCAATGGTTACAAGCGGCTAGTAGCCGTACTTTGTGGCGTTCTATGGGGGAGGTCTTTGTTCAAAAGTGGACGTCTTTCGGCTGATGATGATGATGATGAAAGTTGTATAGAATTTAATTTCTGGTGAATTAAAACAAGTGTTTTCGAATGCATTCCATAAAAACGTAGTTTCTCCATATTTAAATACCAAAGGTTTAATACCAAACTCATCATTTGCAATTCAAATGCGTGAACTAATGAAGGACATCCGATAAGCCCGAAGCTTACAATCTGTACTAATTCGCGTGAGTACATCCGGTTATTTAACACAATTAAATTTTATATTTTTATACTTCCAAGAATTTTCAATCTAAAATATTACATTTTATTATGTATTTATTTGGAATAAAAGGAACCTCTGAGCATCCTCAGAGGACGATATCGTCCATTTCTATTATTGTTTTTAATGTTTTAACTATCTACGATGCGCATGAGTTGAAACAAGACCGTTGTAGATTAACGCCTGCACTGTGAAGACCACGATTGGGATTCATGACCACGATTATTGCATTAGGCATCGGGGTGAGCACGTGCTTACGACAGAAATGTTTGGTTCCTTTTTATGGTCTTCACTAGAAAATGGGACTCTATTACCACTTCTACCCTTCCGTGTATACAGTCGGACATACAAACGAACAGTAAAAGCATATTTTACAAATTATTAGAACACAATATTTTATGCAAACCACAAGCTGAGTGGTTGAATTTTTTGCTCCAATAATTTACAAAATATGAATTTAGGTTAGCACGCGATAGTGCTTATAATCATAATTAGAAACAAAGTTACAGCATGTAAAATTATCTGGTTTTACTATAAAAGACCCGTTTTTAGTAACTTCTAAACTCGTAAGCCCAATTTTTCATAGTAGCTGCTTATTTTAAACTCACGTACATTCTGATCTTTAAAAATATACAACACAATAGAAACGACTATAAACCACATCGCAATCCTCGGTAACATGTTGCAAACGCGCAGCACGTGTCTAAAAAATGTAAGACTTCAAACGGAATGTTTCACAGACTCAGACTTGAACTGAACAAAGAAATACTTGTTCGTATAAATTGTATGCAGCTGTAAATGTAGCGAGCTTTTGCGAGGAATTTTATTTGGGAAAGTTTAAATTTTAACCCCCGACGGCAATAAGGGATTTGTAAGTTTGAAACATTTCTGTGCGTGCCTGTCATTATGTTTCATCGAATTTTATAATATCTCTTACTTTTTATATTCATTAGTGACATGTATATTCAAATACACGACTGCGTGTATGTCAATACATAGTTTAGTTACGGTACATAGTAGGGGCACATCAATAAAGAATGGAACGTAATTTATGCTACGAAAAGTTTGCGGGCTTGCTGTACGAGTATCAGCCGGATTGTCCACTGTTGAACACTGCCTCACTCATTAAGGGTGCGTTGGCCATAATCCTCACGATTTTCACGCGTCTTGGGGATCACAGTTTAAGATATTAGTTCTGTTTCTCATAAGGCGCGGCTGCCCACCTTCCGGTACTTTACTTTTGACTTAGCTTTGCTTTGCTTACTGAGCTGCTGGTACCTACTTACTGCACCAATCTTAATTCATGTGGTACGTCTCCAGTCACTCTGTTTTACACACTGTTTCTGTTTTACTATAACATTACCGAGCGATGACTCAACAGGGCTAATTTCTATTATTTTGCGCATACCTAGACGATTTTATTATATGTTCTATGCCTAGACTACACAACCCGAACTGCACGGCATGAAATAACTTCAAAGTCATGCCAGTTTTTAAATTACACTCAAATTTTATACAATCTTGTAGATTCTGTTTTATTTTGTTATGATATAAGATATTTTCTAATAATCAAACATAACAGTGAGAAGAAAAGAAATATTAGGAAAAGAATACCATGTGAAATAATTTATGATAAGTATACCTACAGTTTCTGAATATAATAAAAGCTTGTATATTTTGTTATCTGTTAAGACTTTTTCCCGTATACTCCGACTTTTTCTCGATCCCGTATAAAAGTGAGAAGGACATTTGATAACAATTATGATAAGTATACATACTATTTCTGAAAAAAAAACAATGCCACTGTAGCGTGAGAGCTACAAAACCCATTATAAGAAACATTGCCGAACGGAGTTGCAGTTCTCTGCCTGTTTTCTTGTTCCTTTGTTTGTTCGAAGGAGAAAGAAAAGCAGGCCTATATTTGTTCTCAAATACATACATTACAACCTCAATATACACTTTATGTACTACAATCGGAATAAACCAACGATGGAAGCGATACGCCAAACAATTACAATTTGAGTTCACTATCACTAACTAAAATCTTACTCAGAACTAAAATTAGACCTCTTGCTAAGTAAGAACTCAGATTAAACCCTAAGGCTTTATTCACACTCAAGCAAAGCGCATCAAAGCGTATATTGATCACTCAGATGAATTGTATATCTCCTCATCGTGAAGTATAAATTTAAATGGAGTATGAAATTGATGCATGTCTAGGAGTTTGAATGAACGTACTTTAACAAGCAAAATGGTAGTAAGTTTGTATAAATTGACATATAAATTGAAATCACTTTCTACTTTTATCTAATTATCTCGAGCAAAATGTAATACTGTGAAGAAAACCACCGAGCGACGATACTAACGGTAGGTATATTTCAGAAGATGTACTTAAAACCCAGTTCCCATTTTCGGCATAAAACTCTTCATAGTCAGAGTGACAACGAGCAATAGGATAGTACTCGTATTGATTAGTTGCTGCTAGGCTAGCGTTTAAAACACTAAACTCTTCTCACTCTCCTCTTCACAGGAGTAGTACGTAGAACTCCCTAGAAATTTATAATCAACATCATCGACAATTGTCCATCAATTTATAATCAACTATGAATGAGAGATCACTCCTAGTCACATAGGTATATCCAGGTATAAATTTGCATCTGCTATCGAAGTCCCTCTTTCCCCACAAACATGCACAAAATTTGTGCACACACTACTTAACTAAATACAATGAATACAATTTTTCGCGCCGTGCCACTGTCACACACTGTTCGACTCACTGCCATTAGATTGTAACTACCCCCATTTGTCATATTCTCACAACAAGCAATAGAACATATAATAATAATATTGCCAAGTTTTTTCTTTTTACATTTTATCTTTTTGTTTGTATAAATAATTTATGTAATATTTATATATTATTAAAGTAAAATATTAAGTTACTAATTCAATATGTCACATTAAAAGCAACCATTACTTTTGTTATGGTCTACATCATTTATTGATTAGATAGGTATCTGCGAAACTAAATTGTCAGTTTACGTACTTATACACTTAGATTTCTGTTATCTGTCTAGGGCCTCTTTCACAACCTTCAAGTTAATTTTCGAGTAGGCTAATTGCCAGTATAAGTCACAGGTAACCGTGCATATGAATATTACAATGGTTGAGAAGTACTAGCCCACAGAGTAAGTGATCACTAACGTACTTCTTGGTTGATCTATCATTTTATAGGTTTAAAAAAGAGGTTGGTATTGAAAACTCCATATTGGGTAATAACTTCTTGATTTAAATTATTTTCGACGAATGAATGAGTAACGTTGTTGACAGATTTTGAACGAATATTTCAATTCATTTCGAAGAAGTTTCAAGTAACCCTCGAGTTGTTAATTAAAAGTCTGTTTTCTAGTGTAAAACTGAAAGAAGGTGATTGTAACTTTTATTAGCCGAGTAACTTTAACTAGGAAGCAAACAATTGACACTTTACTTGAAGGTCATGAAAGAGGCCTATTTATTATGTAATATTACTTCTATACATAAGAAACCGATGGTTGAAAATGTAAGCTTGTGTCCAGTTTTGTGCAAGACACTATGTTCAAATATAAAATGTTAACAAGGGTTTCCTACATAAGCTCTTTCGTTTAGGACCCACTGATATTCTTATTAATTTCAACGTTAAACACTAATATATGTATTACACTAATACACTATAATGCTATTTAGTTTGTACTATATAAATCTTTTGGTAATAAATTATTATAAGTTATAAAATTACACCCTGAACGAACTAGTTATGTCGTTCGCCATTTTGTGCCGATTTGAAGCACCTCCGCTGATCGACAGCGATACTAAAATCAATATACAGGGTTATTGGTAAAATGCTAACAACCTCTAAGAGTCGACATCTTCTAGTCTTAACAAACATTTCGAGTTTTGTTTTTTCATATTTTTTGATAACTACTTTTAATAATTCTACTAAAATGTGACTGAACAAGAACAAGGCCCACCTTATGTAAAGCGGTAATCTTTTATACTTATCGATAAAAGTTGCATTTCGACACAAGTGAGGAACTGAAATGCACCCAAAACCCAGAGACTTACAGTCTCATCATGTGTCTGTAATTTTACTGGCTCTCAAGGACTGCTGTCGGAACACACTGTTAGGTGCTTGGTGACAGATTTACTTCCACTTGAGGTTTCTACTTGAGGGTGGTAGCTAGCCAGGCGGGTATTCGCTAAATGCTCTTCCACCATGCAATGAAGCTCAAGCCAGAGGTGGGGATCGAAACATGGATGTTGTTGTAAATATAACTCTGTAACAGTATGAATCTAGCTTTAGACTCAAACCTTACTCGCTTACATTATCTACCTACATTACATCGTTTGCTCAAATGCAGTGTAGCAAAGAGCAAATGGACTCGATGTGCTCCGAGTATGTTGTTAGCTCGGCGTGTTTCGAATAGCTCAAGCAGATAGCCCACGTTACTCACGTGGTCAGATGCAATAAGTTGTAGTGGCAGAATTACTGTTCCATCAGATTGTCTCGTAAATAAGGCAATGGTTTTGGTACGTTTGGTTTCTTATAGAAAGTAATGCAATTTCATGAAATATTATAACAGATTGTACGGTTTGTATATACTTCATTATGTGTATGTGGGAATATTAATAAGCATAATTTCAAGTTGAAGGCCAGATCACTCATACATGTGGGTATCGGGCAAATGAGACGAGACAAAATCATTAAAAAAGTGGTTTATACATAATCCACAGATTATGAGGTTAGATTACCTCCAAAATGACCTCCGTCCAGCTCAGACAGACACTCACACGTATATACCTATGGCCTTTCAATCGTAAAATCACCATATACTGCTTAAAGGATAGCATTAACGTACACTGATCAATCTAAGCACTATCAAATATTGACTGTCATAAGTTTCAGAACTAGGGTGTTACCTGTTCATCGATTCAAAAGACTGTCAAATCATGATCGTGCCAGCCCTTATTATTATCTCGCCCATTGGTAGATGTGGATGTGGTCTAGGATGGTAAACAAACTAGATCTAGAATTACTGGCTCTTAAAAATGCTGCCGGAACACACTAAGCTGCTTGGGAGCAGATTTTCTACCTGAGGTTGGTAGCCAGCTAGGCGAGCATACATAAAATGCCCTGGAATAATGTGGTGAAGCTCAATCAAGAGGTGGGGATCGTACCCTGGACCTGCGGCACGACAGTCCATAGCTTTTATCGTTCGGTTAACACTACTTCAATTTGCGCATATAGAATATTAGTGAAATTGTTAGAAAAGTTATATTACATTAGCAAAGTTCATTTACAATCATTTTATTACGCTCAGTATCAAAACAAACTATAAATTTAATGAAATCGCACAATATATCGACCAATAAATCGAGTAATACGCAACAACTTCCGAACTGCTGTTTTGTGCAACACTATTTTAAACTTGGACATATTTCACTGTAGATTTAAAGTTAGTTGAAACAGCTGTGCCCGTTTTAGTGCTGGACAAAAAATTAAAAGTGAACTTTGAGTGCCACCGCTGCGCTGCTGCAGTGGTTATTACATCAGTTTTGCTGTTTAAAAAGTAGAAAATTGTTTGGCCTTGGTGGGCCTTGTGCGTGTTCCTTTACAATCTCATAAAGAAAATATTAAGTAAGTAAATACTGGGCTGGAGCATTTGGACTGCCTGTGAGCCTGCTATGACTTATAGGTTGTCCAAGTACTTTTATTGTAGTAGCTGTAGTGTTGTATATAGTTCGTAGTATTTTGTTAAATAAAGATCAGTAAGTGTATACGGCTTTTTAGCTATTGGTTTAGTTAGCGTTTTCTCTGAAAAACAAACTGATGAATATTCGTAAGTCAAACACGTGGATAGTCTGCAATATCATGTCATGTTGCTGTATAAAATAATACTCAATACTCAATTATTTATTGCAACATATATAGTTACATGCAGGTATTATATAACATGTTTGTTTGTACATGTATGTATTTTACATGTTTGTTTACATATGACCCTATTGCCTTGCAATAGTCGGAACGGAACGACCTATTTCTATGTCATCAAATTTATCGTTGAAAAATTCATCTAAGGTATAATTACATTTAGATTCAAGTAAGGATTTAAGATTTTTGATAAAATATTCTACCTTTTCTATCTTTTAGCGTATTAGGCAGCTTATTATATATATCTATAGCCATCAAGTTAGGGCCGGATCTGTACATCTCTAGATTGGACTTTGGTTTAATATTGTTTAAATTGACCGTATAACACACAACTCCTTTAGAATTTTGGGATGGACATAGATACAATAAGGTACCATAAGGTATAAAGAAATTTAATGCAAACTTATTCAAAAAGAAACTCAATGTATAAACTACATTATATTTAGTTTACATAGACTTGTAAATGTCTCTATAAAATAGGTAACTTTCTACGGTATACATTTTGAAATACTTAATTACTTAATATTTCTTTTGTTTTATTTTTAAGCCATATCACATTCTGACTTTTGTGCTCCTAACATGTGTTTGGGACATTATTTTCTGTAAGCCTGGGCCTGCACCAAGTAAAATTTGACAAGTTTTTTGTTTCCAACGATTTGTTAAAAGTCGCCACTGTTTCTTTTGTGGAGATGCTGCTTTATTTCACCCACCGTGGTCAAAACATGTAAATAAACGTATCTACACAATTTTAATAACTTATTCTACACCATTTTTTAATATATCCGAAGACAATTTATTTTACAATTTATATTTTGAATTATTATTGTTTTATAGAAAGCCAAAATAAGCAGCATGCCACTGCTCACGTGGTCGCTGGTTAGTATTTTACATACATATAAAGTCCATAACAGGACCCATTATCATCTATTAGCTTGGGAGTCCGAGAATTACTGATATTACTAATAAATTTACGCCCTTTGTGTTTTTTTTTATTAGAGAAAACATATTTTAAAATATCTTATGTTTTGTATGCAAATGAAAATGTTGTAACAACATATTAAATAGAAGAAATGGGTCAAATCGAGTTGGTATCAACATATCGTTTCAATGCATATCAGTGTTCCCAATTTGACATAATTTCACGTCCTATGTACTAATCATAGATTTTCTGACCTTATACGAAAGGTGTTTTCAATAATTGATATTGGATCTGACGAAAGAAGAGCATGGTATTCATATAACACTTTAATGAAGTATGGACACTGCTGAAGTACGGATTCCATACTTCTGGTATACGCATACTATAGAACACCATGTCAGCGTCTGCTATAAACTGGAAAACAGAGAAAATAGATATTTTCCAGGCACGTGGAGTACTGTCGACTGAGATTATTGATCAAGTCACCGTTGGAAAATTGAGGTCAAATGTATATCTGTCTATCTTTTACACAACAAAAAAAGGGAAGAAGGACTTTATAGTAGTACTTTGTAGTACTAGTGTTGATGCTATAAAATTTTCGTACTAAACTCCAGAGGTGTGCAAATCACTCTTACATTTTCATGTTCAGCAACTTTGTCTAGTACAGTCGGTACTTTTAAACTATCGAGCGTAAAGTCCCCAGACTTGTTTGAGAGAATAAATTATTGTAATACTCCCAACGGCAAGGATTTATAGGGTCCCACAGTCTAGTTGTGAAATGTGGATTTATTTTCTTCACGCAAGCGAATTGTAAAAAGAAAAAAAAACTGTTAGTTGCACGCTTTTAACGTTGATACATTGGTTTTGTTGAGAAGTTTATTGTTCTCTTGTTTTGTGGAAATGACATTTCATTTGTTTCATTGTCACCGACCACGGACCCAACTTCTTAACTTATAAAAAATCGGCATAAAATTACAGTTGTACTTCTACACCCAGGATTTCAAACTTATCCTTAGTAATATTATAACCGAAAAAGTTTGTAAGTATGGATGTTTGTTACTCTTTCACGCAAACACTACTAAATGAATTTTAATGAAAGTTTACAATAATATGGCTTACACATCAGAATAATATATCATAACACGCTATAATTTATAATGATATGCTGCGAATGGTCTAAAATATAACGATAAGTGTCAAGTTGGAAAAAATCTGCCATAGGCAACCTATTCTGGCGTACGCTGCAAGAACTTTTAGTATCATACGTACATAATGTATTACGGAAATGTTCATCTTAAATTATCTTGTCAAAAAGCCCGAGACGTATCGCCAAATCAGTGAACCATAAATACTATAAAAAAATATAATTTATTTTTAATGCATATATCATCGGTAAGTAGCAAATTGATCCTTATCATACTAATATTATAAAGTCAAACGTTAGTGAGTGTGTTTGCGTGCTTCACCCTCAAACGGCTGGATCAATTTTAAAGTAATTAAGTGATGTCGATTGATTATCAATGATACGGTGTAGTATGGACTTTGAATTAAAAGAACACATCGTAGCTATTCTACGCTGTAGCGCATGTACACCGTAGCTGCTTGTTTTCTGCGTAGACATTGCTACACATCATATAGGAACTAAACC
The DNA here is from genome assembly GCA_963854805.1 of Plagodis dolabraria. Taxonomy (NCBI): domain Eukaryota; kingdom Metazoa; phylum Arthropoda; class Insecta; order Lepidoptera; family Geometridae; genus Plagodis; species Plagodis dolabraria. The sequence continues at coordinate 31,932,970 of OY978447.1, read as the reverse complement.
TTGAACTTCGAAATTCTAGTGCGACACTTTTGCTACTGCACCCAGAAGTAAATTTCCAAGTATATCTGCATAACATTTAATTAATTCAAGACGTCAGGTGCTCTGGCACATTTCGTCTTAGAAACTTAATACGCCTATATCAAAGTGCTCTTAGTAGATGCTCTAAGTTATGCAAGTTTAAAGTGGTCATAAATTTTGTTCATTCTCAGGTTATCATTTTAGATCGGATTTAATTTAAAAAGAGATAATAATATAATTTTACAGTACTTACATCGAAAAAAGTTTTTACTTAAGCTATTTTTTTGAATTGTTTATGGTACTTTAGGTGGGTCCAGGTTTTAATTTAGTTTGTATGAAAATAAGATATAAATAGGCCTTTACATTTGTCTTTGGTAATATAAAACCTGGCGCCGTTACTTTATCTTTATGCTTAGGTTGTAATCGTGATTGTCACTGTTTAATTTAATAATTTTTTACGAACACATATAATGTATTTAAATATATACGGACTGGCGACAGATTTTCAACTTGAGGGTGGTAGCTAGCCAGGCGGGCATTCGCAAAGTGCCCTACCACCATGCTGTAACGCCATCCTAACCAACAACCGGGACCGACGGCTTAACGTGCCCTCCGAAGCACGGAAGCGCTCAACTCATGACCGCAGCGGACGTTGCTTAACTTTGCTGATCGATTCAGAATGGTTAAGCAAACTTCGCTACGAGCGCTTCAAAAAATATATTCATCTATTGCCATTTATCATCTATCTATAACATTATTTAGTAATAAATCCTGTATCAATATTAATTAATCGACTATAAGACTCAACTCTACTGTGATTCCATCACGAAATCCAACCGATTCCCCGAGATTTCTCGATGTCGAAAACTTTCCCAGCCTAAACCTTTACGAATGAATCTTCCAAATCTGTCCATCCATCTTCTTCTCACTATCTCACTAATACATTCCTAGCTCGTTAAGCCTCCTGGCTGTTGCAGATAAAACTAAAACAAATAGCGGTAACTAAAACAGAAAACGTGAACTTAAACAAAAGTGTTCAGTTTTTTGTTTAGTGTAGTTTTAGTTTCGGCTCGCGGGTATTTGCGGGCAACTTTCGTCCCGTGGGTGAATGATATAGGCGGAATTGACTCGCGTGTTATTTTATGATACAGGATGGTTCCAGTCATCGAAGGTTTTGTTTCATAATATAACACATGATTTATAAATGTATAAGTATAGTATTTGAAGCAATGATAGTCGAGCGATGACAGCTATAGACTGCCATACCGCCGGTCCTTGGTTCGGTTCCCACCGCTGACTTGAGCTTTGCCGTATGGTGGAAGGGCATTTTGCGATTGCTCGCCTAGCTAGCTATCACCCTCGAGTAGAATATCTGTCACCAAGTACGTAATGGAGTGACACCTAACAACTTTAGGTATATCTCAGAGTGAAGGCCGCAGTTGGTAACTTGTGACAAAATGGATCTGTTATACGTAGACATCACCGCTTAACATCAGGTGCGCTTCGTGCTGGGTCCATCGCAATCCCATTAAAAACCTAATATTTGCACGTCTTCATGCAAGCTTTTAGATATCATATAACTCAAAAGCCACATAAATTTATTGGATACTATATTTTTGGAAACCAAAGATTATTATATAACAACAATGACAAAAATATTGTACCAGTTTGTTTAAAACACGCTAAGCAGTGTAAAACTGACAGTATTGTCATCAAAGTATTTTAATACCATCGTTATATGGCAAACTATTATGAAATATATTATTAAAATATTATACAAGGTATTGTAAACACCCTGTATAAGATCCACACATTCCTTCATCCCAAGGGACGGCAGTGTTAAACTTTGAATGAAGATTGGTGAGCCGATATGTCTTTTGATGTCCAACTTAATTCGTGTATAGCTCTTAAGTTTACCCTCCTATTTCGTTAATAAATCTCACAAGATAGTGTGGATTCTGTAGCCTTTAAAAGTATGATTCATTTCATTTGTAAAGTTTATATAAATATACAATAATACTATTAATTAATACTATTAATACTAATATTATAAATGCGAAAGTAACTCTGTCTGTCTGTCTGTCTGTCTGTCTGTCTGTCTGTTACGCTTTCACGCCAAAACTACTGGACCGATTTGAATGAAATTTGGTATGGAGATAGTTTGAGACCCGGGAAAAAACATAGGATAGTTTTTATCCGACTGCGCAAAAAGAGGTTAATGTTTTTGCGCGATAACCGACATACGCGCGGGCGGAGCCGCGCCCGGAAAGCTAGTATACAATAATGTTTTATGAGTGCAGCATCTTTTGTAGAACAAGAAGTCTTATGAAGAACTTATGTTTGAAATGTTTATTACAAAGAAACAAACAAGAATAAGAACAACAATTATTATGTATGTCTACATATTTTTTGTGAATTTCGCCTATTTAAGTGTCAGCTACGAGACAATACCAATAGACAAGAATTGGTAAAAGCGGAAATTCGGTATTCTTTGCACTTGCAATATATATTTCTGGATCAAAAACTTTTTCTTACTTTTTTTATGAGATCGACACGACAACATTAAATCGTATCGACCAACAAGGTTACGTTACATGTCCGTACGTAGCAGTTACAACATGCACCTCCGTTGGAAGTGCTGAGTTAGACTTTTGTCGTGTTCGAAGGTTGGACAGCACGCTACGTTGTGTCGTATTGCAGCAGCTATTTATTAAGGGCGCACCGAGCTTTTTAGGCGCGCCGCGTATGTGTGCCTAAGTAAGGCACGCCAACAATATCCATCCCCGTCCGACGGCCGAAGAATTACTAAAGCGGATAGGGACAAAGCATCGCGGCTCTGATTAAAATGGGCGGAACATGCGTGAATCTAAGTATTTCCTTCGTATAATAAAAACAAACACCTATTTGAAAAATGTAATGTGTATACGTTATAGAAAACATGTTGTTTTTATTATTATTCAAATACGGATGACTCTCCGTTAAGTATTTACGCCGTACTAAGGGTTTATTTAGTATTTTGGATGTAACTTTGGATTTTTTTCTATAGAGAAAATTTTAAGTAATCGTTTTCCCAAAATGTATGATTTATAGAATTAATCCTAAAATATAATTTATATTAATTACATAACTCAAAATTAAGAAATAAAGATACAGCAAGGGATCAAACTAACCACAATTACGTATCCCTGCCTCGGTGCAGGCTTAAGATACAGCGCAATCCAATACCAACAAATGGCCAATAAAGAGTTAACTAAAATTATTCTCCAAACGAACGTGAAATAAATGTGATACGTTTGTATCATTATAATATTATTCATAATAAAATTTGATTGTCGTTGAAACGAATGCCCGCTTTTATAGTCCTTTGTCGCGGTTGACACAATTAAGTTTATTTATAGCCCGAATATCAAATATTTCATTATTAACATAAAACAGGGTAGTTTTAAATTACGTGGTTTCGTGGTCGCCAGTTTGGAACGTGCAGTGCAACCAATCGCGGCCACAGTGTGGTTAACGCAGTAGGTCGGGTCGATACAAATGCGTTGCATTAACAAGCATGTCTATAGTTGTTTATGTATATATTCTATATTATTGGTAAGAAATAGTGCAAATACGATGAGTTATTTTATTTTGAATTCAAAAACTACAACCAGCTATGACTTAGGTTTACGAATGAATTCTTCAGTATACAGTAAAACTGCTTATACCTTTGCGTCGTCGTCTTTTCGTTGAGCTACCATATACCATATTATCGTCTGTTATCACATGACTGAGTCACGTGAAATAAAATACAGCAGGTTAAAATGGCTCTATTCATCATTATATAATATTATGCTAAATGGAATGTCTGTTTTCTCCCGTAATTTATTGCTGAATGTGGCAGAAAACTACTTGACCTTCTTAAGAGCAACGTAGACAACTAAATTCAATAATTATTTTGACTTTGAAGTTGATATGAGTAGGATATTGGTAAACGTTGGGCACACAACAGGGCTCCTTATCATCGTTACTCCCTGATTACTCGAATGAGGCTTGTTATATAAACGAAGTATTTTTTTACCATCATCTGCTTGAGTTGTCATGTTGTTATTGAAATGTTATTTTCACGACTGCCCAAACAAGGGAAGTTATGTTTTCAGGGTTCATGTATGTATGTCATGTATATATGTATGTTTGAGAGTTTCTTTATTCCACCATAGCTTCTAAACGGGTTAACTGACATATTAGATATGTCAGAGATATATCATTAGATTAGTCTTGATAGCGCGAGTGATACTAGGTACAAAAAAAGTAAAAAATATGACAGATTTAAGACGTCATATTTTAGGAAAAAAAATTTTTTTCTTTAATTCTATCGATTGTGGTATTAAAAAGAAGGACTATAAAACACGATTCCATAAATTTATATATCTTGCAGTTTTATGTTCAACGTAGCGATGAAACTTTTTAGGAAAATAAGAATTAGCAGGGTCGTTTTTATTTTTTTAAATCAATTTATTCATGTTTATTATTGTTTCCATGTTGCTTCTTTGATGTTGGTTCTTTGCGTTATTAAAGAACAACTACGCTTGTATACATAAGTGAATATATTGGCAGAATCATGAAAATGCTTCAATAATTTAAATAATTTTGTTCTTTGATTCCTTAGATAGTGAGAAAAGGAGCAATGAACTCTCTCGAGTGTTTTTATAAACTATACAAATTAATGCATTCGTAACAATTTTTTATCGTAA